>OY728135.1:348421066-350921066 GCA_963277665.1 Viscum album
TTTTTCTAGAGAGGGGAGATATGAGGTCGGGAGGGAAAAAATGAAAACACTAAAATCTACCAATGGTGGACATACCTCTGGGAGAGATGGGATTTGGTCTTTTACCCATTCTATGAGGTTCCACTACTACCAACATGCCACAGGTTTTAATGCTATCACTAGTGGACCATCTAAATTATTGAGTGAAATCTATTTTTTTTAATAAAACATCACCAAATTAAGGAACATTTCCGATCTATATTTGAAATCCATATAAAAACTATCGACATATATTAGAGGGTTTAACTGTCCCTTTGAGTATACAAACTATTTTAGGATGATATGTAAAACTAATAATGATCTTGAAATTATAATATTTTTGATGAAACTTTTAAAACGTAAAAGTAATCCTTGAATCCCAACCTGATAATATAGAATATAGTACATAATGTAACCATAACACTTCCTTAATGTATATCCTAATAAACTAACCAAGAGAAAGATATTATATGATAAAAATGAATGAAGTTGTAAGGGTAATCTAATGCAACCCAAATATCATTTAACATTAATATGTTTTGGGTATTTCAATGAAAAAAATCCTTAATAATGTTTTCCCATTACCATTCAAGCATGGTTTATGGTTATAGAATCCCTAAATATTTATTTCTATAATTTATAACATTTTTACACACTAATAATTGATATACGTACTTTTAAATTTCCAATTCAAATTTGACCCTCCAAAAATACTCATTTATATCTCTATACATATTCAAGGATCTGTGATTAATAGAGAATAAATAATGATGATATTAATCCAACAACCCCTTCATTAAATATAGAACTGAAGCTTCACAAATTTGATTCACGAATCAGAAAATTCCATTATAATCATGTTCAAATTAAAAAATATTTCCATGGATTCATCAATTGTTCATCGTCGACCTTTAGTGACTCTTTAACCCTCACATGGATGGATGGATGAACCTTCCACAAAAAAATATATAATCTGTCCCTATTACTCAAAATTTGTAGATCCATTTTCTAAAAATTCATAAGTATTGTATTTCAATCAATAAACATCATTGAAAAACTCTCATGTTACTTCAAGCTAAGAGCATCACCCTCCTTGTTCATATTCCATGGGAGGAAATCTATTGGGTATAAATTATCTAAAATAAACTCCAACATAGAATTTGGTTCAACATTACCTCTTTTATAATGAATATACATTTCTAACTTTTATGATAAATTTATGTGTGTGTGTGACACTATTCACCATATATATAGTACATCTATATTTTAAATGAATTAATTACTCATACCAATACAAATTCAGTAGTCATGAATTTTTTCCAATGAATTTTCAATCAATACAAATTATAATCTATCCTCATACCATTATTCATGAACAAATATACACGAACCTTCTCTAATGATTCATAATATATCAGAATCACCTATCAACTATAGGTTGCATGATAATAGGTTCTCGGACCAACATTATTTTCATCTTCTCAAAATTTTCCTCACATTTATTTATCTAAATAATCTTGTCTCCATTCTGAGTTAACATAGTTATTAGATTATATTACCATGAATCATTTCACAAAAATAATTAATAGTATCCATCCAACCAATATAAATTATCGATCCGGACTATTGTGTTTGGTCTGGGACATTACTAAATAAATTCTATCATTGAATGATCCACTAATATACCATCAATTCAGATTAAATTCCCCAAGAAAGAAACATTCTATATTTAAAATTCACATATAATAAATTTTTCATATATTTTATCCTTATTCACAGTATTCAACACAATACATAATTAATATCCATGGTCTTACTTGATCATTGAATATAAAAGAATATCATTTTAAATGACTAATAAAAAATTATCTATGAAATATACAAAGACACTATTTATTAAATCCATTATGGTTTTAGGGGAATTTATGAATCCAAATTGCATCATTATAAATTCCCCATTTCAATTCATCATAAAAATGTTGTCATTGGTATATCCTTTGTTTTGAATGTTATTTTTTTATCCAAATTGAAGATCAATGTTGGGAAAATTTTTAACTCCTTTAATTATTCATACATATAATATGGATAGGGTATATGTTATTATTTATTAATTGTGAAATTTTAAATTTACCAATAATCATTGTAAGGTAACATTGATCCATATTTCTTCTTAAAAATCTACTAGTCGACCTCATGGTGATTCACAGGTCTGTATAAAACAATTATCCTTATTCTCCTTGATTTTCCTATGAAATCATGCAAATCACTAGGTTCTATTATATAAGTATTCATTAAAATAGGTTTTAAATTGGGTATCAGAGCTATTAAAAAATTATCTTCATGATTTGCTGGTAGAATAATAATGTCATCAAAAATATTGTCATATTATTTTTGAACGACAATCATATTTTATATTTGGATTTATTCCTCATCCATTTTGTATAAATATCAATAATTAATACTTATTAATACATAAAAAAGAATAGAATTACATTCCCTTGGATTTTAATATTCTTCCTCACACTAATATATAATCACATGATGACTTATAATATCAAATGTGACTTCCTCTCAATGGAAATTGATATTGTATATATATAAATATTTATAATCAAGGCCCAAAATGACATTAAATTCAACTAGGGGAAAATAACATCATTTTAAAGAATCAAATTCCCATAATATTTTATAGATGTGGAGTTATAGACATTATATGTGATCATCATATAAATAAAGTTTTGTACTACTAACAGAACCTTTAATCATTTAAATGATATTGTGATACCCATAAAAATTAATTAAATATTATATAGTGGGTATAGATATAATAAAATAATATATTTTAATATTTAGAGTAGATTTCGTATATATCATTTCCCACTTCATTATCTTGGCTCACACTAGTAGTTCTGAATATAAAAGCATTCCATTTTTTTGTTGTCTTCAGAGGGATTTGATTTAGATAGAAATCATCATCCATTAACATCATCCATTTATGGGTTTAACTTTTATTATCCTTGAAATTATTTCTTTTTAGTAAGGGATTCACATTTAGTTTGGAATTCACTATATTCAATTCATTAGCTGGAATCATGATATTTCCTTAACACATTTTATCTTAATAAATATATTTTCAACACATAATACACTTACCATACCCAATAAGAAATGTTCCCACCCACATCCTTATATAATTTTGTTCTAATGGAAAATAAATTCTCTTTCCAACATGGGTATTATTTTCATAATTTCTTTCAAATTTAATCGTACATTTCTTATCTATAAAAAATGAGATTTATGAGAGTCTTAAATATCCATTTCTAGTTTCAGATCATATCAAATTATTTATTCATTGCTATTGGATTCTCTTATTGAAAATTATGATCAGAGAATATTTCTTAATATAAAAAATAGTTACTTAACATTTCATTCATGATTGATGATAAAACATTAAACATACCTTGTAATTCTGTTGAAATTTTCTCACATATACAAATAAATTCATCATCTGTATAATTTAGTATAAGAAACTATTTTTCCATCATAGTCTGAAGAGTCTAAGAAAAAAAATAATTTAAATATACCTAATAAATCTCTTAACATTTCATGAGGAATATTTTATTCACATTACCCAGATACATTATAGTTTTCCACCATTAAAAAACATCAATTTAAAAATGTTTCACACCCAAAATAACCATCTCATCTTCTGAGAATAGGAGAACAAAAATTATATGTTCTATTTAATATATTTATTTCATAGTAACAAGTGAATCAGAAGAAACTAATATAGATCATTTAATTTATATAATAATATACACAACATTGAGTATTTAATTTCATTTTCTATTTGGATTTTATGTATGAATCACGTTACCATTCATAGATCAAGGGTGTTGAGTGAGAATAACAATAATATTTCTCATCTAGATTCTCATTTAATTTTACTTCTAATTATTATGGTTATTTCATTGTCCATCAGAACATTGTTTTAAACATTTCATCTTTGTTTTATGTTTTATCTAAATCAAAAAAATATTTTTATGGGTTCCAAACATTAATATTCAGAGTAAGAATTCATATAATTATGAAAATTTTCTATGTAGGATGTAAAATATATAACATTATTCGATGTCATGGAAACTTATGTTTACCACATATAACTATGGATTGTTATTGGATTTTAATGATTTTTTCCTTTAATTTATCATAATGTTTCATAAAAGTAATTTTAATTAATAAAATAATATCCCACCCAAGAGTATCAATCCAACTCTGTAGTTGGAAAACTTTTTCATGCACTAGGTGAAGAAAATTTTAATACTCAGCCATCCTTTAGTGATATTCCAAAGATATGCATTTTTATCAGATCCTCCACCAACTTATTTGTATCATGACATGGATTTTATTTCATGGAAAACAAATAATCCATACCTAAATGAAACATTAGGAAGATATCACATGAATAGAATTATCTACTAGTTTTTCACTAATCTGTTTCATAATTCTAATCTCCTAATGTAACAATGCATTATTTGATACCAAATGAGGTGTCCTATGAATTTTATAGATAAATATACCACCATTTTAAATGAATATTAAATACCCAACATAATAATACATACCCTAGATCTATAATGGTTTATTATCATTGGATACATAATATATAATCAAATATTCAACAATGATCTCAAACATATCTATCAAAGTACATTTAACTTAACACATTTCATATATAAAACCAATTTGAAATTATTCTCCAAATCTTTTTGAATATGAAACACATGATAGGTTGAGGTATAAATATTATTAAGCATAAACATAAGAGATATCAATCAAGGATTATAAGTGATAATAATATAAGTCTAATGGTATAATAACATGGTCATAACTTAAGAACCACGTACACAGTCGGTAAAATATAATTAATAATGTTTCATGTCATAATTATTGGTAATAATAAAATAAATAAGTCCAAATAGAATACATCATCAATAATCGACCATTAGACATGGGAACATATCATAATGATAAGAAATAAGATGGTGGAATACAACAAATCTTAGAAAATCATTTCCCTAGTCAAGGATCAATAATGAAACTATCATAGTAGATATAGTCTTGTAATGTATTATGTTCTCTCCTTATTCAATCGTTTTGTTATTAAATTCATACTACCAAGACTATTGTAGTGAGCAGAGTCCCTTACAAAACTAGAATCACTGCTTGTTTTTGTTCCTATTATTTTACGAGATATCAATATTAACCAAATTCATTAGAGGTGTATATAATTTTACTACCACCCATAACATAATAAAAACCATACAATGGTGTCCCATAAGATTGTAAAATCATTCATCATTTCAAAATATCATAACCCATATAAAAGTAACGAGATTTATCATAAATTAATTAACCCATGGGAAAAATGGGTGTTATATAATAATCTTTAAAAAGCATTACCATATTAAATGAAGAGTAACAATTTGTTTGGAATCCTAAGAACACATACCCATTGAATCATATAAATAATTATATTATATTAAAATAAATGTAAAATATATTTTATAATGTTATGTACAATATTAATTGAAAATAAAAAGGAAAATTTATGTGGGATTCAATAATGGTTAAAAACTAAAATTAATTGAAAAATGTATATAGTATTTTTTAAGTGAAATCAATAATAGGTAAAGGGTGATATATAAATAATTAAGGACATGATTGAGAGAAAATTAGTTCATTTTGTATACATTTAAAAAGAACATTTTTTCACAATTTTATAAAAAACTAAAAAGTAACTAATAAGTGTTTTAACCTGAAGCAAGTTTAATACGGGTACTGAAAACAAAATCACTAATTCAAAAAGTCACTCAATTATTTTTTTATTGAATAGTTTCATGTTGGGTAGATAAGAGTTTCTAAAAATCAAATTGATGATAATATGGGAATGTGAAAAAATAATTCTCAACGCCGATTTTTACTCAATTTCATGGATATCCTATAATTTCATATCAGGTTTTCCATTTTTACCTGAATCATGGTCTTCCATTTTTATATGAATGATTGTTGACAACTGATGTGAGTATCTATGAATCTCATAAGTTCTCTATTAATGTAACAATTTTAATAAATCATTATTTTTCAATCTCAATAACCCTTATTACATAGTGATTCTGGATCATTGTTTTCATTATTTTAGATGTATACAACTACATGCTAAAGAGTTAATTATCATTTAGGAGTGTTGTTGGTGTATAAGGAGTTTTTATTTGTCCAATTAAAGTTAATATTATATATACATGATAATTGGAATCATAACCATGTAGTTTTGGAGGAAATTTAGTATAACAGAAGCTAGAAATGGTTGGTTTGAGACTTATTCTTGAGCATACCTTTATGGTTGATCATGAACTAGAAAAAGCCCATTGTGGAATATTTTCTTTAATATGTATTTTATCCTAAAGGATGATCCCAATGATGATTATATAGACCAATGATGATTTGTCAATGTCACATGTAATAAATACTCTTCAATACAATCTTTATGGGGAATATTTCCCCCAAATGATGCATTTATGTTATAAGGAATTCGGACTCATGATGATGACCCTTACAATAAATATTTCCAAATAAATATAACATAGTGGGAACCAAAAAGAATATTTCCCTCTAGGTGGAGGAAAGGTGTTATAAAAAACATTGCTTCATATAAAATGGCCCATAGGGGATATGCCCTTGATGGAAAATATGTCCAGACTCATATGAATATAGCCAGGAGGGATGGATATACATGATCTCATTAGAGATATGGCCTAATTCTAATGTTGATGTAAGGTTGATTTAACAATTGAACATATAAGAGGCCACCTACATATCTTGTTGAGCTAGAAATCAAATAACATGTAGATAGAATTACACATTTTAATTTCATGTTATATGACCATAAAATTTAGTTTTATTCCATTTGGCAGGGAATTGTGTGAGGGAATTTTTATATGAGGTATGGATCCACGACCCATAGAGGGGTATCATACATATCATGTGAGTGTAGGAATAAAACACTATGTAGTTTTTCTGATTCATCAAGTATATATAATTTTTAATACGAAGATAATTTATTAGGGGATTAGAAATAAGGATGAGGCCCATGTTTGAAGAATTTTTACAATGATAATGGAATGGTCATTACGTATCACTAAGCCTATGTGAGTTGTGCTTGACTTCAAAAAAAAGAGACTATAAAGGATAACATGTGTTTCAGGATAGGGATAGATTTAATATATGTGGGGATTACACACCCAATATTCCCTAAGAAGCTTCATTTGGATGTGATCTATAAAAAGGATTATTGTGATGTGAAGATACGAATGAGGGAATTATATTCATCATAAGAAAAATAGATTCATGTAATGAACGATTTAGGGATATATTTGTAAAATATGGTGGATTAGTACATAAGAAGAAACTCTTTATATATTTTTTATCAAATGCATGAAAGTAATCCTAATTCAAATTTTCTGGGGTTCTATGTCATAAAAGGTGTGAAAAAAGAGGATTGATTGAGACTTATTCATATAAGTTTTCCCTATGATACTTTATTATAATTGTAGGCCTTTAATGGAGTGGATGATATTTTCGAGACTTACACATAAAGAGGATTTCCATAATGGGGTATTTTATCTTTCTAACAGTATAATCATTATAAATATATAATCCATTAAGTATAATGGACAATTAATTACATATATATTAATTCAACATTGAATAAAATTTATTACATAACATAAAAAAACCATGCTAGAACCATATAAGATTAGTGTCTTTAGAAAATAGGAAACATAAACAACTAGTTTATAAAACTGCAACATTGTCTATCACTTATTTCATCATAACAAGACAGTTTTTTGACATTTCATACAAAATACCGAACATCATGTCCTAGGAAAAAAAATATTAAATTTTTATCTCAAATGATCAGTAAGGGTAAACAAGGGAAATATAATTCATAACATTATCATAAGAACAAAACATTTTAAAATCATATCATAAATATAAAAGAACACAATATCATGTCATGGGATAAATCAAAATAATTCCATATAATCCAAATATTCCTAAAATTAGATATGAAATTTAATGGAATTCACACAAAATCTTAGAAAATTATTTCATATTATTTAAGGCTCATTAAAAATAAAATCAAAGTGTAAAAATTCCATTATTGAATAGTGTTCACTCCTCATTCCATCCCTATATTAATGGAATGGATTTACTTATCATTACAGTCATGTCTATCTCATGAGATATTAATATTTAACCAATTAATTGGAGGTATAAATAGCTCCCACCCATCTCATAATGAATCCATTATTACGAGTTCCACAAAAACATAAAAATACTTACAATAACATAGCCCATGAAATGAAATGGGTTTCTTAAACATCATTCCATCTTTAATGATATAAAACAAATGGATTTCATAGATAACATACCATTATACAAATAATCCTTTCATACTAATAGTTGGGATTGAAATATAACCCTCTTTAAATAGTGTCCTCATTGATAGAAAATAATTTTGAGATGACACTTGAAATTAATAACTCAGGAAAATAGCTTTTCTATTTCAAGAACATTTTCCGTCCTCCAAATGCCACTCAATTTGAGTAGAAATATTTTTATGTGAAAATTACATTGAAATAAATTAGGTGAATATTCATTTAAATAAGTAATTTTTTAATCATAAAATTTCATTCCATCTGTACGTGTTAAAAAAACATTATTCTCGTACATTTACGGGAAACGTCAAAAAGTACCTCGTACCAAAAACAACAATTATTCCCTTCATACCGTTTAGTAAAAATTTAAATATGGGTAAAATTTACATTTATCAACTATAAAAGGAGATAAATAATATTTTTAAATAAATAATTCGGAAACATGGACATGGATTATAAATATACCCAAGTAATGACTTACGAATAAACAATCTCGGTTAAAAATGATATTCGCAAAGTTATCCCTTACCTTATGTATGATACCATTTTTATGTATCTGAACCTCTTGTATAATGATTTATATAATTATAATATTTTATTATATAATCATAATAATAATTTTTTCTAACATTTATGATCATATATTCATCCGTTTGTTAGTAACAATTCATTGTAACTTGTTTTCAGGAATTATCTGCTTTATGTTCTTATGCATGCTTTGTCAACTAAGTTCTTATTTATATTTATAGGTTATAGTTATATAATTTTAATAATTTTATTATTATAATATATATCATATTTTTTTCAAACAATTCATTTACATAATCATTGTTTTAATTTATATCATATAGGATAAATCACATAACATTGTGTAGAGGGTAGGTCGTACGTGCGCACGAGCGATGATATCAATCCAAAAATTCTGATTTGTTTTAAAGTGGATGGTGTATAATATTTAAATCATTATACTATTATTATAATAATATATAGTTACTCTTTAATTTATTATACTCAACCATGTAAGGCAGTTGTGAAAAATAGATTACTCCACTGCGTGGAGAGGGTAAGACGTACGTACGTATGCATGGTGATTGCATTTTTCATAGGGTAGACAGAATGTGTAATTTGGTATTTTCATATATATAATAACATATTTATATATGAGTTATAATAATGTTACTAATTTATAATTGAACAACTAATGAAGAGGAAGTATAAGAAATTTGTTTTTGAATGAATCGTTAGAATAGATTACCTCGTCCTCATTGTGTTTCCTCCAAATCTATTCTTAGAGAACTATAGTTGGTGATTGAAGATTACCAGAACCTCTATAATGAAAATGGGTAATTTGGGAAGGAAAAATGGAAGGGGTGACCATGCTTGAAGGCTCAAAATAATGTGAATATATTAGTGGGGAAGGGAATTTTTATAATTGAGGTGAGGGGCACTTTTGGAAACTCTGTAAATATTAATTTATAATATACTCAAACCCTACCCAAAAAACACCAAAGTGTCCCAAATAAGAATCTGAGATGATGTAGTGTTGTGATAGCATCAACCAATAAATTTTTTGACAACTTATTTAATCAATTTAAAACCATATTTTTTTATCGACATGTAGATATTCTATTATATTTTAATTGTGGTAATAAAATTCTACATATTTAATGCTTATATATTTATATATATATGATGATAATTTACAATATATATATGTGTTAAAACATTTTTTAACTTTTAATTAGAACCTCATAATTTATTTATAATTTTATGATTTTTATATAATTTAATAAAATGTTATTTTTATGAAATATCAATAGTGTCGAGTGTGACACTATTAATTTAATTTACATTTTTTAAAATCCGAAAATATATAAATTCAAAAAAAAACATATAATACACTACTAAAATTTCATATTAATCTGTAAAATGTTTGTATAACATTAATTATTTAATATGACATTTGTTTTAATATTTTTATAATAATTTATTTGATATTTCTATTAATAAAATATTTGTTACATCACTATTGTGTCATAATTAGTGGTAATTTTTTAAGATCTAAAATTGATAAAAAAAATTCTATGATGTAGCTAATTATTTTAGATTTATAGAGGATACTTTTAGTAGATATTACATGTTATTTATCCATATATTATAATTAATAAACTTATATAAAATCATACTATGAAAATTTTCCACATTCATTAGGTTTTATTACATTCATGTCATATTCATTGGTTAGATGTCATTAAATGATTAAATTTTTAAAAATAGATGATATAGGTAAAATTTAATTATCCCATATTATTTTTACAAATGTTAATGAAATTTTATAATTTTATTGTTTTCCTTCAATTACTCGATTTACCTTTAACCATGGTAATTAAAATAATTTCCAAAGTTACTATTCAAAATACCCAAAAATAAAGTAGATTATTAACATAATTTGGACTTATTTATTTTAAATATGGAATCAAAATTTTAAAATAAAAAACATATATGTTGGAGTAAATAATTTAAAATTAGTCTTCTTGTGGAAATGCGGAAACAAGTTATAAAATTTAAAACATATCAAATGATTGAAAGTTTTTACCTATAAAATCAATTTAATATTACTTCTAAGGACATAAATTATATAAAATGATAAAAATATATTCTATTTATACTTTAAAACCATTCAATATTATAATTTATCAATATAAATTATATCGATGAAAAAAGTATTTTTAATTAAAATTTACCGTATTACACTATTCATCAAAATACGAAAGTTATCAGAAAAATATCAACAATTCTTCCAAAGTAAATTTTTATATCCTTCATCAAAATAAAATGTTTTTCTTGTTATTTAAAATTTATTAATGTCTCAAATTCATAATTTAAAAGAGGTTATAGATTCAATGGTGTAAAATTAAGTTGTTTTAAAAAATTAGATTTTTATACATCAAATAGGGATTTTTCATACCCTTTGACTAAAATATCTGCATGATGAATATAAAGAAAATGATATGTTTAAAGAAAAGTAATTAAATCAATAATATTAATATATATTTATTTATATTTTTAATAAATAATTAATAGAAAAATAATTCACAATTAATTTTCATAAGTTATTTTTAATTAGTACAGTTAACCTAAGAGCTAGTCTATAAAAATAATTTTATAATAAGGGAAACATGATGTTAATTTAGAAACATGATTGTGTGTAGAGAAAAGTGCTAAACCATAAAAAATATTTAATGAAAATATTTCATAAAAACATTTTTTTGTTACATAATACCCCCCTTAAACTGAATTTTTCCTTCAAAATTCGTCACTTGAAAACAAAGAGATGAGGATACCTGTCTCTCATCGCATCCTCATGTTCTCATGTATCTTCCTCTAATTGGTTGTTCCTCAATAAAACATTAAACATGAGAGTGGACTTGTTTCGTAGTTATTTTTTTCTATGATCCAGTATCTCTATCGGTTGTTCTTCATAAGAAAGATATTTCTCCCGCAATAAGACTTCAAAGATTAGTACATGTGAAGGATCATGTATCTACATTATATGAAGATAAACTCAGAACAAATCATGATCTTTATAGATATTCGTTGAAATTTTCAATCAGTTTTTTACCTTCCTAGAATGAACCAAAATTTCAAAAGGATCATATTGTATGGATCAGCATTCCCATCTTTTCAAATCTCATTACTCTCTTTTAGGGTGATTTTTGTAAGAACACCTTATTACCCACCTCAAAATATAGGTCATTTATTCGGTTGTCATCATTACATTTTTTCAATTATAAGATACTATTATGTTTTTTTAAATAGATCTGACCATTTTGTCCATTTCATAAACAAGATCATGTCCTAATAGCGTCTATTCCCCAACACCATCCCAGCAAGTTGGACTTATGCAATTTTTTACATGTAGGGATTCATAATTCACTATTTGAATACTAGAGTGAAAGATATTATTGTAAGAAAATTCCTCAAAATTTAGTTGTTGATTTCAACCACCATTGAAGTCCAATGTGAAAGCTCTCAACATGTCTACCAAATATTGAATTTTTTATCTGAATGACCATCTTTCGGAGGATGATAAGCAGCACTGAAACATAACTCTTTAACCATATGATAATGAAAAAATCTCCATAACATCATGGTATACCTCATATCCTGATAAGATATAATAGAAATTGGTACCCTATGCATTCTTACAACTTCTATTACATATATCCTGGAATGATGGTCAAGATAGAAATACTATATATTATCAATTAAGTGTACTGCCCTCATAAGGCTATCAACTATAACCCATATAGAATTATTTCCTCTGGATGTTGTGGTATTCCCTATGACAAAGTCAACAGTGATGTTTTCCCATTTCCATTCTAGTATGGTTAATGGTTGTGATATCCCCTTAAGATTTTTATCTCTCTACCGAAACATGCTAACAAACCAATCACCGAGGGACGTATTCATTGAATTCACTTTTCATGTCCTCCCACCATATGTTTTCATTCAGGTCCATGTATATATTTGTTCTTCTAAGGGGAATAGAGAATTAAGAACTACGATCCTCATCCAATACCTCCTTCTTTAGTTATGGTATGGGAGGAACACAAACCCTGTTTTTGAACCATATTATTTCATGAAAATCAAAGTTGAATTCAGGAAATTTTTCTTTTGTAACTTTGCATCTTCCTTATGATCATCCATAATCTTCACTTGTATAGATGGTTAAGCATTAATTTTCTAAGGATATGATTTATCCCCTTCCCTTAAAATTTCATTATCTATCCTTTTCAAATAAATAAATAATTTATCTTTCTAGACCCTCATCATGGATAATCTATCAAGGTATTTTTGAATCAAAACATTTACCATCTAGTTATCTTTCCTATGGTGATAATTTATTCAGTAGTTTTAATCATTAATAAACTTCAACAATACTATCTTTCATATATTCAGCTCCTTTTGTGAGAAAATATACATTAATAATTTATGATCAATGTAAATAAAAAAATATTGATCATAACACATCCCAGACCCTTCTTTGAGGCATCACTATATATCATGAAAATTTATCCACATTAATGCAGTGTGAGCACTAGTGCACAGACTAAACATCTTTTTAGTTCTTTTAAATTCTCTTAAAATTCCATCATCACAATGGACTTAACTCCTTTTCAATTTAAATTGGTTAGTGGATTAGATAATCGTAAAAAACATTCAAAAATGCCTATAATATCCAGCAAAACATAGAAAACATCAGATATTAGTTACCAATTTTGAATTTGAAAATAATTTAATAACATTTTTTTGGCTATATCCATAGATATCCCCTCTTTGGAGACTATGTTACACAAAAATTAAACTTTCTGAAGTGAAAATTTTCAATTGGTAATTTTTTCATAAAACATCTCCTTTTTTGGGACTTAAGTACATTTCTCGTGTAATATTGATGTTCATCCATTCTTTTTGGATATACTAGAATATATTCTATAATGTGTAACAAAAATTGATCAAGGCAGTCTCAAAAGACTCTATTCATTAGATACATGATGATGGTGAGGGGATTGGTATGACCAAAAGGAATCACTATAAATTTGTAGTGTCTATACCTTGTACGGAATGTTGCCTTTGACATATCCAATTTTTCTATTAATTGATGATATCTTGATCCAAGATCATTCTTGAAAACATATTAAGCTCTGTGTAGTTTTTCGAGTAAGCCATCAATATAATGGAGATGATATTCGTTCTTGATTGTGATCTGGTTATGTCCTCAATAATCAGTGAAGAGTCTCACTGATCCATATTTCATTTTAATAAATAGAATAGGTTCTCCCTAAGGTGACACGCTATGGTGTATGATTACCTTTTTAATATTATCTTTGAGTTTCTTCTTCAATTATTGTAACTCAATTGGGGAAATTCTATAAGGTGTCGTTGAAATATGCATAGCACCTGGTATGAGTTCTATTGAAAAATCAACTTCATGAGTATGTGGTAGACCAAGAATTTTCTCTAGAAATACAACATCAAACTCTCGTACAATTTTCCTATTCTTAATCTTGAGTTTCGTCCAAACCATTTGAGATAAATAACCTCCACTTATTAGAATGAAGACCCATATGATGGATGAAATTTATAATGTATGGTTATATTCATCCCTCCATCAGTAGATTATCATCGATTGATATGGAATATGAAATGTGACTTACCTTCCTTAGAAATTGATATGAGATCTATATAGAGAAATACAATCCATGTAAATAATCACATCAAATTTTACTATATGAAAGAGTTCAAGATTTTCAGGAATCACTTTCCCACAATCTTCAACCAGAGAAGATTATAAACTTTTTATGTCACTGTTGTTCCATTAAGAGTTGTCACAAAAAACTCAACATCTAATTTTTAATATAATATGGATATACCCTTATAAAATTTATATGGAATAAAATATTTAGTGGATCCATGATCAAATAAATCTTTTTATACTTTATATTGGAGGGTATGTGTACCTTTCACCACTTCATTATCCTACTCCACGTTGTCAATAGTTATTGAATGGGACATTCATTTTTTTTGGAATTAAGAGTTTCATGGTTTATATCATCATAAATAATATAGGGATTGAGGAATTTATTGGAATAATTCCACATTTTCTTTCATTTGTAACATTGAAGTGTTGGAGCTGAATTCTTTGTATCCTTTTCTTTATTAATATCACTGAACTTTTTTTCCATCATTTCAGAATTCAGTGTTTCAATGACCATATTTTCCACACATAAAACATTTACTAGTCTTTTTATGACAACTATCAAAAACTTTATTTCCGCACATTGTGCATAATGAAAAACTCATCCTCTATTTAGTGTGTCCTTAGATATTCCATTGAATTCCATTTTTTCTTCTAATCTAAACAATATGACTGATGGGTTACTGGAATCTCCTTATCAACATGGAGAGAACATAAAAAATTTCCTAGTATCTATTTATGTCTTTTATGGTTAATTCCCTTTCAGATACTTTATTTTAACTCACTAAAGAAATGATCATTTTTACTCTCAGGTAGGATATTAATTCCATAAGTATACCCGGAAAGTCTTGTAACATTTTCTTTATATGTTCCAAAAAAATCATCATCCATTTTTTAATGATCATATAACTCCTTCTCTATAATTTTTTTGAAGAATATGAGGATCGTATATATTGAAAAATGATTTCATAAACTTGTCTGATTCCGTGGACACAATTTTATTTCGTTGACTCATATTCGGGATAAGATTACACAATTGATCAACTTCTCCTTCCAAATGATATACTGATAAGATGACTTTATCATCATCAGAAAATTTTATAACTAAAAAAATCTTTTCAGTGGTACTGTTCCATTTTTTAGCCACAAATGGATTATAAGACCCTATTAATGATGGTGGATGTTGACTTATGATGGAATCAATAGAATGTTTCTTCCTCTTTTTCTCGTATGGATGTCCTACATGATTCACAGCTAGAGAATGTTGTCTGATCATGGCTACAATATTTTTCGTTATAGCTCTCATAACAATTGTATGCTCAGGGGGGGGCAATAATTTCATTTCTGGTCGCATTCTTCATTAAGTTGGTTCCCTCGGGTTCTAGCCATTGACTAAAACCAAGAACCATAGTGTGAGAAAAACTAATAAAAAGAAGGAAAACAGATAATCAATAATTAATTTTAAATTTAGGACACTTATGGTTTTATCCTAGGTTATTCATGAACATCTCTAAAGCAATATGATAGGATTTTAACCAATTCATAAACATATCTTTATGGTTCTTACTATGGTTCTCTCATACTAGTTTCCAAATTTTAACTATACCTTTTATCCCATAACAACTATAACAGAATTTTTATTACATATTGATATTAATTAAACATTGAAGAATATTTATTAAATTACATAACAAACCATTCCACGACCGTATAGGTATTATGTCTTTCGTAACTGGGAATCATAAACAACTGGTATATTAAACATCAACATTTTCTCCCAATATTACTTAATAAATATAATCCTCTTTGACATATCTTACATAATACCCTTATTCTTGACCTTGGTAAAGGAACCATATGAAAGGGTGAGCTCAAAATCAAAGTAAGGGTAATCAAGGAAAATATCATTCATATCATTATCATTAGAACATAACATTTGAAAATATTATCCTTCAAATAAAAGATCAGAATATCATGTAATGGGATATATCATAAAAATAAAATTTAATCACAATACTCATAACATAAGATATGAAATTTAATTGCATACACAAATAATCATAAAAAATAATTTCATATTATTTCATGATCATTGTAGGGGAAATCATAGCGGAAAAAGTCCAATACTGAACCGAGTTCACTCCTCATTCTAGCCTTTTATTACTGAAATGAATTTACATGATGTTACATGAATTTATATCCCATGAGATATAAATCATTACCCAATTAATTGAAGGGAGATATAGGTCCAACTAATTTCATAATAAAACTATTCTAATGTGTTTTGAAAAAACATAAAAACATTCACCATAGCATAGACCATGAAATAAAGAGGATTACCTAATCATCATTCCATCATAATTGATATCAAACAAATAGATTTCAAAAATAATATTCCATCATTAAGACAATAAAATCATAGTATTAAAAGGGATAGAAATATAACACTATTTAAAGAGTTTCATCTTATGTGGAAAATAAGTTTGAGAAAAAAAAATGAAATTAATTCCTAAGGAAAATATCATTTATTCTTAAAAAAAAATTCTTCCCTCAAAGTGCCACATATTTTTAGAAGAAATAATTTTATATGAATTTAAAATTTTAATATTATAGGGGTTGCATTAAAGAAATAATGCATTATGAAAGCATAAAATTATATTCATTACATACATGTTTAAAAAATTCTTCATGAACATTTTTTGAAAAATTCAAAAAGTAACTCGTACCAAATAAATAAATATATTCCATTCATACCATTTTATAAAAATTAACCAATGGGTAAAATTGACTATTAACTATTATTTAAATATATAATTAATATTTTGTAATAATTATTTATGAAACAAGACTTTGGATGAGAAGTATACCACTATAAATACATATAAATAAAAAAATCTCAAATAAAAATTGTAACACCCCAATATTTCATGTTACATTATTTCTTCAAAAAAATTCAATAACTTCTCTTACACGCAACATTGATTTCGAGTGCACCAAAACATACAAAACTAGCTATTCAAAAAGTAGTTATGAATAGTATTAACTGAAATTTGAATCTTATATAATCTATACAATTTTAACATCTATATATTTTGTATCTTAGACATAATATAGGAACAACAAAAATTCATATAAAAAATGTTTTAAAAAAAATTATTTTTACCACCTATTAATTGTGAAAAAATTTTAAATGAAATATTTGACACCTTTATATTAAATTTTACAAAATTAATTAATTCTTTATAATATTAACATAAAAATTTATTTTTGATAAATTTTCGGTGTTTTTCTGATAACATTCTTTTTTGAGTGAATAGTGAAAAAATACTAAATTGTAAACGAAAACACCTTTTTTAAAAGAAGTATGTTATAGTGTTAAATTATGAATTCGAATATATTGGAAGTATAATTAGATTATATTTTTATTACTTAATACAATCTATGTTATTATAATTAAATTCACATTTAATGTTTACATAAACACATGTAAATATTTTGATGGTTTTAATTTTTAATAAACTACTTTTTGGTTCGGACAACAGGAATTAGGATTAAATTACTAAACGAAACTTATCTGTTTTGAATTTGGAAATATTTACTTCATTAATTAAATCAGAATATCAAAATTAGCTTAGGGTGAATTTTTGATATTTTTCTGAAAACCTTCATTTTTTATGAATAGTGAAAAAAAACAGGGTTATTGTTTAAAAATGACATTTTATTTAAATAATTAATTATATTATTTAAATTTATTTTAGGTAAAAATAGATACATAATAACTATAAATTTTCAATGTAATTCATTAGAGTCATTTTATAATAATATTATATATATATATATATAATTTTATTAAACTTTTTACTGCCTTTTACCCACCTCTTATGAGAATTTGAAAATTTGCATAAAACATAATTTTACCATTTTTAGAAGTTGAATTCAAAAATTTTGAGAGACACGGTTTATATTAGTATGTAAAATGTGGTTCAATAAGATGAAAATAATTTTTGGTGAATAGTAACTTCTGACTTTTATTTAACACGGTTAAAAGAAAATATGGTAATTAAGTGTAAGAATGATATCATCATTACCCAAAAACATGTCCTAATTCAATAGTATAAGTGTATTTCTACCAAAAACAACCTTAGTAATAATATATTATGCTTTAGTTCTACATAAATTAGATTAAGACATTTATTATTATTTTAATTAAAGAAAAGTCAAAAGCGTCAAATTCAATGTTTATTAACTAAACAATTTTTAATATAGGGATATGCATAAGAAAAATTTAACTATAAATAATCATTAGAAATTTAAAAATATTTCATATATAATGTTATTTTATTTATATTTTTTAGGCATTAAATAATTAAATTTTTTTAGGACATAATAATGAGGCATTAATTACCTTATTAATGAATGAATCAAATAAATGATATTATAAATATTAAAATATATGTAATTTCGAAGATCATTTGAAATAAACGAATTTTATAGGAGAATATGACATGTTAGGGATAATTCAATGTATCTTGTTTGATGTAATCAAGTTGTGATGACTTTCACAAAATCAAAATACCAAATAGTGTCACAATTGACATAAATTAATTTTTTTAAAAAATATATATTATTGGTTGATATAATATTACAAAAAATATGAGGTTATTCAAAAGGGATTAAATAATGTTCTATATTTCATTAATGAACAACTTGAGGTTCTCTTGGATTTTTAGAGTATGTTTTTTAACCATATAGTCTAAGAATACAAGAAGACACAGTAATGTTAAACTATTTAACTAAGAGTTAAATCTAAAAGTTATGGTTAAAAAGGAAACCTAAACATTTTTAAAACCAATTGGTTGATATTATTTAGACCCATAACAAACTAAGTCTCTAAATAAATTCATTTTAAACCCTTATAAAGTGAATATGATTGTATAATAAATTAATAATTTAATCTTTTCCTAATGTGACCCTCACCTCTCTTACAAAAGGGAACATCCCATTATCTCAAATTCACACCTCCAATTCCATTTGGCTTGTCCAACCCCTTCCCAATTCTCATTTCAACTATTCTTTCATCATCATATAGTATTTAAATTGGTTGGAAAGCCAACATAAGGATCCCTTTTTAATGAACACAAAGAAGTGGTAAATATTTCATCACCTCTTTCAAATTCTTTTCTTCTTCAACTTCCAATTTATTTTTTGTTTACATTATAAAATAATAACTCCATATCATCTATATACTATTCTGTTATTATAAAAATGTTGCAACAATTTTCATTACTCTATCCATCCTTCAAATGGCAATGTTACCATACGTGCGTACGTACGGATTACCGTCTCCACGTCGTTGTGTAGTTTGTTATTCAAATACATCATTATTGGGATGTGTATAATAAGAATTATAACTAATGTAAATAATAAATATAAAATTTTAATGATTTTATATATATGATATACAACCAAATTACTTACGATTTGACCATAAATATAAATATATTTTCGCTCGTGCGTACGTACGGATTATTGTCTCCACGAAACGATGAGATTAATTTCAACGTTCACCATTCAACATTGATTATAAAAATATATATATCATTAATAATTATATAATATATTACATAATAATGCTACTGGATATATATATATATATATATATATATATATTTACATACATATATTTAATCAACTTTTTTCTGTTAAATACGATATGAAAATGGGAAAAATGTTTATGCATAGGTATTGCCTACCATCTCCATAAATCATGTTTTCAATTTCATATATATGTCGATTATACATATTTATATTCTAAATATATATAATATATAAATAATTTTTTTATTATGGAAGAATTTAAATCATGATCTAAATGATACGATCAATAATAATAAGTTAAAACATTTATGCTAAAGAAAGTGATTATTACCTGAAATGTTAATTTAACATCGAAATCATTATTAAAGTGGTAGTATAAAATCATAAATGAATCATTAATTAAATAATAAATATTAATATGGTTCTATTATAATTTAATAACATACTATGGTCATTATACAAGAGGTTAAATGTACCCTCGACTAAAGGAATGTGGACGGTAAGGGTCATTTTCCCAATGTCATTATTATTTGATATTGTTTATGTGTAAGTATCTTCTGGGATCACTTTATCATCCACATATGTGTCTCATAAAATATCTTTAAAATGAATATTTTAAGGATTTATTGAACGGGATGTTTAACTAGATTATCATTTTAAAAGGTTTAAATATTTATTCTTCAAAAACATTCTCATTAATGTCCATGATTACAAAATGGGTTTTAAGGATTTATTTATTTAGACATGAATGTTTTTAAAATTTTATTTACATTAAAAAATTTCAATGTGGTATGGGACACTTTTATTCAAAAAGGTATTTCAATATATTCTTTTCAAAGTTCTGTTAATTTTAAATTTTTTTAGGAAAAATGGATATTTCTCTCAAAGAGTTTTACAACTCATTTGAAACTATGTCAACATCCTATTTAAATTTTATTTTTGATTGAGAATGATTTATTCGAAATAAAATCTTAAATATTGTATTGAATGAGTTATGATATGTTTGATTGTGGATGTGTTATTGTTATACCATTCATGGTTTATGGTTAGGGTATGGACAATTTGTACGATATTTTTAATACGAATGTTTATGTAATGTTTCAACATATTCATATGAGGAATTTATTGGACATAGTATGTGATTGGTGGAGACCAATATATCTCCTATATGACTTGTTAGGTATCATGATACAATTAGAAATGGAATTGGCCGTGGCTTTCCCAATTTTATATATGGTTTTGGCCAAGGCCTAAATCATTTTTAGACGTCTTGGTCGAGGCCTTGACAAAATATTTCAAAATGTTGGGAATTATAAATTCCCTCATTATTAAAATAATATTTATGCTTCATGTAGTTATTATAATAGTATAATAACCCTGAATATGTTTTATTATGGCATTATTTATTGATCTCATATTCCTACGATAAAGTATTCATGTTTATTGTTAGTAAAGTAACAAGTTTTCAATTATTCACCATGCCTAATGTATATGTTCTCTTCCGCTATATTACTTACCCTTACTAAGAGTTTTAGCTTACCCATTTCTTATGTTTCATATTCCTAGGATTCAAAGAAGTGTTTTATGATTGATAAGAAGGGTTAATCTAGGGGATCTAGGGCTTTCCCAAATAATCATTTATGTGATTTTTTATTTTCTATTGTATAATGTATAGTTTCTGTATGTAATCAATTTTCCAAGACTACTAAATTGTTCATTATTTCGGGACATGATTCCTTTTAATCCTACCAATTTATTAAAATAATTAACTGACTCTGGGCTTCTGGGGTCAGGGCATTACAAAAATGAGATTTGAAAAGTTATCCCCTACCTTAGGTCTGATATGCTTCATATGTATCTGAACCTCTTATTTAATAATCTAAATAATGTTACTGATTTATTGTATAATCATAACCATTTTTTTTACAATGTTTATGATCATATATTTTTTCATATGTTAGAAATATTACCTTGTTACTCGTTATTCGGGTATTAACTACTTTATGTTCATATTCATGTTTTGTCGAATAATTTCTTATTCCACTTTTTAGGATATAGATTTATCACTAAAAGAATAATAATAGTATAAAATTTATCATATTTATTAATTCAATTCATATATATAATCATGTTTTAATGAAGATCATGTTTTAAAGACGATTATATTTAATGAATCAAATCACATCATGGAGATGGTAGGTCATACGTATGCACGAGCGATGATATCATTCCAAAATTGTTGAAAAGTATAAATTTTAATGGTTAATATTAATCCATAATCAGTATAATTTAATAATAAAAATATATAGTTATTATTTACAGCATTATACCCATCTAGGTAAGGT
Source organism: Viscum album (assembly GCA_963277665.1). Taxonomy (NCBI): domain Eukaryota; kingdom Viridiplantae; phylum Streptophyta; class Magnoliopsida; order Santalales; family Viscaceae; genus Viscum; species Viscum album. The sequence continues at coordinate 348,443,788 of OY728135.1, forward strand.
AGTGGTGAAAAAATGCATACACTACATCCCTGAGATGGTATGTTGTACGTTTTCATGCGTAGTGATTTAGTTTTTCATATAGTTGATAGAATGTGAGATATGGTCATTTGGTATTTATCAAAAAATATCATTATATAAGGGATTATGATTTTATTACTTTATAATTAAACAAATAATGAAGAGGAAGTAGAATAAGAAATATGTTTGGAAGAATCGGTCGAAGAGACTTCCTCTTCCTCAATATGGTTCTTCTAAATATCTTCTTAGGGTACTAGAGTTGGTCATTGATGATTTCATAAACATCTAGAATGAATATTTTGAATTTTATTAGGAAACAAAGAAGGTGTTGAAAGAGCTTGAGGGCTAAAAATGAATTGAATTGGTGAGGGTTGAGGTCCCCTTTTATAATTGAGGTGAGGTGCACTTTTGTAAGATCCATAAATAAAAGTTTATAATAAAATAAAACCCAACCCCAAAACCTCCTATGTGAACCAAATTAAAAGATGATATGAGATATATTTTTAATCTCATCTACCAATAAATTTATGATAAAATATTCTTTCAATTTAAACCCTATCATTTTTGTTAACACAAATTATTTATTTTAAATTTAAATTTTGTTAACAATATTCTAAATATTAGTTGATAATAAATATTTACTTATATGGTGTTAATTGACCATAAATGGATACTTCGTGACAATTTAGAACATATATTTACCACTTGGTAATTTTTAAATATTTTAATGTCTTTTAAATAATTTAATAAAATTTTACTTTTAAAAAATATCAATGGTGTTACATTTGACACTATTCAATTATTTGACATTAAATTAAATCCACACTGAAGAAAAATTTGAACCAAAATAATTAATACACTACTAAAACATCATACACACCAATAAAATTAGTGGAGCACATTAATTAGTTAATTTGATATTAATTTTGATATTTTTTTTAAAAAATTAATTGATATTCATATTAATAAAATATATTTTACATCACAATTTTGATAGCTTTAATAGTAATCATTTAATATCTAAAATTTATAAATAAATTTCAATGATGTAGGTAATTATTTATCTTTCCCTAGAATGTCTATAGTCGATGATACATCCTATTTATCGTTATATTAAAATAAATATACTTATATAAAATGAGATTGTGACATTTTGACACATTCATTAGTTTTTATTAAATTCATGTAAAATACATAGTTAAGTATCTAATAAATGATTAAATTAAGAAAAATATATTATAAGGGTCATAAAATATGGTTTTATAGTTGTTAAGGTAATTTTATAATATTATTTGTCCCATAATTACCAAATTTACCACTAATCATAGTAATAAAAATATTACAAATGTTACTATCCATAATGCCCATAAATAAACGTACAATATTAACATAATATGGGCCTAATGATTACAAATATGTAATATAGATTTCAATATTAAAAACATATGAGTTGAAGTAGTTAATTTAATTTTAATCCCGTTGATGAAATGAGGAAATGAATATAAAATGTAAAAACATTACCAAATATTAAAAAGTTTTTACCTATTATTAAATATAAAATAAATGTTTATAAAATTAATTATATTTAATAATTAAAATATATTCTATATATAAATTAAAACTATGAAATATTATAAATTAACTATATAAATAATCTCGAAGAAAAAAGTTGTTTTTAATTAAAATTTAGCATATTTTTACTATTCATTAATACATGAAAGTTATCAGAAAAATATCAAATATTCATCCAAAATAAATATTTATATCCCTCATCAAAATGTCATGTTTATGATGTCATGTGAAAATTATTAATGTTTCAAATTATTAATTAAAATGGGTATTTCATTCAAAATTATGAAATAAATCTTTTCAAGAAAATAGGTTTTTATACATATAATAATCTTTTATTCATATATTTTTTCTAAAATATCCATTGGGTGAATATTAAAAATATTTAATATCACTACCAAAATTAATTCACTAAAAAATAAAAATATTTAATTGATTAATATTTTTCATAAATAATTTATTACCGAAGAATTCACAACGCATTTTCGTAATATACATATATTTATTCCTGTTAACATAACATCTATACTATAATGGTAATTTTATAATAAGGTTGTATCATGGTTAATTTAATCTTATGATTTTGTGAAAATGAATATACTAAAGAATAAAAATTATTTAAAAAAATTATTTAATAGAAACAACTGAGTCTTACATTGAGACTCATTATTGGTGTGATAAAAAAGAGATATCAGTACATTAGGCATGTTTCATATGGGTGATGGGATTAAAAATTGAGGATTCCTTATGGATAATATGGCTACATGAGGAAAGTCTTAAGCATTAAAAAGAAATATTTTGAATGTATAACGTATATAAGGTATCAGGGTCGTTATGAAAAATTTTTCCTCTAGAAAGACTGGTAATGATATTCAATGGATATTGGGGATCAAACCATAGAAAGGAATCTTACATATCCTGTTTATAACAAGAATCAGAGTCACCATAGTTCAGATGTTCACTTTATCAAAAATGGGAAAAGGATATGGAATAAACTCATAAGGGTTATAAGTCCATGGTATGGGGAGTATTGGGGGATTTTATTGGGTGTAGCCTTATGTGAAATTAGGGACTCATAAGAGTTTGAGTGGAATCCCATGATGGTTGGAAGATCTCATGAATGTCATTGGGATATGTGAAAGGATGGGTTATGAAATCTATTTTAATGCTATGGATTCTTGCAGTTATTCATGGTCCAAGGGTCATGAATGCCTGAAATGGAAAATGGGTTTTTTGATTCACATAATTGATATCATTTTTAGGTTATTAAAAAAATGTGATCACATGATAAAAATACCTTCACATAATTGTGTGAGTAGGAAATCATAATGTGATCATGTTATTGGGGAAGGATTTCTATGATTAGAACTCACACATGGGGTCATGAAAAAAGCACATCCATTATAATTAATTTTTTCCTATGTGAACTAGTATGTTTTATTAAGTTGTAATCTTTGTGATTACATGATTCCTTCACACTAAAAACCACACACCATTATTCTTTCTATTAATTGTAATTATAGTTATCATAATTGAGTTACAATGGTATTTTACACTAATCCCCATCTATATCTATGTCATATTTCATAGTATACAAGATACATTGATGAGATTAGGTTAATGGATGCACATTCCAAATAAATTTTTTTTGTCTCGTATTCCTCCCATGAATATGCTTGACTATATTACTAACAACTACTCAATGAATATTGTCATAAAAATGACCGTATAAAGGGTCCATCATATGCATTATGGGCCACAAGTTAGTCTCATAATATGATTTCCATGGGTTTATTACATGAATTTGAGGTTTTTCACACAATGAATATCACCACATGATCCCCTATATCAGATAGATTTTCCAATCCATGACACGTGAAATGTTTTTCAACAAGAGATCTTAGGAATCCATGGGAATAACACAAAGAATAATTACCACATGAATTTCCCATCCTATAAAACAATAGTCACAATGTTCCATTTCCATTTGGTAAACCTGTTTCTCATGTACATCACATGAGTAATCGTAGGTCATGTGATAGAATATGAACCCAATCACAAAATAAAATTTCAGGTAATCTATATGCTTCATGAATTAGTTTTGAGTTAGGAAATGGCATATCCCTTAAAATATTATATGATCTTGTAAGCTTATTATATGACCCTAACGTGTGTATGATCTCCCTTATTTTTTATTCTACAAAAAAGGAACTTTTTGGTATTTTTATAAATCCAATTTTTTCATGATCATTTGAAAATATTAGTAAATGCCCTCCGCTTAAAATATAACTCTTCTATAAGGATATAGAACAATATTTTGAGGACAAAAATGTCTCTATTAGTCCCTTTCAATTCAAACTATTGGCCTTTGTGTGACTTTTGGTCTCCCAAGTGAACATTGGAATTCGGTGATAATTTCATATAAATAAGAGGGAATGGGGAAATCCATTTTACATTCAATATATGTTTCTATATCTATTGAAATTTTCTATCTCTCATAATCACTTGAAATGATACATTCACCTTATTTGGTCACATGATATGATCGTGTGATCCCACTTAATGAGAAAACCATTTTTTATAATCATGATGGTAACTAATATATAGTAAGTCATCTTGATAATTCATCACACATCATTAGATAGCCTTGTTATACATGAGATCACATGATCAGTATATTGTTCATGAGATTTATTGGGAGATTTATAGTTCACAATATATCCTATACATTATACAGTTCATGAGATTTTATATCTGTTATGCATTTAACATGACCCGGTTATGGTTAAATGATTCGAATCACTCTTTATGGGTTATGAACCCCATGTGATCTTTCCATATTAATTATCTAATTTTATTCAAACCCCTTTTAAAATAAAAACCCAAATATTATTTAATTACATTATATTTAATTTTCAATCCAATATAGACGTATTTAAGGAAGGATGCTTCAAAGAATATTGATCACCAAATTTCCATTGCATGTAGCGTACATATCAACCAGTGATTAATTATTGAGGCTACATAGGATCATATTATGAGCCAAATGGGTAATAATTTACTCGAGTTTTCGTTATTGGATTAGTATCCCCGATAGGAGTTTTGACAATAAAATGATACCATATTTCTAAAAACTCGTGTAGGGGTCATTCCTCCTTACTATATTATGAGGATTCTGTTGGAGTTGGTTCCCTCGAAAAAACTTATGTGTACATTATCATAACGTGTATTCATATTTATTAATATTAATAAACTACTTATCACATAATAATTGTTCTTCTATGTAACATATTCTGTGATAATGTCCCAATAGTATCTATCACACTAAATGGTTATAGTCGTTCACCATTATGATGAGAACATAGAAGTTGTACGGAAATATTCTTAAATATATGTTCTATAAAAATATTATATCACCTGAGGGACATAACTCATACAGGATATCAGGGGTGGAGACTCATATGACTTTGAGTAACATTCTCAGGATGTATGCCCTTTGTAATATCGAGTGTATGATATTACTAGAATGAGACCCTCTAGTATGAAATCCACAATTATATGTGTCATTGGATGTTCTTATTTTTGGATGTGTGTATTTAACCATAGACTTTAATTTTAAAATTATATATTTTTATGAGTCATGTAATTTTATGTATACAAAAAAATCTTGAAGATAGATGTTCACGATGATGTATGTTATGTTAGGTGCATCATTAGTAATATTGCATTATTGAATAATGTGAGAAAGGATTTGACCCTTCTTTTCTTTTATGGATGTTGATATCTCAGGACCGCTGATGGAAATGATATATCCTAAAAAATTCCATGGACATGGTGTTCTATAGGAAAGTTCAATTTTTAAATGACAAAGAAAGACACATCAAGCACATAGATAGATGGAACTAGCATGGAACCTGGTTGAATTGATATACTGTGATAAAGGTATCATATTACACTGTATGCATCAGTATGAGTAATTATGTCATTAAGACATTAAATTTTTTCTCTATGGGTTCCTTGGTGTGTTGATATATGTTATCCATTGACTTTAGGCTTCTCTACCTAATGCCGCTGAGAAAGAGTACTAGAGTGTGACACACTATCTTCATCTATAATCTCAGTTAAATAATATATTAATATTTGTTATGTAATAAGTTGAAAAAATATTATTCTAGCACATTGTTTAATAACTATTCATGTTTCCAAGATCATATATTTTTTGTCACCAGTTATTTAACATAATATAATTTGAGTGGATTATTTAATAACTATTTGTTTTCTATTTAGTTAATATAATAATTTTATATTTATTGGCGAATAATGTAGTGATATTAATTTTAAAAATAAATAGACATTATTCATCGTTAGATAAATGTTGTGGAGGAATAGAAGACAATGTTTAATGGTCCGGGGACAAATAATGAATATTAAATATTATATTCTTAAATAATATTTAATTTAATTCACATGTTAAGAGAATGTTAATAAATAAAAAAATATTAATTTTTTTTTGAAAAGGGGATCCATAGGGATTAAATAAATAATAAATGGAGGTTTAGAAATTATTTTATTTTATCCTTAATGATATATAAACCAAATTGTATTATTTTCTCAAGAAGATAATTCATTTGGTTTGTTCTGTATCATGGATTTTTAGAATTATCTCAAGCCATAGAGAGCTCCCTTCTCCAAGAAACATCACAAGAATGGAGATCGATCATCCTCCATCATTCACTCTCTATTCTAGATAAATCATGTAGAATTCTTTGGAAGAATATCTCCAGGAGATCAAAGGTGGATGACACAACTAATACGATATGTCATGGTAGTACCTATATATTTTTATGTTGATGCTCATAGATTTTTGTAACACACTAGTATAACCACTAGAGGGAATATTATTTTATTCCTATAATGAAAATACCATACCATATACATCTGTTAATAGATTCATCAACAAGGAAATAATTACAAATAGTAAATTCCATAATAAATTAATTTAAATATGAATAATGTGTGTTGATCATCTCTCTAATAATAGAAGTCTGTCCCTTTTTGGTTTTCATTGATTTAATTCGGTATATCATGATGTTTATAATTTTTTAAATTATGTAATTGTTGTCAATTATGAAAAAAATATGTTAACAATGAACCATAAAACACCTTATCTATAATGTGAACCTATATGGGATGTTAGAGCGGACACATAGATTTTTATATGTAATTATGGATCATTGATTGATTTTTTAATTTGTTGTTTCATTTACAATTATATATTTATCATTTTTTATATCTGATTTTTTGGATCTACTTATTCCTCCTTTATTTCTTATAAATATAATCAATAAATATAAATTATATGAATAAAATTAAATCGATGAATCCATTAGGAGGTTCCAAATAATCTAGACGAGTATCATAGGAGTATACACTATGTAAATAGAGTGACATATAGAACAATTATGTTCAGTAAAATGGAAATTAATTCATAAATTAATTCGAACTATTTTCATTGACGACACGTGGTGCATTTTTATATTATATCATGTGTTGATTGGGAGATCCTAGAACACAATCAACCACAGTATATGTGTTATAACCCACATAAATTTGTCTAACCAATAAGGATTATTTTACAAATGAAATAAAATCAATGAATACCATCATAGGTTTCAAATTATATAGAAGGGTATCACATGAGTACATGATATCTAAACAAATTTACATATAGTGTACTTCTGTTTTAGGAAATGGAAATTACTTCATATATTAATTTACTGTGTGCATTGATGAATCATGGTGCATTTATTAATTACACCATGTGTTGACCGGGCGATCCTGGAACACATTCATCTATAGTATATGCCTTATAGCCAACATACACTATGGGAAATCAGTTTGAGTCATAGATGGGTCACATATTACCATACATAGCTTACCTGACCCATGACCATGTTACTAGAAGACCACACATCGTGTAGTCGATTATACATGTCATGTTTTCAATTTTTCTTATTCACAATTTACAAGTTAATTATAATGGTGTGTTCCTCGGATAGACTATGAGAGATGTACCCACCATGTATCTCCAAGTACACACCGTGTATTTATACCATATTAGGTTGATTAAAATTTTATTTTTCAAACTGTATAAACCTTATTGACATGTTCTATCATGTTGTGACTAATATAAAAGGACACAATATGTGAATGGTTTTAATATATATATATATATCTCTGTGTGTGTGTGTGTGTGTGTGTGTGTTTGTGTGTTTAATTAATAGTAGCTTAATTTTTTGAACTAAATATCATGTATGAGTATTATTACATTTGTTACTCTATGAGAATTGAAGCATAACATGTGACTAAAAATCAGTTAATTCATTTAATACCTATTTAGATAGTGCCTTTCATGAAAGTATTTGATAATTCAAGTATTAAATATGTTATAATAGTAAAAAGTATATGAGTATAATATATATTGTGTATAATAGAATGACTTTTCATCGTGCTACCTTCATGGAACATTTCTGTACATATTTATTTATAAATAAATTTATTAAATTTGTTTAAAATTATTATGGATGAGAATCTCAACAAAATTTAGATGATAATTAACATAAAAGAATAGATTAATTAGAGATGATATTTAATTAATTTTAGTCATATTTATCTTAAATAATTATTATTAATAATCTTACTCTTGTTTTATAAAATTCAAAATTCATTTCATGCATGTGGATGATCATGAAAATAGATCATACCTTTATATTTCATTAGTTACATTTTATTTTTCATAAAATTGATTTGTTTTCATGAGTTCCATTGCTACACTTATAGTATAATTTAATGCATTCCCAAATATTCAGTTATGTAATCATATTGTTTATCTCACATGTGTGTGAGTAAAATCACATGTAATGGATAGAGTTCCCAAGCTAGAGTAGGCGGTTCAAGTTTGGATATGAGACAAAAACAATCCAAGCCTGTTACATTAGTGGACAGGTGGAAATATATTACACAAACAATATTTAGTTCAAGGTGTTTCCCCCCTCATCAATGGTTAGTTTATTAAATGGTTTTTAAACTAATTAATATTAATATTTAATGATCTTGTAACATAATTATTTTATTTAAACCAAGTTTCATGGTTATTTCAACATGGATGTTTTTTCACAATCACATGAATTAATTAAATTTATAATCATGCAAGATATAACTAATATAAATTAAATTATGAATAAATATTATCTGAGGAATTGTTAATCATTTAGGTAAATACAATTAATATTATCATGCAAGTGAGAATGATATTAATTATCAATTTATGTATAAAGGATAAAATCCCTCAATTATATATATTAATTTTGTATATCCCATTGGGTAAAATGGGTATTCAAGAATAAACAAGAAAGGGAAAGTAAAGTAAACACCTATAAAGAAACTCTAGATGAAAAATTGTTTAAATAGAATCATGTAATTGACTATGATGAAACATTTTCATAGGTTTCCTTGTTCAAATCCATCAGAATTATACTTATTGTAGTATCTTACGATGACTATGAGATTTGGAAGATAGATGTCAAACAATATTCATTAATTGTAATGGTAACATCATGTTATTAATTTTATATATTATTAAACTCAATTTTTAATCTATCTTTCATTGGGTTCTGATAATAGTTTAATTAGGTAAAATTATTAAATTTTTTGAAGTTTCTCGCCTAGTGCATTATTGGCGCACTATTTTCATTAAATATGAGCCCAGATATAGTAAAATAGAACATAGGATGTGGATTTCACAAGGTTATTTCATGGTTTGGTAAAATTTGTTCCCTCATTTGAGAAACTGTGCACCCCATTTTGAATATGAACATGGCATGCATACAGTTTTTCTAAATTGTGTGCCTCTACCCATGAAACTATGCATGAAATATCATTAATCTGAAAATCATTCTTTAAAATCATGAAAATATCATTTTTTTCGGAGGTCCTAGAAATGAACCCATATGATCTGTCTTTTCCTTGGATCTCCCAAGTTTCATTCTTGTACCCTCTGATCCCTCCTATATGTGATTTTAATCCTTAATAATACCTTTCAATCTTCTCTCAATTAGTCTTCTAATCTCATTCTCTATCTACCCCTCTATCATCCTTTCTTCCCAGGGTTTCATATATATATTTATGTCGTTAGTAGATATGATACCCCCATTTATTTACATAAACCTATGATTGATTATTGTTTTCCCAGATCCTGTGATCTTTGTTCATTGTCGTCAAATCCCAATTAGTGTTTGACATTTCAAGATCCTTCAGATTCTGGGTTTGGTGGTTATATTATGATGAAAAATTTATATTAACCCTAAATTTCATTGATTAATTGGAATATTTTTAATTTTATTCAATTTCTAGGTATTGATTAAATTTATTTCGATTGTTTTATGGGAAACTCCCAATTCAATTGAGTTTGGTGTTTTATGTAAAAGAGATTTTTGTTATGAAATTTGAAAAAACCCCAACTCTGTTGAATTGGTCTATGTTTGTGGAATTTTTTGAAATTTAAATTGTTTAATTTTTTTGAGGTAAATCGATTTAATAAACTATTGAATTGAGTTGTTTTAATAATTTTGATGGAAAAATATGTAAGAATAACATATCCAGTGAATTTTGGGGCTCTTATGAAATTCATATAATTTGAGTGAAAAGTAATTTTTTGAATTAAATTTTTATGTTTTACTTAGAAAATGAATGGTGAATTTATTTCAATTCCGTAATTATAAAAATAGAATAAAAAAATGTTTTTTAGAAATCGTAGGGTTTTATCTTAGAAAAATTGGATGTTTTTATTAAAGGCATGTAATGTTTTTTAAATGAAAAATTTCCATATTGGAAATGGAGAATGTGATGAATTCAATTTTCCAAAGTCCAAAAATAAATTTTACATCATTAATTTCTTCAATATCACATGAAATCCTTCGGTATTTTGTGAGTTATTTGGATAGAAATTCACAATTTACGAGTTATAAGATATAATGTAAGGAAATCACATTCCTTAGGAAATGATGATTAGTCATATTTGGGCTTGTTTCAAAGGGACTTCTGTTCATATTTTCGTATCACATTGAGTGTGGAGTCCAAATATCTTTGGAATATCATACCTTATTAAGCATATGACCATGCCTCGATCCTGTTTTTATTTAAAATTACGATATTCCATTATTGTAAACTATTTTACTTACCTTGTGAATTTATGTAATCTATTCTATATAAAAGTGTATATTTAGGTCATTTGTGAAAATTTCCATTTATGTAAAGAGCCTTTTATTTAAGGGAAATTGTTTAGTATGAAAAGTATTTCCATCAATGGAAATGTGAAGAATGATTGTTTATGGTATTTTAATTTTTTTAAATGTAAATAATGAATTTTGTTAATTAGTATTTTCAAATGTCTGCCCTATTTGTTTAAAATATAAAGTATTTTATTTCATTAATTTAATATTAGAATATATTATGGAATCTGTGGTGATACCCTAGTTGGATTCTTATTTCACACCCTAATTATTCCTTGGGTTATTTGTGGATTATCAACTTCTAGGATTGAGAAGGGGAAAAGAACCACTTGGAGGTGGTTCTAGAAATTGATCTATAGACATAGTGAGATGTGTCATTTAGGGATTGATAAATGTTTTTGGTTTTATTTTTTTATAATACTTTGGGATGTCATTCATGTATTCCTTCTGAAACACTTCCACATATAGAGTTTCTTTTGAATGCATAATGTATTGTTTCACTACTTCTACATCCTTTTAGAAAACAATATTTCCCAATCTATTTTTTTATGATGCCATGTGTTAGTCTTCGACACATGGGGATCAAGAACACCCTTCGGGCAATGTCATCTTCGGCTAGGTTATCGGGTTACCTGGGTACCTAGGCTAGTTCATGAAAAATTGGTATCAAAGTGCGAGGTTTATATTATTTTCCTTTAGTTAGTATGAAATTTTGTAATATTATTGGGACATAAGATGTTGTTACGATTGAGTGCCTTCACATATCATACTGTAATTGACCATAAGACTCTAGGGGTGGATAGGGAAATACTTATTGCTGATCATTTCTTGTCTATTTCATATTTTTATATAGATATATTTAAAACCATATCTTGGATATTTAATATGTTGGGAGTAATCATTATATATATCTATTTGATTGTTAATTTAAATACTTCATTTCCTTATAATGGCGCTTTATTGAACCATATCTATATGAATACATGAAAATCATGTATAGGAGGAAGCTGGTGTAGAACCTTAGCAATCGAATCCTCATGTAGACCTGATTCTAGTTATAATGATTGTGTGCACTGCCCAAGCTCTAGTAGAGTAACAACACATATAGTTTTCATTCAATATGTGTCAATGGAATGTCAGAGGGACATTATAAAGATTATTTCTCCAGTGTTACTTCACAAAAATTTAAAATCTTTCATGGGATTAAATAATACTCAAGAAGATGGGTAATGGTTGAGAAGTATGGATAATCTATTGGGGTTTTTGGATATACCTGACGAAATCAATGTGAAGTTTGTTAACTTTGTTTTGGAAGGACTAAGTAGGAGATGATGCGACATGATGGTGAAGGAAAAGAAGAATGAGGGTATAGAGTGGTAACACTTAAAGGATTATTTCACTAACCAGTTCTATCTAAAGTGGATGTTGATGGACAAGGCGAGTGAGTTTTTCAAACTCTTGTAGGCTGATATGACCATGACAGAGTATGAATTTTTTTTTTCTATACTCATTAATTTTTTAGCAAATATGGTTTAGAATATGAAGATTAAGGCACAAATATTCAATTTGGGTCATAAACAAAGTATTCACTATCAGTTTTTCTTGCTAAAATAGTCTTCTAATGCTGATGTAATAGATAGAGCACTAGTATATTATATGGATATGGATGGAAATTGAGGTTTATTGGGAGTTTCATTATCTCCCAATGGAATTGTGTATTCCTCTAAGGGAAAGAGGAAGCCTGATTCTTCTCATGGTTGTTCTCGACAACGTGGTTTTTAAACCTCCGGAAGTGCCTAGTAGAAGTCCTTTGTTTTGTTACCTATGTAGAATTTTATGGAATTCTTAGAGGGTTTTCATTTTGGAACCCAATAAATACATATCCAGTGGAATCTCATGCCACTTGATGAGATTATTCCATTCTTACTCCACATATAATATTGGAATGAGGTCATTAACAACATTTAATATTATGGTTCAATCAGATGATTCACATAAAAAAGGGCTCAGCCAAAGTCATCAAACATAAATATTTTTGACATAGTGTAAGAGTTTGCAGAAGAAGAGGATATAGGTATAGTGACTGTGACAGGTATCATTACTATATATTCGTCAGTAGTGATTGTTCTATTTGATATTGTAAATCTCATTCCTTTATTTCATCACATATTGTTAGTATGTTTAATATTCCTCTGGATCTTTTATTTTTGTAAATGGATATTACTACATGACATGGTATAAAGAGAGAGGAGGGACTCTATAGTTCTTCTTTTTTTACTCTTTATAACGATTTGATCTTTTATATACGTTCCTTGTTCTTGACATGAAATATCTTGACTTCATTTTCACGATGGATTGGATCATTTACAAAAAATTACAGGATGATTTTTATCATTGATAGGTCTCCTTCACTATACCTAATGTTGAGTGTTGTGTCTAAAATACTGAATGGGATAAAATTTATAGAAATATCAAGAATTATTATAATAATATAGGAAATTTTCTATATGGGTTCTCCTTTGATCTGGAGTTGGAATTATTGAGTGGTTATATCCCTCCTGTCATCATGGAGTTTCCTGACATGATTCCATCTGACTTCTCTAGTTTTCCCCCTATAATGGATATAGATTCTTCTATTGAAATAATACACGGTACTCATCAAGTTTATATCTATTATTACTATATGGAACAAGATAAAAAGAAAGATATAATTTCCTTGTTGGGTGATATTTTAGAGAATGTATACCTATGCATGAGCGTGTCTATTTCGTTGTTCCTTGAAATGTGTATTTTTGATTTAAAAATCACTTTTTCCCAATGGGTTCCATTGGATTTATTTATGTAATTAGAAACAGTAAATAATTTTTTATCCAAACAGTACATTCTTTCCCAAAGCAGGCATTCAGAAATTTTGAACTTTTGGATCATTAAGAACATGAATTGGTTGAGAGGATGGGTGGTTAGACTCATATCGCCATTTTGGGGGGAATTATTTTCTACTCTGGGACTATCATTGTAATTTATGATATTTTCATGAATCCTTATTAATTAACCAAGTATATCATAATTATCGATTGGAATTTTCAATCACTTATTTATGATGTTAAAATTTTAAAATCATCCTTATGTATTCAAGGTTCTTCATTAATTGAGATATCTTTATGTATTCGAGGTTCTCCATCAATGGTATCCTCTCATATACTACTTTGAGATTATTTTAATCATTGTTATGATGATCATATCTTTTAAACCACTTAGTGGGGATCTCTGGTATTTATTGTCATTTAGGGAGATGAATTATTGGTTTGATCATGGAATCGTTCCGCTAAAATGTGCTACCTATTTATCCTTGTAAAAGGAATCAGAACCCTCATAGTTATATTCCACTGAATGGGAGACATCATACCTTTTATGTTCACCTGATAAGTACCAAGTTGTATAGTTTAATGTCATGTGGTATTGACATCTAAGCGTAAGGTTCTTAGTCAAAACATAGTGTAGGACTTATATAAACGCAGTCTATGGAACATGGGAAGGATATACGGTTCCATGTAAGATGAGGCCCTTTTGGGACTATGGACCAAGGAGAACATGTTTTATTTAATGTATTGTGTATGAACCTCAAGGAGGTTTCATACGTATCCCATATAGATGGGAATCAATGCTCACATAATTCGATACGTCTTATATGAGAGTATAGTCTTTTGAGAGAAATGAGTTTGGACGTACTTCCTCAAAAGGATTCATTGTGGATTTGTGGATTAAATTTGGGGCATATTCCTAAAGTGGAGTCTTAAATTTGAGGAATTAGTTTTGGATTCCTAAAGAGGAAATCCAGTGGGATCGGGCCCTAATAGGGCTTCCTTTGTCTCCTAATTATGGTGGGAATCAGAATTCTCATAGTTCAATCAATTGTGTAAATGTTGTGACCATGAAAAATATCTAATTCCACATGAGTCATGGTTGGTGTGATAAAGAAGACAATTTTAAGAATTCAACAAATTCATCCACACTTTTCCTCTACCGCTAATGTAAGGGGTTCACCTATGGCTATGAGAGTGGAAGATGGTGAGGTGACTGTAGAAGAATGAGAGGTGATGAGCCTTCCCTCAGTTCAGTTTATATTGGAAAAGGGTAAAATGTCAGGAGAAAGGGATGAAGCTTAGGGGAATACACCAGGAGTGCTTCCCATGGTGAAAAATCCCAATGGGAGAGGGAATGGTTAACATAAGTCCTTGTTCCCATATCCCCATAGATCATTGGCACCGAAGAAGAAATGATGAGAAATGATACTACATCCTGTAAGAAAATCTTGGTGCTTACGCCAATATGGTTTCCCAAAAATTTATCCTGGTAGAGTAGGGAGACATATCCATTTAAAAAAATGTAGATAAGAACTGTATCATCTCCTACAATAGAACTGAGGTTCTGAGTCATCTCTTTAAGAAGGGAGAGTCTAGGACCCAAACCCTCCTCCAAACCGAGAACATCCCAACAATATTCCTAGGATAAAGGTCCATGTGACTCTGGATATAAAAACCAAAAGTCACTCTATAAACCCTAACCCCATTGTGAATAAATTTTGGGAATCCTCTTACTGTGGAAATAATAACCCAAAAATGAGACATTATGATGTGCCTTTCCCAAAGGATTGATAATTCATGAGGTTTTGGTGGAGGTCTTAACAAATTCCTTTCAGTAAAGGTATCCAAGAAATAAGATTCTTTTCCATGAATGGCTTTGATGAAGTCTTGATGGCTTATAAACAAAAGAGAGCATTTGAATCAAAAAGGGTATTTAATGTAGATAACGGTGCTCAAGTATGGTCACACAAGTATATTTGAGCGACATGATGTTCACATAAGTGACGAACATCATGAATTGTAATTCTTGGGTGAGACTTGGACCATGCCTTTAGGACTATTCATAAGTAATCCCAGAAGTGGGGTACTCATGTTCCTTTGAAATAAATAGGTGACATGCATGTGTTTCTGATTTATGGGGGTTGGGAACTTTAGGCACGTAAGTGTTGTGGTTTTCAAACACTAAAAGGGCTTATGTCCGATGATCCTCATATAAATCCTCCACTCAAGGTGCTGAAAGTACATCCTTGAATGTTCAGGAAGACATGGGCGAAAAACTAGGGAGACCAAAGTAGCAATTGGGCATCAATGAAATTTGTCCCACTCAAATAAAGGCCCCAAGTGTCTATTTATTGGAATATATGGGACCTTGGGTGAAAGGATTTTGGGAACCCAAGTAGGACGCGTGAAAGTTTGGGGTACACAGGTACGCTATACACTAACACACTTTTAGTCTGACTAAGGCGACCCAAAACTCATGCCTTTGCAAATATTTATTTTCTTCATGTATTTTCCCCTTTTCTGTATACGTGGATTCCCTTATTCGTTTTTAAGACTCATTGATGGAATGTTGTGTCAATAGAATCCCCCCCTCAGAATTATATCTAATATAAAAATAGGATCCAATACGGAGGTAAAGTAAAGAAGGAGAAATAAACGAGTATTCGTCGTTCAAGTGTTTTGCATGTAGATAAATTGGTCAGGCTAGTTTGCAGCGCGCATGAATAAGGAGTGTAGGGTGACATGCGTCTCCTATATATAAAAATTTCAAATCTACAAAAATACTCGATACTTGAAAAATTTCACGTCTCCGTGGAAAGTTATTTTTTGACTCAAATGATTTTGTTTTGTCACACTTCTTCTAAATGTTTTTAATTGCATGCTATAAATGGGGCACCATACATGTGTGCCAACTTATACTTGCACGCCAGTTTTATACTTGCATGCCTTAATGAATTTACAAATATTTTGTCAAAACACCAAAAAATGAACTTACATTAAAATGGGATTTGTATATTTTTGCAGGTTCAAATGGCTCCCCAATGAATTACAATAGCTGATGAGATTTCCAACAAGAGGATTGAGGACCCAATGAATGTAGTTTTTTAGGATTAGTTTGATGTTTGCAACACCACCCTTACCTACTTAGCCAAATATTTGATGATGTATCATTTCATCTTTTCCTGAAACACCTATATGCCTTTTTATAGTTATGGCCATTTGCATGATGGTAATATTCAAAATCAAAAGAACTATTTCCCACATTTATTTTTTCAAGATTATAAAAAAATTTTGTCGGCCAATGTTTCTGTTGGGGGCTCATTTACTAATTCTAGTATAGTAGAGAAATCTCATATTATTCATTATAGCCTATGTGCTCATTATTTGATGTCACACACACCCGAGTTGCAGCCACACTTTTATTCATCCATCATTCCAGATTCTCAGACAGATCATTCCAAGGGATTGAAGAAAAGTTGGGACTTCTACCCGGGAGAAGGTGTAAACCCCACATGGGTGTGGGCATATTTAGTTCATAAGACCAGTTCAGAATTTACAAATGACTTGAATGGGGTTGGTATTTATGAGGTTTTCTATGTTGGACAAACATATGTGTACTTGAATTATGATTTCGTGTCGGAATTATTAAGCTGATGGAGCCCAAAGAATAATTACTTCTATTTAACTCTAGGAGAGGTAGGCATCAGCTTGTGGTACATTTAAAAAAAATTTGGAACTCCAATCGTTGGAAACATGTGTTATGAGTTTCTTCATCCCACTGTGACATGGAATGATTCGGAGAAGACACCGGCTTTGGGTTGTGGGATGATGAAAATATATAACAAACTGTAGAACACAACCACCATAAAATCTCCCACCAGGAGGTATATACATCTATATAAGTGGATGGATGTATTTTTGATAAATAAGAAGGAAAATGGTCACACTTATACCCATCCTACTATCTTTCAAAGGAAAGATAAGAGAGGTACCCGTGATACTATTTGGCCAACATTGGATAAAGGATAATTTGATAAATGGGGATATGTTTGCAACACTTAAATTCATGAAAAGACACTTATGGCAGGTTTCTTGGCCATGAGGCTTGCCATGTATTTATTACCAGTCCAAGAATACAAAGGAGGCGCGAGGCCAAGAACTTTTGTTATTGCGGATAAGCTGGTGGAGAAAAGGATGGAATGGTTGGCCACTCCTATTTTGGCCAAGAATCAATGGAGTTTTCTATACATTTAAAAGGTGAATTCTCCCTTTAGAATAGAAGGATAGTTCCAAGTGTTGTGGAGATGCATCTCTACTCACTTCAAAACATATGTTGTACAATGTGGAGTACATTTTTTTATGTTCTTTTTGACCATCTGTTCTGGCTTTTTTTGGTATTTCAACCTTGACATTGAATTATTAATACATCATGGATATATTGAGAATTCATAAGAAGTTCAATTTAATTATTTATTGGAATACGCCTACGAGGAGATTTATTGATGATGGGATGGCCTTTTTGGAATTAATGGAATATGTTCCAGCTTCTAGAGATGAAATGTTGGCCACCAGAATTAATGGAGAAATCATATGTGCCCTATTATCCTTATATATTTTTTCTTCAATTCAAATGTCTACAACAAAATATTTTATCTCCTCCTATGCATGTCATATAAGAAAAACAACCAATTTTTTCTGACAAATGTGGTTGTTGACATCTACGAAGAAGACTGGGGTAGTATTTAATTTACCCATTATTGATGCAGTAAGAAGATTGACTATCTAGTATGCCAAAAACTTAGTGGAATATTACCCTGAAGGGGTATTAAATTATGTCCTCCCTCTATTTTGGGTGAAGAGAATTACTAGGTGGTCACCCCTTCCTTTGGAAGATAATTGTTCATCATTTGAGGAAGACACTTAATAATCTAATGACAGAGGTGATGAGGCTCCAAATTCCACAACCAGACATCATTCTAGATATAACCCTCCTTCAATAATTAAGATAGCCTCTCCATTGATCCATACCAAAGTTGTATCAAGGAGATCTAGTCACCACTATAATGAATGCAATGAGTTCCATTTTATAATCCATCATCTTTGACTGTTGCTGTTGTGAAGAAACTAAATTCCAATGTTGCAGGATCCTCCTCACAACCCTATGACATAAACTCTTAATATATATGACTAGAGGTTGTTCATGCATTGCAGAGACTGTACTATTATGTTAAAACCATTTAGATAGATCTAGGTGAAGGACTATATATTCTAGGAGTAGGGGATTTGTGGGCCTCCTCTGGCATTACTTTTAGGATAATCCCTATGATGTGAGGACCTGCATTCGATTGTTGGAAATACTCTATATTACACTGATGAATCAATCCCTACAAAAAAATAGGTTGAAGTAAATTAACTATTGTGGTACCACCAAAGGGATTAATAATTTATTATATGAAGAGTGGCGTGACATTGTAGATCCTGAGGAGGGAAGTTTCCTTTCACTCAAATTCACTACCTTTTTTACAACATGAAATTTAGTAAATACTTTATAACATAATAGATATATCATCTTAACTTAAATCTGGGTGAAGGACAGACAGCAGATGTTCCATCATCATAGTATATCCCATGAGGCACTACTCATGGAGCTACTGGATCACCCCATTAATAGGGTGAAATATCTATAGGCGAATAGTCCATGGAGGATAAAATAGAGAGGGTATTGGAATCTACATACCTTCCTTTGGATATGATGATGCAAGACCTCATATGATATAGAATAATAAAAAGCACCGATGAATGAAAATCATGGTTAATCACTTTTTTAGAAGTGGTATGTCTATCTAATAATCATGAATTTAGTTCTTATTCATCAAAAATGTGTTTAAACATCTGAGGATTATAGGGGATACTTCTATTTTTTCATTGAATGAAAATACTAATAAGGTTCAAGGAACCACTGAGGATACTATTGAACATACACAAATTCCTTCAAATCTAGTGGGTTTTTAAGATGTATCAAAGCCAAATGAACCCACATATGTTCCCAGGATTTCTCATGCTTCTAGTATTAGAGGAGAAAAGTCTTATGATAAATCCACAATACATCATAAGATATAAAATGTAACAACGACTAACATCAATTATATGACCCATATAGGTTCATCACATGCATTATAGAACCATGAAAAAACTGAAGTTCACCGCCCAACTATTGTTGAGGACGCAATTCGGTGTCAATGGTTTCTGGAGGAATGTTACGAAGATAGCACACCAATTTCTCTCACATTCTAGACTAACCTAGGATATGAGATATCACTTAATGAAATGATTAACCTATGAATTTATTTTGATGAACTATTATAACATGTTAATAAATCAAATTGTTTTGTTTTTTTGGAGTTCCTTATTTAGAATAAACTAGACATAAGTTCTCATTATTTTTCATGTCAATCTTATAATGATTTTATTTCTTACACTGTTTTGTTGAAATATGTTTTTTCATCTAAAGAAACAGCTACCCCAATGATACATGAAGGATGTATTGATATTAACGTCTACCCCACCATTACAGATACATAGTATTTGGTGGATCGTGAGATAGAAAGTCATATATATATTCACTCTGAAGATCCTAAGCATATTAATTATATCACTCTTCTAGGGACCTCAAACAAAATTTCTAAAACTAAGAATACTGGGGAGGATTCTTCTCACGCTGCTGAACTAAATTTAGTTTATTTATATTAATATTGTGATTTCCTTCGCTTTTTTATCTCTTGAATCTTATCATAATCATACTTCTTGATTTACCATATAGTGTTATCAACTTCAATGGCTAGATCTGGAGGTGAAGCCTCAACATTAACCCAAACAACATTGGAAGGTGGAGTACCCATTTTTCTGGAAGGAATGGAAAATGGAACTTCCATAAGTGAAGTAGTACCAGAATAAATCCCTCCATATGATATGGATTCCGAATCAGACCCAATACTATAAAATGATCTTTGTCATTCATCCCTTAAGGCGTGGAAAACATTTGGAAGATAATATCGGAGATGCCAGTTGAGGAACTGCCTTCAATAATTCCATGAAATGCATCTCTGTTTATCATTCTAGGATTTGGAAGTTTCAAATATCATGAAATTTAAAATTTTGTGAAAGAGATAATTCAGAGGATGGAACAAGATAAAAAGAATATAAAAGACATGAAAAAAGGAAAATTGTTGATCAATATTGAAAATTTCCAAGCAGCATTATCCTAGCCTGATTCTAATGATACTACAAAGATGATGGGACTGAAGAAAACAATTAAATAAAAGATTGTTCAGTAGATACACCATCAACAAGAGTTAGATTGTATTATAGGATAACTTCACCAACTTTATAGCTCATTAGGAGAAGTATATATGTATGCTGAGTAAATCCATTGTAGAAGCTAGGGAAGCGCTTCATCATACTGAAGAGAGTGAGGGAGGTCAAATAAACGAGCTTCAATGTGAAACTGATGGGGATTTAGAGGCTATCAAATGAATGATAAATTATGTAGAAATCCTTTTATAATTTGTAATTTTTGACAATAGAGATACTCTAATTTGTGGATTCTCCTCTATGAAAAATATCCATAAATGAAATCTATTTTTTCATGAATCATTTGTCTTTTCAATCTCTAAAATTAATTATGTTTTACATATGCCAATGGGACTCATAATAATAGTTTTATTTTTTTAGGGTTATATTGACTACCCTAAAAATAATATATATCTAGACATTTTATGGCAAAATATTACCTAAATCTTTCAAAAATGACTGTTTAGTCAGATGGGACATGACTTTTTTTCATAGTTCCCATTGTGGGTTCTCAATCTAGTGAGTACCATGTCTCTTATTGCTTTCCATTTAGAGTCATGCATGTTGGATTAGAAATTTCTAGTATTTAAGGTCAGATAGCTTTAACCATAAATTTCCAAATTAGATCCCAAACAAGACTCTATGGATAAAAAATGTTTTAATATTCATTACATATTTCCATGTTGAATCTTGAGTCTTTATTTTTTATGGTTTCCAAATAAAAATCAATATAAACATAAGGGGATTCTCCTAAAAATACGAATTTATCATTATTTTGGAAAAACCATTATAGGGGTTGAATTGTGTTGGGACAACTGGGGCATATGTTGCATATCCAAATACAGGAATGTTCTGACTAAAAGGCATGTTATCTAGGAAACTTTTGAAAGACCACATAAGGGATTGTACTGTATAGTCAAGAAAAATATATCTTTAAGAATTTAACATTTTTATACTGATAGATAAGGTAAAATATGATTTAGGTGACTCAAGACCATAGTGGGTGGTTTTTCCAAGGAAATTAATTTTAATAATGAAAGGGTTTTTTTATACTGACATATGTCATGAATAGGAAATCCATTTCTAAAAAAAATTTCTGTTTGAGAAATGGTTAAAATTTATCAAAAAGGGGAATTTTTAATATCATGATATGATGTTTTAAGTCATGTAGTGAGGACAATGGTACTGTGTAGTTTTACGTCATGCATTGAGGACATTGGTACTGTGTAGTTTTAAGTCATGCAATTAGGAAATTCTGTGGCTTTAATTTAGGGTCATTATCTTGGACCAATGGTATGATAATATCCCAATTTCGTGATAATTTTCTTAGAAATATAATACTATCTCTAGTTATGGAATGTAAAATCATAAAATCTGATTTAAGAATTTCTAAATCCAATGGATGATATGGGAAAAGGGATTAAATAATTAGAAGAATCCTTTTCTCAATAATGAAGTTACCATTATTTAACAAACTCATTATGTGGGTTGTATTATGTAGGGCCTACTGGGGAATTTTCTACATAGCCATATAGTGGCATCTTTTTACTGGAAGACTTGTAATGTAGGTTACCTATTCAAGGCCACCTAAGGGAACGTTCTTCATAGTAAGGAAAAAACTGATCTAAAAAAATCTAACTTTCTACTTATAAAAGCATAAAAAATTTTAGGGAGATTCATATTATTTGAATCACAGAGTTTGGTTTATATAGAAAGGAACCAGAATATGAAAATGGTATTTCTATCCAAGATTTCCAATGAATCGAAGGAATGGTACTTCTACGAATGTGTGACCTAAATGTTGGAGGTGTGGTGTCTATAGTTTTAGGTCATACAACTAGGACCAAAAATTGAAACAGTATGTGATATGTGGGAAATTGGTTCCAATGTTATTTCATATTGCATTTAAATCATTCATTGAAAAATGTGTAAATCATTGTCTTGAATACATTCAGATATAGAGAAAGATAATGGGACAAATATACCAAAATGGCCATTTTTAAACAGGTTCTTGTATAATTCCATCAACGTTTGAATGGGAAAATACACTATAAAGGAGAATAAAATTACTATTATTTGAGAAACCTGTTATGGGGGCTATATTATACAGGACCAACTTGGGGATTTGTTTCATATCCAAATTGTTGCATCTTTTGACTAATAAGACCATTATGTAAGAAACTTATGCAAGTCCAACATATGCCATGTACATTATATTCAAGAAAAAGAGTTCTTAAATATTAGTAACAATGTCACTATAAACAATAAGAATTATTATGAATATATGAAAATATTCAAGACCAAGAGTGTGAAAAATGGAAGGATATATTTCTCCATGCAGATGAGAAATATTTCAATCAATATTGGCTATGAGTTTGACATCCTTTACATAGACCTGACTCATATGTTAAATGGATACATTCATTATTTATTTGGAATTAATATTATGATTTGTTTTTATAATTCATGGAATGAGGACATTTTCAACCCCATAATGAAATGAAACACCTCCATTATATAAAGAATCCCTTTCCCCAATACTAAATCCCAGCTGATCTATGCTCAGTGTGATGACCAAGGATTAGTATGGGTTTCATCAATAATAAAAAGGTAAGAATCAACTCATACGTAGTTATTACAACATTAAATATGCATTTTTGATTCTTATACAATGAATAAAGGGTTTTTTTTATCACAGATGGGCCCAATATTGGAAATTTAGTGATCTCTAAATATCATAAATATATTATAATCAAGTCATATGTAATTCTTTAATCAATCATTACTCGCGCCTATCGAGTTGGACATTAATAATGGGGGCTTTTGACATGTACTGAGGGAATGGTAAATCATAAAACATAAAATGGTATAAAGACAAAATCAAATATCTTAAAGAAATGGTTGATAAATATTTGATTCACATACATGAGGAGAGAAGAAAATAATAATATTTTATTATTGTGGTTGAGCCCAAAATTGGAGATTTAGGCTTCTCTATGTATCTCATTGAAAATTAGATTCAATCTCTACATAGTTCTTGAAATAAGGACTCTATGCCGATCTAACTCGGACATAGGAAAGAGAGGGACTCATATGCTAAAAATAAGCATCAATGATGTCAATAATGTTTTATTATCAGAGCATATAACATCAAATAAAGAAAATGTTAGTCGTATAGTTTAATGTCATGCAACAAAGACAAATGATGTCATGCAGTTTAACGTAATGCGACAAGGATGAAGATGCTACACATTTAACGTCATGCAGCATGGAAACTTATGGTTGTTATGTAGTTCAATGTAATTCATGTAGGACATTGTACAATGCAGTTTTTCAGTCCTGTAGTGAGGATAAGGGTGTTGTGCAGTTTTTAGTCTTGCAGTATGGAGAATATGTAAAACTACACATAGTATTTCTTTATGAAATTCGCATTTTTTTGTGATGTAATAAGCTCTCAATCCATTTATATTATTGAATAATATCCATTTTAATAGACCTTATGTATGGAATAAGGTCCTTCCAACTTTATCCCAGGCTTTTGTGGCTTCTTCCCTTGCATAATTGGAGTCCTAAGGACCAATACAAATTATCCTTGAAGAAATAAAGGGAGGTGAAATTTATTTTTAAAAGATCGTGATGTTTCGTTCTTATATAATTCTAAATGATTCAATGTTTACAATGTTTTCTCCTCTAATAATTCTATCCCATTGAACCGTTTATGTGACCTCTCATCTAGAGACAACTGATCATAGAATGTAACTCTGAGTGAAGAAAATTGATTTTTATGTGGTAAACTAATTTAGTTTCATATACCAATGAAAAATAAGTTTCATGGGTGGAAGTATCAGTAGTTGTCCGATAAGCCCATAAATAATTCAAATGCTTATCAGTCCATGATTTCAAATCTTTATCTACCATCTTCTAGAGTATATTTGATAGGGTATTGTGGATGGCCTCTATTTTTCCATTGGCCCCCACATGATAGCGTGATTAATGGTTGGAATTGATATTATGCTCCTAGTATAACTTCATTACCTCAATAGAACAAATATTGGGGCCATTTCATATCAATATAATAAGAGGGGCACCAAATCTGGTGATAATGTTAGTTTTGAAAAAACTAACAGTGATTTTGGCTCTAACTTCCTTGAGAGGTGTTTCCTCAGAAAAATTAGAAAAGAAGTCAGCAGTAGTAAGGATATACCTAAACTATTATGTTGTTTCTAGGGGATAAGGCCCTACTACATCCATTCCCCATGTGGAAAATGGCTAATACTATTTATCTATTTGAAAAAACTTCAGGGGATGTTGAATGATGTTGGAATGAAAATTTCATGGATGACATTTCTTAGTGAATTTTTTTCAATAATGTATCACTGAAGGCCAAAAGTATCCAGTACTTTGGATCAGATCATAGAGTATATGCCAAGACTAGTGGGAACAATAAGTTCTTGAATGTACTTATTTCATGACAGCTACAATCTATTCTCTACCAATAAATCTGAATAAGATTCCATCAAATCCACACTTTTAGTGGATCTTTTGGTGGTTTGGACAATCATAAAGTGAAAAATTGGTATCTCATTGCATGATATATTATTTTTCAACCCTATTCAGTTGAAGTACTCCATTTTGAAGATATTCCATAATGGATGTTCTCCGACCTTTGGTATGACCATATGGCTCAAAAATAGGGCTAATTTCAATAATTTCATCCATTCTAGATTGAAAAAAGGGTGATAACACATGACTATAGGATATTCTAATGACTATATCATCCCGATTTGGATTTCCCAAGGTTGTAGTTGCTTAGCCAGTGTATATGCTTGGTCATTTTCTGATCATGGGACAAATGGAAATTTCAGCTCTGAGGGGAATTCAGCCATTAACCCTCTGACATTATCACACAAAGGAATTAACTCTTCTATTATTATATAACATTCTCCATTGATTTTCTTGATCACAAATACTGATTCACATTTTACCTTCAAGTGATTCATTTTCACCTAAAGTGCCAATTCCAAACTGGAAAAGATAGCTTGATACTCCACCACATTGTTTGTTCCACCATCTGATAATAGGATGGAATAAGGCAATACATCATTTTCAGGGGAGATAAGGACAATTCCTAACATAAAAATTCTTGAGTTTAGGGTTTTCCATTTCCTTCCATATTGAACTTCTAGAAGCACCATAAAAGTATATTTCCCATGTTTGGGAATTATCCTGAATTATGAAGACATATTCATCAGAATGTTTAGTATTTAATGATATATCTTCTGTAGATGGATGATCAACAAGGAATCCAACAAGAGCATGGAATTTTATTTCATTTTTGAGGAAAAAATTGGATATCAAACTATTGCAAAATAAATTCCCACTGTTCCAGACACCCTGTAAGCATTCAAATACTAAGTATAAATTTGAGCGGGTTATTGTGAGATAACAATTTGACCTCAAGATGTTGTAGGTAGTGCCTCAATTTATGAAATAAAAATATTAATGCAAGAGAGAAATTTTAAATACATGAATATCAGGTTTCGAAATCAAGAATAGTTTGAAATAGATGGTAAAGGATGTTTTAATTCCCATTATCATTCTTTTGATGAAGGAAGGAACCCAGGGAATGCTCTAACGCTATAACATAATGAATAATTGTCCTTTCTTGATAATGAGAAATTAATACTGGTGGACTCAGTAGATATTTTTTGAGGGTATCAAATTCTTCTTAACAGTTTTCAGTCCATTAGAAGAAGACTCCCTTCATCATTAATCTGGGGAATGGTAAACATTTTCCTGCCATATTAGCGATAAAGTGCTGAATATATGGCAAGTGTCCTTGGAGAACTCTTATTTCAATAAAATTTCTTGGATGTGACATAGGAAGGATTGATTTTGTTTTCATAGGATACATATAGATACCATGGTGGCATAAAACAATGCCAAGAAACATCCATGAGTTTACCCCGAAAGCACATTTCAAGGGTTTCAAAATTAAACTGTGTTTCCGAATTTATGAAATATTTTCTCCAAATAAGCCAAGTGATTAGAAATTTTTGTATATTTGACCACCAAATCATCTAAATGGTGTTCAACCAATTTCCCTAATATGGGTTTGATGATATTGTGCATGCCACATTAGTATGTTGTGCCTACATTCTTTAAACCAAAGGGCATTACAAGATAGAAAACACACCTTAAGGGGATCTCAATGTTGTAGATTTTTCAGTTTTTGGGGCCAAATGGATTTGAGGATACCCAGAGAATCCATCCTTGATGGAAAGAACTTCATAACCATCAGTTTCATGTATTAAAAGATTTCTAATCTGAATTGGAAAATAATCATTCAGACAATGCCGATTAAAATCATTAAAATCAATGAAAAACCAAAAAAATTCTGTACTTATTTTCACTGGGACAATGTTGGCCAACCATTCGGGATATTGAACATCCCTGAAATAGTTATACATTATAAGCTTATCAACATCATCTTCAATTTTAGAGGAATGAGTTGGATGTGTTCTTATTGATGATTTCGTGAATACATGATGTTCTTCTGGAAAACTCAAATAATGGGTGGCTACATCAGGATTATGTCGTATAATTTATGTATAATTCCAAGCAAATATATCTTG
Source organism: Viscum album (assembly GCA_963277665.1). Classification (NCBI taxonomy): domain Eukaryota; kingdom Viridiplantae; phylum Streptophyta; class Magnoliopsida; order Santalales; family Viscaceae; genus Viscum; species Viscum album. The sequence goes on from OY728135.1 coordinate 348,471,514, forward strand.
ATGTTTCTTTATAAATGAATTATACACCACATTCTCCTCAATGGTCATGGATGCACTAATTATATTGAGAAGTGGATCTTCTTATGTACCCAAATTTATTTAACTGAGATCACTAAAGAAGGTAGAGAAACATTCCTCAAATGATGGAGGAGAATCCCCAAGATCTCCCTCTACTTCTTCAATATGTGTTACCTCTTCTGTTTCCACATTCATAGTAGATGATGATGCAAAACCCCAAGAGTTAGAGGGAGAGTTAGTATTTTATCATCTCGATGAAGGGGTCATCATATCTAACCCTACTGATTATAAAGATTCCCCCTGTGGTAAAAAATGGGATATGATAGATTTATAATCAACATATTTGTCTTCCTTATGAATTGATAAATTTTCTTCTACTCTGATTGAAAATGTAGAGGCTTTTTGTTTTTCAGTAGAAGAAATGAAAACATCTCCATTTAAACATCGATCATTGCTTGTAGGATGTACAGTTTCTCCCATGTTGTTAGGATCAATTTCCGCAATTGACATTATGAAAGTCACATGATAAGTTCTTGGATTTGAGTTTACCTTTTCAATTTGATTAATAGGTAACACAAAATATTTAACTCAAATGTATGGATGAGTTTTTTGGAATCTATTCAAAACCATTTGGAGCATTAACATTAGATATTTTTTGTATCGTGGACGTCGTTATTTTTCTGTGATAAATATATACCCTAATGTATTGATATTAACATTTTCTCAATGACCCATTGTCACCATACAATGTCCCAATTTTACGATTGAAACATTACTTAACACATTGGTGGTATGATGAACGTATGTCTTTATTATGATGCAGTTATGGCCATCCAAGAAGAATATTGAAGGTTTTGTCATGACGAAGAATGATGAAATATAAATTAGAAACAAGATATCCAAACAATGTTCTTTTTGTAATCTCACCCATAGGTTCTTGTTCATTCTTGTTAAATCCTTACACCATTAAAGATGAAGGAGATAAGTCAGATTTCGTTAGGCCTAATCGATGAAGTGTTTGAATAGTAATGTGGTTGACTCATGAGGAATTATCAATGAAGGCTCATCATATGTCTACATCATTGAAATATCAATACAAATAAAGTATCTTGATATATCCATGTACAAACTCATTTTCCTCTTCATCTATAAAATATATGAATTTTTGACATTCTGCAGGGTCATTCTCTATACGATAAACCTCAGCAATAAAAACTTCTATTTCAAACTCTTGAGGACTTTTCCAAGACACAATGAGTGCTTTTCAAAAATATTTTGACATATTCAAAGCATAAATAATTGAAAACATGTTCGGTAAATGGGCCAATTATTTCAAGACATCATATTTTTGGTCTATAGGTCTACGTTTTCTAGCATGAAGATGCTGTTTGTAGGATTTTTCAAAGATGATTGTTCTGATGTAAACATACAATGTGTCAAAGAAGAATCTATAAATACTCCTACCATTGGTATATTAGACTGTCTAGGTATATTTATATGCTAAGAAGAAGATGGTGTGACTTATAATTGGTCCTCCAAAATAATCATGTCAGAACCAAACTTGTCTTGCATGCAAGAAACTACTTGATCTTGTTGAGCCCACAGATGGGATCTTCCATGAGTTTTTGTTGCATATTTGGGTTGAGCAGGTGTATAGATAAAATGTTGGTTTCAAGAATTCCCATGTCTTCCACTGTATCCTCAACCCTAACCTCTTCCTTTGGTTACCCTATCAGGTATAATGAATTATGGGTCATTATAATCAAAATCACAACTGGAATAAGGATTCATAATATAGATAACATTGAATGAACCAAAGATCAATTCTTAATCTGATAGTGATTCTACTAGAAAATTTAATTCTGATTGTTCAATTCATCAGGGTGGTTCTCATACTTTGGAAAAAGATGGAATGAAATCTACCAAGGTGAAGGACAACTTTGTCCTTAACATGAACTCATCTTCTTTTGAATTCTATTTATCTATAACACCCCAATCTTCCATGGTATGTTTCTCTTTGAATAATAGAGCAGCGGGTGTTGTATGTAACCTCGAGTTCTAACACACTGAGACCAATAAAAGTAGCAGTTATGAATAGTAATACCCACTTTTTGAAATTATATAAATTTTATTTTTCAAAATGGACTTCATTTTTGGATTTAGAATATCGAAATTAGCCTATGTTGAATTTTTTGTATTTTTCTGAGAACTTCTAATTTTTTATGAATAGTGAAAAATACTTAAAAACAACTTTTAAAAAAATATTATAGTGATAAATTATAAAATTTAGTGGTTTTAAAGTATATTTATAATATATTTTTACCATTTTATCCAATGGTGGTCATTAGAATTAATTTCACTTTGAAATTTGACATAAACAATTGTCAATCTTTTAATTGATATTCTTTCATAAAAACACTCTATTTGTTGTGACAATGGGAATTAATTATTAAATTAATTAATTCAACTTATATGTTTCTAATTTTGTAAAATATACATCATTTTTTAATTAGGAATATCAATTATACCTTAGGGTGAGGTTTTGGTATTTTTCTGAAAAGCTTCAATTTTTTATGAATAGTGAAACCACTAAGTGGTAGTTTAAAAAATAATTTTTCGTGTAAATTAAACATTACAACTTCTGTGATTTACTTTTCAAAAATCCGACAAACATTTTTTTTCATTAGGAAGTAAAATTTTGTTCAATGAGATTAAAATAATTTTTTGGTGAATAATAACTTTTATGTTTTATTAATCGTGAATAAATGTAATTAGTGAAATTTAAGGTAAAAATGATATTATAAAAATATGAAAATATCTTGAAACTTGTCCTATATTTATTGGATGAGTCATGTCCGACCATGAAAATCCATGGGTCAACTTGGGGACCCCATGGAGCCACTTGGGTAAGAAAATGACATTAATAACTTTTTATTTAAAGTAAAAATAAAATTGTCACAAACATGTGTCGTTTTACTAAAACAGTTATTACATGGGGTTATATAAGTTACATTTTCCACTATAAATATTAATTTGGAAGATAAAAATATTTCCTACATCATGATATTTTTTATAATTTTTAGACATTAAATAAATTACATTTTTTTACACCATGATGATGCAACGATTACCTCATTAACTAATGATTTAAATAAAATGAAAATAAAATGTAAAATATAAGACATACACTTTTCAAAAACCTATTGTATGAGTATATTTATAAACCTTATCACCTTATCCTCGAAATATATAATTTTGGGACCATTGAAATCCGAAAATCACTTCATAATAATGTAACATTAAATGACATTCCAAGAGTGCCCCTCCTCTCCTCTTATAAAAGTACCCCCACCTCTACCACCTTACTCACACCATAAAATCCATTTGGCTAGGCCAACCTCTGGCCAAATAATTTCTCAACATTCCCCCATTCATCCTAGAAGCCTTACCTTAGGCAGAAATCTCTTCAAGAAACCATTTTGGTTCAAACCAAGGGGAGTTACCTGATTTAAAGGTAATGTCTTCTCTTATGTTGTTTTGTTTTATTTTGCTTCTCCAACCCCTTAAACTCTTTTTGTTCCTTTATTTTGTAACAACACCAGTATCTAAATTATAATTGGATGTTTTCAAGAGACATATTTTATTTACACTTACACATACCTTCGTCTAATGGTTAAAGAACATACTATTTCTGTGGGTGGCGAATTACTGCCTCACGAAGCAATGATTGTTCAATCTTCTTTTAACACCTCTCATGGTGGACATTATGATGACACTATTTTGATATATGATATATATATTATGTTTATGTTTTCCTTATGCTTTTTTATTTCTCATTTATGGCATACCATTATGATTTCCATTATGGGTAAACGCGATAATTTCATTTTAGGAAGTGCGGACTACAACCCCCTCAAAGTGATTTGAATCGTTAATGCCATATGTGGGATGTATAAAGGATGGAGTAAATGATATTATATATTATGTTATACTGGAATTATAATACACCTTTATATCATTATGATTTCGTTCCATTAAATACGAAATAGAAATGAAAGTAGCATTCAAGCGTACGTACGCCTTACCGTCTCCATGAACCGTGCATTTCATTTCTTACCTCTAAATGTCATATAATATACTAAATTCATGTATCTACTAGATATGTATGATATATATGATATCTACATAATGAATATAATTCTGGAGATAATGGATATTCTACCACATAAACAACATGTAATTATAAGAAGTTTATTTTTGACTCAAGTACCAAAGATCGAGAGAACGACCGTTAGTAACTTAAATAATTACATAATGTTCATAAAATGGTAATACGTGATATAAAAAGAATAATAAAATTTAAAAGGGTTCTTAAGAAATTATAAATTAACTCTAGTTTATTATTCAGGTGGTTAAAGAACGGTCGAGTCAAGTCGGACACGAGGTAAGGGAACTTCTTAACCCAATTTCCGTTCATTGGGTTAATCTCTTACATTCAAATTATGTCATGATATTATTATATTTAATATTGTATTTTTACTTCCTTTTTGTGTAATAATAGTGAATACACATAATAGGTCTATTTTATTCAAAAATGATCTTTGTAAGGGACTTTGTCTCAATCTCCATTCATTGAGGCATATTTTGCTTTATACACAAATTTATTTTATACGGTGTATAAACCCCTTTGACTTTTACGTTTATTCAAAAAGAATCTTTTTATAAGAAGCGTTTTACTAAACGAAAAAAGGAATGTTTTTCTTGGTGTACGTATGAGGCGACAACGACTTCTCCTCCACCATGACCATTATTTGAGTTTTGGCTTCCTCTACAAGACATAACATTTTTAAAAAATAAATTCCAAGATTTAATTTTCTTTTTTTTGGTATGGAAAATGGTTTTGATAATGTTTTTATTATATCAATGTGTTGTATTGATATATTGTGATTGAAATGTGGAAATTTAATGTTTCATTTATTCATGGTTTATGTGATACGATTATGTTATGGTTTATGATATTTTTAAAACTATTCATATGAGGAATGAATTGGACTTAATAAGTGACGGGTGGAGCCCGCTATAACTCCTAGTTGCGTCGGTAGGTCTCATGAGACAAACTAGTGTCTTGGAACGGGCACTTGACAAAATATTATTTGTAGTCTTGGTACGAGGCTTTGGCTATGAGGTTATGATAGTCTGGCATTATGCATTCCATCATTATGAAAGTTGTTATTGATATTGAATGTGATTATTCGACTAGTAGAATATCCATGTGAATAAGTAAATGGAATTATTTCATTTTATTTTTTCCATATTATGCTGAATTTCACGTTTAAAAGGCTTTTGTTTTAGTTATACATTTCCTTAAATGTTAATTATTATTTATGAAAGCTTCTGCTATATTTTTATCCATACTGAGCATTTGATCTCAACCCTTCCAATGTTTTAATTTTTCCAGGATGTGAAAAAGTATATTATGAATGACCTACAGGGATAATATGAGGGGATATGAAGACAAGATGTTTTTTTAGTTCTGTTTTACTTTATGATGTAATTTAAGACTTATGAATTTATCTAGTGCCTTCAAAGATATTAAACTAATCGGTCTTTTGAGACATGATCTTTTGTGATCATGCCAATGATACGCAATAAAGCACTGACTCTGGGTAACCGGGTCGGGGCATTACATTATCCTTACGATCACTTCACTTATTTGAGGAACAAACTTTTGTTGAGGGTGGTTTTTTTGTGGTAGGAGTGGTGTAAGACATAGTAGGTTGTTTCTACTGTGTTCATAAAATACCATTATTCCACTTTATCGTTTTCCAATTCATCCAATCATCATATTTCTATACATTTTTACATTTGAATTCTGGTCATTCGCCTAATTCTTTCTTATTAGTAGTGGTATCACATGATACATGAGGTAATGAATCGTTCAGTTTAAATTGTCTAGAATCTAACATTTTTTTCAAGAAGTCCTTAAAAATAAAACATTCCTTGATGGGATGCCCTATCATCTAGTGAAAGGGACAATAATTCAGAAGATCTCAATATACTTCTTTATTTGGATTCTTCGGACTTGGAAACTAAAAAAATTCCAGAGATGAGATGAAGTAACATTACACTTGTTCATTTGGGAAATAATATACATTGTTCATTAATTGTATAAATTATTTCCAAACAAGATCTCTTTGATCATATCGACGATGGGGTCATTGTTGATGATGCTCCAGAGGTGGAGCCCTTTGGTATGATGAAGGTCATGAAGTAGAAGTAGCTAAAGGATCCTTCTTGAGTGTAACTATTATAGCTTATAATTTTCCTATTCTCCTCCTCAGAGCTAATGGAATTACATGGGTTTTACCCACATTTTGTATAATATAGAATTCTATCTGTTGAGCGATTCAAGTATGGTTTTGAAACCCTCATTTATATATCATAGGGATCAATGGTGATCGTAATTCATCATGTAGAATTTCCCAATAAATATGATATAATTATTCTTTAGGTAGTGCAAGACATAATGAATATTTTAATCCATTCTATAACGCAATTAAATAAGAAACTCTTCATTCTTCCATTTTTCACAATTGGTATGATCATAAACGGACATCTTTGGTAGCATTGAGCTTTATTTAAGAAGTAATTTCTAAAGAAGATCTTCCCATCCAGTAATTAATCGATATTGTAAACTTGTATACCAGAAAAATGATGGTCTCTGTAATTACTGAACAAAACAGATAATATTTACAGCTTCTTGTTATTGATGAGTTCCCATCATGGGATCACAATGAGAAACAACATGTGTTATCTCTTCTTCCGGATCTCTCAAAACATTAAATATTGGGAATGTGGTATTCACTAAAATTAGTGGGGGAGGAATTTCATCCACCACATTAGGGTCATCTCTCTTTTCTAGCTGAACTGGTGCATGTCGTTCTTCTATAACTTCTAATCGAGTCGTTCAATATTCAATTGTGTTTGTAATCATTTTCGGAATATTTTTAGGAGCTAGAACCTATGAAGTTATAGAAATTGGAGCGTGATCTTGTGCACCAACTAGAAAAACCAATGATGGTGTGCTGATATTTTCCTTGGATAACCCATGGGAACATACCTTTCAATATGTGTCTTATCCTGCCTTGATTGTGTACCCAGTGGAGTGTATTAATTATCCACATATATAGTTACTAAAAATTATCTTTGTTGAAGATATCCTACAATATTTCCATGTTGAGGACCTTAATATAGAGTAAGTCTAGAAAAAATGTGGTTTGGATGTAACTTTTTATTGAGTCTTTTCAACTCCTTCATTTCCTCTTCTTATAGAGAAAATATTTCTTCATGCGAAAAAGAATGACCTTATCCAGTGGAAATGTGAGATGAAATCTTACTTTTTTCCTTTCCACAAGTTATATTCCTTTTGGAGGGGTTTGAGTTGATTATTTGAAGGCATACCTAGATTCTAGGTAAGCCTCTGATTTTAGGTATGGAAAACTTCTTAATTTTCCTCAGTGCGTACAATATTTTGGACAAGTACTTCATCTTTTTCTCCCAATGAACTGGAATCATTTTCCAAAGGATCATATGCAGTGGTGTTAATGAAATTCACTGACACAAAATGCATCGATTCATTATTTTTGTTAGATCGTCTCCCTTTGTATCTTCCATGATACGCTTTTCTCCTATATGATGAATTATTGAGTACAATTTGGAAGATAACAACCTAAAGATAATCCTCAGATATTTCAATTTTACTATCTACTTGTCGCTTCTTTCCTAATCGAGATAAAACTATCTTCTATTGAGGAGGGAATTGTAGATGTGAAATGACCCCATCCTTGCAATCTAGGAATATTCCTAATATTATTCAACCAAACATTTAACTTTTTTTTAATGAACATGTAGGTAGAATTAAATTATCCCCTAGCCTTGCAATATGGGGTGATTCATGAACTATTATGGCTGAAATTCCAACAATTTCTCTTTTTATTTTCCAAATTTTAGTTAGACCTTTAGTTGGGTGCATTATTCTAAAACTACTAAAATCACAGGTTTCAGAATATTGCTTTGTTATTTCAGACATTTTCATTCTCAGATAGCTGTCATCCTCTAAGCGGGATTCCTGCTCAAGATTATTAGATGGATGATGTAAAAGTAACTCAAAAACTTCATTTCATTGGGCATGACTCTGATAAGAGCTAGTTTATTCTTGTTCTTGAGTATAAATTCCATTACATACAAAATATATTTATTGTTCCCAAATATGGGAAATAACTTTTCATTTGATCACTTTTGGCGGACATTAGAGATTTTGGAGGGCAGTGAAATACAATGCTCAATGTGCACCACATTTTCTGATATGAACATCATTTGGAGAATCAAAAATTAGTTGGCCTGGCCACTTTAAAGAATTAAGGCATGCACACTGAATGATTCTCTACTTTTTTCTACCTTTGGATGTTGGGAAACTGTGAAATACATCATGTCAATTTTTTTTTTCAACCCTTCTATTAAAATTACATGATTTTGATATTCATCATATAGTAATACTTTGGTATTCAAATGACATAGTGTCTTCCTTATGTTGAGGATGATATCATGAATACATTATTCTGTAATCAATTATGGAATGTTATACTGAGAATTTTCCAAAGGCCAGAACATGAATGGTACATCCCCCTTAGCCAATTGTTTCCACATGTTTAACAAATCTTCATCGTCTTTCACTAGATTTTTCTCCACTTGTTCGGACCAAAGTACTTTCTCTGTATTAGAATAAAAATGACCCAAAGGTGGTTTGGAGAATGATGTTTCCGTTAAGAGGTTTTCAGGTTGAGAAAGTCTTTCACCTGTCAATGCCAAGGCATTAGACATTACAGGCCTTGTGTTTTCAAGTTCATCGTGATAGGAGGGCTTTCTCATCTCTACATTTACAATTATATATTTTATTGAAAATGAAAAATACTACACCATAGTGAAATTCCACATCATATTAAATCATGGGGAGTATCAACCAAGTTGATTCTAGAAAAGGATAAATCTTCTTTAACCGTCTTCTTCTGGCCACACAGTGGGTTTTCGTGGCTCTCATCTTGAGATAGGAACTCTAGATTGACTTAACATTATGAAGCAACCATCCTGATGAACTGTTTGATGAGGAACTTCAGAATTACTACTACCACTCCCATAAATTGGTAATGAAAGGATAATATATTGAGCTGAAAAATATAATTATATGTGGGCTTCATGAACTCTAGCATTAAGGGGAGCCAAATCACAACATAAATCTTGATTTTCCAATAGTTCTTGGTGAGACTTCTTCATGGATGTTCTCATATACTTTGTTGGGGCCACTTGTAGGGAAATGTGGTTATCATGGGCAGGGGTATGTGCCTGCCTTTGATTGGTTAATGAAACAGACAGATTACCTTCAATTGGAAATGGTGTTTGTTACATATCATGTTATCTGTATGATATTGGGTGTATACCCCATGACACTCCTAGAAAAAAACATATGTGTGTATTTATTCTTGGATGAAATGTTTATTTTTCATCCCATGTGTGAGGAATGATTTATATGTATTTTTTCCCAGTACTATTGAAGTGGTTGTCATAAAATTCTGGAATGCTTACCGAATATATGTAGGGATTTGTGTTTTCCCTTTCACCATAGATAAGATGTGTTTGGTGACATCAACAAACAGAATAGGAGTAAATTTCCATTCCAAATATGGATTAGGTGTATGTTTCTTCTCATTTACTCCTTTTTCTATCAATGGTTGTTGACAGTACTAATTTCTTGGTGTAGAGTGTTGGTTCGGGCCCAAATTTTTCATTGGAGATTTCCGACAGACATCTTTCGGTGCTACCCAATGAGACTGTAGGAATACATGAGGAACATTAGAAGGTGTATGCACCTGATGGATATTTCCCATCAAGTATGGATGATGGAATTCCTACAATACTAGCAGATGAGATTTCTGGAAGAAATGGGGATTGTAAACAGATATATATATATATATATATATATATATATATTAATTTATTTACCAGTTTCCACCAGATTAGATTGGAAGGATTCCTTAAATGTAGTTAGACGAGCCTGTAGACTGGCTAATAACCTATAAGTAGGTGTATGTTCCTATTCGTGGTACTAAACTAGATATATCTGCTAGGATTGGTGGTTTTCTTCTAGAAGAGTCTTTTGTACCGAAAAATTAGGACGGATTGGTTTATGTTCCCATTCATTGATTGTCATATATTTAGGATAATGGACTTCTCTGTAAGGGGTAGAGGTAATAACCGTCTACTTGTTGACAAGAAATTTTCCCAGGTGGTTTGTCTTGCATGCCCAGGACTGAGATACCTAGGCCTAACATCGATATGCAACACCCCAATCATGTTGAGGGTTCACTATTGCGTGATTTTGCTGGTGGCGATTATTGGTGGTAGTCCTATGGAAGGACTTCTACATTCTTGAATTGAGGCCTTAAGTGGATTCTTAATCCACCTCCCTGTTGTACGTGAGGAATTTATTGTTGTGTTCTGAGGAAAAGGTCCCAAACTATTTGATGACGGTGGTTGAAATCGTCACCTTCTTGATCATTGGTCGTCATTGGCCAAATTATCAAAGATTGTTATTGAGCTAGAGGGTCTGTCGAGCAGCCACCATAGACAGGATTGTACTATGCTGGAAATATTCCAATACCATCACAATAGAGACCTAATGTTTAAGATGCTACATTGGTGATGAAGTCCATCCCATGGATGGTGATCCAACTATAGCAGTGTCCGGGATGTTTGCAGATGCTGTTTTGAATATATACATTTTGGACTGAATGGAATTCTGAGAAAAACATGAAACTACAAAAAACTCCATTAAAGTAACATCTTTTAGATGGAAACATGAATGATTCATTTCGTTGAATGTACTTCCTTTATCAATTTATAGGGTTCTAACATGTGTGTATCATTATTAACTAGGTTATGGATTCATGTTGGGTTCAACATTGTTTTTCGATGTTCATTAAAACATGTATTCCAGTTTTAAGAATAACAGCTTCCAGGAAGTTTCCATTAGATTTAGTTACGGAATCAGAAAAATCAAACACTCCTTTATCCAATGGGGGCATGTATTCTAAATGTTATCTTGATTAATTTTTAACTTCACAATACTTATGAACCATTATTCGTCCTATGTATTGAAGTTCAGACTCATCACAACCTTTTGGGATGAATTATTTACTACTCCAGGACTCTCATTATAATTTAAGATATTTCCATGAATCATTTTTAATTCTATAGGTATATCATAAGTAACCCTTGAATTTTCAATCAATTATCTATTATGTGAAAAGTTTAAAATAATCCATTTGTATTTGCAGTTCTTCATTAATGGAGATATCTGTTTGTATTCGAGGTTCTCTGTCAATGGTATCCTCTTATATTCTACTTAGAGATTCATTTAATCATCTTTATGATGACACTAGTTCTTAAGCCACTCATTTGGGACCTCTATAACTTATTTCCATTCAGGGAGACGAAGTTTTTATTTGATCCTAGGATAGTGCTCCTAAAAGGGGCTACCTATGTATCCATGTAAAAGGAATTATAACCCTCGTATTTTAGTTCCACTATATGGGACACATCATATCTTTTAAGGTCATGTGATAAATACCTAATCATAAAGTTTGTTGTCATGTTGTATGGACATCTAAAAGGAAGGTTCTTAGTCATATCAAAGTGTGACATTTTTGCTGAATCTGCCTGAGGAACATGGAAAGGATATGGGTTTCCATGTAGGATTAGACCATGTTCGTAATATGGACCAAGGAGAACATGGTTGATTTAAGGTATTGTTATTGAACATTAAGGAGGCTTCCTTCGTATCCCATATAGAACGAAATCAAAGCCCCTATATTTCAATAAGTCTCATAGGAGAGTATAGTCCTTCGATAGAAATGAATTTGTGATTACTTTTTGAAAAGGATGCCTTGCTGATTTGAGGATTTAATTTGGGGATTATTTCAATAGAGGACGCTCAAATTAGGGGAACTAGGGTTGGATTTTTGAAGATGATATCCAGTGATCTTGGGTCCGGAGGAGGCTTCGGACATACCCCGATTATGGTGGGAATTAGAGTTCTCATAGTTCATTCAGTTGAGAAAATGATGTGACCATGTCCAATATCTAATCCCACACGAGTCATGTTCGGTGTGAGAAAGGATATAATTTCTTATATTCAAAAAAATCATTCACATATTCCCTCTTCTGCTGATGGAAGGGGGCACACCTATTGAAGCGAGGGTGGACGAGGGGGAGGTTACCATGGAAGAGGATGAGGCGAATAGCCTTCCCTATGTTCTATTTATATTGCAGAGGGGTCCAATGTAAGGAGGATGGGATTAAGGTTAGAATCATATGCGAGGAAGGCTGCACATGGTGAAAAATCCAAACTGTAGAGGAAAATGGTAACAAAATTCCATGTGTTTCTTCTCCCTTGTGAACATTTTCATCGAAGAAGAATGTAGGACCAATGATGCTACCTCCTGCAAGAAATGCTATGGGATTAGGAAAATATGGTTTCCATAAAATTGATTCTGGTATAGTAGTGATAGGTCTCTTTTAAAAAAAGTAGTTATGAACAAAACCCTCCCCTGCATGTGACATGTGGTTTCGGGGTCATATATTTGAGAAGGGAAAGGCCATGACCCAAACCTGTATCCAATCCGGGAACTTCGCAACATTGTTCCTGGGAGAAAGGTCCTTGCGACTGTGGATATACAAACCCAAATACAATCTATAAACCCTATCCCCATTTTGAAACAAATGTTTGAAACCTCTAACTATGGGAATAAAAACCCAAATAGGAGACACACTGTTGTGCCTTTCCAAATATACTGATAAGTCAGGAGGTTTTGGTGGAGGTCTAAACATATTCCATTTTAGAAAAGGGAACAATTAAAGAAGAATCCTCTCCATTATTTATTTGATGAAGGCATGATTGATTGTATACTGAAGTGAGTATGATAACCAAAAAAGGGGTGCTCATGTAGTTATGGGCTCACATGTACGGGCATGCAGGTTAATTTGAGTGACTTAATATTCACATAAACTAACAAACAATCTATTTGGTAATACTTGGGACAGACTTGGTTCATGCCTTCATGTGTATTCACAGGTAATCCTAGAAGTGGGTTGGTCACTTTTCATTGAAAGGAATAGGTGGTACCCATGTTTTTTTAATTTATGGAGGTTGGGAACTTTAGGCCCTCAAGCATTATCGTTTTCCAACACTAAAAGAACCTAATTCCTACGATTCTAATTTTACTCCTCCACTCATGGTGTTGGAGAACTATATTTAAGGTTCATGATGACTTGGGTGAAGCACTTGGGTGTCAAGATAAGCAATTGGGCTTCAAGGAAACTATTCCCCTTCAAATATAGGACCCTAGGGTCTATTTATAGGAATACATTGGACCTTGGGTTAAATGAATTATGGAACTTATGTAGGCAACAAAATATTTTGTGGTACGCATGTAGGTTGTGAGCCAACATACTTTTGGTCTGAGAAAGGATAAGCAAAAATCATGCATGTTCAAAAATTGATTTTCATCACATATTTTCCAATTTTCATTATAAGGGGATTCCCTTTATCATTTTTTTGACTCTTTTACCTAATGTGGTGTCAATAGTGTCACCATGGGTGGTGTATATTCACATTTCTATGAAATCTGATGGTTCACTTAACCTACGCATTGATTTTTGAAAGACCAATAGATTTGTGGTAAAGAACTAGTGTATTTTTCCATGGATTACTGATAATTTTGATCAGTTGAAAGGGGAAATATGGTTATTCAACATTAATCATCAGTCTTTTTTCTATCAGTTGAGGATAAAAGAATATGAAATTCAAAAAACCATCATTTAGTGCAGGTACAGTCATTATAAGTTCCTTATCAATCTCTTTCATCTAAGAAAATTCCCATTTAGTTTTCATGGCTCAAATGTACAAAATTTTCCATGAGTATCTAGTTACCATCATGGTAGTATTTTTGGATGACATCCTCATTTACACTATGTCCCAGGTGGATCATGTGCATCATCTGAGAAGATTTCTGAATTTTATGAGAAATCACTGACATTATTTTAAGCCTTAAAAATGTTATTTATTTATTTGGGAATAATGTACTTGGGAAACATGGTGTCAAAAAAAGGAATATCAGTTGAACATGAGATGGTGAAGAATATTATGACGTGGGATCTACCATGAAATGTCTTCATGATTAGGAGACTCTAGGTATTAGATAGATATTATAAAAGTTTCATTACAAACTTCTCAATGTTTGATTATCTTATGACTACTCTTACATAGAAGGAGGTAATGTTTTCTAGGGATGCATTCTTAGGAAATGTGACCATGTTAATTCTTATGGCACTCATCATCTTTTTTTCTTATGAGAATAATTATTCTATCCATGAACTTCAACACGCTGTAGTGATGCATGCACTTACAATTTGATGGAATTATCCTGTTGGGTAAATGTTTAACATGTTTTCTGACAAAAAGAGAATGAGTTATGTCTTCTTTCAAAAAGATTTTAATCTAATAGAGATGATTTTGGTGGAAAACCTACAGTATTTTGATTTTGATATCACAGATGCTCCTAGGAATATGATTGTCCTTACATATGCATTTAGTAGGAAATATATAACCCACAACGTAAAAGATTCATCAAAAGTGTGATACTGCATGGATCACATTGAATAGTTACATATTGGAGTCTGAGAATAGGTGTCTAACTTTTCCTTCAATAGTTTTTATTTGACAACTTCTCTTCATGGATATATTCTTTAAGAAAACATCTTGATGAAGTTTTCCAAAGAATTAGAGACTATATTAATGTTGGGGACACCATACGTGATTTTTTATTCACCAAAGAGTTCATTTTATGATTTAAGAACTATTTTTGGGACCTAATTTGGAAATAAACATTTTTACAAGAGATTTCCAATGTTATCAATGTAAAATGAACCCAGGAACCACTAATATGTTATATGAATTGTGGAAGTAGTTATGGTCGCCATGTATGATATTAGGCATTGATAAATTTATCTCTCATTGTTATGTATGAAAACAACTTACGTTTGAGCACCAGAAACCTTGACCTATGCTTCAACCAAATCTAGTCCTTACATGAATGTGGGATGATTTCAATACAAACATTGTGGTTGGGTTTTCGTGTATCCTAACAAAGAAGAATGTGATATGGTTTGTGATCGATAGGTTTACCAAGCCTTCTAACATTATATAGATTCTTTAGGAGACGATTTTTTCAACTATTCAGGACTTTGGTGGGGCCTGGGATGATCACTTGGGGATAGTTGACAATTCATATAATAATAGTTATGATTATATGATCATAATGGCTTCTTTTGAGGCCTTTTATGGTCGTCCTTATAAATCTCCATTGTATTGTTCGTAGATTAGTGGAAGGTAATTCTCTGGATCGAGTTTTGTTCAAGAGATGATATAAAAGAATCATTTTATTCATTTGAGTATTTTGACTTCATATTTCTGGTAAAATTATTATTCTTATCAGAGTTATATACCATTGGAGTTTTTTGTTAGTTACCAGGTGTTCTTTGAGATTTCACCATAGTTGGGTCATCGATGTATTGGGAGGTAAGGGAAACATTATCCTCATTTTTTGGGACATTTAGAGGTTATTGATCATGCTGGGAATTTTTTATATAATTTTTCATTTCCACCATATATGGGGTTAATACATAATGTGTTCCATGTATCTCACCTTTGAATGTATCTATCTGATCAATCTCATGTTTTGAGCTAGAGTGATCATTAATTTTAACCTAATTTATCTGTGATGTAGTGGAAAATATTGTAATTTGATTCTAAAGTGAAACTACATCAATAGATGGTGATACCTTTGGATTGTGTGATATGGAAACATGATTCTTATAGTCATGATACATGGGTATGGAGTCACCGATAAGAGAGTTGTGACATCATTTTTTGGGCATGGACGATTCATCGTAGACTTTCATGGGACCGAAAGTTTCTACGGTGGGGACATTGTAACATTATGTAATTATATTCAGGTATTCCCAACCCCCATGTTCTTTATTTGGGTGGGTTTCTTTTAGGAATTAATCAGGTGAAATTTTAAAAATTTTAAAATGTTTTGGTCTAGTAAACAATTGGCACCTGGTTTTTCCAAACCATTTGTACAGGTTGAGTAAAATGGAAAACCAAATAGTTGGTTTCACACAACTTGTATATGTTTTGGTTAGACATGAACCCTATTTGGTGAAAATATGTGGCTCACATAGAATAGGCACATGTCTGGTGCACAATTGTTTTATACCATGTGGCTCTACCTAGGAAACCATTATAGGGATTTCTTTAATCGAAAAATATTTTTTGAAAAATTATGATACTCCCATTTTCGATGTCAGATAGATCATGAATGACCACATCATATTTATCCATTACATGGTCCTCCCATAAGTGATTATTCTCCCCTAGGATCCTTCCTAGAAGTGATTTAAATTTTAATTAATTCCTTTCAATATCCTATCTGTTAGTCTTCTCGCATTGTTCTTATCTCCCACTCTCTTCTCCTTTCTACAAAGGGTTTTATAGAGAACTATATATTGTTGGATGATCCAATACATGTTATTATGGGTCTAGAACTAATTTTTTTTTCTGGTTTTTTTAGATTATGTGATTATTATTTCTCATTAGAAAATCTCTATTCTGGTTTGATGTTTTGATATCTATTCGATTACATGGTAGGTTTTTTTGTTATGATTCCCAATTTTTATTAACCCAAAATTGATATTTCAAATTTCAATTGATTGAAATAAAATCATTTCATTAATATTGATAAAAGATATTTAAATTGTTTTACTGGAAAACCCCAATAACATTGACTTTGTGTTTTTTAGAAAAATG
Organism: Viscum album; assembly: GCA_963277665.1. Lineage (NCBI taxonomy): Eukaryota > Viridiplantae > Streptophyta > Magnoliopsida > Santalales > Viscaceae > Viscum > Viscum album. The sequence continues at coordinate 348,488,516 of OY728135.1, forward strand.
ATTTTTTTGCATAAAATTGGAAAACTCCTAATTCTATTACATTGGGGTGTGTTTATGGAATTTTTGAAAATTAAATTATTTTATAAAATTATTTGAATTTATGGAAATTATTTCAATTTATTTGGATGAATTTAGTTTTGGATATTGCATTGAAATATAATTTTGAAGAAACTATATTCCATTGAATTGGGAAAATGTTATGAAATCGAAGGAATTTGTCTGAAAAATAATTTGTTGAATTTAATTATTAAATTTTATTGTAAAATTGAATAGTGAATTGATTTCAAATCCATATTTGTGACATTGTTATAAAATGGTTATTATAGAAACCTTAGTGTTTTATCATGGTAAAAAGGTGAGTTTTTTATTATGATCGCATTATACTTTTATAAATTGAAAATTATCATATATGAAATCAATAATGGGATGAATTTTCTTTTAAGTAGTCGTGAAATAAATTTCTCATAATTATTTTAAACTAGAGAACATAACTGTATTCAGTATTTAGTGAGTTTTTGGGGCCTTAAATTACAATTTAAAACATTTTAAAACATCAAATCAACACATCACATCCCATAGAGGATAAATCAAGTATCCCATCTTATAAACTAGACTTGGTGTTACATATGCATCGATAATGGTAGGAAGACATAAAGAATATCTAGGAGAATAGAATTGGTCTACTATTATGGATATCTTAAATTATCTTAAAATAACTAAGAATATACTCCCAATGTATGGATGAGATGAGAATCTAGTCATCATGGTTTATCTTTATTCTTGTTTTCAAATTGATCATAAATATATAAATTTATTGTAAGTATATGTTTTATGTCTCAATATAGGACCTATGACCTCGAAGAGTTCAATGCTTATTTTTTTCCCCGATTATAGGGAATAGTATAAGTGTATAGTGGGTTTTTATGTGGCCATGGAATCTATATGGATTCAAATCATCATCTCTCGGATTTATGTGATTCCTAGAAGTATCGACCTGATCACATTTTATAGTGATAATACTATAGTGGTTCCTCTTGAAAAAGATTTTTGTTCACACCAATAGACAAAGAATATACTCCGTAAGTATCACCTATTGATGTATTATTATCAAATGCTTGAATTTTTAGTAATTAAAGTACCAACCAAAGAGAATGTGTCCGGCCATTTAACTAAAGGCATATCTTAGCTGATGCATGAGTAACTTGTGAGAAATAGTAGACTGATGGTTGTTAGTAGTTGGATCTAGTGAAAGTGGGAGTCTATTTGAGTTGGATCCCTAGAACCCAATTTGATGAACATTATGATAACATGTATTCATGGTTTTGAATATTAATGAACTACTTATCATCTCATGGTTGTTCTACTTCATGACAGATTATGTGATATTGTCCCAATAGTAGTTTCAAACAAAAAGGTCATAGAATATCCATACAATGATGAGAAACTAGAATTACTATGAAACTATTCATAAAAATATGTTCTACATCTGGATGATATCATTTTTGATACACCAATGATACATGGTATTTTAGGTGGAGGCTCATATGACCTTAAAACATCTTTTCATGGGTGCATGACCTTAGTCATATCTAATGATTCATATTTTTATAATGAGACCTACTAGTTGGAAAAAAATAATTATATGTGTCATTGGATGTTATTATCTTCAGGCATGTGTATTTATCCATAGACATTAACATTATTATTTATGATTATTATGAGTCATGTAAATTGATGTATTGATGGAAACTGTGGAAACATATGTTTATGATGAGGTAGGATATGTTGGGTGCATCAATAGAAATATTTCACTAAATAATAATGTGGAAATGGATTTGACCCTTTTGTTCATTAATAGAAGTTGATATCTCATTTTATTTGATGGATATTATATAGCATAAATATATCCAGAAACATGTTCTACTATAAACATATTAATATTTTTGGATGTCAAAAAACTAGACATTGAGAACATAGGTTGATGGCACTAGAATGAAACCTGGTTGATTTGAGATATCATGATAAAAGAATTACATTACACAGTAAGCATCTGAATGAGGTATTATGTCAGGGTGGCATTGAATTCATTCTCAATGTGTTCCTTGGAATTTTGTTCGATGCTAACCATGGAAATTATGTTATTTCACCTAATGCCACGTATAATGAGGCAATCATGGTCACATATTAAGAGTACCCCAAATCATAGTTAAATAATAAAATATTATTTATTATTTAACAAATTCAATAATTATTCTTCCCAGCCATTTTTTAATAACTATTCATTTTAACTTGATTGCATTTTTTCACTAGAAAATTGAGGGAATATAATGTGATGGAACTATTAATTGTTTTAATATTTAGTTAATATAATATTTATTATTTATTGGTGAATAATTTGGTGATATTTATTCAATAAATAAATATTCAATATTCAATTACTTCTAAATATTTTGATGGATCGGGCGACCAAGTTTAATGGTATGGTGAGAAACAATAAACACTGAAAACTATAGTATTAAAAAAATTAATTTAATTCTCAACTTAAATGATTGTTAATAAATAATAATATTATTATTATTATTTAAAATGGGATTAGTAGGGATTTAATAAAAATCAAGGGCACATGTGAAAACAATTTATTTTAACCATGGAGATATATAAATCCAATTGTATAATTTTTTCAATATTCCAATTACTTTTTTTGGTTTTTCACAATAGATTTGTATAATTATATCAAACCCTAGAGATGTACATTATCCAAGAAGGATCCCAATAATGGAGAGTGATCATCCTCCACCTCCCACTCCCAATTCAAGAGAGATAATCGAGACTGCTTCTGAATCTATTCTCAAGGTGATCAATGATGGATGATGAAAGCAATATGAGTTTTCATACTAGCACTCAATTATACCTAAGAAAATGTACTTATAATTTTGGAACACTTGGGAATAAATACGAGAGGGAATATTCTATTATTCAAACAATGCAATGATTGAAAAACAGAGACCTTTCTTAAAATTATTCTATTATTAAACAATTCAATCTAGGTAATTTATTAATTAATTAAATTAATTATAAATAATATGTGAGGATCCAATATATGGTTCCAAAATTATATCCATTATCTATTTTATTTGATTAAATTATGTTGATCGTGAAATTTTTCATTTTGAAAATCATTGACTGGTCATTGATCAGGGAAAAAAGAAAATTTGTACATGACCAGTCACATGCTTCCGATGAGCCCAAAACATATAGACACCGAAAAATATAATGTTTAAAATATAATGTGTATTTTTTTTGAATATAAGGACAGATAACATTAATAACAAAGATCAGAAGATTTACATATGCAAAGCCTCAAAGGAAAATTGTCCAGCCAGAGCTGGTTGTCATCGAAGGATCCTGAGGCCTCCAGCTGATGGGACACATTTTTTCCTTCCCTTTTGGTTAAGTAGAAGTTGCAACAAGAGAATCATTGGCGAAGCGAGTGAATTCTCTTGATGATGAAGCCAAATAACTGGTGCCCAACGTCTTTGGGGTTAATAGCATCGATTACAGTGAGGTAGTCAGACTCAGTGATGATATCAATCTATCCACGTTCCATTGCAAGCATCATACCTGCAAGGATGGAAGTGGCCTCAAGTACTGCAGGTTCATAAAATGAATGATGTGATTCATATTTTGCTGCATTGATTTTCCCCATATGCTTTTATGCCGGGAGACCTAGAGCAACAAGCAAATCCTTGTTGAGAGACACGTCCACATTTAGCATAAGAATCCCTTCCATTGGTGGATTCCAATGAGGGGGAGAATAGGTGGTTACTCCTAGAATATAGTGTCCTTTGTGGTCCTTCCATCTCTCAATCCATGAAATGTCCCTTTAAATCTAGAATTCTTTATTTTTATGAATGGGGTGAAAACAATCATCGTTATGCCGAAACCAAATGATCCAAGCCAGGGTGAAAAGTTTGCCTACATTATTAGATGAGAGAGAGGAGCACCAACGCATCAAAATATCAGAGAGGTCAGAGGCAATGTCCAGTGAAGCATCTGAAGTCGGGCCCCATTTATTCCAAATTTAAATAGCTCCTAGGCATTGAATTATAGTGTGTGAAGTCGTTTCTGGATTATTCGGGCAGAAAGGGCAGGACTCAGCACTGTCCATATGTTGGAAAACTAGAAGTCTCATGGTTGGGAGAGTTCCCGTGCACTCCTGCCACCAAAATTGGCGTATTTTTTTGGGGGACGTTGAGCATCCAAAGAGATTTACATGGTCCATCTTCTTGGTCGACAGAGTGGTTTCCAATATAATGTCTCTAACCGGATCTCATTGTGAAGTCTCCTGAAATGTCATTGGTCCATAATTGATGATCGAGGCATTCATCTTGGACCCAGGGGATGTTTAGGATAATTCTTTGATCTCTTTTGTTAAACCATCCATCGATCATTTACATACACCACCCCAGTCCATGGTCTGAAAGGAGGCAGCTGACAGTGGTGTCTTCAAGACTTGGTAGGGTCGTGGATGTATCCTCCATACAATCCTTTTCTATTAGACAAGGATCCGTCTAGATGTTGATAGATGATCCATTCCAAATCCTCCTACCCAACCCTTTTTCTAGGAGATTTCATGCCCCCCAAATGCTTCGCCAGAGGAAGCTAGGACGGGGGCCAAGGGAGGAAACATGGATGTCCGTGTGGGGAATGTACTTACTCGGAGTAACCGTGAACAGAGAGATGATGTACGGTTAATAAGGCTCCATTGTTTCTTGCAAAGTAGTGCATCATTGAAGAGAAGACTATTCAAGAATCCCATCCCCCCCTCTAATATGGGTTTGTAGAAGAAGGAAGTATGTGAATGGATTTGGTTGGCGATGGACACCCGAATCTTAAATAGGGACATAAAATAGCTAGGGATAGGCTCGTTGAAAGCTTTAATGAGGGTTTCATTGCCTTCTTTGGAAATGATTTTTGGGGTCCAGCCATGACTTTTTTTCTCATTCCTTTCCACCAGAGATACAAAGATTTATTTTTTGGACCGACTATTCACCGTGGGTAGCCCAAGATACTTCTGTTGTTTATCGACCATATGGATTCCTAATGATGGACAAAGTTCATCTCTCTTGGAATGAGGCACCCCTGTTCTGAAAGAGATTTCTGATTTTCTTTCCATGATTGATAGACTATCTAGACTCCATGTCATACAACTGGATGGAATGGATGATCGCACGACATTCATTTATAGTTTCTCTGAAGAAAAGGAAGAAGTCGTCGACAAAGAAGAGATGTGACACTGCTGGGATTTCACGACATACCTTTTCCCCATGAATAGAATTAGAGGATGAACCCCTGAAAATAAGGTTAGAAAAAAACATCAGCCACCAAGATGAAGAAAAATGGGGACAGGGGATCTCCTTGGCATTGGCCTCGGGTTGGGGCAAATCCTCGGGTTAGCTCCCTGTTGACCATGATTCTGAAGGAGACGGTCGAGATGCAGTGTAGAACTATATCAATACATTTAGTGAAAACCCCCATTTTCAGCATCACGACTCTAAGGAAAGGCCATTACACATTATCATAGGCTTTTTTCATATCCATATTTTAGGCCATGGTTCCTCTTTTCACAGTGCAGCATGTTTTCATAGAGTGTAACAATTCATGGGCCACAATTGAATTATCAGTAATCAATCTCTTGGCCATGAAGGTGCTCTGGTGTTCGGAGATAATAACAGGAATCCAAGGGTGAATCCGATTGAAAAGGATATTTTAGAAGATGTAATAAGATACAATGCAGAGGCTAATATCATTTGTTGTTAAATTCATATTTGATGATGAATTATCTTATCGACATATGATGAATATAGTGATTATATATTTTGAAGGGGTCTTGTAACCCAAGAGTTTTTATAGACCTTTTTTCGAGTAAATAAAATATTAATTTGTGTCTTCCAGTGCATTAATTCAAAAATTCCCTTCACATAGAACCAAATCAGCATATGATACCAGCAACATAAACTTTTCATACATTACATGCAACACCGACATGGTGTGTGTTACATGCGACGTTGAATAAGCATACATCACATATAACACAATGTTCCTATGAAAAATCCTTTTAATGATATAATTATTTAAATGAGATATTTATAACATATCCATTAAAATTATTAATATAAATACAAATAACATATTTTAGAATATTTTTTAGATCTTTTATATATAAATAATGAATAATTATAATGAAAGAAGTGATTTTTGGTAAAGTGCTATTATGTTTTAAAATATATTTTTCTCGATTGAACCACATTAAATAATAAAAATAATTTTTGACACATTTAAAAATATAATATGATATAATAAACTTTATTTTTAAATAAATAATTTCAAAATTATATTTGGGTGTATTTTTTATTTTTATAAGAAACATTATTTTTGAATCAATAGTGAAAAAACTGCTTTTTAGTTAAAACTACATTTTTTTAATTAATATTTAAGGCTAAATGATATTATAAATTTTTTTTACGTAAAATTATATAAATATAAAATCTAGAAATAAAATTTAATTCACTATAATAAATTTCAAATTTATATTGAATATAAAATCTTCACAAACATTTTATCATTTTTCTACTTTAAAAACCTATTATTTTATATCATCTATGGAATTAGAATTCATCATAATTTTTTCACTTTTTTATATGAATTTTGAAAAAGAAAAATACACCTTTTTATTCAGTATATAATGATTAGTATAATAAAACCCAGTTAATTTTTTGACCCAAATGATTAGTAATAGAGATAAAAATTAATCACATTTATTAAGGTCAAATTAAGCATATTTAGGGACTAAACCTTAAAATTAAGGGCCCAAAAGGCCTATAAAATTTTAAAAACCCATTAGATGTCCATTTTTTAAAAACAAAACATATATTATTAATTTAATTTTTTATGACTTTTTTAGGTATGAAAATGTGTATACCGAACATGTTTCTAAAAAATTTAAGTGAGTCATTTTCCTTCCCTATAAAAATACACCTCCTCTCTTACTTCCTGACATGTCTGAACCCTCTTAGGTTCATCCAATACATACCCAATACACTTAACAACAACATTCCTTTAATACAAGAATCCTTATTTTGTAAAAAAGGAAATTCAAGTAATACTTTTGTCCCAAACCTAAAAGTGTTACCAGATAAAGAGGTAACATCTTCTCTCAAGTCATTTATTTATTTTCATTATAGAACCCCTAAAAAATATTTATCCATGATATTATAACCAAACCATAATAATAACTATACTATTATGTTTTTATGATATTTATTCGACATGAAATAACACACACCTCTGTATGATGGATAACAAACATGTTTTTTATTTGTACGGGGAACTACCACCACACTAAATGATGAGTGTTCAATTTTCTTTACTGCATCCCATGGTGGACATTATGCTGGAAAATATATTCATATTTGTTATATATGACATGTAATATAAAATTATTCTTATTTATAAATTTTTAAAACACATAACTTTTACTTTCCGTTTGGTGTTACAATGATAATCTTGTTATAGGAAGTGTGGACTATCACCCCCTCAAGGTGATGTGATTCGTTTAGACACCACATGGATTGAATTAAGGATGGGTTTATTGAAATTATCTTATATATATGATATAATAATTATTATTAAATAATTAAATATTGATATACATATATACATATCTCATTTTCACACATCCTTTTAATAAGATAATAAAAATAGAAACAGTGTTCCTCCATATGTACTGCTTACCATCTCCGTGAACGTTGAATTCAATTTTATAATTATATATTATATAGAATATTATAATATAAATTTACATAATATAAATTATATTTATATCTTGTTTCATATTATGGAATCATACTATATGTATAAGTACAAACGATATAACAAAATAAGACATGTGTGAAGAACAAAGCGTATATTACCCGATATGAAACCTTAACATATGATCGTTAAAAAAAAGGTAATATAAGGTCTCAATCAAAATATAAAAAATATTCTATAAAAATATAATTTCCTATAAAATGTATATATTTAAATGAAATTTATATATAGGTTTTCTGAATGAGTTAGATGAGAGTCAAGATACATGGTAAGGGGTTTTATTATCACTTTTTATTTTCACTAGATAAAAGCATTGTACACCACTATTTCCTTTGTGTAGTTTATGTTATTACCGTAATTTTATTATATGTTTATTGTACATAAATATATGGGTAATATAATATCCATTTTTTGAATATTCTTTTATGGGGTTTAATTTTAAAAAGTTACCAAATCAGTAAAAACATTTTTTTCTCAAATTTACTTCTTTGATACTCATATATTTCTATAAACATAAACTATTTTTATAGGTATATATACTTACCTGTTATATCATTAATATATTTTTTTTAATGATATTTAAGAATCTTGTAATTTCCTTTTACTAATTGAATAGAATTGTCCCATGTAACCAAGTGGTAAGAGTTTATTGAAAAAGTCTTTTCTCTTTTTGATATTTTCAATGACTAAACTTCTTTGATGAAATATTATGATCCATAACTCAAGAAAACTCTTGAGTATCGTTAGTCTCTAATAATGGGAGATATCATCTTGTTTTAGTACAATTTTTCTTCTCTTAGGTACTTATGTTAATTTTTGTAAAACATTTATTATATCTCTATTTTTTTGTAAATCTATTGTATTCCAAAACCATGTTTAAAAAAAATAAAAAGATACATGAAGACAATTTTCTTGGAAAATAGAATTTAAAAATATTTTGTTGTTTTAAAATATTCCATTTTATGTCTTTAACTATATATCTAAAAAATTTCAAAAGGTTTTATGTTATATAATGAATTATTTAATAGAATAAATGATATTTTATGGGAGAAATGTTTTTAAAATATCATTCAATATTATTTCCCATGTATGATAACATCCATTGGTGTTACTCATGCATTTAATTATAATTTATTCAATGTTTCCATTCATATTCATTATATTAATTCATTATGTTTTGATGGAATGATTTTTATATAATTCTTTTCAAATTCATAGGTTATATGTTTTTGAGACAGACTTCTTTTAATGGGTTAGGTTTATGATGAAATAATTATTAAACCTGTATATTTCAATAGGTTATGATATTATTACATGATTATAAAACACATTTCATTTCTTGAGTTATGATATGATTATTTATGATCTACTGGCATGAGTATCTATGACTTCATTATGAGATGGGTGGTACCTATATCTCCCTCCAAAACATTGGATAATGATTTATATCTCATGATATAGGCTAATATGATCTTTGTAATGATGTTTGGCGACTAAGATGGTTATGGGAGTGAACCATGACTACCAAGATGGTTTGAGGAGTGAAATCATGCTACCAATATGGTCATGGGAGTTAACCATGACTACCGTGATGGTATGAGGAGTGAACCTATACTACCATGATGGTCGTTGTAGCAAAGCCTTGGATACATTATAAATCATATTATATTATAATGTTTCTTCCATAATTCCATGTTTAATTACTATGTTATTGTTTCATGGATTATTTTATTTATTTCCTTATGACTCATGTCTTATTAACATCCAATATTTACCCAATGATTCAAGTATATGATCATTGATATGTAGGGTATGATCTTATATTTTCATGATCATGTTCTCAACCCATTATGCTCGTGATTATTCTTGAATATCTCGTTTTTTACCCATAATGTGCATTTGAGATCACCTCTTTCTTATGTTTCCTTTACATGGGTTCTGAGGAAAGGTGTTAGGTATAATTTCTAAAGGTGGAGTTCTTTATTGGAGATGTTTCAGATCATTCACCTAAATGAAATATTTTTTTTCTATTTTTCCAAAATCACGAAACTATTATAGTCCTCATGAATGTATTTTTGTAATGATAAAAATATACATCTAAAATGATGTAATATCCAAGAATTATAATCCTGGGTCTTTATAGCTGGTATAAAAGGAAAGAATTAGTAAACCATTGGAATATATGGTTAGGAAACATTAATTATAACCTTAAAAAATGTATAAGTATAATTTTAAGGATGAGTAAACATTTAGAAAAATTCCCTATAATTTTTCTAAAAGATAGAATGTGTGTTTTTTTAGAAATGCATCCCTATCCAGATACTACAAGTGTAAATGGATCTAAAATAAACGTACATAGAGGTATAAACCCTATCAAAATTTTGGAAGCCTCAATTAGAGTAATCTGGTATATGATACTAGGCCTTGTTGTACATTTTTTAACCTTATAGGGGGTATGCTTTGGAAATTCACAAACTATTCAAGAACAGTAATGACATATTTAAATAGAAATGTTATAGCAATGGTGTCATTGATTAAATAAGGTTTCTTATGTTTGAAAAACTCTAAGTCATTTTTAAATATTATATGGATCATCATTATGATAACTATTTCTTACTTTATGCTTTTCGTTTTAATCCATGGTTAGAACCCAATTAAACCTCATTAATAGTGATTGCAATGAACTATAAAATGATTTTCCACCTATGAAACTGAATGATATGTTTGTTGGAATGATCAATCTTATTGATGTTCTCACAGATATTTCTCATGCTATGAATCATGGTGGACTTCCAAATGAGAAAAGGAAGGAACAATATTCTATTGAATTTTTTATATTGAAAAAGAAACCATATTTCACAGGGAACTCAGATTTACATGTTGTTAAACAATATATTAGTACCACTGAAATTTTATTATCTATTATTTAGTGTTTAGATAATGATAAATTTATTTTTGGGTGTTTATTGGTTATAACCTGAGGTACATCAACGATGGACTCTAATCATGAATATAAAGCATCAAGGGGAGATTTAATACTTGGATTGAGACAAGTTCAATATTGATTCTCTTTAAGTACATTACTTTTATTATTCATACCATGATGATGAAGTAGATCCTTGAGTTAAATATAGTGGATGATGAAATATTTGGTACCTACGTGGCTATGTTCACAAGATGTGTGAGGTATGCATCACGAATTATCATTCAAACTGAAAGTATGTTTGATGGGTTATTTAATGTCTTAAAGCATGTATTAAAAGTGACTTGTTTATAAGATACATTTGAAGCTATGAAGATATTTTTTTTTCAATCATGGCTGGAATGGAGGTCGGGGTCACATAATAATTTCTTTTTTTTTTGAAAAGAATAGGAAGATGGGGTTTAAAGGAAAATCATAAACCCATGAAGAAAAGAACATAAAATTTCATTTATGCTCTAAGTGTCAGAATATGCATGGAGGAAGTTTCCTTAAGGGGTAAAATAAATATTTTAAGTGTGTAATAGAAGGTCATCAACCATTTTATTTCCAAAGTGTTTGGAATATGTTAGGTAATATTGTTAATGGGGAAAAGGTGGCACTGAATGCACCTACGGTAATTCTATGCCACATTTGAAAGGTGAATGGGAATTATGATAACCACTTCCCAAACCCAAGGGTTGGAAATGATGATCGATTTCGGTAACCCCTTGAGCTGAGGGATAGGTGTAAAATTTATTCAATGGCAATTTCTAATAATGGGTGTGATAGCGACGTGATAAAAGATACACATACTAACCACTATAGAACTGTTAATTCCATATTTGATTTTGGATATACCCACTTTTTCATATATAATAAATTTTATAAGGGTCTTATGATTCCATAAAAAACATTTACATTGGAAATTAGTTTAAAAAACCCCTAATGGTACGATGATTGCATCTCAAGCATATGATTCACCTCCAATTGATTTTTATGATAATGTACTTCCTTCATATCATTGTATTATTCCTTTGGTTGAATTTATGTCATATTTGGAATGGATTGTATTTCAATACCTTAATATGACATCAATGTCAGTGAAGGAAAGTTATGTTTGATATATCAAGCTATTTTATAATCAGTCATCCATGTGATGATTTGTATGAACATCCTGTTGAGATTTCATCCAGTTTATAAGTCTTAATTCCCATTCAAAAGGTTAGTTAGTCATAAATGGTTATGTATAGACTCGACTTCGATGATATGCCTATTATTTTGAAATTTATGGATGTATTTCAAAAATAGTTTGCTAGTCTTCCACCAAAAAATGGTGTTTGATTTCTCAATAGATTTCATAAAATGTTCCACAAACATTTCAATGCCTCTTTATAGAATGGACCTCATTGAGAAGGTGTATTTAAAGAATAATATAATAGAAAAATATGATATGGTATTCATTAATCCATGTGTGTCTCCTTGGGGTGCACCGATTATTTTAATTAAAATGAAATAAGTATCAATGAAACTCTACATTGATTATCGAGAGTTGAACAAGATCACAATAAAGAACAAGTATCATCTTCCTTGTATTGATGAATAGTTCAATCAATTGTGTGTAGCTCTATTCATTTCCATGATTGACCATCATTTTGGATATCATCAATTGAGGGTCAATAAAAAGGATATACCCAAGAATGAATTCCATACAATGCTATAAATATTTAATGATGCCTTATGGTATTACTAATCCCCTACAATATTTTTAGATTTAATGAATATTCTATAGAGATTCCCTCGATAAGTGCGTGATACTCTCTATAGATGATTTATTATATATTAAAAAATAATCTGAGAACAAAAATATCACTTGATAATTGTACTAAAGACCCTATAGAAGGAGATGAAATATAAAACATTTACATAGTTTTAATTTTGGCTAAAGTATGATTCATTTTTGGGTCACATAATCTAAATAGATGGTATAGCAGTATATACATCAATGTCGGAGGATATTGAATGATGTCCTAGACTAACCATGGTGACTGTGATCCATATTTTTCTTTTTTTAGATGGATTTTATTTATGGTTTGTAGATAATTTCTCAAGAATATCTAATACTCTAACCATGTTAACTCTAGTGGGGTTTAATTTATTCGAGATTGATGAATGTGAGGAAAAATTCCATGAAATGAAAAGATGGATGACAAGTACACCTAATCTTACATAAACATGAAGTGGAAAGGGGTTTGATATCTATAGTGATGCATTCATAAAATAATTGGGATGTTTTATTATGATGAAAAACATGTTTATAGCCTATGATTCAAGAGAATTTATGTTTCATAAAAAAAATTACCCAAATCAAGATTTAGAGTTTAAAAAAAGTAATTTTTTCATTGAATATATAGAGGGGTTATCATTAGGTATAAAAGTGTGATATCTATACTAATTGAAAAATTCATAATTATATATTCACATAGAAGGAGATAAACCATATCCAGAGAAGATAGTTAGTGTTTATATGGGAATATTAATGGTCAATACATTACCACCATGGGAAAGAGAACATGGTGACTAATTCATTGAGTCTTAAGGATCAGGCTAGATTACCCCTAATGATGATCACAAAAGATCCAATATTTCTATATTTTCAAAGGATGAATATAGAAATACTAAAGGAGGGGGGAAACCATATCTTTCTCAAATTAATGTTAAAACCACTATCCAAGTGAAAATTAAGGAGGCATAGAAGGAAGATAAAAAGCTATAAAATAAAGTCAGAAACGTTCTTGAGTTTAAAATTGATCAAGAAGGAATCCTAAGATTTAGGAAATGTATATATGTTCCTTCCATACCATATTTAATGGAGAAGTTAGTAGAATATCATAGTTTTTCATTCTCTATTGATCATGGAAGTATTAATATATATAGGCACTTGAAAAAACTAAATCTGGTGGGATGGAATGAATATAGATATCATAGATTTTGTATCTCGATTCTTGGTATTCCAAAAACATTGGGCTAAAATAAAAAAAAATCAAAGGAGTAGATGCATCTATTACCCAAAACATAATGGAAATGGGAGAACAAAACTATGTATTTTGTTATTAGACTACCCAAAACCTCAAAAGAGAATAATGATATATGTGTGGTATTTGATCACCTTACTGAGACAACACACTTCATCTCTATTATATAATACTAATCTTTAGATCAGTATTCCAGGATTTAAATTAAGGAACTGGTAAAGTTTCATGGACTAACAAATTTTATTATATCGTATCAGGATATGAGTCTTACATAAAAGTTCTATAGAATTATAAAACAAGAACATGAAATAGAATTTAATTCCAACACTACTTATCATCATCATAAATATAAAAATCTTGAATAACAATTCAAACCCTAGATGATATGTTGATATCTTTTCTGTGGATTTCAAGGGTCGTTGGGATCAACACCTTCCTCTTTTTGAGTTTCATAAAACAATATATTTCACTCAATATTTCCAATGGAACCTTATGAATCCCTTTTGGGGAAGAAGTGTACATATTCAACATGATGGGTAGTTGTTGGAGAAAGAAAGAAATTGGGACACGAAATCAATGAAGAAATGGTTGAGAAGATCATAACTATTCAAGAGAATATCAAGTAACCTCAAATATGGAATAATATTTATGACAATAACCCGAAGTATGATCTATAATATGAAGTTAGTGAAAATGTGATTCTGCAAATCTCACCCAGGAAGAATGTTATATGATTTTGGATTAAGGGGAAGCTAATCCCTATGTATATCGGTACCTTTATTTTTCCTGATTATATCGGGATGGTAGCCTCTCACTTTGTTATTCCTCAAAATATATCTCAATTAAATGATGTGTTCCTTGTATCTATCTAGTGGAAGTACTTTCATGACCCTTTACATGTACTGAACTCATAGTTAATATTTATGGAGTAGTATGTGTCTTACAGAGAACAAACAATTGAAATTATGAACCAATCATAGAATGTTAAATAAAACAAGGCCACTAACCTGTTAAAAGTTTTGTGGACGAAACCCATGTGATAGGAAATTATGTGGGAACATTATGATATAATTAATCATATGTATCGTAATTTTCATACCTTAGTGTGGAATTTCAAGGGATAAATTCATTTTAATGGGGGTAGAATGTAACACCCTTAATTTATATTGAAATTTTATCAAATAAATAAATTATTTATTTCTGTCTTGCATTGAATTAATTAAAAAATAACTTTCATATGGCACAAAATTGGCATATGTAACCCACAAAACCTACATTACATACATTACAAAACATTACAAAACATTGACTCGGAGTACCTTACAGGCAATACCAACTTAACATACATCAACTACAACACCGAGTTTCTACAAACCATTATTTTAATTATATAATTATTTAAATCAGATAATTATAACATATATATAAATATATTTAATATAATTAGTTATAACTAATTTTCAAATAATTTTTATAATTTCTTTATCTAAATATAACATTTTGATATTAATTTATATGATTTTTGGTAATGTCCTTTTATGTTTTAAAATACAGTTTTCCATAATATACTCCCTTAAATAATAAAATTAATTTTATAAAAATATACAAATGTAATTAAATAAAATAAAAAAAAATTTAATTCATAATATGAAAAATATAATACTTTGTGTTTTTGGGATTTTCCTAGGAAACTTTAATTTTTTATGAATAATGAAAAATATGACTTTTTAGAAAAAAAAACTGCCCTTTTGTTTAGTTACATATTAATGTTATATTATTTTATAAAAACAATTAAGTTCATGTTAGATATATAATAAATATATTAATACAATTTAATTAAATATAAATAATTTCACTTTGATATTTAATATAAATAATCTTTTGATAATTTTTCTACTTTAAAATCACGCTATTTTATCGTATATGTTCTATTAGCATTAATCTTAATCTTACTAATGTGGTGATTTTAATTTTGAAAAACAATCACCATATTATTTAGTGTAATATTAAGAATTTAATAAGTCTATGTTATTTTAAAAAAATGATTGATATAATAGATTAAAATTAATCACAACATTTAAGGATAAATTAAGCTTAATTGGGGACAAAACCTTAAAATTAAGATCCCAAATGACCACTCACTTTCCAAACCCCATTTTATTTCAATATATACGATATATACCTTAAAATATTGAGTTTTGTTTTGGTTTTTATGAATTGTTTTAGGAAATAACATGTATGCACCTAACTTGTTTATAAAAATTCTATGTGATTCATTTTTCATCCTTATAAAAAGCCACCACCTCTCCCACTTCCTAACACCTATAAAAACTCAAATTTTTAAAAAATTCTTGACAAATACAATTAAAATAATCTATGTATTTATCTTATAAACAATCCACTATTCATAAGTAAATTAATGAAATCCTTTTTCCACAATCCAAAAGGAGTTACCCAATCAAGAGCTAACATCTTCTCTCAAGTCCTATATTTTATTCTAATTATCCACCCCTCCACTTTCTTTTTCTAGGATTGAATTAGAAAAATACAATAATAAATATACTAGTATTTTGTTATTCTATGGATTCAAATTATAATTACACACACCTATATTTAATGGATAATGATCATACTGTTTATGTGGACGGTGAAATACCGCCTCACTAAATGTTGATTATTCAAATTTCCGCAACGCCTCTAATGATGGACATTATGAAGAAAAATATATCTATATATGTTATATATTAAATTTATTATAAATTTAATGTTATCTATTCCCTTTTAAAAAATATACCTTTAACATTCAATTTGGGGTGATGGGATAATTCCGTTTGAGGTAGTGTGGAATACCGCCCACTCAATGTGATGTGATTCGTTAAAACACCACATGGAATGTATTAAGGATGGGTTTAGTAATATTATATGTTATATATTATAAAATAATACTACTGGAATAATTATATATATATATACATATATACATCTAAATATTTAATTTACATACATTCATTCAATACGATTAAAAAAAGCATTGCTCATACATACGTATGGACTACCCTCTCTGTGAATGGTGTATTTCATTTTGTACTTATATATTATATAGAATATTATAAAATAAATATAAATGATATTTATATCATTTATAATTTTCTAAAATCATGATATATTTATAAAGACCATTTATATAACAAATTAACCCATATGAGAAAAAACAGAATATATTACATGAAGTGAATCCTTAACATGGGATCAATAACATGTGGGTGATATAATTTCATAATAGGAACATATAAGATATTAAATATATTTATATAATTCTTTAAAATATCTATAAAAAATTTATATTTAGTATACTATTGGTTTGAACAAGTTTGTCGAGAATCAAGATACAAGGTATGTGGATTTTCCCCACTTTTTATTTTCATGAGATATACGCTATGTTCACAACTATTTAGTTTGTATGGTGTATGTACATACCATTATTATATTATATATATCTATTACATCAATATATGGTTATTACCAAATCCATTTTATGAACCATCAATCATGGGGTTTATGTTTCAAAAGTTACCAAGTTAGTAAAAAATTGTTTTCTCTCAAATTGCCTCCTTTGAGACTCATGTATTGTTATCAACAAAAAATATTTTTCAAAGTGTATATACTTACATGTTATATAATTAATATTATTATTTTTATGATATATTAAGATACATTTAATTTACTTTTACTACATGAATATTATTGTCCCATGTAACAAAGTGGTTAGAGTTTATTGAAAACCCTCATCGCTTTTTGAGATTTTTAATGACTATGAGTATTTGATGAAATATTATGATACATATCAAAAAAATCATGATTTTCCTTACCCACTATTTATATTAATTATCCTCATGTGTTTCTACAATGTTTTCCACACTTTGGTACTCAATATAATATTTTTACATAAAATCTTGTTGTCTCTCTCTTCGGTTATTAATTGATTGCATTCAAAAACCAGGTTTTTTTAAATGTTTTAAAATAATCCTTGAATATTATTTTAATGGAAACATAATCATAAATTTATTTATTTATTAAATATTAATTTATATATTTTTAAACCTTTTATTCAAATAAGAAAGTTATTCAAATGTTTTTATGTTGTAAAAAGAAATCATTCAATGAATTTTGAATATTTACTCAAGAAATTTATTTAAAAGATCTTTTAAAATTATATCCAATATATGATTACATCCATCAGTGTTACTCATGCCTTTATGGGGAATTTATTTAATTTTTCAAATCATATTCATTCTCCAAATCAATTATTTTTTGATTTCATGAGTATTATGGAACCATTCCACAGTCATGGGTTATATACTTTTGAAACCTACTTCTTTTCCTAGGTTATGGTTATGATTAATCAATTATAAAACCTATCTATTTCCGTAGGTTATGATATGATTACATGTTTATAACACCTGTTTCATTTCATAGGTCATGATATGATTATTTATGATGTTTTGGAACATTTATGTATGATTTTATTATAATAGTGGTGGGACATATCTCTCTCCAATGCATTGGTTATAGATGTATATATCAGGAGACAGATTATGAAGCTCGTGGGAATAATCCTTGATTTATAGGATGGCCATGGGAGTGTGCCATGGCTATGAAGATGGTATGATAAGAGAACTCATGCTACCAAGAGGGCCATGACAGTGAGCTATGACTACAATGATGGTATAGGATGTGAACTTATACTACGAGGATGATCTTGGCAATGATGCAATGGCTACTATGAAAGTAATATTATATTCATTACTATTTTCCAAAATTACATGTTTTATTCCCACGTTCTGATTTAATGTCTTTTGTTCATTATTTCCAAATGACTCATGTCTAATGGGTTTCCATTATTTATTCCATGATTCATTTATAGGATCTTTGATATGTTGGGTATGATCTTATAATTTCGGGATCATGTTCCCATACCATTATTCTCATGATTATTGTCACATATCTCCCATTTTTACCCCTACTAATCAATTGAGTTTACCCATTTCTTGTATTTCATTCCCTTTATTATGAAGATATATATTAGCTAGAATTAAAAAAATTGGAGATATGTATGGGAGATGTTGAATATATTTCACCCGGATAGAATATTTTGTTTCCATGATTACAAAGACACTAAAATATTACATTCCTCGGAAACGTATTTTTTAATGTACTGAATATACAACAAAAATGAGGTAATATTCATACATTTTAAGCCTATATCTATATTAGTCTAGAAAAATTCTATTCTTGACATACATATCTATGGTTCATTAATTAGAATGTTTTCATAATTTTGGAAGTTCATATGGTTTGACAACTATGATATCTGATTATAAGGGAGTCTCATATTATCTAGGGGATAACACTTCTAGGTGAGGCTTACAACTATAGTATTTTACACTCATCTAATGTAGATTGTTCTATATGAATCTATTCTTCATTCTAATACCCACACGTATCTCAAAAAAATATATTATGCATGACCTATTCATCAATGGATCCCTAGAATGAATATATTCTATATGTTCTTTGGTGAGGATGTAATAATTCATTATGTTATCAAAATTATCTACCATGAAACAATTCTGGGAGATAGTAATGGAGTTTTTCATAGACCTCAATCCAATTGAGATGATGGAGGGAAGACCCATCCTATTGTAAGATATTTTGTCTACATGGCCAATAATTCCCTTAGGATACACATATATCTATGGTAGGAAATCTCATATCACAAATACATTTATATATTCATTAAGAAGGCTTGTAATAAGATCTTGAACAAGATATCATAGGGCCTACCGTAACTAGTATCTCATAGGTAATATGTTCCTGAAAATTCAGTAGTTAAAGATGTTTTATTTAGTGTGGGTCAATTAAGGGTCATTTACAATGTTTAAAGGTTTATTCAAATAGATGGATTTATATATATGTACTTGAATATTTACATTCTTATTGACTGTTAAAAGGGAAATGTTAGGTAATAAAATGTCCATAAGGAGGATGAAATGTTAGGGGTAGTCATATTAGTTCTTACATTCCTAAATTTGCTGAAATATGTTTCCAGTTGTACAACATTTATAGAGGAAGGTCCCCATAAAGTATCCTCGACCCCATAATAGTTCTATGGGGTTAGATGGCCCATATAGATGGTTATGATTATTTTAGCACAAAAAAATATTTTAAGAACCTGGTTCAACCAATTTTTAAAAAATATTAGTGTGGTTAGGTCTAATAAACTAAAAAATAGGAAAATAAGGATCATCGAGACCCGCAAGACCATTTTATCTTTATACAATATGGTGATCCATCTTTCACCATAACCAAAAAATGGAATAGGTGATCATATGGCCCAACACTATCTAATTGTTTTTCATAAGGTTCCCTTATCAACTCTAATTCTTGTAGGATCCTTTTTGTGTTTTAAACAAAATACAGAATTAGGTGACAGTCTTGATGTATTCGAAAGAAAAACCTTTATCCTCTCTAAATCCAATTAGAAATTAATTTGGTTAAGGCTCTCTAATTGTGGAAAATGTTTTCCACGAATCTAACTGAATTCCAAGTGATCTACCCTCTGGATGACATAAATATTGTCCTATCAGAAGCCTATATTATGCATGTATTTGATCATACATGAATGGTAAACTAGATGTATTGTTTATGAAGGCCATAAAGTTTTCAATAATTCATGAGGGTATAATTAAAAAGGATTTGGTAACTACAAGAAATCAGATTCTTGGTATGAAACTATCATCTGGTAGATCAGTGAATCCAGAGATACCCTAGAAAAAGGTGAGGTGCTTGAACTCAACTCCATTACTAGGTATGGAACCAATATAAATGACAACAACAAGAGAATATTCATTTAGTTAATACTTGAATAATGAGTCTCTAACATTTAATTTTATTCAATTCTCTATTTCATGTATGAAATGAGATGAATAGAGAAATGATAACTCATTTGTTGAGTCCTAGAAGGTATAATTCCATCCATAGTTAGTGTTTGGGGGTTTTGAAAATGATACTTCACATATAGATATTTCCATGAAACAATATTCCACTAATGTTGAGGTATTCCACTAATATCTCCATTTAGTGATTCATTATGTGAAGGGTCAAATATATTATTAACCTAAAGTACGGAGAAAGATAATTTATAGAATAAAAGTTGTTTCTGTGGATAAGGGACACTTGTACAACTCTTGTGATGTGGTATAACTAACATTATCTTTATACTAATGTTCGTGTATTATCATAAAAATAATGATGATTTTTATATTTTCCCCTGGATATTGTAGGAATATATAAAGTTTTATTCACATCCCACATCCCTTGTAAATTCTCATATGGGTATGGTGGATGAGGCTAACTCATAAGGTGAATAAGAGGATGGTGATGATGGGGGCCTTGGTCAGATAGAGTTTATTGAGGTAGTGGTTTCTAACCCTAAAGAAACACTTCTGAAGCATCTTTTATTTCCCTATTTGGTAAATCTATTATTTCATTCTAAAGATCCTTCCTTAGAGGAGACAAGGAAGAACAAGAAGGCAAATTCATCAAAAAATCCTATATTGGTGTTAATAAATAAGTGTTACAAATTGTATATTATTCCCTTTTTATGGAATTATAAAGTATTATATCTAGATCATTTTTATTTCTTAGGTCCACGCCATGTATTCTAAATTGTAATAACTTCTACATCAAGGGAATAAGACACATGATGCATCCACTACAAGAAAAGAGAGTTATAACAAGGGTTATGAACTATTATAATAGGATGTAGAACCATTGGTACATCCAATACCAAAGGTTCTCCTTACCATTGGGTATATTTAAAATGGGTATTTAACTTAAAAAATTGTTATTTATAAACAAATTGTCATGACCCATCCCCTGGGGCCCATGCCGTGACTACCCCAAGCCCACCTTCCATAGGTCAGGTGTTGACGACTTGCACAAAAGAAGTGTTCCCTAAAATCGGGAATGCATTGCCATTATAAACTATAAACACACAAAATCAAGCACACATCATGATATGAACACAAGTCAACTATATATAAAAAAGTGTGCTGATAGTATAAAAAGGGATGGAATACAAGCCCAACAGTAAAGGTAAAAGTACAACTGAAAAAATACAACTGAAGAAAAGTGTAAGCATCCACTGGATCATCCTCTGACGTTCCTACCCATTGGGTAGGTACATATCTCCTCCTCAGCACTCCACATCCACCCATCTCATTTGCATACCATCACGTCATATAGTCCACCTCTGGGCCTTGTCTAGTCTGGCCACACTCAGCCTCGATAAGTATTGTCTATCATCTTCACCAAAAAAACAAGGAGTGGGCATAACCCGTGCATGGGTGCGAGTAACGATACTCTGTATGGACCCCGAGAACCTCAAGTTCTCCCAAAACACACAAAGGAAAAACGAAAAAGCATGAAGTCAACTGTCAACCCTACTTAGGTATATACCCATACATATACCTAAGTTATCAATTATACCCAACTCAATCTAGAGGAAATACAGGGTCCAACCCAAAATCCAAAAGCTCAAAAATTCCTTAAATGAAGGAATCCTACTAAGGTAAGTACCACACAGGTACGACACACAAAAAAAATTCAACCAAGGTATTACCATGATGGAATGTACCACATAGCTATGAAATCAAGTCACACCAGGTATAACATAAGTACACTAGTAGAGATGAATAGATGTAAAAAATAATTCATAATACATTGTTAAGAGGCTCTGGTGTTGTCCCATACATGGTCGCTCAGTGCTGACCCATAGAGGATCGCTAGGTGCTGACCCACATAGGATCCATTGATGCTGACCCACACAGGATTGCTCGGTGCGGACCCACAAATGATCTCTAGGTGTTGACCCACACATGATCACTCGGTGCTGACCCACATAGGATCACTTAGTACTAACCCACATAGGACTGATCTGTGCTAACCCACATATGAGAACTAGGTGCTGACCCACACATGATCTCTATTCATTCGTCATGTCGCAACCAACTATTAGTGTAACACCCTGAGATTTTATGAGAAATATTATTTTAATTAAATTGATGGATTCGGTTGTATGCTAAACAATGATTAGAATGCTCTATACAGAACACTATATTAGCTTACAGTATATGCAAACAATATTCTATGCTT
Organism: Viscum album; assembly: GCA_963277665.1. Classification (NCBI taxonomy): domain Eukaryota; kingdom Viridiplantae; phylum Streptophyta; class Magnoliopsida; order Santalales; family Viscaceae; genus Viscum; species Viscum album. The sequence goes on from OY728135.1 coordinate 348,511,598, forward strand.
GTGTTGCACTCCAGAAGAAACCTTCCTTGATAGCTTGTGTTATACGCAATACTGAGTTTCACTAAACGAGATATTACTATAATATTAATATAAACTAGCTGTTCTGAATAGTAGTACGCAATTTTTGAAATTTTATAAATTATACCATTCAAAATGGACTTCATTTTTGGATTCCGAATATTGAAACTTTCCTAGGGTGAATTTTTGGTATTTTTCTGAAAACATTAAATTATTGATGAATAGTGAAAAACTAGGATACTATATAAAAACTGAATTTTTATGTAAATAATTATTTATTTTATTTAAATTTATTTTAGGTAAAAATAGATACATAATATATATATATATATATATATGTTCCATGTAATTCATTGGAGTCATTTTATACTAATTTTAGGTATTTAAAATTTTTATTGAAATTTTTACCGTCTTTTACCCACCACCTAAGAGAAATTACAAATTTACATAAATCATAATTTTACCACTTCTGTGAGTTGAATTTAAAAAATACGAGAGAAAAAATTGATATCAGTACATAAAATGTTCTTCAATGTGATGAATATAATTTTTGGTGAATAATGTCTTTTAACTTTTATTTACCACTGTTAAAAGTAAATTTGGTAATTAATGTTAAAAATGATATTATTTTTACCCCAAAACATGTCCTAATTCTATTGAATAAGTGTAATTAGACCAAAAACATCCTTAGGAATATTATATTATCATTTTTATCCACTTGTATTTGATTAGGACATTTATAATTATTGAAATCAAAGATGAGTTAAAAGAGTTAAAATCAAAGTTAAATAACTAAAACATTTTTAATATAGGATCATACAAAAGAAAATATAGACTATAAATATTCATTAGAAATCTAAAAGGATTTCCTAAATAATTGTATTTTATTTATAATTTTTATACATTAAATAATATAATTTATTAATGACACAATGATGATGCAATAATTACCTTATTAATGAAATATTACCATAATTGATGTTATAAATAGCCAAATAAATGTAATTTGACAATTATTATTACTTAAAAAAATTTATAGGTTAATATTACATGTTAGTATATATTAAATTAACATTTTTTGATTTAATCATGTTGTTATGACTTTCAAAAAAAATCAATTACCAAATAGTGTCAAAATTGACAGAAAATAGTTTTTAAAACAAATATTATATTATTAATTGGTATTCTAATCCTAAAAATAGAAGGTTCGTCCAATTGACTTAGATAAGGTTATATATGTTAATACTTAACCACTTGGGGTTATTGTTGTCTTTTTATAGTAAGTTTATTAACCATATAGTTTAAGAATACAAGAAGACACCGTAAAGGTTAAATTATTTAACTTAGAGTTAAATCTAAATGATAAGGGTAAAATAGTAACCTAAACATTTCTAAAACCTATTGGTTGAGAGGATTCCGACCCATCCACAATTCATCTTAAAAATAAATCAATTTTGAGCTATTTTAAACCGAATATGACTTTATTATAAAATAATATTTTAAGTTTTTCCTAAGGTGCCCCTCTCCTCCCTTATAAAAGGGAACCTCTTCCCTATTCTATATACACAATTTTGAGCATTCAAGCTCGGCCTAAACCAGAACATTTACCTTATAAATTTACCTAGAAACATTATAGAGGTTTTTTTATCCTAAAAATACCAACTCTAGTTTCGTAATAGGAAGATTAAAATAGGTGCGTCAAAGAAAAGGTAATCTCTTCTACCGATTCTTTCACGTTTCATTCTTCTTCAAATTCTTCTTATTTAGTTGTTTCATTATAATGTAATAATATAAGTATCACTAATATACTGATATGTTATTATAAATATTATACAACCCCATTTCACCTTCTATCCATCCTATGGAAAACAAAATCACCGCGTGTGCATACGTACGGAATACTGTCTCCAGGTCGTGATGTTATCTGTTTTTCCACCACCAACTTACTTGGATGGGTATAATGGTATAAATAATAACTATATATGGTTATTATTACTTCATAAATATTCTGAGATATTATATCATCCACTCCAATTCCATTCAATAAATATGGGAATGATATCATCGCACGTGCGTACGTACGGATTACCGTCTCCACAACGCGATGAGATTCATTCTCCATATTAACCATTAAAGAATGATTATAAAGTATATATAATGAATAATTAAGAAATATATGACATAATAAAGCTACCAGATTTATGTATATATATATATATATGTCATCTACTTACTTCCATTCAAGTCAATAAGGAAAGGAAAACCATGTTCATGTGTACATACGGCCTACCGCCTCCTTGAACGGTGTATTTCATTTCATTAATCTATCTATTATATAAATATATATATATATATACTGAATATATATGATATATAAATCATTTTTTACATTATATAAGTAGAGAAATCATAATATATGTAATAATAATATCAAGAACAACAAGTCCAACCACATACAACAAATGAAACGATTTTACCCAAAACTCTTCTTTAACATGTAATTGACAAAAGAACGGGTAATATATTTTAATAAGTGAATAATATATGATAAAATAAATATTATTATGGTTCTTTTAGAATTTAATAATGTTTAACCCCACTATACAGGAGTTTTGGACATGTATGATAGAAATTGGACCTAAGTTGAGGGATAAATTTCCAATATCATTTTTATCCGAGATTGCTTATATATAAGTATTTACTGGGGTTATATTTTTCATCCAGGTCCATAAAATGTTATTCCTAAAGTGTTTAATATTATTCCATGTCTTTTTAAATTCATTTTTACCCCTTTTTTAGTTTTATTTTGTTTTATGGATTGAATATTTCTTTTGTTTACCATATGAGATACTTTTTGTCTTTTTTGGTAAAAGTAAGAGGATAATGTTTTTTAACATATACGGCATGAATGGATTTTTACAGTTTCATATTTCCTTTTATTCATGAATAATACTCGACAATATTTCATGATTATTTTCAACAAAATAGTTTTCTTTTAAAATTGTGTGGAATTTTGTGAAAATAAAATGATTTTGAAGAAGAAAGGATATTTTCCTCAAGAATTCATTTCAAGTGTTTTATCAAAACCATTTTCCATCTAATATGGAATTATTTAATATGTTTATATTTCAAGTATAATATCTCTATTATTTTCATGATTTCATTTTCCTTATAATTAAATGATATCTATTTATTTTATATGGATTATGTTATGATGGGATTTTTTTATGAAACCCATGTTTTTCATTGGGTTATGATGAATGATTTATGTTTATGTTGTGGCACTATAAAGAATTATTTCATTATGAGATGGGTGGGACCTATATCTCTCTCCAATGCGTTGGGTAATGATTTATATCTCATGAGATAGACATGGCTGGAATGGTAAGTTTAACTGGTTCCGTGATACAGGACTAGAACGGGGAGTGAACTCAATTCAGTAAGGGAATTTGTCCACAATGTTGGTCTTTGCAGCAATGCATTGGCTACTATGGAAATCATATCATGTGCTTAACTGTTTTTTGGAATTAAAATTTTTATTCCCATGCTATTATTTCATGATTAATATTCCCTTATGATCTATGCCTTATGTACTTCCAAGATTTATTTCTCAAGTTGTTTAAACATTATGTTCATGTTTTTTATGTTCGAATGTATATGATTTGATTTACTTTCTCCATGCTAACCCTTACTAAGAATTTGAGCTCACCCTTTATATATTTTCTTTTCCCCAGGATTTAAAGAATGGTTTTAGGTAAGGAAACAAAAGTGGAAGATCATTATGGGAGATTTTGAAGATCATTCACCATTATTAGAAGATTATATTCCGAGTTTCCAAATACACTAAAGTATTATGGTCCTTGAGTGTTGGTTCATTTAATGTATTAATTATTATGGAAAAGTTATGTAATGTCCTTGTATTTCAATCTTGGGTCTCTACAGTTGGTATCAGAGGAATGGATTAGTTAACCTTTGGAGACTAGGAAGTCAAAACATTATTGAGATCCTTAGAGATATTTCAAAGGCATGACCAGGGATGTCCCTAAGGATACGTATAAGTATAAGTTATAGCACTTGAATTACGGTAAAGATCTTAGAATTTGACCTAAGATGATAGATATTGAAGGCACTCCCCCTTGATTATGAATTTTACCTCTCACACTATTCTTTTTCGGTCTTAGAAAATGTTTCAAAACAGGAAGATTCACGATAATGGAGGATATGATGGATAATAGAATGATATTCTTCATGGGAAACCAAATGAAATTGGATGTGGAATTCCACATATCGTTATTATTCGTAATCAGCAATTTCCAAATATGATCAATAATCTCAACTTCGGTAAGTTTCTCAACTCATCAAATAAGAGAAGGATAGAGTTTCATGATGATCATAGAGGAATGGAAGTTCAATTTCCATCTTGTAAATCATGTGGGAGGAGGCAACATGTAGAATGTTTCAAAGGAACTGGAAGATGCTTTTGGTGCGGAAATGAAGGACACAAAGCCAGTAATTGTAATGGAAAAGGTTCAGTTAACACCATGGACAAGGATAATGGTATATCTAAGACATCAAAAATGGTTAAATGATTTAAATGTGGATTGTATGAGCATTATGGAAACCAATTACCCAAGGGAATATCTCATAAAGAGAATATGTATGGTCATATGGGTAGTATTTATGTTGATGATGATAAAGAGACTACAAATAATATATCATATGAAATAAAAGATGAAGCTCAGTCAATGTTTTAAGAAGTTAGTGTAATGATTGTATGTTTATGAAGAATAATTTATGGTACCGTGGAATAAAAAAATCTAAGGATTGTTACACTGTTGACTTTCCTTGAGTTTTCGAATGTATATGGTGAATGGTACTGGTAAACATGAATGGTTATTCAAATATTTTTGGATGGTAGATGATATGTGTATAATGAAAGGATATGGAGATAATGAAATGTTTGATAGTATTATTGATCTCATTACTGGTAAAAGAACAAAGTGATATAATGGTTTGAGTATATAGAATTTTGTGATTTCAGAATGTGGAAAGGGTTAACTTTTTACAACATTCATGTTTTCACTATGGTTCAATAGGTATTCATTTTTCAAATTAATACATGATTAAGGAATTAACATGTTTGCAGTGTGACCAACAAGATATATATCTTATGATATATGAGCGATAAATGATTGTATTCAAAGCTTGGTAGATGAACTTTCTTATCATCATTTTATTTATACAATGAGATTGGACGTAAATATTTTGGATAAACCAAAAGATTGGAATAGTTTAAGTTAAATATCAGATAGTATTGTTTAAGGGTAGAACAATTTGTTATGTTATAATAGTATAGCTTTAGAAAAAGGAAAACCCATAGAATGGGTGAAAACCCATCATGTCATACAAGGATGTGGGAATCGAACCCACAACTAAAGTGTGACAGGCCTTTATCACTGGCCTATAGGAAGTCCCTGGTTAGTAGAAACTAGTTTAATTTAAAAAGAGGAATTATAGATGAAGTTTAATTCTATTTTAGGAACCCTAAATGATTATTCTCACCATAAATGGACTTATGTATATAACTTTTTCTAGCCTTATGTTTGAGACATATGGAATGACCTATCATTCCATCGCATGACCTGCTAACCCTTCATGGAAGACAAATTCAACCTCATTTCTTTAAGAGATGAAGTGGAAGTTTTTCAAGGCATAAATAACAGTTATATTGTAACAAAATCAAGTATGTATTTCTTTTAATTAAAAAATTATTCAATATTAGGGAAATAATCTTGAAAACCAAAAAAATGTGTCCTAGTGCCCTCATATCTAATGAATCAGATGGTACCTTAGATAATCACAAATTTATGGCTTTTTGATTATTGGATTTTTCTATCCATGTTCTCTACCAATGTCCATCAGAACTTGATGGTTATATTTCTCTTCCATATCCATGTTGTCACCTATGTTCTTTAATGTGGAAAACCAGTGATGTGTTAATTTGGGTAACCATTACATTTCATACTATAGTTTTTAATGTTATGTTTTTGTATTCATTTTTAAGATGTGGGTTTCTATGAATGAGTCTTTCAAGTAGTAAATGATTTATCACCCCGATGAATTTCGTGGGATATATTAATTTTAATGGGGGTAGAATTTAACACCCTAATATTTTATGAGAAATATTATTTTAATTACATTGATGTCTTGTGTTGTACGCGACACCATGATTAGTTTGCACTATACACAACTCCGCATAAGCTTACAGTATATGCAAACACTATTATAGGCTTCTGTTTCACGCCAGAAGCAACCTTCCTTGATAGTGTGTGTTATACGCAATATGGAGTTTCACTAAACAAGATATTACTATAATATTATTATGAACTAGCCATTATGAATATTAGTACCCACTTTTTGAAATTTTATAAAATTTATCTTCAATCTGGACTACATTTTTCGATTCGAATTATCGAAATTAGCCAAGGGTGAATTTTTGTTATTTTTCTGAAAACATTCAATTTTTTATGATTACTGGAAACACTAGGTTACTATTTAAAAACAGACTTTTTATTTAAATAATTATTTACATTATTTAAATTTATTTTAGGTCAAAATAGATACATAATATATATATATAAGTTCAATGTAATTCATTTGAGTCATTTTATAATAATTTTAGGAATATAAAAATTTTATTATACTTTTTACCGTCTTTTACCCACCTCCTAGGAACAATTGCAAATTTACATAAAATTATTTTTACCGCTTCTATCTGTTAAATTTCAAAAATATGAGAGACACGGTTGATATCAGTAAGAAAAATGTGGTTTAATGAAATGAAAATAATTTTTGGTGAATAGTAACTTTTAACTTTTATTTACTATGGTTAAAAGTAAAAGGGGTAATTAAGGTAAATATGATATTATTATTACCCTACGACATGTCCTAATTATGTTGGGTAAGTTTAATTAGGCCAAAATCAACCTTAGGAATATAATATAATCATATATGTCCACTTTGATTAGCTTAGGACATTTATTATTATTTAATTCAAAGAAGAGTTAAAAGTGTTAAAATCAATATTTAATAACTAAAACATTTTTAATATTAGGATATACATAAGGTAAATTCAACTATAAATGTTCATTATAAATCTAAAAATGTTTCCTACATAATGGTATTTTATTTATAATTTTTAGACATTAAATAATTTAATTTATTTATGACCCAATGAGGATGTTGTAATTACCTTATTAATAAAATATTAACATATTTAATTTTATAAATACCCAAAAAAATGTAATTTGATAATTTTTATGAATTAAACTCATTTTATATCTTAATATGAAATTATAGTATTGATTAAATTGACTCTCTTCGATCTAATCAGGTTGTTATGAGTTTCACAAAAATCAATTACCAAATAGTGTCAAAATTGACATAAGATAGTTTTTAAAACAAATATTACATTATTAATTGATACATTATTCCTAAAAATATAAGGTTCAGCCAAATGACTTAGATAAGGTTATATATATTAATAATAAACCACTTTGGGTTCTTTTTGTTTGTTAAATTTTGTTTATCAAGCATATAGTTTAAGAAGACAAGAAGACATGGTAAAAGTTAAATTATTTAACATAGAGTTAAATCTAAATAATAAGGTTAAAATATTAATCTAAACATGTCTAAAATCTATTTTTTGAGAGGATTTCGACCCATCCCCCCTTCAGCTTTGAAATAAATAAATTTGGCGTTATTGTAAACCGAATATGACTTTGTTATAAAATAATATTTTAGGTTTTTCTTAAGGTGCTCCTCTCCTCCCTTATAATAGGGAACCCCCTCCCTCTTCTCTTTACACAATTTTGAGCCTTAAAGCATGAAAAAACCCTACCCATTTACCTTATCAAATTCCCTAGAAACATTATAGAGGTTCTGGTCTCCTGAAAAGGCTAACTCTAGTACCTTAAGAGGAAGCTTAAAAGAGGTGCGCAGAAGAAGAGGTAACCTCTTCTACAGATTCTTTCATGTTTCAGTCTTCTTCAGCTTCTTCTTATTTAGTAGTTTCATTATAAATTAATAACATTACTATCAAAAATAAAATTATATGTTATTATAAATATGAAAAAATCCTATTTCACCTTCTATCCATCCAATAGAAAATGAAATCACGGCGCGTGGGTGCGTATGGAATACCGTCTCCACGCCAAGGTATAATCTGTTTTTTCCACCACCACCTTACATGGATGGGAATAATGGTGTAAAGAATAAATATATATTGTTATTATAACATCATATTGATTCTGAGATATTATATCATCCACTCCAATTCCATTAAATAATTATGGGAATGGTATCATCACTTGTGCATACATACAGATTACCGTCTCCACGACGCGATAGGATTCATTCTCCATGTTAAGCATTCAAGAATGATTATAAAGTATATATAATGAATAATAATGAAATATATGATATACTAAATCTACTGTATTTTTGTATATATATATATCATCTACTTACTTCCATTGAGGTAAATAATGAAAGGAAAATTGCGTTCATGCGTACATACAGCCTACCGTCTCCATGAATGGTGTATTTCATTTCATTTGTCAATATTATATATATATATATATACTGAATATATGTGATATATAAATCATGGTATACATTATTTAAGTAATTAAATCATGATATAAGTAATAATAAGATCAAGAACAACATGTCCAAACACATACGACAAATTATAAGATTTTACCCAAAACGTCGTTTTAACATGTAATTGACAAAAGAACGGGTAATATAAAGTCATAAGTGAATCATATATGATAACATAAATATTATTATGGTTATTTTACAAGTTAATAATATGTTTAAACCCACTATAAAAGAGTTTCAGACATGTACGAATGAAATTGGACCTTAGGTGTGGGATAATTTTCGAATCTCATTGTAATATAAGATTGCTTATATGTAAGTATTTACTGGGGTAATATTTTTCATCCATCTCCATAATTTTTTTTTCATAAAGTGTTTAATATTCATAAATTTATGTTTAATTTTATGTTTACCCGTTTTAATTTTACATTTTTTTATTGAAGGAATCCTTCTTTTGTTTACCATATGAGGTACTTTTTGACTTTTTTGGAAAAAGTACGAGGAGAATGTTTTTTAACATATACGGCATGAATGGATTTTTACGGTTTCATATTACATTTAGTTCATGAACATTAATCTACAATATTTCATGATTATTTTCAATAAAATCATTTTCATTTAAAATTGGATGGCATTTTGTTAAAAGAAAATGATTTTGAAGAAGAATGGATATTTTCCTCAAGAATTCATTTCAAGTGTTTTATAAAAACCATTTTACATATATGATGAGTTTATTTAATATATTTATATTTCATGTATAATGTCTCTATTATTTACATGGTTTCATTTTTCTTATAATGAAATGATATACATTAATTGTATATGCGTTATGATATGATGGGATGGTGTTTATGATATCCATATTATTCTTTGGGTTATGATGAATGATTTATGTTTATTTTGTGGCATAAGAAAGATTGATTTCATTATGAGATGGGTGGTACCTATATCTCTCTGTAATTCATTGGGTAATGATCTATATCTCATGAGATAGACATTGTTGGAACGACATGTTAATCCAGTTCAGTGATACAGGACCCGAACGAGGAGTGAACTCGATTCAGTAAGGGACTTTGTCCCTTATGATGGACTGTGCAGCAATTCCTTGGCTACTATTGAAGTCATCCCATGTGCGTAATGGTTTTCCACAATTACATGTTTTATTCCCATACTATTTTATCATGTCTAATGTTCCCTTATGATCTATGCCATATGTACTTCCATGATTTATTTCTCAAGATGTTTAAACATTATGTTCATGTTTTTTTATGTTCAAATGTATATGATTTGTTTTATTTTCTCCACGCTTACCCTTACAGAGCATTTGATCTCACCCTTTATATGTTTTGTTTTCCCCATGATTTAATGAGGGGTTTTAGGTAAGAAAACAAAATGGGAAGATATTTATAGGAGATGTTGAAGATCATTCAACATGATTAGAAGATTATGTTCTGAGTTTTCAAAGACACTAAAATATTTCATTCCTTGAGTTTTGGTTCTTTTTATGTATTATTTATTCTAAAAAAGTGATGTAATGTCCATGTATGTAATGCTTGGGTCCATACAATCAGATTCCCATACCACACTCGCTTGTCTCCAGGAGGGACCACTCCACAATCCACTGGTTGATACACCAACTGTCACAATGTACTACAAAGAAGTATCATAAAGGACCACCACATCAAAGGGGTCTCAACACAATAGATGGTGGGTCAATCGGTCACCCGGTCATTGAGTTATTAGGCTTATAGTCCCAAAGGCGCGGTTGGATCCGTGTTTGATCCAACCCGACCATACAACAACATTATCAAAATATCCAGTTGGGTATACTCAAAGGGACCATCTCACTCCAAAGATTCCAGCAACGCTAACAGTTTTTATATTGGATTCATGGTTCCAATGATATGGCCGATATAGCAAAAAGATTGTTGTTGGCCCGTGTTTGGTCCGACCCGATTGGACCAACCTGGCCCTACTCGACAGAATTCGGGTAGACTCGTCCCAGCCCACGCTAGGTCTCATGGAGGCCGCAGAGAAGCACGAGGCAGAGAGGCTAGCGCCGAGGCTGTGAGGGCGAGGCCACAGGATTGCGAGGCTGCAAGGTATAGGGAGGGCAGCGAGGTGGCTAAGCCGTGGGGCCACCTATGGAGTGTGGAAGCGAGGACATGGGTGGTGCATGGTTGTGGGGTGGTGGAGGCCACAGGGCGGCAGAGCCCGGGGGCGGAGGAGGCCACGGGGCGGCGGATGCCGCGGGGGGTGTGAGGCCATGGGCGGTGGAGGCCGCGGGTGCAGCGAGGCCGCGGGGCAGTGGTGGCCATTGGCATCAGAGGCCACAGGCGGCATGGAGGCCACAGGGTGGCGTCGTTGCACCTTCACCTTCGTTGCGGTTAGTGGTGTTTTTGTATTCCCATCTCATGCCCCAACAAAGTTGGTTGTCTTCCACCTCCATCGTTAAGATCACAATAGTTAAACACAATATTTGCATATAGGTCGGGACATGTTTGTTTGTCCCACACTCTCCGTGTTAGAGCAGTTGTAAGTGATTATTATCTCTTCCTAATTTTACGATAAATTATCAAGAACATGTAAGTGGATGAAATTTTAACAACCACTCTACCACCTCCTGTAATTATTATTCCCAAACCCATAAAAGAAGTCATCTGTGGAGCAACTAGTTATAGAGTTGATCTGTGTACTTTGTTTTAGAAGTAAAGAACATGGGAATATATAATCATAAACAACAAAACCACAACCTCAATGATTATTAGATGTTGGCGTGAGAAATAATTTGGAGATATCGACGTTCATCACGCCCTCCACACACCTCTAATACTAGGCTCAATATTTGGTTCGAGATAGTTGAAGATGTTCCTCGTCAGCGAGAGCCTTATTCATTTGAGGATGAGTTTCTCCACAATTCTCTAATGCTTCTCCATTGTTCGAATAGTTTCCCCAATTCCACATATGTGAGGAATAACCCACTTTTTAATTCAAATAAATTAGATTAATAAGGTTGGTGCAATTAAAATGCAGAAACATTTCATTAATTGTTGGATGGATTCAACAATTAAATGGGTTGTCGGCATATTTAATATTTATCAAATAAATTGGCTCAAATTAATGGATGAAACAATTAATGGGGACTTGAGTAGTTTCTCCCCAATTTAGAGGGTTTGGGTTGTCCTCGCCATTAATTTAAAATCAGGATGTTAGTTTCGGTGTTCCCCACCTCTTAACACTCACATGGGAGGTTTAGGCCCGTGTGGTCCCCACCACCATAGCTCATGTTGAGGGGTTTCTAAAATAAAAATGTGAGACATTTTTATTTTATTTTATTCATTCATGAAAAGATCAAAAAAATTATCTTTCACTCTCAACTCACTGAGGTTGAGGTGAAGGTCCCCTTAAGTGAATATTGGCGCTGAAATTTCAACGGTTCCTTTGGATTTCAATTCCGCGCACCGGTTCAAAAGTTACAAAACCCACCTCACACCTTTAATGAACATACCCAAACAAATGTCTAGAAATTAATTTTGGCCCCACCGGGCCTCGGAATAATGCGCCGTTAAATTTCACAGACTCATAAAATTATGATTTAATGAAAAAATAATTACATAGAAATTCAGGGTCTTTACATTCTCCCCACCTCAGGGATTTGTGTCCCCATAAGCCATAACTAAAACTAAGGGAACAATTAGGGGTACTGATCACACATCTGATCTTACTGATCCCATGTGCTCTCCTGGAGGTTCTTGTGCTTCTAGCAAATTCACACCAGAGGTATCGACTGCCCACGATTGACCCACTCCGGTCGATCGTTAATCTCAACTAGAACATTTGAAAACGTCACCCCATCATCAATGTCTATATCTCAGTGGTTGATGACGTGAGAAGGGTCATGCATGTATCTCCTCAGCTAGTATATGTGGAATATGTAGTGCACATGTGGAATTGATGTAGAAGAGGTAAGAGGTAAACCACCTCGCAAACTCTACTGAGGAACTGGAAGGGTCTGATGAACCTTGGAGATAACTTTCTGCCTTGGCCAAATCTCCACAAACCTCATTGAGGTGAGACTCATAAAAAGACGTGGTCGCCATCCTTGAACTGTTTAGGTCTCCATATGCTATCATCATAAGACTTATACCTACTTTGTGCAATCTTCATCCATTCCTAGATGATCTACACCTTCTACATGGTAGCCCATACCATCTCTAGTCCCACTCGTTCGGACACCCATGGGTCAGTCTAGCATAAAGGTTATCTGCACGGTCGCCCCTACAACATCTTAAATGTGTCATCCCAATGGTGGAGTGATAGATGTTGTTGATTGAAATCTCCACCAATAAAAAGTGATCCTCCTATTTTCGACTGAAGTTGAGTAAGAAAATATACAACATGTCCTCGTAGGTCTGAATAGTCCGCTCAGTTGGGCCATCCATCTTCGGATGGAAGGTGGTGCTTATACAAAACTGCATCCCAAAAGCCTCGTGAAACCCCTTCTATAGCCAAGAAGTAAAATAGGCATCATGATTAGACACAATCATCATGGGTACTCTATGTAGCCACAAAATCACATGCACTTAGAGGCGTCCAAGGCTCCCTACTTAACCCTACTGTCTGATCGTTTGGATGTGGGCCAACTAGGTGAGTCAGTTGATAATCACCCAAATCGAGTCATGTCCCCTGGATGTATGTGGATTTCCTATCACTAATTTCATGGATATCTGATCCCACTTATACTCTAGTACATTCAAAGGATGAACCATGCCTACTGGTACCTAATGCTCTACCTTCACTTTTTGACAAGTGAGGCACCATGGGACAAAATCTACAACTACTTTCTTTATTCCAGCGACCAGTACTGTCGGCGGAGGTCTTGGTATATTTTTGTCACTCCTAGATGTACTGAAAGAGGGTATGTTTGGAACTACATCATCAATTACTCCAAAAAAAAATATGGGTACCATGGTACATCCTGTGAAGTGGATGACAAGTCCCCACCATCGGAAAATCCATTAGGTGCCTAATCTGCGGATATCTGAGCAGTCAAGCCTCGCAGTCTGCATCCCCATGCTACACCTCCCTGATTCATTGATGATGTGGGGGAGTTACTGTATGATACTGAAGAAAATATGTTCTATCCTGTTCCATAAATGATATCTTCAATGAGGCCAACTCCTCTGTCACCTCACCTAGTAGTTGTATTCCAGATCTTCTGTTCAGTGCATGTGCTACAATGTTCCCCTTCCCAATAGTATAGTCTATCTCGATGTTATTGTCCTGGAGGAACTCAAGCCAATGTTTCTATCTCAGGTTCAGGTTCTTCTGAGAGAAGATATACCTGATACTCTTGTGATCTGAGTACACTGTAAATCGTTCACCCATCAAGTAATGTCACCACATATTCAAGGTGAAGACCATGGCTGATAACTCCAGGTCATGGGTAGCATAGTTATTCTCATGTTGTCTCAACTACCGGCAGCCATATTTGATCTATTCTCACTCCTACATCAAGAAACATCTGAGTCCAGTCTCTTATGCATCGCAGTAAACTACGTACACTACGCCCTCCTCCAATAGCCTCAAGATGGGAGCACTAGACAACCTCTGCCTCTATTACCAAAAACTCCACTGTCATCTGTTCGACCACATTAATGGTTTCCCCTTCTTCATCAACATTGATAATGGTGTTGCAACTATAGAGTAATTTGGCACAAACCTCCAGTAGTATCTAGTCAAACACAAGAAACTCCATACCTACTTCGCACTCCTGGGTGGCTCTAATGTAAGTACCTCTTCAATCATCACTGGATCTACTGTAACTCTGACCTCTAATATGACATGCCCCAGAATGCTAACCTCCCGGATCGAGAACTACCACTTGAAAAGCATAAAATAAAACTGTTTCTCTCAGAGTGTGTCTAGTACTACTTGTAAATGGTAGGCACGCTCCTCTTCAGTAGTTGAGTAGATCAGAATGTCGTCGATGAGGAATACTACAATGTGATCAAGGTATGGCTGAAAGATCCTATTCATGAGTCCCATGAACATTGTTGGGCCTTTAATTATGCCGAATGGAATAACCATGAACTCATAATGGTCGTACCGATATCTAAAGTCTATTTTAGGCACATCATCATCTTGCACTCTGAGCAGGTGATAGCCTGATATGAGGCCAATATTTGTGATCATTCGTGCTCCATTCAATTGATCAAAGAGGTCATCATTCCTTGGGAGTTGTTACTTGTTCTTCACGTTAACCAAGTTCAAGCTCCATTAATCTACACAAAGCCTCAAACTCCCATCATCCTTCTTGGTGAACAAAATCATGGAAGCCCAAGGAGAAACACTGAGCAAGATGAATCCCTTCCCCTATAAGTCATCTAACTATACCCGCAGCTCACTAAGCACTGCAGGAGCCATCCAATATGCTGGTGTAGATATCAGTGTCATACTGAGGTAGATGTCAATGTAAATTTCCACCACTCTATAATGAGGTAGACCCATAACATAATCATGGAAGACATCTGTGTACTGGACCCCCACAATAGGATAGCTCAGACTCTCCACATCATCCGCTCGGAGTGTAAGGCTATAGAACTAATGAGTGATCGACTGCAGCCTCCTTCAGGTATGTCCATTCAGTGCTAAAAAGGCTCCCTTCTCGTCGGTGATGGTAAAATCGGTCCCCTCTGTGCCGACACACCACACTTTGTGCCTAATATAGTAATTATGAACATGGACTGTAGATAACCAGTCCATACCCATGAAGACGTTTTAAGGCATAGACACCACTAGTAGGAGATCCCAGCCAAATATCTCACCTCCTCACATAAGCTCACACTACCGTCTCTAGTGTGTATTCGTTGAATCCGCTTCAGTAGGAGTCTCTATACTTAATGATCGATCCAAAAACTCAATCGGAATCTCCGAGCTTCGAACAAGGGAAGTGGTAAAAAAATAATGATTGTCACCTATGTCTATAAGTATTGTAGCTATGGTTGATTAGACACAGATCATACCTCGTATCATCTCCAAAGAACCATGATCATAGGCTTATGCTTCCTGGTGCTGAGCACGCCCTTGTCCTCCTACTCCATGTGGTCGGGGTGGTCCTCCATGTGGTGGTGCTGGTAACATCTCAAATCATCGCCCACTGTCAGCTGCACGAACAACTCCTCTGCCATGTTCACCTTCTCCCTACAAACTTCCTTGGTCAAACCTATGTCTCTTACATGGTGGTCCTTCGACCATCTGCTGATCCTCCCTACGGTTGGTCAGCCAGTCACGAGCCATGTAACCCTACCACATGCGTAACACTGCATTCTCTTGTCATGACTAGCTCTGTATCATGTGCCCCATACAACTGACCCTAAATCCTATGGTCGTCGACCTATAGGTCTGGTCTTATTGGTCCTCTATGACATTTGTCTCCTTCTAGATCCAGAAGACTCCATTACGTGACTAATGGTGGTGGGTCTTGCTACTGGTGACTTCTTAGAAATGAAACTCTCTACTAAGAGGGATCTCTCTAACACTTATCCTGCATTGGGATGTTAAGTGAAATAATCAAAACCATGATATATCACCTAATTTATTTTTCAATTATTTGAGCACAGAAGAATGTGTCCCACAACATATCAGTGGAGTAGTGTGAGATGTCAGTGAACATTGCTGAGTACTAATCCACAATCATGATGCCCTGCTGCAGATGAAGAATATCTTGTATTTCCACTGCGCGAAGAGTTGCTGGAACAAACTCTTCCCAAAACATGCTCTCGAAGTCTTCCTAGAGAATCTTCACCTCATTGTGAACATAAAGCATCAAACTCCGCCTTATTCTTGTGACTGCCTCTTAGAAGATGGTGGCAAGGAACGCCATGAGATCAGCTAGTGTCCCTACCAATTAGAAAAACTCTCACTACAGCCTCCAACAAAGCCACAACCACATGTGGGTCTGTCTATGCATTGAACCTCGGTGTCCTATGGTGCTGGTACACATGTAATGTGCTCAAATGGCGTGAAAACTCTCCTATTGGGGCTGGTGGCATCAGTGGCCCAACAGGTAATGGTACGGTTGCTGCCTCCACTAGAAGGGGCCCCAACACCAGGGCCTCATCGCTTGGTGGGCTATTAGTACGTAGTATATTTGGAACACTAGTTGTATTTATTAATGGAGGCATACGAAAATGAAACAGGTTCACCACTATCAAAAATTCATACATGGTGAGCTGACTGAATGAAATCACAAGGAAAACTCTTCAAAAAAACACACGCAATCAATGTTTTTGTGTACTGAGTGAGAAATCAGAAGTAAGGGTCCTAGTGTATGGACACATTGGCCACCACACCAACAATGGATTCATGAAACTGATAACCACAATCACTACAATGGACACTATTTCTCTTAAAAATATAGATTACAGTTCTATATTCTATGGTAGAAAGGAATCCTTTGATACCAATTTCTCAGGACCCATCCCCCAGGGCCCATGTCGTGACTACCCCAAGGCTGCCTTCCATAGTCCAGGGGCTAGAGACAACCAGAAAACGGGGTATTCCCAAAAACCAGGATGGTTTTTCCTTTATAACATGTAAACCCACGCAATGAAATACACAACAAGATATGAACACTAGTCAAATATATAGTAAAAAGAGTGATGAAAGTAAAAACGGGGATGGAATATAAGCCCAATAGTAACGGTATATGTAAAACTGAAAAACAATAAAACTGATGAAAAAGGAAAAGCATCTACTGGACCATCCTCTGAGGTTCCTACCTGAAGGGTAGCTACAGATTGCCTCCTCATGACACCATGTCCACCTGTCTCCTCTGCATACCGACATTTATCTAAAATTTAATTTAAAAAAATTTTGTAGAAATTTCAGGTCATTAGAAAATTAGTATAGGGTACCTAAATATACATTGTGACATGGTTTAATATTACTATTGGAAAAGGTATATACAAATAGTTTTGAAAACCAATGGTCTGTCCTTAGGTTACCTTGGAATCTAGTACACCCCCACCTTTGGCCAAAACATACAAACACTAAAACTCCTACTCTTAAAAATACCAAAATAATTGCACCTTAAAACACCGAAACAGCATTATGCAACCCACTAAAAGAAAACATAAATAATTCATCAAAAAAATTAATTTATTCCACCTGTGAAAATTCACAATTAAAACATCACATACATGCATTCAGATCAAATATTAAAACATAATGTGTTTTAAATATCATTAAAAATATAGAGGATCAATCGCTTTACCATCATAACAGATATCATAACCATCACCATCACCATCATAATAATCATTATCATCATTATCCTCACCATAATACATAGCATCACCATCACCGTCACTAGAAAATTAACCATCATGACCACCAATAGAACCATAGTAACCATCCCTTGGTGCATCATATATTGAACTCACCATCAACATGAATATATCGAAATCCATGCTATTTTGTTGTGGATGTGATGGACATAAGGATTCCATAACCATCATAAAATACCCATTAGTTGTTTTACATTGTTCATGCTCTTATACAGATATTTTATTATCATTTTCTGCCTATGTATGAGCCAGTGCTACCTCTAAATTAGATGTTTTCAATATGGTGCTACCAGAACCTGAAACTGAAGTGGGTCGTATATAGTGGAACAAATACTCTTCAATGGTCGATAATGTACATTCTCATGGTTCTCATCTACTAATAAATGGATTAAATGATATTTCAACCCATAAATGTAATCATTCTATGAATCATGGGCCTCAAAATCAAACTACTGATAATATAGATGAACTATCTAGTTAAAAACATATAATAAAATTTTAATAAAAAAATTTAAAAATTACTATATATTGTTGTGTCTATATGTTTTCCATGCTTCAATGATTCATCTTTCTACTTAATGAAAAAAAATGCAACGAAAAAGTCATTCAATATCGAATACCTCCAACTACAATAATAGTGAATCTATACAACAATTACAAAATAATATTTTAGTTTGGAACAAAATTAATTCATTCTAACCAATATTTAATTGAAAATTAAAAACCAAAATCAATTTAATTAAATTTTAGATAAATTTATTATATTATCTCTATCTATGTGGTACTATAATAAATTAAAATGAAATGAATATGGAGTAGAAATAATAATTTATACCACTAATAAATCGTATTTGAATTGAGCAGGTAATTAAATGAAATATGTGGAAAAGAAGAGAATTTCATTTTATTTAGAATGGATGAATATGTATAATTCAATATAAATATTAACATTGGTTTTATTATTTTTTAAAAAAAGTGGAGTTTTATTTATAGAATTATTATAATGATTCTTAGGGGAATATTGTAACAATTAATTTATGTGTTTTATTTGATGACACATTAGTTAGATTTATTAATAAGTTAATGTAAATTGACATTGGAAGACATGGTATGTCATAAGGTGAATAGTATGGTTATCAAAAACATGGGACCCACATTAATTTTATTCATGATTTATAACAATTAGAGATTTCAAATTTTTCAGGATATTTATAGGTATAATAACAAATATTAGTGGAAGTATATAGGTTCATTATTTTGATGTTTGGACGTTGGTTCTAGTGCTGTGAGTGAAGGTTGTTCATGAAGTTATACGTTTTATATTCTTTCTGATAATATAAATAGAATTTTTTTTGATGTAAATTGATTATTTATTAGTTGTTAAAAAATATTAATTCTAACTTGATATGGAAATAAAATTTTTGAGAATAATTTCATCATGGATATCTCATAAATACATAATGGTTTCATTGAATCTATACGGATTATGGATTTTAGTGGGGCTTGAATTCATGGTTTTATGTAAAATACTTATGTTTTAATATGATTCAATTAAATGTAATACTATGTCATATTTTAAGGGTATGTATCATCGTTTATTTAAATGATATATGGTTAATGTTATGGTTGGAAGTCCCATTTTAGTGGATTTACATTCAAAAGTTGATTAGAACCATGCTAGTTTTTATGTTAAGGGTTATAAAAATTATTTGGTTTAGTTGAATTAATTTTAGTTTCATGAAATGGATTAAATGAAATTTGATAAAACCATATATTGGTTTATTCATTAATTTCATTTTTTTAAGAAAATATTCCTAAAAAAGGAAAATAGATAAATACTTAGAGATATGTATTTAAGTATCAAGGTTTTCTTATTTTCATTGAGCATACCAAACCACCACATGGTTTGGGGCACCACATCATGATTTTATCACTATGTAATTATGAATTTTAAAAATCCTCTCTCTTTTCGTTGGGTATTAACTCTACTAAAATTACTCTTCATAAAATCATAATGTTTCTGATTATTTTGGGATTTATTTAATAAATTATTCATTCCTTCTTTAATCCCCATTATCATAGACATAAATTATGGTTACATACCTTATAATAATTTATTTTTTTACAATATTTATATATTCATAATTATATGTGGGTTTTGATAATCACATTTATTTGATTAAAGAATAATATTTTATAATTAATAGTTGATAGATTATAAGTCTTTCAAAAGAATAAGTGATTTATACATTGGATATCATAATATGACAATAGAATGATTTGATCATTTATTTATTGTATGTGATTTGAGTACACAATTTATATTTAGTATTAATGATTATTAACTCACATTCTATATATTATATACTATGTAATTTTTTATTTTTTATTTTTATTTCATATCATTATTTTATAGGATATTATATCGGGGTATTGTAATATTGATTATATAATTTTTCAATTAAGAAATATTTTTACTGAGTTTAAAAATATTACTATGAAAATACTGGATTACATTTGATAAGGAATGAATGAATGGATAAGCTAAATTACTATGATGACACTAAATTATTCTGATAAACAAAAACAAAAACTTATCTAATAAAATTAATGAATTATATTTGTTGTTAATATATGTGGTAATTTCTAATTTGATAAATTAGTGGGGGTAAATTTTTTGGATTAATGATGAATATAAATTATGTAATTTTTATGATTAATATTATCGGGAATAAAATGGTGTAGATAGTAGTTTTTTGATAGTGAAAACGTATAGAATTCTAACATTATATAAATGAAAATAGTAGGATGTAGATCCTTTTATTATATTTTTTTGAAATTATATATCATATTAATTTTATTTGTTAATACATGAAACCACTTAAGTTGATTTTCCTATGCTATAAATATATGAGGATTTTGGTACAGGGTGAACCACCAACATCCATTCTATTATGGAAATGGATAAATAAATACTATCAAAATATGGCTCTAACTTCTATAAATCATTTTAGTTGTAGTAATGTTTTTGTGAACATGTGTTTTTGGTTTGTGTTTTAATCTAATATGGTTGTGTTGTTTTGAAAATATGGTTGTTTTATGATGTGGTATGTGGATTAGTAATGATGTTTCATCTGGTACATGTTGTGATTATATATGTTGTTATGTGGTTCTATGGTAATTACATAGTTATAATAAACTTATTTAACTGTATTTATACATTTTCATAGATTTTAGAGAGTGTTACTAAACAGATATGGGTATGTAAGTTTTTCTAGGAAAAAAATGATTCCGATTTATTATTTATATATATAATATTTTATATGGTTTTCTATACTGACATGATAGATATTTGATAGAAACCAAATAAGTATTTTTATATACTAATAATATTCATTAATGAATTAAAATAAATCAATATATAAAAGGAAGATATTATTTTGTAGTCTGTATATTTTGGTTAGTAGAAAATATTGAATTTTTTGTTGAATAAAGTTCACAAATTTTAGCAATTAGAATTTTTATATTCTAATAAATATAAATAATTATACAACATTAGTTTATTGAAAATCAGGTTAATATGAGCTTTAATTGTGGTTTTATATAGGATATATCGAAATCAAGTGAAAGTTCAACGTTTTTTTAGCTTGAAACCATGGAAATTACTGTTATTATTCATATTCCTTCTCAAGTGAAATAATATGTACTAAAAATGTAGTAGATGATATTGTCAGAAATGATCAATATATGATATGTTTCCTATTTGTAACTATTCTCAAAGATATGATTTCTTTATTATTTAACTACCAAAGACAATTTTATGGGATTGTTTCTACTAAATAATGTTTCATGAAGGACTGTTATGTTTAATATCCTCCTATTCTAATACATGAATTTTTTGTACTTATAGGTTAGTGAAAATTTTGTTAATTAGATTAAATACAATGTGATGTTTATGTGTACCTTTATCATGTGAAGAAAACTATTTATTATTGTTTATTTTCATTAAATTTCATATTTTTACATGAATTATGTATCATTAAATATATAGTATTATAATAAACTAAAATATTAGTAAACTCCTACTATAGGATTTCTCAAGTAAATGGGTATACAATGAGGGTACCACTGAATAGTTTATTAGTTATTAAAGATGAAGAGGAAAATTATTCTTATAATGGGGGTATGTAATGATAAAAAAGTAAATGTTGAAGAGTTTATGAAATATATTTCTTGAATTTCCATTTAATAAGGTTGAGTAAATTGGTAATTTCATACAAGACATTAAAATATATACCAATGAATAGGGAGCTGAAAAACTTGATTGAGAAATTATTAAGTAAAATATCAATGTTTTAAAGTCTTCCACTAAGGATTTTTCAATTATTGGGGATGGAAAATGAGTCTTTTTTTAAATGATTTATATGTTATTACAAAAAGAATTGACATTATTAAGATAGAAGTGTCCAAATATGGATTCATTAAATTTGAAAATTATTTATGAAAAGCGCCTAATGGTGATGACATTTCTGATAAAACAAGACATAAATTTTAGAATGAATAAAATGGAATTATATTATAAAGATATTAAAATAAGAATATTTTTTTAAATCAAGTAAAGAAAAATTTATGATATTGTTGCTATAAATTAGTATGAGACAAACACTTGTTGTTTTACTTTGGTTCAATGTGTTGTGTCCAAAATTAATGAGTGAGGTGTTATTCAAAATATTGTTGATGACATTGTTTTAAAATGAGTTATTTTAATAGATCGTGAATGAGAGTACATTCCAAAAGAGGAATTAAGATATTGAAAGTTAAAATGATAAATACCTTGATGAGTTCCCTCTATAAATAAATTTCACCAAAATTAATAATATGATAGAGGCCAATATATAAAGTCTTTCACAACTAAATAAACAAATTCAATCAGTGCTGAAAAGATTTATGATATTTGAAAATATCCAAAACATTACAGTAAATATAAGAGCACATGTAATGGTTTATTTGAAATTGAAATATAAAAAAGTTGTGAACATTCAACATTATACCTAAAGGTAACAGGTACATATGTATGTTTATTTTTCATAAAATTTACTGGAAATAAGAAATGAATATTTTAAATTATAAATGTAGTAGATTATTTCACTAATTTTTCCACTCTATATGATTAGAAAACTTATTAATAATATAAATTTATCTCATAAATATATTATAATGTTCCTAAATTCATATGTACAATAATACAGCTTTTTGGGAAAAATACAATGAATCTATATAATTTACAATTGATGAAATTTTATATCTATAATGTATTAAAATAGAAAATTTACATTAATTAGAAATCATAAATCACCGTATATAAAAAATCATGAAGGGAAAATTTGATTATGGATAACTAAATGATAAAAATAGATCCCAATGCTAGCATAATGTCTTCAACTCTCACATCACTCAGATCCCACCATTTGGCATCATTTATATAACATCCAAACCATTAATCTATAATGTCTTCTATCCTATAGTGGTTTTCAAGATTATGTGTGCTTCTATTATTTAGCATGATCATGAAAAATATAAGAGAGTTTAATATTCTACTTGATCTATTTTAAATTTATGTCAATTAACTTAATAAAATCCAATAGCACCAAACTTTTAATGTTCTGTTTATAGGGTTTAAAAATTAACAAAATATTAACATGAAAATAAATATAAATAATTTATCCATTGTGCCTCATTTTCAACATCATATTCCACCCCAATGAGTATAAATATTTCATATTATCCATTTTATATTTCTAAATATTGCTAAAAATAATTTTCAATAATACAAAACAACATATTAATGTAAATCATCATAATTTTCATTCCAAAAGATCAAATTTTATTATCACCTTAATATTAGTACTCATCCAATGAGAAATCATTTTATAATAATGTGTTGTTGGATACTCATTTAATACTGGTACGGACACTAAATATATTCCTACTCAAGTAAACCACACAGTATAAAACTCATGGTTTTATTCTCTATATAGATCACCTAATTCAATTAGTCATGTAGTCCCCACAGCCTCAATATAAAGATAATTAGAGTGAACTTGATATGAAATTATTAATTCATATTAATAAAGAAATAAAATGTCATTAAATTTAATGAATTTTCTTACCCGTATATGCACCAAATAAATATCCTTTTCTATTTATGGATTTTTTTTCTAGGAGAGTGGTCTAACAAGCATGATGTTATAATATTTTTCAAGTGTATTCATAAAACACATGTATTCTCCTCTTATTTTAAAAATAATTTACTTATACACTTTTACTAAACCATTAGCGGTGTGTGGAGGTTCCACACTTCATGCATGCATGTATGCCCATTCGGCCTAGTAGAAGATCAAAATGTAAAAGAAAATAAGAGAAATATTATATTAATACATCTTATAATTTGAATATATCATGGAAAAAACATTTACTTGGGTTATATACATATACGTAAGATAGATTGATTTGTAGGTAATATTATATCTATAGTCTCACAAGCATCTTCAATATGTATAGTAGTAGTGAGGAAAACTTTTTGCTCATGAGACTTATAATTTTTCATAGTTGAATTCAAAGGAACAAGGAAATAAAATTATGTATAGAATGAAGTATAATTGAAATAAGTTGGAATAAAAAAATGTGGAAATTTATAATATTTATAGGTAGTAGGATCTAACATCGGATAATGAAATTAAATACATGTATGATTACATGAATATGGTGGTGGATTTTTATGCAGTAAAATATATCAAGTGATTCTAATGAAATCATGGGATAAAAAAAGAGTTCTAAATGGTATATCTAATAATGGGATAGGGTGTGGTCATGGATGATGAGTGGTGTGATTTTCTCTTCTACCCCCCCCATATCATATGAATGAGGACCATTTCCATTATTTTGGCCTGGGAAAAAATTTCCCCAATGCATATTTTCAGGATTAAAATTTAAAAACAACATTAATGGAATAACATTAAACATTATTTATATATCTATATTTCAAATATAATACTCACCACTAAATCCATAGGAGGAACACCCTTCTCTATCTTTTTTAATTATTGTTAGACTTTATCTTCCTTCTTACCTCTTTCATTTTTGTCAATTCTTTTTATAACCAAATATGAATTTCATTATAAATTAAGGAAAATTGTGTAATAAAAACAATAAAGAAAATGTGAGTAGAATAAATTAAAGAATAATTATTTTCATGATAAGTAAGGGATAAATAGTGACAGAACATAATCCTATTTTTTTTAAAAGAATATATGAATATAAAAAGAATTTCATTGAAAAATCAACACATACAAAATAGCATGTTTTCTACGAGTATGATATATTTTTCTTCTTCTATATTCAATTTGATATATTTCAATTTTAGGTAATTCGGATCATTTTGGAAAAATAATTATGTTTTTTTTCGATTTTTTGGGTTATTCCATTTTGTTTATATTTTATGTAATTTAATTTTTCCATTTTTTAGTAATTCTTTTTATTGGTTTTATTTTTATACTAATTAGTTTAATATGTTTCAGCTCAATTAATGTCACTTTTTATTATAAATGGAATGATTCATTTTTTTGTTTTTTTCATTCTGCTACAGTTCAATTGAAAATTATAAAATGAAACTCAATGAAAAATACATATAGTTTATATTTAAAACACACATAATTGTCAAGTTGGGTAAAACAATATTAATAATTAACATTAAACTAGTTTAAATAGTACCAACTGGAACAACCCATTTCTGTCTAAAGAAAAATATGAGAATAAATTTAGATGATTCTACATAATACATACCACAACTTCTAGTTCACAATTAACTCAAAAAAATTAACTATTTTTGTCACAAGAAGCAATAAATTGATTGAGGACAATGGGGTAGTGATGGAGTTAGTTTCATTCCCACCACCATTAAAAACATTTATCTTTATTACATTATTTATAAAACCAAATAGAGTTTTTGGATGACCATTAACAAAAAAATATTTTTTTCTCTATTGATGCTATTATATATGGCTCACTTGTTGATAAAATCTGAGTATTTTTAATTTCTGAAAATCCAAAAATATCAATAAATGTTCCATTTTCGTTCATTTAATGAAACCACATTCATTTAATCATATTAGTATGAAAATGATACAAGTTATATAGTATTACTATTTTCTAAACAACTCTATAATAATAAACTTTTTTAAAATGTGTTCTATTATACAATGAAACGAAAAAATTTTATATTGTGGTGGTTACCAGAAAAACATAATATTCAATACTCATATTCATTACTCATATAGTGATAATAAATATTTCCCCATTGGTCATAATTAATTTAAATTTATAAACCAAAAAATATGAATGAAGAGTCAAATATCTTATTTCTTTTTAAATAGAGTCACTAGGGAAAATCAATACCAAAAATATAAATAAATATTAATATTAACTAAATATTAATTTTTTATTTCCTTTAATTAATAATTGTACTATTAAATTTAACCAAGAAAAAGACTTCTATGTGATAATTAACTCTTTATATAAAATATAATGAATGGTGATTTCTGTTTATAAATTTTTTATGCTCCATGAATAAAAATATAGAAATATTTTAACAAATATGTACAATTTCAGTTAATGAGATAATGTATAAAAGTTTAATATAAGTACTTGATGTTTTTGTTGAGATAATCATATTTCAATGAAACTGGGTGATGTTCCATCTCATACTATTCGAATATTAATATATTCAAGGTATATTATCCAAAAAATTACCCTTTTGGTGGAAGTGATGAATGTCTAGGATGAATTTTCTCATACTTCTCTTCTTCATTTCTTATTGGATGGTTAAGTCTCGTGTTTATATTAGAAATGTAAAATGAATGGAATTATATAAAATCTTAATCCAAGTATACCTTCACAATGACATTCATGATTGATCATATTCTATACATAAGGCATAAATATGTAAATATTTATTTTAGTTTGATACATCCAACAAAAAGTAATAGGTCCCCCAAGAAGTATTTCCATTGGAATATGAATAGTTTGATTCAGTTTTCATGTGTAAAATTATAGAGGAAAAAATTCTTTAAATAAAAAAAAATTAATGGTTATTATTCAGGAATTATTTTATACAAATTACTTGTAAAACAATTTACCACAATGATATCAATAAAAATGGAAAATTTTAAAAACATTCATTCTTGCATTATTTTATAGTATAATATGATTTCTATTAGAATCAACTCCTAGAGAAAGATGTAATATTCTCCGGTCAATAAGGATATCATCTTCAACTATATTGTTTGACCAATTTTCAATGTTTATATCCATAAAAAACCATAATATCCTCTAGTACATCCATAAATTGATTTTTTTTATAGGTGTCAACACATAAGAGAAACATAAAATATTCCATTTATTTTCACAGATATAGGCATTAAAAAATTAAATTAAAATACCCCAATCCACTAGGTCTCAAAAATATCATAAATCATGTTTTCCCTTCTCCTTGATGTTTATAAGTATTAAAAGCATCATTTTACATAAATAGTTTTTTTGTGTTATATTAATGAAAAATAGTGTAAAAAAATTATTTGGCTAATAAGGAAACTCAAGAAAAATATTTTTCTTCTTACAATTAGAATTAGATTTATTTAAAACATTTTCACTCTAATGAGATTTCAAAGATCATTCCTGAATAGAAAATTAAAATTTATTCATTAATTAATAGTATATATTTCATAAATATGATGAGGTTTATTTTTGGTCTGATAGCTTTAATCAAACCATCGTTAATTATTCCTTTAGGGATTATGCATTGTAAAAAAACCATCAATGGATAAGAAAACCGAAACTACATTAATATTTAAGCCTAATAGATCTATTATTCTTTATAAAAAAAATACATTCATTTTTCCCAACGTTCAATAACTAGAAATCATTTCATAATTTGGAAAATTATTTTTCATCCACAAAAGCGCAACACACATCTAAAATTTCTTTCAATGAATAATTATATGTTCACACACCTATATTCAAAAGTTGCTTCATATATTTTATTACAAGTATCATGTATACAACTATATCATTTCTTGGATAAGAAAATCCCGATATGGATATACTAATGAATGTGAAAGAATTCTTCATACTCATCCATAGAGGGGGTGATTAATGTGTATGAAAACCATCCATGTGTTATTCGATATATGAATATGAATAAATGGATAAAAATAATCACATGATAGACCAAACCTCTTATTACACATGTTACCTAAAAAATATAGATATTGAGCATAAAATGTTCCCTATGTTTATCAATCAACAAGATGAAAAGAATATTCATTATTTTTCTTTCTCTTAGTATCATTCCACCATGTATTTATTGTTATCTCATTATAAATAAAATGATTTTGGGATTTTGGGAAACAATGTAATGTTCCACATTATATTTTATGCCACATAAGATGGTGTTCTGTCATAATTTGTATTCCATATATATTTTACACTTTTTAATTAATCATTTTGGTTATTTGTTTCTACCTAGAATAAGTAAGAATATTTATGGAAAGTAAGAATTGTTTTTAGAAATCGATTTTTATAAAATAAATTCCATTTCATATACTTGTTTGAGATAATATCATCATCATATTGAAGTAATTCCAAAAACAATGATAATAATATAATCCATGATAGTATTTTAATTACCATACATGGTTTCTAATGAGATTGTTATATTAAAACATCCAACCATTTCATTTTACTGCACTCTTAATGTACTAGATTCGTGGTAGCGTCACTCAATTTTTTCACCCTAAAAAGATCATAATTATTATTAATAAATATCATGTGAATTCATATAATCATCATATTAGATTATAATCATTTGATTCCCATGATAAATAACAAATAAAACTAGTTATATAATAAACTATCCAATCCAATCCTCTCATTCAGATCATGAACATTTTTAGATTTTCGTTTTCTCAATATTTTGATACTAGAAATAGTAGTTTATTCGATAACCAAATTTTTTTATATTATATCTAAATTTTTTACGACATAACCAAGGACATTCATAATAGTTTCAACATGTTATTGAATAATATATAATGGAAATATCATTTATAAATAAAATTCCTTTTCTTTTAATATCTATTATATATATATATAGAAATCACATGAACTTTTTTTTATTATTAAATTCAAATGTTTGTAAAGTATAATTACTAATGATAATATGGATATTAAACTGTGATCACACATCTAA
This sequence comes from Viscum album, assembly GCA_963277665.1. Taxonomy (NCBI): domain Eukaryota; kingdom Viridiplantae; phylum Streptophyta; class Magnoliopsida; order Santalales; family Viscaceae; genus Viscum; species Viscum album. The sequence goes on from OY728135.1 coordinate 348,540,935, forward strand.
TATTAATATAAGGTTTTAAAAATTATTTGCACATAGTCAAAGGAGGTGATGGCCTCATCATATAGACTCTGAAAGTATAATGATCATTTTTTGGAGCATAGAAAAGGCATAATGTCCCTTGGATTCACTCGTTTCCAAGTCAAATCTGATCTTTTATTTGTTATGCTGGAACATAATTGTGTATGGAATAAATTCAAGATAATATAGATTACCACTCGGGCGATGTTATTCGAGTTGGCCCAAGAGCTTGTCACTATCACACACCTTACCCTTATGTCACATGAATGTTTTATAAGGGGTTATTTAACAAGTTTTTAGATATTTATTTGGTAGTCCCATTCTACAAAGAAAATATGAATTCCATAAATTCCTTTATGGGAATAGTCTTTCTTTAAAAATTGATGAATTTGAAAAATTGTTTTTTGTGTAAAAGTGGTACTTTTGAGAAATATAAGCATTTTTAAATTAAACTATGTTATTATATAAAAAATAGTATAAATAATTATTATATTTTATCATTATGTACAAAATTAATAAGTAATAAATTTGATAAGAGTTATATTTTTATGTGATAAACTCAAAGTGTATTTTTAAAAATTTATTTTATGGAATTAATGAATTTATAAAATAATTTTAATTTTAATTTAATTTTATTATCAAATTAATTTCATTAATAATAAGTGAGTATATAATTTTTATTAAGTCAATTGTAATTTTTTATTATTGGTTGAAATTTGATTTTCTATAAAACCCGGGGATTTTCCATAAATGTCGATTACCATTTTACAAGTGAAAATTCACATATTTAAAAAATTATTTTGATAAAATAAATATTATTTTTGAATCAGTATGTCAATATTATCCCAATATCACTTCTTCCTAATTTTCTACGACAGATGAATTTTGGATAAAAAAAATAAATAATATAAAATTATATAGTATGTTCTACGACATCATAATTCTCCAATAGTGATGTAATAAATACCATTAATGATTTATTAGATCAAATATATGTATTAGATATTGGATAATGTGATTTTAGATTTATTTTACTTATTTTATAATTATTAGTAAATCCTCCAAAATATATAACATATTTTAGGATTTGAAGTCCATTTCATTAATAATGTGACGCACCTCCAGAATTTCAAGGGTAATATTTTAATATATTAGGCCCATGGAATTATAAAATAATGTTTTCCACTCTTATTTGAAAAACACTGTTGGAAAAATCAATGGGATTTTTGATTGTTTTGAATATATAATTATATAGATTCCAAAACCGATGTTTGTGAAATATTAATGAATTCCCCTCTTGTTTCCAATATAAACCCACCCAAGATCCCACGTATCATCACTAAAAATCCTTGTAACACATCCCTAATATGTTGTTCCCTCTCTGAAATTCCCCCAAATTTCCCCAAAATCTCAATAATCCCTTCAGCAAGCTTTTGAAGTCACAATCTCAAGTAATGATTTCCTTCCTTTCTCATTTTTATCCTTGTTTCCTTATATTGGTACACTATTTTATTTAAATTAAACATGACAGGGTATGTGTTTTCACATCCCCCATACTTCCATTATTATATTTGAATAATGAGATACCATTTTTGTTGGGCGGAGAAGTGATGGCAAGAGGGGGGGTGAATTGCCTTTTAAAAAATAAATAATAATTTAAAATCAAAGTAAAAGATACAGCAGAAATAAAAGAGGCAAGACACAAAACATGATAACGGAGTTCGGCTTAAACCCAAGCCTACGTCTCCACTCCCAACTCAACCATTGAGAGATTTACTACCGCTTGCTTTTTAATGGTTTTAGCAAGAAACCCACTAGTCTTTAAGGTTAGTCTATAACCTATTACAGCTTGCTTTTATTGGTTGAGAAAGAACCCACTTACTTTTAATGGTTGAGCAAGAACCCACTAGCCTTCTTACAGGTGATGGCTAGCTCACCAATGACTCAAGCCTTTTAAAGGGAAGGCTTGACTAACCTCTTCACACCTTGAATGTGGTGTGAAAACCCAAAGAACGGAGGATGAGAGAAATGAGGGGTTTGTAGGCACAAACCCAAATTGAAGCTCAAAATAATAAAACAATGAAAACCCGTAATGAGGAGAAGCCTTGGGTGCCAATGGATTGATGGAGTTGATGAAGAGCACTCCCAAGCTTCTATGGTGGTGCTCCTTGGATGTGGAAATGTGTTGGAGCAATTGGGGGTTCCTTGGTGGAATGCGCCGGAGGTTCGCCAAATGATCAAAAATGTTCCCGTGGGCTTCCGTTTTTGTCCGGGGCTTCCTAGTCCTTTATTTATATAGGGGGAACCCTCAAATGGCCTTTGGGAGGCTTCGGAGCCGTTGGAGAGGCCTTCAGAGCTGTTGGGAGTCAAGTGGACAAGCCTGGTCAAAGCCCAACGACTAGTTTGACTGGCTCCACCGACTGACCGGTGCTTGGCCACCGGTTGGCCGGTGCTTTGAAAAAGGAGAGTCCTTCGGGCTCAGCCACCACCGGCTGGCCGGTGAAGAGGCCACCGGTTGGCCGGTGCTGAGGCAGTGGCTGACACTATTCATCTGGGTTCCACCGGCTGGCCGGTGGTGGGACACCAGTTGGTCGGTGGTCTTCCACTGGTCGGCCGGTGGACTGATTTTCATTCCACTTTAGCCTTCTTTCATTCTTGGCCCAATTCCTTGGCAACCTAAAATTATGCCTATCATCCAAAAACACTTAAAACAAAATTAGATAAATATGAGAGTGATTGTGATCATGAAAATTAAACCACGAGGGGTACGAGAGGTACAACAATCTCCCCCTATTTTGATGATCACAATCACTAAAACAAACAAAGTAAAAATGAAATGAAAGGCATGCTTTATAGGATAAATTGAAAAGTATATCAAAGCATGAGAAAAATATTTCTCCCCCAATCAACCAAGAATTTCTCCCCCTTTGTGATTATCAAAATAGCACGGGGCATAAAACTTGATTGAGGGAAAAATTGAAAAACGAGATAGAGATTTTAAATCAATTGAAATTTTTGAAATTTGAATTGAAAGTTTTGAATGAAAAGTTTTGAATTGAAAATTTTGAAATTGAAATCAAAAAGGCTTAAACGATCCTAACTCCCCCTAAATAAAAACAACAAATCACCGGGGAGTGGTTTTTGAAACCGAGACAAATATTGGTCCGGTGAGACTCGCTAAAAGGGGTTTTTCAATCCATACTTGTCTAGTGGCGGGTCTTCTCCTATAAAATTCATCATTAAAGGAAATGGTTTTGGGCCTACCATACCGGGCATTTTTTCAATTGCACTCATAAATTAAGTGCCCGGGTTTTTTGCAATAGTTACAAAATTTAAATTGGGAGCTCCCCCTTACAAAAATAGTTGGAGCATGGGAAGAGGAAGCTTGCTTGGAATAGCCAAGCCCTTCAGTGGTTCTAGATATGCGTTGGGAACTGATCAATTTGGTTAAATTTTGTTCACCTTGGGTGAACTTATCTAGGGATTCCCTTAAATCCTTGATTATTGATTCAATAAAATCAACATCGGGAAGATTTTGGACTTTGAGGGACAACTCCTCCTTTTCTTTGAGAAGTTGTTCCTTTTCGGAAGAAAGGTTTTTGAAATTCTTTTTTAAAGCAACAAATTTGGAAGAAAGTTCGTGAAAACCTTCCTCCAATTGATCTCTAGCATATTGGATATCCTCATAGGATATGTGATTAAATGAATTTGAAGAACAAGAGGATGAGAGGTCGGAAGAGGTTACCTCATGAAATGCCATTAGACATTTTTTACCATTGTCGCTTGAGGAGGAGGAGGAGGATGTGGAGCTATCACTCCATGTGGCCTTGAATGCCTTCTTCTTTCCCTTTTGTTTGGCCTTTTTCTTGTGGAGTGGGAAATCGGGCTTGTAATGGCCTTTTTTTTCACACCCGTAACATGTTACCTCGGGCTCGGATTTTTCATTGGGTTGAGCCTTGCTGGATTTCTTCTTTTTGTGCATCTTCATGAATTTGTGCATCTTGTGGGCAAGATTCTCCATTTCGGAATCGCCGCTTGAAGTGGAAGATGATGATAAGGAGGATTTTTCTTCTTTTTGATCTTTGAAGGCGATGTTCTTTGGAATTTTGATCGGTTTGCCTTCCTTTTCAGCTTGCCTCCTCATGGTGATCTCATAGGTCATGAGGGATCTGATGAGCTCTTCGACCGACATGTTCTTGATTTCTTTAGCTTCTTGGATTGTCGTGACTTTCGGTGCCCATGTGCTTGGTAAGATCCAAAGGATCTTCTTGACCATCGTTTCTGCAGACACATCATCACCAAGGGACTTTCTCCCATTGCAAACATCAGTAAAACGAGTAAACATTTCAGAAATTGATTCGGATGGATGCATGGTAAAAGACTAAAAATCTTGACGGTACATATCCAATCGAGTATCCTTGACTTTGTTGGTCCCCTCATGGGTAACCTCCAATAGTTTCCAGATTTCATGTGATGAGGTGAATGTGGAAACTCGATTGAACTCATTACGATCAAGGCCGCAATGTAGAGCGTTCATGGCTTTGCCATCAAGCTCGAAATTTTTAATATCGGCTTGAGTCCAATTGGATTCATCGGGAGAAGAGAGAGAATAACCATTCATGACAATTTTATAAATAGGATAACCTATACTTCTAAGAAAAGTAGTCATGCGGGTTTTCCAATAGTTATAGTCTGTTCCATCAAAAAATGGAGCATGACCCAAAGAATAGCCTTCGGGGGAGAAAGAGGATGAAGCCATCACAATGGATCATAAATTTGAAACTGGTGAAGGTATTACTCAAATTTTGCCTCTGATACCAATTGTTGGGCGGAGAAGTGATGGAAAGAGGGGGGTGAATTTCCTTTTAAAAAATAAATAATAATTTAAAATCAAAGTAAAAGATGCAGCGGAAATAAAAGAGGCAAGACACAAAACATGATAACGGAGTTAGGCTTAAACCCAAGCCTACGTCTCCGCTCCCAACTCAACCGTTGAGAGATTTACTACCGCTTTCTTTTTAATGGTTTTAGCAAGAAACCCACAGGACTTTAAGGTTAGTCTAGAACCTATTACAGCTTTCTTTTATTGGTTGAGCAAGAACCCACTTACTTTTAATGGTTGAGCAAGAACCCACTAGCCTTCTTACAGGTGAAGGCTAGCTCACCTATGACTCAAGCCTTTTAATGGGAAGGCTTGACTAACCTCTTCACACCTTGAAGGTGGTGTGAAAACCCAAAGAACGGAGGATGAGAGAAATGAGGGGTTTGTAGGCACAAAACCAAATTGAAGCTCAAAATAATAAAACAATGAAAAACCGTAATGAGGAGAAGCCTTGGGCGCCAAAGGATTGATGGAGTTGATGAAGAGCGCTCCCAAGCTTCTATGGTGGTCCTCCTTGGATGTGGAAATGTGTTGGAGCAATTGGGGGTTCCTTGGTGGAATGCGCCGGAGGTTCGCCAAATGATCAAAAATGTTCCAGTGGGCTTCCTTTTTTGTCTGGGGCTTCCTAGTCCTTTATTTATAGAGGGGGAACCCTCAAATGGCCTTTGGGAGGCTTCAGAGCCGTTGGAGAGGCCTTCGGAGCCATTGGGATTCAAGTGGACAAGCCTGGTCAAAGCCCAACGACTAGTTTGACTGGCTCCACCAGCTGAACGGTGCTTGGCCACCGGTTGGCTGGTGCTTTGAAAAAGGAGAGGCCTTCGGGCTCAGGCACCACCGGCTGGCCGGTGAGGAGGCCACCGGTTGGCCGGTGATGAGGCAGTGGCTGACACTATTCTTCTGGGTTCCACCGGCTGGTCGGTGGTGGGACACCGGTTGGCCGGTGGTCTTCCACCTGTTGGCCGGTGGACTAATTTTCAGTCCACTTTAGCCTTCTTTCTTTATTGGCCCAATTCCTTGGCAACCTGAAATTATGCCTATCATCCAAAAACACTTAAAACAAAATTAGATAAATAAGAGAGTGATTGTGATCATGAAAATTAAACCACGAGGGGTACGAGAGGTACAAAAATTTTCCCTCTCATTAATCTTTCTAATGTACACCAATTACCATGCCGAAATTTCGTAAGAGTTATTTCATTCCTCCAATTTCTTCATGTTCCATTATTATGTGACACCTTCTATTTACAAATTACTCATGTTGGAACATGTATTCAAATTATCTCAATAATAAATATTTTATGTCAAAAATATTATAGACCCCTTTCACTCTCATCAATCCATTTTATGAATCCCCATGTGATGTTCTTATGCTCCCAAAAATTCACCATTATTTTCCAAGCCAAAATAATCGTTTAGTGATAACCATGCCCATTTTTCTATCAAGGTAATTCACCTTTATGAACATATAAATATTAATTATAGACATTTATATTTTTATTCCAAATTACTTTAACATGTAATAAATGATGATCCTGAATGAATCCTTTTTATATGGTCAATGTGGAACTCATAACCATGACATTAAACTATCCATGAAGGGTGTGCCCTGATAATGCTCTAATGATTTGGGTAATGTTTAGTATCATGAAACTTCATTTTGGGATAGTGTTTTACCTACTTCAATTATGTTATTTATGCATTGTATTAAGTTGTTTCAACATTTACATGTTATGTTAATCATTTAATATCGTTCCTTTATGTTCATGTTTCACTAACTATCCATTGATATGTCTATTTCCTAACATGTATTGAATTATTCGGCATTATAGATCACCTTTTTCTTATTTTTGTCCTTAGTTTATCCCAATAAATTCTTTGTATGATGTAATTTTGTGGTCATGTAACAAAAGTTTTCAATATAGATGTTGTATTTTATGTTTTGAAGTTGTTATGTAATGTTCCTATGCCTCCAATGACAATAGACCTCTCAATATTATTTGTTGAATTAATTGAATGTTTTTGTACTAAATCATTTTTATGTGTGTAATAAATACCAGTGTTTCTATAGTTTGTATCACTGTATAGGATTATATATTTTTGGAATTAGTATTAGAAAACCATATTGACAGCATTAGAGATAAGCCTTTATATAAGAAAAGAAACTCTAAATTTTGGATAGTATAATGTAAGTGGTTTATCATGAAAATACATCCCAATATGGATATCTACAATTATAGGTAGCTCTAGCAAAGATGTATCTAGGGGTAAAACCCAAAAACATTCCTTTAAGCTAGACTTGAATGGGAACCGATTCACGAAAACAGGCCTTGTTGTGCTCTTGGTTCGACGGTCCTACAGGATATGATTCTTTAAATTCGCAATCATTGTATGGAGCATTATTAATGGAAAAATAGCCTCCTACGAATATATGTTAGGATATATATCATAGACTTCATAGATTTAAGAATAGAAATACATAAGTTAAAGAGATAAATGTAATTTAAATGTTGTCTCGTTTTTGCATTGGATTCAACTTTATGTGTTTAATAGTTTATAATATTTACCGCTAATTTTCATTTTATTATAGACAATGGTTGGTAATAAGATGAATCCAGCTAACAAAAGGTGTAAAGATCATTGGGATGGCTATTCTAATGAGATCCCCAATCCAATGGGAGCAGGAATCACAAACTTTTCCATGATAATCAATCAGTTAACTCATGTTTTGAAAAGATAAATGGGTCATGAGGAATTTCCACCCCACCACCAAGGAATTAACATGTCAAAATTGAGATAATCATGAGACAATGGACTCTTACTTTGAACAATTATCTGATCCCTCAATCAACAAGAACTGGATCGACTCCATTGAGAATATCATCTCCATCATTCAATTTTTAAAACAAGAGAAGGTTATATAAGATACTTATCATTTGGTGGGTGAATCTGATCAATAGTGTAATTTGATAAAAATATGAAGCCAAAAGTAAGGGATACATGATATGGGATTTATGTATTTTCAGAAAAAAAAATTGTAAATATTTTCCTTGCACCCACTATCTTAAGATGGAAAGAGATTTCATTTCACTAATGAAAATGATGATGAATCTGTTGGGGTGGATGGGGAGAAATTTACCATACATTCACAATACGCCACTAGTTTTTTTATTACCTCAGAATTCAAGGTTGACCACTTTTTTGGTGTGCTAAAACCAATCCTACTGAAAACCCTGGTGAACAATAACTTTATCACCAATGAGGATATTTTCTGATGTTCCATCAATGTCGAGATGGATATCAAATAATCTCTGGGGTATGACGGGGATAAGAATTGAATATTGGAATTTAATTCTTTTGGTTTGATAGATAAATACAATGGTACTAAGAAATTATAGCATCACACTTGCCAAATGTCTGGAAAGAAGAACCCTATAAATTTAATGATGGGTATGATGAAATGCTTTAGGTGTGGGAAGGAAGGGTACCGTGCCAGTGAATGCCAGAATGAGAACCCTACTACTATGACAGTGTAAATATATGATCTGTTTTATCCTCAATGCATTTTTCATTGTGTCAACTACAAAGAACCATGTGAATTTGCAGACTATTTCCATATGACTAGGGTTTTCAGAGAAACCAACTAACCCCAATGAAGTAAGGGTGATATTTTTCTACCAGTACTAAAGAACAGAATCCCGATAGAAATTTGGTTATAGGTAAGATAATTTTTCATTTAGGAATATAGAACAAACATTTTATTCTCATTCTATGCATCATTTTATATCGTGAATGTTTATTAGAACAATCCAAATATCATCTTAGAGAATAGAAGTAGAGAAGCTGGTGAAAATAGAAAATGGGGTAATTATTTCTTCCCATGAATATAACTCAACCCCCATCTCAATTTGTGGATTGAACTTTTTATTGAACCTCATCATACATCACTTTGTGGAATATGATTCGATTCACGGTATGGATTGGGTTTCCCTATAGAGAGCCAACAAAAATTATTGTGAAAGAGAAATCACTCTCTATATTGTGAATTGTCCCCCGATTCTATACATGTGAATGGAGGATGATAAATATTATTTATAACCATCATCTCAAGAATGGATATTACTTCCATATGTGAATTTTTATCTTTCCCATATGATTTATTCTAATGAAGGAACCATCATTGAAGACATGTCTATTGTGATGAAATTCACTACTGTGTTTCCCAAGGAATTTCCATCTCTCCCCCAACAAGAGATGTTGAATTATAGATTGACCTTATACATGGGGAGTATCCAATATCCATGACTCTATATAGAATGTATTTTTGGGAGCATGGGGATCTAAAGAAAAAACTACTGGAGAATCTAGATAAAGGGTTTATACTCCCAAGTGCTTCACAATGGGGTTCACCAGTCCTCTTCATTAATATAAAGGATAGGTCAATGTGCTTTTTAGTTGTTTATCAGGATATAAAAAATTAGGATAAAGAACAACTATCCTTTTCCAAAAATTTATGACTTGTTTGATTAGCTACATGGATAAAAACACTCTTCTGTGGTGGATCTGTGGTCGGTATATTACAAAGTAAGGGTGAAGAAGGAGGATTTCCCCAATACTGCTTTTTGTAAAAGGTATGATAAATATGAATTCATAGTAATTGTATTTGGACACAATAATTCTCTAATGATCATCATGGACATGATGAATAGATTCTTTAGATATTACCTCGACAAATTTGTGTGAGTAGTTATAGATGATATTCTAATATACTTCAGAACCATTGAGGGGCATGTGGAGCATCTAACCATTGTACTGGAGACCTTGTGAAAGGATAAGACCTATAAAAATGTGTGAGTTTTAGATGAAGGATGTCTAATTCATGGGGAATATCATCATAAGAAAAGGGGTATCTATAGATACATAAAAAACTATATCAATTGAGAAATGGTTGAGTCCAAAATATTCAATGGATATCCATGGATTCCTGGGGTTAGATAGATATTATCAACAGTTTGAGAGAACTTTATATTGATTGTCCAACCCTATTACCAAGATAACATGCAATGAAGTCAAGTTTTCTTGGAAAGGTGAATGTGAATTTTTTTTAAGGAATTGAAGTAAATTTTTATCACTTCCCATGTGATCCAACTAACCATAAGTAGGGAGATTTTTGAAAAATTCAATATTTCCTTAAAAAAGGGAATGGGATGTGTGTTCATGCCAAAAGACAATGTCATAGACTATACCATAATGCAGTTGAAAATATATGATAAAAACTATCCCACACATGATCTATAGTTTCAATTTGTGATCTTTGATTTGAAAATATTGAGGAATTATCTCTTTGGGGAAAAGTTTTATATATATACGGATCACAAAAGTCACAAATATATATTCACACAAGATGAACATGCTCTTATGAATATGGTTAGATCTTATCAACAACTATGACTGATCAATCCATTACCACCCAATGAAAAAAAGGTGGTGGACTCTCTATGTAGAAAGGACCCAGTGATTCAATCATTAATAAGAAATTAAAATAATTCAATCTTCATAGATTTGGTGAAGATGGACATGGGAACCATAATGAAGGGAGAATCATCAATCCTTTCACAATATATTTCTCATCCAACGCTCTTGAAAATGTTAATGGATTCTCAAAAAGATGATGTTGGAATTCAGAATAAAGTGGAAACTATCAAAAAAATATGAATCCTCAGAGTTCAAGGTTAATGAAGAAGGAATTGTGAGATTTGGGTTAAGACTATGGGTTCCATCATATACAAAGTTAATTAAATAACTTTTGGATGATGTGCATAGTTCTAATTTCTCTATTCAACTAGGAAACACAAATGTGAATCATGATCTCTTTGAGCATTATTGGTGGGTTAACATGAATAAGGAGATCACCGATTATACATCAATGTTCCTGGTATGTCAGCAAGTGATGGTATAGAGGTAGATTTATAAGGGGACGATACAACCATTACCCATTCCAACATGGAAATGAGAAAACATCATCAAGGGATCTGTCAACACACATGCAAAGACATCCAAAGGAAACAATTCTATCTGGGTTGTTGTGGATCATCTTACAAAGACTGCCCACTTTATTGCGATTCTAGTGGATTTCTCCTTAGATCAACTGGAAAAGATATACAATAGAGAAGAGGTAAGGTTCAATGTTGTACCACTGTCAATTGTATCTGATCGATGTCAAATATTCATCTCTATGTTTTTTAGGAGTCTCTAACATGATAAGAATACTAATATGAACATTATTAAGTCTCATCATCCTCTAACTGATGGCTATTCTTAGTGTACCATCAAAAACATGACAACATGTTGAGAGCATGATCAATTGACTTCAGAGGAGGATTTGATCAACAAATTACTCTAGTTGTGTTCTCTTACTAAAATAGTTTCTACTCAAGCATCCAAATGTCTCCTTTTGAATCTCTTTATGGGAATATTTTCATAACACTGGCATGGTGGGATTAATTAGGGGAGTGAAAAATTTTAGGTCCATAAATGACTGAAGTAATGGTGGAAAAAAGTTAAGATAATACAGTGGCACATCAAAGCTTATCAGAGTAGAAAAAAGATATATGTCGATAAATATTGATGAGACCTAGAGTTTGATGTTGGAGATATGATTTTCATAAAAATATATCCATGTAATAATTTGGTGATTTTTAGGAATAACGAAAATCATAATGCAAGGTAAATCGGCCCTTTTGTGATCCTTGATCACATAAGAAAAGGGGCCTATCAACTATCACTCCCACCGAACTTATCTCAAGTACATGTTGTATTCCCTGTATCACTCTTAAGTAGGTACATACCAGACCTATCACATATACTCAATACAGATGTGTTACCATTGTAGAATGACCTCTCTTGTGAAGATAAACAAATGAAGATCTTAGATCATAGGGGAAAAGTTCTAAAAATAATAAAATGCCCCACGTCAATGTATTTTTGGGAAGCCGCAATTTGGAAGAAGCAACATAGGAACCAAAGGAAGTGATGAGGTAGTGTTAAACTTATCTTTTTGAGTGTGGGAAAACTAAATATTAAGGGTGAAATTTCTTAAGGGGGAAGGTTGTAAGGACCCGATAATTTACAAATAATATTTTCTATCTTTTATTGTCTTATGGATATAGAAAAAACGTGAACATTTTTATTATTAGTAGGTCTAAATGAACATTTAGTATTACTACCATCGATAATATAGTTTTTTAACGGGGATCACACAACTAATATAAATATATGGTTTAAATTTTTTTTTTGACATAGACAAATAATATAATGGTCTCATCCATTAGAATTGGAAAAAATGAAGCTCATATGTCAGATCTTAGAAAGGAGGTATCATCACTCATCCTATCTCATGACCAAGCCCTATCCTAAAATCAACGCATTATTCTGGAATAGTATCACCTATAAGAGATGATCAAGTATATAGTGATTACCACCCCAGAGATGTTATCGGAGCCATCCCAAGACTGTGTCCCCATCTAACTCTTTACCTTTAGGTCTTATGTGCGTGTTATAAGGGGTTATGTAATATGGTATTAGTTACTTGTTTTGTAATCCCTTCTAATAAATAATATTCTTATTTAATCAATTTTTTTATTGGAATAGTCATTCTAAAAGATTTGATGAATTTGATAAATTTATTTTTTAGGTAAAGATGGTACTTTTTAGAAATATCTTATTTATTATATTAAATTATGTTTATAAAAATCAATTATTATAAATGATTATTATATTAGTTTTTCATATATAAATTATTACGTATTCAGTATGATAAGAGTTGTATTTTTATATGATAAAAAAAGTTCATTTTTAAAGAATTTATTTTATTGAATAAACGAATTTTTGAAATAATTAATATTTTAATATAATATTATTATCAAATTACTTTTATTAATTATAAATGAGTATATAATTCTTGTTAAGTCAAATGAAATTTTTTATTATGGTTTAAAAAAAAGATTTTTTAAAAACCTATAAATTTTTTATAAATGCTTGTTCTCATTTTAAAAGTTTAAATTCACTTATTTTTAAAATTATTTAGATAAAATGAATATTATTTTCGAAATCAGGATGTCTATATTATATAATTCTAAATTTTTCATAATTTTTTGAGAGAACCGAATTATTGGGTAAATATTAAATGATATATAATTATATAAACTATTTTATGAAATCATAATGACAAAATAGTGATGTAATAAATACCATAAAATGTATTTTTGAGATAATTTATGTTTCATATTTTAAATAATGTGGTTTTATATTAATTTTACTCATTATATAATTCCTTAATGAATCCGCCAAAATGTATAAAATATTTTAAGATTTTACGTTCATTTCATTACTAATGTGACTCACCAGCACATAATCAGGGGTAATATTTTAATATCATCGACCAATTACCTTATTAAATATTTTTTTCACTCATCTCTAGTAAAAACCATGGTATGGTTTATGGTTAAGAATATTTCATTATATAGATACCAAAATCTAAACATGTCAAATATTAAAGAATTCCACTCTCATTTCTTATATGAACAAACAAAATCTCCCACATATATTCACTCAAAATCCTTATATCACGTCCCTACATATTACTCCCCTCACTATAATCCACATATGGTTCCCCAAGCTCTCAAGAATACCATTTTCAAGCTTTTAAATTCACCCACTCAAGTAAAGGTTTCCTTTCACATTTTTAACCAATTTTCCTTATATTGTTAAACACATTAATTTTTAATTACAAATTATGGGTTATACTTTGAAACCTCCCCAATAATTACCTTATTTTTTTCAAATGATTATATACCCCTCTCATTAATCCCTCTCATATACACCTATTACCATGCAGAAAATTTATAAATGATATTTCGTTCCTCCACTTTTTTCGAGATTATTTATTATGTTACACCTTCAATTTAAAAACTCATCATGTTGTAACATGAATTTATATGATCCCCTTACTTCCCATTATGTGTCTAAATTATTATTTACCCATTTCTCTCTCATCAACCCATTTTATGAATTCCCATGTGATGTCGTTTTGCTACTGAAATTGCACCGCGATTTTCCATGCCAAAATCATCATGTATTGAATATCATTCCCATTTCGATATCAATGGTATTATCCTTTTTGAATATATACATATTATTTATATAATTTTACATATGTATCCCATATTACTTTATTATGTACTAAATGATGATGTAGAATGCATCCATTTTATATGATCTATGTGGAACACATAAGCATGATATTAAAATCATCATGAAGAGTGTGCCCTAATAGAACTCCAATGCATTGGTTAATGTTTAGTATCATGATATGTCATGTTGGGATAGGGTTTTACCTGATTCATTTGTATGAATTTTACCATCATTTTGAGAAAGTGGTTCAACAGATTAGTTTATGTTAATGACGAATTGTTTTAAGTTGTTGTCACATTTCCATGTTATGATGTTCATGTTATGTTGTGCCTTTATTTTCATGTATCTATTATACACCATTGTTATGTCTATTTCCTAATATGCATTATATTCTCCAATTTATACCTTGTTTACTCCCTTACTGGCCTTTTTATTTCACCCTTTTCTTATGTATTTCCTCAGGGTATCCCATGTTGTACTAAGTACGATGGAATGTTATGGTAATGTAATATATTTTTTAAATAATGATGTTGTGTTTTATGTTGTATGTTTTCATGTGACGTTCCTAATCCCCCAATGTACTGGACCTCTTGATCTTCTCATTTGTATTAAGTTCATGTTTATGTAATAAATTATGTTTAAGTGGGTAATAAATACCCTAATTGTTAAATAATTCATCTAAGTGAAGCACTAGAAAATTAAATATATAAAAATATTATCCAACATATCAAAAAACCTTATTTAGATCCAAAATATTTAAATATACAAATTGAATTCATTATGTCAGAAAATTTTCTATTTCCTGCCTAAAAATAAAGGAATAAATATTGAATTAGAATACAAAATATTTTTAAGAAAATATTTTTTCACATTATTTAAATCAGTTTCAAAATCAATGTACTAATGTTGAAATCAATTATATTTTAAATCAATCTCTAAATTGGTGATTAAATTCATATTTTAACATTTAGGAATACATCACTATAAAATAACATCAATTATGAGGAAAATATAAATTCTATATTAGAATAGACTATTATTAAATTGCATAAACAAGATATTTGTTAACCATATCATTAATTTCATAACTCAATCTCATGGGTTAATCAACTTCTATTTACATAAAATAATAATATTTAATTACATTATATCAATGACTAATAACTATACAAAATACCAGAAAAAATAATATATACCTTTATATGTAATAATTTAAAAACTTTTTCATATGATAATTATAATATATAATAAAATATTGTATGTAAAAAATAATCATGGTATATATTTTGGAAATAAAACATTAAAAAAACAAAGGATATACTTGAGGTTAATTAGTAAGTATGTTATATAAGTAGAAAAATAATAGTGTATTATGGAATGGTTCCTAGAAAATTATTACAAATAACAACTCACATAAGACATAAGGTACAACAAAAACAACACTTTAAACATATCAAAAAAAGAAATTATCCTTTATATTATTATGTTTTCCCCAAAATTAAAATAATTTATGATATTTTATTATGTAACAAAAAATAAATGTCAAACAATATTCCACGTTTTTTGAAAACAAGACCCATATATATATATATATGAAAAACATATAATACCGAAATCCAATCATGTTTATGATCTGAAATGTATAATTTCAATGATTAATTCAAATATTGAAATTAATAATTTCATAACCACCAAAACATTCACAAAATGAACATACTACAATAAATAATAAAATATTTAACTCATGTATATCAAACCAAATAATTGGATCATATTTGATTAATATATAATTATACAGTATCTAACTAAACAAATTACAACACTTAAAATCATATTTATTATTAAATACAATTTCAAATATTATCAAAACCATCCCTATTTTATTTAATCTAGAAAAATCCTGATAAAAAAGAATCTAGGATAGTGTATTAGACCCATAAAAAAAATGAAAATCATGGTTTCTATTAGATATTGAGGATTTGGAACTCTCAAATTTAATGTTCAATAATAATGGGACTTAGAAATGAGCCAAGGAAATATATTTTTGTATAGAGTAGAAACACAAAGGCCACACACTGTTATGGTATAATGTGGATGCTAATGTGGATAGTCACTGTGGAACACCCCTTGAGAATCAATTTTTCATTTTTTAATTTTAATATTCAAGTATATGAATTCTATCAACTCAATATCATCTTCTTCATCATGATATTTCTTTATGAAAATTTTCATTAGTTCCTTGGAAGTGGATCAAATTTGAGTGGTGTCACTTAAAAAACGTCATTTTAGATATTTTCAGTGTAATTGACCTTTTATAAAGTTCAGAATTTCCTTTTATTCAAAGACCATCTGAATTACTATTCTTCCTTTTTTACTCTTACAAACAAGAACCTCCCAACACATTACTATCTGATTCCTTCTTCTCCACATATTTATTCATATATGTTTATCACTTATTGATTTATTGTCTTTTATGACACATGTATTGTTTCTTGATGTGCCTCTAATATGAGAGATTTGTGTAGTCCTTTCATTTTTCAAAAATATTCTTACTTTCTTTCGATTAATCCATCTATTCAACTCCTGATTAGGGACATCTCTTTAATCTAATATTTTACCTTCTAATGGGAACTCCAAAAATTCAATCATTCTCTTTCCATGTGTTACATTTTTAAATCCCAATTATGTAATCCTCAAGCATTCCCTCTATAATAGGAAATAGATCCACCTCATATGATTTCTTCCATGGTGGATCAATCATTTCATGCTACTCTACCATTCTAACAATTGGGAGAGCTTCATTATTTTTCCTCCATATATATTTTCTTTCTATACCATAGGGATGCTATGAGTAATCTTATGTTGATTCTAGATGAACATTTTATGGTGATCCATTATTTTCATCTAGAATGGTAAATATTTTCTCTATTATAATAGACATTATTTTAGTGAAAATATTCTTCTCATTAGTCATAGTAATGGTAAAATTCCTTATTCCACATTACGTTATCTTTAAGAAACAATTCTAACACATATAAAAAATTTAGTATATATGAATGATCTCCTATAAAAATCATAATTTGTGTAGTAGAGCCTTGATTAAGATATTGTTGAAAGAGATACTATCCTTCATTAAATCCCATGGGCTATTATATAGACACTCATGGGTTGTCCCATAATTTTAAAAGAGTATATCTATGTGGCTACCATTATCCACAAGAAATCTTGTGCATGATTAGAATATTGATTCATCTTAATTTTTGACTCTTTTTTTCTACATTTTTGTAATACACTTGTTCATTCTCTCATAGGATTGATTTCTGTCTTCCCATTTGAGTTTCCCATACTACATTAGAGCTCTATGACCTTCCCATCCTTCTCCTTCAGTAGATAATTCTTCTTCCTCAGACATGATCTTGCTTCCCTTCCAAATTTTACCCTCTCTTAAAATAGTTTATTGGGAGGAATAATGCTATCATTTAGATACTTCATAGTGTTTATATTTTTATCCACTTCTTGTAAAATTTCATCAATTAAGTTACATTGAATCTTCATATTTTCACCCATATTCACAAAGTCATCATTCTAAGGCCCCTTTACTTTCATCAACCATTGGTTCTCCACAACCAAAACTTCCATGTGTACAACCAATTCATCATGCTTGGAACTTAGATTTAGAAATTCATTTGGGTCAAGGATATTTTATTTCAATATATCTTTACATGCATCCACATTGGAATAAATCACCTCTACTTTATTGGACTAAGTATCATTTTTCTACATAGAAGTTATGGCCACATCAATTCGTCAATGTCTAATGATTTTAATGTAGTGGGACTCAGTATTTATCACATAAAATTTTGTTTGTTGAGTTTAATTCTTCTTTATCAGCTCCATGATTTCTTCCATCAACACATGATTGAGATCATGATATATTTTAATATCTTTTATGTTGGATTATCTTGAATTATCATCATCCTCATTATTCAAAAATAACATGGCATGTCAGGATACTCAAATATAGTTACAACATCACTGTATGAACAAGTATATAGACGATAAAATTCTACCATAACTCTTATTATTTATCTTTTATAATTATTTATCTCAATCATACACTTCTCAAAAATTGTTCTATTATATGAAATTACTATAGTGTTCTACCTCTTCCTTAGATTCTTCTTTTCCTATATTGTATGGGTAGAAAATTTTTCAACTCCAAAAAATGATCAGATCAATTCTAGTAAAAACAAATACAAGAAGATAAACCTTTCCACTAAATACAATTATTAGACCCACAAGTGAAATTAGTGAGAGATTATAGATATTGTGGGTGAATAATGGTTTGAAACACTTTCATTTTTCTATAGGTACCTATGAAACACTCATTATCCTAACTAATGTTGATATCACTAATTATTAGGGTTACTATTCTATTAATCTATTACATAATTATCTGAATAACTACTACTCTTATCTTATAATTATTTAGATAATCTCATTGATTACTCAATACACATGAAATTATTATCATTGAAAAAATATTAGGAAATAAAATCCTGAAAGACGTAATAATTTTTCTTGGATAACCTAAACTGGGATATGACAATATAGAACACACCTACATAGTTTCTATATAGAAAAATGAACTAAAATTAAAAAATGTTGTTGATATAATGATTCGTATATAGTCACAAAATTCTAATCCCACTTCCATTACATGATTTAGGTCCTGGATCCCTACACCTCAAGGGTCACTCCCTTTTTTATCACCCTCTTCACATTACATCTGGGGTATTTATTTTAGGATCACATGATAATACCTATCTTGACAATTCTATATTATATTAACTGAGTATAATTCATTTATCATTAATATTCTATTTCACAAAATGTTCATAAATATAACCATTTTAGTTGCTTTACTCTACGTCTTAAAATAGACATAATAAAATACCAACGTACTATATAAATATCTTCATGAAATTCCATTATCTTCTTATTTCATGAAGCATATAACATTAATGGGACCTTTTTAAACCTTTCCCAAAAAAAATTCAAGATCAATAAACATTATACTTTGAAGAAACTCACAGTCATTCACAAAAATCACAACATTTCATGAATCTTTCAAAAACAATGATGAACTTATTAGTCATTTTGAAACAATTCATTTATTCATTGAACATATGTTTATGTTAAATAATTTTCACTAGAAAAAAAGTTGCCAAAATATTTTTTGAGTTTAGATATTTTGGAAATTCAACAAATCATCCTCCATCCAAAGAGTTGGGTAGCACCATATTTATAGTGATTTACATCCATTCGTGAGACATTCATCCCTGCCACTACCTTTTCACAAACATCTACATACCATTACATGAAAATTAATGTCTTTTTGAAACATCGGGAAAATAATAAATTCACAAAACTTTTTATAATCATGTAATATACCACCCTTTTCCATTAATGACATTTCTCATAATCATATAATTTACCACCATTCTTCTATCACAAAACATATTGTAATCACATAAAGCTGTATCGTTTCTTTCACACCGTAGTAGTATTTAATAAAATAAAATTTTATAACCATATACACCTAATCAACACTATACATTAATTTATTCTATAACCATTCCCTATTTTCATTAGGAGTTTTGTAAATCCGTACTTCATAAAAATTAAACCTTCCTCCAAATTTTGACAACAATAGTTTGGAAAAAATAATGAAGAAATGGATCCTTGTACCCAAAATTCTTTGTACCACTTTAAGTGATTCCATACCTATATATTGAATATTATTGAATATACCAACTCAAAAATCACAATAGAAATCCAAAATTTACCTTTTCATTATCCATACTATTTTGGGTGTTCCTCTTTCATTAATAGCTTCAACCAATCTCTCGGTGTTATCATGATCAATAATCTAGGCTCTCGCAATGATGCATGCACTCCACCGCCATCCCTCTATAGAGAACTTGAAAATATCATGTATTGTAGGATAAGGTGAATATAATATACAACATCCATAACTACAACATGTTATTATATACAGTGCATACAATACAAAAACACCCCAGTGTTCACTTTTATAGTGTTGATAGTGAATAAAACACAAAACAAATGGAAGAACCATTTTTCATTATTATTTAACAATATTCCACTTTGGATTTGTTAGAAACACTTTTATGAATCTTTTTCCTCTATCTTGATACTACCATATAAACAATTTTTGGAACAGAATATCTAGGAATTCCAATACTACATTTTTTGGTGATCGATATCTTGTAATACATGTTGTGTAGTATATTAGAATACTGGTAATTAAATCCTCTTAGATACTCATTTCATCACAAACTCCTTCTAGGAGTTATCATTATTGATAAAATATATTTAGAATCATTACATTTAGAGACATAACTTCCAAATCCCCCTATGAATGTTTGGTCATGAACCTACATAAATATAGGATACTTTCTTTTCAAAAGAGTAATTGCACATGGATTCATAATCCTTCCCCCTCCCCTTTTATAACATATAAAAATTATGCACACAAAAATATTTCTAGAATATATAATCAATATAAAAATATACCTTGTAAAATAAGGGTGTTAGTTCCATCATTGTTTTAATTCTCCTATACCTTTTTGATTCCATAAAATATAAGATTCAATCCTTTCTAAACACTTGAGATCAGACATTTCATTATATAACTCTATCTCCATTGTCAATGATTTGAATAATTTTTTTTATATTTATCAACATTTTTCAACATTATCTATTCCTTGAATAAGGAGAAATAAATCTCCACTTGTTATATACAACATTTTATTTGATAATACTATTAGTTAGACAGAAAGAATCACTTATTATCATGCATAATTTGATTATATGTTAATATAGTCCTATAAAAACCTTCCCTCTCAAAAAGAGTATTCCAGTTGATGAATCCATCATAAATATTATCATTGGGTGAAGATAATACATAGAAAATATCCTTCCAAAAAACCTATGATCCTACCAATTCTAGACATATAATATATAAAATTAGTAATACCACTTATGTCCATTGCATTCACATAATTTAAAAAATCACTAGAACCCATAGAACATTATATTATTCAAATAAATTGTTCCTAATATGTTATTTACCTCTAGAAACTAATACTATATCAATTATTGAAAATAATAACAAAGGTCAAATATACTAATATGAATTATGATACCATTAATCTAATATTTCATGATGCCAAATGATGTAATGATGACTTGTTTGTTCAGATTTTAAGAAAACATCATGAATTTTACATAGTAACTAATTTATTTTCTCATCCACTTGATTTATTTCATTATTTCATGGAAATAACATCAATAATATTTTCAACTCAAAACACCTACTGATATTATTTCTTTTTTCATCAAATATAGCATATAAATTCTGTATGAGAGGTATCCATGCATAGTAGCCTTAAATATCATAATGACAATAAGATTAAATTACATGTCAGATAAAAAATTAATAAATCATGAGTGCTCATTTTGATCCTGATTCCATGTTTTTTATCATAATGAACCTTTTTTGGATACATCATTTACTATAGACATCAATTATTTATAGATTTTTTCCCTTAGACATCAATTAAAATATCAACTCTCAATTCTTAATTCAAGTCATTTTGACTCCTCATTACTTATTAGTTTATTCCTTTATTCCAATACATTTATATTTTTGATACAATAAAATATCTTCTGGAATTAGTTAGATTCAATTTAAATTATGGATCATGTCACAACACCAATTTTCGTATTTTGATGCAAGTTTCTCATTGATTATATCTCCCCTAAAACAAGAAACACTTCAGCAGAATCTAATTATATTTAAACACATAGGGAGAAGAGATGTTATAATTCTATATGTTGATGAATGAGTTTAGTCATGGTGGACCACCCATTTAGTTTCAAATATTCCATTTCCCATTTTATATTCATGGATATGAATTATAGCGACCCGGTTTTTTCATTCATGATAATTATTTAATTTTATGGTAAACAACATAATAGAGAAAAAAATACCAGATCAAAAGCATTAAGGTCTTGGTAAAATTTGGAAAATAAATTAATTATACTTAATTAAAAATAATTTAAAAAATTTTTATTTATCCTTCTAAATCTTGTCTTTTCTTAGGTACATGTAGTCATATTAAGATATACAAAAAAGAAAAGGGGTGAGCTGAAAAACCCATATGAGGATGAATATGGGACATGAATCAATATAAAATGATATATATAATCACCATTATCATAAAATAATCATAGGATCATCATCAATATCAATAGTGAAGCATTTTTTTATGGAATGGAATATAGATATTCATAAAAAATGAAACATCATGTCATAGTGGTCAAATACCACACATAATTATGAACAAAGCTAGAATCACGTTCAAACAAAACATATTTGAATAATCATAAGATAAACATTGTACAAAAATATATCATATTATTCATGAATATCACACATTATCTCCTAAGTTACATTAAATTATCCAATTCATTGGATGGATATATAATTATGGCCACAACAATCAAATCATTAAATTTACATAATCATTCATTCCACAAAGAACGTATAATAAAAGTAGTCATAAAATTACCCTGGGAATGGAATTGGTTCATAAGTATTTTTTCAGTAATACATTCATTAATATACTTTTGGATATATAAATGAAAAAATGAAAAACATATTTGGTGTAATAATCATCATTCTTGAGCGATGAAGAAATAAATCATAATGAGTCAAGATTCATTTAGGAAACAAGATTTCATTCATAAAATCATTTTTTTCAAAACATAAATTTGGAAAAATTTATATCCCAGATGTAAAATTGAATAATAAATAAATTATATTTAATTATCATTAATGAAATATCCAAACTGATGTTTTTCAGGAAAAAATGATATCTCAAAGAATGATAGTTCGGTTCGAGAATCCCCCCGGCTTATGTTCGAGTGTGTTCTTCACTTTTATTTAATATCCTTGATAATAAAATTATAATCCACAATTACTTGATTAATAACCTATTCTACATTTATTTTATTTTTTATAATTTTATTATGTTCATTTAGGTTGATTTTGATGAGTTATAGCGTATAATTTTGTTGTTCTTGGAGTGTTTGTTTTCATGGTTTCATGGTCGGTTTACATGTGTATAATTATTAAAGATATTTTCAAATTTGAATAATTGTCTATAAATAAAATTATATTTTATTAGTGGAATTACGAGTTTTTAATGGCCTCTTCTATTACTTGGTTTTCTATTTTTATGATTATTAATTTAATAAAATATTAAGGATAAATGATTAGTTTATTTTGGATGTTTTTCTGACCATCATTAACTCATTTAATTTTTATTTAATATTATCACTATAAATTTGTTCTAGAACATTTAAAAAATTAAAAGATAAATATCAAAATATTTTCTAACCATAATAATAGTTTTATGACAATCCTTGATGGAGATAATGGAAAATGAAAACATGTCATCCATGAAGGCAGAGAACCGACGTATAATGGATGATGTTTTCATTTTTATATTAAAATGAGAATAGAAGATATTTGATTTGGGATACCCCATTAATCGAATAAAATTATAGTATATATATTTTATTCTATTAATCATTGCACTTTGGATAGGGTTTCATAGGGTAGGATAATAAAAGAAAAAAATTAAAATATAAGGATTGAGGATTTTGACTCTTGAATGTTTCCTCCTTGAAACCTCCTTAATGAGCATATGTTTGGTCTTTTGTTGATACATGTAGATAAGGTATGTGAAGAATAAGCGTGGGAATGTAATTTGGAATAATTTATAAAATCTACTACTGTTAGAAGGTGCGAGGAGAACAGGGGTGAGGGGTAGTATTTATAGAGGAGAGAGGTAATTTTTATTATAATATTCATCAGTTTATTATTTTGAATCAAAACTATAAATAGTGTTTATTAATATATGTAAATACATTAAATAGAGAACGACAGTTCAAGATAATGGGTTCTTACAATATCCATACATCATTAATGACTAAAACATTGTAGTATTTTTCTTATACAGTAAATTAGCATATTTCACTATTCCACAAAAATTCTACTATTTTAAAGACATTATATAAACTCATTCCAAAGAGTTTTTTATAATATTAATTTCAAATATTGACTCGATTTGATGAAAATAATTTTATAAAAAATGGAATTTTATTTCTTTATAAAAATCCTCATTTATTCCAAAAATATCAATTTTAATAATGTGATAGATATTATGAAGCTTTGAAAAAGTTAGTCATGGTCTAAAAAAATTATATTATAATATTAATAAAACCTAATATTAAATTATGAATCTCTTTTATGAAACTAAATATTCTTTTAAATGATTATATTTATTACAAAATTTTAAATAACCATTTATGGTTTACAAAAATACCAACACTTAATTTATCATTTTTCAAAAATTTATATACTCATACAATTATACAATTATTTTATATTTTCATATATATTATAACAAAATTTCATTTATAATTTTATTTTTTAGGTTTCTCTTCTATTGTCCATTTTACTATTCTTAATGGTCATATTACTATTCTAGTGGTATAGGTTACTTAATTTTAATAAATATCACTTATTTCAGTCTTTATTTATGAGCATAAAATTTTTACAAGGTTATCAATGCGATTAATATGTTTTGTGACATAATTATAAAAAGTTAATATCCTTTGATAAAATTATTCGTTATTATATTATTACACTTATGGAATTTTGTCATCATTGTTTTGTTTTACATCCTAAGGTGAAAAAATGTGAGGGTATTTCTTCTTAATTTCATCATCCAATTTCAATGTATTTTCTTCGTACTTGTGATTTCTCCATATTACAATAACCAAATGAGTGTTCTTATTACATTTAACCCTGTCTATTCAGTCCAAAATAAAAATTGCCTTCTCCTTATAAATCAGATCATTTTCCAGTTGTACCACCTCTGAGTGAAGTACATATAAGGGATCTAGTATTTAAATCCTTAGGATGGATAAATAGAATACATCATTAACATAATATATGGTTTGTGGAAGTGCAAGATTAAAGGTTACTAATCCTATATGATGAAGGGTCTCAATGGTTCTAATGTAACATGGCCTTTCTTTCCCTTTCATTCCTAACCACATAACTCCCTTCCATGTTTATATATAAAGGAAAACATTGCGTCAAACTTAAAATTTCAAGTTCTTTTTATGGATTTTAGAATATAAATTTTTTTATATGATGAGATTTTATATTTTATTTGATGTCTTGAACCATCATAGTCATCTCATGCACAAGATCATGTCCAACTATATTTTTTCACCATAGTTATCACAAAACGTTGGATTTCTACATTTCATCTCATACATATCATAATATTGATCCATTTGAAAACCTGAGAGGAATTTTTTTTATTAGAACTCAACTAATGGGAGACGATGATCCCATCATCTTTAGAATTCCATTGATTGGGATATTATAATTTCCTCGAGCATATGAATATTCCATTCAAATAGGTCTTTAGTTTGGGTGAGATGGTCCATAATTGAATCCATTTCAGTACTCAATTCATGATGAATAATTATCTAGAATTCCAATTTGATCCCTAGATCATGATCATATATGAATGAATGTGGAACCCTCTGAAGACTCTTTACGTACTTCAAATATATATTAGAATGTTTTTGAAGAAGTAAATATTATTAACTTTTAATCCAGTATGTAGTCATTCTGAGTCAATCTACCACAACCCATATCACATTGTTTCCTTTGGCATTTTTTAGTGACCAGTGATAATGTCCGTAGAGACATTCTCTAATTTTCATGTGGTCATAGGAAATGGTCTAATACTCATGATAGAATTATGTCACATTGATATAACTTGTTGAAATACTAAACATTTTGAGATATACTCTAATATATACTTCTTCATGTTGTTCAAATTGTTGTTTTCTTGAATATAATGGTATATATCAGAAATTCCATGATAATTAGAGAAATATAAACTTTGTGCATTATCCAATAGCTCGTTTTTTATCTCGGATAATGAAGGTACAAAAATCCTAGTTCCAAACCTCATCCCACCATCATAATTTATGTGTAACTCATGTATGATCCCTTTCTTTACAACATTAAAATTATTTTTTACTTCCATATCATCCCTTTTTTCCTCTTTGATATTTTCTTGGATAGATGGTTTGAAAATATTTTTTGAAAGGTAGGAGGAAATCCATGTCGTTATGATTTCCAAATCTATCATTTGAATATCCATGAAGATAGGGTCTCTCTCAATTCACATAATTGATAATTTATCATGTTATTGTCTTCTATCAGCATCTAATACCAGGTTTTCCTTTCATAGATGGTAATTAATAGAGAAATCATAGTCCTTTATTATCAATAAATTTCCTCGTTGATGCATCTACAGTTACTTCTATGTGAAAATATACATTAGACTCTTGTGATAAGTATATATGTTAAACATCTCACTTTAGAGGTAGTGCCACTATATTGTCAAGGAAAATATACCAATTTTTTTCTCCATATCATTTTTTGTGTAGTTTTTTTCATGCATATTCTACTATCATATTTAATAAGCTATAAATTTATCATAATTCATGATTAAAAAAAATTATTTCAATCATCAATTTATATCAAAAAACATTATCCCATTATTGTTAGTGTGTATAGGTGTAGCTGTTATCCTCTTGTTGAGATCCTTTCGTCATTCCTCACATTCTTACAACAAGACTTTCTTTACCCTTCTCATGTTAAATCTATTATTGGTGAAGGAAATTATGATAAAGTTCTCCAAAAACATATATAGTACCCTTATATTCCTTGAAAAATATTTATTTCTAGGACACTAGTGGGTCTATGCCATTCCTCAATTGCATTGGTTTTAGAAGGTTCTAGAGAAATCCATTTGGTTCTTATCACATGCCCCATGAATGTGACCTTTTCCATCCAAAAGTCACACTTTAAGAACATGGAGTACAGTTTCTCCTTGTTTAATGTCACTAACACAATACATTGATTTATATTATGTTACTCATTGATCTTTTAGTACATGATATAATTATCAACAAAAACTACCAAAAAATATTCAATGTAGTCTTTAAATATTATATTCATCAAATCCAATAAGATTCCCTGATAATTTTTAATTCCAAAGGGAATCACTAGAAACACAAAATACCCATACCTTGTACAGAAAAAAATATTATTAATATCTTACATCTTGACCATTAGATGATTGTATACGGAATTAATACCCACCTTTGAGAAGTACTAAGATCATCATAGTTGATCAGATAAGTCATCAACCCTTAAAAGAGGATACATGTTATATATGGTGATCTTATGGAGATCTTAGTAATCAATACAAACCCTCTTTTATCAACCCTTTTTTTATATGAAAATCACTAGAGGAGCCTAAGGTGATGCACTAGTTCATATGAACTCATTTTGTAAATTATCTTCCGTATTCTTCTTAAATTTCTCTAGTTTGTTCAAGGCCATCATGTATGTGTATTTATAGCATGTTTTTATCTACGTATTATTTCTATTGATGAATATACATCATGATCTTGGGAAAAAATAAGTAACCCTTTGGGAAATACATCATTGTATTCCCTAACATTGGGATTTTCCTCAATACTGATACCTTCCTTTGGCTAGACTATTTGAGAGAGGTATTCTTCATTTCATGGAATCAACAATCACAACATTGATGTATTTTACAAATCAAATTCAAGGAATTATATGTATTTGTAGAAGAGAATTGGTTGGTTCATAAAATGAAAAGATGATTATTGTTTCTGATAGATTATGTGTCATCTATATAATAAGGGATACTACCATATTTGTATAGAATTTAATTCCAAAAAGGGAAGTATTATCAGATTAACTAGAATAATATTCCCAAATATGCTAATAAGAGAATAGTCCAACATTTTAGTTGAAATGATATCACACCTATGTGTTTTTGTGTTTATCACTAGTTCGTAGTATCAGGGATATTATTCAATAGTTCATGAAAAAAATAATGATATAAACAAATTTGTAGAAATGTAATAAAATAATATTTTTTCCATTATTGTATGAATAAGATGTGTACTGTGTATGAATTCATATTATTTTTCAACATCATTAGTATTGATGGCATAATGTTTTCATTGATCTTTTAGATTTGGTAGCCACCATAATTTATTTCCCTCATGGACTCAATGATTAGTGTACAGGCTGGTATAGTTTATTTCATCCCTACAATTGATGTATTGAACTATATGTTGTTCGTTATGAAGTTCCCTCATTTTCCTCATCATGTTTTCCAGATTCTTTATGCATTTTTGACATTCATGAAGCTAGTGGACTTCCCTACTACACTTAAATCATTTCCTCATACCATTAATTAAATTCCCACGATTCTACTTCACACATTATTGACACATAGGGGTTGGATCAATTTTTCGTTTTTCATTTGAAACACCAGTTTGAAACTCTATTCTTCTATTTTTATTTCCATTACCACATGACCATTCTGCAACACCATCTCTACTTTCAGATCATGTAGAACCACATCTTCATAACTCCCAAAGAATAGAATTGATAGATCCTTTGAAGGTGTGGTTTTAAAACACTAATGAATCTATCAATTTTTTTTTATAATGGTTGATGACAAACCTCATGGAGTTTCATGTAGGACTTGTGAGTTTTTCATCATAAGTCCTGATAGATTCACATTCCTTTTTCTTTATCTAAATAAATTCTCTCACATTATTTGTATAAAGACATTGAGGTAAATAACTGTTAAGAAATATATTTTTTAAAGTCTCCTAACTCTGTATCTTCTATATCATAAATTATCATGGTGTTATTTATTTGTTCCCAAACTTAGGTATCTTCTCCATCTAGATGATATATGGCTAGAGTCACCTTCTCCTTATTTGAACATTACTGCATAGAAAATATCTTCTCCATTGAGTTATACCACTATTCCACAACAAGTAGATTAGAAGATCCACCAAAATTAGGTGGTCATTTCTGTATAAAGGACTCAATGGATACTTTATCTTTCTTCGGTAAGGTATTATGTTCCAAATGGTTTAGTTTATTATTAATATCCTATGACAACTGGGTAAGCACTTCCATGATTTTTTGAACTGAACAACCCACAATATTTGGTATATCATTTGGCAGATCATTTCATTGTACTTGAAGTGAGTTGTCGGACTAGTTTATCCTTATTCCCACTATTTTCTAAAACAGAAAATGTTATATCCAAACATTACTAAAAAATAATGAATAAATAATTTATTCCTTTTCATAATTAACTCTATAAGAATAACTTATGATATCCCTATGTTTATAATTATTTTAAAACGAATAAACATGGTTATTAATATATAACTACTCTTATCTTAAGTTTTTCAATAACGTTATCTAATCCTAATTACCAA
This sequence comes from Viscum album, assembly GCA_963277665.1. Taxonomy (NCBI): domain Eukaryota; kingdom Viridiplantae; phylum Streptophyta; class Magnoliopsida; order Santalales; family Viscaceae; genus Viscum; species Viscum album. The sequence continues at coordinate 348,570,561 of OY728135.1, forward strand.
ATTAAATAAAAACTACTATGTTACCAACTATTGTGAACATATTTTTTTCATACATGACTATTATGTAATTTTAAGATAAAAACATAAGAGAACTAATCCTAGATCAAATGGATTAGTGTGTTTGGAAAATTGGGAACATAAATTACTTTTACATATTAATACATGAACATTTATTTAAAATATTCTTCTTTGTCCTTATAAATATAATTTTCTCCTTGATACATGTAGTCACCTAAGAATATACATAAAAGAAAAGGGTTGAGATAAAATCTCAGTAAGAGGAAGAATAAGTGAGATGAATCTATATAGCATGAGTGAATAAAATCATCATCATCATTATAACATAGGAATAGGATCATCATCATTGTCATGATGATAAAATTAGATTATGTCATGGAATGTGAAAATTTATAAAATTGAAACATCATTCCATATTGGTAAAATACAACACATAGTTGTGAATAAAGCTATAATCATGTTCATGCTTAACATATGTGAATTATTATAACATCATAATTGTGATAAAATATAGAGTCATGTTAATTAATATTACAAATTATATCATGAGATAGATCAAATTACCCAATGTATTAGAGGTATATATAATTTGGGCCCACCTGTCACATCATAAGATTTACATAATCATGAATGCCACATTAGAATGTATAAAAATTGTATTCATTAAATTAAAAATTGAAATAAATAGGTTTCATAAGGACTTAATAAATAATAAATTCAGGAATAAACATGAAAAATTCTAAAATTAAAATTTTGAAAACATATTTGGAATAGGAATCATCATTGTTAAATGGAGAAGAAATAACCCAAGAGGAGATAAGTTGATTTTTTAAAATAAGAATTCTTTTTTGAAATTTTTTTATTTTACAATAAATCAAGTAGGAAACATATATATACACTATGAAAATAGTAATAATAAATAATAGTAATTTAAGGAACATTAAAATAATATATTCATTGAAATGTTGAATGAAATAGAGATAACATAAAGAAAGGGAGCAGGGTTGGACAGTCAAATTAATATACGTTGAATTAATTCTTCACAGACAATTAATAAAATTAATAATAGATTTATATTCTTTAATCACTAAATTAATAACCTATTATACAAGTATTTTATTTTTTTATAATTTTATTATTGCCATTTTTATTATTTATAGAGGTCAGTTGTTTCGTTCTGGGATCATTATTTTTCAGGGTTTCATGGTCTGTTTACCTGTGCACAATTATAGAAGTTATTTTAAAATTATTAAATATCTAGAAAAGTGAAATTATATTTTTTAATGATATTAAAATAGTTCAAATTGAATCATATATAATATTTTTCTCTGGTATTAGGATGATACATTTGCTAAAACATTAATGCTAAATTCTAGTTTATTTTGGCTATTTTCTGACCATCATGAACTAGATTCATTTTATTTAATATTATATGTATGAATTAGTTCTAGAAAAGTATAAAATGTTATATTATATATATATATTAATTTTTTTGACCATAATAATGGTTTTTTGAACATCCTAGAATGTGTTAAAGGAAAATTAAACCTCATTATCCTTGAAGTTGGTTAACCAACATATCATGGAGGATGGTTTCATTTTTAGAATAAAATCGTAAGAGAATAGATATAATGATAGATATTATATTAATAACCCCATAGAATATATATAATAATTTAGTTATAATTATTATTTGTATAGAAGTGTTTTCGATATGATATGAAATTAAAAAATTAAATCTGAAGGATTGTGGATTCTACCTCTTGAATGTTTTCACCAAGATAACCTCTATAAGGAAGTTGGGTTTGGACTTTTTTGAGACTTATTGCTCTTGGACATGGATGTGATTATTTTGAAAATAATTGAGTACAATTTAGAAAATATAAAATGAATATAAGTTGTGAAGAGAAGGGGTGGTGTGGGTTTGTATTTATTGGTGGAGGACAAGGGTATTTTTATTTTTATATCCATTAATTTATTATTTACTCTCAAAACAATCAATATTTTTGATTCCTATGTCTGAATAAAATAAACAGTAATGTTTATTTTGAAAAACTTTGTACATATATAATCCATACATCTTCTATTACTTGAAAATCCTTGTATTTATCTTGTACCAAAAATTAACAGTTTTCATTATTCACCATAAATTCAACTATTTTTGAAAAATCTAGATAATTCACTGGTACCATTTTTGATTTATATATTTCATAAATGGACAATATATTTGAAGATAATTTTCTCAACATAAAAAATTTAATTTTAAAACAAAATCATCCTATATTAAAAAAACCCTAATTTTAATATTTTATTCAATTTTAGGACCATTTGAAAATAATAACAAAAATTTGATTAAATTATCATATAATTATAATTATACTTAATATTAATTTATGAACCTATTTTATGAAAATAAATTTTCTTTTAAATCATGATATTATTAAAAAATATCAAACAATCATATACTTTTATAAAAATACTAACATGTAATTTTTCATTTTTAAAACATTTATTTTCAAATACTGTGATATAATTATACTATATTTTTATTCATAAGATGCCTAAATTTTATTTATAATTTCATAGGTATTTTTTATTATTTTAATCTACAAATTACTATTCATAATGGAAATATTACTATTCCAATGGTTGGGGTACAATTCTTATTGTATATTATCCTTAATTTCTACAAATACAAATTATTTCATTCTTTAGTAATTTGAATAATATTTTTATTCGCTTCCCTTTGTGATTCGTATTTTTTATGAAATAATTATAAAAACGTAACATACTTTGATAAAATTCTAGGTCATTAGAAAAATGAAATCACATCATTGACTTATTCTTCTTCATTATCACTCTTCATGAAAATATTCTTTAGTAACTTACTAGAAGACCTCCATTGGGTGATGTCACATACAGAAATTCATTCCATATGTTTAATTTGGAATTCCCATTTTCTATTTTGTACATTTTTTTCTTAACATCCAAAATCACAAAAACGTCTTCCTTTAGTACTCTAACTAACAATGACCTCCTAACAGATTATTGATCGGATAATTCTTCTACATATCTTCTTAATGATCTATTTATCCCTTCCTCACATATCAGATTTAATGTCCCATGTCAGGTTTTGTAATGTGTCTATATTATGAGAGACATTTTAAGTCTTATAATTTTTTTCCAAATCTTATTTATTCCATTCCATGAATCCTTCAATTCAATACCTTATTTAGAAATTATCTAAAATTAAAATTACCAATTTTCATAGAAACTCCCCCATTCTCTTAATCTTTTTCTTTGTTGTATATTTTGTAATTCCACTTAATAACTACTTTATTTTTTTATCTTCTATAGGAAATAGATCCACCTTATATATTTTCTTCTATGATGGATCGTTCATTGTAGTCTCAGCTTCTATTTTCATAGTTGGATCAATTTCTATCTTTCTCCTATAATTTTCTTTCTTTCTTTACAGGAGGTATAATATGAGTAAACTATGTATGATTCTTGATAAAACATACATTGAGACCATTATTTTCCTCCAGAGTCATAAAATTATTCTCTATCTTAATAGTCTTTATTTTACTGCAATTATTATTCTCATTAGTTTAATGAATGAAATAACTCCTTCTGTCACTTTTATATATTTTTATATAAAAAATCGAAGCCATATTAACGTGGTTATCATAGATAATTTATCTCATATAAAAATCATACCATGTAAACTGGATCATAAATTGATTTTAATTATAATAGATCATTTTCTTCCTATAGGAAAACTATGTTTTATGAAGACACTTGTTCAATGACTTATAATTCCACAGTAGTTGAACTTATTGTTCACCATCTTCTGAGAGTTGTCTTTAATATGTTTGGAATGATTATTTTTCATACTTGTTCACAATGGAATATCACATTTTTGGACTCAACATTTTGATGATCTCATAAGATGGATTGTGTCATACTCATCTGATGTTTTCATGCTCTTTTAGATCTCTTTAATCTTACAATCCTTCTACATTTGTTGAGAAATCGTCTTCCTCATAGTAGAGAAATCATATATTCATGATTTTAACAACTCTTCCAATTTTCTTTTGAGTGTGATAACACTTACATTAAACATTTTCTCAATAGAAATCTATTTTTCCATTTCATGTGAAATTTCATCAATAAAGCCACATTGACTATTAATCTTTCAACACATATTCAAAATGTCATCATTCTATGCCACCATTACATAACTCCTCTGTTGGTCATCCACAATGAAATATTCCATGTGTGATGAAAATTCATCATTATAGGACCTCGAATATTGAACATCATTTGAGTATATTCTATTTTATATGGAACCATCGTTAGACTCATCCACTATAAAAGAAATATACTACAATTAATTTTCACAATAATCCTTTTTCTCCCATAGATTTGGGGTCACATAAATTCGTATTTAATTGAGGATTTTCAGTTTGTTAGACTCATTTTTAAGCATGAAAAAATATTTCATTTTAGATTCATTCTTCTTTATTTTCTCCATGCTTTCTTTCATCAGAACTCGGTCATTATAGTTATATATTTAAATATCTTCTATGTTTGAATATATTTAATTCTCATCATCATAATTACTTACCACACTATTTTGAATATTAGGCTATTCATATATACCTACATCGTCATTATATAATCAAGTAGATAAATAATCATATTCATCAATAAATTATAGTTTTGAACCTTTGGGTTCCTTTATCCAATTCACAAACTTCTTGAATATCATTCCATTATATCAAATTCCTTGGCAGTAATGATTTCTACTTATATTCTTTCCCATTCCAATATTATATAGGAAAAAATTATTCCCGCTATAAAAACTGATTAGGTAAATTCATTTCAAAGTAAAACAGTCAGGAGAAACTATCACTCTGATATGAATTGTTGGAACAATAAGGGAAATTATTGAGATATTCCTTCATAGGGGTGGTGAATTAGGTTATGAGACTCATTTATATTTCCCCACATACCAATGAATCTATCATTTTACTAACTAATATTGACATCAATTATTGGAAGGGAAACTATTATGTTCACCTATTATGTGAAGATCCAATTAACTAGTGTTCTTATCTTATCCTTTTTCTAATAATATCAATGATATCTCAATCCAAATACACTAATTTTATTCCTATAAATTATTTGACAAGTAAGAAAACAAGACACAATAATTTTACATGGTTCACCCACACTTAGATATATCCATGAATCACACAATGATGTTGTGTCAATGTGACAAAATTTACCAATCATCACTTCTATTGTGGATAAAATTATTCAGTTATGGTCACTCCATGTCGGGATCACTTATATCACAATATTTAGTGTTTATCTCACTACCTCCCAATGGTCAATCTGTTTTTCATCTACTTTTTCACACTACATCATGAAAGAACTATTTTTTCACAAAGGTATGTTTCATTACTATATGATAGTTGATGCACTTATTATTTCCCATTAATATTCACTCTACACTTTCTAAAACTGGTTTTGAATATAACCATTGATGCCAATTTAAATTGACTGATGAACTAGAATTAAAGTAATACCAACTTCCTTTGGAAATCTACCCAAGAGGTTCCAATTAATTTTTTCCTGAATCATAACACATTCACAAAACCTTTTACAACACATTCATGAAACTTTCCATCTATTTGATAAACATCATACTTTCACTAAACTCATAATCATTCATGAAACACCCATATTTCATGAATCATTTTAAAATTTCATGAAACCCTTTGGTTATATTTAGAAAATATCATTCATTGGGGAACATATGCTCATATGGTTCCATCATTACAAAAACTATCATAAAACTCTTATAGGAATTCAGAGCATTTTTATCTACAAAAATTGGATTCATCAAATGATCGGGGAAACAACCTATTTATAGATGTTTTCAACCATTTTTGATACTCTCTCACTCGCCACTACCTTTTCATGATACTCTTAATATTTATTTTCGAAACTATCTATCATTTCAAAACATTCGAGAATTTTTTCATTCATGAATGTTTTCATAATTGCCTAACATACCATATTTTTTCCATTTATAAAACATCTCATAATTGGGTAAAATATGCCTTTTTCTGTTATTAAATATCGTATAATTGAATAACCAACCATCTATTTGTTTCCCAACTACTAATTCTTCAGATAAACATTATTTTATGAATAAACAAACTTTCACAAAACTAGAATTTTGAAAATTTCATGCATTTTTTAAATTTTCATGAGTTTGTTCTGAAAAAACATCGGTCTCAAAACATATCCGATCACCAATTTTTGGACCCTAATTTTTTTTAAAACACTAGGATGTTATAAAACCTTATACACACTTTTTTTGTACAACTTTAAAAAGCTTCTATACCTATGCCTTGAATCCATTTCAATATACCTAGTAAAAAATTCACTAGTACTCCACAATTAAGCATTTCCTAATGCATCCATGTATGGGTTCTCATATTTCATTGATGGGTTCAAACTATCACATTGTATTATAATGAATTTTATTCTGGCCTCGCACATTACTTCATTCAATCCACCACATTTCCTGTATCGAGAACATCACCATCTCATGAATTCGTTGACATGGTGAATAGAAAAACCAACATTCTTCCCCACACCATGTCAATAGAATCACCACATACATAAAAAACTCAGAAGGTTTTAATGTGATAGGGTTGATAATGAATCAATCACACAGGGCTTGGAAACACCAAATATCATTATCATCTAATATAATTCATAGCTAATCCTAGCGTATAGTATTTAGGAATCACTACATATTGATAAAAAATATAAATTATGATATATGTAGTGCTTTGACATAATTTTATTCTTTCATTGATATTGATAAAATATAGGGCCATTATTTACTTATAGAAGGTGTTTTTAGGCCATAGATATGGATCCTAGTATCAATAAATATCCAATAAATATGAAAATAAATCATTCACATAGTCCTTCTGTAATTCCCCAATAATGTCTAGTCTCTTATGATTGGGGTAAAATTTTCTCATTGCTCAAGTAAACCATGATATTAAACGTAAAAAATGGTCCTCCTATGTAGAGAAATATTTTAACCAATAGAGGGTAATTTCATTTTCATATACAAACATGGGAATAGAACATTAAACCCTATTTCACTTTTATTGATATAGACAAATTCCCCATTCCATTTCATTTATCTTGATCCCATGTATGTAATTGATCCAACATATGTCTCTCTATATATAGGTTACAATATTATAGTATTGAACAAATGTCACTTAGTTTAACATCACACAACATGGATTTTTAGAGAATTTTAAAATCACATGACTAAGATATAGTTATAATTCAGTTTTAATCCATATGATAAGAACCTATGATGATATATAGTTTAGATTATTTCCACTAAGACTATGGTTTTGTGAATTTTAATGTCCTTCAACTAAGAATTTAGTGTTTTCTAGTTTAATTTATTCACTTCAAAACTTGGGATTTGTTCATTTTAATGTTTTTCTGCTATGAATTAAGTGTTATTCAATTTAAATTTCTTCCATTAGGACTTAGGTGATATACAGTTCGAATTATCTCCATTATAACTTAGTAATTGTATATTTCAATGTATTGTATCCTGGAGTTGGGTTCACACCCAGGAACTCTAAAAAATATTTTCTTGAGAAAACCTTGCATTAGTGGGGTGTGATGCATTACCCATTCATCAGATACAATGAGTACAACCCACTAGAATAGAATTGTTGTATGGTGTAATATCCCTCACCCAATTGGGATTATAACATTATAGGATCCATCCCAGGTATCATTAGGTTAATGATAACTATTACCAATTCCACTATCAAGAATGAATGAAGGTGTAATTTCTTGTTAAATGTATGTAGAGTCTTATCCTAATGTAAATTCATTTAGTGAATTGATTTCAACCTCTTCTTGTGATTCCCTTCCAACACATCATGTATCTTCTATGATTGTTCATATTTTGAAATTCAATCCTAAAAAGTGACCCAGGGTGAGAGGAATTTGAATTTATTGGAAACAACGCCTCTTTTATATAGAAAAGTGAATATGTGGTCACATTTTTGTGGTTCTAGTTGTGGTACTATAGGACAACAAAGTGTGTAGATGTCTTTAGTTCCATGATATCATTTCCTTGTACAATTTTTTATATATTATATTTTATATAATCTCTTTGAAAGCCAATGTATTCCCACTTTCCATTGATTCATTAATATAAGAATGGCTGTAATTGATTTCATATTACAAATATAACCTCTTCAACTTAGAAGAACATAAATTGGTGTTATTTTCCTTTAATATTGTAGGAGGGACACCAAATGTAGTGATAATATTAAACTTCACAAAGTTAATGATGATCATTTTTCAATATTAATTGAGGTTTATGGACTCATCCCATTTTAATTATAATATGGTAGCAAAAATAATGTACTTGAGAAAAAATAGGAAAACTCAGAAATGTACAACAATTTTGGGATTTGATGGATAATGTTTTTATGTATTTAAAAACATTGAACTTCTTGGGGAGTCTCATAGGTTTTTGTAACATCACTAGCCAAACAATATAAGTATATAAAGTTGATAGAAGAGAATGTTATTGTTTGATGGGTATCATAAGATAACACATGGATTATCTATGTAGGAAACCATGAAAGATCAATTTATAGAGGAATTTCTTTTCATTTAGACCATATCAAAGGGTGATATTTTCTTCTTGATGTAAAATATATTTTTTTTTGTATAATATATGGGTCCCATTATGGAGGTTGTTCATAATGGTTATGACCCATCCAATAATGCTTATTGTCTCATCATGACCTAGGATATCATTGGTCTAATTGATTTTCTCTATGTCACATATGATAACTATGGAGACTACCCATCAGTGCGTGATTCATAAGTTGTCTCATCCTATCAACATCATCGAGGACCATGGTTGTATTACCCATCATATTATCATGGAAATTCTAGATTTTAGGAATGTTATAAAGGATTACTTTGAATGGGAATTCCACCATCACCTCACATGTTATAGTAGTGGGGTGGTGGTGAATACATCCTTCCTGATAGAATATTTATCGTTGATATATTTTATCAATAGTTATAAATCATAAATGACATTCAAAATGATTATCTATAGATATAATTCAAGATCTATATTTTAAATATGGGACCAATATTCTATATCATTATTTATGCATCAATAATATAGAATCGAGTAAGGTAGGATCTTCTAATCCAGGGAAAAAATATAACTCCCAAAACAACTTGTTTGAACTTCAATATTTCCATTCTCTTTCTAGTTTTACATTGATATGATCCATCAATGTATATATCACAGATTTTTTGGGATTCTTGAGTGGAGGAAACATCATTGTATGGGAGAATAGTTGTTACGTGCCTATCATTGGATGTAGGATGTGAGGTGAGGAAATCAGATAACGTATTCTCCTTGATTTATTTATATTACATGAGTTAGATGTTTTATTATTATAAGATAACCACCCATCGGTATATAATCCCAATTAGAATAGGAAGTGTGATAATATAATTTAGTGAGTGGATATAAGGGACTAATTAGAAATCATGGTGTTTCTGTAGGGCATTAGATGTTTCACTATAATGATATGTGCAGGACTGTTATTCTCAAAATCATAATAATGGGTCTCAATATAAAAAATTGTTTAGTTGAGACAGTAGAATTTTTTTTCCACATACATCATTCTTTTATATAATAAGATCATAATATGATCACTCCCTCACTACAAAATATAGGATGGGTGTCTTCCCCTCTACTAGTGAAATTAAAACATGTTGATACAACATATACACCTTGGGGTTATTAATTTATTCATTCTTCCCTTCATAAAATTTATAGGGGAACCACATAATCATTAAATTGGTGAAGGGGATACATTTACAAATATGATTGTCTATTAAATTATAGATATATGAATGGGATAATTAAATCCTTATAATCACTTTAAGGGTTTGAGGTGGAATAACTATGATAATCATATTAGTCTTATATATATTGAAATATATTTTATTTTGTTGTAGCATAACGAATAGTAATTTTTATGATTTCACTATGAAATCACACTTAAGAGGGTTCATATTCAATATATACTAATATAAATATTTGGATGTTGTTTGAAGATGGTGAGGTGATCATAGCACTTCCAATATTTAAATACAATTTCATTGAGATGACATTCTAAAATTTATCCCAATATGGGATTGGAGATGATATATATATCATGTTGATAATTGGTACTAGTATTCTTCAGGAAAAGTGGAATGAAATTGAAATACTATATCTCTTTAGGTGATCTGAAGGATATATATTGTACTCTGTTTTATTGTATTGTACTATAAAAAAATAATTTCAATTATTTAACTATGAAATCCCACTTAGTTGGGTTCATCTACAATTTATACTAATATAAATATTTGGATATTGATTGATGATCGGTGAGGTGATCATATCACATCCAATATTTAACACCTTTTTAAAGAGATGAAATTCTGAAATTTATCCCAACATTGGATTGGAGATGTTACGTATAGCATGGTGATAAGTGGTGCTGGTATTCATATGGAAAAAGGCATGAACTTGAAATACTATATCTCCTAAGGTGCTCTGAACGAAGTAGAATCCCTATCTTCTAGGGATATATTTATCTGGTTATACCATGAAATATTATATAATATTTAAATGGTTTACAATTATGTGTTATTATCAATTAAATGTTCCCCTATTCAAACAAGGAATTGTTCATTTTTACAACGTTTAATGAGATCTATTAAACTGATGCACACTCTAATATGATCACTATTTTTATTAATGAGGATGACATTGTCACAAAATTTTTATTTTTTAACCTATCAGATGAAATTGAATATGATAATTCTATTAACATTATATTCCACCTTGGAGGCATGAGAGTGTTATATAACCCAAGGTTCATGTTTGAAACCCTTATGGTCATAGGGCAGGCCCATGTGATGGGTGCATATGTCACAATATATTGTCATCATCTCTATATAATTAGAAGTGAACATATAGTGTTCCTACTTCAATAATGATATGTATATCTATTTCTATTATAGGTTCATGGTAAAAAGAATCAATATGGGTCGCAATACCCCTTATATCCCTAGAGTTATCAACCTATGTTCATGGATGGTGGTGGAGATACCTTCATTAATTGTTTTTGGGGGATCCCCTAGGTCCTATTTTTCATATTCAATTTCTCCTTAGAAATATATAACCTTATTCATGGTAGATAATATAATATAATCTCTATCCCCAACGAAGAATGATAGGTTATCAATCAAATGTTATCATCTCAAACTACAAAGTAAATCATGGGAAAATTATCTAGATGTCAACATTCAAACATAATATTATGGTGGGATGGGTAAATATGGACATCCTATGTTATAAAAAATAACATAGAGAGATTTTTTATTTCCACTGACAAAACATGGAAACATTCTGAATCAAATAAGGAATCAGTCCATCTATCTTATAATGATTCTATTTCTGCAGGCATGATAATTTTCACATAGATATGATCCAGTGAATTTCATGATATGTAGTTTCCTATTTGAGACATATATGTTTCCTTTTTTTTCTTTAGAAGCTCATAATAATTATTTATAAAGCTCTAAGGGTAACTATAGGTAGTTCTCAAGATGTTGGGGGGGATGTCAATATGTCACGTTCCTTCAAAAGTTGTTTCCCTTACCGTTTGTGGAATCCTCCCTCAACCCACTAAAATTCATAATATTAAAAATAGTTGTTATCAATTCATAACATGACAATTTTTTAATTTATGTTATAAATAAAACATTGATGGAATGAAAATATAATAGACTTGTGGCAATGAATCAAAGGTCTCCCGAGTAAGAAATTATAGGCCATGTACTACTATAAATAATGAACATTTTGTTAGACTCTATGTCCCCAAAATGGGATTTAATACTGATCTTTCCAAGGGTATTTTGGTTTCTCTTTTCATACCCTTGAATGGTTAAATTCATTTGGGGATAAAGTTTCCTTGTTTTACCCAAAATGTTGAATTTTACAGATCAAGAGGAGATTAATCTTGGATTAATTGTAAACCAATGCACGTCAAATATTTTCGTAATTGAGATTTCATGAAACATAAATATAACACCCTAAAATTTAAAAATTCTATGCCTCACAGCTTTTATAACATGAAACACAGAGCTTTAGGTGAGCAATAATATACAATAAAAATATTTGTATTTAGGTTGGTAGTTCTCGCCTAGTTGATTCATTAGAGGGTATGAATAGTATTAACCACATTATGAAACTAATTTTAAATATATTATATAATTTATTTATTAATAATAAATATTTTTTAAATTTTTTATTAAATTTATTTTATACTTAATAGATACACTTTTTCCTCAAAAATGGTTTTTATTTATTTTTTTAAAAAATAATATAATTTATTTATACCACTTTGAGAAATTGTATTTCTCAAACTGAACATAATAATTGAAATGATCATGTCAATGTAATCTTACCTTGAATTTTATATAATTTTATAAAAAGGTTTATTATTCATTAAATAGGGAAATACTCTTTTTTTTGAAAATAGACTTTTCCTGTTAATCATTTTTGATGATTAATGTTATTTTAAAATAGTTTCAATGTAATGTTAATGAATTTATATTATTAATTATATAATTAAAATCATTTAAAATAAATATTTTGAAAATAGAAAATGTGAAATAATTTCAGTAACTTATATTGTGAAAAATAGTGGTTTAAATTAAATATTATAGTTATGTTTAAATATTATTTTTTAATTCAAACTTTTTATTAATGTCTTTTACATGAAATTAAATGAATTTTTTCAAAATTGATAGTAATTATATTTTACAAAAATAATATTCTAATAAATTACTTAAAAATAATTAAAATAATTAGATAATAATTGTTGGATATTTTATGGTCTAACAAGAAATAATGTGTGAAAATTTTCACCTATTATGTAAAACGTACAACCCTTTATTTTTTTACCATAGTTAGAATTGAATCATTTTAACTAAGGGATAACCAAAACCATGTGATTTAAAATGACACCAAAATTTTTATAAATTCTATTAGTTGATGTGATTAAAATAAAATATTACCTTATATTAAACTAAGTATCCATTTGGAAACATTTTTATTTATATTGAATTTTTTATAATGCAATATTTTGATAAATTCCAAAATTCCCCCTCCTATCAACTATAAATAAGCGCATGCTCCTTCATTTCATTACACCACATTGAGCATTATAGTGAAACAAAACTATTAAAAATTATATTATAAATATAAATTTACACAATATAGAGGTTATTGTATTCCTAAAATACTAACACAATATCCCATTGGGGGATATCTAAATGAATTGTATCGAATAAGAAGTAATAGCCTTTAAAAATAACTTTCATTTATACTCTATTTGACAAAAATATAAATAAATTTAATTTATTATAAAATCATAAATATTGTTTAATTAATTTTATAAATTTTATTTTTTATTTTAAAAAACCATTATACACCCTATTTTAAATCACACATGAAGTGAATGTATCGCTCGTGCGTATGTATAGCTAACAGTCTTCAAATAGTGATACAATTCATTTCTATTCGCCATATTATATGAATAGGTGTTATGATGTTTTTAATGTTTATATTTGATATTTATCACATAATTATACTTATTGAATGATATTATAATGTCTATATTCATACTATAAACCATTTTGGTAAATGCTAACATCAATCAAGCATACATGTGTACTACCGGCTCAACGAAGCAATGTGAATAATTTTTCATTTATATTTTGGTTGATGATATGATGGAGAATTTGAACCATATAATTGATATAAATGATATAATATTGATCCTATAATAGTTATTTACTTTTTTTTCTTGATTTTTTCCATCTATTAAAAAGTGATAATAGTGTTAATTCATACATATGGTATACAATCTCCATGAATGATATAATTTACTTTTCGCTCTATAAATTTTATGGATGAAGATTTAAAATTATATAATTAAAAAATATTATATCTATATCTTTATTGATATTTTGTAGGTGATATAACCAAGAGAAATGTACAAGGACTATATCAATTGAGTTGAATTACATATTGAAAATTAAATAGTTAACACTAGGAAATAAAGATTTTAATAAGAAATTATTGATAAAAGGGGGTGTTGAATTTTTATAAAGGGATAATATATGATATTATAGGTATTAGCATGACTATTTAATAGAATTATAATAAATTTAAATGTATTATATTGCATGTTGGAGTGATTTCTTAGAAAGGATAAATTGATGTGACAGTTTTATGTTACAATATCATTGTTTATCGGGATGGTTTATGAATAGTTTATGATGACTACGTCCTATAACATACATCCCATGAAACTTATAAAATCTATTCACTTATGGTTATTACATGAAAATAAAATTTTCCATGTCATTTTTATCACCTTATTTACTCAATATACCTAAAATAAATTTTTAAGGAAAAACCCCTTAATTTCCTTTATTATTTGAAAAGACATTTTCTTCCATATACATATTTTATTGAATTTTTTAAATAAGTTTTTTAAAATTCTAATATGATTGTTTAAATTAATTTCTACATGTGTTTTAATTTTTAAAAAAAAATTCACTATAGAATTTTTTTCATTTTCCAAATGAGGTAGTTTGTGACTTTTTCAACAATAGTATAGAAGGATTATTTTTAAACTTAAAAGGCATGAGAGTGTCTTCCCAACATAATTACTAATTTTTATTTTATTCCTAATTTATAATTTAAAAAGTTTATTTTCAAAGGAGATTTTTTCTTTTATAATTTCATAGCTTTTTTATGCTTTTTCAAAACAGAAAGGATATTTTCCTAAAAATGATTTAACGATATTTTAATGGTATTTATACTTATCAAATAAAAAACCCAGGTTCTCACCAATGATTAACTAGGAATGTGATCTAATAATTTCATACTTATTCTTTATATAGATATTTTATTAATAGTATGAAACAATTATTATAAACCTCATTTCTTTTCCACGAGGTATGTTATGATTATATTTTAATAAATCACATTTCTTTTCATGGGTTCTGATATAATGATTTTTTATCATATAATACACATATATATATTATTTTTTATGTTATCAGTGGGATATATATATATATCTCTACTAATAATTGGTAATTATTGATATATCATTAGATAAACAAGACTATAAAAGGTTATATACACGATTCAGTAATGGTCTTTATCCACTATGATTGTCCATCAATTAAACCATGACTACTTGGAAAGTTCGGGGAGTGAATATATTACACAAAAATTGTTTGGGAAAATATACTTCAGTACTATGTAAATGATTTATTATATTTATTTTTAATCCAAAATTTCTTGTTTTATTCGACAGTTATGCTTTCAAGTATAATGATATTTGATTATTTTATAATTCATGTCTTATAAACAACCAAACATTAGAAAATGATATACATGGTATTATTTCTAAATTATAATCTAATGTTCTCAAACACTATTTATAATTTTATTCTTATATAATCCTTATTATCTCTTTTTTTACCCTTTAAAACCATATAAACTCATCGTTTTTACCCTTAATTTCATTATGTTATTAAGAATGCAATTAAGTATGATATGTATATGAAGTGTTCTAGTTATAATGATCATTATGGGAGATGAGGTAGAACTATTTTTAATATGTTGTTTGTGATTCAATGTTTCCAAATATTCGAAACATATATGATTCTAGAATATACTTTTATTTTATGTAAAGAATATTAATCAATTTAGATTTAATATCTACATATGAAATGTATGGGTGGATACAGTTAGTATCGATGAAATATTAAGTTAACCTCATAAAAAGGATGATAAATATTTAGTCAGAAGAATGGGGATATGTATATGTATAGTATAAAATATGAATGTTATGGTAATGATAATAAATAAACTAGGTTGAAACTATAGTATCATATGATATGGTTTCATGATTTATACATCTTATAAATGATTTTTCATGATCATGGAATATCCAAAAATGTTAATTATTTCTCACACAATTTTATTTATTATTATTCAATTTTTGGATCCCAAATAAATTGTGTTAATATGGAATGGGGATGAAAATTAAATGGTTTTCCGCCATAATAATTGGAATGAGAAATATTATTTGTTATTATCACATTTCATTATCATGTTATGAATCACAATAATATTATAAATGAATAAAGGACAAAACAATTTTTTGTTGACTCCTTCAGGAATAAATTTCCACCATCTTTTAGTGCATCCATGGATCCACTAGTTACCGAGAAATGGATCAGTCCCATAGAAAAGATATTTTCTGATCTCTAGTTTTATGAAAATGATAATTGTGTTCTTGTTGTTTATCCATTTTAATGGGAATAAGATCACTATTGGACACTTTTCATGTAAACAAACATATAAGAAGAAATAGACTCTATGGAGTGGGATGAGTTTAACATATTATTTCTCAATAAGTATTTTATTCGTATTATTCATATGAAAATAGAGATGTAATTACTTGATATGAAATAATATTTTGATGAATATATAGTACTTATAAGTAAAATTTTATACGATTCGGCAATTACAATTCATGATTTATCAACCAACATTATTTTATGGTTGATCGATTCTTCATTTACTTAAAAACTACGTCTATAAAGTGAGTTAGCCATAAGGATCATTAGTAGCTATGAAAAAAAATTCTTTTCTCACATGATGGATATGAAGATTTTAGTTACCCATTATTCACATTATTTTGATATAAAAACATAATTGTTATTATATGGAAATTTTAAAAACCCATAGTGGGATGAATATGATCATTATAATATGTAAAAAATGTTTAAGTAAACATGGGGTAAATTGTAAAAATATAATTGGTAAATGTTTCAACTTTCGAAATCATGTTCACAATGAAATAAAATTTTTAAATGACGATATGAAGTAAAATAATGATGTGAATAGAGAGATCTTCATTTAATTCACCATCCACATTCCATTATTTTAAATTCATGGAGATTGGGATGTATTCTAACCAATTACCAAATAAATATATTAATTAATATTATTAATGTCAATAACTACAGAATCCCAAATAAAAAGGGAATTCTCATGTGATCTTTATTTCTGATGAGGGGTACGATAATGTTGTGGTGAATGGCACACATACCATCTAATCAAGAACTATTAATTTCTTATTTTATTCATTATCAACCCACTATTTAATATATATATATATAATATTATAACAGTGTAACAATTAAACCTATAAAATTATATGTTGAGATAGTAGTAAAAACCACTAATGGTATGGTTATTTAATCTCAAGTTTTTCATTCTCCTCTAGTTGTATTTTGTGAAAATGTGTTTCTTGAAAAAAATAATTTTTCCTATAGTTAAATAAGATTTTGTTTTTTTCCATGAATTTAATTTATTCAGATAAATATCCCATCAATATATGATTATGGGATGTTATATTGAATATTATGAACCATCATATGATAACATATCTTTGTGATGATAAAAATACACATCGTATGGGAATTAAATCCACCTTATGGGCCACGATTTCCATTAAAAATGGGCTTTTATGTTATATGTCTTGAGATAAACTAACATAAATGATATACATATTGTATGAGAAATTATAGTTTCCTTTACATAATAGTTTTCTAGTATTGCACTATATTTTGATGTTTATTTTTCAATAGAACTCATACCTGGTGCTACACCTATTTATACAACACCATATAGAAAGGATCCAAATGATTTTCATGAATTTATGAAGATAATATCGTAAAATATTCACAAGGTATTAATTTAGGAATCTATGCCTCTTATTGATGCACCTATTTTATTTGTTTAGAAGAAATATAGATCAGTATGACTCTCTATTTATTATAGAGAACATAATAAGATAACTATCAAGAAAAGTTTTCATTTAAACCTTATTGATGACTTATTTGATTAACTTCATGGATGAAAATAATATTCCAAGATTGATATTCATTCTATATGTCATCAATTTATTTTTATTAAGGAGGAAATTATGCCATCCCACCTTTTTATTATATAAATTTTCAATAAATTTTACAAAGATATGATCTTTTAATGTTTAGTGTCTTAGAAAAAATGTTCATAATACATGAAAACAGAATATATTTTTCTATTACACTTGAAAATATTACAAAATTTTAATCCTCGGTATATTTAATTCATCTCATATCTTAATGACATACATAAAATGAATGGGTGAACATTATGCCCATTAAGGGAAAATAAGGGGAATACTTTACTGGTGATTTTGAGAAAATATCAATAAGAACATGAATAAATAAATAAAGTCATGAGAGAAGGAAAAAAATTACAGTATTCATGACATGTAAATGTGTCTAAAATAATTAATTTTTTTATTAATAAGAATATCAAAAAAATTTACCACTAAGATGTAATAAAAATTACCATGGTTATTCACCAAGTTATCGTAAAACTTTACATCTATAGAGATTAAATTCATTACCCAATTTATTGTATTGATATCAAGGAACACTATTTATACATTTTAATTAATTTGGTCTACATTTATCATAATAAAATATTTCTTAAATAACCTTTGGATAATAAAATAAATGGATTACATAATATATCATGTTGTTTTAAAACAAAGTGTTTAAAAACAAGATACTTTTGTTATTTTAAACACAAAAAAAAGGAAGGAGGGTATCATGTATATTAGTACTAGTATAAAATAGATAATTTAGAAATATATTTAAGTTCCACTAGTGAATATGTTGTTTTGGGTATTCAAAAAAATTAAATAATTTTTAGATAAAAAAGAGAGAAATTTGAGATGTAAAATCAACAAAATAACGAGTATGAAAAAAAGGTTATAAAACATTAAAAGAGAATATATAAAAGTGTACCATCTATAAAATACTCTTAATATATTAATATGATATAATAAAATATATTGAAGAATATAGAATGGGAATTTTATGGAAATACCACATAAATAAGAAAACAAAAATGAAAAAGTGAAATTGAGGTTCCCTTTCCCATGAAGAGTGACTCCAAAAACATGAAGATTGGGACCTTGGGAGATTGAAGATACCTTGGGATAGATGATTGGTAGGTTATACTATCATAGATTCATGTATACTAACTATGAATGAACTTAAATAAATAAATTAGTTGGTATTTATATCAAAAGTGACGGAATATATTATTAATTTCCTTAGACACCTCAGTAGTGGAATTTAAAAAACCATGGGCTTTCCCATTGTATTTTCCCATGGTATTGGACCCATGGGAAACTGAATATCAAATTTCAATACACAGTATTAAAAAAAAATTATATTAATTACTAAATCAATATGATATTATTAAACATATCAAAAACTCAAAATTGTATTTTTTATATGCACCGAAAAAAATATTTTAGACAATTCCCATAAATTCACCCTAACCTAATTTTTATGTACTTATTTCAAAAATGATTTTTGTTTTTTCATAATAATTCTATAATTATGATATGTTTAACTACTAAATATAAAAACTGTTATTTATTAAAATAATAGTGGATGTAAAATTCATTGTTTAAGAAAATTAAAATAATATTATCATTTAAATATAAATAAGTGTGTTTTAATAATACTATTTCATTAACATAAATATTATTAATAATTGATTAGTTAATTTTAAAAATTATAAATTTATTCTAAAGTACAATAATCTTTCCAAAAAATCAATATATAAAATTCATCATAAAAAACTGAACTTTAAATGGAATTGATGGATCAAAAAATTTATTTATATAGATGGATTATAAAATAGTTATCTAAGGACCAAAAAAATTACCCTTTATAAAACCCTCATATGACCTATGGTCGGGGTGTGTTATATTTTCGAACTCATGGGGTGGCATTGCTAACATCGCCTGAGTGGAAATCTCTGTTAACTTGAACATATATCGTATGCAATTTCATTCAAGATTAACATGTTGAAGCTCATCTTTGGCTTGGTCAAGAGTAGAGTCAGAAGAATCTACCTCCCTCTCATGTTTTGAAAAATAGTCTTCATATGAAAAGACCCAATCAGATGAGGCCATCAACTCTTCTTTATGCATTAATTATCCATTATCATTTCTATTTATAATGTTAAAATTATTATTACGAATATTGTTTCCAATATTCATATTTATCAATGGTCTTATAATGATCCAAAACACAGGGTCACATATCAATTATACTCACTTAATTATTAATGTTATATATATTTTTTGTGTAAAAAATAATATAATAACCATTTTAAATAAACAATTATCGTTGAACAAGTTTGGTTGGGGAATGATATACCCACGGAAGCATTCACTACATAGTAAAATTAATATGAACTTATAGTGATGCATTTTGGTCTTTCTAATGTCCCTTTTATCCTCATGTTTTTAATCAATAGAATCATTATATATTACCTTCATCATTTTTGATAGTCCTTATAGATGATATTATTATATTTACCATGACTAAAGAATACCATTAAGATCATTTGAGAATTGTGATGAGGACCCTAAAGAATCATAATTTTTATGAAAAATTTACAATGTATAAAATTTTCTTCAAAAATAATCATTATTGGTCATATAATCTCATGTGAGTTTATATTAGTATACCCTTAAAAGAGATATGGTATTGAACATTGGTCCACACTAACCACTCTGATATAGATTTGTAGCTTTCATTTTTTGTTTGTATATAATTAGTTCATTGTGGAGTATTTTTCAGGGATATCAAATAAACTTATCGTGTTATCCTAGAAGGGATCCCAGTTCCATTGGATTTATGGATATGAGGAATGTTTTAAAATCTAGAGAGAAGGATAGTGAGAGAACCTATTCTTAAACAACCCTATAGTGGAGAATTGTTTTGTAATATATAGTTATGCATAAAATAAAGGACTTAATTTCATCATCATAAAGAATCCTATGGTTATAACTTATTCATCATGAAAATTTATGCCCCATGAGAAAAATTACCAAACTCTAAATTTGAGGTTAGCTATAATAATTTTTTCTTAATGATATAGAGTAATTAACTCTAGGGGAATGACGTGACCTATATACTAATTACAACATGTAAAGAATGTTTTCACACAGAAAGACCTAAACATGTGAAAAAGAAGATGGTTAGATCTGATTAATGATTATAACATCCCAACACATTACCATCATGGGAAATAAATCAAGGTGGATGATGATATGTATTGAATTTTGCATGTTAACTTAAATATGATGTGGCTCATTAAATTTCTGATATTTCATTACTGACATAGGATAGATCTTGAAATATTAATAAAAGTGGATAAATATTATCTTTATAAAATGATTTCATAGTAATCTATCCATGTAAATATTATATATGTATAGAAGGATGATGTAGAGAAGAAAAATAAGAATAAAAATATTCATAAGATAAAACTTCATTGTGATAGAATAATGATTTTTAGGAATGGTGTATGTGTCCCATGAGTACCAATTTTTAGGAAGGAGATGATGGATGAAGGTCATAGTTCATCATGTTTGATACACTATTTAAGTATGAAGTTGTATAGATATTATAAAGGGTAATTCTAGTGGGATGTAACAAAGAGATATATTACAGAGTATGTATCTCGGTGATAGGAACTTTAGTGTGTTAAAGGGTAGAGAAAAACATCTAAGGAGATTTTACAACCATTAACTATAAGTTAATAGAAATGGAAAAAATAACCATCAATTTTGTTGATAGACACTCCAAAACATATAAATGGAATAATGTTATAAGTTTTGTAGTCAATTACCTTATGATGTCAACACACATCATTTCCATTACTGGATATTTCACTCTCAATAAACATACTCAATTATAGATTAATGAAGTGGTAAAATTTCATGGATCTCCTTTTTCAATTGTACATGATCATGATCTGAGTTTGGCCTTAATGTTTTGTAGAAGTCTTCAGCATAGTCTAGATATAGATTTATGTTTCATAAATTATTATCATCCTTAGAAATATGGTAAGTCTCAAAGGATCATTAATATTTACAATAAATTTTGATATATTTACCTATGTATTTTAATGTTTTTTGGTATTGAAACCTTCTTTTGTTTGATTTTTATTAAAATAACACCTCTCAATTAAATATATGGATGGCACTTTATGAATCCCTCTATAGTTGTAATTTTATAACTCCAATGTATTGGAATTAGGTTAGAGAAAAAAATCAAATGGGACATAATATTTTTTGAGAAATTGCATAGAATTCTATAACCATTCCACATAATATAATATCAGATTATACTAGACAAAAAGCATTATGAAAATATATTGAGTTTGGATATTCTGAAAAGGAATTCCTAGGAATTTATTCGTAATAAGGGTGATAAAATTTAGAAAAAGGTGAAATCTGAGCCTTAGGTATATCATTCCATTAAAAAATCTTGATCATATTGGGATAATATCTTACTGATTGATGCTTCCACTGATTCTCTCCCATGATCATAATATGTTATTCATATCTATCTTAAGGAAGTGCATAACTGATCCTTCACATTTACAAAATATATAAGTGAAACCACTAGTTAAATATATTTCTTATGAATAGAAACTGGTAGAGATTCTGTATGGTAGAGATAAATTTCTACAGAAATGATTACTCAATAGGTAATTTTTTTAGGACAAAACCACCAATCTGAGGATGCCATGTGAGAATATGGGGATACGATGTGGAATAATTATCCTCATCTATTTTTATTTGAGTTATGATGAATTTAGAAGGAAAACATTATTTTAATGGGGGTATAATGTAAAGCCCTGATATTTTTATGACATATTTCTATTTAAATAATTTGATTCCATCAATAGCTTTCATTACACATAATAATGAGTTGAGGAAAACCATGTAACATTATTAAAATATTATGTTTCTTTTAACACCTAATCATTGGTTTGATGGGTTTAAATATTAATAAATAAAAAATGAAAAACATACTATGTAAAAATTTATAAAATGGATTCATTAATTATAAAATTTTTATAATTAAAAATAAAAAATATTTAAAAATCAAAATGATTATTTTTTTTGAAAAATAATTGATAGGCATACAGTGGATTTTATATTATAAATTAAATTAATCGCTATTTTAAAATTACTTTAATTAAAATTATATATTATTTAATTTATCCAATATTTTAAAAATTCAAAGTATATTTTTCATGGAAAATGTTATGAATAATTCATGATTTATGTATAAGACTGTATTTTTTAAATATTGCTTTTTTCGAATTTTACTCGCATAATTTAAAAGTAATTTCATTAATTTATAAGTGTTTAATTAGATAAAATTTATTTTATATTTTTAATCATGTTGTTCAAATCTTGTAAATAAGCCTGTTTTTGACAATGTGAATAAAACCCGTGTTAAAATATATCACCTTAGTAAAGGTTAAATTTTGTTAATCTTGGTTAAAAACAAATGATAATGCCATAATTATTCATTATAGTTATTATTTTCTAAATTCAATTTTATCCTTAGCACTTTAGTACCTTTTTTCTTTAGTTTAATGGATACTTTTGATGGAAAATGACTTATATATTATTTAAATCAAATAAAGTTACAAAATATAACTCTCTTAGTTTAAAACATCCTTTATATTTTCTCATATAAATAAAAATATGTTATGGATGAATATTTATAGTAATTTTCTGAATAATGAATTTAAATTAAAAATTCTAATTTATATCTTAGTTTTATGAATTTTATAATTACCTTTAATATTTATACAACACCAAAATAATAGTTATTCAATTATTAGAAAAATATAATACGTGATTTTGAAAATAATAAGTGATATAATTATGGTAAGTTAAATAGTTACATTAATATTGTATGTTATAATTACATATTATTTTTGGCTTACAATATTATATTATAATTAAATATTTTTATTCATTTCCTTTAAGGAAAATAAATTGAATAGTGTCAAAATTAAAAATAATGATATGTTTTAAAAATAATATAATATTAAATTATTTAATAATAATATAAAAACATGAAATAATACAAGGTGTAAATGATATGGTTAAAAATATAATAGTGTAGCCATTTTTGGTCCAATTGTCACCTAATATGTAAAAAATTACAACCCATTGAGTTGTTACTGTAGTTAAAATATAAATTTGGTTAACTATTGGTTAAAAATGATGAGGTCTAAATTGATAGAAACGGTTTTATTAATAATGTCATTTTAGGGGATTAAAAAGCTACAATATATTATCGTTAAACCCCTGTCCCTTTGGATTCATTTTTCATGAGAATGAATTAATTGTTATTCAATCTTTTGAAAAATTCCAAAACTTCTTCTCAAGTTAATTATAAAAGTGCACCTCTTACATCACTTCATTACACCAAATTAATCCTTATAGCTCCACAAAACTCTACCAAATTTTATTATAAACTTCCCTTTACCCATTATATATGTATTTTGCTTCTGAAAAACCATCCTTATTTCCAATTATAGGATATCTGAATGAATCATTTCAAATAAGAGATAATCTCATTAATCGATCACTTTCTTTTATACTCTTATTTATCTCCTCTAAATATATGATATTTATTATAAATTAATAAATTAATTATCTTTAATATTATTAAATTTTATTATTATTATTATTTAAAAACCGATATACACCCACTTTCCCATCAAACAATAAGTGAAAGTATCACACATTCATACAAATGGCTTACTACATCCATATAGTGATACGATTCATTTTTTATCACTATCTTTTATGGATGTGTAATATAATGGGTTTAATGTTTATATGATTTATATGACATTACTACACTTATATATTGAAAATATTACTTCTATATTCTTACCATACTATCAATTTTGAAATAATAACATCATTATTACTTACGTATGGACTACGATATCCATAATAAAATGTGATTCCTTTTTCATTTATATTTTACACTGATGGTAATGAGGATTAATTTTTGGAATATATATGATATATACATTTTAAAAAAAATCCTATAAAGGTGAATTAATATTATTCTTTATTTTGTTCCATCTTTCAAAAATCATAATAGCATTCATTCATATGTACAGTCTACTGTCTCTATGAACAGTGTAAATCATATTTTTGTGTCTAAATTTTATGGATGAATATAAATACGTATATAAGGAATATAAATTATATTTATATATTTATTTCGAATATTTAGGTAATGTATCCATGATAAATGTATAACGACCAGAACTACTGAACAAAAATACACATGTTAAAATAAATAGTTAACATGCAGAAATGACGATTTTAATACAGAATTATTGATAAAAGCGGGAGTTGAAATGTTATAAAATGATCATATATGATATTATATGTATAAAAATGACTTATTTATATAATTATAATAAATATAAAATTATTATACATGATTATAGAGTGATTTCAAAGAAATTATATCATAAGGTAATGGTTTTATGTTAAAATATCAGTACTTACATTATTGTTTATGATTAATTTATGATGATAAAATATCATGATATAAAACTCAATAATAATATTAAATTTCATATATTGTTTTTATATCCTGAAAATAAAAGTTATACATATATTTTAATCACCATAAATAATCAAGAGACCAAAAATATGTTTTTATGGAAAATAATATTTATCTCCCTCATAAATAAAAAATATTTTTTATTCTATATCCTTGATTTCTAAAACTATTTTAAATATTTTTTTATTATTCTATGATATTTTAAATTCAATTTAACTGTTGTTTGAATTGTTTACAAAATGGGCTGAATTTAATCATATTTCATTTTCCAAATGAGGTATTTTGTGATTTTTTTGAAAAATGTATAGAAGGAATTCTTTTAAAAAAATATATGATATAAAAATATTTTCCTTCCATAATATTTATTTTTTATATTTGAAGATTCATTTAAAATATTACCAAGTTATTTTAAATGATAATTTTTACATTATAATTTCACAATTTGTTTAATATGTGGTTTTAAAATAGAAATTTTATTTTCCCCATGAATGTTTAAATGATTTTTTAATGCTGTTTTTTCCATCACTGAAAAAACCCTTGATTTTAATTATATTTCACTATGGATATCATCTGATGATTTCATCCATTTTATCCTCTTGATGGTTATAAATATGATGAACCAATTTTTATGAAACCTACTCCTTTTCCATGTGTTATGTTATGATGAAATGACAATGAAACCCATTTATTTTCAATGGTTCTGATATGATGAGTGTTTTATGATCTTATGAAACACATATGTATGATTTTCATTATGTGACATGTGGGGCATATAAATGTCTATCCAATGAATTTGGTGATGATTTTTATCTCATGAGATAAAATAGGATGTAATGGGGGGGAAACCATGTTCAGTATTAGATTTTTTTCCACTATGATTTTCATGGTAATGAACCTTGACTACTACGTTGGATTGTTGGGGTGAACCCAATCTACTATGATAATCTTGTAATAGATCCTTCACTACTGAGTAAACAATTTTTAATATTTATTTATGTGAAAAAATAGAATTTATTATGCCAATTTTATTCTCTCATGGATAATGGTATTTGATTCATTTATGATTTTTTTCTTTTAAAATGGAAAATATATTCCATGATATATAGGTTTTTCATTTTCAAATCATATGTTCAAGTTATCACACACTATTTCTCTTGTATGCATATATGATAATTGATATCTCCCTTGTTCAACCATACTAATAATGTGATTATAAAATTTTTTTAGGATTCATTTCATTGTGTAATTATGAATGGTATTAATTAAGATACGTCTAGAAATGGTACTACTTAGGATTATTTAGTACAGAAATGATGTGGAACTTCTTTGAAACAGTTGTTTCTGTTTCCATGTTTCCAACGATACTATAATTATATGATTATGTCTTTGAATATAATGTTACCATAGGAATGATAATCTAAAATCAGTCTATAAAACTTATCAGTTATAATAATTTCATCATCCTTTCCATGAAATTGGATGTGTTACTATCACTCGTGCGTATTTGTAGACTACTTCCACTACATAATGACATAATTCATTTTCCATCACCATTTTTCATTGATAGTTATTATGATGTGTTAAATGTTAATATTTAATATTTATGACATTATTATTATTTATTCTTAGTATTATATCTTCTTTCTTACATTCCAATCCTTTTTAAAATCATAACATCAATCATGTGTATTCCTAGACTACAACGTCCATGATGTGATATAATTCATTTTTTAATTACTATTTTACAAGGACGTTCATAAAGATATATTAAATGAATATATTTATATATAAATAATATGATATATTAATTATTCTTTATTAGTGTATTATTACTCACCTTTCATTGGTTTCATCTATCGAAAAGTAAAAAAGTATCATTCTTGCGTACATATGTCCCACCATCTCCTTAAATGGTGCAATTCATTTTTAAATATCTACATTTTATAGAAGATTATAAATATTAATATAATCAATTAACATGATATTTATATAATAATTATATTTATAGATATTATGTAACCATGATACTGATGAATGAAACAATAAAACCATACCAAGACATACATAAAAATGAGACAGCCAACACCAAAAAATGATTAATATCATATAGGGTTGTTAACAAATGGATGTTTAAAGGATATAAGTAGATAATATAGTGTATTATAAGTATATAATTTGTTTATATACAATTATAATAAACTTAAATTTATTATACATGAGTTTATAGAACTTATTAAGCAACTTAGACCAAAAGATAGGGATTTTGCATCATTTTCCCTTCACTAATTCATGTTTTAAGTTTACATTCCAAGATAATTTTATTGGGTGTATATAATAATATTTTATATTTTATATAATGAATAATTAAGACATAATGGTATTTTATTTTTCAATTCAATTTATATACTCCATGGCGATTTGACATGGTAGTTACCTAGTGGTAAGGGGTTTCCAAACTAAATTTATATCCTTTGGTTTACATTACATTATAAATTTTTTTATTATGAAAATTTAGCGTGTAATGACCTATAATTATTCTATGTTTTACTTACAATTTTTTTATTTTTTTCAAGTAACCACTTCATTGATTATTTCTCACTATGATCATTGTAAGAATTTATCATCTCAAATATTCTTCTTTGGGACATATGTTATGTTTTAAACCTCATTTATATAATGAGGTGTTTATACGAAACCTTTTATTTTTGTATGGTGAATATAGTAATTGACATGGTATTTAATGTTTCATTTAATGTTAATTTTTATGGGTTTCGTGAATCATATTTTACAAACCCGGTAAGGGTTTATTTCACAATCTCATCAGTATTCATGATTAATTATGTTTATGTAATCAATGGGGGAAAATTTTCTATTATATAATATAAAATATATTTTATTATACTATGTTTATTTTATTAAAAGATAATTTTTTTCATTCATTTTTCTTTCTAAAAAAGCTCAACAAACCGAATGAATATTTTTAATGAAAAACAAATTTATCAATCACTTCTTTTGAAAATCTTTTTTATCCATATCGATGTTATATAAAAATGTTTCACAAATTTGTTTAATAATATATTATGATATTTAATTTAATTTTTACACATGATTGAATATTTGATGAAAAAATATAAATTTATCATTTATCATTTTCTGAATGAGGTACTTTTTAATTTGACCAAAAATGTAGAAGAAATATATGTTTTAATATAAATTGCATTAATATAGTTTTACGCCGTTATGAATACTAAATGTTTTGAATCATCCATTACAGGTTTCTATAGTTATTTTTTAAATAAAATGGTTTCCTTAACATTTTTGAATAATTACGATTTTAAATATGTTATTTCAAAAATGAAAGGTAATTTTCCTTAAGAAATTATGCAGTAATTTTTTTGAAAGTATTTACACATATGATATCATATTTTATTTAATATCATTACTTATTGAGGATATAATCAAATGATACAATCTAACTTATTTATATAGATTGATTGTATTCTGTTAAAATAGTTAAATTGTTGTCTTTTGGTACGCTTTTTAATCTAATATAGTAATTTATTGATTGTTAGGTGTTTTGATGATGTTTTACTATTTATTCATATAAGGATTATATTAAACATTTTATGTGATGGGTGAGGCTCAGAATTATATATCACCTCAAGGAATTGGTAGGTTCTATGAGAAAAAATATATTGGATATTTGGATTTGGCCTTACCTATTATATATGATATCCTGGTATAATTCCTCATTGGTATGTTTAATATGCCTCAAATTATGAATTCCATAATTATAAAATAAGTTATTATTGTCCATGTGATTATTTTAAAATATTTTATGCACATGGAAAAGTATCAAACCCATGTAACTATTTATATAGATTTATTTGATCATCATTTATTCCTTAAATATTATTCATTTTTTATTTTTTTTATGATATATTTATTTATATGAGTTCCTTTACTAATAAATTGAGATCACCATTACTTTTTTTCCATTATCCAGGTTATGAAGAATGAATATTTGAATGGATTCAAGGGGTCAAAATATTTACATTCATTATATTTTAATTTATGTTTTAAAATTTAATGTTAGATAATGCATGTATCGGGTTTTCCAAGTCTTTTAAAATATCTTATTCTTTGAGATATGATGGGATATATATTATAAAAATTTATTAATGTTCCCATAAGCTCTTGGATACTAGATTTATGTTCTTTAATGTTGGTATTAGAGAATTTTTAACAGTAACCATATGAACTATATATTGGTAAACATAGAATATGGAAAATTATATGATGAAATACATTGAATATAAGTAAAAATATAGAATACATCCTATATTGATGGAAATATAATGAATATGTTGTTTTCCTATAAAAACAACCCTAACTTGATATTTAAAGTGTATGTGGTATTGCAACATATGCATCTAGGTCATAAATACTAAAAAATAGTTGGTAGAATATATCTCAATCTCCATTCTTGTACATGGTGAGTGTTACCTTACTGTGAGCCTATTTTGACACTCCACAAGGATATTCTTAGGTTTATTCACATTTTATTTATGAACACATGTGATATATTATGGAACAGAGCCTATGGAAAACTATTAATTAGAATGTGATATGGGATAAAAATAAAGTTGATTAGGTTAATAATTTAACGTTCATAATATGTTAATAGGTAAAGATACCCTTTTCTATGTGTTATATAATGGTATTTTATCATGATTAAATATATTTTGAGGGGAAGTTTTGGTAATAAAACCCTTAATTTCAGTATATGTTAGTAGTTAAATGTTTATTTTCCTAATAATGATTCTATATTTTGTGGATATAAGGTTAATGTTATTGATAACCTTCATGGAAAATATGATCATTGATGTTTTGGTAATAATTCATGATTATGAAAAAAACACTAGTATACGTTAGGAATATATCATATGGATAACCATAGGATTGAAATGTAATTTGGTGAAAATCTGGTTATTCTTAAGTATGCTATACTGGGAATAATATATGATTATAGTGAGAGAAAAAAAAATTAATGATGATTTCATTAATTGATCAAAAAGTATATGGTTTTATATTGGCTATATGGTGTTTAATTATATTTATAAAAACTATTAACATATTTTTGGGAGTATATGATGTGGGAATATACATTGTTGGAATAAAACCTATTGAGTTATTTGTATTATTTAGATATAATAAATAAGTTTATATTTTAAAAAATATTATCTTGTTTTTTGAATTATTTGGATTTGAATTTGGTCAGTTCTATTTTCGAGGGGATAAAAGGTAACAAATTTATAGGATGGATTTACTTGAACTTTGGGGGTTATATTTGATGTTTTTTGAGATTAATGCATTTATTTATTTTAGATAACATGTTCTAAACATTTTAGTTTTGATTAATATTTATAGAAATAAATATTAACCTATCATTTTATTGTGTATATTATTGTAAATTAAAATTTTATTTCATTGATTCATGTATGAAAAAATCATCTTGAATTTTCATTACATGGAATAAGAGGTGAGGTATAAATTCTTAAAAGAATAACCTATGTATGAGATTTTTATTTTGAAATGGAAATAAATAAATAAACTAAATTTTCTCATGTTCACTATCATATCAATAAATGAATCACTAATATTTACTAAAATTAAAATAAAAATAAAATCTTTTTACCATCATTTCTGATGAATTTATAATCTTTTCACCATTATTAATTAATGGATTTGTTTCTCTTAACTCTATCATGACTATGTTCTATCTCACTCTCTATTAGTCCTTATATAGTATTTATCACCTCCATTTCTATATTGTAACTTCCCGATAAATGTTATCATTATCTGGGAAACTGATTATTTATTATTTAATGAAACCATTATCCTTCTTACTTCCCCTTTTTAAAAGAATATTTTTTTCGTTTGAATGATGTGGGATTATAAAAAATGTATTTATAAATATGGATCCATGTAAATCAAAGATTAAATTTACAGGTACTGATTTATTTAAGGTATAATAATGTAACACCATAAACATTTATAATATTATTCTCAATAGCATTCTTATTACATGACACCGAGCATTATGTGAGCCACATTACAATATAAAAATATAATTATTTTATGTGATAGATATCACCTAGATATTTAATTAGTGGGTATTAATTGGAATTAAAAAATTATAAAAAATATGTATGGATGTTTAATATAATATATTAATTATTAATAAATAAATAATAAATTTTTTTTATTGTCATTTTCTACATAAATAATAAATTTCGTACTCAAAATTATTTTATTGATTTTTAAGAAAACAATATATCAATATTCTCCCACTTTTATAATTTTTCATTGAAAAATTGAAACTAAATTTCGAAATAGTAATGTAAAAATTATCTTAGAGTATTTTTTTATATTTCAATGAAAATATATTTTTTAATGAAAAGTGAAAATACATTTTTCTATTAAAAACATTATATTTTTTTAAAAGATATAAAATGTTTTTCTGTTTAAATTTTTTTTCAATTTAATATTAATTCATTTATGGTATTAATAATTCAATTTATTTCACTCGAATAATTTTTATTTAATATTATAATATAAAACAATTATTACTTGAGAAACTAATTTATATAAAACCACTTTTTATCGTGTTTTGTGAATTTAATTTTTAATATTAATTCATCAAATTATATGATTTAAATTTTATAAAATAATTTAAATATTTTCAACAAAGGATTCCATATTTTATAAATATAAACCATTAATTAATGGTGATAATGAATTATAAAATCATGAACAAAATCACTACAATTAATTTTACAATTTTTTTTCGATGTACAAACCAAGAGATAAGTGTATGTTTAACAATTAAAATTTCATAAATTTTATTTTATTGATATATTTAAAATTCATACTGTCCCTAATTTAAATCTCTACCTTTTGGGAGTATTTTGTTTGAATATTACATTTTTATAATTAAATCTTTTATGAAATTCTAAGTGTGTCCTCTCCCCCAAATATAAAAGTGCACCCCTCCACTCTCTTATTTTCTCCACCGTGATATATATATATTGAAAAAAACATTCCAAATTATCTTATAAACTTACCTATCCATGAATAATATTTTATTTTTTCATAAATGTTTATTCTAAAGGTCATTCAGAAAGGATTTAAAGGATACCAATAGAAAAAGTGGTAGTCAACCCACTTGACATCTTTCAATTAATTTGTTATTATACCTACTCTATATATATTGTATTGAACATAAAATAATAAAATAGGTATTTTTTAAATAACGGCCATTGTTCACAATATTTTCCTTCAAATGAGAAGTGAGTTTTTCCCTTGTTCATACTTATAGACTATTTCCTCCATGTATCGATACAATTTATTTTCCATCATGATTTTTTCTGAATGGCTATTATGATGAGTTTAATGTTTATATATGATATTTATGATATTATTATAATTCATTATTTATAATATCATATCTTATTTCACACATTTTTATCGATTGTAATATGATAACTTTACTTCTGTGTATGTGTGGACTACCACATCAATGATGGGTTGTGATTTGCTTTTTATTTCCTTTTCAAATAAATGTTAATAAGGAAATATTTGATTAATAATATATATATATATATATCTTTGTGTGTGTGTGTGATATAATAATGACTCTGAAAATTTAATTTATTATTTACCTTACATTTTTTCTTTCAATCAAAAAGTAAAAATGACTTTTATACATACATACAGTTTACATCCTCTATTAACGGTGTAATTAATTTCTATACCTCTACATTGTATGGATGATTATAAATAATTATATAATGAATATATATGATATTTATATCATGAATATAATAATATATAATATTAAACCATCAGTATGATTAATGTACTGTAACTAAAAAATCAATTCTTAAATAACAAATGAAATAATTGACACCCATAAACAATGATTTTAATAAGAAATTATTAGATAATGGGTTTTAATATTTTATAAGTGGTTATTATATGAAATTAGATGTATCTAAATTTTTATTTTATATATTTACAAACAATATGAAATTATTATATAGAATATGTTATAGTTATTACAAAGAAATACAGACCCGAGGAAAGGGATTTCATCCCAATTTCTCATCATTGAGGAATGTATTAATGTTATACACCTAATATATTTTATATGGTATATATATATATATCAATTTTATATGTTATATCTTCAATACATAATACTTAATTGTATTTAATTTTAAAATTAAAATCATTTCATCAAAGGGGATTTTACTGGAATATAAGCAATTTGTAAGGGGCTTCATAACTCAATTTATTTTCCATTGGTTATATTACGTATTAATTATATTTTATATTAAAATATAATGTTTTTAGTGAAATATGATAATGATATTTTTTAATAAACTTTTTTATGTGGAGTTATATGTGTTACACGTAATCACTTTATTTATTATTTCTCACAATTATCATTGTTAGGGTTTAACATCTCAATTAGTATTCTTTAGGAAAAATGGTATGTTATACACTGATCATCATTTGTGAGGAAAATATACTTATACATTGTTATTTTTTATCATAAATATCCTATGTTCATGTTATTTATTATCTCATTTGAATATATTTATTTCATGGGGGTTAGGAATCTAAATTTAACAAACCGCTAATTGTTAATTTCACAATCTCGTCATTTTTAGGGATTATTATGTTTATGACTCCATTAGGGGGAATTATATAAACATTATATATTAAACCAAATTTATTTTCTACTAATAAAATCACATTTTTAAATTACATGTTGTCAATTCATTTTCCTCTATTTAAGAACTCAATAGACTTAAATTTTTTTTAATAAAACCTTCTTTATCCATCTCCTTGGTCTGAAATAATTTTTATTCCATATCCATTTTTTCAAAAATTATGTTATGATTTTTTTAATATTATCCCATAAAATTTTTTAAAATTATTTATCTTGTTGTTTTCTAAATGAGGTAATTTTTACTTTTACCAAAAATGATAAAGTAGTATATGTTTTAACATATACAAAATGAATGGAAGTTATGACATGAATGAAATTTAACTCTATTAGGACTACTCCATGATTTAAAAATTCTCATACTAGTTTACATAGTTCTTTTTAATGACAAATTTTAATAATAGTTTGTAAAAAATTAACTTTATATAATTGATTTCAAAATAAAAATGGTATTTTCCTCATGAAAACTTCAATTCACTTTTTAAAAGTATTTCCATCTATGTGAGAATTGTTTGATAAATCACATACCTTACTAAGAATATAATTTTTAATACCATCAAGTTTATTTCCCAAGATGGCTTATGATCATTTTGATTGGCCAATGTATGGACATTCCAAATAATGGTTCCCCGATCCCTAAATATGTTTATTTTTTGGGGGCATAAGTTCTATTTTATATTCATATTATGAATGAAAAAAATCAAATTAAGAGATATATGGTGCCTATAATTATATAGTCCCTTGATGTATCAGTATGTATCATGAGAGAAAATAAGTGGGTTATTGTGTTATAGACTTACCCATTAACATATTATATCATGGCATGAGTCCTTGATTGTTTGTTTATGATGTTACAAATTATGTATTCCATCATTTCAAAATCATTGATTTTTTTCTTGGGATTATTTTAATAGATATTATATCTACATATATGTTTTAATATCATTTGATGATTTATGTAGAATTATTTTATCATTTTTTATTCCTACCATATTATTCATGTCTCTTTTAGTAAACTATGGATTCTATTGTATGCATTACTTAAATGATAAGTTGATATCACCTTTATTTTTTTCCCATAACCAAGGATATGAATAACGAATATTATAATGACTTTAATGATGTATAATATTTACTTTAACTATTTTATATTTTATGTTATCAGTTGTAATTAGAGATTAAATTATATATCTAAGATATCATGACTACTATAGTATTCGGTCTTTTGGCATGTGATTTCTTGTTTCCTATTTCAATGTAATAAATTTACCACTGACACTGGGATACTATAGTTGGGTTTATTATAATATAGGATCCTAATAAATATGTATCAGTAGCTACTTTCCGGTCATTCAAGGTGATGAGGATAGTTGAATGAGATTCTTCTAGATAGGTTTCTAATTAATAAAACAAAGTCATGACGACTTATTTCTTAAACTCCTAGGGAATCTCCAGGGCATAAAAAAGAACATATATGAGATATTTTTATTGGTGATACTTTCAAGGATTTTTTGGAATATCAGTGATAACTTCTTCTTCCATAAAGATGTAATACTTCTTCACTAGAGGTTTATTCTTCCTAATGTGGGGTTCCTCTATGTTGTGTGGGTTAATAGTCACAACACATGTGGCTGAAAAATGGAACATGAATATATGTCATGTTTATATCTATTACTGGATTATTGGGTTGATCTAGTATACATAATCATCAGGGTTGTTAGGATTGTTTCACACTCTCTAAGAAGTTATCTAGAATAATTAGATACTAATGACACTTTGAAGACTCTATGGAGTATTTATATTATCATAGTTTTTACCAAATCTCGTAACCATAGGTATTGGCATATATATGTATATGACGATGATTTTTATATGATATGGGGCTAATCCATTATTGTGTCTTCCCCTATATCCTCAATTTATTTTGAACATTACCTCAGACTCCTTGGCCTCGTGTAGAGAACTCCAGTAAATATATATTCATAATTTGATAAGTGATATTCTGATAAAATGGAATCAATAGGGGTTTTGATAATATCATCATATGATTGATGTTACATTTATTAGGTTCTTCCTATAATCAAGTTAATGGGAGAATGAAATCTATGAGATTTATGGCAAGTTATGGAGTTAGATAAAACTATTCCTATAATGACCTATTCTACAACAGATGATTACAAATGAATATATAGGGAATGTCTGATGATGTCCCCTTGGATGATATAAGATTTTGTGGTTCAATTATTAGTTTACAAAGTGGGTCTCTAAAGAATGAATGAGTATGATCAACTATCTTTTGAACAATTCAGTTATAAAAAAAATTCACACAAGGTCAGGACTTCAATCCAATAAATTTATTTTTTTAATTGAGTGGTGAACATAATATCCACATGCATTGGGTATTTTCCAAGATTTATATTTCTAGAATCATTCATTCCCTGGAGGATTTCCTTGATGATAAAAAAAATTCCTCGATTTTGTAACATAGTATCCTATGAAAAGTGAAATAGACGGGATGATCACTAAGGCCAACCTTAATGAGTTTCCTTTGATCTAGAGTCATTAGAAGATTATTTTCCATGGATTAAATTAAATAGATAGGAACATTTTCATTTTGAATGTAATATACCTTGTTAATTCATTCCTTAAATAACAAGCTACACTGCTCAATTTTTTCCTCCACATAGGGGTAGTTTTGCAGCTGTTTTTACTCAACACAAGGCACAACATGAGGTGTATCTTTCCTAAGATGTGAAGTATAAAATAGATAAATTTTAATTATGAATGTTTTTGTTTCTATTAGAAAATACATTTTACCTTATCTCATGGGTTTGGGAAGTATTTATCCTTGGTTTATTGAATGACATCCTCTGAGCATTGGGATATGTCTGCAAACAACCATAACCTACATGACTATTTTCAATATGATTATAGTTGTTTAAAATTTATTGTATATTTTCCCCATATACATCTCTAAAAAATAATCCTTTAGGAGTGACATGTTTAGTGGATATGTTAGTATCTTTCATTTGGAATTATTGTTTTAGATCATTTATTCTCATGATGTTTGTGGTTTGCGAGTTTAATGATCATCATTTTCATTGGTGTAGAGATTAATTAATAGATGATTTAATGAAAAAGGAATTCCCACCACATGATGGTCCCTATAATTAAGCAACAATGATAGATGAAATCTCTCCCAAAAAAATCTACACAAATAACATCAACTTTTTCCTCTTCTGTGTCTATTGTGCCCATCATGGTTCCACATCGAGACAGAAAGTGTAAAAATTGTTCCACTAGATTTACATTGTCATAATAGGCTATTAAAATAGGGTTTAAAAATTTAATTGGAGGTAGGGTGGTTTCTACCTAATTAGGATACAACATTAATTTTGGATTCATAGGGGAACATCACCCTTCCATGGCTTCCAATCGAGCTACAAGAGACATGACCGTGTTATGGAGTTATGGGTGTACAATTTTTTGAAATAACTACTGATCACAAGTATTGGGTGAATCCTGACATGGTCACCAGATATTTTTTAATAGTGGATTTTTATTCTTTATTGGGACCGTGTTATTGTCTCATAATTGGGGAGGTTTCATCCTTAATGAAGGATATTCATGATCTTCGACAATTAACATGTTTAGTAAAACTGGTTTTCTATACCGAAATCCAACATAATGATCATATTTCATCTTTGTAGACATGTTATCTCATTCTTGATTAGTGTGGGGATAGGTATTTTCTTTAGCTGATATTTGGTACTGAGTGTGAGTATTTCCATTTATAAATACATCATTAACCCATTTGTGGTTGCATATTTGATCCTCGTACTATGCCTGCCTCATTTCTGAAATGGGTATTTCAACCTTCATTGATATTTAGTAAGATGTTACAAATTTTTTTATCTTATACATGAAGAAATAATCTCAAAAATCTTTCAATGCTTTATTTGGAGGAACCAAATTTTATCTCTTATTTTGATTTTGGGTGCGTGAAACCCCAATTTGTGCATCTGTGAAACCCACTTCTTGGTGAACAATTTCAGAAATTCATATTTCAACATACATTTCTAAATCTATATCTTCTACTAGATTAATATGGATGACATTCACTCAGTCATATGATATATTAGGTGTCACCTTGACATTCACCAAGAAACAGAGCAGTTTTGCACTGATCGCTTCCCCTTAAGTAGTTACATCAATGTCTTCTCTTTGATCCTTTCTCTTATTAGATTTTATTTGGATTTAGACCCCTATGAGGTTTAATATTTATCTTTGGTAGATTATTTAGTTTAGTTATATAAATAGTGACCATTAGGGATACTCTATCCATGCTTGAACAGTCATATCTGAATAATAGGTCTATGTCACATATCTGCATAAATAGCTAGGGAAACAACAATCAGTGGATCTACCACATCATTAGAAAACTAATATTCTTGCAAGATATGATAATAATTCCCACAATACTAAAAATGGTTTTATGAAAAGATTACCTCAATAATTCCTAAAAATATTAGTAATTTATGATTCCTATAGTGGTGGTTAGGGTAAAAATTATCCCATCCCTGTAAGGTTGGGTTGATTTGTATCATCCTCTAATTTATTTAGGGCCTAGTGATGATTTGATAACCCTTCGGCTTGAGATTTTCATAAACTATTCCCCAACCCAATAGTCAAGTGTTACATATAGATGGATTCTATGATAACATCTAATATGGTCTTCTTTATTTTGTTTATTATCAATCATGAATAGACCAGGAGCAACACATGTTAGGATGTGAGCTACATTACATTGGGAGCTATTGTGTAGCCTATGATTTTTTTCATTTTCATATGTGGAATTCTGTAGTCTCAATGATTGGACTAACTTAAAATCCTATTGGAATTTTTCTCCCTCCTCTCATAAAACATTTCCATTATTGAATTTTGAGAATTTTAATGTGTTGTCAAAATGAAATGTCTGTTTTCTGGAAATGTGATCTCTCATGCAGTTAAGACATTACATGATTTTATGTCGGGATGACTCTTCTATCATTGGGATTGAACTAGGTGAATTACTCGATACATTCCCCACCCATTAATATGTTCTTTATGACAAATATATTTTGATTATTTTTCTAAGGATAGATAATATGTGGAGGAAATCATATTCTCTAACAGTTATCTTCTATCCACGTATGTTAATCCATATAGAAGGAATAGAGGTATATCCATAGCATTTTCGAATCCTAAAGATAATATTTATAATCTTGAAAAGGGAGGTACTTAGAATTTTTTTCATAGAAACATTTCTCATATGTTCTTCCATAACTATTGTAAAAACTCATCCCTTAGGTCACGTGGGACATCATAACTAAAGGTTGAAAGGCGAAAGAACATAGTTGGTTTGTTTTTCTTGACCAGATCATTCAAAATTTCCATTTCCTTTTATATTTATTTGAGTTGAGTTCATCGGCATTGAAAACTCACATATGTTTCCACTATATAGACAATGAATCGTGGCCTATAGAAGGTAGGGATAATGGTTACCACTCTGGGTCACATGCTGACCAAGGTGGGGTGTTACTGGAGTTTTGGTGAGGGACTATATATGGTTAAATTTAGTGTTTCAATAACATATCTATACAAATATTTCATTAATGGGGGTAGATATCAATTCCTAGGTAAAATAATACCCTAGGGGTTTATACAAAGAATTTCAATTGTAGGATCCCTATAATACATATCAATACTACTGTGAGAATGAATGTTATCTTAAGTATACACTTATAAAAAAACTAATGTGTTGTAGAATTCATGAAATGAATCTAATATGTGCAGTATGGCCTAACAAATTGTGGAATTAAGTTGTGTAAGAATATAAGCCTTTTCCTTCATTGTGGTTGGAATACCCAAACCTTCCATTTGAAATTTATTAGGAGTGTGGGCCTACTATATGGTTTTATGTAGAGTATGATGATGATTTTCTATTATAGTAAGAATTTGGGGCCACTATTGACAAACTCGTGCAGTATGCTGATGATATTTTATATAGTTGGTAGGGATATGAAAATTACTTTTGGTGCTTATAGGAATATACCAGTTATCCTTAGTTAAATAACAAATATGATCCTAGATCATATGTTCATTACCTATCAGAATATGTTTATTAACCATTATAATGGGAAGATAAATATGTGATTCTTATTATATAGTATTTGAAGGATGTTCATGAATTCTTTCATCGACATGAGTTGGAATATGTTCCATAATCATACTATCTACTAAAATATGTTTAGGACCTTTTCCAATATATATTTGATCTTTTCTATAGTTTCATACCAAAATATGTCAATTATCGTTTATTTTGGTGGTAATATGATCCTGATCATGGTTGGCCTTTGGAATATTCCACCATCCTTGTTCGACAATGTAATATCCCTTATTTTTTAGGTATGCCTCTCTATGTGTTTTTTTAAACTTCCATAGGATGATTTTTTTCTCATATTTAAACACTAGTGGCTATGTCACTTCGTGGAAATCTTTTTTTTTAATGAACATGGTTTTTAGTTACAATGAAAACATGAGAAAATAGATAGGATCCATATAGGGAACTGTTTGGGGATTCTAATAGAATAAATGGAGTCTTTGTATAAATGTGTTAAATGGGATTATGAGTGGTTTTCATGTCTTGGATTTATGGAGGGATTTTTTGGATTATATACATGGTTAATAGGATAAATATTTTCTACAGTGAAATTACATGTCGTGTAATGGGGTTATAAGTCATATAAATTATTTAAGACATAAGTTTCAAGGCTCATACATGATTTGAAATTAATAAACACAATTAATTCATTTCACATCTTGTAATGTTCAATAATTTTTTAAAAATCACAAGTGGTGGTCTATTTTTTAGTGAATCCATCTATAAATAAATAGATTATGTGTAACTAAATTACACGCTATGTAATTTTTTGAGAATATATTTTAAAGGTATTGTTTGGATGGTTTATTCACTATTCCATCATGTTACCTCTTCCTCGTGACCTTTTGGAATCTTCCATGTCATTTTGGAGCACCTCTCTTGATTTTAGACATCTCAATCACTCACCTAGTCCTTGGTGAGTGGTTTTTGTTATGTTTCTCCTTATATACCCTAATTCATAGGTTTTTAAGTGAAATCTATTAAACATTGTCATTGTTGGTTTTGATATTCATTGGATTTGATCTAGGATCATTATTAAAATCATTCACACCTTTTTCATCCTTGGAATTTTCCTTGGAATAATTTATTTCATTTTCATTTAAATATTGAGGATAAAAATCATAACCATATGGTCTGATTTTCATTTGAAATGTATATATAATTTTCTGATTATGATAACAAATGTGTATAATATTTAATTACTTTAATTGAATAATGATAATCCAATTTTAGATTCATCATTTTATCCCTTGGATTCAATTGAAGATATGACATATATTATGGTTACAAATTGGGTGAGAGAACCTTTAGAAATAAGGACTTGGAAATTTCTTATATATGATTTTAGCATTACATTTGATTTAGGTTACTTCTTGATATAGGTTCATAATTGAAAATTATTTAATTGGTTAATGGAAATGATTGGTAAATTTAAGATAAATGTTAATTATAATAATTAACAATTTGGTCCTATGTTGTCATATTTTGATATGACTTCTATTATGATATGCAAATTTAGAAATTGTTGAGAATCTTATATACCGAGTTATGCTCCAACAATTAAGGACATTCTTATACATCACGAAATTCCTTGTCACATGTTTTCAAATTTATATATCAGGCTACACCCTAACACATGATGAGATAATTATATAACAAGTTATTCTCAGACACAAGTTTAGCTGTTTATATATTAGTCTATCCGCTAACACATGATGATATGCTTCTGTATTAGGATATTCTTTCACAGATTTATTGATGCATATATTCGATGCAATTCCCATGAAAATATTTTTATTATTATATTTTGGGCATGTCCTAGTGATTTTTTATACCATTGTTATATGGTTGTGGTTGGAATTGATGTGATACATGTTCCAAGACATTCTAGCATTGAACTAAGGTAGGTTATGTTTTACCATGGTTATATTATTATAGGTGGAATGGTTTTGATACATGCTCAGAGATATTCAAACATGGTTTTAATGCATGTTACTGATATATTTTATCAATTATTGAATTCATTAATAACATATTTATCACTTTATTTCATGCACTTCCTAAAAGAATGATTTTTTTAGACACAGTGGTGTCTACATACTGAGTTTTACTCACACCTTATTCATCATGTTTTTTGTTATCCATGCAGATTTCATGGATATTGATTTGGATAGGGACAAGGAACCTTGTTTCTAAACATGTTTTTTTGTGTAGGATATATTTATAATATTCTTATGACATGTGGTTTGGGGCCATATTATTTTTGGGTTATCATGTTTCATATGATTCTTTTATTTTTATTTTTTTGACATATAGATATATATCATCCTTTCATGTCATGATTCCTCATTTTTAGGTATATTGGTTTCTCTTTTATATTCTCAATTTCATTATATGGTTTCTTCTATTACTATTACTCTGACATATTTTATTTATATAACTAATTCTTGTTGTAATGAGATTTAATTCCAAGGGTTATAGTCTCTCTACAATATATATCACACCCCTACATCTTGTTATCAGCCTATAGCATATAGGGAGATGGTCTTCAGGTCTCATAACTAACCCATGTTGTCCATATGAGAGAGTGAAGAATCAAGTAACATTAGAAGTGGTA
The DNA here is from genome assembly GCA_963277665.1 of Viscum album. Lineage (NCBI taxonomy): Eukaryota > Viridiplantae > Streptophyta > Magnoliopsida > Santalales > Viscaceae > Viscum > Viscum album. The sequence continues at coordinate 348,614,001 of OY728135.1, forward strand.
TTAGATGAGTAGGATTTATATTCTTTTTATTTACTATTTTGGAATGGTATAAAGGAGACTAGGATGTGTCGGTACATGTAAATGAGCTTGTGCAAGGGAGTAGTTGACCCATTTATGGGAGAAAATCTGACTTCTCAGAGAAGATATTTTTTATTATGATTTTTTCTTGTTACATTTTGTTGTTATTTTTACTTGGGGGATTCAAAGGTTTTGTGAGGTTATTACATTAGTATGTTATTAGGATTTGAGATTTTTATTCATGGATTAATAAGGAATGATATTTTTATGAATTCATCATGATTGGAACATTGGGATACATATTGAACTTCATTGGTCATAATAATGGAATATTTATATGAATGTGATATATTTCATGTGTAGAATATGATATGAGACATCTATTATATTTGATAAATGTAATGAAAGAATGATTATTTCACGATAAATTAGTTGTAACCCACATTTAGGGAGACCAAGACATAGTGGTTATCTGTTATTTTCATATTATTAGGATGAATATGTTATAGGCAGTGTTCTAAGGAGTGTGTTTGTATTTTAGAGAAAATTAATCCTAACTGGGTTCGAATCAAGCATCAGGAGAGTGTAAAACAACACACTCAAAATGCAGTTGAACCGAAGATTCCTATAGTCCATGTGGATTGTATTGATGTTCATCTTAAAAACAAATTCTAAAGGGTTAGATGATTCATGGAGATAGTAACTTTTTGCACAATATCATCAATTTATAAGATGGAAATAGTGTTTTAGTTTTAGAAAACATCAACGTTCACTAAGGATGGATGTCCCCAAGCATCAAATTTCTGGATCGATTCATTGCAAATGATATTTAATCTTTTTTAGAAACCAGTAAATATAAGGTTGAATATTTATACATATATGATATGTGGAACAACAATGTATTGGTGGGACATTCTTGAGAACTAATAGAAATAAGATGGGTTATCTTATTAGGATTTCCAAAAGAAATCTTTATCCAATTCGATTCCAATATGCTGATGGTTGAGAAGGCTAATGATTTTAGGCATCTTACATGGGAGTGTATGCTAGGGATGGACTATGATGAATGTTTCACAAGTAGATAGGGATTTGGGTAATATTTGGTACCTGATGAGATCTCTTTAGAGAGATGTTTTTAGTATGTTATTCTCTATCGGATCAGGTCATGTGTGAACGTGTTATGTTTGATTAGTTTTGAGGATGTTATGAATTTGGAAGTCAACATGGAGGGGAATATGATAGAGGGCCTAAGCAACAACTAAGATATTTTAATATGTAGAACTAGGATCTATTCTCAAGGAATTAAGAATATCCTCTACGATAGTTTTGACCAATAATGTTGTTGGTAAGAGATGCTAGGGTAATGGATATCCATCTCATGAGTATTTTCCATTTAAATTATTTTATTGTGGAATTTTTTGACACAATAAATGGTAGTTTCTTTACCTAGAAGTTGAGTTTATTTTTTTTGGAAGCCTTGGTTATCTTTAAATTTATTCTGCAACTTTCCATTATAGTGAACTATTATGGGATCAGGATAAGCACCAGAGTCTATAAGGGTATTAGATACCATCCAACATGATAGTAGAACGAGTTGTATGGATCAGTTATGTTGAGGTAAGGGACATGGTACCCTAGTGCATAAGTACTAGTACCACTCAAATGGAATATCCTAGGGGATTCATACCACAACCTAATGTTGAGGGGTACTCCAAAAACATTCTATATGATCATCTCTAACCTATTTGAATACAAGACCATCATTCATCAGACATATGATTCATGTATCATCTACATTAGTATACATCTTCCTTAATATAGGATCATCACAATACTTTTTATCTTATCATTTTGAAAATGGTTTGGCCTTGGTTGTTTAAATATTGGATGGTGAATAGACCATCAATATGCCTCTAAGAGTGTAGTTAGAGGATATAAAACATTTCAAGGAATGTACTTTATGGATTGATGGTTAGCATTTATTTTTGTAATAGTTTTTCTGTAAATAATTGGTTTCATATTTATTGATCATATGGATTTACTAGTTCTATACTAGGATCTTATCGAATATTATAGAATGAGAGTTAGGTTGTTATATCCATAAAGAGGTGGTGATTCTCAGTAGGGTGAGTGATATCTTTAGTCGGGTCATGTAGGACCAATTCAGTTCATATAAGATTGTCTCATGACCCAAATATCTAGTCCTTCTATAGGGAATGGTGGAATGTAGAAGGATTATTTTCTTCTAGTGGAAGATATTATTCATGACATATTTTACTAGGAGTAAAATGTATTTCCTCTTAATTGACAGATGAAGTTCATGATTGAGTTGGTGCTGGGGGAAGAAGAATTTTCTATTATTCCTTACAATATGGAACAAGTAGAGCTTCGAGTATTGAAATCCCATATGGATGATCTATAATCAAAATGATTCACAAATTCTAGTACATATCCTTATGGTTCTCTAGATCAATTTTCCAAAAAAAAAAACTGATGATGCCTTGGGCTTATGTGTAGGTTATTGGAGACGGAACCTAATTATGGTCAAGAATCGGTATACCTTCAACGCATCGATTATCTCTTCATTAAGTACTGTGGTTTTAGGTTATTTTCCAATATTGATTTGAGATTATGATACCAACAATTATGTTTGATACCATTAAACATACATTGGATTGATTTTAGTAGTAGGTATGGATTTTAGGTGTACAATGTAATGTTATTGGGTTGAATAATGTATCGAAAAAATTCATGGCATTAATGAATAGAATATTTCATACTTTTCTATACTGAATTTTTTTGGTTTTTTCAATATAGACATTGTATAAACTTAGCCAGTACATTATCATGATCAACATCTTGACATCATCTATATTATAGTGATAGGGAATTAGGTTTATGTCGAGCTAATCAAATGTTGTTTCTGTTTTGCTAAATTATATTTCTTTTTCCATGTAATCTTAGAGGTCGGGGTGTCAGTTTACCCAGGGATAGTTAAATTTATGGTATCTTTGGAAAATACTAATAATTTATTCTGGGTTTTTAGCCTTATGGGTTTACCAAATTATTACTAACACTTGATTCAGGACTTCTCCCATCTGGCTTCACTAATAGAAAATATTATAATGAAGGGGTGATGTTATTTTGGTAAGATTATTATGAGAGAGGATTTAAGGATCTAATGGAAAGAATGACCATAACACCTATCCTCACATTTCCTTTTCAATTTAAATAAATTATTTTGTACTGTGATTCATTCCGAGTTGTACTCAGAGCAGTTTTGACGTTGGAGGATAAAGTGGTTTCTTATGGATCCAGTAATCCGAGACCACACAAGAATAATTACCCAATTCATTTTCTAGAATTATAAATAGTGACACATTCCATAAAATTATAGAGACATTATCTTTCTGTAGTGGGATTTTTTGTATACATTGGACACAAGAGCCTCAAGAAAATATTTTCTAATTTGGACCTAAACCTTCAACAGAGGTTGTGGGACAAGTATCTACATTATTTGGACTTTGAGTTGGCTCATACGTTAGGAAGAAGTATTTTTAATTTTGATCCTATGAGAAGATGGACACAGATATAGGTATTGTGTATGAATTAAAATTAGTGGATTATGATGTATCTACTTGTTGGAACACATATAGATGTTAAAGAACCCCAAGTTCGAGTACCACTAACATCAACATCTATTATACCCTTTCTTTTGGACTCAATGAAGACAGATAAGTTATCTGATCTTGAGGTACTATTTTTGAGGTAAATATTATATGGTGGAGAGACACCATCATGATGGTCTCTTGACTGTATAATATCAATTTTTTTGTTCGTGTATGGGATCCTATAGGCGTATTCAAGGATATGATGAAGGATTTTTATCCTTCTAGGTGGGTGAGGATACCAGGATTTACAAAAATGTATTGTGATATCCATATACAGTAATAGTTTTTAGTAATTAATAAGTAGGCTACAGGATTTGTGGAGATATTTTTCACTTTATAGCATGTGAAAGTCTAGCTTCAGAGGCTAACTAGGATTTGGTATCGATTGACCATTCCATAGTGGAAATGGGATGATATTACTGTTGATTTTTGGATATTAATACCCTAGAAAACCATAATAATGATGAAGTATGGTTAATTATGGATCTACTGATTTGGATTTCCACTTTTTTCTTACCAGGGAGACCTTCGTAGTTGATGGTTTGGGTGGAATTTACATTTCCGAGGTAGTTTTGTTTTATGGTGTTCATAAGTGTTACATTTATGATAAATATCATCATTTAATGTAGCAGTTTTGGAGGGATCTTCATAAATATTTCAAAACATTGTTTCTTTTGACAATATCATATCATCCTTAGACTTATGTTTAATCAATGAGAAATATTCAAGATCTAGAGGTTATGTTGCAATAATAAGTTTTTTATTGCGGTCCTTCATGGGAGATTCATATGGAACTTATTGAGTTCACATATAATAACAGATTCCATGTATCGATCTAGATGGAACATTTCAATTGTTTTTATGGATGTTCATGTCATTCACTTTATTGTTGGTAGGATTCATCTAATTCATTTCTTGTTTGAACAAGTCTCATGCATGAGATAGATGGGGATGTTAAGTTTAACATGAGGAGATTTGTGACCATGAAGTGTAGGAATAAATCATATGCTATCCATCAGAGATGACCTTTTCATTTTTAGGTTAGTCAACATGTTTTACTTCAAGTGTCACCTATATTGGGGAAACATTTTATTATGAAATATGGAAATCTAGATCCCAAGATTTTGGGCCAATTGAAATAGTGGAAAGGGTTAGTCCAGTGTCATACAATTTATCCTATCCATATAAATATAGTTCCATTATGACAACCCTGCTTTTTATTACAACTTAAACATGCTTTATTACATACAAATTCACTTGATACAATAAAGAAGATCGAGAGGATTAGTGTCTTTGGGGATTAGGATCATTACATAAAAACTTTAAACTTGAAATAAAACATCTTTATTGAAAACTTCCTTTACATGACGACTGCATTCCTTCGTACTTAGCATTACATGGGATAACCTGAGGACATTCATAAGAAAAGGGTGAGCTATAAAGCCTAGTAAGGGAGTACACAATGAATAAAATGAGGAGTACAATACATGTTAGGCAATATGCATATCAATATATCATAAGAGAAACATGAACATAAAGGCATGATAAAGCATGATAATCATAACATGGAAATGTGGCAACAACACTTAACCTTGAATTAGCATGAGGCAAGGCTCATTGCACATGGAGCATGAGTAAACCCTCATTGCACTTGAAGCATGAGTAAACCCTCGTTGCACTTAAATTATCATGATTAAACACTCATTGCACATGACGTATCATGATACTATACTTTACCCAATGCATTGGAGCGCTATAAAGGGCACACCCTTCTTAAACATTTTATTTCATGCATAAGTGTGCCACATGGATCCTAAAAAATGGATTCATAAAACATAATAATTTATTCCACAATAAAGGAATGTGGAATTCATACATGAAACATTATAATCAATAAGAAAATGTGCATAAAGGTGAATACCCTTGATGGATAAATGGGGATGGTATTCACTACACAATGATATTGGCTTATAAAATCGGTGTGATTTCGGCAGCGTAACGGCGTGACATAAGTATTCATAAAAAAGGTTGATGAGAGAGAAAGGGGTTCCTCATAATATTTACATGTAATGGACAGTAAGGAGGTCATATATATACATGTCCCAACAATTGAAAAGGAATTTAGATTCATGATACAAAAGTATTGCTTGAATATAAAAGAGGAGAAAAGGTTTCTTTCGGAATTTCGGCATAGTAACGGGTGTACATGGGAGGATTTTAATTAGAGAGAAAGGGGTCTCCCATCATTCAAACAATAATAGGGAAGTATGGGAGAGGTGTGAAAACATACCCCAACATTCATAATTGAAATTAAAAGGGCAATACAACTTAAAGGAAATTGACAAAAATGAGAAAGGAAGAAAAAAAACCCTTACTTGGAAGTGTGCTTCCAATGGCTAGAGAGAGGCTTGTGAGAGACTTCTTGGGAGCTTGGGGAACCTTGGTAGGATTCTAGAGAGAGTAGGGCAGAGGTTGGATGAACTCCAAGGGCTTTGAGTGAGGAGGAAGTGGGAGCTTGGGCGGGTTTATATAGGAAAGGTGAGGGAATTCTTTATTATTTAGGTTTGGGACCCCTTATATTAAAATAATCCAAACCAGAAACCATCCCATGGTATTTGCCCATGGTTTCTGGAAAAGGAAAGAGGAAAAAAATATTTTACAAGGCCAAGGTCCGAACTTATTAAAAAAATTAGGGTTGCTTATGTGGAGGTGAGTCACACTCCAATGGAAATTAATTTAAAAAGGCAAAGTGTTGAATAAGTCTTCAGGGCTCCATTAATGCTTTGAAAAGTAAGTCAAAAAAACCCAAAACCACATTATTTTAATGATAAAACACATATTGGCCGAACATAAGGATTATGGTATTTTATTACATCACCATTGGGTCATTATGATGTCATAAAACACATTATATATTTAAATGGTATTTAATTTTTACCCAAAAATTTGACTGTCTCAGAAAATTATGAAAAATTCACCATTGGATAATTTCAACGTCCTTATTCCAAAAAAATATTTATTTTATCTAAATAATTTTCTAAATATGTGAATTTTCACTTTTAAAATAAAAACCGACATTTATAAAAAAATTCACGGGTTTTGACATAAATGGCTTTCAAACCTTAATAAAAATTTTAATTGCATTCATAAAATTATAAGATCATTTATACTTAATAAAAAAATTAATTTAATATTAATAATAATATTTTATTAAAATATTATTTAATTAAAAAATACTTTAATTTAATAAAATATAATTCTTAATTAAATAATAACTATAAACACCATTTGTACTTTAAAAACTAATTACAATGTATCAAAAATGACTAGAAATTATATTCATTATTATATACAAAAAAAGTACATGAACATGGTGATACTTATTTGTTACATAACCCCTTAAAATAGCCGCATAATACCTAAGGGTAAGGTGTGCGATGGTGACAGACTCTTGGGGTTGCTCGGATAACATCGCTCGAGTTGTAATTTCAATCAACTTCCATTTTTCCCGTAGACGATCACGTTCGAGCTTGACTTGATGAAGCTCAGCTTGGGCTTGGTCAAGGGAAAATCCCAAACACGACACCTCTTTTCCGAGCTCTGACAAATGGGCTTCGTAAGGGGCAATTCTACTGGATGAGGCCATCGCTTCCTTTTTCTGAGTAGAAATGGGTTCGTTAAAGCCTTATATTTATACTACTCAGATGATCACTGCTCAACAGCTAAAAAGTAACGGTCAAAAATCTTAACGTAAAACTAAAGAAGTTGACATCTTATAAAAACATTTTTCATACAGAAACATTTAACAGGATCAAGAGGGATTTTCCATTAATGAATCATTGTGTCGTTACAACATTCCCCCCTTAAGAAATTTCGCCCTCGAAATTTTCCTTTTTCCCACACTAAAACAAATGTGGGTAACTTAGCTGCATCATATCCTCCGACTTCCAAGTTGCTTCTTCAAACTTGTGGTTTCTCCATAACACCTTGAAGAGGGGTATTTTCTTATTTCGTATAACTTTTTCTCTACGATCTAAGATCTTCACTGGTTGCTCCTCATAAGAAAGATCGTCTTCTAATTGTACCACCTCGGAAGAGAGTACATGTGAAGGGTCTGGTATGTACTTCCTTAAGAGGGATACATGGAAGACATCATGCACCTGGGTCATAGTAGGTGGAAGTGCTAGTCGATAGGCCACAGCCCCAACACGATCAAGAATCTCGAAGGGGCCGATGTACCTTGGACATAACTTCCCTTTCTTTCCAAACCTCATGACCTTCTTCCACGAAGATATGCGTAAAAACACCATGTCTCCGACTTTAATCTCAAGGTCTCGTCGACGATTATCTTCATAACTCTTCTGTCGACTTTGGACTGCCTTGATATGCTGCTGAATGGTTTTCACCTTCTCCACCATTTCTTCGACCATTTCTGGTCCAAGCAGCTTACGTTCACCGACCTCATCCCAACAAGTTGGTGGTCTACACCTTTTCCCATACAGGGCTTCATATGGTCCCATTTGGATTCTTGAGTGGAAACTATTATTATAAGAGAACTCAACTAGAGGAAGATGTTGATCCCATCCTCCTTTAAAGTCCATTGAGTACGCTCTCAACATATCCTCAAGTGTTTGGATAGTCCGCTCAGATTGGCCATCCGTTTGAGGATGATAGGCCGTACTGAAGTTCAGTTCAGTATTCAGAGCATATTGAAGACTCTTCCAAAACTTAGAGGTAAATCTTGGATCTCGGTCAGACACAATAGATAGTGGTACTCCATTCAACCGTGCCACTTCCCTGATATATATCTGTTCCAGTTGATCCAAAGATAAATCCTCTCGAATAGAAATGAAGTGTGTAGTCTTTGTAAGACGATCCATAACAACCCAGATTGCATTGTTGCCTTTGGATGTCCTTGGAAGTTTAGTGACGAATTCCATGGTGATGTTCTCCCATTTCCATTCTGGTATGGGAAATGGTTGCATCATCCCCTTAGACTTCTGCCTCTCTTCCTTCACTTGCTAACACACCAGGGACTTTGATGTATATTTAGCGATCTCCTTCTTCATATTATCCCACCAAAAGTTTTCTCGAAGATCTTGATACATCTTTGTGCTCCCTTGGTGAATAGAGAAATTTGAACTATGTGCATCATCCAAAAGTTCCTTCTTCAACTCCTAACATGATGGAACACATAGTCTTTTCCCAAACCGCACAATTCCTTCTTCATTAACATTAAACTCTGAGGATTTTCCCTTTTTGATAGCTTCCACTTATTCTTGGATTCTTGCATCATCCTTTTGAGCATCCTTTATCCTTTCCAAAAGAGATGGTTGAGCAATCATTTGTGAAAGGATTGATTATGTTCACTTCTTTATGATTCCCACATCCATCTTCATCAAGTCTAAGAAGATTGGATCCTTCTCAATTCTCATCATTGATAGAATCGCTGGATCCTTTCTACTTAGGGCATCTGCCACCTTGTTTTCCTTCCCAGGGTGGTAATGTATTGAGCAGTCATAATCCTTGATGAGATCTATCCATCTTCTCTAGCGCATGTTAAGCTCTTTCTGTGTGAATATATATTTAAGACTCTTGTGGTCAGTATATATCTCACATTTCTCTCCATAGAGATAATGCCGCCAGATTTTCAATGCAAAGATCACCGACGCCAACTCCAGATCATGCATTGGATAGTTTCGATCATGGATTTTCAACTGCCTTGAGGCATAGGATATCACTTTATCATTCTGCATTAGCAGACATCCTAATCCCTTCATCGAAGCATCACTGAATACCACAAAAAGCTCCCCACTTGTGAGTAAAGTGAGCACGGGTGCAGTGATAAGCCTCCTTTTCAACTCCTTGAAGATTTCTTCGCATTCATCACTCCATGAAAACTTTACTCCCTTTCGAGTTAGCTTGGTAAGGGGGTTGGACAATCGTGAGAAATTTCTCACAACTCGTCGATAATATCCAGCTAACCCCCAGAAGCTACGGATATCAGTTACCGATGTTGGCCTTGGCCATCCCTCAATTGCATCTGATTTAGAGGGGTCCACAGATATCCCATTGCTTGTGATGATATGGCCCAAGAATGAGACATCCTTCAACCAAAACTCACACTTGTTGTACTTTTCATAGAGCTTCTCCTTGCGCAAAGTCTCTAGTACAGTTTTTAAATGCTCCTCATGGTCCTCCTTGGTTTTGGAGTATATAAGAATATCATCTATAAAGACTACCACAAATTTTTCTAGGTAATCTCTAAAGACTCTATTCATCAAGTCCATGAATATTGCTGGAGCATTGGTGAGTCCGAAAGGCATTAATATGAATTCATAGTGCCCGTACCTTGTACAAAAAGTAGTCTTGGGGATATCTTCCTTCTTCACCCTTACTTGATAATATCCCGACCGCAAGTCCACCTTGGAGAAGTATTGTGCTCCACGCAGCTGATCAAACAAGTCATTGATTCTTGGGAGAGGATACTTGTTCTTTATCATGATTTTGTTAAGTTCACGATAATCGATGCAAAGCCGCATTGACCCATCCTTCTTCTTGACGAAGAGGACTGATGCACCCCATGGTGATGCACTTGGGCGTATAAACCCTTTATCCAGATTCTCCTGTAGTTGTTTCTTCAGCTCTTCAAGCTCGAAAACAGCCATTCTATATGGAGTCTTGGATATTGGTAGTGCCCCAGGTATAAGTTCAATTGAGAACTCAACATCTCTTCTTAAAGGAAGACCAGGAAGTTCCTCAGGAAATACTTCAGCGAATTCCCTCACAATAGGCATTTCTTCAAGGGTGGTTTCTTCCTTGGACTCAATCATCTGAGCCAGATATGCGTGCTCATAAGGCAGTAATATCCATGCTTGAGATGATGGAGCTAAATGAGATTCATCTTCCTCCTGACACTTGTAATGAATCGGGGGTCGATTCTCCATATGGAGTGTCATTTCCCTCTCTCGACAATTTATGTTGGCTCTATATAAGGAAAGCCAATCCATGCCAAGAATTGCATCAAATTCCACCAAAGGGAGTATGATGAGGTTCGCCGGGAAATTCAATCCACAGATTAAAACAGGGGAGGACTTATACTCATGGGATGCAATGATTGCCCCATTTTCCGTACTCACCGACATCTTTACTTCCAGGATTTGTGGTGGTGTTGTGATTGTTCTACTAAACATTCGAGATATAAAAGAATGCGTAGAACCTGAATCAAAAAGTACATTCGCTATTCTTGAATGAATAACTAGTGTACCTGTCACCAATTCGTTGTCGGGGTTCACTTCGGCAGAAGTGATGGAAAAAGTTCTTCCTTCCTGTCTTGGAGGTTGCTGGTTGCCTCCGATAACCCTTGGATTAGGGCACTGATTTGTAAAATGACCTGGTTATTTGCATTTGTAGCATTGAACAATGCGTTGAGGGTCGAACGGAGCGTTCCCCTCCTCTGTCGTAGCCGCGGGTCCTTCTTGCTGACAGTTAACAGCTATGTGCCCTTCTCTTCCACACTTGAAGCATTTTCTTGTCCCCCTAAGGCAATTTCCAGGGTGCTTCTTTCCACACTTTTGGAAAGTGGGGTGTTGGAACTTCTTAGCACCGTTGGATTTATCCATCGGACCACCAGCATTGAAGTCCACCTTACGCTTCTTTTCCCCATGATACCCATGTGATTCTCCGATCTTCATTTCAACCTTGAGGGCACATCGGACAATTTCCTCATAGCTGTCGAAGTCACGGATCACTAATGCTTTCCGCAAGCAAGGCTTCAGCCCACCAAAGAAGCGTTCAACCTTGCATTCGGTGGTAACGACAAAGCCGGAAGAGTATCTTGCAAGCCTTGTGAAGTTTGCCTCGTACGCTCCCACAGATTCTTCATCATTCTGTTTGAGGGAAAGGAATTCCCTTTTCATCTTAAGACGGAGGGTGCGTGGAAAATATTTATCGAAAAACATCTTCCGGAATTCCATCCATTTCAAAGTCTCGATCTCCCCCTCTGGCTTCGTATTTTTGATCAATGTCCACCATTGATCAGCTTCACCCTCCATACGATAAGCTGCGAGGAGAACCTTCTCTTTTTCAGAGCATTGGAGGATGGAGAATATCTTTTCAATGGAGTTGATCCATTGTTCAGCGATCGTGGGATCGGATGATCCACTAAAAGTAGGAGGCCTTTGTCTCATGAAGCTTTCAATAGTGACTTGTTCTTTCTTAGGGGGGGTTGATCGTTCCTCATGACCAATGTTTCTATTCAAAACATGAGTTAGCTGAGAGATAAGCATAACAAAGTTTGTGATTCCCACTCCCATTGGATTGGGCATCTCATAAGTACAATCATCACACTGATCTTCACAACGGTTGTTAGCCCGAGTTCTCCTATTACCGGCCATTGGCTAGAATAAAAGGAAAGTTAGGGGTAACACATAAAGGGTAATCCAAAGACAAAAATTGATGACTTATAAATAAACTTTAATCTCTTTAACTCATGGTTCTATTGGATTCAATCCAGGCTTTTCATGATCTTCCTTATAACATATATTCTTAGGGGCATTTTTCCCTTAATAAGGGTTCAAACTAAGATTGTGAATTTATCAAAACATATCCCCCGGGAGTGTCGTAACCAAGAGTGCAGCAAGGCCCATTGTCGTTCACCAGTTCCCGTTCGAGTCTAGCTCAATGCGGTGTTTTTGGGTTTTACCCCTAAGATACATCTGTGCCAGAGCCGCCTCTACCTACTCGTATCCAGACAGGGATGTATTTATTTGATAAACCACTTACATAGTATTTATCAAAACTTAGGGATGTTTTTATTATACTTAGTCTTGTATCTAAGGCTTTACTAGGGTTTCCTAAACCCAAAAATAACCAAACCTATCCTCTGATACCAACTATGACAACCCTACTTTTTATTACAACTTAAACATGCTTTATTTGATACAACTTCACTTGATACAACAAATAAGATCGCGAGGTTTAGTGTCTTTGGGGATTAGGATCATTACATAATAACTTTGAACTTGAAATACAACATCTTTATTGAAAACATCCGTTACATGACCACTATATTCCTTCGTACTTAGCATTGCATGGGATAAGCTCAGGGCATTCATAAGAAAAGGGTGAGCTATAAAGCCCAGTAAGGGAGTATACAATGAATAACATGAGGAGTACAATACATGTTAGGCAATAGGAATATTAATAGAGCATAAGAGAAATATGAACATAAAGGCATGATAAAGCATGATAATCATAACATGGAAATGTGGCAACAACACTTAACATTGAATTAGCATGAGCCAAGGCTCATTGCACATGGAGCATGAGTAAACCCTCATTGCACATGAAGAACGAGTAAACCCTCGTTTCACTTGAATTAGCATGAGTAAACACTCATTGCACATGACGTATCATGATACTATACTTTACCCAATGCATTGGAGCGCTATAAAGGGTGCACCCTTCTTAAACATTTCATTTCATGCATAAGTGTGCCACATGGATCTTAAAACATGGATTCATAAAACATAATCATTTATTCAACAATAAAGGAATGTGGAATTCATACATGAAACATTATAATCAATAAGTAAATGTGAATAAAGGTGAATACCCTTGATGGAGAAATGGGCATGGTATTCACTACACAATGATATTGGCTTAGAAAATCGGTGTGATTTCTGCAGCGTAACGGCGTGACATAAGAATTCATAAAAAAGGTTGATGAGAGAGAAAGGGGTTCCTCATCATATTTACATGTAATGGACAGTATGTAGGTCATATATATACATTTCCCAACAATTGAAAAGGAATTTAGATTCATGATACAAAAGTATTGCTTGAATATAAAAGAGGAGAAAAAGGTTTCTTTCGGAATTTCGGCATAGTAACGGGTGTACATGGGAGGCTTTTAATGAGAGAGAAAGGGGTCTCCCATAATTAAAACAATAAGAGGGCAGTATGGGAGAGGTGTGAAACCATACCCCAACATTCATAATTGAAATTAAAAGGGCAATAAAACTTAAAGAAAATTGACAAAAATAAGAAAGGAAGAAAAAAACCCTTACTTGGAAGTGTGCTTCCAAAGGCTAGAGAGAGGCTTGTGAGAGGCTTATTGGGAGCTTGGGGAACCTTGGGAGGATTCTAGAGAGAGTGGGTAATAAGTTGGACGAACTCCAAGTGTTTTGAGTGAGGAGTAAGTGGGAGCTTGTGTGGGTTTATATAGGAAAGGTGAGGGAAGTCTTTATTATTTTGGTTTGGGACCCCTTATATTAAAATAATCCAAACTACAAACCATCCCATGGTATTTTCCCATGGTTTCTGGAAAAGGAAAGAGGAAAACAATATTTTACAAAGCCAAGGTCCGAACTTTTTAAAAAAAATTAGGGTTGCTTATGTAGAGGTGAGTCACACTCCCATGGAAATTAATTTAAAAATGCAAAATGTTGAATAAGTCTTGAGGGCTCCATTAATGCTTTTAAAAGTAAGTCAAAAAAACCCAAAACCTCATTATTTTAATGATAAAACACATATTTTCTGAACATAAGGATTATGGTATTTTATTACATCACCATTGGGTCATTATGATGTCATAAAACACATTATATATTTAAATGGTATTTAATTTTTACCCAAAAATTTAACTGTCTCTGAAAATTATGAAAAATTCACTGTTGGATAATTTCGACGTCCTGATTCCAAAAATAATATTTATTTTATCTAAATAATTTTCTAAATATGTGAATTTTTACTTTTAAAATAAAAACTGACATTTATAAAAAAATTCACGGGTTTTGACATAAATGGCTTTCAAACCTTAATAAAAATTTTAATTGCATTCATAAAATTATAAGATCATTTATACTTAATAAAAAAATTAATTTAATATTAATAATAATATTTTATTAAAATATTATTTAATTCAAAAATCCTTTAATTTAATAAAATATAATTCTTAATTAAATAATAACTAAAAACACCATTTGTACTTTAAAAACTAATTACAATGTATCAAAAATGACTAGAAATTATATTCATTATTATATACAAAAAATAAAGTACATGAACATGGTGCTACTTATTTGTTACATAACCCCTTAAAATAGCCGCATAAGACCTAAGGATAAGGTGTGCGATGGTGACAGACTCTTGGGGTTGCTCGGATAACATCGCTCATGTTGTAATTTCAATCAACTTCCATTTTTCCCGTAGACGATCACGTTCGAGCTTGACTTGATGAAGCTCAGCTTGGGCTTGGTCAAGGGAAAAGCCCAAAGATGCCACCTCTTTTCCGAGCTCCGACAAATGGGCTTCGTAAGGGGAAATTCTACTGGATGAGGCCATCGCTTCCTTTTTCTGAGTAGAAATGGGTTCGTTAAAGCCTTATATTTATACTACTCAGATGATCACTGCTCAACAAGTAAAAAGTAACGGTCACAAATCTTAACGTAAAACTAAAGAAGTTGACATCTTATAAAAACATTTTTCATAAAGAAACATTTAACTGGATCAAGAGGGATTTTCCATTAATGAAACTTTGGGTCGTTACATCCATTCAAATTTTTTTTCAAGTGTTATGAATTTGGGGATATCATCAATATCCTTCTCAACTTGTAGATTAATTGTTCTTTGATATTATTATAGTAGTTTTCTTTTTTGGAGCACCTGATATTGATCGTGGAGTGCAATGAGATATATCTCTGGGGTAAGGCAATACCATTAGATTGAGTGTGGTGGTAACATGTGAGTTTTCAGTAGGTTACATAAGAGAGTTATTATTATATGAAATCATAGTATCATTCCATATTATCTGATACCCCTTAGTGATTCTTGGATCATTTCAAGGATGAGTTGTTTTATGTTGGGGAGGTTTTAAGTTCCCATCACATTCAATGTAGGTTTAGCAATATGTTTTTTTGGTAAACTTCCTTCGGTCGAGTAATCCATCAACTTTAAACATTGGTGTTCATGTTTCATTGTGTATGTTTATTTCGTTCATTAAATGATTACATGGGTTTTTTAGAAACATGTGAAAATTAGAAAGGATCCCCATGAAGATATGTATAGGGATTCTATTATAATTAATATAGTTTAGGTAAAAATATTTTAATTGTGTTTATAAGGGTTTTACATGCTTTTTAGATCTTTAGGGGTGGCATGTGTTCTTTCCTTGAGGAAAAGGAAGAAGTATATTAACAAAAACATTAGATTCTATTTAATGTTGTTACATGACACATAACTTTTCTATGAACAATCTATGAGTCTGGTTCATGAAATTAAATGAATATACACATTGAAGGAATTAAATCATGTAATGTTCAGTTGGTGTAAAAAATCACATGATACAATGCGTTTTTGTCATATCCATCTAAAATGAAATACATGATATGTTACTATATTACATTCTATGTAATTTCCCAAGAATAAATTTTAAAGGTGTCATGTGGATGATTTTATCCTCATTACATTATAGAGCATTTTTGTCTTGACCCAAGGGTATCTTCCAGGTCATTTTGGAGTGCCTCGCTTGATTCTAGACGTCTTGGTCATGAATATGATCCCTGGTAAGTGGATTTGGTTAGGTTTTACCTTCTCTACCTTTATTCCTTGGTTGTTGTAGTGTATTCTATTGACCATAGTTTTTTTTGGTTTTGATCTTTATTGGTTTTTATCTTGAATCATTCTTATGGACATCTCCACCTTCTTCCTCATTAGAATTTTCCATTGTAAGCACTGTGTTCATTGACGAATAAATTTAGGGGGATTGAATATTAACCCTATGGTGTCATTTTTAGTTTCAATTTATATAAAATATTATTATTGTAATAGTGCATCTGAAAAATAATTAATTAATTAAAATGAATAATGATAACCCCCTATGATGGATTCTTCATTGGATCCCTTGGATACAATTTAAGGTATGAAATTGCTTATTGATACCAATTGGGAGAGTGGACTGTTAAAAATAATTAATTATAAAAGTATTAAATATTATTTTATCATGAAATGTGATTTAGATGATTCTTTATATAGGTTCACCTTGTAAATTTGATTAATTGATAAATTAAAATTATGGGTAGATTTAAGTCAAATTGTAATTTGTAGAATTTAGAATTTGGTCCTGTGTAGTAATATTTTGTTGTTCTTATGTTTTTATATGAACTTATCGCACATTCTTATATTCTTATATACATGAATATTCCCTAACACATGAAAAGATGCTTATATACAGGGATATTCTCTAAAACATGCTAACCTGCTTATATACTAGGCTATTCACTCACACATGTTGAGATTATTATATATCTATATATTCCCCAACACATAATGAGATGCTTATTTATAGTGATATTCCATGACACGTGCTAATATGGTTATATATCAGGATATTCACTAACACTTTTTGAGATTATTATATACCATGATATTCCTAGCCACATGTTGTGATGCTTATATAGCGGGATTGGCCCAGTGATTTTAATTTACCTTGGGAATGTGTTTGTCATTCACATGGTTGAATGACATGCTCTGGGAAATTCTAGCATGGCACTGAGGAATGTTATGTTTATCCCTGATAATATGGTGATATTTTAAATGGGTATGATACATGCTCATAGATACTCTGACATGGGGTCAATGTAGGTTATTGTTTAAATATATTAACTTTTGAATTAATTAATACACATTTTTATCACATTATTTCATGCACATCTTGGCAAATAGATTTGTTTAGACTCGGTGGTGTCAACATAGTGAGTTTAAATTACACCCTATTTAGGCTATCATTTGGTACCTGAGTAGATTTTGGGGTTGCGGGTTTGGAAAAGTTTATTGGTCCTTATGGCTAACCTTGTTTCTTGGTAAGTGGACAAGAGATAATATGTGTTCTGGCATGGGGTTTGGGACAAGTTTCTTTTGGGTTTATCTTGTTTCATATAAATCATTTATTGTGTTATTTTTATTATTAAATTTATACACATATCATCATATCATTACATGATTCCACATTTTTTGTATATTAGTTTCTCTCCTTTTTCCCCTGTTGAATTATATGGTTTCTAATAAGATTAATACTCTTATTAATTTTACATATATAGATTATTTAAACTTCTATGACACTTAATACCAAGTGGTATAGTCTCCTAACTATACATATCACATCCTTTACTACTAGTCCACAACCTATGGAATATGAGGAGGTGTGCATGAGGTCTCATAACCAACCCTTTTTTTACTTATGAGAGACTGATGTATCATGAGAACATTACTTGGTAGAATAATTTTTTTCCTATGGTTATTTTCAAACTAATTTGAAATTCACCATTCAGAATAGGGATAATTGGCTAGTCAGTGCAATTTACATTACTAGATAATTCCAATAATGCTTCCAGACAATGGTAAAAATTTACTGTTTCTTTGTAGAATCCATACAGTCATGTTGGACATGCTGACTCACTACTATGGGTATCATAAACGGTTTATTTGATTCACTCTATATCATTACTATAATTTTTTGGTGATTCTCCTATTCCACTACTAAAATATATTTTAAATTCATAAGTTAATGTGTAGGAATATATGCATACACATTCTTAGTTTCCCGGACAAGCTGATAAACATTTTAGATTGAAGTGGGGATATATAAAAAATATCACCCTCTATTTTCCTTAATAATATTCCAATGGGTTTCTTATGATAGAGGGAATAAGTTTATTCATCATGTTCATTTCTATAATATGTTTTTATACATGTTATAAGTATGAAAATATATGATCATGCTTAGTAGGTACCTCCATAGTGTGTTGGTGGACATGAAATGGGAGAGAGGGAGCATGTTCCTATTCACTGGTTACTACTTGAATATGGTAGAATGATTCATTTATGTAAGAAGTAACATGGTCCTTATCCCTATGATCTATATAATTTTGTGGCCCTAGGGACATCCATGGATCCCAGGCCTGAGTGTCTGTGAAGGTGAGCTTCTTGTTGCAACCTCATTAAGAGACTAAGGGGAGATTATCATATGACACTAATAAATGTTAGCATGAGACCTCCTAGTTGAATATAGAATAGGGATGTAGTTGTGGTTAATTACATGATCCACCTTGTGATTTTAGTAAGCTTCCAATACTAGATCCTTTTGGATATACTCTCAAAGCAGTTAGCAGTGGGGATAGTATTCAGGGTATTATTCACATACTTCTTTAAATGAGGTAAGAAATCAATCATTATTACCTGATGACCCTCACATGTATCCATTAGGATTATTATTTTACCATGTTGATGGTATTTCTTGACCATTTTGTTTTCCACCCGATGTAGAAGCTGTCAGGCATGTGACAATTATATGAGGTCCACAGAGGCAATTTCAATAGAAAAACAACCAAAACACTTTCTTAACAATGAAATTATCTTATATCAATGTGATATTTGTGAAAAGGGTATCTGTAGTCATAATGTGAATAAACATAAAAGGCACCCATTAGTATTAAACCGCAATTATGAAACATGATTAATTACCTATTCACAACAAAATCCATTTATATTCATGTTGATAAATTATTCACATCATGATAAAAATATTAGATTACCTATGTTCCATAAAAATGAGAATATATGTTGAACCTAATTACCATTTTTTTAGTTATGGAATATTTCACATTGGGTTCATTATTTTTCTCATAGAAAGAACAACTCAAACTATCATTAAAGGTTGTCAACCCGATTTCCTGTTATTGAATGATTCATCTCAGGTTGATCAATTTTTAACTAAAACATGTTTAAAATGGATATGGAAATCAAAATTCACAATGACCATAGTATCTGAATTATTTTTTTTACCACATAGATTCACATTAGTTTTGAAATTTTTTGACATTAAATTATGTTAATAAGGGTATGGGAAAAAAATTAGAAAATCTTATAAAAACATAATTATTTTGTTATCAAATACTTTCACATCTTGTACCCCATTTATTTCAACACAAAATTCAGTTAATACCATCTAGAAGATTTATTGTGGGGGGAATTAGTTTATTTTCACAATCTTTCATGTTTGTATTACCATTTATTTTTTATATTATTTCAATCAGGACTTATTCATGGAACTATAAGCACCCCATGGTTCAAAAATCGATAATGGTCTACATGTGTGATTTCCAAAGTAATGATGTCATTGGGGTTTAATTATGATCACACTAATGAACTAACGTTGTTTGATTGGATGGATGGTTGGGCTCATAACAGACCATTAGGGTAATTATTTCCTACTATGGGACTCTCTTATAGATTTAATTTATGTCCATTAATCTTTCACATATCCTAATTTAGGACTAGTTACTAGAACATTTTAAAACCATTTTTGAACACTAATGTGTGTATCTATACATATTTTAGTTATCTCATTGATGTAAACATTTATAATTATTAAAGGATATCTATATTATTACCCAGTATTATATGGCGATGTTGTTATAGGGGATGCAATATTTTAGAACCATATATTTGGGATATATAGTGTTCTTTATCATCTTGGATGGAAAAAAGACATTTTCGGGACTAGGATCAGGCCCATAAAGGGTATTCCAATTTATAATTGTAAAAGAATAAAGAACCATGTATTTTGGGAGGGCAGATAGTAACAATGAACCTATAAATGGTTGGTGTGCAACTTATGCACAAGTATCCCATTATGGATTTCCTTGGAGGGGATAGGATTAACAACAACTAATAGATTCTTATAGGGGTATGTCTTTACAGATGATCCTTACTAAGAATATGTACTTGTGGAGAAGATCCTTGCCTAGAATATTGACTAATGAGGATACATCAATGTTCCGATTAATATGGCCTCATTAAGATGATCCATTATAGTAATATATCCCAATAAGGATAACATAGTGGGACCCAGGATGATTATTTTCCTCCATGTAGTGGTATGGTGCTGTTTTGGAATATATAATGATAGAAAATGGTATATACAGAATATGTCCCAAATGGAAAAAACATGCAGGATCATAGGAATAAGTCCATACGAGGGAAGGATGTAAATGATCAGCTGAGGTATATAGAATGATGAGACTATTAATGAAGTTATATTGTTGTAATTGAACCTCATATATGTGTACTATGTATCCCACCATGCCCAATATTGAGTCCCACCTATTTTGAATGACATTATATTTTGTCATAGGATAAGACATTCCATGAAGTTCAATGTCAAGTACAAAGGATGTATGTGGGTAATTTCTATATGAGATATGGGGGATCAATCCATGGAGATGTGTTCAATATATCCTATGAGTGAATGAAATATACTCCACATAGCTATACCGCTTCATATAGAATATAGTCTTTTGACCATTCAGAGAATGTGGTAGAGGATTATATCTAATGGGGAGGCCCATGTTATAGTAATGTTCACACTAAGAATTTAATGATCAGTATAGATCTCTAATCCCACTTTATTAATGTTTAATGTGAGAAACATAGGACAAAAAATATCATATTCATTACATGAGTGTGTTATATTGATTCTATGTCACTGATAGACACACTAATGATATCAGAAAATGCATCATTTGGTAATATGGAATTTTTACGGAAAGGGATATATAGTCGGTGTTTACACCTAATTATGATACCAACATTGATAGTATTTTGGTATATAGATTTCACATTAATCCATACCTATGATAGGTATTATTATGAATCTATTAGTGTTTATTGATATATGTGTGTCAACATGATCTCTCACAAAGAGTATTGTGATGTGAAATTATTATATATGAATTACAGCCTTCATAGGGAACATAGACCCATTGGAATACTGATAAATGAATATTTTCATCAAATATGTGTGTTGGACATTAGGAAGGAATTAAAAATATCATATTTTTTAAAAGAATCAAATTCTATATAGATCATATGTTATGGGAAACATTATTATAAAAGGTGAAACGATATAGGTTTGAGAAGGACTTATACATATAAATATTCCTTGAGTTTCTTCATTGGGAGTATGACCCATGAGGTAAAGAAACATATAGTTGAGACTTACACCTATGGATAATTCCCATAATGGTGTAATTTTTATTGTTCTTATGGCGCGATCATTTAAAATATCTATGCCAATGGATTCATGATCATTGTGAGAAATGATTGTTGGCAGGAGATTAGACATGTTGTATATGGGGGAGGGGGTTAAAAATAATGCTTTCCCTATAAATAATATGTATCCACATAGAAAGGTACAATATTTTAGAATAAATATTTAAAATATTAAACATATATGATGGAATCAGGGCATTTATAGAGAATATGACATCTTATAAAAATAATTAAAAAATATTCAAGGGATATTAGGTATAGGGACAATGAATGGTTTCTGACATATCCGATTTATAATAGAAATTAGATTCTTAGTAGTTCATATGGTCCCTTGAACGTTGATGGGTAATGGAGATGGACTGAAAGCTATAAGATTATATCCCTATGAGTTTGGGAGTACTGTATAATACTAGGGTGTACATCCTTATGGGTAGAGTAGGACTCAAGAGATTTTTACCGGAACCCCTAAGGGTTTGATAATTGCATGAATTTACTGGGTTCATGCACACCATGAGGAGAAGGTGGGATTCATGTTATCCACATAATGTCTATGGAATGATCACGATACATATGGTTCAAGGTTTTTATGAGTTTTCATGATTATATGTTTCTTGAGATTCAAATAACTAATATCATGATTAGTTGATCCACATAACTTGATAGTATAACCAAAAGACCATATAACTATTACATGGATTGTAAATCATCATATTATCATGTGACCAGATCGGGGGTCATGCAGACGAATCTCGATTTCCTTTTCATGTCAAAATATCACCTATTAATTTTAAATTTTCTATAAATTACTCAGTGAGTTTAATTTAGTGAGAGGATTTGAGATCATTTGAATCATTTTCTTTGAAAACTCATTCAACATTTTCTCATTATCCATAGTCATTATTGTCATCACCTTTGAGGGAAATTTGGTTTGTATAGATATACCTTTATTTAAATGAAACATATCACAATGAAAATTCCTCAAAAATAGGTTTATATAGGTGGATGTAGTGTCTATTAAAATATACATTTTCTCATATTTCTCATGTGACTAAGATACACATCATGAGTGACGTCTCCCTAATGAAATTTATGAGAAATAGTGATCATGAATGGTTTTGTCAGGGATATCGTTATCCTAGATTGGGTTGTATAATCATATTTTCATGGGTATTTAAAATAAATTCTAGGTGAATCACGTAAATAACAATGACAATATGATCCTGATGTCTCAATCAATTATACCATTCTGAGCAACATAATCAGTTATTCACTGGGTGACATCAAGAATACATGGGTTTCATGTAAAGAACATCCACCACACGTGGGTCATATCATGGATAGATTTGGTCACATGAATCCTTTTGTTATTTGTGATTGTGTGTCTCTGAGATATCTCATGAGTAATATTGGCTTCTTTGGTCACATGTGAACCCAATCATGGACAAACACTCTAAATTTCTCAGATGAGCCACATAAATCAATGGGGAGTTATGTGATTATGTTCCCCATTAAGGGATAAGTAATTGGATATCCTTATTTAATGACCATTATTTTTTCATTTTCTCTCTACTTTTCATTATACCAAAAAATGGCACTTTTATTTTAGTTATTTTACAACTCTAATTGGTCAGAGATTCATTTGGCAGGAAATACAGTAATTGGGAAATCAATTTAAAAGATTCCATTAATTAATTTCTAAATAAAGTAAAAATTATTAGAAATAACTTTTCATAGACATTTTATAAAAGATAAAAAATTCCATAAAACATTTTTATGAATATGGACTTGATGGATAAGGATTCCTTACCCAAAATTGAAAAATGGTATGTATTTATGAAAGAAAAATTCTTAACATTTTTAAGTACCAAGGAGAATAAATTGGTTATAATAATTAAAATTATATATATATTTCTATAATATAAAAAAAACATATTCTATTTAAAGTATAAGGATCATATAATTTAACTCAATGTTAATTTATCATAAACTATTCCAAAAAAGAAATGAGATTGTAAAATTAACCAATACCTAAAGTCATGTCATGATTTGTATTCATTAAAACATCTATTATTATAATTACATGTTAATTTTGAATATATTATGTAACCATTTTTATAAAAAACACTACATTTTATTCCTTCATAGTTTCCAATTTCCCGTTTATTATTAATTTCTCAATAAAAAATCAATATTCTGCTGAAAAATAGTTAGTTTTCCTTGAATGTTTCTGTTTGATGGTCTCAGTCCCTTAACCTTAGTTATGGTTTCAACATATCAAGAATATGAATCTTGTCATTTTTATAATAAATATTCTTTATATTTACATTTATATCCATCTATATAGGTAAGTGATGAAAATTAAATTACATTACATCAATTATAGGGTAAGATATACGTACAAACAATTGATTTTTCCACTTTTCGATGGATGGAATTTTAGAATGGTATATAATAATTTAACATTCCATATCATTAATTTTGACAAATATATCTTATAAATTATTAAAATATATCTTTCTAATGACCCATGTAATGTGTAAACTAATGAAATGACATTTCATCTTATAGGTGTTAGTCAATATGTATTCACAAGTTATTTCTTTATTTTCTAATGTAATGTAAAGATATAGAAACTATCTATAAAGTTAACAAAAATCTCAATAATTTTTATAACATTATACCAATATATTAATATGGTTATAAAATATCTGGGGGATGTTTAAGAAGAAACATGAAATGTTTCAATAAGAATATTTACCTCAAATTTGTGATCGTTTCTTTGAAACACACATTATTGATTTTTTGTATAGGTATATTGGAAATATAAGAACCCAAAGGTACAATATTTTGTTCTTTAGAGTATTTGGGATGAGGATTGTCAATATGAAGTGCTTAATTGGTTGGGATAAGTGAGAATAGGAGGTTCCCTTTTATATGGGGGGAGGGTGGAACACTTTTAAATTTTTGAAACACTATTATATAATATATTCCTTACTCAGGTCAAGTTGAAAAATTTTCTAAATAATAAAAAATAATATGGTTATTGTATAAATCCAATCAACCAATAAAATTGATTAAAAAATGGATAATTTAAACTAAATTTCTATGATTAACCCTCACTTTGACACTTTATATACCTTACTATAGTAATAAATTTTTATCATGGCTACTATTAATTATTAAAAAAATATGTTGGCCATATAACCTAGTATTAATTATCATGATTCCATATATGTAATAAATTTTACTATATTTAATCATAATTGTTTAAAAAAAATTAATTTAAACACACAAAACGCCATGAAAATGTTTTTAGAAACAATGAATTTTCCAATCATAAAGTGAATTTACTATCATTATATTCCTACTAACTACCATTATATTAATTTTAATTTATTTAAATGAAAATATTATCTACCCATTTTATTAAAATCATTCTTATATAGTGAATTATATAATTTACTGAGATAAAAATACATTGTGAACATAAAATCAATGTTTTTTGAAACATAACACATTTAAAAATCAAATGATTTTATCTTCACAGTTAACAAATTGATAATAAATTTATGAATTATTATTCCATTTTTATATTAAATACCAACATATTTCTTCAAATATGAATTTTATTAGTGATCAATGTTCATAATATGTTAAAAAATATAATACATAGAAAAATTTATCTTTTCACATAATTTTATATTATTTTTGAAATTTATAATCGAGGAATTATTAGAAATTCATTAATAAATAATTTTTAAATAATGAAATATTTTAGAAAAATATTTTTCATAATTTATTTAGTTTGACTCAAACACACCAATCGAATAGCTAGGATTTAACAGTCACACTACATAACAATGTATCATGATTCATTTAAACTTGGTGTTGTGTATAAAACAAGTTATAAAACACAAAAAATTTATTTAATAATAAATTTACCATAAGATATTAGGTTATTATACTCAACCCCATTATAGTAGTTTCATCCTTGAAATTCCATTACACAATGAAATAAAATGAGGATTCTTCTAGTTCCAACATTGCTTCCTTAAGATTATAATTCCCTGCATATAATGACCATGTGAGTGTTATAGTTCCAAAACACATTCATTATTTGATCAAGAATATCGACAAATTAATAAAAATAATAAAGGTCGTGCACGAGTGCAAAAAATTATCATTTAATAAATGTGAAGGAATATGCATATACTTCATGAGAACAGATATATGGAACACAACACGAACTTGAGAGAGGTTTTATAGAAGTGTCAAGGGATATGTTATATTCCAAATATAATCAAAAATCATAAAGGTATATATATATATAGGGATAGTAATTATCATCTTTCAAAAAATTATAAATATTCTATAGATATATTCAAAGGAATACATTATCACCAACATTGAACTCTAATTATTGTCGAATATTGTCAGTATAACTACTAATTATATTCTATGTTGTCATGATGTACTGCGGAATTGATCAAACCTTCACAACCATTTCATAAAAAATATGAAGTCTCGAAAGCTTGTTTTTTTCATATTTATTCCACCATGATATAGTTTTTCACTTCCTTCTAATACAACCCTACCAGCCTCACTATAAACTATAATTAGACCAGTGGAACCATGTGAACTTAGGATTTCCTCCTTATACACTAGAGGCTATCAGCTAGTTTTGGGGGTCTATAGTGGTGTTGTGAAGAGATTATACCCATGGTATTAGAGTGTCAATAAATTCTAAAAGAACTATAAATCATTCACAATACTGATAATGTTAATAGAATAAATAAAGAGAACAAAAAATAAAAAATAAAAAGTATCATAAATTACCTGAGAAGTGATAAAACATAAAATAAGGATCACCCAAGGGAAGATCACGCATTTTTAATATCTAAATAAATTAAATAAAAATTATCCCCCATAACTATAATACATAACTAATCTCAATCATTAGTACATGAATGTATGTTATCATTCTCAATCATGAAAAGAAAATCCTCATCCCAACATATACCATCATCCATAATAGGGTATCCTTGGGTAACCAAGTTCAATGTAGGGTTGAGTAGAGTTTTAGTCGAAACTCAACAGGGTACCACCAATGTGGTCACATAAATAAATGAATATTAACTGATAATAATATTCTATGTTCTCTCAGTAGAGTAATAATTGTATGAAATAAATAAAACAAAAATATTAATTATAGATCCTCCAGTTCATTACCCCATATTACAATACCTACTTTATCTAGTGTTTAAGAGTCTCTAAGGATGACATGATTAACATTTCAACCATATGAATGTCCAAGGGGCCTTTCACCTTGGTATATTTTTATAACAAAAAAGGGGTGTAAACACACCAAGTTAAATATTTATAACTACCAAGAGGCTAAACACATCATTTTATATTGTAATATAATCTAGGTATTCTCTATCATGGTTTCATAATGTAAGGATTTGTCTATACTAGTATGTAATGGTTTCTGACAGTTGAGCCTCATCAGTGCGAGAAACTCGACCATGCACACAAATACTCTACAAGACATAACATATAGCTTATTTTGGGGAGAATTATCCTCCCACAACTATTGTAATCTAGAATATAAATCATTTGTATCTCTAAAAATAGTTTCATATAACATCCTAATAGGATAATTTTCTGTAGCATCATAGACCTCCCTAATATGTGAGTTTTCTTTAATACCACATACCTCCCAACAATGTGAGATTTCAATATCAAAAACATAAAAAACTACCTTGAGGGAGTTTTCATTACATATCGGAACTTCTTTGAGGTTTCATGTCATATCACATCATTTCCACCACCAATTTATGTTCAAGAACATTCATGATCACATAAGATGTGTTTTCAAGTTTTTTTTATAAAAATGAGGAACCTAGTGTTAGTTGAATGACAAAATAATGAACACTACCAATAGCTCATTGGATCACATGTACAGTAAGTGTTCTAATGTGTCACTTATAACCATCTTTCATAGTCTCAAGAAACACCCTATCATGTTATGAATGTCATTAGCTAACCTAATGTGGTCTCCTAGTCCAGGTCACACAATCAGATCCCTATATGGGGCCCTCAGTCTCAATCTAGTCTCACGGTTCATTTGGGTCTATCCACTCAATCAATGTGTAAATATTTACCATGGTTGAACCAGAGAGGAAAATATATCTAATAGAAAAATGATCACTCTAAATAAAATAAGGGATTCTAGATATCACTAGGATCATATATGGTCAATACGTCCAAATCTTTGTCCAAGACATTTCACCTCTACCAAGATGTAAAATGGGTCTACTAAACATGGGTTAATTAGCCATAATCACTCTAAAAAACCCCCAAATGTTTCTTGATATCTGATAGAATCTTGATAAATGTTATTACACTGACAATCAGTTGATGTGGGATATAAGATATTTCTCATTGTTTGGTTGCGCCCCTTGGAAATCATCATGGTTTATATAACTACATAAGTGTTAAATTATTCAAATATAAATTATTAACCATAATTTAATTTAAATAATAAAATTATTACAAGGATTTCACAAACCACTAGTGATTATACATATCATCATCTTGAACCAAAAAAAGAACAAAACTATAGGGAATGCCAAATAACCACCTCTTTATTTTAAGAAGCATTTCCTTTTTAACTCACTTCTTGGTAGCAAGTACCCAAACCCTCCATTCATCATCCAATATCATAAAAGATTCACCATCAATCTATAACCCACCCAATGCCCTAAATCAAACCAAATGGTCTAAAAACTAATTAAAACAACAATAATTATTTCATTAATTTTCTTTAAACTATTTATATGCATTACAAATTCGACATGTGTGGAATGATTACTAATTCATTGAGAAATATATTTTTGTCCACCCCAAACTCACACCGAAACTTACCCCAATAAAAAACCCCATCATATTCCACTATTTTCATTACAAAATTAATTTAATATTAATATTAACAATATAAAAACTATATGGTACAACATGTCATCATTAAAACATTGATCCATGACATACAAATAGTGTTATGGAACTCTCTCTTTATAAAAAGTGTGGGCGACCCATCATGCATAGACAACTACACAATTCTCTAGTGTAATATGAATCAAATATCTATTTGAAGAGGAAGATTATTATAAAAAATCTAGGGGGGGAATAACAGGATCCACCAAATGGTGTGTCTTACCACAAAATTCAATAAAACATCCGACAAAACCACCCCATGGTTAAGGAGAATATGAAGAAGGATTTTGTTACAGTACCTCATACACATGAGAGATAGAGGTTGATAGGAGGGGATACCATTTCTTTATATTCTTAGGTGAATATTTATTTTCCATCCTTTAAGCCCGATTTCTATCAAATGTTGTGCCACTAACTAGAATGTGGCTACATGGTTGTCAATGAAACATGATTACATCCCTGAGCACCATGGGATACCTCTTCTACTCCCCTTAGACCCTAATATCGCTTAAAATCATTAAAACACATACAAAATACATCCTTTGGGAATCTAGAAGACTAATAAATCTATTCTAAATCTTTGTTTAAAATTTTACTCCTCAAACTATTGAAAATTAAATTTCACATAAAAATCCTAACCCATATAGACATAGGATCTTATAGCATCCCCACCGTAACACGTCTCATCATTGATATGTCTTCGTGGTTATCTAACCAAATAACCCAACCTTCCTTAATCATTAATTAAAATTAAAAATAGCCTCATTTTTTAATAGACATATGATAATACATTAATGACACATTTCAAAAATAATACACTGAAGACCAAATCAATATGTTATTATAGAAATAAGATAATTTGAAAAAAAGTAAAAATTAAAAATGGGAGTATTAAATCGCCAAAGGATCAAAGGGAATAAAAATAGTGAATCTTTAGAGAATCACATCTCACTATGTTGACTCCCTTACAGGGATGTTATTAGATGCATGATAAACATGAGATCCACCACCTTGGGCTACCATCGAAATAAGGAAATAGACCACATTGTTTCCCTCATTTTATATTTTAACAACATCCATTTTTTATTAAATAAACCTTTTCACCTTCATAATATATTTGAGACAGCCCAAGGTCTACAGTATCGACCTACCAGACCTGAATTATACAAAAAAATTTGTAACTACTTCTACATGGATATTTATTTGTATACAAATAATGATCCCTTTAAAAAAGAATTATCTTTTTACCTTTGAGAGTTTCTACTACCAATCTACCTAGTGAATGAAATAATAACAAATACATTGATTTTATGAAAAAATATATCACCCCTAATGTCACCCATGTCACCAAATCCATTCATATTTGGCTTAAGGTAATTATTATATGAGTTCCAAAAATCCCACCATTGATGTGTTGGAATAGGAACTATGATGGGTGATCTGGATGGAAGGAGATAATGTAGAGAGGGAGATTCATCCTAGTTCATTAGGAATCTAATGAGGTCGATCGATAAGGAATTGGTTTTAAAGGATATAAATTTTTTTCTACATTTGGATCCATCATTGAAATCTTTGTTTCTTACCATCAAAATACAACAATAACCCATTAATAGAATCACTCATCTATACTTCTTCTCTGAGACTTCATTAAATGTAACCTAGAATGAGTCATTATGAATTAATAAAACCATATGATCATGATTCATTATACAACTAAGGTGAAAAAAAATTCCATACTGACCATGCTCATCCACCCTAAATGAATAGGTGCGACATAATATCTTCTCTTAGATGAGTACTGGATGGGAACTGAGAAACCAGACTCGTATCATGGCATTTAATATTTTCATCCATCGAATGATCTTAATTTATAACTCTCCAATTGATAAAATTGATATTAACATGAATCTTTTTAATCCCAATATACTTTCCTTAGATATCTAAGTCATTCAAAGTCATTTTTTTCATAAGTCCATAATAGAGATGTTTCCTATACGAGATTCAGTAAAGGCACATCTATCATGTTCAGAAGTTATCATAGTCAACATCAAGGTGTAATTTTGGTTCTCATCAAGAATAGACTTAAAAAACATGGGTGATTTCCTTCACTCCTGATGATGACTTCTAGGACATGATATCTCAGAAATCCAATCATAACACATACCTAATTCTTATCCTAGAAGCTAATATCACTTCTAACCATAATCAATCGATTCTATATTTGGAGGGTCATGATTTGATGTTAATTCACAATCATAAACATAAGATTCCATCCCCCATATCATCTACATCATTTCCATACATTCCCAACATAAATATTACTCAAATATTTTGACCCTCAATGATTTGACATTTTATCTTTTCATGTATTCATTACAACATGCTAAGGGAGATTTTAAAAATTATTCATCCTTAAAAAAATAGCTTTCCCATTCTTCTCCCAAATACCCTATAGATTTTACCATATTATTGATAATCCCATATAAAAAAATCAAAAATTTTAACAATGATGGATAAGACACATTTTCGTGTCGTTAGATATGAATGAACGTCCAAGGGTATTGAATAGAGTACACTATAAACCAGATATATTCTCCGACATAAATGATATGAAATTATTTTTTTCAGTATTTGGGCATTATTTCTATCAACAACCTTTTCAACGTGGTGTTTCTAGAGCCTATTAATGGAGATTAGTTCTCCCATGCAGTCCATAATTAACTTTCGTAGGCACATATTCAAAAAATTCACTAGAATTTAATTCATTTATTGAAAAAAATACCACAAATACAGAATCTAATCATATCATAATTAAAATGTTTACCACTCCATTCGTAGTATTCATTATTATCCTTTTTTATGACATGTTGGTATCTTTTATTTTCATTCATAGAATTTTTCATACTATCTGCATACATGAGGTTGGTAATGTTTCCCTAATGATACTTATAGCGATAAGGTGAAAAGTTTCTCTAAAAAATTACTTTATTGATGAAACAAATAAGAGTCTCATGGGTTAGAATGAAACATCTATGGGGAATCAGGTCACCCTGTAATAATCCCTGAATATATTTGAAAAAACCACATTGCTTCCCCAGAAAGGAAATGGAGATCCATGATGAGCTAAAACACTTGATCATTAGATCAGAGGTCCAATGACAGAAACCAATAAAAGTATGTAACTAGTGTGAATAATTCCATTCCATCATATCATAATATTTTCTCATTTATGTCTTATAAAAATATTGGTTTTGAGATATTATTGACTAAAATCATTAATAATTTCTTACACCGGACCTATGACTCCCTGAATTGATCCCCCTTTAACAAATAAATTTTTTTTTATCTAATATCAATTAGGGAATATGAGTGGAGGGCCTTCTATTTATTGCACCTTCAAAAAAAATATTGGGAAATTTTCACATACTTATTGTTATATAGAGATGAAGATTATATGGTTTTTTGATTTTAGGAACAAAAAACAATGTGGTAGTATATTCCACATGAGGATGTAAGCCACTATGGATGATGTCATGCACCGATTTTTACCATATATTCCTTAACACGATCCCTATAGAACCTATAGAATGACCTTGGGAATCCATCAGGTATTAGGGAACTATCAGGACTAAGATTCCGTAATGTATCAAAAATTTATTACTCTCCCAGTATCAATACAATGATATAATTATCCTATGTTGATTCCACATAGACGTGGCATTAAAGATCCATATGTATCCTCTTGAGTAGCCTCTTTTCATGTTGGGGTTGAACCTAGAATAAGATTTTTAAAATGTTTCTTGATCAAATATAAAACCTCATTAAGATAAATTACTTTGTTTTCTATTGTCTAAGAGAATATTTGGTCTGTTGATACATCCTTTTCCTTAAATCATGCATTCAAAATATAATGTATTTTGATCCCTTTTTTGAGCCATTTGATTCTCAACTACTCATGCACCATACATCCATCCTTCATGATGATATCATTTAATATTCTCTTTTTTAATGAATGTTCCCCAAATGTATTCTGATTCCAATAATTTTCAGTGATTTATTCAAAAGTTTCAATCATTTTTTTAATCCTGTAAATCTCCGGAAGATAATGGGATTGTTTTTTTCCTAGAAAATAAGATCAGCATGGAGACATCTTAATTTTATGTGGAGTTTAATCCATGATCAGCCCTGAGAATGACACATCTAGGACTTTGTGACCATTTGTTGATATCCTAGTATCTTGGATGAAATTTTGGAGAACTAGAAAGATATACTTCTTTATTTTAAGTTATATAATACAACAAGAGGTTGATAAGGATCAGAAATACTATAGATGAGGTGGGATACCATAGAATCCATAATGGAGGAAATTTTACGATATTTTTCTAGGAATCAATCAAGTTGATACTAGGTGAAGTGATCACCTTTCTAGTTTTTACACAGTGAAAAACGATCTATCATTTATTCAATGACTTGAGACATGATCTACGAAAGAAATCCATGAAATCCAAAAACTCCAATATGACCATGTGTGGAATACTCCATCCACCCTTTTTCTTATGTGGGTCCACCATGATATTAAGGTCAATAGACATGATACATAGGGTATCCCATTGGTTGAAGGTCCCTATATCATTCCATGGAAATTCCCTTATTTGGGTGTCACACATTAAATTAACGAACAATAAAAAATATTATTTTTCTCCTAATGAAATTGTATGTTTAACAAACTAATTTGAAGCATAAAATAGTTCATCTATGGTGTTAGGTTTCTAGACAATCCATATGTGAATGTTTTATGTATATGTAAGTAATAAGTTATAAAACTATATCTCCATTATAACATTCATGATCGTAGGTAAATATGAGGAAATTGATCCTTGGATCGACTCTTCCTGGACAATCCATAACATGATAGAAAAGGCATTGCCTAATGGAATTAAATCCTCATCACAATTCATAAGATCTGGGTGATGATGGGATGGTCGAGGTTGATGATTCTTCCTATACAGTGATATATTGATTCCTTGGTTGTTACTAGATTTGTAGA
Source organism: Viscum album (assembly GCA_963277665.1). NCBI lineage: Eukaryota > Viridiplantae > Streptophyta > Magnoliopsida > Santalales > Viscaceae > Viscum > Viscum album. Next base: position 348,647,844 of record OY728135.1, read on the forward strand.
ATTGAGGCTCTGAGGGAAAAAATATATCAGGAAAGCGATATTCTAATCCATCCATGCAATGAAGAAGCTAATGTGGAAGAGGCTATGAGAGGTCATAGTTGATGAAAATATGAGAAATTAAAACATTCTATAGTCTATAGGTGAGGTCGTCAGAATATAGTAATACCCCAATCATGTCTTCGGTTATCTGTTACAAAGAATGGTTTTGTAATGTGAGACGTAGAAATGGGAGTGAAATCCACACTGCCACACAAGAGAAATTCTAACCTTGATGGAAAAAACGAACAATTTATATCTGCCAACAGATATAAAAATCATACTCCCGGCCTTGAAAAATTCATTTATAGATTCCATGTTGATGAATAGAAAATTCTATTTAGAGAAAAATATTTTTTTGATAAGTCTAAACCCTATAAATCCAATGATTTTATAAAGATATAATGTAGGGGTGTATCCCCACCAAACCACACAAACAATGTCGAGAAATGTAGAACATAATATTCCACAAAAAAATATGAACAGATATCACTAGAAAATCATTCTTCCCAAATGAGAAAAAACCTATCAAAATATCAATAAACAAGAAGGTGAAGGTTCTAGGAGCAGTGGAAGAATGTGATGGGTAGTGCCAAACCATTCATTTTACCATGATCGATGATTAATATGAGATTTAACACAATATTGAATGTCATGATCAATGGAATTAAATCAAATAATTACACTAGAAAAATTATGTTGGAAGGAGAGTTTGAATCATCACATGTTATTTATAATTAATTTAATTAATTAAATAATTAATTTTTTTGGAATTATTTCTTCGTTGATGAAATTGGTGAATGGTCTATAGTTCACCAATGTTTCATTGTATAAACCATGTTTAGATTTACTCTATGGGCGTTCTACACATATTACATGAATCTCTAGACATCGCGGAAGGAATATCAAGGTGATATCATATCATATCCTTACACTTGCGTCGTTTGACATAGATCACTTCAAGAACTAATTCAAAACATTTCTAATTGATCTGGAGGAGGAGGATTTATCTATTTTCTTGAGATAATTCTTAATGAAGACAACACTCTATGGCTTGAGAGGACTCTCCTTAGTTTTTGTTCGAAACCCAAAAACATGGTTTTTCACTATTGAGAAAATAACATTACTGATTATTTATATTGTTACGATTAAAATAAAATAATTACACATGTTCTCTTGATTAATTTTTTAATCCTTGAAAAAACCCATTGTCAAATAATAATATTAATATTATCATTTCTTAATAAGTTTTTATCTTTTGAATTAAGATTTAATATTATTTATTTAAAGAACACACATTATTTATTATTATTTAGTAGTCCATTAAACTTTTTCTGTCATTCCTCTACAATATTTATCAGGCCTTGAATAACTTATATTTATTTATTAAATAAACATCAATACATTATTCACCAAAAAATAAATAAATATTATATTCACTAAATTGAAAATAAATATTTATATATGATCATGAATATGTGAATAATTATTAAAATACGTATGGGAATAATATTTATCAACCTGTTAAATAAAAAATAATAATATATTATTTAACTATGATTCTAGATACAGTTAGTGTGTTCCATTCAAAGCCTCTTTCTCAGTGGCACTAGGAAGAGTGGCCTAAAGACCGAGGTTAGAATCTAGAAACATAACAAGATTCCCATAAAGAATGAATATAATGTTGAAATGACATAATGCCTCAGACAAACACTTACTATGTAATATAATCCCTTTATTTGAATATCACAAATCAAGATGGTTTCATGGTAGTTACATAAACCAATGTAGTCGATGTCACTTTCATTGACTTTATGAAAATAGAACATGCATATAGAACACCAAGTCTATAGATCTATTTAGGATATATCATTTCAATAAATGTTCCCATGATATTAACATACGATAAAGAATACAAGGTATAAATCCTTTCTCCCATTATTCATTAATATAATATTACTTGTGATGCACCAAACATATCCCACATTACCATGATTATCTATCATCGCAGTTTTCATCAATACATACCATTATGAGACTCAAAATATTCATTAATAATATTTTTAAAAAATATGTACCAATAAACATGTCTATAGATTGGAACAATGAATGACACATAAAAATGTGTTTTTTCTAATGGCAGGCCCTGTTCATATAATATCTTACTCGATATTACAAAGGTAATACACCATGAGAAGGTTCCTTAATGTCCTTTGAGTCTCCTACCCTAATATCAGATATTATTTATGTCCCATAAATGATATCAACCTTCTATATAACATATATTCAATATTAGTGTCATAGCACTTATAGGTTCTCATCATAATGGGGAACTACTAAGACCTTTTAGTGCAACAACTACTCTTATGACATTATCACATACTATGTCATGACGAATAACAATCATGATGTGATAAGTAGTTTATTGATATTGAAAAAAATAATACATGATTATCATAAATTATAAACAAGTTGGTTTTAGGGTCCCATCTCATATAGTCTCCCACATTCACTGGATTCAAATGCTAACAACATTCATTCCATTACCTCTCACATGATAATGATTCCTCTACTGAGATATCCCTTTAGTCAATGGTTTTTAGACATTCCTTTTCAGTGGTAATCTCCTCAATTTAACTTCACCCCTTTGAAATACATCAATCAATAGATGAAACTTCTGAATAGTATGCTTTGTCTTCTGGTGTAACAATATCTATTTTGAAATATTCACCATTGTAGTATTAAAACATTACAATGTAATTTGTTCTGTACAAATATATACCACATTAATATCCCGGAATCTCTTCAGAAACCAAAGGGATTCCATGGATGAATTAGAAGCCGCTATAAACTAATAATCAATACCAAATCAATGAATACTGGATTCATTGAACTCTTCCATCTCACAGTTCCTCTGTTGAGAAAATAAATTTTGATTCAAACTTTAGATCATTATAATCAATCTTAAAACTAGAGTCAATATAAAATATGACGAACACCTCCTCATCTCCTCTATACACCAAGAATATATCCATAGTTATTATCATATACATCAGGGTAACCTTATCAATATTCTAATGTTTTCCTGTCGAATCTTATTGATATCTTCATACTATGCTTAGTTCATATAAAATATCATTTCAACTATATAACATGGAATACATGATTGATCCTATCACCAAAGAATATGGGATCTTACTCACTCTCCCTTTCTCATGTTGTGTCTAGAGACACATTTTTATAGAAAGATTTAAGCCATGTGATACAAGAATTACTCCCCTCTAGTATTTTCCCATAATAAATCATTTTAGTATATGGACAACATATGTATGTTTACATAGTCCAATTAGCATCTTATATCTATCAAAAATGATCTTGATCTCTAGAATATAGGTTGTTTCTCCAAAGTCATACGTGGAGAAACACTTTTTTAACTAGTCCTTAACTAACTATAATATTGGTGTGTCATTTCCATTAAGTATTATTTCATCGACATATACTACAGTGATAAAAACTATATTCCTAACAATCAGCTTGTAAACACACGACTCATATTCATTCTTAATCAAACCATATTCTTTTAAAGATTCTTCAAATCGAAAGTTCTATGACTTGGATTCTATCTTCAATACATAATTGGATCTATGAATCAGGAAAATCAATTCAGAATCACATGGTGTCACAAACCCTTCAGAATATTCCATATAGAAATATTCTTATTGGTTTCCATCAAGGAATACATTTTTTAAATCCTTCTACCAAATCAAATAGTCATGGTATGCTACTATAGAAATTAGAATTATGATAGATTTAATCATGAAAACTGGTGAAAATCATTCATCATAGTAAATTCCTTGATGTTGTAAAAACCATATTTCTACTATCCTTTCTTTATATTTACATAAGTTTCCTTCCATGTATAGTTTCCTCTTGAATATCCATTGTCATCCAACATGATTTACATCAACTAGAATATTGACCAAAACACAAACATGGTTCTGATATATTAAATCAATTTCAGAATTTGTGGATTATTTCCATCATGAAACTTTTGAGGAATCTAGTTACTCCCGGTAGGAGAGAGGATCACCATTGTAACCAAACAAAGAGTCACCATCCTCGGTGATGAGAAAAACATACATATCTGGTTCTTTTTCCTCTATTTTTCTCATATGGAATACCTATATTTTTTGGAACTACTTCTTCCACGGGGACATGTGGGTCTATTCATGTACCAACTCTTAGGTATCACGAGAATAAACATAATTGAAGTCAATATTTCTCCCACTAATCTTTTTTAGGTTCTGATCAATCTCAATAAAGATGTATTTTCAAGATACAACCACTTTTGAAATTGATACATTGTATAGTTAGTATCCCTTTCATTCAGTGTGATTCCCTATAAAGATTTACTTCATGCGCTTGGGTGCTAGTTTTCTTCCTAATAAGACCATACAAATTCCGTTCAATCCCATACATGTGTTTGCAACAAAATGTATTTCCATACACTCCATAAATAGAATGGAATTAAATTTCCTACATTAGTTTGTACTCCGTTTAATTTGGATTCTGTAGTTTTTATTTAATATCCCCAAAAGGATAATGGATTACATGAATTACTCACTATCAATCATTCCATGTACAAAATTGTACGGTTCCTCCTTTCACTAACACTATTTCACATGGGTGTATATGGTAGAGTGAGTTGAGATAGAATCCAAAACACTCATAGAAACTCGATAAAATCTTGGTTAAGATATTATCCTACTCGATCTGATCGAATATTCATTACATTTTTACCAATTTGATTATCTATATAATTTGTGAATTCCATGAATTTCTCCAAGGACTCATACTTATACCACATCAAGTAGGTATGGAAATATCTAATAAATTCATCAGTAAAAGTCATGTGTTAAGAATATTCCCATATACCTTCTACTGAAAATGGACCACACATATCAGTGTGTACCAATCCACGATGTTTTGTGGACCTTTCACTGTATCCTATAAATGATGGTTTGGTCATTGTTTTCATATAAATAGGCCTGACATCTATCAAGTGGATTTAGATGAGGAAGAGTCTAAATAGCCATCGTGATAGAGCTTTGTCAATAGATTTTTGTTTATAATACCAAGGATGTGAGGCCACATCTGGGTGTTATATGAGTAATGTGAACATCATTCATTATCCATTTAAAAATCATAATTTTATACATAAATATGATTATTTAAATGTGTCATACCATAAAATATGATGTTCTTATAAATGAGTAAAATATTATATAAATATTTGAAAATAAACCCATCTGTATCTAAACATGACAAAAAAATTATTTTCTTTGTAACTATAGGTACATAATATAAATCTCTTAAAAAAACATTATAATTGGAAATGATATATGATAGTAACCAATGGATAGAGCATAAATCCTTACACCATTATCATCTCATAGATCAACCTCTCCTCTACAAATCTTCCGGAATCTACTTGGTTCCTACATTTGGATACATATGTGAGATCCATTAGCTATATGTAATAAACTTTGAGTAGAAATGTGATGATTGCACTCAGAAAAAGAAAGCACGTTTAGCTTCCTCTTTATTTTGGGTGTAGTTCCTCTTCCAGTGTCCTTGCTTTCCAGAAGGAAAACATACTACATTCATTTCCTTGCCTTGCCTTTGTATCTTATTTTTCTTGGAAGGACTGTGCTCTAGAGATTTAGAATATTTATAATTCTTGGGCCACCATTACTTATTCTTAATTTTATTACATACCATAAGGAATTTGGGTTTTTCATTCCCCATGTCCTTATCCATTTGGATAATCAAATTAAGTTATTCTAAAAGACACTCCTCGTTATTTCTCATATTATAATTGAAAATAAATCTGGAAGAGGTATTAGGTAGTCATGAAAGTATAAGACCAGTTCAAACTCGTCTAGGAATTTAATCCCTAAAATTTCAAAGAATTCAACGTGGTTGACATTTTTGAATACATGATTACCAGCTGGCACAGACTCTCTAAGATTGGCTGTAAAGAAATACATTGAGATCCATTACCTCTCTTATTTCTCTTTCTCATGATAAAGATCATGAAGGTTAGACATCCTGCTATAGGCAACCATGCCCTCATATTTATTTAAAATATCATTTTATGTGGATGATATCATGAAGCACTAAAAATATAAAGAATAAAGAAGTTGTTTATCATGGATATGTGGCTCTTCATCACTTACCTCATTGACATGTGAAACTTGTAAAGCATCTTATAGTAAATTCAATTCTTTTCATATTGAATTATAACACATATGTGTATTTTCCAATAATTGAGATTTATGCCAGTGGGATTTTTTTCCATCTAAATTATGTATTGAAATGATATGTTTTAATTGATTTTAATTTTTTTTTTAAAATTATATAATCACAATTATAGTACAATGTCTTATAAAATTTAGACAAATAAATAAATATTATATTTATTAGTCTCCCACTATTTTATCAAACCCAATAGCCCTCACCATTTCCATAGGAATATCATGTTATATGGAGATTTTAGTGGAAAGGAACCATAGTACCCATCTCATTACCCCAACATTGGTTGGTCAAGAAACTCAAATAATTTTATCTAGGCATTCCAACTTCCAATTACATTATCTCATAGTTCCTCAATCTGATGAGTTGAATCCCCAATACTAAAATCATTTATTTTATATATCCCCACCCTTTGCCTCTCAGTTACACCATGTCATACATTTATATTCACCCCTTGATGTGGACCTAGTTATCACAAAATAAAACCTCGTGTTATAATTCCATAATAATTGAAATCTCCTCAACTTTGGTTGGTCAATAACATTGAATTATGGTTTTATTTTAATCAATGTAATGGAAGTAGATACCGACATAATATTTTATTAATGGATTTTATCCTTGTATGGGTTAATATTTAGTTATTATATTTATCACATTCTATTTTATATTAATTTGGATGAGTAAGTGATTAACCTTGTCTTTGATAATATTTATTCCTAAGATGGTGTATTTTCATCATATCATTCATGCTCATGAATTCATTATTTTTGTGATCGTGATAAGACACCCATAATGAAATAATAATTCAATAGACAAAAATAAAATAATAATGTGGTATGATCCTAAGCTCTTACTAGTTGTTAGTTTATGTAGTAGTTGATAACCTAACATTTGACCTAGGAGAAAAAAACACCTTGACCAAATTAAGATTCTTCTTATAGCATTCCACCGGTCCACCTATGTATCTCCTTGGATTGGTTTCACATCATCTCTGAACATGAGCTGCCTCTACAAGGTTGGGAGCTTCATCCATTATATATGTTGTTTACTCACACATGGGTGAGGGTAAAAGGGGTTTACATAAAAGAAATCATGGGCATGTAGGACCTACCAAATTAAAGGAGGGAAGGCATGAATTACAATAATTTAAAATAATAATAAATTAAATGAAACCAATCACATACTAAAATATTTTTCCAGCTCATGATCATCCACGTGCATGAAACAAATTATAGATTAAATAAAACTAACATTCAATCCTTAATCGTTCTTATTTAAGAAAAATTGTGATCAAATAATTCAATTATCATATTTTTTTTAATGAATTATTTTATCTTACTTCTTATCCAAATTTCCTTGAGATTATAATCCTTTATTATTTTAAACAAATTAACTCAATTAAATTAAAATAAACAGTGTTTATAAATGTATATTGGATGTAATTCAGTGAATACATGTCATAATATACTCAATATGTATTATACTAAAATAATTTTTTATTATTTATTACATAGAGAAAACATGAATTATCACATTCATTCATGACATTTAATTCATGAATTATTACACACATTACAATATTTCTTTCCATGGGTAATTCTTAGTAGCACGTAGAGTAAAAACTAGAAAAACGATATATACATGATCTACCTACGTATATATTATACAGATATTAATTAAAAATTTCAATATTTATGTATATTAAAACCTATCACATGGTGTTTCATATATTTATGACCAAATTCAAGTACATATCTCAAGGTTAACACAGCTAAATAAATAGATTTTAAATTTAATTAACTTGTTATAAGTACATGTCATTTGAAACTGAGAAACATAGTGTTTACATCTCTCACCGTCTATCTAAGGTAAATGCCTTGGGACTCAGAATGTGAATCATACCTCAGAAACTAGATAACATGACATATCTAATGGGATACATGTTGTGTGATCTCCAAATTATACGATCACCAGTTTTGTTGGTTGTGTATTGAAATGAACGGTATGTCATTGACTCCAATGAAATACACACCATATACACGGGTTACAAGGAATATACTATGGTTTATCGTGTGACAGTATGTTACTGTCAATACACAGTGAAAGAATTAAATACATCGTGTGTAATTCATGCACATGGTTACAGAAATTTCTAAATTGACTTATTGTGCATTGACCATATGTACACAACGTGTAATTCTGATTAAACTACGTGTACCCATATTTTTAGTAGATAGAAACATTGAAACCTATTGATGATTTCATTAATATTATTTTCATGATAAACATTATCATTTTGATTAGATCTATGAGAAATGAATGTATAAGAAGAATGTATCACAATCACAATTAAAAAGAACAATTAAAGTTGAATTAAAAAACTAAATTAGAATGCATAAATCACTAAAAATAATTAGATCTTTGAGCCATACTTCATCTTAATATGTTGTAATTGTGGGTTCACTAAACCCAAATATACAGTACTTTTCAATTACCAATTCATTTATATATTGAAATATTCTTTATTAACATTTACCCTTATTGTGTATAAATATTTGTGTGCACTATTTATTAGTATTGATTATATATTATTTATCATATGAAACAACTATAGTAGATCCCCTACTATAATGAGAACATCTAGATACTATGACATAAATCATAAATATAGGTCTTATATTCTAGTAACAACATGATTACTAATAATAGTTTATTTTTGACAATTAGGTTTTGGGATATCATAATCATTGGGACTTCATCCTGTATTCACAATGTCTCATGGACCTATATTCCAAAGGTATGATTTCATGGGGGAACATATATAAGGATGGAAATAAACTAACATTATTCCATATGATGAGAATTCAGGATCATCAAACGATTTTGGAGGGAGGATTTTCCTCTAATATGACACTGTTATAGATTTAAGATATGTTAGGGAATCCTTTTTCATTCCCATGTATGTTTGAAGCTGATCACTCAGACATAATGATCAATTATGAACATTAATGGGTTCAGAATAATCTATATTTATTAGGGGATATCCATCAGGATATCTATATATGTATCCAATAATCTATATTATTGTACCATTTTATAGTTGTATCAATGATTATTTAATTTTTCATCAGGACGTCACTGGTTTAAATCCACATAGTGAGTCACTCTATAATTTACTATCATCTAGTGGGATTGATGTTGGTTTGATATTGGGATAGAACCCAAAGAATGGGCTTCCTACAAATTATTGTGTAAGGAATTAGAACACAAATAATTCAATTCCACTAAATTGGACACATAACTTGTTAAGGACGTTCCATGAGGACTAAACCATGCAATTTATCATCATGTGGAATGGATGTATAGCCAAAGAATGGTGGGGGACTTATGTCAAGGCTATAAAAGGGACCCAAAAGAGACATGGTCTCCCATGTTGATATTTACCTACTATGAATGTGTCTTATAGAACATTAGGGTACATTTAAGAGTTGTGATTAAACCTCGTGGAGGCTTCATACATATCCTATAGTTTGGGAATCAAATCCCACGTAGCTCAGTATAGGTTGGTGTTAACACTGTATTAGTGGAGGCCCATTTGAGGGGAAATGATTGGGAATTATATTGAGTAGGATTACTATGTATTTTTAATCATCATTTACCTGATGTTTTACTCATATTCATTTGTCCATAGTAACTTTAAACCCTTATAAGTTAACTTTTTAAAGGTATTAGATGTTTCTAAAATATTATCCACAACCCATTTATAATATCTAGATAAAACAAAATATATATATGAATCTTAGTCAACGTGGTTGGTCTACACCAGTAATCAATAGCCTATGTATTTGATGGATCTAATGTTATAACATTTCATGATATTATATGACCCAAAAATGATTCCTTTTAGAGAAAAAATTCACACTTTTTAAATTTTCCTAATGTTTATCCTTCATTAAAGACATTAGTAAAATTCGAAAGTGATCTTCATGATCTTCCATTATCATTGGATAGATCATAATATCATCTATAAAGTCCACATCAAACATATCAAGGTAATCTATAATTACTCTTTCATCAAATACTTGAAAATAGTAGTGTAATTAGTATTATCAAAAGGCATTACTATATATTCATAGTGTCTATACCTTGTTCATAATTTCCTTGTGGGTATATCCTCCTAAATTAAACATTGTTTATGATATCCAAAATGATTTTTAACCTTGGAAAAGTATGGAGCTCCATGAAATTGATCAAACAAGTAATAAATACTAGGAATAGGATACTTGTTCTTGATTTTGATCATGTTCAACTCTTGATAATCAATGCATATTTGCATTGATCCATATTTCATGTTCACAAAAAGAACAGGTGCACACCAAGGTGACATAATTGGCCCAATGAATCCATTATCAAGGTTTTCCCATATTTGGTTCTTCAGTTCCTACAACACAATTGGGCCCATTATATAGGTAGTCTTTGAAAGTGGTGTGGAGCCAGGTATGAGTTCAATTTGGAACTCAAATTCATTTTTTGGTGGAAGGATAATAAAATAATTCATAATGACATTAAAAAGTTCCTAAACAATATTCTTATAATCGATTTCAATTTTTCCCCTGCCATTTGAGATAAATATCCATTCTGAAAGGAATTAAGAACCATATATTGGATGTAATTTCCATAGGAAGTTGATACTTATCGTCACATTTATGGAAGATCATAGGAGGGGATGAAATATAATACGTAACTTATCCTCCATGAAAATTGATGTGAGATTTACGTAGTGGATGACAATACACGCCTAATAAGACATCATATTCAACCAAAGGAAGAATGACCAGATTTGCAGGGAACACATTACCACAAACGAAAAATGGAGAGGAATCATAGAATTGGGATGAAATCATCATACCATTATTTTTTTCAATGATAATTCAACATCTAATCATTTTAGTGTAATCGTAACACCCATATAAAATTATTTATTTATGAAATAATGGGTAGATCTAGAATCAAATAAGTTGTTATCAGTTCTAGAATCATTGGTCAGTGTACCTTTCACTACTTCATTATCACACACCTAATTAGAAACAATGATCATATGATATTTTATCTTTTTATTTGGTTTAAGAGTTTTCTGAAAATGATCATCATAACCAATGCTTAGGTTTGGGAACTATTTACCATAATTCCCATAATCCTTACACTTGAAGTACTATAGTGTGGGAGGAGAATTCTGTGCATAGTCTCCACTATTTTCATCATTGGAATAAATATTCCCATCAATGTGGAAATAAATTGAATATTTTAATTACATTATACACCGACAACACTTATTAGAACAAATAAAATGATTACCTCCATGAATAATTCAACAGTTTGAGAAAAAAAGGAAGTATCATCTTCTTCTCTTCATGGTTTTTTGATTTTCATTTGAACTCCATATACCTTTTGTTATCAAAACCAGATAATGATATGTAACTCCAACCTCCATTTAAAATTTTCTTTCAAAATGCAGAATCTATTCATAGATACTAATGTATCTTTGGGAAATACCATTATGAGACTTGGAATTAATACATTGAATAACCTACCAACATTACTATTGGGTAGGATGATATTTCTAGAAGAATACCTCACATGAAATTGTTGTTTCCCCTTTCCATCATAAGTTATAACGAATGAAAAGGAAAATACCTTAACACAAAGTGATCCATCCTATGAAGAAATATCAAAAATTGACAAAGGCATGATAAAAGAATTACTTCAACATGGGTCGTGTTAGTTCCAAGATGGTCTCACAAGGTACCTGCGCAGCACATTTTGGGTGCACAGGTGACTTGCGTGCCCTGTTTGATTTTCTCCTAGGGTCTTTCGTAGCCTATAAATACCCCTTGTGGGCCCCCCATTTCAAGGAAGGAAAAATCCAGAAACTCAGATTTGAGGTCTCGGCACCCTAGTCTCTTCTCAAAGCCTTCCGAACACTTCTAATGTAATTTCCTACCTATAATAGGAGATTTAGAGAGGGGAAACAAGTCATATGTGTTTAAATTCATCAACACATGCGCGCCTAAGTGTCTAACCCTTCAAGGAAATGAAGACACGTGCACGTTCCCTTATCACTTAAACAGAACCTACGCGCCACTCATTTAAAAGTCATTAGGGATAATTCAAAGGGCTTGAGCCATGCCTCACCCAAGTATTACCCTTTGGGTTGACCGTCATGCAGGAACCTATGCGTCTCACAAGTATACCTGCGCGACCCGGACTTGCGCGCCCAAACAGGACCTGCACGCCTACTATCTTTTGGTTGCCCCTCCTATCAATTCACCTCTTTTATTCAAATCCACCTCTCCGCTTCATGATTTAGCCTTCAAAACCCTTTTCAAAGTCATTTATGACATGGCTCCTATTTTGGATTCCTTACCTGAAGGAAATTCTTTGGAACATCTCTCAAAACCTAGTGGTTCACATATCCTTATGTCACTAAGGTAAGAGATGTCATTAATTAAACATCATCCTTTAAGATGAGAGTATCTTTAACATAGGACACCTTTTTAGGAGTAACCCCCAGTCATAATTCCCAAATATAGGCATCCTCTTTAGGAGTAAGCCCCAATAGTCCCCTAACATGGGCCTCCTTTTCAAAAGTAATCCCCAGTCCATGTTCCCAAATATGGGCATCCTCATTTGGAGTAATCCCCATGTTCCCAAATATGGGCATCCACTTTAGGAGTTATCCCCAAAATTCCAAATTCACTTAACCTGGTCATCCTTCTTAAGAGTAAGCCCCAGTCATAATTCCTATTAACCTGGGCCTCCTTCTTAGGAGTAAGCCCCAGTTCTAATTTCACTTAACTAGTCTTAATTTCACCTGATTTGGGAATCCATATTAGGAATAATCCCCATTTCCCCTATTAATTCGGGCATCTTCCTTAGGAGTAATCACCAAGTTAGAGTATCCAAATATCCATAAAATAAGATATACCATTATAGACCTTGTTCCCGGACATCATCTATGAAATATGTCCTGATCATTATCTAGTTGGGCAATCAATCATACATAATCCCCATATCATTCCTTGTGGCCGCATCTTTCGTGGCACAAATCGTCAGTTTTTACTGATACCTCCTGTTTCCCACACTAAGAATGACTCACGTGAGCTTAGAGTGTAAAAGTTATTATGAAATATCTCTTTGAGCCATTAATCATGCATAATCCTCACACTTCTATCTCGAACTAGGTGGGCTTTGATATCTACCTTAAAAGTAGAGTACGTAGGAAGCCTTTATAAGGTTCAATACCATCACCCATTAATTCTCATCCGTCCCATTTGACGTTAAACATTATTTTAATTCCCGAAATACATGGGTTATGATTCCTTTTCTAAAAAAGGATACATAGGTAGCCCATTTGCGAGTATGATCCAACTCTGAAACAATCTATGTCCTTTTGAATGAAAAAAAACTTCAAGTTCCCCACTGAGTGGATTTAAAACAAGTACGGTTATCATAATGACCAATTCATCTTTATATAATGTGTTGAAGGATACCATTGACTAAGAATATCTAACAAATAAAGATAATTTTCTATTGATGAAGAACCTATATTGCATATAAAATAATCTGTAAATATCATACATATTAACCATTGATTGTCATATCTAAATGAAAGCTCATTTTCATAAATGGTAATTTAATAAGGATTCACGAACATAACTAAAATATATAAAGAGAGTCCCGAAGTAGACAATAATTCCCCTCAAAAAGGTGTGATGAGTCTGACCTCCCATCCTCTCAACCAATGAAAATTATTAAGCCTCATTAGTCAACAACTAATGAACTCCTACCTTTGGAAAGTAGGTCCAAATTGATATAGAATCATTGGATGATTATGGTTCTAAGAAAAAACTTGTTAGAAACCAACTTAATGTTTGAACCTTAAGAAAACAAGGTCATCCCCAATTCCAGAGAAGACAAAAAATGGTGAACCCGACGTGAATCCTTAACCAAGTTAAAAATGATATTTTACTTATATATTAGGCCCCTATTTAAACTCAATGAGAGGGACAAAAACAATCAATAACATATGTTCTCATCCAAAATATGTAGTCGCCGAATTTATCTTGACTATGTCTTTTTTATCAAATAGGCACACTTTTCCAAGATCTTCTACATCACAGAAATGAATTCTCTTAAGTTCACACATGTGAATTCCTCTCCTGTGAATACCTCTGCTACTACTCATGCTAGATCGTCATCCGCTTTGAGGACGGCATCACCAACTCAGTGTCTTCAACGCTGGGTATCAAATGAACTGGTTAAGGAATATCGTAAACACGGTACCATTCTGACTATAGAGGCCGCTCAACAAGCCCTCCAAGTCAATAGTTCACCCTGGTTGTCCGAACAGCGACGACCAAAAATCTAGAAGAAGGTGGTTCCAACCACCATCTCCAACGTTTCGGGTTGTTATCCCCTGAACTCAATCACCAGTCCCTCCCATATTATGAAGAGGTGAATGAGAAGGTCACTCAAGGCATTAGTTCAAGGAGACATGTGTCATTCTCGAGAGCTCCCACCAACAATCGCCACCAGACTCGTGCGGTTGTGCACCCTCAACATGGTGAGGGTGTTGCCTCCAGAAATTTGGCTTAGGTTCCACAAACCCGAGTAGGCAAGACAAACCACCAGAGGCGACGACCAGTCAACAGTGAGCAGGTTCTTATCTCTGCCATTTCCGGATAAGTCCACCAACCTAACTTGGTGGAAAGCAACGAGTGGGCACACACATCCGTCTGTTTTAATTCCGATATCTAGTAGACTCGTCTAGCAGTAGCACGCCATTCCCTCCAGGCAATTATGGAAAATTACTATAGATAGGAACATACACCAATTTATAAATCGTCAAATAATCAGTAGGTTCATCTGACTAAATACGGTGAAGACCACCAACCAATGTGTTGAAAACTGGTAAACAGGAACATACACCTTCTTACACTAATCAATCCTAACAGTAGTCTCATCTGCCAGTATTGAAGAAAGTTTTCCAACCCTCTTTGGTAGAGTGAAATTATCAGGCACATACACCTAGTAGTATTGATCAATCCTACCAACAGTCTCGTTTGGTAGCTACCGGAGAAGTCAATTTGAAATACCCAATGAAAAACAGGAGGCAGACTCAACTCTCTATCCCCACACATAAGTACACTCAGAATTCACTGGTAGGAAAAGGATGATAGGAGAAGGAACACACACCTACTCCAAGAACGGAGTGGACATATATCTCCATTCCTGCAGCTGAAGTCACCAAACACATTCTAACAATGGTGAAAGAGAATAAGCAATTCCCTTCTCATATTATGAATATATTCTAGGATATTATAACAGATTCAGTAGCATCACATGTAATGAAATGAAAATATATCCCTACCAATGGAGTGACACATCAACAGTTCACTCCGAAACAGATACACACCTCTGTTCCAATTCAAGAGGGTTGTTTGGGCGTACTCCCACATGTCATACAGACAACCAAGTCAGACACATACACCTGATTTGAGTGGAGATAATCAGCCTAACCTAACTATTTATACTGATAAGGCACATAAACATTCCCATAATAACAACTTTTGTCAATAAGTGGTTCCTAAAGAGAGTAATAAGGCGTCTAAGAAAAAGACCCATCCAGCATAGTCAAGAAATCAAGAGCCAATATGTAACAAGGCCTTGCTCGATACTGGAGTTCTTGATGCACTCATAAAATTATCTATTGAGAATCAAGATTCTACTCTCTCAGTTCCCAATAGTGGGAACATTAATTCCAAAGATCCTCATCTGGAGCATCCTCATGAAGGATTTCTTCATGATAGATCAGTCGCTATCAACTTTTCATCTTCAGATGAGATCTACAAGAACCCTCTATGTGGCTAGGAGACTAAGGATCATGAAGTTTCATCTTTTGCTGTAACCCACCATGCTGGTCCTCTCCATGATGATGAATTTAGAAGCGAATGTCCTCTCCGTAGTAGTAATTTTCATTTCCTGTAAATTATTCAAAGGACAATGTAGTGATGAGAAAAGCCTCTTTTCTTGAGGCACTTGAAAATTTGAAGCCAGTAATGTCTGATGCTTTACCATTAGCAGGTGAAATAATTTCTCAATCAGAACATAACCTATGGTGTAGGTCATTCTACGAACCACTCCTGGGTCATTCATATTCTAGATTGATAAGTGAATTCTCTACCAATATTATTGAACTAATGAAGCAACAAGGAAGCACCAGCTCTGGTCTAATCAGATAGAAGAATCATCATTGAATGATAATGAGGATGTGGTGAATATGAGAAAACAATTGGCAAAAGGTGATGTGCCAGTCATGTTTTGGTCTTTGGTAGACATTCAGTATGACATTCCAAATATGTTGACAAAATATTGTATTCTAGATATTTTTCTCAACATGTGGAAAACTCTTTGTCAATTGAAAAACAAAATATAATCTTATGATGAATATGAAAATCATGTCAGGATAATAACAGGGTTATAACGCCAAATTGATTTAGCCTCTCTTGCAGTTTCTTGATATCTAAAGGCTGAAAAGCAACATAGATCCCTTCAGCGTTCATGCCTTGGCTCACTAAGAAGATTGCACTAGTTAATTGCCAATGCCCCATCTGGTATTCATATAAGGGGATGGGGTGTCCATGGAGCACTACATTTTATTGTACTCTCCAGCCAACAAATCCCACCAAAAATGGTCTCATCAAATGTTATTTCCCATGGTCGGCCACAAGAAATTGTCTTTGTTTTTAATAAAAATCTCGCTCCAGAACATGCCCCAACTAGTTTTTCTCAAATCGGGCATATAGATAAAAAGTTCCCGAATTAATCTTGCATCAGGAAAACAAGAATATTTAATAAACCTCTTTTTTAGAGAGTGGACATCATCAAGTGACATAGGTGTCAGAAATCATCCAGCGTTCATTTGAGCCAGGTGATTTTAGTGGATGTAGGTTGATCCATCCATCCAATTTCTAGACTAAAGTCTGTAAGATCAGGAGAGATTTTAAGAATGTATCAGATATAGAAACTCAATAGCTACCCTAGCATGCCAAAATGGGGACTCTTTTAACTCGACCCTCGGAATCAACAAATAGGATTCGAGCAGTTGAGAAGGAATAACAGGAAGAGCCCTAGTCCACCGGACTAGGGACTTTTTTAAATCCTCAATCTCTTCCTCATAGAATGTCAGTCTTTTTTCGATTTGGGATGAAGCCACAAGAGGAATGCAGAGCCTAATTATCAGGATATTCCCTCCAAATTACGGTTCGTCAAGAAGTTCTTCAGGGATCAAATCAACAAATTGAAATGTATCATCAAAGACATAAAAAAAGATTGTATCAATGAAATGCAGATAGAAGGGATTCAATGCATTATGCATCAATTAATGTCATCACTGTCGTTGTTGCTGATCCCCCAGATGAGGCTCACTCAGAGGGATCAGATGAAGAAGTTCTTGCTCAAGAATTTGTACACATTGTCACAAATGAAGAAGGTGTGCATACGCGAAATAAAAGGATTAACTAGAATCTTGGTTTTCCGTCAACTAATCATCTTCCCCCTCTCCGAAAGGTGTCCAACCAGGGGAAAGTAAAGAATCATGTTACATCCCCTTCTTCTAAAGAAGGTCAATCACTCTCACTAGTGAAAATATTCACACAACAAGAGGAAGAAATGAAGGAATCTAGGATGTTAAATGCATAACTACTTCAAGGTAGTATTCCTCTAAAGCATGCTGGAGTCAGTCAGCCAATGGAATTTTTTCCAGTTACAAAGATGGATCAAGAATATCCTCCTTTATCAGTACACCCTCACAGGTATAATTCTATGGGTCAGGTGCAACAACAACCGGTTGTGTTATCATCAGTTGCAGTACCATCCACCACACCATTCCAAGCTCTATTTATTACATCTGTTTAGGTCCAATCTCAACTAGAAGGTTTCTCAAAAGTTAATAACTAATATTGAGTCATTAACAGCTCACTTGGAATCTATGGAGGGAAAACATTCTCAAATTAAACCATAAAATAGAGCTTACCCTGAATGGGTTGATTCAATTCCTCCGCCATCAAATTTTTCAAGTACCACATTCCCAATCATTAATGGTTCGGGAGACCCAGAGAAACACTTAACACATTTTATTTCCCGTTGTGATCCTATGATGGGAACCCCTCAGAAAAAAGAAGCATTTAAGCTCAGTTGTTTTGTACAGTCCTTACAAGGGCCTACTTTTGTTTGGTATAAAAGTTTGCAATCCTGGTCAATTACCGGATGGGAGGATCTTCCCCAAAGATTCCTTCTTCAATTCAGATAAACACTGCCAAAGACAATAGTTTTTTTTCTTAAAAATTGTAAGCAATGGAAGAATGAAAGGGTTTCAGATTTCATGGCTCGCTAGAAGGGATTAACATATTTCATAACCTTAGCACTCCCTCATGAAGAATTGTTGCCAATTTGTGTGGCAAATTTGTGTGATAAATTGTACACACAGTTGATCCCTGTGAAATACATTGGATGGTTTCGAGACCTTACATGGATCGCCTAGCAGATTTATGATTCTATTATGAATACTAAGGATAAAACTCGTGTAATTCCATCATCTCCAGGAAGAAGAATGGGTAAATCATAGACAACAATAGTTACGCTTAAACAAGCACATGTACCTGCTTCTACTTCAAAAGATTCATCTTATCGAAGGGATCCACCTCCTGAGCATCAACAATAGAGGCTGTTTTGTCAATATTATCAAAGAGATCAAAGGAAGAAAAAATTTGAGGATCTGAAGAGAAAAGTTTAATCTTTCTGAAATGAACATGTTCCTGGTTACTTCATTTCAGAACTGGAAAATAATTTGGGTTAATTACCAAGGCCTAAAAAGGCACATAAGGAAGGAGATGTCGACCATCCCATTTATTTCCCATTTCATCAGATGTTGGGGTATCCTATTTAAGAGTGTTTTGTCATTAAAGACCTCATTAAAAAGATGGTGGACTTGGGAAAAGTCAAATTGAAGGGGTCTTCAGCTCAGGTAGCATGTGTTACTAGTACATATCCAAAGGAAGAAGGCGAGTGGAAGGAAGTCAAAAGCAAAAATGCACAGAAATATGATGATTGGATGGTCAGAAAAACAATCAACCGAACTCATGCCATTTTGCAAACACAGTTGATGAAACCAATTGTGTCATCTTCCATGAATTCCACAGCAAAACCCTATTCATTAGTGGGAAAATCCTCAAAAATGGAATAATTCAAAGAAAGAGGAAAAATAAGAAGAAGATGAGATTGTGTTAAAGACCAAGTTTTCCTTGACTCTGGAAGATTTTATGCCATCTACATCAAATCCACAGGCACCGCCCCACCAAATAGAACAACCTAAACTAGCTAATCAGGAAGAGTCTTCCTCATAATAAGAGTTGATCTTTGGTTATGTTAACATGATTCATTTATCAGATCATTATGAAAGTCAGAGTTTCTATTTTCATGAGCCTAAATTCCATGTATCAAATAGAGGAATTAGAGGGAGTCCTAGAGGTTTGGGATATAGAGGAAGATGTGGATATCCTAGAATCCATTATTCTAATTCTATCTTTTCTAGAACTGTATATGCAGTACAAACTCGTTGTAGAGCCCTTCAGTAGGCTCAAAAGAAAAAACAAATTATTCCACCAATATCAGATTCAATTCAGGAACAATTATTCTGGTTGATCAGTTATGGATTACACCTTCTTCCTCTCAACAATTAAATTGACCTATTTTCTCTAATCATCTAAATCCAATAGTATTTCTAACACTTAACCCGATACATGAAGCATGTACATCCAATGCATCAACTTATAAGGCAACTATGAAACCACATGTTCTTGTTGGGAAACACAGACCTTTGGACCAAAAGTATGATGTCTTGAAACATTTGGTCCATGTGATGGACAAGTTATCAATTCTAGATGCCTTGAATATGTCAAAGGATCTTTATAGGCACTCATTGAGGCATTGTCATGTCCTCATGAATTCGAAACTGAAATAGATACGGTTGACATATACTAAGTTGAGAATGGTCCTATAGAATTCCATGAAGTGATATCTTTCATAGATGAAGATGAAGATGATGTTGTGCATGGACATATTAGACCTTTGTATTTATCTGGAAAGGTCAATGGTGTAGACATCTGAAGAGATTTCATTGATAATGGTTAAGGAGTCAACTTCATCCCCATTCATACACTTCGTCGATTGGGCCTCACATAATCTGATTTATATCCTTCTACTTTGATGTTACAAGGATATGATAAAAATGAACAAGTACCACTGGGCGATATTACACTCGGAAATCAGTTTGGAGACCTTGTATCCAACTCTGATTTCATGGTTGTTGATCATGGTACAACCTTCAAAATTTTTCTTGGAAGACCTTGACTTCATAAACATGCGTTCATCCCATCATCAAACCATCAATACCTCAAATATTGTTTCATGGTCAAATTGGTACATTGTATGGCGATAAGGCCCCCTTCAAGACAAGTGAATCTAAATACATTGAGGTGGAATTCTATCACATGAAGGGTATGGAGAAATCCACAAAAAAGGAGGTTACCAAGGTTAATGCTCCATATGGTTTGGATATGATTACAGTAAACCCATTCATACATGTTAGTACAGATTATGTGTTTCCTATCAGTCAAATTGATAGGATATAGTCAAATCCAAACACTCTTATAGAAACTTCCATAATTTCAATTACAAAAATCAAGCCAGACAGCATGAGAGAAAGTGGTGATTCACCAAGAAATAATGAAAGCTCAAATGGAGATGTCTTTATTTCAACCGCTGAAATCCATCAAGTCTATACATCGCCAACCAAGAAAGAAAACATTATAGCAATGTCAGAGGTGAAAAATGATTTCGATTATCAATCCATCATCTCTTATTTATTACCCAAGAAATACAATTCATCATCAATATGGTCAGAAAGGGAAGCCTTTTCTTCAAGATGTTCAAATTTTAACATCTCTTCTGATCATAGAAATTCTACTTCTTTATCTACTATTCAAGTAGAAACAGAAGAAATAACACATGTTGAATAAGAAGAGGAAGATCTCATGGATGCTCCTCCATCATTTGAAGAGGGTATCTCTACTACTGTTGATGAACTCATAGAAATAAATCTGGGTACAAAATTAGATCCACGCCCCACCTTAATTACTGCGTCCATGACTCCGGAAGAGCAGGAAATGTACATTTCATTTTTAATGAAAAATAAAGATATATTTTCTTGGAACTATACATATATTCCAGGCCTTGATCCTGATGTTGCTACTCACCATTTGGTTTTTCCAGAAGAACATCGAGGATTTAAGAAATCCGCAAGAATACACACCCAACTTATGCTTCCAAAATTGAATCTGAAGTGGATAAGCTTATCAAAGCTAACTTTGTCAGAAAGTTCAATATCCCAAGTGGTTGGCTAGTATTGTCACTGTGAAAAATCAGAATAGAAAAATTAGAGTTTTCATTGATTTCAGATATCTTAATCGGCATTGTCCTAATGATGATTTTCCAGTTATGATAATAGAACTCTTAATTCATGAAAAATCTTTCTATGAAGTACTTTCCTTCATGGATGGATATTCAGGATATAATCAAATATGAATGGCTATAGAAAATGACGAATCTACAACCTTCAGAGCCACTCAGGGTGTGTTTTTCTATTGGGTAATGCCCTTTGGACTGAAGAATGAAGACACAACATATCAGTGTTCCATGAATCGTATCTTCAATCCCTTATTAGGGAAGTTTTTTGAATGTTATGTGGACGATTTGGTGGTTATATATAGGAAATATTTTAATCACATGGTTAATTTGGAAATCATATTCCACACACATCGGCAACATTATTTGAAGATAAACCCCTTAAAATATGCTTTTGGGGTAACCTCAGGAAAATTTCTCGGCTTTTTTGTTCGCCATCATGGTATCAAAGTAGATCTTGATAACAGAAAGTCAATCCTTGGTATGTCTCCTCCTCAAAATTTGATATAATTGAGAGGACTTCAAGTACAAATAGCCTATATTTGGTGTTTCATCGCCAATTTGGCAGGAAAAAGTTTAACCTTCACCAAATTGATGAATAAGGGAGTCACTTACCTATGGACTGATGAATGTAAAGAGGCATTAAATATTATCACGAAATATCTCTTGATTCCACCGATATTAAGGCCACCGGTTTATGGAAGGCCACTGATTCATTATGTGACAGCTTTAGAGAGATCATTGGGTGCCTTATATACCTAGAAGTATGATGCTTGGAATGAAAACAGCCTCTACTGTCTCAGTCGGACTATTCTTGAAGCATAAAACCGATATTCAAATATTGAGAAGTGTTGCCTAGCATTAATCTTTGCAGCTCAGAAGTTGAGATACTACTTGAAACATCATGAGGTCCAATTGGTATCTTGAAATAACTAGATCAAATTTATCCTTAGTCGTCCAATGCTTACATGACGTCTGGCAAGGTGGGCAGTTATTTTGCTGCAATTTGATATCCAGTACATGTCTCAAAAGGCAATAAAGTTCCAAGATCTGGCTGATTTCCTTGCTGAACACCCTTCAGTAGAAGATACATCTATAGATATTGATCTTCTTGATTATGATGTCTTCTTTATTCAAGATAGTCTTCAAACATGGGAAATGAACATTGATGGTGCTTCTAGAAGTCCAATAGGGAGGAAAATGGAAGATCCTAAATTCAACAATGTTGGGATAGGAATTTTTCTCATTTCTCCAGAAAAGTTAGTGATAACCTATTCCTTCTCATTGTTGGGAGGCGGGACAAATAATGAAGCAGAATAATAAGCTCTCATCACAAGATTGCAATTAGCGCTTCAGGCATAAGTGAATCACTTAAAGGTGAAAGGTGATTCATACCTAGTAATAAAACAAGTCAATGTGTATTTTTCTATAATAAAAGAATAACTAATCCCTTTGTATGATTACATCATAGAGTTAATGGCGGAATATCCTTCGGAACTAACATTTTCTTATGTCTAGCGATCACAAAATGACCAAGCTGATGCACTGGCTAATATATCCACATCTCTGGAAGATCCAAATCGGGACGATACAATCATCATTATTTCCCACCATCATACAATTTAACCTTATGTTCAAATCAGAAGAGATTAAATCAATGAAATTAGTCCCATTCCTGAACCATATGGTCATACTACTGGATGGATGACACTGATTAGGGAATGCCTTCAAAATGGAACACTTCCACCTGATAGAGCCGAGAAAGAACAAATATGGAAACATGTGGTCAATTTTAATCTTTATGATAGCCCAGATCACCTATAGAAAATTCTCTACAAAAGTTGTTTTGATGGAGTTCGCTTCAGAAGCATTGATGGTGAAGAGACAATGGCTGTCATGAAAGAAGTACATGTAGTAGACTGTGGTTCCCACCAGTCTGGACATAGGCTATCTGATCAAATTTGAAGACTTGGATACATTTGGCCTTCATTGATAAAATATTATGTTGATTTTAGAAAGAATTGTCATTCTTTCCATGTACATTCCAACTTCATTCATCACCCCCAGAGTTTCTTCATACAGCTAAATACTCGTGGCCATTTTCCACATGAGTAATGGATGTAGTAGGACCTTATCCATCAGCTACATCCAAGCAGTTTAAGTACATTCTTACTGCTACTGACTTCATTTTCAAATGGGGAAAGGAAATACATATCAATTAAGTCTGTTCTAAAAGAACTGTTACCTTCATCAAGTATAACATCATTACCAAATTTGGTGTCACTCATACCATATTGACAGACAATGGCACCAACTTCTGTTCATCCAATGTAAGAAATTTGTATCAAGAAAACAACATCAAATCCAACCATTCCTCTCAATATCATGCAATAGATAATTGCTAAATAGAAGCCTTCAACAAGACTCCTTCAAACATATTGAAAAAAATGCTGGATAAAGAAAATAAATCATGCCCTGATAAACTCTTTCATGCTTTATGGGCTTATCTAACCACCACCGGCACTGCAACGCAGTCAACTCCATATTCATTTGTATATGGAATAGAAGTAGTCACTCCCATTGAGTTTCAATTACCCTCACTCAGGGTATCCATTTTTGATCATTCATCTATAGATGAACAATCTCAAAAGTGATTGTATGAATTAGAACAATTAGACGGGAAAAGATTGTGCACCTTGCACCACTTGGAAGTCTATCAAAATCAAATATCACGAGTTTTCAACAAAAAAATTCTTCTTAGTTCATTCATTCAAGGAGAATTGGTTTTTGTTCTCAAAACTCCAATGATACTAGGAAGGAAAACTCCCAAGATAGAGGAAAAATGGGAAGTGCCATATTCAATACATAAGGTTTACTCCAACGGAGCATATTCTTTAATCTCAATGGATGGAGAACTCATCAACACTCCATCCAATGGCAGATTTCTAAATAACTATTTTGTGTAATACAAATCCTTATTCATCCAACATGATGTTAAACTGTGTTGTCCTAGCTACATGGCGCTAAACTATGTAGCACCGGTCAATGCATATGACCTTAAACTATTCATGCCTTTCATCTGACAAGACGTTAAATTGTGTCATCATCCAACATGACGTTAAACTGTGATATCCTAGCCACATGATGAAACAATGTACAGAAGTCCCTTACGTCCAGCAAGACATTAAACTACATAATCGTTGGTCCATGCATATGACCTTAAACTACTCGCACCATCATACAACATGACATTAAACTATTCCATCATCCAACATGATGTTAAACTGTGAAAAATCCCTAATACCTCCAACATGACATTAAACTCTGTACTCTTTTGTCCTTATTGCATGACATTAAACTTCACAGCCCACTTTTTTCCAACATGATGTTAAACTGTATTGTCCCCACCTTCTTAGATACAGGACGCTAAATTGTACAACACCCTTATTGTCCAACATGAGGAAAAACTGTGTTCACATCCAACATGATGTTAAACTGTGTCCCTATATTCTTTCTACATGATATAGGACTGAAAAAAGTCCCTTAATACGTCCTACATGACATTAAACTATTTTTTGACCCTGCTATATGACACTAAACTATGCAGCACCAATCGTCATCACTGCAAGACTTTAAACTGAACAGTCTCTTCATATGTCCTACATGACATTATAATGTGCATCTTTAAGGTCGTTTCTACCTCTTGTGTCTCAATCCGAGTATTACTCATGTGATCTTAGAGTAAACTTCATCCATAACACTCTATCTGGGCCGCTAACCATGTGTAAGTCCAGACACTATATTTTTATGTCGTTTTCTTCAAGAACAACTTGATTACCAATTCATTCGTTAATCAAACTACGCGGACTTTGATCTTTACTTTCTAGGTTGGATATGTAGGAAACCTCCAGAGGTTTAATCCCAAAATCAATCTCATCACATCGGTTCACCTTCGTCTCATACAATGTTGATTCGTGAAACCACCCCTAGAGCCAATATTTTTTACATTCGTTCACCATCATCCTTGTTATATGACGTTAAAATGTTCTCACTTTTGTCATGTACAATAATAAACTACAACTTTTTCTAACACCCTCAACTGAGAGGGAATCATTACGTGCATACATGGTAATGCCCGAGCCTTTTATCTTATGTCAAACCATCATTTCACTAAAATCCCCTTTCACCCATCACTTGTACGAACCAAATATGTACAAAGGGTATTCAAGAACTATGTACGGCTTGATTAGCATCCTTATGGGATACGTAGGAACATTCGAGCATCGCTCAAATCCATCCCCATGTCTTTGGGCCTAACCCCAAATTCCACTTAACCCCAAATTCCACTTTCAGTCCCTTGGCTGAAAAGTCCCCTTGTGAAAACATGAATGTTGTATGAAAACCCTGGTCTTCATTCAAATAAGGATTATAAAAAACACACACTGTGTATTCCTTATAATGGTCTAAGTTCTATGACCCTAAACTAAGATCTCCTACACTCTCTTCCCACATGATGTTAAAATGTATTTCAAGAACTCTGTATGGATTGATTCCAATCCTAATAAGATATGTAGTGAAGTCCAACATCTCAATTAAGGACCCACCAAAACATGATTATGGTTAGCATTGGTCTGTGTATCTTTTTCATGCATTGGAAGATACTCATTTTCATGCATCATACTCGTAACCTTAAATACTTCAAGATCTCCATAATCCCTTTCCTGACTTCTGGTCACAAAATGTTTGATACTTGAGAGTACTTTTGTGTGCCTATGCAGCACATGGCCTTAGGAGGCCTTGTATAAATAGTCTACATAACAGAATTGTCAGCTAGAAGATACTATTATTAGTCTATGTAGACAATTCCCTTTGGAGGCACTATGTAATTCAACCCCCTTACAGGTTTTTCAAATAGTGTTAACTTCATTTTTGGGAAGAAAACCTCTATTGTCCATAGTTGTCTTATCGACAATATGTAAGGATCCAAAAAAATAGCCATACTTAACATACTTGTCCCATACTCTTTTTTTTCATGATCTAAAAGTATTCATGTCTATGGTTTATATTTCCCTTCCCTACGTTTTGGTCAGACACTCATAGGAGCGACATTCATCCAATTCTTAAACAATCTTGATTGGAAATATCTTCTCCAAATTCAAGTACCTCTATCCATACATAAAAAACTATGCTTTGGAAAATTTGAATCTCCATAAACCTTCACTGGGTTTTTAGCAGTAGAAAAGTAAATTTATAAGAGTTCTTTTTCTTGACTATGTAGCACGTGCGCTTAGGCGGCCTTGCATAAGTAGTCTACGTAACGAACCTGTCAGCCAAAAGATGCTATAATTTTACTATGCAGCCAATGCCCTTAAGTGACCCTACATAATTAAACCCCCTAACGGGTTTGTTAAATAGTGGTAACTTCATTCATGGGAAATACTTCTTCTACTGCCTTTTATCACTTTTTCGTAACATTCCTTAGATTCAAGATTTATTATGTCTTAGTTTACATGTTTTCCCCCATACTTGAATATGGTAATATGTTTTCAAATATATTATCAAGGAATTGAGTTAATTTTAATCCATTCGGACAAAGCTATTTCACCATTAAACATTAGCCTTTTTATGTCCAACATGCATAACGTTAAACTGCCCACAAAAGACAAGGGAACTCTGAAGAAAAGTCAAGTCCCAACTCACGTAGCATACATTTTGTATGATTTAGGTAATATTGAGCAAATTAAAAGATTCAGTGTTTGTAGAGTTATTTTTATAATCCTAGTAAAAATAAAACTATGCTTACTAGGCCCATTGACATAGGTAAAAATTAAATGAAAGTAGCAAAAGAATGCATGCACAAATGATTTAAGATGAAAGTGTTTTTCATTGATGCACAAGAGTTATAAAGACATCCATAGATTGGAGTCTCTTCAATTTTTCTAGAATTACATGAGGCTTTAAACATAACACTTCATTTTTTTACGGCATCCCGAGATCCATCAGAAAACACCTGGAATTCATTCATTCAACTGGATACAATAAGATATGTTGTGATACTAGCTATTCTTCGAACAATTGTAAAATAATGTTTGAGAGTGAATTTTGAGAAAATTTTCTACTGATCAAACAGTGACTCTGTTTCTTTTCAACAGACATGGAAGACGGATACATGGATTTGAGAGTGGAGCATTACAAGTAAAGAGACATTTAGAGAGAGTACTCTTTTCAGATATTGTTTCTAATGTCATGATAATATTCACTTCATCAACCAGCAGGAGAAAACATATCATCCCATAGTTTTCCATTTTCATATCTGCAAGGAAATGGAATGAAGGAAAAATTTGAAATTTCACACCATTGTTACTGATCTTAATGCACAACATAACTGAAATAGAGGACTATTAGGGCGGTTACATCTTGATCATATAATTCATTATATCTGTAACGTTGACTCCTAACATATAACCATGGCCATACAGAGGCATGGAGATGATCTGTGGGAAATTAAGATGATACTTCTTCAAGTACTTAGCCAAATCTGGGAGAGTGCTATTGCAGAAAGTATAGTAATCATGGCCAAAAATATTCATCATATCATCAATCCTCTTGCTATACAGTTAATCAGTCATTCCAATTCTTCTAGGAGCCATTGAATCTGCACAAAGGATGAATAAATTAACTCTTAAGTATGTTAATATTCGTAAAATTTTTTAAGAAATTTGAAAAAAAAATTCTAAGGCATTAAGGTATGCAATTACAAAGTTGGCGCATAGGTGTAACTGTGTCACACAGGTTATGGAGAGAAAGTATCACCGTGTAAGTCAAAATACCTATGCAGCAGTGTGACAATGAACAGAAGCAATTAAAATGCGGAAAACCAGCAACCTGTGTGACAAGAGCAACCTGCACGGTGAGAACTCGAACTGTTCAAAGCCATGTTCTTTGTGCAACAATGAGGCGCATATTTATAGGCTATGCCACACCCCTGCGCGCCGAAGCCTACGTGGATCACACATTCACGCCACTATCTGCGCACTCAGAACCTACACAATTCCCTTCCTTGGTTTTCATCTTTACCTCAGAGTCAAATCCTCTTTTCTTTCAGATCCAACTCTAAGGTGGGACTTTTGTGGACGCTCCTTTCCATCACAGAGTCTAATGAATGAAAAGGGAAATACCTTAACAAAAAGTGATTCATCCTTTGAAGAAATATCAAAAATTGACAAAGGCATGAATAAGGACTGACATCAGCATCGGCTGTACAAGTTCCAAGACGGTCGCGCAGGGTGCCTGGGCGCCACATTTTGGGCACGCAGGTGACTTACATGCCCTGTTTTATTTTCACCCAGGGTCATCAGCAGCCTATAAATACCCCTTGTGGACCCCCACTTGAAGGACGGAATAATCCAGAAACTCGGATTTGATCTCTCAGAACCCTAGTCACTTCTCAAAGCCTTCTGAAAACTTCTAATTTAATTTATTACCTAGAACGGAAGATCTAAAGATGGGAAACAAGGCATAAGTGTTGAAATTCATCAACACTGATGACCTAAGTGTCTAACCCTTCAGGGAAATGCAGACACATGTGCGCCGCCTTATCCCTTCAACAGAACCTGCATTCCACTCATTTAAAAGTATTTAGGGATAATACTAAGGGAAAGAGCTAAGCCTCTCCCACGTATTACCCTATGTGTTGGCCATCACGTAAGTACCTATGTGTTGTGTAGGTATACCTACGAGACTAGGACATGTGCACCCAAACAGGACCTGCGCGCATACTTTTTTTTTGTGTTCCCCTCTTGTCCATTCACTTTTTTTCTTCAAATCCTACTCTCCTAATCTATATTTATCCTTAAAACCTTTTTTTCAAAGTCATTTATGACATGATTCCTTTATTGGCTTCCATACTTAAAGGATATTCTGTGGAACATCTCTCAAAACCTAGTGGTTTACATATCTTTATGTCTCTATGTTTAGAGATTTAATTCATTCAACCTCAACCTTTAAGATGAGAAGATCTTTAACCTGTGCCTCCTTTTCAGGAGTAAGCCCCTATCATAATTTCCAAAGAGGGGCACCCTCCCTTAGAGTAAGCTCAAATAGTCCCCTAACCTGGGCCTCCTTTTCAGGAGTAATCCCCAGTCCACGTTCCCAAAAATGGGCATCCTCCTTCAGAGTAAGCCCCAAGTTCCCAAATATGGGCATGCTCTTTAAGAGTAAGGCCCAAAATTCCAAATTCCCTTAACCTGGGCATCCTCCTTAAGAGTAACCCCAAGTCATATTTCCCATTAACCTGGGCCTCCTTCTCAGAAGTAATCCCCAGTTCTAATTTCTTTTAACCAGTATTAATTTCTTTTGATATGGATATCCTTCTTAGGAATAAGCCCTAAGTCCCCTCTTAATTTAGGCATCATCCTTATGAGTAATCCCCATGTTAGAGTATCCAAATCTCTATAAAATCACATATAACTTTATGGACCCTATTCCCAGACTTATTCTATGAAATAAGTCCCGATCTTTATCTATTTGGAAAGTCATACAAACATAAGCACCATATCATTCCTTGTGACCGCATCTTTCATGGAACAAATCATCAGGTTTTACTGATACCTCTTGTTTCTCACACCAAGCATGACTCACATGAGCTTAGAGTGTAAAAGTAATTATGAAATCAATCTTTCAGCCATTAATCATGCATAATCATCACACTTCTATCACTAACTACATGGACATTGATCTCTACCTTAAAAGTAGAGTATGTTGTAAGCCTTTCTAATGTTCTAGACTATCACCCATTAATTCTCATCCCTCCCATATTACGTTAAAATATATTTTAATTCCCGAACTATGTGGGTTATGATTAATTTTCTAATCAAGGATATGTAGGTAGCCCGTCTGTGGGTACGATGCGAACTCTAAAATAATCTATTCCCTTCTGAATGAAAATAAACTTCAAGTGCCCTGCTGAGTGGCTTTAAAACTAGTGTGGTTATCATAATGACCCAGAGATCATTATATAATGTGTTTATGGTAACTGTTGACTAATAATCTCAATCAAATACAGATGATTTTATATTTATGATGAACCTTTAATACAAATAAAAGATTCTCTAAATATCATACATATTAATCATTTATTGTCAGATCTAAAGGAAATCTCATTCTCATACTTGGTTATGTAATAAGGATTCATGAACATAACATAAATATATAAAGAGAGTCATGGAGTAGACAATAATTCCCCTAAATAAGGTGTGATGAGTCTGAACTCCCATCCTCTCGACCAATGAAAATTATTAAGCCTCATTAGTCCACAACTAACGATAACCGACCTTTGGAAAGTAGGTCCAAATGGATATAGAATCATTGGATGTTTCCGGTTCTACGAACAAACCTGTTAGAAACCGATTGGAATATTCAAACCTTACGCAAACAAGGTCATCCCCAATTACATAGGAAAAAGACATATGAAATTAAACTGGTGGTAACAGATAGATTCATCATCCTTGTTCTTCAACTCATGGAACTCTTTATCTATCTTCGTATATTGAATATGAAAATATATATTATTGAAAAATAACTTCTTTAAATTTTATGAATATTTGTATTCAATTTCATATTTATTACTAAAATATTATTGGTAGGAATTATCCATTGGTCTACTTCCCCTTCAAACTAATAAATATCTCGAATGACATTCTCCAAAACTGAACACTAGTGAAAGAATAAATTATATTCAGTGGAATTAAACCAGTGTTTAGAAAAAATTGGATCATAATACGAACTACAATATGGAGGATGCTTAATCATGAAGTAATCAATTAAACGTTATTCATTTTTTACTATGTGGATGCTCAACAAAATTTTGAGATTTAGAAAGATATGTGAGCATAACAATGGGGTTTTCCATTCAATACCCCACAGCATTTATATTCCCAAGAGAAAAATTGATTCATTATCCATTGAAATCACTATTAATGTTGCTTCTTTAGGTTTTATCCATTGAAAAAAACCAAAAAGAACAGAGTAAGAAATATTTATCATAATGAAGAACCACATAATCATGAAAAGTCACTTATAAGATATCTATATTTTAACACCTCCATTAATCTAGGAAACCATAGGTTTATCCTATGTTATTCCAAGAAAACATATATTTTAATCATTCAAAACCGTTTGTCAATATTTTGGGAATTCCCCAAGAATATCCCTTGATAGTGTTAAACCAGGACTAAAACAAGGCCCACTGTCATGTAATGGTTTACACTGAGTGATACCCAACACACCTTGTTGGAGTTAATACCCCTAAGAACATTTGTTCCAGATCCGCATCCACTTATATTATCCAAACATGGATGTGTTTCTAGGAAACAACTCACTATAACATTTCTAATAATTCCAGGACATTTTTTTATACTTCTCCTTGTCCTTAAACTTATCCTTAGATACTTTCTTATGTTTATCACTAGCCCGAATGGCCTGAAGGCCTTCATGTTTTTTATTTAAAAAAAATCATATCTCAAGGAATGAGGGGGAACCCTTAAATAGCCCATACGTTTAGTGATTTCATGTCCCTCATGCTTAAAAGACATTACATGACATGATGGTATTAGGGAATTCAAAATGAAAATAAATATAAGGAACTGCCCATCCTCATCATCTACATCATGATGGTTGTTGTACACCTACACATGGTCGTCTATCTAAGCTTCCTATGCATGCACAGGCTGGTACCGATGGCATAGTCATACCCTCTAATTCTTCTAAATACATTTTTTCTTCTCTTGTGAGAGTGCCTTTTTTGAATCCTCCTCTAAAGATGCTCCTATTTTGTAGAATCTATCTGGGGAAACTGCTTGTGGCCGTAAGGACATCTGGTAGCTTAGAGGCCATAATGGTGGCCCGAATCCCTACTGACCTGAAGGAATTTGTTGCTCGAAGGCCTTAAGGACTCCAAGCCCAAACAGGTAGCCCAAGGTGAATAGTTCTGGTTGTTATAGTACTGAATAGTTTGGGATTCTATAGAAACAAACATTTTTCATACATTAAATTTACATAACTATCAAACAATACTTATAAAATTATAAAAACAAACTTACAAATATTTTACTATTTTAGTGCCTATGGAATCATGGAAACATAAGTACTGGTATATAAGTGTGCTGCATTATCTACCACGAGGTTCTTCAGGACTAGAACCCTTCTTTGACACATTAAACATAATACAGATCTCCATAACATAAGAAGGGCACCAAAATGGGGTGAAATTAGATGCTCAGTCAGGGTAAACAAGGGAGACATGTAATAAATAACATAAGCATAGGGGTATGAGTACATGATCATAACTTTAGAATATCATACCATGTATATCATAATATCAGAAACATGAATCATGGAGTAAATATTAGCAATTCATAATACACGAATCATAATGAAAAAAAAACATAAGACATGAAAGCATATCAGAGGAATAAGACATATAATTTGGGAATACAAAGTCAGGACACATTACTAGAACTTCTTAAGTCGCTTCATGGGACAAACTGGGTAGGACACACCACCATCCCCAATCATAGTTCTTTCCGTGTAAGGTGTTTAGTTTCCCAATATTCTCATAGTGGATTGGTTTTCTCCATCATCCATATTCATGGGCACTACACCTACTGGGTGGGACACACAACAATCCTTTATTCCTTTTATTTCCATATAATGGGCTATGTTTACCCATCATATTGTAATAGATCAATCTCATCAACTTGATTCCCATCATTATCTCATGAGATGTAAATATTTTTTAAATGCATCATATGGAGATATAAATCTCTAAAATATCATACAAAAATCATTCATACATGTGCTAGAAGATAATAAAACATTCTTTATATCATGACCCATAAATAGAGATGGATTTTATAAACATCCTATAATAATCCCATTAAATGATTTGGGAATCATAAACATGTAATCATATCTTAACTTGTGAAACATGATACAGGATTAATAATAATTTCCTCAAATCCTAACTTATGAAATGATGTGGGTTTTACAAGCATAAATCCCTTGGAAGAGTAATTGGTTTCATAAACATCATGTCATCAAAACATAAACCATTCAGAGAACAAATATTAATAGAACATTTGGATCATTTCCCAGAAATTCACGAGTATCACCAATGGATGTCATCATTAATGGAATATAATTTTGAGTATATTTTTAATATAATTTATTGAGGAAAATATATATTATTATTCTAAAAATGTTATTTATATCATAAATCCTTTTGAAACCCATTATATTGAAATTAAACATGATAAAATAAAAATATATATTTGAAACATGTCAGAGATAATTTTCCTTGAAAATATATAATGAGAGCTTGAAAATGTTTGGAAAAACTATTTTCCTTGAAAATCTATAAATGGCACTTCAAAAACATTTTACAAAACGTTTTCATTGAAAAAATATTGAAAAAATAAAAAGATATCTTGATTTTTTTTAAAAATTCCTTGATACATATAAAAAGTTCTTGAAAAGAATTATGAAAACCTTTTTTCATTGAAAACACTTTGAAAATACATAAATAATTCTTCAAAACGTTTTGAAATTTTTTTATTGAAAATAATTTGAATACATATAAAGGAAGGTTGAAAAAATTTACTTTCTTAAGAAATAATTTTCATTTAAATTGAATATAAAATATCATCTTTGAAACATGTTTGAAAACATGATTCTTGAATCTCATGGAACGTGTCTCAAAGAAGGAAAATTGAGACAAAATTAAATTACCAATTTTATACCTCTTTAAACATACACACCATTAGAGAGAGATCATTAAATTGATATTTAAATACCAATAATATCAATGATAAATATCATAAAATATATTCACAGGAATTATAATCAAGACACAAAAGATATGATTGGTGAATAAGGCATAATACTCACAGAAATAAAAGTGAAACAAGAAATCCCCTAATATTATGTCTTGACTCACGTTGTACTTGTTAAATCCCCCTATAAAATAAATATAATTTTATTATAAATCTTTAATAGAACCATATTATTATATCTAATACCACATATGGTTTGAATATGACTTTATATTACCTTCTTGTTAACAATTCTATGTTAAGGTTTCACTTCTTTTAATATATTCTTTGTTCTTCAGACGTGTCTTAATGTGTTATAGCTTTGATCATTATAATTATATCCTAATTTAATGATTTTAAACCATTATTTAAATATCATTTATATTCAGTATATGGTTTTAAATAAAAAATATATATTTATGAAATGGAATACATCATTTATAGAGACGGTAGGACGTACGTATGCATGAATGATGTTTCTGTTTAATTATCATATTGATTAAAAGAAAGTAAAGGAAAATTATGTATATATATTTATATATTTAATTGTTATAGTATAATTATTATATCATATATATATATATTATCAGTTAACCAAATCTATCTTTAAAATATTCCATGTAGTGTGTGACTGAATCACATCACTTTAGGTGGGTGTCAGTCCACACTTCCTACAATTAAATTATCATATTTACAAAAAATAGAATGTATAAATACATGCACTGTAAAAGAATTAATGAAGAAAAAATATAATATATATAACATATATATCATATATAAATAT
Source organism: Viscum album (assembly GCA_963277665.1). NCBI lineage: Eukaryota > Viridiplantae > Streptophyta > Magnoliopsida > Santalales > Viscaceae > Viscum > Viscum album. The sequence goes on from OY728135.1 coordinate 348,683,430, forward strand.
AGTTTCCATCATAATTACCGCAATGATAGGTGGTAATGAAGAAATGGACAATTATGGTTTCGTGAGGTAGTAGTTCACCATACACATAAACAGTATGTTCATTACATATTAGATGGATTTGTGGGTAAGTGTGTATAGGTGTATATTTAAAACATAGAATAAAAACATCTTAGTATATTAAGGATGATTTTTATGTTAAATAATCTTGAAATGATGATAATTAAAAGAGTGGATAGAAAATAAAATAATGGAGTTTGAGAGAGGGTGTTACCTCTTAATCGGGTAACTCCTTTTGGTTTTCACCAAAGGGATTCCTCAGAAGGATTTCTGAATGAATGGATGATTCAACGATGAAGAAAGTCATGTATAGATGAGTATTTGGTAGATGTTGGAAGATCTTAATTGGTTTGTGAAGTGTGAAGAACGATTAGGGGTGGTTGACTTTTATTTGGAAGGGGGGAACACACATGGAAGTTTTGAAAATAGGTAAGATGTACCCACATTTGTAAATACAAAAAGTAATAAAAAATAATTAATAATAAACGATTTATTCCTGATAAATGTCAATTCCATGGATTTTGTACATTTGTTTAGGTCATTCGGTTCCCTAAATTTCCGGTTTATTCCATTATTAAGCTTATTTTACTTTAATTACTGTAATTAATTTTAACAACATTCATTACATTTTTGTTAAAAATTAATTTTATCATAATAGACATTATATATTATGATTATTACCAATACAGAAACCATTTTTACATATTTCAAACATATAATTACAGTAAATTAATAAAAAAATTAATCACATAGACAGGAAGATAATGAGGGTTTTTACAATTAAAATGTTCAAAAGATTGTTATGTTTTTTTACAAAATATCAATTAAAAATTGATTGTAATGAAATAAATTATATTAAATGTAAAAATATTATATAATAAAAAATTAAAATCAATTTAAAATATAATTTAACCTCATAAATGAATTTTATGAAAAGTAATTTTTGAATATAAATTCTGTATTTTTCAATTTTCATTAAAAATTGATGTTTCATAGAAAAATCTAAACAATTACCCCTAATCTAATGTAGAAATTATAATTTTAAAAATGAATATTATTTTACCAATTAAAATTTATAAAAATATATAAAATCGATTTTATTACTTTCCCAAAGGAAATGAAAATTAGATCATTTTAGAAAATAGTAATTTGAAATATATATGGACTTTAAAAAAGAATTATTTTTCATGATCAATATGTTATATTTATAAAAAAATATTATTCATTTTTTTTTGAAATGTACCTATAAATTTTTCATATTAATATGTTTAACATCTAGTTTATAATGACCTCATCTAAATAAAAAAAAATTAAATAATGATCAACTTAGTTCAATTAAAAAAATCATTTGAAATTAATTCATTCGATAAAAGGGAAATAAAAACGCGGGGTGTTACATGATGGCTAGAGTTCTTCCACAAATATGACTTCGAGATTGTTTATAATACTAGGAAGGGAAAATGGTGGAAAATGATATTAGTAGGATATCAAGTTATATATTGTTTTTGAGTCATTATAGCAGTTAGGCTCAGTTCAGTTATCCTTAGGTAATAATAATTGTGATTCTCATCGTTCTTCGATGGTTATTACCCCACCACTTTTGTTGAGTGTCAGGGACGCTCAATATGGATATACTGATTATAAGACCTTATGTACTCCAATATCTAATGGATGGGATGAAAATGAATATTATTAAGGTGCAGTTAATTCTATCACTTTAATTGGATAGATACTAGTATCATTGGTGTCGTAGAAGATGGCAATCCAGGATTTTCATACATCCACATTGGTGGTATATTCAGGTGTGGAAAAAATGTACTAGGCCCACCAATGTTAGTTTTGGGGGCCAGAAATGAAGAGTTATGTGGGAACGTTTATCTCTCGAAACCCCCGTTGTCAGTAAGTGAATATTGGGCACTAGTTTCTAGCAGGGTTAGCTCAAACACTTATGGTTTTTCAGTGGAAGTGGAATGTGATATCCATGAATATTGTAATGGTGTTACCACATACATCCATGGATAATGAGTCCATCTGGTTGACCATATAACCATTCAGTATGTAAACCCAATTTAGTAATATTTGATAGATGAGTTTAGTAGAGAGATTGTGATGCTTGTATGTGTAGGATAATGTCTACTACTATGGAGTTACCTTTATTTTAATTTTAGAATGTAAGACTTGCTCCATGTCATTATTATTTAGATGGTTGTAGGAGGCCTTTATGACTCAATTTCACTTCAGCACGGTGATCCACATCAATATTGATGACCAAATTGGGCATACCATTCCAGTCTTCGATGACATGTGATATTTCATGTTGGATTTTTTCCATTATTGGGAGGGTCACCAAACCTTGTTATAGATTGAGTATAACAAGAGCTACAATTGCACCATTATTATGGAACCATTCAAGGCTTTGTATGGGCTACCCTATTGGTCACCAATTTTGTAGAATGATCTCAGATCGAAACACTATTGGGAATGGAGTTGTCAAGAACTATGATAAATAAGTTTCATATCATCAAAGAGTGTATAAATAATACAAATATTTCGTGTAAGTATTATGAAGGATATTGATTAATGTAACAAACCCCGATTCCCGGGTTCCCATGGGGCATGATGTACTAAAAATTTATTAAAAATAGTTATAATAATACATCATGAACCATTACTACAGATGATCGTGAGGATCATGATTCTAGGAAACCAGCTGCTTTTGAAAAACGTCTTAGGTACACATCCGTGCCTGAAAATTTTAAAAACAAAAACTTAGGGTGAGCAAAATATGCCCAGTAAGGTGTTTTAAAACCTTTAAAGAAAATTCTATCTCAAAAAAGTCATGATGAAGATGATAAAACACTTCATTAAAATCAAGGAATTATCTTTTTCTTAAAACATATAAATCTTACATTATTGAAAACCACTTACACAGAAAAGAAGAACTTTCCTAAAATAAACTTCAAAGAAGGCATAAATCAGAGAGCGCAAGAATGTGAAGAATAGATGATGCATAATTTAAAACCCAATTACTTCAGTTCTAAAAGATTGTATATAAGTAGGGAAAAAATTCATATCATGATTCATTGGTGAATTATTTTCTTATAACAGCATACCACATGTGTTACAGTTCATATCTCATAATCTCATTCTCATAGTAGAGGAAATTTCTAAGAAGGGGATGTCCTGTTAGTTGAACTATCGCCTGGTTGAACATTTATCATCACATGCGGAGGGGATGTATAATGACAGAATTTTTCAAGACCTTATCTCATGACCATAAAACATAACATAATACGGGTCAATGATAACCGCCTACACCATTTCCATGGTATCACAAGCCAAGGCTAACCGCCAAGACCTTCGGACATAACGTCTCATGAGACTCAACCTTTACCCAATACATTGGAGTGCTGTATAATTCCAGGCACACCCATCCATAATCATTTATTTCCAATACATCCCTCACATATTTGACGTGGTCTTACATTCATAGGGATTCATTATTACATTCATTACATATCATCCCTTTCCATATGCAAATTTCATATTTAAGGAAGAACAGTACCAATATTAATAAAACTAAGACATTGGTAATAAAAATATGTACACATTAGACATTAACATAACAATTGAAAACATGGACATAATGGAGAGCTTCAAATGAACATATACACTTTAATACATCATACATCACAACCCAGAGTAGCAACAAGGTCATTCATATTTAGAACATATGCTGATAAATGGGTGTGGTGGTAGTTTTTTTAAAACTGTGAGCATGCCCTTATATTTACACATTAAAGATTACATGGTGTGCGAATTGGTTTAGCTTGGGTAGTCAAATATGTATAAATATGAATATATAAGAATTTTATAAATGTATACATGGTTATGTAAAAAAGTCATTTGTTTACTAAATAAAGATAATCTTAAGAAATTTCTTTAAAGAATTTTGGATTTGAAGAAAACAAATTAATGCGAGGATGTATATACTTATATATGTATATGTTTAAATGTATATACATATATTCATAAGATACCAAATTAAACTACACTAAAAATAATATTTCTCCAGATATACTTACTTTAAACATTACTATAATTTGGTAAGTCCAAGTGGAGTTCTTACACATGAAATATAAATGTCAAAATGATGTCCAAAATACCCAGATAAAATTAACATTTCATAAAAACAACATATTTGGAAAACATTATGATAAATGAGGCTTGTACCTTTGGGACACTATTTTTTATTGGGAACACATTTTAAACCTTACCTATTATATGTACTGAAGTGCACTGTGTTGCATTTGTTGTCAATGAGGTATGTTGTTGTCAAGGAATGAATGGATGGATTTCAAGGAGTTTCAATATGTGAATGACAAAGGATGTGATGGTGTTGGTGAGGAAAGGAGAATGACCATGGTACTAAGATTCATGTCACTTAGGAGATTTACTAAGTGATATAGGATGTTGTGGTTGAATCATTCTTTATGGATATCAGACGATTGAAGAACTGTTCTTAATGATTCAATACTTGTATCAAGATGATACTAAGTTACACCACTTGCAGAATGGATGATGATGGAGCATCATCATTACATCTGATGATTGTTGAGCTGATCTTTAAGTTTAAAGAACTTGTATCAAGATGATACAAAGTCACAACATGATTAGAAGACCATGCATTGTAGTGACAATGCATGAGGAGTTAGAAGATGATCCATTCACATGTTCTAAGTGGATGAAGTGGTTTAATGAAATCCATGCACTAACACTTAGTGCATGTGAATCTGAAAAAGTTCCAATTTGATCTCTGATTAGATCAATGATGTTCATTGAAAAATATGTTTGATTCAGGAGATCCGGTTGAAGAAGACTCGTCGGGAATTCCATTCCAAAGTAATGATTAAATGTTGAAGGGAATTGGAGGAATTCTTAAAAACAAGAGAAGAAATATAGAATGGGAGAATATGAATGGAATAGTGTCATTTGGCATATTAGACTTGGTACTTTGTTTATGTACAAAGTTACTTAGTGTTTTACACTAGCAAAAAAGAGGCCACCAAGGAGGCCAGCCGAGGGTCATCACCCAAGGCTCTTGTGGGACTCAAGGTCACCACGCCCATGGGGAACCCTCAAGGCCAAGGCAGCAGCCCTGAGGCAGGGGCGCACCCGCAGGACGCAGCGTGGGTGCCAGGGGCACGCCCGGAGGAGCGCATGGTGGGCGCATAGCGCGCCCGTGTGTGCATAGTGGGCGCCAGTGGCGCACCCGAGTGGCAGGGGTGGGCGCAAAGCACGCCCACAAGAAGAACTCGGTGCGGGGTGGCACCGAGAGGGGAGAAGTTCAACTGAGGAGTAGCGGAGAGCGCATGGGTGATAAACCGCGTGGAAACCGGATGCCGATTCGATGTGGGACGCGCAAATTTCACCGGGAGAAAATCATGGCCGCTCGATCGATCGCGCGCCAGATCTCGACCGCACGATCGATCCCGCACGAGATCTTCTGATCGCGGCCGTCCTATGTATTTCAAACTCCTGATCCGACAGCTGCCACATCATCCCCTTCCTCGAGCATGGCCGAGGCACCTCCCGCGACGCCGCCTGAACCAGAGGCCTCCCGAATGAAGAATTCGAGTTCCCGGACACCTCCGATCAAACCGAAGGGTCCATGGTGATCGTCTGGCCACACTGAACACGATCATACAAGAAAATGGGCACGCATGAAAAGTTTGGAAGATTTTCGAAGAAGGTCGAGGAAAACGAAGTGCCGAGGCCATGAGGTTATTTCTTTGCATGGTTTGGGACTAAACAGAGAGTTGCATGCGGTTCCATGCACATGCACGTAGAGTAAAAATAAAGGAAGTGAACCCGCAGTGAAACAGGAGAGAAAAATCAAGATTTGAAAAATATTGAAGATCCGAAATCTTCGGGAGATCAAAAAATTATCACGCGGATGATCAAAGGCATTCCTCTGCCTATATAAAGAGAGGCCGAGCCCTCGAGGAAGCTTGCTGAAACTTTGTGGAGTCCCGTGAGTGCCTTGCATCATGAAGAATTGAGCTGCGCGTCCCCTGCGCGGCAGAGAAGCCCGGAGCCATTTTTGGCTTCGTGAAGTCCCTTTTGCGCTTCCCTTGCGCGAAAGTGGTGAAGGGAAGTCCCCTGCGCGCACCCCTTGCGCGACAGGAAGGAGCCGAGCCGCATACTTGCGTGCTCGAGTCTCTTTCCACCCTCTCTTCCCGCACACTTGCGTGGCAGGAGGAAGGAGCCCGCGGTGTTCCGCCTTGCACACTTGCGCGGCGGTTTAGAAGAGGAGGAGGCCCTTGCACCTCACACCTTTCCAGTGGACCTTGTGCGGCTATGAAGAGAAGAAGGGCACACCACTTGTGCGCCTCCCATGCGGCAGTGGTTTGGGTGAAGACAAGGCACACCTAGTGTGTGTGTGCAAGCAGAGGAGGAAGACCCGAGCCTTGTGTGTGCTTAAAAAAAGTGAAGTCCATCGTCTTGGGTGTGTGCAAGAAGGAGAGGCCGAGACTACACATTGTGTGTGTTTAAGAATTGGAGAAGGCCGAAACCAAGTGTGTGCAAGAAAAGTGAACAAAAATCCTAGCCTTGTGTGTGCTCCAAGTGAAGAAGGCCCTACGGCTTGTGAGTGATAAACAAGAACAAAGAAGGCCAAGCCGTGTGTGTGCAAGAAGAGGAAAGAGGCCAAGATTAAGTGTGTACAAAACGAAGAACATATTGTGTGTGCTAAACAAGTGAAGGCCGAACCTAGTGTGTGCACTAAGAACTGTGTACACACTTAGAAGAAGAGGAAGAATCTCACACTAAAGTACAACACACATTTAAGTGTGTAATAAAAAGGAATAAAATGTGTGAAGGACAGGAAGAAGGTGTGTGCTAAAAGTGTTACACCCTTTGTGGGTTTATTGCACCAAGAGAATAAGAAGGGGAGTGCATGCTTGCATGCATGCACGTGCACAAGTGAACAAAGCTAAATCAGGCTGTGTGCATTTGAGGAGTCCAAGACCAAGAGTTCTTGAAGAATTTGAGAAGCCTTGCAATCAGTGCATGAAGATGCAGAGTTGCCATGCACTTAGTGCATGAAGTTGTTCTGAAGTCAGACTGAAGCCAGACTGAAGTTAGAAATATCAGTTGTCTGAGTTTTCAGTAATTGACAAGAGCCTGATCAACTGAAGTGATCAGAAGTCTTGAGCAATACCAACAGACCTTATCAAAGGCTGTTGAAGATTCTTGAAAAGAGAATCCAGGTCATCCTTAGAAGAAGGTGATAAAGCCTGAGCAAGACGAGAAGACCTGTTCATCACAAGTGAGCAGAGGTACATAGCAAGGCCAGTAGTCTTTCTCCCAAACTGCTGAAGATACTTGAAGAAGCATAAAGTGAAGAAGTGCTACTCGTGTGACTCGAGGAGCCAGGAGAATCCCCATGTGAGACTGAGGGTGGAAGAAGTCTTCAGTGGGATTCTGGAGTAGGCCAGTGGGACTCTGGTAACACTGTGGGACGCAGTATAAAGACCCTCCTGTGGGACTCAGGAGAGAAACAGTGGGACTCTGTATCGACAATTGTAATACTAACAGATTATAATGGAAGAAACCATGTTGGGGTGTATAACCAACTTGGCAAGGACGTAGGCCTTTGGTGCCGAACCTTGTAAATCCTTGTGTCGAGTGCCTTTATATTTACAGTATTATTCGAGGAAAGGTTGAGAGACACAAGAAGAGTGGATCGAGGCTTTAACCAACCATAAAGGTTTAATTGATAAGAATCAATTAGTAAAATGTTTTAAGCGATAACTGATTCACACCTCCCCCTCTCAGTGATTCACACTGATCTGGGCACTTCAATTGGTATCAGAGGGAAGGTTACCTCTAAATGATCCAAGGGAGTCTTTATGAAGTGAAGATTTGGGGAAATGAGTGACCAGCCTCAAATGGAGATATCTGCCAAGACTCAGAAAAATAGAAAGAAGAAACAGGCCAAGAAGATAAAGAAAGCCTGTCCTAGCTGTGATGAAGTTGGAATAATGAATGATCTTCAAAATGCAATCGAATATCTTCAGAAGACAGTCCCCAAGGAAGTGGCAATGTCTATATCTACAGGCATCGTTGATCATCAAGAAGAAAAATCACAGTTAGAAGAAGAATCCAATGCAATGGAAGATCAATTGGAAAAAAGGTTTGGCATAACCAACACTCTCAGAAAGCTGGTGAAGGCTAAAGATGAAACCGTTTCTCTTTGCAATGAAAGATATGAAGACACTGCTGATGAATTGCAAAGAAGCCCTTCTGAGAAAGAATTATTTAAGACTGTGGTCAAAGCTATTTTCCATGCACTATAAAAGAGGCACAAAGTTTCAATGAATGTCAGAGATGCTCAACTTGAAGACAAAGTAAACAGGGTAAAGGAGCTTGACAATTCATTACAAGAAATGAAGAAGGTGCATGAAGGCCAGTTAGAACAGCTGAAAGAAAATTGGGAAGGAAGTCTAAGAACTGTTGAGGATAAGAAGAACTCCCTTAACATAAAATGCTTAGAACTAGAGGTGATATTGAAAAATCTACAATCACCCAAAGTTGAATCCTCCCAGTCAGCTGAAAGTAGAAATGTTGCTACACAAGTGTGCATTGAGAAGGATGATTCCAAAAGAAGGACATCCTCTAATAAAAGGGAAAATCTTCTAAAAGGAAGGTACCATCCATCCCATCTTGTACTAATGCTTTTAATTGTGTTTCCACAAAAAGTGCAGGATGGAAGAATAATTCCAAACAAGTATGGATGAAGACAATGAAGAAAGAAATCTCCTCTTAAACAACACAGAAAGTCAAGAAAAGTACCCAACAATCAGAAGGACTGAAGAGGTCAAGATATGTGGTTCAGTGTTGGTGTTGTAATAAGTATGGGCACTTTGCAAAGGATTGTTGGTACAATCCACTGAATGTCAAAGCACAAAGGAAGACCATGCCAAGGGGGATCAAGCCAGAAGAAAAGAAGCAACATCCACAGGTCCAGAGACATCTGTTTACTGCTAACAGATTCGGATTTCTTGATAACATCTGGGATGTGTGCAAAAGTGGTCAAATAGATACATGTCAATCTTCAACTGTATCCAGAGCTCAAAAGAAGAAAAGATCACAGAACCTGGCTCAGAAAGAATCCTTGGGAAGCAAGAAGAAAGTTGAAGATGCTCCCAAGAAGGTTTTGAAAAAGGAAAAGAAGTCCTTGGAGTCTAAATCCAATAAGGTTGATGCATCCAGAAGGACCACCAAGAAAACATGCTTCTACTGTGGAATGAAAGGACACACCATGGATCTTTGTGAACAAGCCATGGAACTGAATAGAGGTAGACTGGACTCAAACATACAATCAATCCAGAATATGCAGAAGGGATTGGTTGAAAATAAGTTGTCTAAGAAAGGTGGCTTAATAGTATCAAAAGAACCATGTGGAATTTCCAAAACTGAGTCCTCACTTCCAAATGACTTGTTAGTCATATGGCCAAATCAGTTGCAACTTGCCAAAGATCTGCAGAGAGCTGAAGATGAAGCACTGGCAATTGCTAAGGAAAAAAGGAAACCAAAGATTTCACATGAAGATGTGTTGAGATCCACACCAGCACAAACATCATTGAAGATCAAATGTGCAAGTGTGAAGAATGGTGAAAATGGGGCATCTCGGTTGAGAGAATCTTCTCAACCTTGTTGTTCACATTGATGAACCAAGGAGGTTCCATCTTATTCCCTTATACTTATGGTATTTACATGTGCTAACATTGCAGGGAATTGAAGATGATGATCATTCTCATCTGGAGAGTGGTTTGGACAAAATGGAGTGCACCCCTTAAGGGGGAGCCAATCTGTAGAAGATGGGATTCTGATATTTAATACCATCTTGAGAAAAGTGAAGGTATTCCAATCATACTTGCATCCCTTGTTTCTTAATTTTATTCATCATGACAATTAAGGGGGAGTATTGATTGAAGGCAAATGGATGAAAGGGGGAGCATTATCTTTGCACCTGAACTTTCTAATGAGTTTTGTGAAGTTGTGCAGGATTTAGCAAATTCATTGTTATATCTGAAAAATTTCAAGCCCCTTGAAGAATGATCTCACATGTATAGTGAATGTTGGACAGCATTGAGTACCTTGGTTACATCACTCTTGTTTTCTACACCGGGTTAGCCCAAGTAGACTTAGAGTTGATTTACTAAAGGTTGTTTGCTAAAGAGAACATGTGACATCATCCCTCTCTTAGTAGTTGTGAAGAAAATTCTTTTCAAAGGGAGGAAGTGATTTTTTGAAGAGAACCACACCACACCTTTGCATTTGATTGCCAATAAGGGGGAGAAATATTGGAACACATATTGACCCATTCATATGTGCTCTAGTGTATTTCCAACAAATACAAAGGGGGAGATTGAAGTGCACTGTGTTGCATTTGTTGTCAATGAGGTATGTTTTTGTCAAGGAATGAATGGATGGATTTCAAGGAGTTTCAATATGTGAATGACAAAGGATGCGATGGTGTTGGTGAGGAAAGGATAATGACCATGGTACTAAGATGCATGTCACTTAGGATATTCACTAAGTGATATAGGATGTTGTGGTTGAATCATTATCTATGGATATCAGATGATTGAAGAACTGATCTTAATGTTTCAATACTTGTATCAAGATGATACTAAGTTACATCACTTGCAGAATGGATGATGATGGAGGATCATCATTACATCTGACGATTGTTGAGATGATCTTTAAGTTTAAAGAACTTGTATCAAGATGATACAAAGTCACAACATGATTAGAAGACCATGCATTGTAGTGACAATGCATGAGGAGTTAGAAGATGATCCATTCACATGTTCTAAGTGGATGAAGTGGTTTAATGAAATCCATGCACTAACACTTAGTGCATGTGAATCTGAAGAAGTTCCAATTTGATCTCTGATTAGATCAATGAAGTTCATTGAAAAATATGTTTGATTCAGGAGATCCGGTTGAATAAGACTCATCGGGAATTCCATTCCAATGTAATGATTAAATGTTGAAGAGAATTGGAGGAATTCTAAAAAACAAGAGACGAAATATAGAATGAGAGAAGATGAATGGAAGAGTGGCATTTGTCATATTAGACTTGGTACTTTGTTTATGTACAAAGTTACTTAGTGTTTTACACTAGCAAAAAAGAGGCCACCAAGGAGGCCAGCTGAGGGTCATCACCCAAGGCTCTTGTGGGACTCAAGGTCACCACGCCCATGAGGAACCCTCAAGGCCAAGGCAGCAGCCCTGAGGCAGGGGCGCACCCACAGGACGCAACGTGGGCGCCAGGGGCACGCCCGGAGGAGCGCATGGTGGGCGCATAGCGCGCCCGTGTGTTCATAGTGGGCGCCAGTGGCGCGCCTGAGTGGCAGGGGTGGGCGCAAAGCGTTCCCTCAAGAAGAAATCGGTGCGGGGCGGCACCGAGAGGGGAGAAGTTCAACTGAGGAGTAGCGGAGAGCGCATGGGTGATAAACCGCGTGGAAACTGGTTGCTAATTCGATGTGGGACGCGCAAATTTCACCGGGAGCGAATCCTGGCCGCTCGATCGATCGCGCGCTAGATCTCGACTGTAGATCGATCCCGCGTGAGATCTTCTGATCGCGGCCGTCCGATGTATTTCAAACTCCTGATCCGACGGCTGCTGCATCATCCCCTTCCTCGAGCTTGGCCGAGGCACCTCCCGCGACGCCGCCTGAACCAGAGGCCTCCTGAATGAAGAATTCGAGTTCCCGGCCACCTCCGATCAAACCGAAGGGTCCATGGTGATCGTCTGGCCACACTGAACACGATCATACAAGAAAATGGGAATGCATGAAATGTTTGGAAGATTTTCGAAGAAGGCTGAGGTAAACAAAGTGTCGAGGCCATGAGGTTATTGCTTTTCATGGTTTGGGACTAAACAGAGAGTTGCATGTGGTTCCATGCACATGCACGTAGAGTAAAAATAAAGGATGTGAACCCATGGAGAAACAGGAGAGAAAAATCAAGAATTAAAAAATCATGAAGATCCGAAATCTTCGGGAGATCAAAAAATTATCACGCGGATGATCAAAGGCATTCATCTGCCTATATAAAGAGAGGTCGAGCCCTCGAGGAAGCTTGCTGAAACATTGTGGAGTCCCGCGACTGCCTTGCCTCGCGAAGAATTGAGCTGCACGTCCCCTGCGCGGCAGAGAAGCCCGGAGCCATTTTTGGCTTCGTGAAGTCCCTTTTGCGCATCCCTTGCGCGAAAGAGGTGAAGGGAAGTCCCCTTCGCGCACCCCTTGCGCGACAGGAAGGATCCGAGCCGCATACTTGTGTGCTCGAGTCTCTTTCCACCCTCTCTACCCTCACACTTGCGTGGCAGGAGGAAGGAGCCCGCGGTGTTGCACCTTGCACACTTGCACGGTGATTGAGAAGAGGAGGAGGCCCTTGCACCTCACACCTTGCCATTGCACCTTGTGCGGCTATGGAGAGAAGAAGGGCACACCACTTGCGCGCCTCCCATGCGGCAGTGGTTTGGGTGAAGACAGGGCACACCTAGTGTGTGTGTGCAAGCAGAGGAGGAAGACCCGAGCCTTGTGTGTGCTTAAAAGAAGTGAATTCCATAGTCTTGGGTGTGTGCAAGAAGGAGAGGCCGAGACTACAAATTGTGTGTGTTTAAGAATTGGAGAAGGCCGAAACCAAGTGTGTGCAAGAAAAGTGAACAAAAAGCCTAGCCTTGTGTGTGTGCCATGTGAAGAAGGCCCTACGGCTTGTGAGTGCTAAACAAGAACAAAGAAGGCCAAGCCGTGTTTGTGCAAGAAGAGGAAAGAGGCCATGCCTAAGTGTGTGAAAAACGAAGAACAAATTGTGTGTGCTAAACAAGTGAAGGATGAACCTAGTGTGTGCACTAAGAACTGTGTACACACTTAGAAGAAGAGGAAGACTCTCACACTAAAGTACAACACAAATTTAAGTGTGTAATCAAAAGGAATAAAATGTGTGAAGGACAGGAAGAAGGTGTGTGCTAAAAGTGTTACACCCTTTGTGGGTTTATTGCACCAAGAGAAGAAGAAGGGGAGTGCATGCTTGCATGCATGCACGTGCACACGTGAACAAAGCTAAATCAGGTTGTGTGCATTTGAGGAGTCCATGACCAAGAGTTCTTGATGAATTTGAGAATCCATGAAATCAGTGCATGAAGATGCAGAGTTGCCATGCACTTAGTGCATGAAGTTGTTCTGAAGTCAGACTGAATCCAGACTGAAGTTAGAAATATCAGTTGTCTGAGTTTTCAGTAATTGAGAAGAGCCTGATCAACTGAAGTGATCAGAAATCTTGAGAAAGACCAACAGACCTTATCAAAGGCTGTTAAAGATTTTTGAAGAGAGAAGCCAGGTCATCCTTAGAAGAAGGTGATAAAGCCTGAGCAAGACGAGAAGACCTGTTCATCACAAGTGAGGAGAGGTACAGAGCAAGGCCAGCAGTCTTTATCCCAGACTGCTGAAGATACTTGAAGAAGTTTAAAGTGAAGAAGAGCTACTCGTGTGACTCAAGGAGCCAGGAGAATCCCCCTGTGAGACTCAGGGTGGAAGAAGTCTTCAGTGGGATTCTGGAGCAGGCCAGTGGGACTCTGGTAACACTGTGGGACGCAGTATAAAGACCCTCCTGTGAGACTCAGGAGAGATACAGTGGGACTCTGTATCGACCATTGTAATACTAACAGATTATAATGGAAGAAACCATGTTGGGGTGTATAACCAACATGGCAAGGACTTAGGCCTTTGGTGCCAAACCTTGTAAATCCTTGTGTCCAGTGCCTTTATATTTACAGCATTATTTGAGGAAAGGTTGAGAGACACAAGAAGAGTGGATCGAGGATTTAACCAGCCATAGAGGTTTAATTGATAAGAATCAATTAGTAAAAAGTTTTAAGGGATCACTGATTCACCCCCTCCCCCTCTCAGTTATTCACACTGATCTGGGCACTTCATGTACTTACATAATTTAATATCGCACTTGACAGAACAAATTTTAAGAGTAGATTGCAACTTGGTCAGATCATCATGTTACAGAGTGATAAATTTTAAAAAAAATTATCATGATCGTCCTTATGTTCACACATAAATTTACATATACATATAAGTATTCATATTCACATATATAATACATGTACTTGTATATATATTTTTTATGTTCATAGGAATTACCCGAAATCCCCATTTTTCATAAGGTGGAATAAAACAAGTTTTATAAACATAATAAAGAAAAGTTTATACTTTCATATATCATCTTATATAATTATATATATGTGTATATAAATATATATATACACAAGGTGTATATATGTATATAAAAATACCATAACCAAAATAAAACAAAGCTCCTGAGTTTTTCCTTACCCCAATTTGGGTTCTCCATGCAGAAGTGGATATGGACGATTCTCAAGGCCATACATATGTGTATAAACAAGGTGTATATAAATATAAGTATATATATAAACACACACACAAATATATATATATATACAGAATCTGAAAAACAAAAAGCAAGACTCGTCCCCTTACCTATGCTTGAAGAGGAGAAGAGGAAGAAGCATGAGACAATGTCGAGGTGGTCGAAGATCCAAGAAAACTCGGTGAAAAACCCTTTCCTTCATCGGTGCAAAAATTCCTCTCTCCGGTGAAAACTGAGGCTTTATAATAGGGAGATCTTCCTTGTGTGGTGATGTAAATTGGGCATCCGAAGGCCGCGGCGGTTCTATCCCGTGGAAAGAAGAGGCAGCCGGGTCCACTCGTCGGCCTAGGTGATGAAAATACAACCCTATCTACAGGTTCAGCGCGCGAGGAAGAAGAAATGAATGCAGGAGAAACCGAGATCTGAAAAAGAAGAAAAATAAGTGGCCAGGATTAGACCATAATTTGATCGGATGGCTCAGAAGCGTTGCTGCATTAAAATCCACGGACAGCCGCGATTGGACAAGAGGAGGATAGGACGGCCCGAGAGGGTTGCGTTGTTTTTAAAGAACCGCGACCTCTCTTCATTCATTTTTTATTCTATCTTCAATACATTTTAATTATTTATTACACTTATTATAATAATAATAATACAGTTTTATTATTATTACCTACAATTATTAATCAACTTTTTTTATTTTATGGTGAGTCAATGGTCATTTAATACACATATATATTAAATTATTTAACCCTATCTATATCATATTATTATATTCCTTTATAGACTTATATATACTAATTATCTTAATCTCTATAATTAAAGATCTATATAAATTTTGTTAATACAATTAGACATTTAAATAATAACATTAATAAATATTTTCAAGTTTCAAAATTAAAAGTGCATTGATGTAAATATTAACATTATGAAACAGAATTTTTATTACAGATGAAACCATAATATGACATAATTTCAAAACTGCTAATTTTAAAGAGATCGAATTATAAACATTTGCATTATTATTATTACTTATTTTTAATTTAGAAGTAAGTATAATACATTTAACTTTAATTTTGAAGTAACATATATATATATATAACCCAAGAGTTTCCAAACATATTTTCATAGACTAAAAAAATAAATCCCCACCAGATTCAATATAATCATTCATAAAATAAATATTTACTCGCTCAAGTTAAAAACGTGTATAATAAATAGTGGAAAATAATAATATTAATTCCCACTGTTTTTCATTATATAAAAAATAGCATTCTCATATGATTCAAATTTTGGGAAACCAAACAATGAATTAATGGTATTATCATTAATATTGTTGTTGTTATTAAAACATTAAATCAAATAACATACTTAACCTTTTTGAACCTTTCAGGGGGGATTCAACTCTTAGCTTCAACGGTTTAGATTTAAAATTAAAACATTAAAGATATTGGATCATGGTGGTGCCAACGACTATAATTATAGTCGTTGGTGTCTAACAGTCGGATAGGTGTCCTATAAAAACCCGGTCTCAGGGTATCCCAAACTCAAGACAATTGAAGAATAAAGAGGAAGAGATGGTTAAAGTTATTCCTTTAGTGATAAGTATGTCTACGGTGGCTTCGTCCATCCTTATGTATGTTTTGATAGATGCCAAAGACCCTTATCACCTTCTCGGGGTTCCTGTGGTTTTGAGCTGTCTTCCTATAATTTTAATCGGGTTTTTAGTAGGAATCATTGGTTAGCTATGCTTATTGTTTGATCACTATGATTTTTAGTTTCCAAGGTCTTCCTCATTTGAATAAACAAGCCTTTCATTAATTTTGGTACATTTAATCTATTTTATTGTTATATTTTATTTATAAGATGACAGCTTGTTCGATTAAAGGAAGACATAGTAATATAAAACATATCGTTACATAACACAATTTCTTGGGATGTTATAATTAAGACCTATGGAGTTTAAAGTGAGAGACAATGTATTCCTGAGCGCCTCAAATCAATGTGGATTATATAGATTTTTCAATGGTGGAACACAATCATTGAGATTCACTAGACCTTTCCATATTTGGTATTGATTTTGTGAGATGGTCTAATGCATAGGTTTACCATTTTAGTGGCATAGGGTACATGATTTCATCCATGTGTCACAGTTGAGGAGGTACGTGCATTACCCATAACATGTAATCTACTAGGGAGAGCTATAAATAATTTATAGATATTCCTTTTTTGAGTACCTATTGGAGATAAAAGACTTAGGGGATACGATCCTTTGTGGGTAGTCGATTCCCCAAGTACATGTTTGGTGGGAGCAAGGGAATACTCATGAGAGAACCTAAAATTCGAAAACCCAGTTGTGAGCATAGTACCATTATCTTTTTGAGTAGTTTTTTCTATTTTTGGGATTAAAATACATAAGGTGGAGAGAATTTAATGACATGGATTTTTTTCATGTATTTATTTTGGATATTATATGGAATATTTTTAGAGCTAGGAATTGAGACGAAATATGATTATGAGGCCCAGTGTTCCCTGAATTAATTATTGAATTTTATTTAATATATAATTATCACACACAATATTTTTTCTAGAAAAGATGATTATCTATTTAATGGGGGCCAAAATAATAAATTTGAGGACACCATTGAATTTAGAACAAGGTTTTTACCATAAGTGAGACATAACTGTTGTTGGCATTGGGAGTTCGTGAAAAAGTCCTCAAGGGCGTGAACTAATAAAATAAAATATATAATTTTTTTATTGGATACAATGACCCATTATTATATTTAAACATGGTTATGCCTCAACCCAATGGTTATCCACATAACATAAGGGTTTAGAGGCATAATTAAAAAATATCAAGTGGACAATAATTAGACAATGAAATTGGATCGCATCAGATCCAAGATTGCATGCCAGCAGATTTTATGGATCTTTCCAATGATGTCAACACAAAACGTTTCTCTATTAGTGGTCGATCCAAACTATAGGTTTTACATTTGATTTATATTTTCTATCCTATTCTCTATCACGAAACAAATTTATATCAATTCGAAAAAGAATATTTGATTTGTTTATCGATTGTAGATTTATCTATGATGGATTTATTTTTTATTGATTAATTGACTCTTAATTTGTATAATTCGCCAACAATGGATTGATACCTAATGAAAATAAATGAGGAACATTCCTCAAATCTTATGGCTGATGGATATCTCCCTCATTTCGTTTCACATTCATCACAAACATTTCCCTTAGCCTATTGTTTGATGATCACTCTATATATGATCATTTTAAACCATTATTTTGTTCAGCGAATCTATATAATGGACTTGAATTGTGATTTATATTGTGATTTAAAAATATATTATGATAGTGGATGATTTGGGGAGTGATGAGAATAGATCAGACTAAGGGTTTCATTCTTGTGATTGATACATGATAGTAGTTTTGGGAGGTTCTATATTTGGTGCAACAATGGTATTTTATATGTGGATCTGATCTTGGTTCCTGATGACTGATGATGGAATGGAGAGTAAAAATTAAGATCTATAATTCTGAATGAGAACATGATGGTAGTAGTTTCTGTGAGTGAATGGGATAGAACCCGATGGTTCTATAATTTTTCTGGTAATATGGTGTGTCATTTGGGAACAAACACCATGTGGGACCCATGGATATGGAACTAGGGTTTAGAAGATTGTTAAATATAACATGCTATGTGACACTGTCATGTGCCACGTTAATCATTATAGGAGGATCGATGGGTAACACAAAGGATACACTGGAACAGGCAGGCTAGAGTACATGGGCACAAACATTGACATATGTACATTAGCACAACCAAGTTTACATGGGTAGGTACATCGGCACATCCAGTAGTACATGGGAATGGGGAGATGATGTGGGGATGGTTTTGGATGATCTTTACATGTTCATTAACATTTCAACACATAATATATATGGATATTTACAAGTCCTGTGACGTAGCTCCACAATAAGAGACAAGGGGTTGGCTGGACATGTTGTGTACCCCCCTTTGAGGGTGTATTGAGCCCTTAATTCTTATTATAGACAAGTATTGACTAATCATGATCTATTGGTCCATCCCCTTGAGGTCACAATGTATCATTACATAAAAATCTCTATATTGTGATCCCCTTTGGAGGACGAGTCTTAGATAGGGTTTATGGTGTCCCTTTTTGAGGCCAAAGTGTGATCCTATATAATTTTATAACCTTGGTGGGACATATGGACTTAGTGTAACTTCATTGATCAATGAATATATCCTCTATATTTAATTTCATTTTAGTAGGGTTATCAGTATGTTTGATGTATAGTACCCCATAAAGGGGGTTGATCCAAATTATGTTCATGGTGTCCCGCAACTGTCTTGGGTGTGATCCCCTATCTGAGTATTGGGTTCAATAGAATATAGTGATGTTTGTAGGGTGGGTCCTCATGATCATGGCCTCTATGATGAGTGTATTCAATGATGTCATGGCTTATGGAGTGGATTATCCTAGAATAGGAATTGGTTTAAGAAGAATACTATGGCTAACATTTTTGTAGTGAACACCTAGAGGTGAGGTTTCCTTCTTGGGTATATAGGGATTTTCTTGTTTGTAAATGTATTATTATATCATATTTATGAGATAAATATTATTGATGATTAAGGTTATGGGTTTTTTGGATACCCTATTGGTTACTGTTATACTCACCCCTGTAGGGGCTCTACCAACACATGTTGAGTCTTATGAATAAGGAGAACCATTTGATGGTGTCCAATGAGGATAGTGAGTTGGTGAAGCATTGATTGATCTTGATAGACCAACCTATATTATTGGTGGCTTTATTTATTAGTAGTTCACATCCTTGAATCTGGTTGAAATATCTATAGTTTTTTTGTTGGAATTGTATTTGGACCATTTATCACATTTAGTACTGTACTGTTGTACTCTGATTGTGGGATCATATATGTATTCATGCATTTGTTTCAATTGTTTTTCATTTCATCATTGTGTGGGATAAGTGATGTATGTGTGTGTACATGTATATTTGTAAAAGGCCTCCCATGTGTGTGATATTCCTAATTGACATTGGTCACCTATCCCAACCCTATTTTTTCCGAGATTGGAATAGTCATAGTCTAGGCCCCATTGGGAAAGTTCACGAAAACAACCACCACATACAATTATATAACTAGAATAAAATGGGAAACAATAAACACACTAATTCAAAATAGTTGAAGATTCTATATTGACCTTACCAAATACATACCACTTCTATGTCTATAGATGTTTAGCGTAATAAATATAGGTCTATTGTGTAGTCACATAACTTATGGAACACCCATTTGGACCCCAGTGTTAGATTTTGTTCCCTGGAACCAACATTCTACTTTTTTCCCCTATACATTTAAATATTTGATAATTAATCATCATCTTATCACATTATTAGTTCTCTTCTACTTAATATTTATTTGAAAGTTTCCATAATGAAATTTTCACATCGAACAGTTATAATCATTCCTTTCAATATTGGGATCCTTAAATTGATATGACAATATTCTACAATATTTTTCTATGAAAATATAACATCTATAAAATAAGACAGAAATGATGTATGAATATAATGATTTGAAGGCTCATAATATATTGATACATTTTCTTATGAAGTTATCACTTATTAATCTCCATGAGATATTGTTATGAGAATAGACATGCCAATAATAATTCTTTATTCAATATTTAAATTGATATTCATATCTGCGAATGTATGTATTGGTTCTTTGAATTGATATTTTTAATAATGTTTATCATCAATATCATAAATTATATATTGACAAAATTGGGATTCTATATTCACACTATGAGGTGGGATATGTTGGGTGCATCATAAGTTATATGACACTAATTAAATAAATAAATAAAGTATTTGTCCTTTTTATGGTTGTAAGAGGATACAACGAGATCTTTGATTTGAATGGAACAATATAACTAAATTCATGGCCACAATTGTTCATCAATGAATTCACTTTAGAGATTGAAAGAAGGATGTTCAATAATACAGGTAGATATCACAAGTATGAAATTATCTTGATGTATTATTGAGGCGAAGAGATTATATTACACAATATAAGTCTTTATGAGAATACCTATGTGTTACATAACTTGTTTTAGATAAAAATTTAGAATTTAGTACAGCTCACATGAATATCCTAAGAAGGTGGCCTAGAGGGTCACACACCATGTGTTTGGATGATCTATAAAATTTTAATTGAATTATTCAATTATAATAATTATTATTATCCTAATCAAGGAATAATTATTTTTCATGTTTTACAAATTGATAAAAATCAATAACTAATTATTTAGTTCAAAATATATTTTAGTTAAACAACAAATGAATATTATTTTCTTGTTTTCAAATGTATAATATTTAGTTATCTTTTTTTATATTTCATATGGTAGTTATTAATTATTTATTAAAAAAATGAATATTTATTTAGTTATGTGACCATTGAAATAAATATTAACTTTTCCATTAGTGAA
Organism: Viscum album; assembly: GCA_963277665.1. Classification (NCBI taxonomy): domain Eukaryota; kingdom Viridiplantae; phylum Streptophyta; class Magnoliopsida; order Santalales; family Viscaceae; genus Viscum; species Viscum album. The sequence continues at coordinate 348,704,513 of OY728135.1, forward strand.
TATAGTAATCTTTTATTTATTTAATGAATAAAAACTGATATTTATTTATTTAAATAAATATTTTTTATTCGATGTTTGATAAATGACAAGTACTATTTATTTCCCGAGTTAATGGCCTAACATATATGATATGTTTTAGTTAATATTATTTGACATAATATTGACCGATTTATTTAATTAATGATTTTTTAATTCCCACATGTTATAACATATAATGAGATGATAATAATGATATTATTATTGTTTCCTAACATAATTTTTACATATTATATGAATTTAAGTAATGGGTATATGTGAAATTACTTATTTTCGATGCCTTTGAATATAAAATAATTTATACCATTTTCGAATAATGTGAATTATTGTTAAAAATGATGTTCTATATTGAAATTTCTCTCATGACTAAGGAAGTCTCTCCGAAGAATGATATCCGGAATGAGAAGCGTTCGTCCACTTCCTAATATTGATTATAATAATAAGAGAATAAAAATTTCTTTCCCTAAAGGATTCCTGTTGAAATCAATGACAAATGTTGCATGATGATTGTTACATTCACACTAGCACCAATAGTTCCATCAATGACAATCATGATATTTTTGATGCATATGTGAATATTTTTTGTGGAATTATACCATAAATTCATCATAAAAATGAAAATAACAAAATAGATTCCACAAAATTTATCATAAAAAATAAGAATACACAATTCAGTTTAATTATATAATTAAATTAAATATAAATTATATATGAAAATTCCCCCATCTTCAAATATTCTAGGATTTCTATCACACAGTTCTATGGATTTATTATCTAGAACTAATGGAAACTGTTTTATGGAAATGACCAAATCACTTCTACTACACCGAGAATCCTTGAAGTGGTATCAATGAGGTAACATATTTATTCCAAAATATTTATTAATCATTGATCAATTAATCATTAATTTTATAGCTTTTCATTTATAGTTCTCTATTTAAAATATGAATTTTGAGATATTTTGATCGTCCATAATCATATAAAAAACAGACCAAGAATATATGATGAATTTTCAAATATCCCATCTAAAGGATATGGATACACATCATGTAATGAAAATGTAAAAAACATGTGTTAATATTAAAATATAGATGGTAAATCTACATAAATTATTACAGATTATATGGGGGTTTAGTATTCTATTTCATTAAATACTATATATTTACAACCTGTTTTAATGATGAATGATAGGGGTACAAGGCATGTAGTTGGTGTAAATTGTTGACCAAAGTATTTTTTTCAATAATATATTATAATGTTATTTAAAGGGGGAGATTATTGAAAATAATACTCTGTCTCTTTATGGTAATTTTGAAGCTCACAAATACCCTTAGTCATTTTCTAAAAATTTTATTGAGTATTTCTCAAGTATTTATTAATTTATTTTACGCTTGAAATAACGAGAATTTATTACTTATTCGGAATCGTCATTAAGCATGTCCTGGAATCACTGTTCATACCTTACTTATTCGAAATCTTCTTTAAGTGCATCCTGGAATCAATGTTCATACCCTACGTGGATAAACGTAGCGTAAGGACGAAAAGCATGTATAATTTTTGAGATAATAGAAAAGTATAGTTAAACAACCATACGTTTTCAACGAAGTATGGAAGAAGAACATTCTGTTAGGAAGGAACCTTACGTTTTGGTTATCAGCAATGTATGAAAGGAAAATCATACGTAAGTACTAAACATTATATTTGTTTCTCAAAAGTATGGTTTATAAACCTTACTTTTGTAAACAACCATACATTCTTGTAAAAGTATCGATCAAGTAAATGTATAAATCTTTTTCCGTATGTTTGAAAGTTGAAGAAAAAGTATGGATGATCAAACCTACATTTAAGATCAACCTTACATTTGAAAAAGTTACATGAACCCTACGTTTATGATTCAACATGACGTTTTCAACCATAAATTTGAAGACTATGTCATCAACCCTACGTTTGGAGTCCACATCATCAACCTTAGATTTGTCCTCGGAAAGATTGAAAAATGATATTTTTATGCAACAGTCTACAAGCTGATTATTGGGCGGATTTCAAGCCGGATTTAAAGTCTTTTTTTAAAGTAAGACTTTAACAAATTCAAAGTTGTTTTATTATTGGATTAAATATCGAATTAAAAGGAGCATTTTATGCTGAGTTTTCGGGGAAGTTTCGACTACTCTGTAAGTTCAAATTTTTGAATATTGCGAATCAGAAGGTGAATTTTATGGATCTATATGTGAAGGAGATATGCTCAGATTTATTATATATGTTCTCTTTGAAAATACACCAAATATATACGCAAGAGTGGTGATCAATCTATCAATAAAAAAGGGTGGAAAACAGAGACTACAAAAAATCACGTTGATCTGCTGATTCAAAAAGGTGTGTCAAAGTTCTGTTCAATTAAGAAGAAGGAACTCGATAGAAGACTCACTTGTTCTGCATTGAATATCTACTATGGATCTACTACTGCTGAAGTTGTGAACTATATCTCTATATCTACTGCAACCGGATCGACTTAGAATTGCTTTGTTTTGAAAATAAATATTTCTAGATATGACGATCCATCTGTTGTTAATTGCATTCTTTTGCAATTGTGATGATCAACTAGAAAACCTCTTTCTGAAATTATTTTTATTCTTGAGTAACCAGCTTCTCGTTATAAGCTGGGTAGGTTCGTGTTTGAACCAAAAGGCTTTGTTTTGTCTTGGATTGTAAAGGTATCAACTGCCTGTATTCAGTTTTAGACCGGTCTGCTGAAACGAGGACCAGATAGTGAAAATCACCAAGCTTGTGGAGTTGAGCATTGGTGGAGTGGACTAGGGGTCTTCTGTTCCCTAAACCACAATACATATTTGTGTCCCTGCTTTTATTTATTTCCACTGCATGATTATATCTGATAAATCATAGAGGACATAACTCATTCATTTGAAGAGTTAACAAAAAATCTGAAAGACACAACTCACCCCCCCTCTTATGTATAATCTGTATATTCAAGATCCAACAACTGGTATGAGAGGAGGATCTTTTGATAGAGCCTCATCATGCTAGAAGCTTTTAAAAGATTATATAACAGTGCATCATGACTGATACAAGAGAAGGGATGTCAATGGTTAGAGGACCATATTTCAATGGAGACAACTATGGCTGCTAGATAACACACATGATAATATATCTAAAAACCCTCTGAAATAAGGACTATTCAAAGATTCTGACTCCTTATGAAATTCCAGAAAATCATGAGACATGGAGTGTTGCTACAGAGGCAGAGTATGATATGAATTCGAAGGCTATGAATTCAATCATCTCCGATCTAGGACTAGATGAATTTATCATATTATCTGAGTTCCCGACAGCATATGAGATGTGTCAAATAATAGCTGTGGCATATGAAGGAACAGATAATGTGAGACAAATGAGATATGCAATAGTAAAGATAAAATTTGATACTTTCAGGATGTTTGAGGGAGAAAGCATTACCCAAATGAATGGGATATTGATATAAATTGTCAATAATATAACAGCTCGAAGAGAACCTATCAAACAGGCTGATCAAGCATTAAATGTACTGAGGGTACATCCTACTCGATGGAATGGTATCTCTGCTGCAATTAGACAATCAAAACCTGTCAAAAATCTAACCATGATAGAGATGATTGGTACACTGATGATATAAGAAGATGAAATGCAAGACGAGGCTAATGAACATAAAGTGCTTATCAAAAGAGAAGATACTTCCTTGAAAGTAACTTGACAACAAAATAATAGAAAGCTGAAAAATAGAGAAGTCAAAGATAAATCATAGAGATCTGACTCATCAAACTCAGATGAAGAGCTGGCTTAGCTAGCCAATAAATTTATAAAGTTCTACAGCAAGAAAATAGTCTTCAAAAAATCTTTTAAGAGAGATGAAAAAGAAGTAAGATGCTATGAATGCAAGAAGATTGGGAATATCAGACTAGATTGCCCACAATTAAAGGATGCAAAGATGAATAAATTCTTCAAATGAAATGACTATGAGCAGAAAGACACGAAAGCTATGAAAGCCACTTAGGGTGTATCTGAAGACTCCAGTAGCTCTCCTGAATCAATATCAGGGAAAGAATAAGTAAATCTAAAAGAAAACAGGTGTTTTATGGCAGAAAATGATGAGGTAAAATCATGCTACTCCTCTAAATAAAATTCTTAATCAAGCTAAAAAATGAAAAACTTGTAGCCTACTGAAATATGCCTGAAAAAAGATATGACTCGCTAGTTAAGAAACATAAGTCACTAAAAAAAGAACATAAATCTGTTTCAGATGAAAGAGATATTGTGATGAAACAACATAAGGAATTAACTGATAAATATAATTCGATTAACACTAACTATATTAATTCTGAATCAAGAATAAAATCACTACAAGATAAAGTATAATCTTACAAATAGGCTTCATTGGTTTTTACAAAAGGAGAGAATTCATTAAATAAAATTCTTGGAAAAACTATCATTAAAATGGAGAGATTTGGAATTGGCAGTAAAGTAGAAAAACCTAAGCTATATAAAAATTATTTTGATCCTATCTCTAAAAAAGTTAATTGTATCTTTTGTGGGACAAAGGGACATAGAGCTAAACACTATTTCTTAAGACAACCTCAAATTTGTGGTATTAAGAATTCCTATGTTTCAAAAGACTTATATGATTCAGAGGATTTTAAAAGAACAAAGAAAATCTGGATACCCAGGTCATTACTAGCTAACACCCCTAGACCCATTAAAATATGGGTACCAATGAAATTTGTTTGAAAGTCTTTGCAGGTTGTAGGCCACCAGAGAAGAAAAGATTTATGGTACATGGATAGTGGCTTCTCAATACATATGAGTGGAAAATAATTGAATGTTTCTTCACTCACTCAAAAGGAAGGAGGAATTGTCACATTTGGTGATGATGCCAAAGGAAAAATCGTTTGCATTGGAACTATTGGAGACCCAAAAAAAATTCTCAATCACTAAAGTACTTCATGTACAAGGATTGAAACACAAACTGATAAATATCTCTAAACATTGTGATGATGGATATACTATTGATTTTACTAACAATTGGTGTACTATTTCTAAAGATAAACTGTTTAAATTTAAAGCACCAAGAACTGAAAATGTCTATACTATGGATTTAAATTCCTTGTGTAAACAACAAGTAAACTGCATGACTACTAAAGTAAGTGAATCATGGATCTGGAATATGAGACTTTGAAATTAAAATATATATGTTTTAAATAAGTTATCTATGAAACATTTAGTTTCTGATTTACCTAGTCTCAAATTTGAAAGTGACAGATTTTGTGGTGCATGTCAACTTGGCAAGCAACAAAAATCATACATCAAATCTATTAATAATGTTTCTACAACTAAACCTCTAGAAAATATTCATATGGATTTTTTTGGATCCTCAAGAGTATAAATCATAGCTAGTAAATTATATTTATATGTTTTAGTTGATGACTATTCAAGATTTACATGGATTTTCTTTTTGAAATTTTAAAATGAAAATTTTACATTATTTGAAAGATTCTACAAATCTGTTCAAAATGAAGAAGGTTTTAATATAATCTCATTGAGAAGTGATCATGGAGGATAATTTGAGAATTAGGAATTTAATTCCTTTTTATCAAAAATGTGTATTAAACATACATTTTCTGCAACAAGAACACCTCAACAGAATGGGATTGTATAAAGGATAAATAGAAAAATTCAAGAAATGGATAGAACTATGTTAAATAAATATATCCTACCAATATATTTTTGGGCAGAAGCTGTGAATAAAAACATTCTATATAATTAATATAGTTTTAATTAGACCTATTTTGAAAAAAGACACCCTATAAACTATGTAATAATAGAAAACCAAAAGTAAATTACTTTAAAGTTTTTGGATGCAAGGTTTACATCTTGAACACCAAATATAATCTTGGTCAGTCCGATCCAGAATATGATGAAGGTATTTTCTTAGGATATTCTGCTACCTAAAATGCTTATAGAGTCTATAATAAGAATTCAAGGATTGTTAAAGAATCAGTTCATGTAAGATTTGATGAATCTGATCCCTTTGATAAAAGTAATGATCAAATGGATGAACATAACTCTAATGATAACATGATACAAGAGAACATAAAGAATGATTTTGAATATAACATAAAAGAAATTCAGTCCAGTTCAATGTAACATGATACTAAAGAACCTTCAAATGTTTTTCCAGGACAGTCTAGAACCCTAAATAATCACCCCATAGAAACTGTGATAGGTGACTTAGATATAGGAATTCAAACTAGAAGAAACTTAGGAAACCTAGTGGAATTCTCTGCCTTCCTATCTCAACAAGAACCCAAGACTATAGAAGAAGATTTAGATGATGAAAGCTGGGTAATAGCAATGAAAGTTGAAATAATCCATATTAAAAGAAGTGAAGTTTTGGAATTAGTGGAAAGACCTATGAATTATCCAGTAATAGGAACCAAATGGGTCTTTAGAAATAAACAGGATGATCAAGGCACAATAACTAGAAATAAACAATATTAGTAGCTAAAGGATACAATTAAGAAGAAGGAATAGATTATGATGATACTTTTTCACCTGTAGCTAGGTTAGAAGCCATTAGAATCCTTTTATCCTATGCATCTTATATGAATTTTAAATTATTTCAGATGGATATTAAATATTCCTTTTTAAATAGTTATTTAATGGAGGAAGTTTATGTTGAGCAGCCTCCTGGTTTTGAAAATTCTCAAAAACCAGATTCTGTTTTTAAATTTACTAAAGCTCTTAATGGCCAACAAGAACCTATAGCTTTGTATGAAAGATTAAGTTCTTTTATTTTCAAAAATGATTTTACTGTTGGAATGGCAGACCCAACAATCATTAAAAAAACTGTTAAAAATAAAGTTTTATTAGTTCAAATTTATGTTGATGATGAAACTTTTGGATCAACTAATAAAACCCTTTGTCATGAGTTTTCAATGTTAATGAAAAACGAATTTGAAATGAGTATGATGGGATAACTAAATTTCTTATTAGGACTAAAAATTTATCAAAACTTTTTTGGAAATTTTTTGAATCAAAGAAAATACATTACTGATTTACTTAATAAATTTGGACATGAAAACAGCAAGACATATACAACTCTTATATGTACTAATATAAAACATGATTTGGATGAAACTGGAAAATCAGTTGACAATAAGTTATATAGAGGTATGATTGGTAGTTTATTATATCTTACTGCTAGAAGGACAGATATAATGTATTCAGTGTGTCTTTGTGCTATATTTCAATCAAATCGTAAAGAATCTCATCAAACTGCTGTTAAAAGAATTTTTAGATATTTAAAAGGAACTGTTTTTTAAACTATTCGTTACCCTAAAACATCTAGTTTTTCATTTTATTTCATATTCAAATACTGACTTTGGATGTTTTAGATTAGATAGAAAAGGCACATCAGGAACATGTCACTTTTTGGGAAAGTCTTTGGTGTCATGGTCTAGTAAAAAACAACATTCAGTTTCCTTGTCAACAGTCGAGGTAGAATATGTTTCTGCTGGCAGTTGCAGTGCACAAGTGTTATGGATGAAAAACACTTTTATGGACTTTGGATTGAATTTTAATAATACACATATTTTTTGTGATAATACAAGTGAAATTAATATTTCAAAAAAAATCCTATTAGTCATTCTAGAACTAAGCACATTGATATAAGCCATCACTTTTTAAGAGATCATGTTATTAAAAAGGATATATTTTTACAATTTATAAAAACAAAAATTCAATTAACAGATATTTTTAATAAACCACTTCTGATGGAAACGTTTGATTTTATTAAGGGGGAGCTATGTTTATTTGATTTTAAATAAAATTTTATTTCACAATGTTTTTTTAAATTCCGCTTAAAAATATTTTTTTTTCTATTTTGTTAAAATAGAATATGTTTCGTTTTATCTGTGTAATTTATTTCATTTATTTTTAAATATATGTAATGATTATTAAAAACACAGGAATCAAGGTTGTCAGAAACCCTTTCGACTTCTAAACCGCTTCATTTCCATAGAATCCTTTTCGAATCTGCTAACCGCACCTCTGTTCGTAAACCCTAATCATCAAACCTCTGAAACCCTAACCTTCAAACCTTCAGAGATTCTTGTAGAGATGGTAAGGACTACAAGATATAGTGAATCCGAGCAAAGAAATGTCAAGAGACAATGCTCAAAAGGAAGAAAAATCTTACAGGGCAAGGTAATCAATCTTGACTGGTCATTTCAGATAAATATTCTATTGAATCAAGGGCTCTTGTTTCAGAACCTTGAAAAGACATTCAATAGTGAAAATATGGAATTTCTATATGAGGTAGAACATAGAAACTTCTTCAAATCTGTAAAGTTTAGTCTGGGGGATACTGAGGATAGTATGATGGCTAAAATAGAGGATTGGGATTTCTCAATATTATCGATCGAAATTGGTCAGATTGTCAACTGCCCTCATGAGGGAGTTTTTTTTATTATTTGAAGAATATAGGAGATGCTATGCATAAATCCTAGGATATTATGTGTTTTTTAGGAACATATACTATTAAGAAAATGATGGTGAAAGATTTAGAACCAGATCAGATGATCCTGGTTAAATTTGTTTAGAGAGGAATAGCTCCCAGAATGGCAGAAATGGAAAATATTTTGTACCCTGATATGTATATAATGTTTCTGTTGTTAAGTGATATCATGTTAAACTTCCCAAGGTACATGGTCAGGTACCTCAATTACTGTTTCCAAAATGATGCCCAGATGATCTTTTATCGTTTTGGTCGGTTTATTTCTAAATTGTTGCTTAAGTAATACATGGTGAGATTAGTGGATGCCCGAGTAAACTATCATCACAGTAATATATTTAATGATGGAACTTTAAGGAAGATTGGATACTTCGGGAGCATCATTAAAGGAAGACTCTTGCCAGTAGGAGCTGAGGAAGATTCAGAGATTGCTCAGGATCGACCTGCTAAGTCCAAGGAGGGACAGGCTGAATCAAGAGTCATCAATGTAGCAAGAAGGATCCGATTTGAAGTGGAAGATGCTGAAGAAGAAAGAAGTGGGGAGGGACTTCAATCTTGAAGAACTAGAGTTTTTAATGAATAAATTACTTCCCCTGCATTGGTAACAACAAAAGAAGATTTCTTTTCTTATTCTTTTGTAAGAGAAGTTTTTATTGATAAGACCATGTAAGTTGTTAGTGAAAGGACATCACCCGTAGAGGGATCAAGTGCTCAAGAAGAAGATAAAAGGGATAATCAAGAACAAATTGTAGCTGATGTTGAAGTTACACTTCAATAGAACCATGATAAGGAGGTAGTGCCTGGTGGGGAAGTGGCCAGACCACAGAAAACTCCTAAAAATGTTGTTCTCAAAAATCTTGTGGATGGCCAAGATGCTGATGTTTTTGGTGAGAGTTCTTATGAAGCTCACACAGAAGTACTTCAAGAGGATTTTTCTGTGGAGGAGTCTGCGGACTCTATGGAAAAATATGTGGACCAACCTACTCATGATAAATAAAAAAGATAAATCTGATGCTAAATCATTACCGTTGGTAGTTCTGCATCATCCCGAGCCTGAGAATGTGAATCAAGCACAGGGTTCCTCTGATTCAAGGAAGAAAGAAGTTGAAGAACAGTAGAACAAGGTGTCTCTGTTAGAATCTGAGAATGTAACTCTAAGAAATGCCTTAACCTTTGATCAATTGAGATTTTAATAGCTAAAAGAGAGTACAGTCTAAAGGCAATAAGTTGAAATGTTTAAAGAGGATATGCTAAATATAGTTGAAATTTTGAAATCATAAATGGTTATGAAGATAGATTTGTTAGATCTGATGTTGTTTTGGAGAACCAATTTGCATTAGTTGCATATAGTATTGTTAGTGAATCAGGTAGTTCACCTGATATAATCTGAAGATTTCAAGCTATCACAGCCGCGATGAGTAATATGAATGAAAGGTTGCATGATCATCAATGTAACAGTGCACCATTATCAATGTTGTTGGAAAATCATAAATTTTTAGTGGATCAACTGATATCTACTGAGCCACCAATCAGGACTCTGTAAACTCAAATGTCAGAGAAGTTGTCACTGTTTATCGAAAAAGAAGAAAGGATTCATGAATTTTTCAGAGTAAATTTAGTCGAGGATTTTCATATCACTCAAGAGAATAGAGAGATCATTATCAAACATTGAGATGAGATGATTAAGAGACATAGGGAACAGTTCACAGAAATCAATTCTGCAATCTAGAGGAGATAGAACCTAATACCTATCTTTCCCAAACCGTGATTCCTATTTTTATCATACTTGTATTTTTGTAATGAAAATATGTCTCTTTCATTCTATTTTTTTACTGACATTATTTTTGATATGCCAGTACTCCAGATTTAGTTATTGATAAATAGTTAATAATAAGAATTTATCTACAGTTCAGTGCAACATTAAATGTGTAAAAATCCATGCTTTATCATTCTTTTTGATATCACAAAAAGGGGGACAATTTTGGATAACCACAACATTTTATTTTACAAAACAATATTTCAATGGTTTTCTATATATTTAATGGTTTGGGTACTTATCCAGATTATTTATTATAAACGTTATTCAGAAGGAGAAATTTGGATAAAACTAAAAAATTTAATTTCTAAAATTTTTTAAGGGGGAGACATTTTTATTGAAATAGTTTTGCTGAAATTAAATATTTTTTCATCCTTTAAAAATTTTAAAACATTATGTAACTAATTTTGAAAGTTAATTTCGTTTAAATATTTTTATTATCTTATGGGTTTTTTGATCATCAAAAAGGGGGAGATTGTTGAGAAAAGTATTTTTTCAACAATATATAATAATGCTATTTAAAGGGGGAGATTATTGAAAATAATACTCAGTCTCTTTATGATAATTTTGATGATCACAATTACCCTTAGTTATTTTCTAATGATTTTATTTTGTATTTTGCAGGAATTTATTAATTTATTTTACTCTTGATATAATGAGAATTTATTACTTATTCGGAATCTGCTTTAAGCGTGTCCTGGAATCATAGTTCATACCTTTCTCATTTGGAATCTTCCCTAAGCGCGTCCTGGAATAACTGTTCATACCCTACATGGATAAAAGTAGCGTAAGGATGAAAAGTGTGTATACTTTTTGAGATAAGAGAAATGTATGGTTAAACAACCATATGTTTTCAGCAAAGTATGGAAGAAGAACCTTACGTTAGAAAGGAACCTTAGATTTTGGTTATCAGCAAAGTATGAATGTAGAACCGTACGTAAGTACTAAACATTACGTTTGTTTCTCAAAAGTATGTTTCATCAACCATAGTTTTGTAAACAACCATACGTTATAGGAAAAATATTGATCAAGATAATGTATGGATCTTTTGTCGTACGTTTGAGAGTTGAAGAAAAAGTATGGATGATCAACCCTACGTTTAAGATCAATGTTATGTTTGAAGAAAGTAACATGAATCCTAAGTTTATGATTCAACCTTACGATGTCAAACTTATGTTTGAAGACTATGTCATCAAACCTATGTTTGGAGGAAACATCCTCAACCTTATGTTTGGCGTCAGATCGTTTGGAAGACGATATTTTTATGCAACGGTCAGCAAGCTGATTATTGGGCAGATTTGAAGCCAGATTTAAAGTCATTTTTAAAGTATGACATTGACCAATTCAAAGACATTTTATTATTGGATTAAATATTGAATTAAAAAGGAACTTTTTATGCTGAGTTTTCAGGGAAGTTATGACTACTCTGTAAGCTCAAATTTTTGAATATTGCGAATCAGAATGTGACTTATATGGATCTAAATGTGCAGGAGATATGCCAATATTTATTATATGTGTTCTCTCTGAAAAAAAAACAATATATATATATATGGGAGAGTGGTGATCAATATTTTATTAAAAAAGGGTGGAAAACAGAGACTGTATAAAATCACGTTGATCTACTGATTCAAAAAAGAGCATCAAATATCTGTTCAATTAAGAAGAAGGAACTCGATAGAAGATTCACTTTCTCTGCATTGAATATCTACTGTGGATCTACTACTGCTGATGTTCTGAACTATATCTCTATATCTACTGCAACTAGATCGACTAAGAATTGCTTTGTTTTGAAAATCAATATTTCTAGAGACGACGATCCATCTGCTGTCAATTGCATTATGTTGCAATTGTGTAGATCAACTGGAAAACTTCTCTCTAAAATTCTTTTTATTCTTGAGTAACAAACTTCTCATTCTAAGCTGTGTTGGTTCTTGTTTGAACCAGAAGGCTTTGTTTTTCCTTGGATTGTAAAGGTGTCAACTACCTGTATTCATTTGTGGACCGGTCTGTTAAAACGAGGACCAGATAGTGACAATCACCAAGCTCGTGGAGTTGAGCGTTGGTGGAGTGGACTAGGGGCCTTCTGTTCCCCGAACCACTATACATCTATTTGTCCCTTCTTTTAATTATTTCCATTGCATTATCAAATCTGATAAAGTATATAGGACAGAACTCGTTCAATTGAAGAGTTAATGAAAAATCTGAAAGACACAATTCACATCCCTCTTGTGTATAATATATATATTCAAGATCCAACATACATGCCATGAAACAAAACTCAATTTTTCCCCATAGTAATCGTGGAGACCATATGGTTAAATCTACCACATTTAATTAATACATATTATATAATTTCTTTCATATGATCTATTTAGAAAAAGGTGAAAGATAAGGTGTGTTTATGGTTTTACATTACATGTAATGAGTTATCAACCACACATAAAACACAATGAGTCCCTAGGTGGGTTTTGTGGTTAAACATATAGAGGAAATTAATTATATTTATCAAAATGAAACCAAATGTAGGAGGATTCACATGTCGTGTGATTGGGGTTTCCCAATAGATTATACATTGAGTGATTGAAGGGATATTTTGTGATATTAATTTCTTTATTAATTATTTTCCATTTTATTTTATTGATATTACATGTCTGTGGTTGTCATACTCACTGTTTGCTTCATGGGAATCGCCAATTTTATACACTGTTTATATTTAAGGGGTGTCATGGAGCCATAAATAGATAGTTTCTATTTGGGATGATTATATCACTAAGAGGCGGAGTGGGTGAATCAGTGATAATTTTTATTTTGTATTTCCTTGAAACATCCTTTGCCTCTTGTTAAAGATTCAATTCCCTTCTAAAAACAATTTAAAGAAACATCAAAATAATCAAATGTATTTACAAGGTTCACTATTCAACAGTAATAGCTACGTCCGAAGTATGGTTTGAAAGATATCCATTACCACACAATCCTCTATAAATCAATACATAGATTACAATGTGTAAGATATACCCTTAAAGTCATATAACACTATATAAATAATTCTTATTGTTCATGTGAACCATCTAAAAACAAATAAGTTAAAATAATTTTTATTTAAAAACTCATGTCAGCTACTCTTATTTTTAATCAAACAAGTTTATTCAATTGAAAATACCTCATTAATTTCTTACCCAAAAGATGGTCAGAACTCCAAGGACATTTTTATAAAAAAATATGTCTGATTTTCTCTTTTTGATTCCTTAGACTATAACTCCCCCTGATATGATTCTTCTCAGAAGGATACTTCACAGTATGATTCTCCCCATTAAAAAAAATACAAATCTTCAAGAATAAAGTAGATATGAATCAACACTACTTCAATTCTCCATATTCTTCATTTTAGAAAACCCAGTTCAGAAATATTGATATGATTAATCCAGTGTGATATGATGTTCAACCGAATACAATTGAAAATCTGAATAAGGTAGTCAGATTTGTATGATAATAATTGATTATGATGATGATTTAGATACAATATTGTGATCTTGTCTCTTATATTTCACTTCAAGTCACCCAAAATATTTCGACATAAGTTAATACGGAATATTATATTATCTAAATCTCAATGATTTTGACTCATGATTCGTATATCAGTCATTAGAATATCACAATGTACTTTTTTCCTTTTATAGGTGAACCTTTAGTGACCTTGGAATGAATACCAAAATTTTCTACTTAACAAAATTCACCCTAATCTCAATTCCCAGTAAAATATTAAGTAAATTTTAAACTATTCAACACTTCTTGAAGATTCTATATTCATCAAAAATATTCACTTCTTCTTCAAACATTCATTTCACTACCCATCCCAATTTCAATTAATAGGTCAGATTTTCGGAATTTGATTTTATGAAAACAATGTTATGTACTAATTGTATGAAACTGTACGATGAAATGGATACCACTCTGATAGTTGAATATAATAATTTTTTTGAATATCAGGACCCCATTCGATAATTCATTTAACAATATATACTTTCAATTCACTATTACTTGTTGGCATCTTTTATTGACCTAGTTTAAAAAAATTCTAACAAAATATCATCTTCTCCTCTTCTCTTGAACCACATGAAGAATTCACTTGAAAAAAATAAGATATCATCTCTCTCTTCATTTATTAATTCAATCGAGCATCTATTTCAACTTGAGAACCATTTTCCATAATGTGTTATTTTTAATTACAACCTTTCTTAATATGGTATTTTTGGGTATGGATATTTTATTACGGTTATGATGGATTAACAGATGCTATAGTTCATGAGTACGATCATTCTAGGTATAATCATCATCATCGCCTTTTTCTTTCATTCTCAGCTTGAATCCAATTTCCATGTGTACGATAGGCCAAGATATGATTATCCTGGGTACTATCTCTTGAGTATGATACCCAAAAACCATTTCTCCTCATAGAAAAACATCCTAAATATTTTCCACTATCCCTTTCTTTCTTCATGCATGTATCATATATTCTACATTTAAATAATGATTTGTGAAATGTGAATTAACAAAGCATCAACACATTTATTTTATCATAGAAATATAGACTCTAACACTTCATCAAAATAATCACGCCATCCACACCAAATCTAAAGTGAAACTGATGAACATTTATATCTAGGAAGATGATTTCTCTTTCATTCTAGACCCATGGTGAGTCCGATCAATACCTTTTCATTGAAATATATTGTTTTTTAATTATAGTTAGAGTGATTAGAGTTTTTCTGAAAAGTCAAGTCTAATTATTTTAAAAACATTGATCAATTTTATTCTCACCATATAAAAAGGGAGGTTATTACCCATTCATCTTAAACATCCTTAATAAAAAAAATCCCTTTTTAACAACAAAAGAAAACATTATAAACAACCAACTTTGTCAATAGATTTTTTCTAACAATATCCCCCTTTATAATTTTTTTGAAAACATTTCATTAATCACTAAACATTGTATACTCAAGGAATGGATTATATATCATAAAATTTAAGCCTACGTGAGATAACTCATTGTGGAACACAATAATAATTGATAGAATAAAAATGTTGTCCAAAAGTAGTGATTATCACATCCTTTTTCTTGTTTCCATCCTCATATATTATTCAACATCATATTTTCATCAACCATACTAAAATAAAGATAATATTCTTTTCTAACAACCACATTAACTTTTTTAGAACAGTTCACTCAAAATTCAATGATGTATTCATAGCTTACCCCCAACACCCCCTTTTTACATGCATCAAAGGGATAGATTGAAGAAAAAATTCAATTATACACATTGAAAAAATAGTCCAAAGGTAAGATGAGAGAGGGGATAGAAACACATACCTCAACCTTGAAGTGAAAGAGGCTAGATTCCCATGTTCCACCACAATTTAAAAAATTATTCCCTCGGTAAAAGTATTGGAAAAAATTCAGAAACTATTTTTGATGTTGGAACATACTCTACTTTCAATTCAATATTTTCCACATGATCTTTGACGAAACAATATTTGATATCAATATTTTTTGAATGAGGATGTTTAAATAGATTTATGGTGAGTTGTATTTTTCTATGATTGTCACAACCCATGAACAAAGGTAAATTCACCTCAATAAGGAAATAATCGAATTTTTTTTTCATTCACATAAGTTGAGTAGTGGCATGAGTATTAGGAACATGCTCATATGCAATCATACTAAGTGTTAATAAATTCATTTTATTTTATAAAACTAACACAATTCTTTTCTACAATGAATACTCCACCAATTTTTGATGTTATATCATTAACATGTATTTCCAAATTAGCATCTGAATACCCAAAACATTCAATAATATACGAGCTTCCATACTTGATTATGAATTTTGTTGTGCATTTGATGCATCTGAGAATTTTTTTCTATCAAATAAATGTGGATCTTTTAGAAAACTTTGAAATCATCCACATAAGGTAAACACATTGACAATATCATGTCTTCAAACAGATAAATACAACAAACATTCAATTAAATTTTCAAAATATTTGAGATCAACATCTTTTCCTTATCTATATTTGGAATACATTATTCCCACTGATATTGGTGTGGAAATAGGTTTGGATTTTTACATGCCAAACCTCTTAAAAAGTTCATTATAATACATTTCATGAGAGAGGAAAATATATTCCTGTCATTATTTTATTTGTAAACCATGAAATTGTTTCATTTCCCCATACATAAAAATTTCAAAATACTTTTTCATTTTTTATAAAACCATTCACAACTTCTTTCATCATTCCTAGCAATGATGATGTCATCAAAATAAATAATCAAAATGACGGAATACTATTGACATTCATTGATGTAGATATTTTTATCCACTCTTCCTTTTTTTGAAATTCATCATCCTTGTGTATGTATCCAATTTTTAATACTAGTCCCTCAGAGATTATTTTATGCCATATAAGGATTTTTTTCAATCTACACACATATCATTCTTCGTTCCCATTAACAATGCCATAAGGTAGTTATATATAAACATTCTCTTAATGATATCCATTTATTAATGCTGAAATAATATCCATTTGAATGATCTTATAGACTCATTGTAAAGAAATATCATGAAAAATTACAACTGTTTCATGTCTTAACATTAGAGAAAAGGTTTCATCCATGTCAATTCCTTCAATTTTTGAATATGCATTGAACACAAATCATGCTTTGTTTCTTATCACATCACCTTATTCATTCATCTAGTTCTAGAAAACTGACTTTGTGCCAATGATGTTTTTGTTTTCTAGCTTGGGTATGATTTCACAAGTATCTTTCATTTCAATTTGATACAAATCTTCATTCATGCGATGAACCCATTCTAGATTCTTAATAGTTTTTTTCACATCATTCATCTCTACATTTGAATATAATGAATTATGTGTAATATCATTCATTGTTCATCTTATTTGAACCTTCTGATATTGATCACCAATTTTATTCTGAAATTCCACTTGTCTCCTTAGCATAGGATGTGATTTTTGAATATCTTTTTCATCACTTGAAATAACTGAGTATAGTTCTTCTTCTAGATTATGAATAAAATTATCGGTACTCGTATCATAATTGTTTTTAAAAAAATCGTTCTCATATTTGTCATCTACCATAGTATGTTTATATTCATTTTCCTTTTCAATAACACAACCATAAATTGAATAAAAAACTCTTCTTTTTTCTTTGTCGAAACATCTGTATTCTCTTTTTTCTAGATCAAATCCATGAAATATTCCATCTTTTCCTTTATGTTAAAACATTCCCTTGTTTATACCTTTCTTCTCTACAATATGTGATCTCTATAAAACTCTTAAATGTTTCATAAATGAAGTTTATTTAAAAATAATCTTATTGATTCATATCTTATTGAGGAATATAGAAATAATGGTTTTGGATATACACAACAGAACTCATGGCTTTCCTCTAAATGTAATGAGAAATACCATGACCAAGTAACATAGTTCCTCCCATTTCTAAAAAACTACCATTATTTATCTCAGAAACCCTATTTTGTTGAGGAGTATATGGGGAACTGCACTTATGAACAATTATATGTTTTTTAAGAAAAATTTAAATGTTTTCACATTTTTATTCACCAATTTTGACTATTCGCAACTTCTTCACTGAATACTGACACTATTTCTCATCTTTCATTATAAAATTTTTAAACATTATTAAAGAATCCAATTTATATTTCATATACATAGCAGATTTAATGAGAGTAAAATAATCAATGAAATTGATGTTGTACAAATCATTATTTGATGATTATTTCCCCATCATCCGGAAAATACCAGAATGAAATATCTCTCAGTGATGTTTTGAACAAATATCTACTATCATATACCCAAAATTTGTAATATTTTTTTTCTAAAAAAGAGTGAAACACTAATATCTTCTTCTGGGAAAATCAAAAATGTCTCAGACACTATCCCTCTTTGATAACATATTCTTGTTTAATTTACGCATACGTCTCAGAAGTTTATGCCACAATTGATACTCATAAAAAAAATAAGCATGTAACAAGAGTTTTTTATTTCATTAATCTGAAAACAATTCCTTTTGTACATAGGTATCTTGTAGTAATATTTCAATATTATTCTCTAACAAAAACAACATCTTTTCAGAATATGATTTTTTCACCCTCTTCACATAATTTTGAAACATATACAAAATTGTGTTTCAGCCTGTTAATATAAAAATAATTCTTAGATTCCAACATTTATTTTCAAATAATGGATGATGCAACACATTTGATTCTTATTGACTCATCATTTAAATATTTCACTATGTCATCTATAAATTACATCATGTTCTTCAACAATTTTAGAGTATTCTATCATATGAGAAGAGAAAACACAATCAGCAATCCAATGTCATTCTGCTTTTGTAGCTTTAAAAGTTGTTTCAATAATAATAGCATATACTTATTCCTTTTCATTCATCATCTTTAGCTTCAGAATATTTTGAAAAAAAATTGTACATAAAATAGAAGTGATTTTTTATCAAGGTGTCTAGTTTTTTCACATATTTCACAAATAGTATCCAAATGTTGGAAGCTATTTTCAAATTTTTCTCCACATTTCTCAAGTTTCTTCAAACCAAGCTTCTCAGAATTCTTCTTTTGATATAATTGACTCCCCCT
The DNA here is from genome assembly GCA_963277665.1 of Viscum album. Taxonomy (NCBI): domain Eukaryota; kingdom Viridiplantae; phylum Streptophyta; class Magnoliopsida; order Santalales; family Viscaceae; genus Viscum; species Viscum album. The sequence goes on from OY728135.1 coordinate 348,723,612, forward strand.
AACCCATTTCCATTCATAACATGTGGAATAATAGAAATGTTATTGGTTATACCAACACATATTTTACATATATTTGAATCCACTACAATTCTAAGAATATCTATAAACTAAATATTTTCTTATGAAATATTTATACTGCTAGAAATTGTGAATATTGTTCTCTAAAACTCTCTAGTATTTATTTTCTAACTGATAATATTTTAAATTATCGATTAAATTGTTATTCTTAATTTTAGATTTATTAGAACAAGAAGTATTTTAAAATATTATTTTATCAAATTTTTCTAAAAAATAGACTCATGGTCCTATGAGAGACTTAAATTCTCGACATTTCTGCTCTTGGAAACATAAATTAATTTCAATGAATTCATCATTTGAGGAAAAATAATATCTTTCACCTCTCCCTTTTAATGTAATTTATTTTTATCCATTTATTGTTTTTTATTCTGAAAATATTCGACAACATCAGAAATAGATTATTTGAATCTTTTTTTTCTCAATTCACCTTTTTGGAGTTTTTGTTGGACAAGTTCCAACTCATCCCCTTTTTTCCATTTTCTTCACCTCCATATTATCATTATGTTTCTTTTCTTCTTAAATATATTTCTTTAAGTCCTAAATATCTTTTATCAGCCTTACATTCTCATCAAAAGACATTCTTGATTTATTTTTAGAGGGAATTTGAATTTCATCCTTTTGTTTTTACTTTCGTTCCTTATGATTGTTCTCATAAATATTTTCAAATATTTTTAAAATGGTGTTCAAGTTGACTTTGTTATTATTTAGATTTTCAACTTCTGAATTCTTCATCATTCCAAATTTCAGTAAAATTATTATTAATATCATATTGAACTATTTTTTAAATTTAGTATCACTACCTTATTATTCATCATCTTTAGATAAGAATCTTCTTATTTTGGAGTTGAATAATTTTCCTATCATTCCTTGTAGAATAATATTTCCCTCAATCACCCTGTTTATTCTATAATATTCTAGATTTCCCTCTACTTCTTCATCATCCTCTTCATTATTTTTTCAAGGAAAATTGGAATAAAGGTGCCTAATGAATCAACATTAGAAAAAATTCAAGAGAAGATTCCCATTTTATGTCACGACCTATCCTCAGGGCCCGTACCATGACTACCCCAAGCCCGCCATCCGTAGGCCAGGGGCTGGTGAATAGTCCCAAAGTCGTAAATCCCGTTAAAAAGGAAGGAATTTCCTTTATAAAAGTAAAAAAACACAATAGAATACACAACTGAAGTATACACTATGTAAACTGAGTACAAAAGTAAGTGCTGAAAGGAAAGGGACCGGAAATAAAATCCCAAAAGTAAGTATAGTACATTTGGAATTCTAGTACAATAGAAGTAATGTAAAGCAGCAACCATTGAGTCGTCCTCCGGGAATCCCACCTAAAGGGTGGGTACAGATGGTCTCCTCAACACCGTGGGTCCGTCCATCCGTTCCGTGTATGTCCCACCGAGTGTTCAACCTCTTGGTACCATCCGTCTCCATAAGTCTACCACAATCAGTGGTGTCTACCATTTTCATACAACATAACGTAGTGCGGGAATAACCAGTGCAGGGGTGAGTATAACAATTTACAGTAGGGACCCCGAGACCCCCGAAGGTCTCCCAAAATCCACGAAGGATAAACCACAATGAAAGATACAATCACGATTTATCAACCAACTCTAATTAGTTATATGCCCATACATATACATAAGTCATCAATCCTAGTTTGGCTCCAACTCTCAAGCCCAAGAAGATCCTAGTCCGCACAGGAATAAGTCAATCACATCGATGATAATGATTGAATGTCAAGAATCAACTCACACAGGTATACATATTTCATAAAGTGATAAAGGTGATCAGATGCAGTCACTGATTCATCTAAGATGTCGGACCCACATAGGATACTAGACCAGCTAACCTGTCAGACCCATGTAGGGTTCTAGACCAGCTAATTTTTCAGACCAATGTAGGATACTAGAACAGAATAAAAACGGTCAGACCCATGTAGGATACGAGAACAGTAATCATCACTATCTAACCCATGGAGGAATCCAGTACGGTAGTTTTCATTGTCGATCCCACAGAGGATTCTAGTATGGCAGTCATCATCATCGAACCCACAGAGGATTCCAGTACTGTGGTCGTTGCAGTTAAAGCCATCTCTAGGGTTCCTGCACAAATCATGATCAATTCTTGGAGGGTCCGCTCCTCAGGCAAAGTGGGTCGATATATCAACTATAATGATGTCCAGAGTTGATGTATCCTGAAGATTCGTCTCGTCAAAAGGAACCCAACATGATAGACGGTGCATCAATCATACACCTGGCCTGAGAGTTATTAGTATTTTTTCTCCGGGGGCCTGGTTGGAAATATGCTCATTCCAAACCCATAAATTTTCCAAAGATGTAAAAAACTCATTTAGAGTATCTCAAAAGCACTGCCACGTCACGAATTTCCCAGTGCCACAGACGGTGCGTCTATCGGACGCACGATTTTTGACTTATTCACCTTTAAGTGAAAATGGGCCTGACCTATTAATCATAGTGGGCTGGTGGGTCGGGTCAACCCGATTTTTGCAGGTCCAACCCGGAAGAGGGTCGGACAGGCCCGATGAGTTGCACGGCCCGACACGATGCTGCCTGGCCAGGGTCAGCGTGACCAGGCTCGACACAACCCGGCCTGGCTCGGCACGGCCCAGCAGGCCACGGCTCGGCCCGGAGGGGCCGAGCGGTTCCAGGGGGTGGGGGGAAGGCCCCCCCGCTTTCCCGAATTGGCGGCGCCATGTTGCTCCGCCCTCCCAACCGGTCGGCCGAAGCCGTCCGGCCTTCCTGGGACAGGCGTCCCACTTAGGCGGGCCGCTGTCATGCTTCTTGGCACATTCGGGTGCCACAGATCATTCACCTAGCCTACCGACGAGCCAGCCAAATCACCCCCAAAGCGGCCCACGAAGAACGGGCCCCGGTCCTCCGTAGCGCGGTTCCCCTTGTGGCACTGTGGTATTCCTTCACCCTGGCCGGCTTTAGCCGGCTCGATCTTATTTGGCCGACCGGCCCGCTGTTCTTCTCCATGCGGCCGACATACGACCGCTGCTTTCTCTGTTCGCCGCCACCCATTTCTAACTCTGTCGCCATCAAAATAGAATTGAGGATCAATGGAGGGTTTCCAAGCCGTGTTCATTCAGCCCACATTCTCCGCATTAGGCGGTAACATAAGGCCAAATACAAACCATGTTTTTCAACGAAGAAAAAAACAATTTTAATAAATTAAAATTGAACACAATCCTACTACCTCGGTTTCCAGAGAAGAGCATGTCAACGAGTTGCAGAAGGAAAGCGTCGTGGAAGAAGGATGTCGATTCTGTCGACATTAGAGTGCGCCTGAAGAAGATGTGTTGTTGGTGACTTCGCATTATTCACCTGAGATATTCTTTTTCGAGAGAGGAATTGTGTTCTTTTATTTCTCTAGAGGTTCCCCACCAAAATGTTTTCTAAATCAAATATTAAAATAGATCTCTCCCATTTTAAATAACTTCCATGAAAATCCAATTAATTCAAAAGTGATATAACAATTAATTAATAAGTTTTTTAATTAAATGGTTGGCATCATAAATAGGCTGGCGGTGGAGAGGTTCCACATTAATAAAGGAGAAGAGGTTTCAATAATTAATGATGGGGGGGTTTAAGTGGAGTTGTCATAATAAATAAATGTGAGTTAAATGGGGGTTTAAGGGAGGTGATGAGTTCGGGGTTCATGTGGCCCCCACCTCACAAATATCCACTCATGAGAGGTTATGTGGGTGTGGGTCCTACCAATAACTCCCCCTTGTAGGATTTAACTACCATAGAGAAATAAAATTGTTTTCGAAAATTTTATTTAATTTATTCCAATTTTCCAAAAATTAACTCTCAACCCGCATATAACAAAACTGTGGAAAATGTCCCCTTAAGCGAATATCGGCGTTGTGAGTTCATCTGTTCCCTTGGATTTCAATTCCGAGCACCAGTTCAAAGGATAGAAAACCCCGCATTTATGTTTACTGAACGTAAACAACAAATATTTCAGAAATTAATTATGGGCACACCGGGCTTCGGAATAAAGTGTCGTCAGAAAACACAAACTCATAAAATTCCAACGTATTTAAGGAAAAAAATCCCTTGAAATTAACGAGTCTGTACATTAATCCCACCTCAGGGATTTATGTCCCCGTAAAGCTAAAACACTCACTAGTGAAACTAATGGGGGTACTGAGCTCACATCTGAGCCTCTCGATCCCAAGTGCTCTCCTGGAGGTTCCCGTGTTGCTAGAAAATGCTTACAAGAGGAATCGACCATCCACATTGGACCCACTGTTGTCAATCCTCGATCTCAACTGGGACCTCTATAAATGTCTCCCCATCATTGATGACTATCTCCCCATGGTTGATGATATAGGTCGGGTCATGCACATATCTCCTCAGCTGAGATACGTTGATGACGTCATGCACCCGGTGAATCTGAGGTGGAAGGGCCAGGCGGTAAGCCACCTCACCTACACTAATGAGGACCTGGAAAGGTCCGATGAAAAGAGGAGATAACTTTGCCCCATCCAAATATCCGTAGACCTCGTCGAGGTGAGACCCGTAAGAAATCATGGTCTCCGTCCTCAAACTCTAGTGGTCTCCATCTCCTATCAGTAAAGGACTCATGTCTGCTCTATGCAGTCTTCATCCACTCTAGGATGATCTACACCTTCTCCATCATATCCTGCACCATCTCTTGTACTACAAGTGTTGAGTCCCCTAGGTCAGTCCAGCACAGAGGTGATCTGCATGGTCGGACGTACAGTGCCTCGTACGGTTCCATCCTGATGGTGGAGTGGTAGCTGTTGTTGTAAGAAAACTCCACGAATTTTAGGTGATCCTCCCAATGATGACCAAAATCAAGGACACATGCACGGAGCATGTTATCAAGAGTTTGAATGGTCCACTCATTCTAGTCATCTGTCTGAGGATGGAAGGCGGTGTGCAGAAGTAGCTGCATCTCAAATGCCTCTTGTAACCCTCTCCATAGTCAAGAAGTGAATCGAGCATCTCGATCAGAAACAATAGTCGATGGAACACCATGAATCCATACGATCTCTGGAACGTAGACACCTCCCAAGCTCTCTACCGAGCCATGCTCTCTGATTGGTAGGAAGTGGGCCATCTTGGTGAGTCAATCTACGATCACCTAGATAGAGTCGTGTCCTCGGGATTTACATTGAATCCCTATCACAAAATCCATGGATATCCCATACCACATCCACTCTGGGACCTCTATGTGTTGTACCAAACATGTTGGTACCTTGTGCTCTGCCTTCACTTGCAGACAAGTGAGGCATCGTAAACAGAACTCTGCTACAGCCTTCTTCATACCTGGCCACCAGTGTGGTCATCTGAGGTTCTGGTTCATCTTTGTCACTCCTTGATGTACCACTAGAGGGGAAGTGTGAACCTCCCTCAACACTTCCTCTTGCAGTGCAACTAGTACCATCTTACATCCCCTGAAGAGGATGGCGTGCTCCCCTCCTTTAGAAAATCCATTAGGCACCTGCCCTGTGGATATATGAGCACGTCATGTCTTATAGTCAACGCCCACAGGTTGTGCCTCTCTGACTCACTAAAGGAGTGGAGGGGTGCCTGTGAGATACTGTGTAAAAGCTACTCCATCTATATCCACAAAGGATATCTGAAACGTAGCTGGCTGCTCAGTTGCCTCTCCTATTAATTGAATGCCTAATCTTTTGCTGAGAGCATCAACTACAACGTTCCCCTTCGTAGGAGTATAGACTAGATCAAAGTCATATTTCTGGATGAACTCAAGACATCGTCATTGTCTCAGGTTCAGGTCCTTCTAGGAGAAGATATACCTATGACTCTGGTGGTCAGAGTAGACTATAATGCACTCATACATCAGATAGTGTCTCCACATCTTCAAGGCAAAGACAACTGCTGCTAACTCCAGGTCATGAGTACAATAGTTCTGCTCATGCTGTCTCAACTTGCATAAACCATATGCAATCACAGCTCGCTCCTACATCAAGACACACTCGAGTATGGTCCCTGATGTGTCGCAGTAAACTGTGTACCCTATGTCCTCCTCCAGTAGCCTCATGATGGGTTCAATAGTCAATCTCTTTCTCAACTCTTGAAATATCTAATGGTAACTCTTTGACCATACATAGGGGTTCCCCTTATTCGTCAAGGATGAAAGTACTGCTGCAACTCTAGAGAAGCCTGGCTCAAATCCCCTATAGTACCCAGCAAGAACCAGGAAACTCCGCACCTCTGTCACGTTCCTGGGTGGCTCCTAAGCATGTACTTCCTCGATCTTCACTAGATCCACTACAACTCCCACCTTTGATATGATGTGTCCCAAGAATTGAACCTTTCGAATCCAGAACTGTCTCTTCGAGAGCTCACCATAAATCTAGTGTTCTCAGAGTATATCCAGTACAACCTGCAACAGGTAGGTGTGCTCCTCCTCAGTAGTCGAGTAAATCAATATGTCATCACTGAGGTCTATGATAAAGCGATCAAGGAAAGACGGGAAGATTGTGTTCATGAGACTCATAAACACTGATGGTGCATTGGTTATGCCCAAGGGCATAACAAAGAACTCATAGTGGCCATACCAACACCTGAAGGCCATCTTCTGTACATCCTCATCTCAAACTCTGAGCTGGTGATAGCCTGACCTGAGGTTTATCTTTAAGAACCATCATGCTCCCTTGATCTGATCAAAGTGGTTTTCAATCCTCAAGAGTTGGTACTTGTTCTTCACGGTAAACTAATTCAGGCGACGGTTATCGACACATAGTCGCAACCTCCCATCCACCTTCTTGGCACACAAAATCAGAGATGCCTAGGTTGAAGCACTAGGTCAGATGAATTCCTTTCCCGGCAGGTCCTCCAACTGTACCTGCAGCTCACGAAGCTCAGCGGGTGCCATGTGATATGCTAGAGTAGATATTGGTTCTATCCCGGGGTACAGGTATATGTAGAAGTCTACCTCTCTATGAGGAGGTAGTCCTATATTGTTTTTAGAAAAAACATCCACATACTAATCAACCACAACAGTAAAAATCAGACTCCACACATCAACCGCTTCGTGGATGAGACTAGCCAACTGATGCATGATCGGCTGCCCTCTCCTCCGCGAAAGTCCATCATGCACTGTAAAGGCTCCCTTATCGCTGGTGAAGGTGAACATGGTCCCATCCGTCCAGATACACAGCACTTTGTGCCTAAAGCAGTCGATCTGAGCATGGAATGTAGACAACTAGTCAATACCCAAGATGATGTCGTAAGGCCTCGACGCCGCTACAAGAATATCCCAGTCGAATCTCTCGGCTCCTAGAGTAAGATCACACTACTGGCAGAAGTGCGTAATCATCGAGTATTCTCCCATAGGAGTTTGTAGCCATAAGGATATATCCATCGACTCTGTTAGAATCTCCGAGCTCCGAACAAGGGAATTGGGAATAAAATAATGACTCACACTTCTGTCTATAAGTACTCCAGTAAGGGTGGAGTAGACACAGATAGTACCTCGAATCATATCATGTGCACCGTGGTTGTAGGCCTCAACATCCTAGAGATGAGACTACCCCTTTCATCCATCTCCCTATGGTCGGGGTGGTCCACCTGGTGGTGGTGGTGGTGGTAAAGCCTCAAAGCATCATCCACCACCCGCTGCTCGGCCAGCTCCTCTGCCTCGTCTGGATGCTCCCCGCGGACCACTAAGGTTGATCCTCTGACTCTGCATAGGAGGTCCCTCCACTATTTTCTTCTCATCTGAATGGTGGGTTGGTCAGTCTTGAGCCATGTGACCCTTCCTGCCACATGCATAGCACTGCCTGCTCCTCATATTGCTGGCTCTGTTTCGGGTGCCCCACACAACTGAACCTGTATCCTGAGGTCGCTCTCCTGATGTCCTGGTCCGCTTGGACCTCTACAACATTAGTATATTGCCTGCTACAGAAGACTCTACTACGTGTCTCCCTACTGTGGGTCTCGCTACTGGTGTCAGCTCAGCGAGAAAGCCCTCCACAAGAAGGGCTCACTCCATCACTCCCTCCTGCATCAAAATGCAGAGGGAGATCATCGAAGCCCTGATCTCATGCTTCAGTCCCAGCTCAATGGTCGGGGCCTTGAAGAATGGGTCATGTACCATGTCCGTGAAGTAGCGTGAGATATCGGTAAACCTCGCTGAGTACTGAGCTACTGTCATGCTACCCTGCAGCAGATGAAATAACTCTTCAATCAACACTGCACGAAGGGTGGCTGGAACAATCTCCAAGTGGAAGAGACTCTCAAAGTCTGTCTAAAGTAGAGATTCCTTATCATGCACTTGGAGCATCAAGCTCCACCATATACCTACTTCTGTGTGTAGGAGACTCGCAGTAAGGATCACCATAAGATCAGCTGGTGTCCCAACTAATCTAAAAACCCTGACGACAGCCTCCAACCAATCCTTAGCTGCCTGTGGGTCCGTCTCTTCACGGAATCTGGGCGGCCTCTGTTGTTGAAACTCATTTAGTACAATCAAGTAGTGTGTACTCTCTACTGCTAAGGCTGGTAGAATCTGTGGCTCAGCGGTAGTGGTACCGCTGGTGTCTCCGCTACGATGGGGCCCTACTCTGAGGTGTCGTCGCTAGGTGGGATACCATCTCATACGTGACTTAGAACCCTAGCTGGCTACCTTCATGAGTCCATCCTAAAACGAAACAGGTGTGACATGGTCAAAACAGTATACCAGGTGAGATGACACAATGTAACCACAATGAAAACTTTTGAAACACACATGCAATCAGTGTTTTCGTGCACTGAGTCAGAAATCATAGGTCAGGGTCCTGGTGTATGGATACGTCGGCCGCCACCATAACACTGGACTCCCTAGACTAAAAACCACACTCAATACTCTTAACAATGTTTCTTCACAGAAATAAATGATCATAGTCTTGAGTTATGTGGTAGAACTGACTCCTCTTATACCAATTTGTCACGACCCATCCTCGAGGCCTATGTCGCGACTACCCCAAGATCGCCTTCCATAAGCCAGGGTATGGAGACTAGTACTAATGGTGTAAAACCTGTTAAAAGGGAAGGAATTTCCTATATAAAAGTAAACAAACACAATAGAGTACAAAAATGAAGTATCACTATGTAAACTGAGTACAAAAGTATGTGCTGAAAGGAAAGGTGCCTGAAATACAGGCCCAATAATATGTACAGTACAACTGGATGTCTAGTACAACAGTAGTAAAGTAAAGCAGCAACCATTGAGTCGTCCTCAGGAAATCCCATATGAAGGGTTTGTAAAGATGGTCTCCTCAACACCTCGGGTCCGTCCGTCCACTCCGTGTAAGTCCCACCGAGTGGTCCACCTCCATGTACCGTCCAACTCCACAAGTCTCTGCCACGATCAGTGTTGTCCGTTTTCTGCATCCAACACAATTTAGTGTGAGAATAGCCTCTACAGGGGTGAGTATAACAATACTCAGTAGGGACCCTGAGACCCCCAATGGTCTCCCAGAATCCATGAAGGATAAACCACAAAGAAAGATACAATCATGATGTATCAACCAACAACGGTGGCGAACTCCAGTCATTTGGGGACCCAAATCAGGCTTGCTGGGAGCCCTCAGTTGTTAAGGTTATGGTGATCCTTTCCGATATGATGCTTTCTATGGATCATGGATGGGTTGATATAATCATTGAATCTTACTACCTTACCGTAATCAACGCTATCAACAACAATGATGGCGGACTCCAGTCATTTGGCTCCATCGTCAGGAGAATTTGCTCTCTTCGCCATGGATTCTCTTACTGTACCTTATCCTTTACCAAAAGGGAAGGAAATAATGTGGCCCACTTGGTGGAAGCATCAGGCCCCGTCGATGTCAACCAGCTCTGGCTGGACAATTTCCCTTCATGGATTTTCTCTTGTACATCTGCTGATCTTCGTCATTATTATTATCTGTCCAATTTTAAAAAAACAAACTCTAGTTAGGTATATGCCAATTGTGGACACAGTTTTCCATCATAGAGTCTAATGAATGAAAAGGTAATTAACTTAAAAAAAATGATTCATCCTTTGAAGATTCATAAAAAAATCGACAAAGGCATAAACAAGTATTTATTTAAGCATGGGTCGTGCATGTTCCAAGAGGTTCGCACAGGTATACCTACGTGCCACATATTGGGTGCACAGGTGACTTGCGCACCCTATTTTATTTTCACCCAGGGTCTTCAGTAGCCCATAAATACCCCTTGTGGGCCCCCCATTTTAAGAATAAAAAATTACAAAAGTCATATTGATGCTCTCGGTGCCCTAGTCTCTACTTGAAGTCTTCTAAACACTTCTAAGGTAATTTCTTACCTAGAATGGATGCTCTAATGAGAGGGAACAAAGGCTAAGTGAATAAATTCACTAAAACTTGGATTCCTAAGTGTCTAACCCTTAAAAGAAAAATGGCCACACTTTCGCGCTTCCTTATCCCTTCAACAAAACTTGCACGCACCTCTTTTGGAAGCCCATAGGGATAATACTAAGGGCTTGAGCCAAGCCTCGACCAAGTATTACCATATGGGATGATTGTTGCACAAGTACACATGTTTCTCACAAGTATACTTGTGTGACCAGCACTTGCATTCCCCAACAGGACATACACGCCTACCTCTTTTTGGGTGCCCCTCCTTCTTATTCAACCGTTTTTCAAAACCGCCCCTTATCTTCAAGATTTATCCTTCAAAACCATCTTCAAATTCATTTATAGCATGTTTACTTTGTTGGATTCCTTATTTGAAATGATGTCTGTGGAACATGTCTCAAAACCTATTGATTTACATGTCTTTACATCTCTAATGTTAGATTTTTCATTCATTCAACCTCACCCATTTAAATGAGAAGCTCATTAATTTTGGCATCATTTTTAGGAGTACGCCCCAAGTCCCCTAATTTGGGAATCCTCCTTAGAAATAAGCCCCAAGTCCTAAATCTCCTTAAACATTGGGCCTCCTTTTCAGGAGTATTCCCTAGTTCTCAAGTCCCTTTAACCAGTGGCTCCTTATCAAGAGTATGCCCCAGTTCTCAAGTCCCATTAACCTCAGACTCCTAATCAGAAATACGCCCCGGTCATAATTTCTCTTAACCAGTCTTAACATCTTTTGATTTTGTCTTCCTTCTTAGGAGTAAAAACCAATTGCATGTCTCTTCTTAATTTGAGAATCTTCCTCAGGAGTAAGCCCCAAGATTATATTATCCAAATCATCATGAAGCACATATACCTTTATGGACCCTGTTCTCGAGAATCTTCTCTGAAGTAAGTCTCAATATTTATCTATTTGGGTAGTCATGTATACATAAGCCCACATCATTCCTTATGATTGCATCTTTCGTGTCATAATCATCTGGTTTTACTGATACCTCTTGTTTCTCACACCGAGCATGACTCACATGAGCTTAGAGTGTAAAAGTAATTATGACATCTCTCATTGAGCCATTAATCATGCATAAACCTCACACTTCTATCTCAAATTACGTGGACTTTGATCTCTGTCTTAAAAGTAGAGTACGTATGAAGTCTTTCTATAGTTCAAGCCCATCACCCATTAATTCTCATTTGTCCCATAAGACGTTAAACTATATCATAATTCCCGAAATACATGGGTTCTGATTTCTTTTTCTAAACAAGAATACGTAGGTAGCACGGTCATGGGTACGATCCCAACTCTGAAATAATCAATGTACTTTTTAACGAAAATAAACTTCAAATGCCCCGCTAAGTGGATTTAAAACCCAGTATGGTTATCATAATGACCAAGAGATATCTATAGAATATATTGAAGGATATCATAGACTATGAATATCTAAAAAATAAAGATGATTCTCTATCGATGAAGGACGTCAAATACATATAAAAGATTCTATAAATCTTATACATATTAATCATTCATTGTCAGATCTAAAGAAAATATCATTTTCATACTTGGTAATGTAATAAGGATTCATGAACATAACTAAAATCTATAAAAAGAGTCCCTGAGTAGACAAAAATTCCCCCCAAAAAGGTGTGATGAGTCTGACCTCCCATCCTCTCGACCATTGTAAATTCTTAAGCCTCGTCGGTCCTCAAATAATGAGCACCTACATTTGGAATGTATGTCCAAATGGATATAGAATCATTGGAGGTTTCCAGTTCTACGAAAAAACCTTTTAGAAAATGATTGGAATGTTTTAACCTTAAACAAACAAGGTCATCCCCATTCCCAGAGGAAACAAAAAATGGTGAACCCGACGTGAATCCTTAACCAAGTTCAAATAATGTTTTACTTATTTGTTAGGCCCCTATTTAAACTCAATAATATTTCCAACAAAAAAATCAATAACATATGTGCTCATCAAAAATATGAAGTGGCTGAACTTATCTTGATTATTTTGTTATATCAAACAGGAACTCGTTTTCAAGATATCTCTGTGTTACCGAAATGGCTTCTCTAAAGTTCACACCTGTGAATGCATCTGCTGCTTCTCCTATTGGATCTTCTTCCGCTCTGAGGACGACATCACCTACTCAGTATCTTCAACGCTGGGTTTCAAATGCATTGGTTAAGGAATAACATTAACACGGTACTATTATGACTCTGGAGGACTCTCAACAATCCCTCCAAAACAATAATTCACACTTGTTTTCCTGACAGCGATGACCAGTGATTAGGAAGCAGGTGGTTCCATCCACTATTTCCAACCGTTTCAGGTCATTATCCCCGAAACACAATCACCAGTCCCTCCCATGTTATGAGGAGGTGAATGAGAAGGACACTCAAGGCCTTAATTCAGGGAGACAGTAGTCCTTCAGAAGGGCTACCATCAACAATCACAGCCAGACTCATGCGACAGTGCACCCTCAATATGATGAGGGTATCGCCTTTAAGTGTTCAGCTAAGGTTCCTCAGGCCCAATCACACAAGATGAACCGCCAGTGGTGATATATTATCATCATAGAGTAGGTTCTTACTTCTTCCGCCTTCAGAGAAGTCCATGAATCCATCTTGATGGCATGCAACGATCGGGGGCATACACCCGTCCATTCTAATTCCACTGTCCAGAAGACTCGTCTAGGAGAAACCCACCAATCTCGTCAGGAAATTCCGGTAGAGTATTATAGGCAGGCATATAAACCAGTTTATAACTCATCAGCTACTCAGCAGGCTCATCTCACTACATCCAAAGAAGGTCGACAATCTGATATGGCGACAGCTAATAAACATGAACATACACCTATTTACAATCAAAAATTCTGTCAGCAGTCTCATCTGCCGGTATTGAAGGAAAATCATCAACCATCTTGATGAGGAATTCACAGAAAGCACATAAACCTACCAATATTCATCCAGCATACCAATAATCTTGTTTGGTAGCATCCGGAGAAGTCATTCAGAAAGCTCCGAAGAGAAATTTAGAGCAGACTCAACTCTCTACCCCCATACATGAGTACTGTTAGAATTTACTAACATGAAAAAGAGGACAAGAGCAGAAAGACACACCTACTCCAAGCACGGAATGGATGTATATTTCCATTTCGGTAGCTGAAGTCACCAAACACATTCTGATGATGGTGAAAGAGAAGAAGAAAATCCCATCTCATATTTTGGATGCCTGCCAGAATATTATAACAACTTCAACAACGTTACAGGGAACGAAATGAAAATATGTCCCTACCAGTAGAGTGACACATAAACATATCACTCCGGAACAGATACACACCTCTGTTCTAGTCCAATATGGTTTTGGGGAACACTCCCCCATATCATACGGACAATTAATTCAGGCACATACACCTGATTTGAATGAAGATAATCATCCTAAACTTACTATTTCTCCTAAGCAGGAACATACACCAGCTCATAATAACCGCTTTTGTCAACAAGTGGTTCCCAAAGTGAGTAATGAGTCATCTTAAAATAAGACATGTCTAGCACAGTCATAAAATCAAGAGCCGATCATTAATAAGGGCTTGCTTGATGCTTCAGTTCTTGATGCACTTATAAAATTATCTATTGCAACTCTAGATTCTACTCTCTCATTTCCCAATACTGGTAACATTAACCCCAATGGTCATCTTCAAACACTTTCTCATGAAGGCTTTCTTCATGATATTTAGGTTGATTTCGATGTATCATCATCAGACGAGAGCCATGATTACACTCTGCATGTCCAGAAGAGCAAGGAGTACAAGGTTCCAACTTTTTTTGTAACCCACCATGGTGGTCCTCCCCATGATGATGAATTTAGCTGTGAAAGTCCACTCTGTTGTAGTAATTCGCATTTCCTGAAAAATTCTTCGAAGGACAATGCAGTGAAGAGAAAGCCATCTTATCTTGAGGCACTTTCAAATGTAAGGCCAGTCATGTCCGATGCTTTACCACTAGCAGGTGGAATACATTATCAATTAGAAGATAACCTAGTATTTAGGTCATTCTATGATCATCCCTGGTCCATTCATCTTCTAGTTTGATAAATAACCTCTCCACCAATCTTGTTGAATCTGATGAAGCAATATGGATGCACTAACTTTGTTCTAATCAGGTAGAAGTATCATCATTGAATGAAAAAAAGGAAATGATGAATATGAGAAAACAAGTTGAAAAAGGCGAAGTGCCAGTCATGTTTTGGCCTTTGGCTAACTCTCAGTATGATATTCCCGAAATGTTGACCAATGATTGTATTCTTGATATTTGTATCAACATGTGGAAAAAACTATGTCAATTGAAAAAGGAAATATTATCTTATGATGAATATGAAAATCGTGTCAAGAAAATATATGAGTAAAAATACCAAATTATGATGGAATATCTCTTAGTTTCTCGATATCATAAGGATGAAAAGTAGCAGAGAGCCATTTAGCATTCAAGTCCTGGCCGATTAAGAATATTTCACCTGTTAATTGCTAATTCCCCATCTGGAATTCATATCAGGGGATGTGGTGTTCATGGAGCACTACATTTCATTGTACTCTCCAGCCAACAAATCCTGCCAAAAATGGTCTCATGCAATGTTATTGCCAATGGTTGGCCACAGACAATTGGCTTTGTTTTTCATCAAAGGCTCACTCAAGAACAATTTCAACTAGTTCTTCTCAAAGTCAGGAATACCGAGAACAAGTTGTCGAATTACTCTTACATAAGGAAAATGATAATATTGAACATTCCTCTCTTTTAGAGTGTGCACATCATCAAGTGACAGAAGTGTGAGAAATCATCCAACATTCATTCGAACCTGGTGATTTGAGTGGGTGTAGGTTAATGCATCCAGCCAGTTTCCGGACTAAAGTCCCCAAGATCAAGATATTTTTTAAGAAAGTCACAAATTTAGAGCTCAAGAGCCACCCCAGCTTTCCAGACTTGGGTCTCTTTTAACCCAACCCTCTAAATTAACAAATAGGATTCAAGGATTTGAGCATGAATAGTCGGAACAGCCCTAGTCCACCGAACTAGGGAATTTTTCAAATCCACATTCTCTTCCCCAGTGGAAGTCAATCTTCTCTTGATTAGCGATGAATCCAAAAGAGGAACGAAGAGATGATTTGTCTGGAGATTCCCTCCAAATTACGGTTTCTTCAAGATGTTCCTGATGGATCAACTCAATAAAAGGAAATGTCTCATCATTGATATGGAAGAAGACAACATCACAAAAATTCTAATAGAAGGGATTCAATGCGTTACACAACAATAAATGTCATAAATGTCATTGTTGTTGATCCTCCAGAACATGAGGCCCATTTAGAGGGATCATATGATGAATTTCCTGCTCAAGAAGTTGTACACACAGACACAAATAATGATGGTGTGTGTACACGAAATCAAAGGATTAACCAAAATCTAGGTATTTCTTCAAATAACCAACTTCCCCCTCTCCGAAAGGCGTCTAACAAAGGGAAATGAAAGAATCATGTTACATTACCATCCTCTAGAGAAGGACAATAACTCGCACTAGATCAATGGATCGTACAATAGGAGGAGGAAATGAAGGAATTATGGAGATAGAATGCAGAACAAATTCAGGGTAGTCTCCCTCTTAAGAGTGCCGGAGTTAGTCAGCCAAGAGAATTTATTGCAGCTACTAATATGGATCAAGAATATCCTCCTTTACCAGTACACCCTCACAGGTCTAATCCTATGGGTCCTGCGCAACAACAATCGTTGGTGCTATCATCAGTTCTAGTACCAGCCACCATACCTATCCAAGATTCAGTTATTTCACCTTCTCAGGTCTAAGCTCAACCAGATGTTTCTAAAAAGTTAATAACAACCATTGAGACATTAATAGCCTGATTGGCAGCTATGGAGGGAAAACGTGCACAAGTTCAACCAGAAAAGTGTGCATACCCTGAATGGGTTGATGCAATTCCTACCCCATAAAATTTTTCAATTACTACATTCCTAATAATTAATGGATCGGGAGACCCAGATCAACACATAACACATTTTGTTTCTCATTGTGATCCTATAATGGGAACCCTACAACAAAAATTAGCAGTTAAACTCATGTGTTTTGTACAATCATTACAAAGGGTAGATTTTTTCTCATACACAAGCATGCAATCCCGATCAATTACCGGATGGGAGGACCTCCGTCAGCGATTCATTCTTCAATTTAGCTCAACATTTCCAAAAGAAACAGTTTTTGGTCATAAAAATTGTAAGAAAAGGGATAATGAAAGTGATTCAGATTTCATTACTTGTTGGAAGGGATTAAAGTATTCTTTAAGCTTAGCACTCCCTCAAGATGTGTTGTTTCCAATCTTTGTGGAAAAATTGCATGATGAATTATGAACATCGTCGATCACTGTGAAATAAACCGGAGGGTTTTGAGACCTTACTCCAATCACTTAATAGATTGAAGGTTCTCTTATAAAGACTAAGGATATAACTCATGTAATTCCATCAGCTCCAGGAAAGAGAATGGGTAAATAATAGACTACTACAGTCACACATAAAAAGGAACATGTACCTGCTTCTACATCAAATCCTTTATATTATCGAAGGGATATGCCTCCTCAGTGTCAACAACAGAGGCTATTTCGTCAAGATGGTCAAATATATAAAATAAGGAAACAATTTGAGGAGATGAAGAACAATGTTTATTCTTTCCAAAATGAACAGGTTCCTAGTTACTTCATTTCATCTCTGGAAAATAATTTGTTACAGTTTCAATGGCCCCAAAGACCTAACAAAGAAGGAGATGAAGACCATCCCCACTATTTCCCTTTTCATCAGATGTTGGGGAATCCCATTAGGGAGTGTTTTGTCTTCAAAGACTTTATGCGAAAAATGGTGGACTCAGGATAGGTAAAACTGGATGGTTCTCCATCCCAGGTAGCATATGTTACTAATATAGATCCAGAGGAAGAAGGCGAATGGAAAGAAGTCAAAAGAAATAATGTTCCAAAATATGATGATTGTATGGTCATGAAAACGATCAACCGAACACATTCCATTTTATGAACGCAATTTAAGAAACCAATTGTGTCTTCTTCCAAGAATGCCACACCAAAACCTCCTTCAAAAAAAGAAAAATCCTCAAAGAAATGACATAATTCGAAGAAAGAAGATATGTCAGAAGAAGATGATCTCATGTCAAAGCTCAAGTTGTCTTTGACTCTTGAAGATTTTACGCCATCTAATTCAAAGCCATGGGTACCACCCCACCAAACGGAACATCCGAAATTGGATAATTCGGAAGGGCCTTCATTAGATGAATAGTTGATCTTTGGTTCTGTTAACATGATTCACTTATCAGATCCTTATGCCAATCACAGTTTTGATCCTGATAAGCCTGAGATCCCTGCATTAAATAGAGGAATTAGTGGGAGTTCCAGAGGTCTAGGATATAGTTGAATACGTGGATACTCCAGAAACCACTATTTTAATCCTACCCCTACTAGAATTTTATATGTAGCAAAAACTCGTGGAAGAGCCCTTCAGGTAGCTCAACAAGAATAAGCATATTTTTCCACCAAAATCAGATTCATTCCTAGAACAATTATTTCGGAAGATCGGTTAGATGTTATAACTTCTTTCTCTCAGAAAATAAATAGACCTAGTCAGTCTAATCATCAAATCCAGGAGTATTTCCTACTCCTACCCTGATATAAGATGCTTCTACTTCCAAAGCATCAACTTCTAAGGCACCTGTGAAACCACATGTTCCTGTTGGAAAACGCAGAACTTTAGACCAAAAATATTATGTCTCGAAACATTTGGCCCAAGTAACAGAAAAGTTATCAATTCTGGAATCCTTGAATCTATCAAAGGATCTTCATGAGGCCCTCATTGAGGCTTCGTCAAGTCCTCAAGAATTCGAAACTGAAATTGATGCAGCTTAGGTCAACCATGTAGATAATGATCACGAAGAATTCCATGAAGTGATATATTTTATAGATAAAGATGAAGATGATGTTGTGCATGGACATATTAGACCTTTGTATTTATCTATCAATGTAAATGGTGTAGACATCCGAAGATCATTCATTGATAATGGTTCAGGAGTCAACCTCATCCTCATTCATACACTTCGTCGATTGGGCCTCACGAAATCTGATTTATCTCCTTCAACTTTGATGTTACAAGGATATGATAAAAATGAACAAGAAACATTGGGTGAGATTACCCTCAGAACTCAGTTTGGAGACCCTGTATCAAATTAATATTTCATGGTTGTTGATCATGATACATCCTTCAATGTTTTGATTAGAAGACATTTTCTAGATCAATATGAGGATATCCATTCATAATACCATCAATGTCTCAAATATTGATTCAATGGTCAAATTGATACATTGTGTGGTGATAAGGCCCCATTCAAAACATTTGAATCTCAATACATTGAGGAAGAATTCTATCACATGGAAGGGAAAAAGAAATCCACAATAAGGGATGGTACCAAGGTTAATGCTCCATATGGGTTGGAAATGATTCCTGTAAACCCATTCATACATGTGAGTACAGATTATGTATTTCCTATTAGTCAAATTGACAATATAGACCCAAATCCATGTACTTTTATGTAAGCATCCATAATGTCAATTACGACAATCAAGCTAGATAGCATGGGAGAAATTGGTGATTCACCAAGCAAAAATGAAATATCAAAAGGAGATGTCTTCATTTCATCTGATGAAATCTAGCAACATTATACTTCACCAACCAGGACAAAAGAAGTTATAGTAATGTCATATGTGAACGATTATGTCGATTCTCAGTCCCTTATCTCCTATTTATTACCCAAGGATGACCCTTCATCATCAATAGGGTCAGAAATGGAATCATCTTCTTCAAGATGTTAAAATTTTAACATCTCTCCTGATCTTTGAAATTCTGCTTCATCATCAACTATGCAAGTAGAAATAGAAGAAGTAACACATGTTGGAGAAGAAGAGGAAGATCTCAGGGATGCTCCTTCAGCATTTGATGAGGGTATCTCCAGTGTTGTGGATAAAATAAGAGAAATAAATTTGGGTACAAAACAAGATCCACGCCCCCACTTTAATTAGTGCGGAAAAGACTCTTGAAGATCAAGAAATGTATATTTCATTTTGGAAGAAAAGTTGATATATATTTTCATGGAACTATACAGAAATTATAGGGCTTGATCCGGATTTTTCTACTAATTGTTTGGGTTTTCCAGAAGAACATCGAGGATTCAAACAAGATGCAAGATGAACACACCCAACTTATGCTTCAAAAATTGAAGTAGAAGTGGATAAGATTATCAAAGATAACTTCTTCAGATAAGTTAAATATCCCAAATGGTTGGATAATATTGTCCTAGTGAAAAAG
The DNA here is from genome assembly GCA_963277665.1 of Viscum album. Lineage (NCBI taxonomy): Eukaryota > Viridiplantae > Streptophyta > Magnoliopsida > Santalales > Viscaceae > Viscum > Viscum album. The sequence continues at coordinate 348,743,492 of OY728135.1, forward strand.
AAGAATGGAAAAATTATATTTTTCATATATTTCAGATATCTTAATCGGAATTCTCCCAAAGATGATTTTCCAGCCCTGATTACATAACTTTTAATTGATTCAACAGCTGGCTATGAAGAACTTTCTTTCATGGATGGATATTCTGGATATAATGAAATCTGAATTGCTCTAGAAGATGAAGAATCTACAGGGTTCAGAGGCTCTCAGGGTGTGTTTTTCTATCAGGTAATGCCCTTTGGCCTGATGAATGCAGGCCAACATATCAGCGTGCCATGCACCGTATCATCGAACCCTTTTTACGGAACTTTATTGAATGTTAGGTGGACAATTTGGTGGTTAAATACAAACAATGTTCTAATCTCTCGGTTTATTTAGAAGTCATATTCCATAAACATTGACAACACAATTTGAAGATTTACCCCTTGAAATGTGCTTTTGGGCTAACCTCCGGAAAATTTCTCAGCTTTATTGTACGACATCATGGTATCGAAGTCAATCCTGAGAGGACAATGTCAATCCATGGAATGTAACCTCTTCGAAATTTGTAATAATTGAGAGGACTTCAAGGAAACTTGGCCTATATTCAGTGTTTTATCACCAATTTGGTAGGAAAATGTTTACCCTTCACCAAATTGATTAAGAAGGGAGTCACTTACCAGTGGACTGAAGAATGTCAAGAATAATTCAATATTCTCATGAAATGTCTCTTGGGTCCACTGGTATTAATGCCAACTATTGATGGAAGACCACTTATTCTTTATGTGACAGCCTTATAGCAATCATTTAGAGCCTTCCTTGACCAAATGAATGATGCTGGGAATGAAAACTACCTTTATTATCTCAGTCAGACTATGATTGAAGAAGAAACCCGATATTCAAGTATTGAAAAGTGCTTCCTAGCATTAAACTATGTAGTTCTAAAGATGAGACACTACCTGCAACATCATGAGACCCATTTGGTATCTCGCAATAACCCACTCAAATTCATCCTTAGTCATCCAATGCTTACAGGATGTTGAGCAAGGTGGGCAGTTATTTTCAGCAATTTGATATCCAGTATGGGTCTCAAAAGGCAATAAAGGCCCAAGATATGGCTGATTTCCTTACTGAACACCCTTCAGTAGAAGATACATCTTCATATATTTAACTTCCTGATGAGGAAGTATTCTCTATTCAAGATAGTCTTCAAACATGGTAAATGTACTTTGATGGTGTTTCCAGAAGTCCAACAGGGAATAAAATGGAAAATCCTAAATTCAACAAAGTTGGGTTAGGAATTGTGTTTATTTCCCTGGAAAAGGCAGTGCTACATTATTACTTCTTATTTAAAGAAGGCATTACAAAAAATGAAGCATAATATCATTCTCTCATCGTAGGATCAGAGTTGGTGTTTCAAGCACAAGTGAATCACTTAAAAGTGAAAGGTGATTCAGACATTGTAATCAAACAATTCAATGAGAATTATGCATTTAGAAAAGAAGATTTAATCCCTTTGTATGATTATGTCAGAGAGTTAATGGCGGAATTTCCTTTGGAACCGACATTTTCTTATTTCCCACGATCACAAAATGTTCAAGCTGATGCATTGGATAATATAGCTATAACTCTGTAAAATCCAAATCCGGACGAGACAATCATTAGTATTTCCCACCGTCGTACAATTCCACCTTATGTTCAAATCATAATAGAGGAAATCAATGAAATTAGTCCCTTTTCGAAACATATGGTCATACTATGGGATGGATGTCACCTATTAGGGATTACCTTCAAAATGGAACACTCCCACCTGATAGAGCTGGGAAAGAACAATTCTGGTGACGTGTGGTCAATTTTACTCTTTTTGAAAGACCAGATCACCAAAAAAAATTACAAAAGAGGTTTTGATGCAATTATATTTAGATGCATTGACCGTTAAGAGACAATGGATCTAATGAAAGAAGTACATGTAGGAGTCTATAGTGCCCACTAATTTGGACATAGACTGTCTGATCAATTTCAAAGGATTGGATACTTTTGGACTTCAATGATAAAAGATTTTTTTTATTTCACGAAGAAGTATCATTCATGCCAAGTATGTTCCAACTTCATTCATCAACCCCAGAGTAGCTTCATACAACTAAATACTCTTGTACATTTTCCACATGGGGAATGGATGTAGTGGGACCTTACCCTTCGGCTACATCCAAGCAGTTTAAGTACATTCTTACTGCTACTGACTTCTTTTCCAAATGGCCAGAGTCAATAACTCTAAAAGATGTTAGTTCTAAAACCATTTTTATCTTCATAATGTATAACATCATTACCAGATTTGGTGTTCCTCATTCCATATTGACAGATAATGGCACCAACTTCTGTTCATCTAAGGTAAAGAAGTTGTATCATGAATACAACATCATATCCAACCATTCATCTCGGTATCATGCAGTGGCCAATGGCCAGATAGAAGCCTTCAATAATACTCTTTCAAATATATTGCAACATATGGTGGATAAAGATAATAAATCATGGCCTGATAATCTTTTTCATGCTTTATGGGCTTATCGAACTACCACCCGAACTACAATGTTGTCAACTCCATATTCATTGGTATATGGAAGAGAATCGATCATTCCCATTTAAGTTCAATTAACATCGCTTAGAGTGTCCATTTATGATCAGTCATCTACAGATGAACGATCTCAAAAGTGATTGGATGAATTGGAACAATTATATGAGAAGTGATTGTGCACCCTGCACCACTTAGAAGTCTATCAGAATCAAATAGCATGAGCTTTCAAAAAAAGTTTGACATCGTTCATTCATTCAAGGAGAATTGGTATTGGTTCACAGAACTCCATTGATACCAGGAAAGAAACCCCCTAAGCTTGAGCCAAAGTGGGATGGACCTTAGTTAATATATAAGGTCTACTCCAATGGAGCTTATTCTTTAATCTAAATGGATAGAGAACTCATCACGACTCCAACCAATGCCATATTCTTGAATAAGTATTTTGTGTAACACGGATACTCTTTCTTCCAACATGATGTTAAACTATGTTGTCCTTGCTACAAGACTTTAAACTGAACATTCCCTTATATGTCCAATATGACGTTAAACTGTATTATTCCTCTTTTGTCCAGCAAGATGTTAAACTGCATAACCATCATCCTACATGATGTTAAAATTTGTTCACATTTTTTTCTTGACCTACATGATGTTAAACTGTGTTCACATTGTTCTTGTCCTACATGAAGTTAAATTGTAAAAGTCCCTAATACGTCCAAGCTACATGATGCTAATCTGTCTAGCACCATTACGTCCAACAAGACATTAAAATGTGTCATCCAACATGACATTAAATTGTGTTCCCTTTGTGATCCTACATGACGTTAAACTGTGAAAAAGTCCCTTAATATGTCCTACATAAAGTTAAAATGTATTTTGTCCCTGCTACATGACATTGAACTGTACAACACCATTAGTCCTCACTGCAAGACTTTAAACGTCATAGTCCCCCCCAAGCCTTTACTGTAAGACATTAAACTACACAGTCCCTCTTTCATCCAACATGACGTTAAAATGTGTCTTTTACCTTATGTCCTACATGACATTAAACTATGAATCGTTAGTGGTGTTGCTAAATCTTTTCTCTCACACCATGTATGAATCATGTGATCTTATAGTAAACTTCAACCATAACATGCTCTTTGGGCCGCTAATCACATGTAAGTCCCAACACCATCTCTAGGTTGTCCTCAAGTACAACTTGATCACCAATTCATTTTTAATTGAACTACGTGGAATTTGATCCTCGCCTTCTAGGCTGGGTACGTAGGAAACTACTCATGGTTCAAGCCCAACACCAATATCTTCACGTCGGGTTCACCATTTTTTGTTTCCTCTTGAAATGGGGATGACCTTGTTTGTTTATGGTTCAAACATTACAATCGGTTTCTAACGGGTTTGTTCTTAGATCCGGAAACATCCAATGATTCTATATCCATTTGGACCTACTTTCCAAAGGTATGTGATCATTAGATGTGGACCGATGAGGCTTAAGAATTTACATTGGTGGAGAGGATGGGAGGTTAGACTCATCACACCTTCTGGGGGGAATTATTGTCTAATTGGGGACCCCCTTTATAGATTTGAGTTATGTTCATGAATCCTTATTGCATTACCAAGTATGAAAATGATCTTTCCTTTAGATCTGACAATCAATGATTAATATGTATAAGATTTAGATAATAATTTGTATGTATTTGAGGTTCTTCATCGATATTGAATCATATATATTTGTTAGAGATTCTTAGTCAATGGTATCCTTAAATACATTGTATAGATAGTTCTTCATTATTATGATAACCATATTGGTTTTAAAGCCACTCAGCGGGGCACTTAAAGTATATTGTCGTTCAGAAGGACATGGATTATTTCAGAGTTGGGATCATATGCGTGAATGGGCTACCTACGTATCATTTTTTAGAAAAGGAATCAGAACCCACATAGATTAGGAATTAAGATATAGTTTAACATCCTATGGGACTGATGATAATTAATGTGCGATGGTATTTAACCTTAGAATGGCTTCCTACGTACTCTACTTTTAAGGAAGAGATAAAAGCCCACATAGTTCGATATAGAAGTTTGGGGTTTATGCATGATTATTGGATCAAAGAGAGATTTCATAATTACTTTTACACTCTAAGCTCACGTGATTCCTTATTGGAATGAGAAATAAGAGGTATCAATAAAACCTGATGATTATGGAATAAAAGATTCAATCATAAAGAATGATGTGGGGATTATGTATACATGACTTCCCAAATAGATAATGATTGAGACTTACTTTAGAGAAGAAGCCTGGGAATAGGGTCTATAAAGGTATATGTGCTTCATGGAGATTTGGATAATCCAATCTTGGGGATTACACCTGACGAAGATGCCCAAATTTGGAAGAGACTTGTGATTGGGTTTTATTCCTGAGAAGGAATCCCAAATCAAAAGAAGTTAAGATTGGTTAAGAGAAATTATGACTGTATCTTATTCCTAAGAAGGAGTCACAGGTTAAAGGGACTTGAAAACTAGGGCTTACTCATGATAAGGAAGCCCATTTTAAAGGGATTTGAGAACTGGGGCTTACTATTGAGACCGAGGCCTGGGTTAAAGAGAATTTGGAATTTGGGGCTTACTCCTAAGGAGGATGCCCATATTAAGGTAACTTGGACTCGAGATTACTCATGAAATGGAGGCCCAAATATTAGGGAGATTTAGGACATGGGGATTATTCCTAATGAGGATGCCCAAATTTGGGGATGGGGGGCTACTCCTAAAAAGGATGACTAAATTAATGATCTTCTCATCTTAAAGGGTGAGGATGAATGAAATAAATCTCTAACTTTAGTGACGCAAAGACATGTAAATCACTAGGTTTTGAGAGATGTTCCACAGAATTCCTTTCAGATAAGGAAGCCAACAAAAGAACCATTCCATAAATGACTTTGAATAAGGTTTTGAAGGCCAAATCTTGGAGTGAAGAGGTGGATTTGAAGAGAAGAGTTGAAAAAGTAGGAGGGGAACCAAAAAATAGGTAGGCATGCATGTCCTATTGGGGAACACAAGTATTAGCCTTAAAAACCCTCTTCAAAGTCATTTATGGCATGGTTCCTTTTTTTATTCCTTATCTAAAAGGAATTATATGGAACATCTCTCGAAACCTAGTGATTTACATGTCTTTACGATGCTAAGGTTAGAGATTTCATTCATTCAAACTCATCCTTTAAGATGATAAGATCTTTAATTTGGGCATACTTTTTAGGAGTAGGACCTAAGTACCCTAATATGATCATCCTCCTTAGGAATAAGCCCCAAGTCCAAAATCTCATTAAACTTTCAGTCTTTTTTCAGGAGTAATCCCCAGTCCAAGTTCCCTTAATATGGGTATCCTCCTTAAGAGTAAGCCCCAAATTCCAAATTCCCTTTAACCGGGGCCTCCTTATCATGAGTAAGCCTTAGTTCTCAAGTCCCTTTAACCGGGGCCTCCTTCTCAGGAGTAATCCCCAGTTCTCAAGTCCCTTTAACCTAGACCTCCTTCTCAGGAATAAGACCCAGTCATAATTTCTCTTAACTAGTCTTAACTTCTTTTCACATGGGATTCCTTCTCAGAATAAAACCCAATCACAAGTCTCTTCCTAATTTGGGCATCTTCCTCATGAGTGATCCCCAAGATTAGATTATCCAAATCTCCATGAAGCACATATACCTTTATGGACCATGTTCATGGGCTTCTTCTCTGAAGTAATTATCAATATTTATCTATTTGGGCAGTTATGTATACATACGCCTCACATAATTCCTTATGATTTAATCTTTCATGGAATAATCGTCAGGTTTTACTGATACCTCTTGTTTCTCACACCAAGAATGACTCACATGAGCTAAGAGTGTAAAAGTAATTATTACATCTCTCTTTGAGCCATTAATCATGAATATACCTCACAATTTTATCTCGAACTACGTGGACTTTGATCTCTTCCTTAAAAGTAAAGTACATAGGAAGCCTTTATAAAGTTCAAGCCCATCAGCCATTAATTCTCATCTGTCCCATAGGACATTAAACTATATCTTAATTCCCGAACTACGTGGGTTCTAATTACTTTTCTAAACAAGGAAACATTGGTAGCCCATTCGCGGGTATGATCCCAACTCTATGATAATCCATGTCTTTCTGATGACAATAAACATCAAGTTCCCTATTGAGTGGGTTTAAAACCAGTATGGTTATCATAATGACCAAGAGATCTCTGTACAATGTATTGATGGATACCATTGACTAAGAATCTCTAACAAATATAGATGATTATGTACCATTGAAGAACCTAAAATACATATAAAATATTATCTAAATCTTATACATATTAATCATTGATTTTTAGATCTAAAGGAATGCAAATTTTCATACATTGTAATGTAATAAGGATTCATGAACATAACTCAAATCTATAATGAGAGTCCCGGAGTAGACAATAATTTCCCCCAAAAAGGTGTCATGAGTCTGACCTCCCATCCTCCCAACCAATGAAAATTCTTATGTCTCATCAGTCCACAACTAATGAACACCTACCTTATGAAAGTAGGTCCAAATGGATATAGAATCATTGGATGTTTCTGGTTCTACGAACAAACCCGTTAGAAACTGATTGGAATGTTTGAACATTAAAAAAACAAGGTCATCCCCATTTTCAGAGGAAACACTCACACATATACCTAAGTCATCAATCCCAGTTCAGCTTCAACTCTCAAGCCCAAGAAAAACCCAGTCCACACAGGAAGAAGTCAATCACATCGAGGATAATGATTTAAAGTCAAGACTCATCTCGCACAGGTATACATATTTCGTAAAGTGATAAAGATGATTAGATGCAGTCATTGGTCAATCTAAGCTGTCGGACCCACATAAGATACTAGACCAGCTAAGTTGTCAGACCCATGTAGGATTGTAGACCAGCTACTCTGTGGGGCTCGCGTATGATACTAGAATAGAAGTCAAACTGTCTGACCCACATAGGATTCAAGAATAGTAATCATCACTGTCGAACCCACGGAGGATTCCAGTACATTAGTCATTGTCGCTGAACCCATAGAGGAATCTAGTTTGGTAGTCATCATCTCCAAACCCACGGAGGATTCCAATATGGTAGTTGTTGCAGTCACAGCCTGCTCTTGGGTTCCAACACACAACACGCTCGATTCTGTGAGGGTCCTCTCCTCATGCAAAGGGGGTCGATACATCAACTATCATTAAGTCCAGAGTTGATGTATCCTGAAGTTCTGTCTCGTCAAAATGAACCCAACGCGATAGAAGATGCATCAATCGGACACTCCGTCTGAGAGTTATTAGATTTTCTTCTCCGGGGGCCCGGTTGGAAATACGCTCGTTCCCGAACCAGAAGCGCAAAGCGGCGCTGCCATCCCAACCGGCCGGCCGAATCTGAACGGAATTCTCGGCGCAAGCGGCCCGCTTTGGCAGGCCACGGTCCTGCTGCGCGGCACCTTCGGGTGGCGCGGATCCTTCACCTGTCCGGCCGACGAGCCGGCCAGTTCACTGCCAAAGCAGCCTATGGAGCGTGTGTTGTGGTCCTCCGTAGCGCGACACCCCTTGTCGCACCGTGATCTTCCTTCATCCCGGCTGACATTAGTCGACCGATTCTTCTTTGACCGAGCGGCCCACGGTTACAGGCCATAGTTCTTCTCCACGCAGTCGACATATGGCCACCGCTTTCTCCGGTCACCACCACCCCTTTCCATCTTCGTCACCATCAAAATAGAAGCATGGATCAATGGAGGGTTGTCGGGTTGTTTTCGTTCAGCTCGCTCCCTCTGCGTTATGTGGTAACATAAGGCCAAAGTCAAACCATGTTTTTCAATGAAGAAGAAGAACAATTTTAATCAATTAAAATTGAACATAATCCCCTACCTTGGTTTCAAGAGCTGAGCACATCCCCGAGTTGTGAAAGGAAAGTGTCGCAGAAGAAGGATGTCGATTCCATCGATGTTAGAGTGCACCCGAAGAAGAAGCATCATTGGTGACTTCATGTTCATCCCCGAAGATATTCTTTATCGAGAGAGGAATGGTGTTATTATATTTCTCCAGAGGTTCCCCACCAAAATATTTTATAAGTAAAATATTAAAATAGCTCTCTCCATTTTAAATAAGTGCCGTGCGAATCCAATTAATTCAAAAGTGAGTTTCCAATTAATTAATAAGGTTATTAATCAAATGGTTTGAATCATTAATAGGTGGGAAGTGGAGAGGTTCCACCTTAATAAAAGAGAAGAGGTGTGAAGAATTAATGAGGGGGGTATAAGTGGAGTTTTCATAATAAATAAATGTGATCAAAATGGGGGTTCAAGGGAGGTGGTGAGTTAGGGGTTTAAGTGGGCCCCACCTCACAAATATCCTCTAATGAGATGTTATGTGGGTGTGGGCCCCCCCAATAACCTCCCCCTTGTAGGATTTAACTATCATAGATAAATAAAATTGTGTTAGACAATTTTATTTAATTTATTCCAATTCCCCAAAAATTAACTCTCAACCCGCTTATAACGCAACTGTGGTAAAGGTCCCCTTATGCGAATACCGAAGCTACGAGTTAATCGGGGCCCTCATATTACAATTCCAAGGACCGGTTCAAACGATAGAAAAACATGCATGTATGTTTACTGAACGTACCCAAAAAAACTTTAGAAATTAATTCCGGGCACACCGGTCATCAGAATCAAGTGTCGTCAGAAACAGAAAGCTCGTAAAATTCCTATGTATTTAAGAAAAAAAAAATTCCTTGAAATTTATTGGTCTTTACATTTTCCATGTACGTCTTTTCATGTTTTTTGAAAACAATCATAATTTATTATTATGATTTTTACATACCACATCCTCATAATCTAATTGATTATCTTAATATTAAATATGAATATTCTTTGAGCTTTTGATATTTGTAGCCTTGAAAGTCATTTCTATTTCATATTTTTTTATTTGTATAGATTTCACTCATTTAATTTCATAATTAATGATAGTGATATGAAAATAATTAGGAGATACTAATATAGTATATCTTAATCCAATGAATAAATGTAACACCCCATGATTTCATAGTGTGTTATTTCTTCAAAATAATTCAATAACTTGCACTACACGCAACACCGAGTTCAAACGCACCATGACATACCAAAAAAGTCGTTCAAAAGAGGTGATGAATAGTATTAACTAAATTTTAAACTTTATATAATCCTTATAATTTTATAATCCATATTATGAGTTTCTTAGACATAATGTAAGAACAAATTCATTTCCAGTATTGCACTTTTACCAACTTTTAATAGTGAACCCTTTTTAAATACAATATTTTAAACTTTTTGACTAAATGAGGACATCAAAAATTTAAAATGAAACATCTCAAGCTTCCACGGTACACTTGCCTTTGAATAATACAGTAGCGTGTGTTGTATGCAACTTCGAGTTCTAACACACACCACAACTAATCAAACTAACCATTATGAATAGTAATACCTAAATTTTGAAATTATATATATTTTATATTTCAAAATTTAATTCATTTTTGGATTCGGAATATCGAATTTAGCCTAGGGTGAAATTTTGGAACTTTTCGGATAACATTAATATGTTGATGAATAGTGAAAATTACTAAATTTTAATTAAAAACAACTTTTTTAATCAAATTAATTAATATTGATAAATTATGAATTTGAGTGGTTTTAAAGTATATATAGAATAAATTTTTACCATTTAATTCAATGTTTGTCATTGTACATAATTTCACAATTAAACCAGAAATAAACAACTGCCAATCTTTTGATAGTTATTATCTCATAAAACACGCTTTTTGTTTTAACAACGGGAATTAATTTAAATTAATTTCTGCCACTTATGTGTTTTGAATTGGGAAAAATGGATTCCATATTTGGAATCAGGATGTTCAAATTGTGTAAATCGGTAAATTTTATTTTTAGGCATTTTGAATAATTACTTTGGTAAATATTTTATTTACCGTGGATAAAGGGTAAATCCGGTAAATAAGGGTTAAAAAATAATATTATAATAATAAAAAATTACCCTAAAACGTGTTCTAACCTTATTGGTTGATACAAGTTTGACCATAGACATCTTTGGGTCGATTTTGGGACCCCCTGGTGCCCCTTGTAAGTGATAGGGACACTTTATTTTAATTAAGTTAAAATGAATACAAAATGACACAATCATATATCTTTTAGAAAAAAAAAATTTACATAGGGTTATATATGTTAGATTTTCGACTATAAATATTCCATAGAAATCCAAAATGATTTCCTACATAATTATATTTTATTTATAATTTTTATTCATTAAATATTTTAATTTATTTATGACACAATGATGATGTATTAATTACCATAATAGTAAAAAATTAAAATAATTGATATTATAAATACCCAAATAAATATAATTTGAGACTTTTAATGCATTAAAATACTTTGATAGGATAATATTACATATTATTATTGATTTAATTAACCTTTTTTGAAGTAATCATTCTGTTATGAGTTCCAAAAAATCAACTATTGAATAGTTTCAAAATTGACATAAAAGAGTTTTTAAAAAAAATATTATATTATTAATTGATATTAAATTCCTAAAAATCTATGGTTCGGAAAAAAGACTTATATCATGATATTTATATCATTAATGGACCACTTGGGGTGTCTCTTGGATGTATACAGTAAGTTTATTAACTATATAATATAAAAATACAAATTGACATGGTAATTGTCAAACTAATTAACTAAGAGTTAATACTTAATGATAGGGTTAATATAGTAACCCAAACCTGTCTAAATTCTATTGTTTGAATGGTTTTCGAACTATACCCACCTTAAAATTTAAATAATAAACTTTTGAGCCATTTGAAACCGAATATGAATTTATTATAAATTAATATTTTTAGCTTTTCCAAAGGTGCCCCTCACCCCTCTTATAAAAGGGCACTCCTCCTCATTTCTTCACACCCTCAAAGCCTTTTGTATTAGCCAAAATCTGCCCAAATATTCTCCCAACTTCCCTCACTACAACCTAGAGGCCTTAGTTTGATCAGAAATCCATCCTAAAGAGCCATTTTTTTCAAATCAAAAGGAAGAACCCGATGAAGAGGCAATGATTTCACCACCCTTTTTCCATGTTCCTTTCTTCTTCCACTTCTTCTTCCTTTGTTATTGCCATTTTAAAATAATAACTCCAATATCTTATATATACGGTTATGTTATTATAAATATGGTACAGCCATATTCAGTATTCTATCCACCCTTTGAATAACATGTCACCATACGTGCGTACGTACGGCTTACCGTCTCCACGTCGTGGTGTAATTGTTATTAAATATATTATTATTTGGATGGGTATAATAATGATTTTTAACTCATGTAAATAATAAATATAACATGTTAATGATTTTGTATATATGATATACCATCCTTTTATATATTATTTTAATATCAAACGAATGATATTGTCGCTCGTGCGTACGTACGGACTACCGTCTCCACGAACGCGATGAGATTCATTCTCCATCGTATCCATTCAAGTTTAATTCTCATTTGATGATTAATAATAGTATCTATGGACTTGATATCATTCTGGATATGATTAAGATACAACCTATCCATTACAAACATGGCTTACGTAACAAAACATATAAAAGAAAACAAGTAAGTTAACACCCGAAACAACGATAATACTAAGATACTATTAACAGGTCAATGTTAACAGATCATATATGATATCATATTAATGTATATGACTCTTTTATAATTTAATAACAATTATTTCACCATTATACGGGAGGTTAACCTACCCCAACCAAGGGAAAGTACATGGTAAGTGTTATTTCACAATCTATTCATTATCCGAGGTCGTTTATAGGTAATAATCTACTGGGATCTCTTTATCATCCACAACCATGTTTCTTAAAAATGTATTTCAAAACATTTTTACTATTTACTAGAATATGGGTTAATGTCATTTATACCCTTATTTGACTTTTTTATAAGAGGTTTATAAAGGTATCCTTCCATCGTATTCCAAACAATGTGCTTTTTAACCTTTTCGACAAAATTAAGATAAAAATGTTTTTTTTAACTTATACGGCGAGTGCGGATATTTACCACCATTATAAAATTGTCAACACTTCCATTACCATATTACAAGGATATTTTCAAATTAAATGTTTTATTTTATAATTATGTGACTTTTAAATGATATCAAAATGAATATTTTAAGAATTTCAGAAAGGTACTCTTTATGAAAATCATAATTTTAAATGTTTTAATGATTTATCTTTCTAAATCTTTTTAATTAATGTCAATGTCTTCAAAATGGTTTTAAAGGATTTATTTATATGGACATGAATGTTTTTAAAATGTTAATTCCTTTCAAAAGATTCAATGTGGTATTGGACACTTTGATTCAAAAATATCTTTTTAATTACATCCTTTATAAATGTGTGACTTTTAAATGATTTAAAAAAAAAAGATATTTCTCTCAAATAGATTTCATTTCACCTATGTAAACATCCTTTAATGGATTTTATGTTTATTTGAAGTTGATTTATTATTATTCAATACTTCTATATTGTATTGATGTTTTTTTGATATGTTTGACTGTGGATGTGCTATTTTTATACCATTCATGGTTTATAGATAAAGTATTTACATTTCGTATACTATTTTTAATACGAATGTTTATGTTATGTTTAAACCTTTTCATATGGGACTGCATTGGACTTAGTAAGTAATGGGTGGAGCCCGCTATACCTCCTCGTTGCATCGGTAGGTCTCATGAGACAAACTAGTGTCTTGGCACAAGGCCTTGGAAAAATTTTATTTGTAGTCTTGGCACGAGGCCTTGGATATGTGGTTATGATATTCTGGCATTATGCATTCCATCATTATGAAAGTGGTTATTGATATTGCATGTGATTATTCGATTAGTATAATATCCATGTGAATAAGTAAATGGAATTATTTCATTTTACTTTTTCCATACTATGTTGTAGTTCATCTTTAAAAGGGTTTTCTTTTAGTTATACATTGACTTAAATGTTTATTCCTATTTATGAAAGTTTCCGCAATATTGTTATCCTTACTGGGCATTTAAGCTCACCCCTTTTCTATGTTTTATTTTTCCCAGGAAGTGAAGTTGTAAATTATGAATGACCTGCAGGGATATTATGTGGGGATATGAGTGTGGAATATGGAGAGAATATGTTGTTGTAGTAGTTTTTCACTTTATGATGTAATGTATGACTTATGAATATATCTAGTGTTTACAAGGCTACTAAACCAATCGGTCTTTTGAGATTTGATCTTTCTTGTGATCATGACAATTTTATGTAATAATGCACCGACTCTAGGTAACTGGGGTCGGGGTGTTACAGTTGGTATCAGAGGATGTTTAGTACAAACCTTGGAAGCTATATTTAGATAAACTCTGATTATAGCATATAGACCTAAGATGGATTTTGAGGATTTTTGTAGAAGATCTTCCTAGAATTTTTGTATTGTAGAGATTTTGTGTGTTTTTTGAGCAATACATCCCTATCTGGATACGAGCTGGTAGAGGTGGCTCTGGCACAGATGTACCTAGGGGTAAAACCCTAAAACACCACTTTGAGCTAGAATCGAACCGGAACTGGTGCACGACAACGGGCCTTGCTGCACTCTTGGTTACAACACTCCTGGGGGATATGCTTATGATAATTATCATTTTCTTTACAAACCATTATGACGGGTTTATGAGTATATACTTTCTCAATGGAGAAATTTTTATGATTATGGATTATATCCATAAAATATTTAATTTATGTTATTTGTTTTACAAGTTTGGGATTAGGTATTGTTATTCATAAACTAATCTAGTGTATGCCATTGTTTAGAAATGGCGCCCAGTAGAAGGAATGAGAACTCCAACAATGCATATGATCCAAAGAGAAGTAAGGATCATATCTTTCACTGTCTTAAGCTAGAATTTATAAGAGAAATAGTCTCCCATGTATTATCATCATATGAAGAAATAATATCATGTGTTGATAAGATAAGTAAAGAGTTTACTGTGTCCTATGGCTTTGAAGGGAAGCAAGAGAAGAAAAGGATGGAAGATGGAAAGATGGATAAAGGGAATAGGGAAAAGAATAATTTTCCCATATGTGATAACCATGGGAAGAAACACCCTGTAACTTGCCTAAAAGGAATGGTAATTTGTTATAAGTGTGGAGGAAAAGGGCACAAAGTACGTGACTACAAGGGTAAGAAAATGGTTTCAAATGTACAATGCTTTATTTGCAAGGAATTTGGACACTACGAGAACCTATGTCTCAGTCATCAGACTATGCCGCAATTGATGCAATTTGATAATAATCAAGTTATGATACTACCACAGATGAAGAGGAATGATTAGAGTTCTTATGTTGATTATGTCATTTGAGTGTTGTATGAACAATGAACTTGTTATAATAATTATGGAGTATATAAGGATTGTACTGCAGTACTATTTCATTATGGACTTGAGATTGTGTGGAACAAAGAAAAGTGACTCAATAGCAGGTTATATTTTTTGAAAATATATGGTTGAGAGAAAGATAAACCATAATATGGTTCTGATACCGAGGTTGTGATTTTAGAATAATACATGATTGTTTTGGATAAATTATATTGGATATTATTGACTAACTTGAAACTGATTAATGATTTTTATATTCCATCATTGTTGGGGTTTACAACATTTTTGGATTGAAGGAGTATATCTATTATTATATAAGAAATAAGGGATCGTGAATTTAATCAATAAGGTTTGATGATAATTCAGGATGTTGCCATTTTTTAAAAGAATAAATGATGAAGGTGATCACATGTTATTATGCGGAAAAAAATGGATCTTCATTATGTTTACCTTCCTTATAAATTTTGGAATAAATTATTTTTGATAGTTCTAGTTTGGATTATTTTGGATTGCCATAAAAGGAAAACCCGGAGGTCGGGCGGCAACCCGTCGCGTCGGGCAAGGCCACGAGACATGAACCCACAACCGAAGGGTGACAAGGGTGTATCACCTACCACTGACCCACATGATTTCCGGGATTAAATAATGTAGTTTTTTTATAAGATCTGGTAGATGAATTATAAATTCGTTTTTTTAAACCTATATGAATAGGATAAATAGAATATAGTTTTTTCGTTCTATTATCTTTTAGAGTGAAAGATGAGTTGTGGTAGAAATTAGTTAAAGGATGGAACTCTACATGTCAAGAATATATTTTTCTTCTTCTCTTATTCTATGAAGGAATTAATTCTTATACTTTATTTAAGGAATCATAAAACCAAAAATGTGTTATCCTAATACCCTATGTTTTGCTGATCCGATGGTATTTCAAATCATCATAGATTGACGAATTTAAGGACTTCAATTTTACACTTGTTTGTGATTGATGACCTCAATCACTACCTATAAATAATTATGTTTTTCCTCCATTTATATGTCTCTAATTTCCACCAATTTTCTCCTAATAGAGATCATAATTTGGTGGTCACCCTTTCATTTATATTTTCCTCATATTAAGACTAAATTTTAGTAACCTAATTTCTGATGTGGGTTTTCCCACAAAGATATTTTCTATTTTCAACCTTTTATTTTCGAAAAACAATTTCAAATTGCAAGGTCAAAATTTATTGAAGGAGGGGAGAATGTAACACCCCAAGATTTCATAGTGTGTTATTTCATCAAAATAATTCAATAACTTGCACTACACGCAACACCGAGTTCAAGCGCACCATGACTTACCAAACAAGTCGTTCAAAAGAGGATATGAATAGTATTATCTCAATTTTAAACTTTATATAATCCTTATAATTTTAGAATCCATATTATGAGTTTCTTAGACATAATGTAAGAACAAATTCATTTTCAGTATGGCACATTTACCAACTTTTAATAGTGTACCCTTTTTAAATACAATATTTTAAACTTTTTGACTAAATGAGAACATCAATAATTTAAAATGAAACATCTCAATCTTCCACGGTACACTTTCCTTTGAATAACATAGTAGCGTGTGTTGTACGCAACTTCGAGTACTAACACACACCACAACCAATCAAACTAACTGTTATGAATAGTAATACCTACTTTTTGAAATTATATATATTTTATATTTCAAAATGGACTTCTTTTTTGGATTCGGAATATCTAATTTATCCTAGGGTGAAATTTTGGAACTTTTCGAATGATTTTAATATTTTGATGAATAGTGAAAATTACTAAATTTTAATTAAAAACAACTTTTTTAATCAAAATAATTAATATTGATAAATTATGAATTTGATTGGTTTTAAAGTATATTTATAATATATTTTTACCATTTAATTCAATGTTTGTCATTGGACATAATTGCACAATTAAACCAGACATAAACAACTGCCAATATTTTGATAGTTATTATCACTTAAAAACACGCTTTTTGTTTTAACAATGGGAATTAATTTTAAATTAATTTCTGCCACTTCTGTGTTTTGAATTTGGAAAAATGGATTCCATATTTGGAATCAGGATGTTCAAATTGTGTAAATAGGTAACTTTTATTTTTAGACATTTTGAATAATTACTTCGGTAAATATTTTATTTACCATGGTTAAAGGGTAAATCCGGTAAACAAGGGTTAAATAATAATATTATAATAATAAAAAATTACCCTAAAACGTGTCCTAACCTTATTGGTTGATACAAGTTCTACCATAGTCATCTTTGGGTCGATTTAGGGACCCCATGGTTTCACTTGTAAGTGATAGGGACACTTTTTTTAATTAAGTTAAAATGAATACAAATGACACAAGCATATATCTTTTAAAAAAACAATTTTTACATAGGGATATATATTTTGGATTTTGGACTATAAATATTCATTATAAAAAAACGATTTCCTACATAATGATATTTTATTTATAATTTTTAGACATTAAATAATTTAATTTATTTATGACACAATGATGATGCAGTAATTACCATAATAGTGAAAAATTAAAATAATTGATATTATAAATACCCAAATAAATATAGTTTGAGACTTTTAATGAATTACAATAATTTTATAGGATAATATTACATATTAGGATTTATTTAATTGACTTTGTTCGAAGTAATCATTATTTTATGAGTTTCACAAAAATCAACTATTGAATAGTGTCAAAATTGACATAAAAGAGTTTTTAAAAAAAATATTATATTATTAATTGATATTAAATTCCTTAAAATCTAAGGATCAGCAAAGAGACTTATATCATGATATTTGTATCATTAATGGACCACTTGGGGGTCTCTTTGTTGTATATAGTATGTTTATTAACTATATAATATAAAAATACAAAGTGACATGGTAAATTTCAAACTAATTAACTATGAGTTAATACTTAAAGATAAGGTTAATATATTAACCAAAACCTATCTAAATTCTATTGGTTGAATTGTTTTAGACCTATACCCACCTTAAAATTTAAATAATAATCTTTGGAACCATTAGAAATTGAATATGAATTTATTATAAATTAATATTTCTAGCTTTTCCAAAGGTGCCCCTCACCCCCTCTTATAAAAGGGAACTCCTCCTCATTTCTTCACACCGTCAAAGCCTTTTGGAACGGCCAAAATCTACCCAAATACTCTACCAACTTCCCTCAATACAACCTAGAGGCCTTAGTTTGTTCATAAAGCCAACCTAATGAGCACTTTTGATCAAATCAAAAGGAAGAACCCGAAGAAGAGGTAATGATTTCACCACCCTTTTTCCAAGTTCCTTTCTTCTTCCACTTCTCATTCCATTGTAATTACCATTATAAAATAATAACTCCAGTATCTTATATATACTGTTATGTTATTATAAATATGGTACAACCATATTCAGTATTCTATCCACCCTTTGAATAACATGTCACCATGTGTGCGTACGTACGGCTTACCGTCTCCACGTCGTGGTGTAATTGTTATTCAATATATTATTATTTGGATGGGTATAATAATGATGTGTAACTCATGTAAATAATAAATATAACATGTTAATGATTCTGTATATATGATATACCATCCATTTATATATTATTTTAATATCAAAAGAATGATATTGTCACTCATGCGTACGTACGGACTACCGTCTCCACGAACGTGATGAGATTCATTCTCCATCATATCCATTCAAGTATAATTCTCATTTGATGATTAATAATAGTATCTAAGGACTTGATATCATTCTGGATATGATTAAGATACAACCTATCCATTACAAACATGTCTTACGTAACAAAACATATAAAAGAAAATGAGTAAGTTAACACCCGAAACAACGATAATACTAAGATATTATTAACAAATCAATGTTAAAAGATCATATATTATATCATATTAATGTATATGATTATTGTATAATTTAATAAAAATTATTTCCCCATTATACAGGAGTTTATCCTTCCCCAACCACGGAAAAGTACAAGGTAAGGGTTATTTCACAATCTCTTCATTATCCGAGGTTGTTTATACGTAATAATCTACTGGGATCTCTTTATCGTCCACATCCATGTTTCATAAAAATGTATTTCAAAACAATTTTACTATTTACTAGAATATGGGTTAAAGTCATTTATACCCTTTTTGACTTTTTTATAAGAGGTTTATAAAGGTATCTTTCCTTCATTTTCCAAACAAGGTGCTTTTTAACCTTTTCGACCAAATTAAGATAAGAATGTTTTTTTAACTTATATTGTGGCTGCGGCTATTTACCGTCGTTATAAAATTTTCAAAGCTTCCATTACAATCTTACAAGGATATTTACAAACTAAATGTTTAATTTTATAATTATGTGACTTTTAAATGATTTCAAAATAAATATTTGAAGAATTTCGGAAAGGTACTCTTTATCAAAATTAGAATTTTAAATGTTTTAAAGATTTATCTTTCTAAATATTTTTAATTAATGTCCATGTCTTCAAAATGGTTTTTAAGGATTTATTTATATGGACATAAATGTTTTCAAAATGTTAATTCCTTTCAAAAGTTTCAAAGTGGTATGGGACACTTTGATTCAAAAATGTCTTTTTAATTACTACCTTTATAAATGTGTGACTTTTAAATGATTTAAAAAAAGAGATATTTCACTCAAATTGTTTTGATTTCATCTATGTCAACATACTTTAATGGATTTTACGCTTATTTGAAGTTGATTTATTATGATAAAAAACTTCTATATTGTATTCAAGTTTTTTTGATATGTTTGACTGTGGATATGTTATTTTTATACCATTCATTGTTTATGGATGAAGTATTTACATTTCGTATGCTATTTTTAATACGAAAGTTTATTTTATGTTTAAACCTTTTAATATAGGAATTCATTGGGCTTAGTAAGTGATGGGTGGAGCCTGCTATAGCTCCTCGATGCATCGGTAGGTCTCATGAGACAAACTAGTGTCTTTGCAGAAGGCCTTGGAAAACTTTTATTTGTAGTCTTGGAACGAGGCCTTGGTTATGTGGTTATGGTAGTCTGGAATTATGCATTACATCTTTATGAAAGTGGTTATTTATATTGCATGTGAATATTCGATTAGTAGAATATCCATGTGAATGAGTAAATGGAATTATTTCATTTTACTTTTTCCATTCTATGTTGAAGTTCAACTTTAAAAGGCTTTTGTTTTAGTTATACATTGCCTTAAATGTTTATTCTTATTTATGAAAGTTTCCGCTATATTTCTATCCTTACTGGGAATTTGAGCTCACCCCTTTTCGAAGTAATCATTCTGTTATGAGTTCCAAAAAATCAACTATTGAATAGTGTCAAAATTGAAATAAAAGAGTTTTTAAAACGAATATTATATTATTAATTGATATTAAATTCCTAAAAATCTAAGGTTCAGCCAAAAGACTTATATCATGATATTTTTATCATTAATGGACCACTTGGGGGGTCTCTTGGTTGTATACAGTATGTTTATTAACTATATAATATAAAAATACAAAGTGACATGGTAAATGTCAAACTAATTAACTAAGAGTTAATACTTAAAGATAGGGTTAATATAGTAACCCAAACCTATCTAAATTCTATTGTTTGAATGGTTTTCGAACTTTCCCCACCTTAAAATTTAAATAATCAACTTTGGAGCCATTAGAAACCGAATATGATTTTATTATAAATTAATATTTCTAGCTTTTCCAAAGGTGCCCCACACCCCTCTTATAAAAGGGCACTTCTTGTCATTTCTTCACACCCTCAAAGCCTTTTGGTTTGACCAAAATCTGCCCAAATATTCTCCCATCTTCCCTCACTACAACCTAGAGGCCTTAGTTTGATCAGAAATCCATCCTAAGGATCCCTTTTGATCAAATCAAAAGGAAGAACCCGAAGAAGAGGTAATGATTTCACCACCCTTTTTCCATGTTCCTTTCTTCTTCCAGTTCTTATTCCTTTGTTATTTCCATTCTAAAATAATAACTCCAGTATCTTATATATACTTTTATGTTATTATAAATATGGTACAACCATATTCAGTATTCTATCCACCCTTTGAATAACATGTCACCATACGTGCGTACGTACAGCTTACCGTCTTCACGTCGTGGTGTAATTGTTATTAAATATATTATTATTTGGATGGGTAAAATAATGATTTTTAACTCATGTAAATAATAAATATAACATGTTAATGATTCTGTATATATAATATACCATCCTTTTATATATTATTTTAATATCAAACGAATGATATTGTCGCTCGTGCGTACGTACGGACTACCGTCTCCACGAACGCGATGAGAATCATTCTCCATCGTATCCATTCAAGTATAATTATCATTTGATGATTAATAATAGTATCTAAGGACTTGATATGATTCTGGATATGATTAAGATACAACCTATCCATTACAAACATGGCTTACGTAACAAAACATATAAAAGAAAATGACTAAGTTAACACCCGAAACAACGATAATACTAATATATTATTAAAAAATCAATGTTAACAGATCATATATGATATCATATTAATGTATATGACTCTTTTATAATTTAATAACAATTATTTCACCATTATACAAGAGGTTATCCTACCCCAACCAAGGAAAAGTACATGGTAAGTGTTATTTCACAATCTATTCATTATCCGAGGTTGTTTATACGTAATAATCTACTAGGATCTCTTTATCATACACAACCATGTTTCTTAAAAATGTATTTCAAAACATTTTTAATATTTACTAGAATATGGGTTAAAGTAATTTATACCCTTATTTTACTTGTTTATAAGAGTTTTATAAAGGTATCCTTCTGTCGTATTCCTAACAATGTGCTTTTTAACCTTTTCGACAAAATTAAGATAAAAATGTTTTTTTAACTTATACGGCGAGTGCGGATATTTACCGCCATTATAAAATTGCCAACACTTCCATTACAATATTACAAGGATATTTTCAAATTAAATGTTTTATTTTATAATTATGTGACTTTTAAATGATTTCAAAATGAATATTTTAAGAATTTCAGAAAGGAACTCTTTATCAAAATCATAATTTTAAATATTTTAATGATTTATTTTTCTAAATCTTTTTAATTAATGTCAATGTCTTCAAAATGGTTTTTAAGGATTTATTTATATGGACATTAATGTTTTTAAAATGATAATTCCTTTCAAAAGATTCAATGTGGTATGGGACACATTGATTTAAAAATCTCTTTTTAATTACTTCCTTTATAAATGTGTAACTTTTAAATGATTTCAAAAAAGAGATATTTCTCTCAAATAGAATTGATTTCACCTATGTCAACATCCTTTAATGGATTTTATGATTATTTGAAGTTGATTTATTATGATACAATACTTCTATATTTTATTGAAGTTTTTTTGATATGTTTGACTGTGGATGTGTTATTTTTATACCATTCATGGTTTATGGATAAAGTATTTACATTTCGTATGCTAGTTTTAATATGAATGTTTATGTTATGTTTAATCCTTTTCATATGGGAATGCATTGGACTTAGTAATTAATGGGTGGAGCCCGCTATACCTCCTCGTTGCATCAGTAGGTCTCATGAGAAAAACTAGTGTCTTGGCACAAGGCCTTGGAAAAATTTTATTTGTAGTCTTGGCACGAGGCCTTGGCTATGTGGTTATGATAGTCTGGCATTATACATTCCATCATTATGAAAGTGGTTATTGATATTTCATGTGATTATTCGATTTGTATAATATCTATGTGAATAAGTAAATGGAATTATTTCATTTTACTTTTTCCATAATTTGTTGAAGTTCAACTTTAAAAGGCTTTTGTTTTAGTTATACATTGCCTTAAATGTTTATTCTTATTTATGAAAGTTTCCGCTATATTGTTACCCTTACTAGGCATTTGAGCTCACCCATTTTCTATTTTTTATTTTTCCCAGGAAGTGAAAAAGTAAATTATGAATGACCTGCAGGGATATTATGTGGGGATATGAGTGTGGAATATGGAGACAATATGTTGTTGTAGTAGTTTTTCACATTATGATGTAATGTAAGACTTATGAATATATCTAGTGTTTCAAGGCTACTAAACCAATCGGTCTTTCGAGATTTGATCTTTCTTGTGATCATGACAATTTTATGTAATAATGCACCGACTCTAGGTAACTGGGGTCGCGGTGTTACAGTTGGTATCAGAGGAAGTTTAGTACAAACCTTGGAAGCTAGATTTAGATAAACTCTGATTAGAGCACATAGACCTAAGATGGATTTTGAGGTTTTTTATAGAATATCTTCCTAGAATTTTGGTATTGTAGAGATTTTGTGAGTTTTTTGAGCAATACATCCCTGTCTGGATACGAGCAGGTAGAGGTGGCTCTAGCATAGATGTACCTAGGGGTAAAACCCGAAAATACCACTTTGAGCTAGACTTGAACCGGAACTGGTGCACGACAACGGGCCTTGCTTCACTCTTGGTTACAACACTCCCGGGGTATATGCTTATGATAATTATCATTTTATTTACAGACCATTATGAAGGGTTAATGAGTATATACTTTCTCAAAGGAGAAATTTTTATGATTATGGATTATATCCATAAAATATTTAATTTATGTTATGTGTTTTACAAGTTTGGGATTGGGTATTGTTATTCATAAACTAATCTAGTGTATGCCATTGTTTAGAAATGGCGCCCAGTAGAAGGAATGAGAACTCCAACAATGCACATGATCCAAAGAGAAGGAAGGATCATATCATTCATGGTCTTAAGCTAGAATTTATAAGGGAAATAGTCTCCCACGTATTATCATCATATGAAGAAATAATATCATGTGTTGATAAGATAAGTAAAGAGTTTACTGAGTCCTATGGCTTTGAAGGGAAGCAAGAGAAGAAAAGGATGGAAGAGGGAAAGATGGATAAAGGGAAGAGGGAAAAGAAGAATTTTCCCATATGTGATAACCGTGGGAAGAAACACCCTGGAACTTGCCTAAAAGGAATGGTAGTTTGTTATAAGTGTGGAGGAAAAGGGCACAAAGTACGTGACTGCAAGGGTAAGAAAATGATTTCAAATGTACAATGCTTTATTTGCAAGAAATTTGGACACTACGCGAACCTATGTCTCAGTCATCAGACTACGCCACAAATGATGCTATTGGATAATAATCAAGTTATGATACTACCATAGATGAAGAGGAATGATTAGAGTTCTTATGTTGATTATGTTATTTGAGTGTTGTATGAACAATGTACTTGTTATAATAATTATGGAGTATATAAGGATTGTACTGCAGTACTATTTCATTATGGACTTGAGATTGTGTGGAACAAAGAAAAGTGACTCAATAGCAGGTTAAATTTTTGGAAAATATATGGATGAGAGAAAGATAAACCATAATATGGTTTTGATACCGAGGTAGTGATTTTAGAATAATACATGATTGTTTTGGATAAATTATATTGGATATTCTTGACTAACTTGAAACTGATTAATGATTTTTATATTCCATCATTGTTGGGGTTTACAACATTTTTGGATTGAAGGAGTATATCTGTTATTCTATACGTAATAAGGGATCATGAATGTAATCAATAAGGTTTGATGATAATTCAGGATGTTGCAGTGTTTTAAAAGAATACATGATGAAGGTGATCACATGTTATTATGCGGAAAAAAATGGATCTTCATTTTGTTTACCTTCCTTATAAATTTTGGAATAAATTATTTTGGATAGTTCTAGTTTGGATTATTTTGGATTGCCAAAAAAGGATAACCCGGAGGATGGGCGACAACCCGTTGCATCCGGCAAGGCTGCGAGACTTGAACCCACAACCGAAGGGTGACAAGGGTGTATCACCTACCACTGACCCACATGATGTCCGAGGTTAAATAATGTAGTTTTTTTAAAATATCTGGTAGATGAATTATAAATTCGTTTTTTTTAACCCTATACCAATAGGATAAATAGATTATAGTTTTTTCGTTCTATTATCTTTTAGAGTGAAAGATGAGTTGTGGTAGAAATTAGTTAAAGGATGGAACTCTACTTGTCAAGAATATATTTTTCTTCTTCTCTTATTCTATGAAGGAATTAATTCTTATACTTTATTTAAGGAATCCTAAAACCAAAAATGTGTTATCCTAATACCCTATGTTTTGTTGATCCGATGGTATTTCACATCATCATAGATTGATGAATTTAAGGACCTCAATTTTACACTTGTCTGTGATTGATGACCTCAATCACTACCTATAAATATTTAAGCTTTTCCTCCAATTATATGTCTCTAATGGCCACCAATGTTCTCCTAATAGAGATCATAATTTGGTGGTGACCCTTTCATTTCTCTTTTCCTCATATTAAGACTAAATTTTAGTAACCTAATTTCTGATGTGGGTTTTCCCACAAAGATATTTTCTATTTTCAACCTTTTATTTTCGAAAAACAATTTCAAATTGCGAGAACACAATTTATTGAAGGAGGGGAGAATGTAACACCCCAAGATTTAATAGGGTGTTATTTCATCAAAATAATTCAATAACTTGCACAACACACAACACCGAGTTCAAGAGCACCATGACTTACCAAACAAGTTGTTAAAAAGAGGTTATGAATAGTATTATCTATATTTTAAACTTTATATTATCCTTATAATTTTAGAATCCATATTATGAGTTTTTTAGACATAATGTAAGAACAAATTCATTTTCAGTATTTCACTTTTACCAACTTTTAGTAGTGTACCCTTTTTAAATACAATATTTTAAACTATTTGACTAAATGAGAAAATAAAAAATTTAAAATGAAACATCCCAAGCTTCCACGGTACACTTTCCTTTGAATAATACAGTAGCGTGTGTTGTACGCAACTTCGAGTACTAACACACACCACAACCAATCAAACTAACTGTTATGAATAGTAATACATACTTTTTGAAATTATATATATTTTATATTTCAAAATGGACTTCATTTTTGGATTCGGAATATCGAATTTCTCCTAGGGTGAAATTTTGGAACTTTTCGGATGACTTTAATATTTTGATGAATAGTGAAAATTATTAAATTTTAATAAAAAAAAACTTTTTTAATCAAAATAATTAATATTGATAAATTATGAATTTGAGTGGATTTAAAGTATATTTAGAATATATTTTTACCATTTAATTCAATGTTTGTCATTGGACATAATTTCACAATTAAACCAGACATAAACAACTGTCAATCTTTTGATAGTTATTATCACTTAAAAACACGCTTTTTGTTTTAACAACGGAAATTAATTTTAAATTAATTTCTGCCACTTCTGTGTTTTGAATTTGGAAAAATGGATTCCATATTTGGAATAAGGATGTTCAAATTGTTTAAATAGGAAACTTTTATTTTTAGACATTTTGAATAATTACTTCGGCAAATATTTTATTTACCATGGTTAAAGGGTAAATCCGGTAAATAACGGTTAAAAAATAATATTATAATAATACAAAATTACTTTAAAACGTGTCCTAACCTTATTGGTTGATACAAGTTTGACCATAGTCATCTTTGGGTCGATTTAGGGACCCCATGGTGCCACTTGTAAGTGATAGGGACACTTTTTTTAATTAAGTTAAAATGAATACAAAATGACACAAGCATATATCTTTAAAAAAACAATTTTTTACATAGGGATATATATGTTGGATTTCAGACTATAAATATTCATTATAAAAAAAACTATTTCCTACATAATGATATTTTATTTATAATTTTTAGACATTAAATAATTTAATTTATTTTTGACACAATGATGATGTAGTAATTACCATAATAGTGAAAAATTAAAATAATTGATATTATAAATACCCAAATAAATATAATTTGAGACTTTTAATTAATTAAACTAATTTTTTAGGATAATATTACATATTAGGATTTATTTAGTTGACTTTGTTCGAAGTAATCATTCTGTTATGAGTTTCACAAAAATCAACTATTGAATAGTGTCAAAATTGACATAAAAGAGTTTTTAAAACAAATATTATATTATTAATTGATATTAAATTCCTAAAAATATATGGTTCGTCCAAGAGACTTATATCATGATATTTGTATCATTAATGGACCACTTGGGGGTCTCTTTGATGTATATAGTATGTTTATTAACTATGTAATATAAAAATAAAAAGTGACATGGTAAATTTCAAACTAATTAACTATGAGTTAATACTTAAAGATAAGGTTAATATATTAACTAAAGCCTATCTAAATTCTATTGGTTGAATGGTTTTCGACCTATACCGACCTTAAAATTTAAATAATCAACTTTTGAGCCATTAGAAACCGAATATGAATTTATTATAAATTAATATTTCTAGCTTTTCCAAAGGTGCCCCTCACCCCTCTTATAAAAGGGAACTCCTCCACATTTCATCACACCCTCAAAGCCTTTTGGTTCGGCCAAACTCTACCCAAATACTCTCCCAACATCCCTCACTACAACCTAGGGGCCTTAGTTTGTTCATAAAGACAACCTAAGGAGCACTTTTGATCAAATCAAAAGGAAGAACCCGAAGAAGAGGTAATGATTTCACCACCCTTTTTCCAAGTTCCTTTCTTCTTCCACTTCTCATTACATTGTTATTACCATTATAAAATAATAACTCCAGTATCTTATATATACTGTTATGTTATTATAAATATGGTACAACCATATTCAGTATTCTATCCACCCTTTGAATAACATGTCACCATACGTGCGTACATACGGCTTACCGTCTCCACGTCGTGGTGTAATTGTTATTCAATATATTATTATTTGGATGGGTATAATAATGATGTGTAAATCATGTAAATAATAAATATAACATGTTAATGATTCTGTATATATGATATAACGTCCATTTATATATTATTTTAATATCAAAAAATGATATTGTCACTCGTGCGTACCTACGGACTGCCGTCTCCACGAACGCGATGAGATTCATTCTCCATCATATCCATTCAAGTATAATTCTAATTTGATGATAAATAATAGTATCTAAGGACTTGATATCATTCTGTATATGATTATGATACAACCAATCCATTACAAACATGGCTTACGTAACAAAACATATAAAAGAAAATGAGTAAGTTAGCATCCGAAACAACGATAATACTAAGATATTATTAACAAATCAATGTTAAAAGATCATATATGATATCAAATTAATGTATATGATTCTTGTATAATTTAATAACAATTATTTCACCATTATATAGGAGTTTAACCTTCCCCAACCAAGGAAAATTACAAGGTAAAGGTTATTTCACAATCTCTTCATTATCCGAGGTTGGTTATACGTAATAATCTACTGGGATCTCTTTATCATCCACATCCATGTTTCTTAAAAATGTATTTCAAAACATTTTTACTATTTACTAGAATATGGGTTAAAGTCATTTATACCATTATTTGATTTTTTTATAAGAGGTTTATAAGTGTATCTTTCCGTCATTTTCCAAACAAGGTGCTTCTTAACCTTTTCGACAAAATTAAGATAAGAATGTTTTTTTAACTTATATGGTGGGTGCGGCTATTTACCCCCGTTATAAAATTTTCAAAGCTTCCATTACAAGCATATAAGGATATTTACAAACTAAATGTTTTATTTTATAATTATGTGACTTTTAAATGATTTCAAAATGAATATTTTAAGAATTTCGGAAAGGTACTCTTTATCAAAATTAGAATTTTAAATGTTTTAAAGATTTATATTTCTAAATCTTTTTAATTAATGTCCATGTCTTCAAAATGGTTTTTAAGGATTTATTTATATGGACATGAATGTTTTTTAAATGTTAATTCCATTCAAATGTTTCAAAGTGGTATGGGAGACTTTTATTCAAAAATATCTTTTTAATTACTTTCTTTATAAATGTGTGACTTTTAAATGATTTAACAAAAAGAGATATTTCACTCAAATAGTTTTGATTTCATCTATGTCAACATCCTTTAATGGATTTTACGCTTATTTGAAGTTGATTTATTATGATAAAAAACTTCTATATTGTATTCAAGTTTTTTTTGATATGTTTGACTGTGGATGAGTTATTTTTATACAATTCATTGTTTATGGATGAAGTATTTACATCTTGTATGCTAGTTTTAATACGAATGTTTATGTTATGTTTAAACCTTTTCATATGGGAATGCAT
This sequence comes from Viscum album, assembly GCA_963277665.1. Classification (NCBI taxonomy): domain Eukaryota; kingdom Viridiplantae; phylum Streptophyta; class Magnoliopsida; order Santalales; family Viscaceae; genus Viscum; species Viscum album. Next base: position 348,772,742 of record OY728135.1, read on the forward strand.
TGGACATAGTAAGTGATGGGTGGAGCCTGCTATAGCTCCTCGATGAATGGGTAGGTCTCATGAGACAAACTAGTGTCTTTGCAGAAGGCCTTGGAAAAATTTTATTTGTAGTCTTGGCACGAGGCCTTGGTTATGTGGTTGTGATAGTCTGGCATTATGAATTCCAACATTATGAAAGTGGTTATTGATATTGCATGTGATTATTCGATTAGTAGAATATCCATGTGAATAAGTAAATGGAATTATTTCATTTTACTTTTTCCATACTATGTTGAAGTTCAACATTAAAAGGCTTTTGTTTTACTTATACATTTCCTTAAATGTTTATTCTTATTTATGAAAGTTTCTGCTATATTGCTATCCTTACTGGGCATTTGAGCTCACCCCTTTTCTATGTTATATTTTTCCTTGGAAGTGAAGAAGTAAATTATGAATGACCTGCAGGGATATTATGTGGGGATATGAGTGTGGAATATGGAGACAATATGTTGTTGTTGTAGTTTTTTCACTTTATGATGTAATGTAAGACTTGTAATATATCTAGTGTTTCCAAGCCTACTAAACCAACCGGTCTTTCGAGATTTGATCTTTCTTGTGATCATGCCAATGATATGTAATAACGCACCGACTCGAGGTAACTGGGATCGGGGCGTTACAATAAACTTTTACATTTTCTAGTTTGGAGGGATTTTCAAAATATTTTCATCCACTGTAGAATAATCTAACTATTCACTAATACATCTCATAGTACAAACAATGTAATTTAACTTGGTAAATACATCCCTATGATATTCATGATAACCCATTTTAAAATATCCATATTTCAATCTCCAGATTTGTATCTTTTCCTTCTTTATTTTTTTATTTCTTTTGTATATGGTTTTAAATTTTCCCCATATACCTTTTTTTTCAGAAACTCCTTTTAAAATAAATAATTGACTTTCATAAAGTGACAATAACATAGAATTATTTTCCCTTTCATCATTCTAAAGACTCATATTATCAATATATGTAAGAGTGGCATTAAAATAAATTAAAGGGAACTCATATGTTGCTGCTTCACGACCGTCATATCCAATAGAAATAAGATAAGTAACCATTCTATATTTCTAGATATGATAATTCTTTCCATAAAATATATGAATACCTTTAATATTCACAAAATTAAAATTACCCATATGTAAAGAACAAGTGAAGGGATCCAATGCTCAGATACCACTTGAATGTTCCCAGTAAGGATGATCATATCACTCAGAGGGTGAGGGGTTTAATCTGTGACAAATATTATTTTAAATTTCCTTGAAACAATCATTTCCTCATATTGAATATTAAATTACTTGTTGAAAATAATTCCACCTCACATCTAAAGGAAAACAAGTATTTACAAGGTTCACTATTCAATATGAATAGCTACATCATTGGAATGGTTTGGATGTGATCCAATACCACACAATCTACTTGGAATCCATCATTTGATTACAATAAGAAGGATATTTCCTTAAACGTGTGTATCACTATGAAAAGAATTATAATAGTAAGTGTGCACCCTTTTAGCACAAACTGGGTAATAAAATGATTATATTACAACTTGTGTTACATGGGATTCTTTTCAATTCCAAAAAAAATTTCAATTTAAATCACTTCTTAAATTTCATACCCTAATGAAAGTAAGAACATCCTAGACATTGTTATGAAAACATTTGTCTGATTTCCCCAGTCTGATTCCTCTGAGTATGATTCTCCATGATAACATTCTTCTAAGTAAAATAATTATTAGTATTCTTCTCCCCAATATGAGAAATATTACTTTGATAGAATATGTTATAGATGAATCATAACCACATCAATCATCCATCATCTCGAGTCTAGAAAAACTTGTATGGAAATCTGGATCCAATTAATCCATTCTGAAATGATGATCAAATGAATATAATTGATAAGATGAATATGATAATTAGTTGAGTATGATAAACATTGAGTGTGATGATCAGATAAATACAACATCATGATCTAGTTTCTCCTCTTTCAATTAAATTGATCAAAACATTTTAAACACAAGTAAATAAAAAACTCATTCTTCTATCTAAAACATGGTACTTCTCTGTCGTGAACAATCCATTAGTCATTAGAAAAGTAAAATGTTATCTTTAAATTTTATAGTTGACCCTCTAGAAACATTTGTGGGAATCCACAATTTTCCTCGCATAGTCAAATTAACACTAAAATCAACTTCCCCTAAAATATTGGGTGAATTTTGACTTCATAAACTTATCTCGAAGATTCTCTATTCTTCTACAATCCTCAATTATTCTTCATAATTTCATCTAAATTACTAGTCTTATTTCTATTCTTTGGTTTGATTTTTTGAATATGATTTCCTCAAAACAATGCTCTATACCAATGGTAATAAAGTGTGTGATGAAATGAACACCTCTATGATTCCAGAATATAATCATTATTTTGAATACACTGCTACCCTTTGATAATAATTCAATAATCTCCACATTCATTTAAATTTTACTTCTTCACTTATTCTATTGAGCTAGTTGAAAAAATATAAAACCAAAATTATTCTTATCCACTTCTCTTGAACAACATGAATAATTCACTTGAAAACAAATCAGGGATCATCTATATCTTCTTTCATTGATTCAATTAGTCGTCTATCTTAGCTTTAGTATGATTGCCTATAGTACAGTCTTTCTAATTACTACCATTATAAATAAAATCATTTCTGGGTACAAATAGATTTTATGCATACGATGGATGATCGGATGATATAGTGCTTGAGTATAATCATTTTGGGTATGATCATTCTGATTATGACCCTCATCACCTTCGTTTATTACTTCTTAGCCCCAAATCTGATTTCTATGAGTACAACCACCAAGGATACAATTATCATGGGTATGATCAATTAATTATGATTCCCAACAACCATTTATTCTCAAAAATCAATCATCATGAATCTTTTCACTCCACCTTTATTTCACCAATCCAGAATCATATGTTCTCTATATAAAATATTAATTATAAAATAAGAATCAAAAAAGAATTGTCACATTCATTTTATAATAGTCATATAGACTCTAATACCTCATTAAAAAAATCACAACTCCAACATAAAATTCAAAGTGAATTAGATGACCATTTCTAGCAATTTGTTTTCACTTTCATTTAGATCCCAAGGTGATTCTTACTAAGACCATTTCCTCAAAAAAAAACTTCTTCTCGTTATGGTAGATAGAGTGAGTATGATTTTTCTGAAAAGATGAGTCTGATTCTTTTGAAAACATGGATCAATACAATTTTCATCAAATAATAAGTGATGTGATTCAAATTTCATCCTAAAAATCCGTGAAAAAAAACCCTTTTTGAAAAAAAAGAAAACATTTGAAAATAGCCACCTTCATATTTAGCTTGGCCAAATCATAAATTTCATGTAGAACACATAGGTTGACTCATGGAACAACACTCCATTTATATCATGAAAAATAATGTTGTAATACATTCTATTTAAGTATATTATAGTTGATATGGAATATAAACATCCTTAGTAACATTCCTTTATTGTGTTAGAACACTCTACACAACAATTAGACTCAAACAATGGGTATAAATTAGAAGAAGGAGTCTATACACTCTCTCTCATATAGTACACTATGTTGACATAATTATTTTTAATTAAAACTATTTAATTTAATATTATATTTAATGTGAATATCACTGAATATTACGATATTTAATTAACATAATTAAATATTTATATAATAAGAATTAAAATTACTAATTTTAGAATATATCTAAATAAATAACCGAATAAAGTGAATGTAATCTTTTTTAAATTTGTAGTTTATATGTGTGAGGATGTTCATCATCTTAACTTACCTTTGTATGTTGGGTTTGTATTGAATTTAATTATTTATTATAATAATTTATTGGTTAAAATTATTATTAAATTAAATAATTTGATCTAAATATTATTTTATTTTCTTTATTATATACATATCGGTATGTTCGAATTTTCTTCTCCATATCCCCAAACCCCTCATCTACATACAAGTAAATATATGTATTGAAAGAACTTCTAGGGAAAATAATTTCATTCGAAATCATGCCGATGTGAGATTAACAAATAAGATACATAATTTAATGTTGTAGTGTTGTAACTCCAGCCCATGCTATCTCAAAAGATAATTCTCTTAGGGTAAATGAATGTTTTATCATACAATCATTAAAACAAGTAGTAGTAAAATATTATTATGAAACCAAATTTTTATTCTATTTTTTAGTGAATTGTTATTTATTTATATGATTCATGTTTATTTATGATTAATAATGATCATATAATATTATAAAATAGAAATCATGATATGATAAAAAAACAGATTAATTTTAAATTATTTTATTTAAAAAAATTTAATTATTTATGTAAATTACGAAAAAATTAATATGTATATAAATGGATAAAATATGAATATTTAAAATTAATATAAAATATATTCCCCAATAAAATATTACAAAAAGTACTAAATTCACTGAGTTAGAATAAAACCATAGTTAAAAGTAACTTTCTATCACATGTAAGGGTTTTTTCCATTATTGAAAAGATCGCATTAATGTTTTATATTTATTTAACCATTTTAGAATTAATGGAAAATTTATAAGTAAGAATTAGTGAAACGTTGTGTCTGTTGTTCAAAAAATTTGAATTAGCATTTTAGGATTTATTAGGTCCCTCAATGGATTTAGGAACATATATTAAATGGAGTTGTAATGATGACATACCTTAATACCATCAAATAATTTTCTTGGCCCAATTCAAGATTACGAGATGGGTAATACGGATCATTTAAACAAGAATATTTAAGTGATATGATATTCTGAATCCAATGGTCAGGGATATTGTGAATTGATAAAATATTTTGAGAATAAAAAAATATATTATGCTTCACTTTAAAAGTCAATATGATTTTTTAAAAACGTTACATATTTTTTATATAAAAATGAATTAAAAAACCTCGGAATATAGAAGTAATTTTTTTAAACACACAACACCCTCAGAATGAAAAAAAATCATAGAGTGGTACTGTCATTTATACATTTCATTACCAGAGGAGAAAATCATCTATACAGTGGAGTTTCCTTTTCCAGATTAGTTACCTCACTAAGTGAGGGTAGGTGAAATGGATTTAAAAAATTTATTCATTGAGGATGATTATTATATTCATTGTCTCTTTCAGTTAACTATTTTCTAAGATTTAGAGAAGAAACATTAGTACTTGGATTTTTACACATGAAAACTCATATCTATGAGATTTACATGAGAAGAAGAAGCTTAAGAGAAATGAATTTTTTTCTTCACTATACTATTATAAACAAGGAGGGAAATACCAATTCAATGATCATTCTTTCGATATAAGAAATGAAATTGATCACTTAGAGATGTTATTATGACATTTATATTAGAAATTATTGATTAATATATGTTATTTTCTTTTTGAATAAAATTTAATTTATTCATCAAGAATTATTTGAAGAATGGTATGGATATGAAACTGAAGAACTATTGACTATTATTCACATAGTAGATAAGGAAATATAGTAACATGTATTATCATCCCTTATAGTGAATGAAGCTAATGACTATATTGAAAAGTCTACGATTGATTCAAAGTCAATGGTGTCTCTAAAAAGATCCTTCATAAAGATGAAAGATTCATTATAATGTCAGAGAATAAAAGCCTATCTTCTTCTCATATGGTAAGAAATGTCTTTAGATGAGGAATTAAAATTAGTTTAAGAATAAGTAAGTAGAATATTCAACATTATTTATATATTGTATTATAAATAATATTTTTATCACACCTATTAGGTATTATGTACATTGTGTAGTTAATATATATTTTTCAATATATTAACCATTTATGTTCATAATGATCACAAGATTTAAAATGAACTCTCTAAATTAATGAGAAAGGGTGATTCCAAATTTATCCAAGTGGAGGAAATAACATCCAGTTATCAAATAGATTTTTTCTCCTATAATTTTATATTTACTAATAATTACTAAGAAAATTATCTTAGTTTCTAGTTAGACACAATGAGACATTATTTTATGTCTTGAATGATTGTTGTTATATTGGTACATACATATTTAATTGTCTATATGTACCCAAATTTTAAACATTTTATTTCAAAAATGAATTTAAAATATAAAAAATAAGGCTAATTCCATCTAATGGAATGATAATTATTCTTCAAATAATGTTGAATGTCATTTTCATGGATATGCACATTCAGAGATAAAAAAGTATAATTATATAGAGATAGAAACCTTTATAAATAAAAGGTATTCCAAAATTATAATTGAGATAGTTTATCTATACTATGTAAACTATTATTATCGGTGTATTATGGTAGATTCATTTTATCCATGAGATTCATTTATGGAATTTTAGGAATTAAATATAGATAAATGAATACACTTGGTATTCTTATCAAATATTATCATAAGAATGTATTCCTTAATTTTGAAATTATCAGTGGAGCTTCTTCTACATTCATAGTAACTTATAATCATTAAATATTCGATGGTAGTTCAAGTAAGATTAATTATGATTCTTATATGTCACTCAAGTAATCCATGATTCATTTCCAAATATACTTTTTAAATTGTATCATAAAAAATCCTAATATGATACATATTGAATAATGGTTTCATATAATTAAATATATGAATGAATTACATTATGTCAGATATCCATGTGTTTTGATGAGAAGTTATTTTTTAAAATTTTTCTATAAATAAAAAATTATATCAAGGAAACACTATTTATTTGGAAGCACTAACCTTTTGAGATAATTGGAAAACACTTTACCTTAATGAGTTTAAGTCTCTGAATGAACTTGAGATAGCATAAGAACATTATACTCCACTAGATTATGTGGGCAAGGTTGTTGTAGATATACTATGTGAGAAAGTGAAAACTGAATATGAGATTTTATATTCACCAATATCGATGATATATTATTAGATAAAAATAATAAATTCAATAAGGAAACAATAAATAGAAACATGTTAAAAATAAAATGTTTATATCAGTCCTAATATGGATACTGTATACCAAATACTAATCTTGTATTTCAATAGATTCTATAATTTACATATATCCCTTAGTGGGTATTCTAGGGAAATAAGATATGGTTTTTAGTTGGTACCAATAGGGAATGACTACACGAGAGGGTTTCAAGATACATCTAGAAATAATATACAAATAAACCCATGTAATATTAATAAGATACATTATAATTCAAATTATCATAATATCCTTCTATGATTGTAGAATATTATATTTAATGTAGCTATAATTCAATGGGTTTTATTCAAGACTTAAAGTAGTCCATGTATTTACAAGAGGTTTGTTGGAGCACTATGTTTTTTCAAATATATATTGATCACTTATTGAAAATATATAATTATTATTAGAATAAATTTATCGTAAATACTATTTATCCATTAATGGAATAAACATATAGTAGAAGTTCATGAAAATAAGATCTGAATATGTTGATATATTGGGTGATATATATAAATTCATGGTTTGTATTTTGAAAAGGTATTTAAAATACAAGATGGAAAAGTTCAATGAAATTTTTTTATCTATGTCACATGACATGAAATATCCCACATTCATGTGTGAAAATACAAGAGAATATTATTCTTATGAATAGTTATTGTATGTACATGAGTACATTGGATTCTATCTCACATTCCATTCTATATAATGGGTTTCGATATTGGTTATGTGTAAAGCATGTAGGTTGAATATATTCCAATATAAGATTTCAATTATTAATGGGGATTCATAATTAGAATTCATTTAGTACTATTTGATCTAGTATCACAGTAAGGGTAATGTAATATTTTAAAAAATATTTACCATAAATTCTTCCCATATAAATATTTATATATTATGGTGTGGCTTTTGGATCAAGATAAGAAGTATTTTAGCAGTTTTTTTGTGGTATGGTTTCAACCATGATGCCTTGTTTTTCATAGAGAATATAAGATAAATTCTATATTTGGTCATCTCTTAAGGGATTCTAACAAAAAATTGAAGTAAAAAATTCTATATCAGACACAAGAATGTCATGTCATAAAAGATATAATAACAACTTATCATATTAATATTCATCATGTGAGTCTAACCAATTAGTTAGCAGTTATATTAAGTGAATTTTAGAGTCCCTTGAAGTTGGTTCATTGGAAATCAATTTTTTTTATTTATTATTACTTATATACGAAATGAATTTAAAATTATGAAATTTCATATCACCTGATGAGTTTCCTTCAATGTAACATATATGTGATAATGTGTTAATAGTTATTGTCATATCAAAATGTTATAAGAGTTACCCACTACCATATGATCCTTGAAGTGCTATGAAAATATTCTTAAATACAAGTTCTATGGATAAATGGAATCCATCAATTTAAAAAAAGATAATGATTTAATATCTAGTGTTAGAGGTTCACAACAAATTATGTCTTTTTTATCTTAATGTCCAAACATGGTAATTTCCATGGGAGGATGTTATAAGAATAGGATTACCAATAAGAATTCCATATGTTATGTGTCATTGGAAATTCCTATCATTGAATGGGTGTGGTTGTCTGTAGAAATTATATTATTGTTAAGAAATCACATTTATTGTTTAAATTGATATATTTAAAAAAAGATTGATTAAATATTTTAATTGTGAGGTAGAATACGTTGGGTGCACCACTAGTGATATAAAATAAGTTTAATAATCCATGAAATGTTGTGTCCCTTTCAAAAATAGTGGAATCCTTCTCAGTCCCTCTGATAGGAATAAAATTTTATTATTAAATCCAAGACCATATTATCTTATCAATGGGTTAACTTTAATGATTCATAGATAGATACACAACCATATAGTTTAATGAAATATGTATGAAACCTGCTAGAATAGGTATTATGAAAAAGAAATTACACTAGATAATATTTATTTATTTGAGTTGATTGTCATTAAGACATTCATTTAATTCTCCATAGGTTATATGATGTATTGTATGATTATAATCATGGACATTAGTTTACATTTCTGAATGCCACTTTGAAAGAGGCCTATAAAATCACATATTAAGTGTATATGGAATCTATTTTAAATTGTAGTTAATTAAATAGTTAGAATAAATATGATTCTCCAGAGTAATGAATTATAATTATTTGTATTTTACTGATTATATTAATTAAATAACCCATTATTCAGTACATAATATATCTGAGTTAATCATTAAAAAATATTAAATTCCCACTATAAAATATGTAATATTTATTTATCTGTCAATAATTATTCAAAAGGCAATCAAAAAATATTTATCTATTTAGTTATATGAATATTACATTAAATATTTAATCTCCAAATAGAAAAAATAATATTTATTTATTTATTCCATGAATAATACTATGATATGTATTTATTTAATTAAATATATATTAATAAATGTTTGGTAAATGCTATGTATGATGGGTGGATTGAGTTAAGGTCTTGAAGGAAAAAAAATATTTTATGTAAAATCAATTGAATAAATATTTATTTTTTTACTAAATGGTTTATTAATATCTACATGCTATATCATTTTATGACAATATAATAATGATATTACAATTATTAGTTTATGTGGGGTTTACATAGGATTAAAAATTAAGGAAAAAATGATATGCAATTATTTATTCTCAAACACTAAGTATATAAACTAACATTTATCATTTTATAATATTGTTAATTATTACATCCCATGATATTATCTCTTGATATTTATCTCACTATGATGAGAAGATTCCTCATAATTCACTCATGAATTAGAGATGATCTTTCTCCTCTCTTTCAATACTAAGAGAATAAGAGAAATAATATCCCTTGTATGAGAGGATTCTTATTTTGATAAACCTTGAATGATTCAAGATGATTCATGCCTCTATGATATAATATGATGTTCCATCAGTAATGTTCAAATATTTGCATATTATGTATAAATATGACTGGAGAAATTCGACATTGGATTATTTACCACAAAGATAAAATTATGATAGTAACCACTTGATTCATCAAAAAATAATTAATAATAAAATTGAGGTAATTATTGTATTAAATTAACTATAAATAATTTTTCTAAATATCATCTACTTGAATATTTTAAATCTGTAATCATTTATTTTTGAGGATTTATCCTTTGAACCAAATGAATCCCATTATTTATCATGATCCCACAATATTTTTCTATTCCCCAGAATCTTCACTGAGTACGTATTACCAAAAAAAATTATTTCAGTATCAATTACATCATCAACCATAACATAATAAACAAAAATGGTATTCCACTCAGTATCTTGATAAATATAATTAATTCTTGATTTATAGACAAGCTAGTTTATATTTAATATTTTGGTTTTGTGCCCATAGTTTGTTTGACTCGCACATCATAAAATCATGGAAACTAGCGTAAATCACTCATATTTATAATTGAACAGCTATATTTACATCAGAAAATATATTTTATTATACATGAAAATGAAATTCTACCTCAAGATATAAGAATCAAAATCCCATGGAAAAACCCAAAAATATTATGTTGAACTATTTATGAATATAGAATTGGAAAATTAATGTACGATTTAATGAAAATGTAAGGATAAAATTAAAAATACATTCTAATATTAATGAATGAAACTCCTATAGAAATTTTATTATAGTGGGATGAAGAAATGTTTTTACTAAATTGTTGGTTTTTTAGTGGGTGGTTTGTACAGACAAAGAGGGAATGAAAATTCATAAAGGGGAGAGACCCCATCAAAAGATGGATATAAACAGGCTAAAATTTAGGGGTTTAGAGCACCCATTTTAATTCTGATGTAGTGGATAATAGCACCGAACAAGGACTACATCTTATGGATTTCTTTTAAGACTCCCTCAAAACATTTGTTGGGTGGGAATTAGTACACTCCTTTTATAGTTCCACTAAATTTCTAATAGACCCCTACTAGACCTCATGTGGGAAATCATATCCCATAAATATTTCAATCTTATAACCCCAATCTCTCAATAAATGAACCTTGGACTCCACTTACCACTTATAAAAAGAATTAATCTATAAAATAAATATTGGTTGACTGAATTAAAATAAAAAAAATTACCTCAACATTAAATGAATATTATATGTGTCATGAACATATAATGAATACAAATAATAATACTTTAACAAAGATACATGAAATAGATAGTGAATTTCCCCATTACATGATTGTAATTTGAAATGATATTCCAATTATCATATCTTTTCCACAACATTAAATGGATAAAAAACAATGGTTTTAACATCCCTTTAATAATGAGTATTCAGGTTCCAAAATTTGAGTACACATAAAGGAAGATATGACAATACTAATCGATCTTCAAGAGATATCATGGATGACAAAAATATTAATTTAGTTTACATTTTACTATAACTAAATATTTTTTACTGACTATAACTTGGTCTATTATTTCCAACAAAAAACATGGTCCAATATAAATCCATTAACACATATCCTACAAGAATAAATATAATAGAAAAGGTTTATTGAACAAATATTAACATGGAACCATGAATAAAGATGATTAATAACAATAATTATTATAAAACTCTACCAAGGAAAATTATACTTCCCATGATTTCCCGAAATCAAAAATGAATTCCCAAAGAATATACTATAAATTTTGAAAAAAAATTATATATTCCCTTTTAATTTAGTATGGTAAACATTCCTAAAAACAAATTTCAAATCCATGTCACTCAAATTTCTATTCTATAATCTTAATATAAAATTAAGATCCCTATAAAAAATTATATTATTTTCAAATCAAGGAATCTTAATAATAACATTTACACACAAAATATTAGAGTCCTCAGTTGAATTTTTGTCATGAATGGATGATAACTGAATTGAATTTTTAAGTTGATCTAATATGACCGAAACAAAATTATATTTCTAAGATAGTATAGGTAGAACTTCACTAGTTAGTAAATGATTTTAAACATTTCTTTTTTTTTTGATTTTTATGTGAGTTATATGGTGTCTTTATTTAAGGAGATATTGGAAGTATGTATTTAACATCGCTTAAAAATATACCTAGTTAATAAATTATATAATTGTTTTTTTGCATTGAATATTTTATAACTGACATAAAAAACCATTTATAATTGTTTTATCATGTCATTTATCTAGTAACTGATGTGAAAAACAATATTTCACATCAGTTATTTAATAGATGAAGTAAAAAACTTATAGGTGAAAGGCCTTTTCTTGTCTACTATTTAATAACCAACATGAAACACTATTTTCATACTAGTTCTTTAATAATCAATGTGTAAACTAATGAGGGAAAGGATTTTCCACCTCAATTATTAAATAGCCATTGTGAAATGTAGTTTTTCATGCTAGTTATTTAATAACCAACATGGAAAATGAAACATAGATGGGTTTTCACATCTGGTATTAAATAAACGACAAGAAGAAATTATTTTTTGAATTATTTATTTTCATACTTACCCTGTATAGCTGACTAAAAAAGAAAATAAGTAGAATCTGCAGTATAACAACTAGAAATAAATTCACAATTATGATATTCAAAAATACAATATTTATTAAAACCAAAATAAAATATAAAAAACAAAGAAAATGATTTTCCCATTCCACATGTATATGTCTGATATCTTGCACTATAAGAGAGATATTCATCAAAAAGCTATAAATAAAAATGACTGAATTTAACATGTATTATGACTAAAAAAATAAAATATTAAGGAAAAGTCTATAATGAAATATAACCAAATCAAACATTGTAATTTTTCTAGTTGAAATTATTTAATACATAAATTATTACAAATAACATCATTATTATTTTATTCCTTGTTCTCTATGAAAAGTCTATTTAAATTAATTTTTCAATTCCAAAAAAACATTTTTTATAATATATCCAAATTGTAATAATTATAATTGAAAATTCTTCTTTACTTTTACATATTTGATCTTAGAACACATTTTATATTCTATCTACCTAAAGAAATTTCGTCCCGTGTTATAAAATATTAACAGTAAAATAAATTTAAAATTCATTATAATATAAAAAAATATTAATATATTGAGACTTATATTTTTCATACAATTGTAAAAAATTTCTGCACTTCGCCATGGATAGAGCATAACTATTAAAGTGTCTTATTCCTTGAAAACACTGCAAACATTAAATGGCCACTGATATAATGTAAAATGTAATGTTATTGGTTATTTTGTCAAAAAATATATTATATTTTGTGAGATGAATATTTTTTACTTATGAAAATATGGAAACAACAAGCATTAACTATTTACATTATTTTAAAATATATCAAAAATTTTAACTGTTCCATCCACACCATTCATTGTCTTCTCTATTGGGGATATGAATTGTGGTCCATAAATCCCTAAAAATATATCTTATAATTATACATACACATTGTATAATGATACATAATACAAAACAAACATATGTATAAATTTTTAATAAATTAAATGCAGATAATGTTTTATATTAAGACATACAGGGGAAAAATTTATATAGTGTTGATTAAAAACATATCACCAGTTATATGCTCCATGATATAATTGTTGGAAAGATCCATAGTCATTGCCCACCCACAAACATCAACTATAATTGTAATATCAAAAACACTCAAGAATGGATTTTAATATCTTGACAATCCATCAAAACTTCTAGAACTGGTATTTGAAGTCATAACACATTGTAGTTTCTATTGTCTATAAAATATTTCATTAACTTTAATGTATTCCTGTTTAAAATATATAAATATATAAACATTAAACTGTTAAAACAAATTTTCTACAAAAATTAAATAAAATATAAAATAAACTCATAACTACATGACAATATGATACAGAAGCCAAGATGGGCACACTAATAAGTTTCCAATACATTGCCCAAATATTTTCAACTCATATGTAAGTTCTAGGACTCCAACTGATCTATCTATAATATCCTCTATAGTAACCCCATGATCCTCAATCTTGAACTTTTGATAAAGAATGATATCTACAATATAAAATATCATACCTTATAAAACAATATGATACTGAAGATGATCAATATAAAAATCAAAATTAATTGTATTTTGTGGAGGAGGGGTGTAAGAGTATGATAAATAGTATGTATGAATGTGGTAGGGGAGGTGAGTGAGTAGTTGGTGTAGGAGGAGTTTGAGTTATAGTATTAAACAATACTTGCATGTTTTAAAATATGGATTGCACTGACCCTCTGACCGTATCCTCCATAGTCACATCAATATTATTAACTTGATACTATAAATATTATATTTTAAAAAAAAAATACATTTTAGAATTTGAAGAATATGGAAACACTTTTCTCATAAATACACCCAATGGTTATCCTCATACTCATCTTCGTTGTTTGGGATTTTCCAATGTTGGGGATAAACAAATCCTTTATAAAATCGTCTATAGAGACCCCCATGTGTTCTCTACTCATCAAGATAATCCTGTATGAATTTTTAGAAAAAATTGTAATGATTCAAAATATATAAGGAATTGAATTAATTAAATAAATAAATAAAGTAAAAATCTTATGATAATCTAAGATTCATCCACTGACTCTTCCCTAATATATATTCCTTTATTCGTAATCCAATCTATCTTCTATTTTTCATGTCTATCTGGATGGTGTGGAGGGAAATACTTTCCAGATCTTGATGACACAGCTCTCAGATTATTAAATTTTTCATCCATCATTAGTTCTTCCAATAACATATACCATCCATGAGAATATTTATGAGGATATACATTTTTATATTGGATCTCTTGATGAGATATCATTGATTTCTATAAATTACAAATAAGAAACCATTAATAAGATCATTAATATAAAAACCATCTACATATTTACATTACACTTACAAAAAATGATTCTTTTCTTCTACTTTGAAAAAATTATTTGATGTGTCTTCATCAATAAAATGATATATATCCCATGGATTTTGATGTTTTATAGGCCCAAAAATTGAATCAGATGTAAGGGATGATTTAAAATCCATTTATCTTCTATAATCCATGATAATGATTGATTTATGACTCCTCTAGTGTCTGCTATATCATACATCATCGGTTAAGATGGGGTAAAACATATATTACTATAACCACTTAAATATTATTAAAAAAACTACAAACGAGTGTACCAAAATGGTCTCTTACAATTAAGATAGTGTCACATTGTCAACCCTTCTTTAATCATTAATCATAATACTCACTTTGAATTTACCTTAAACTGATACAAAACTCTTTAATTTTTTTATTAAGACCTCTTGAAATATAATTCTCATTAATGTCTACTAATACCATATGGTCTTTGTTACCATCAACTAATAATTTTTCAAAATGTGTGCTTCCACGTCTACCAACCCTTGAACTCTTATTTGTCTCTATGGGAGTATATTACTCTTGTAAAGAGGGATATGAATCATCAAGAAGACCATGTGTATTTTCCTCCCTATAGGTATGAGTAAACTCATCCCTAAAAGTATGTGGTTGATCAGTTGATTGATATTTCATTATCCTACATTTCAAAGAAACAAATAATTAGTAAAAAAATAAAAAATTCAACTATTACCAGGAAAGTTTCCAGAAGAAACACCTATGACCAAATATTAATCAAAATAAAAGTTCTGAAAAAATGTGACACATACCAAAAATAACAACTACATACCTCCAAAATCAAACCCATTCCCATCACCATTATAAAAGGCTTACTCTTCAGCCATCGAATCCCATTTAGAACTTTCATAATGCTTCAGGACATTGGAATATTTCCTTCGAAGGTTCAACTGCTCCAATGAATGAAATTAATTATTAATTGGAATTCCTTTAGATCTAGTGGACATTTGCATCAGCAGATAAGAGTAATCTATCATTAGTATTCTTTGTGGGGAAGCAGTTATATCCTCCTAATTACCAGATAGCATATTCCTCCCTCCCTGGACGAGGTCACTAAATTATGTCTTGATCAGGCCACCCTTGTTTTCTTTTTAACTATCAGAAAGGTCCCCCCACATTCCATATACCTCCATATCTTTATTCTAAAAATTCTAATTCTGCTAAACCTGATAACTCCCATCAATCATAGCAAGATAATTCGAGTGGTCCAACATCCCCTGAACTGCACTCATCCCATTTCCCATTTACTCTTTCAAAACAACCTCTTATTAAGACCCAATATGTATGTTAGATTCCACACCATCATGCTCTAACACTAGGAAGAGATTCCTCATGGAGACCATGACCAATACACCACCATCCTCAACAGCCTATCCATAGAGCTCGTTCTTCTATGCATCAGGTTGTTTGTTGTCCTCCAAAGAAGTCCCCTTCTTCCCTTAAAACATACCACAATTGCTACATCATTTACACCGACCTTCTACAACAACATCTCCCTTAACAAGATCACCCTCCTTCTAGATGACCTCAAGAGTAGCAAGGCCCTCATAATGGGCCATGTTCAGCTACCCTGCCCCTGCAAAAAAACCTTTTTTAGGAAATTCCATCTGTCTTGACTACATTTATAATAGAATTTACTTCACCACCTATCTCAATAGAACCCATGGAAGAAATTACATCAACCCTATCCCCCCAATTCATGTCCTATCTAAGCCTATTCAGCACAGTAGAAACCAAAGGATGATTTGGACATCTGTCGGTACTTCCAAAACCAATGCAACCTAAATTCCCATATCTGGTGTATGGCCAATTTCACCGGATGAATCCGGCATCATCATCCTATCTGATTTTTTTTTCTAGAATCCTCTCCAGACTATGTATATTTTGGTTCATAGCTCCACTATGAAACCTATCTTCCAAATTCCCCACTCTACTGTAAGATGAGCAAGAATGTTTCCATGATTCATATACCACTACATTCTTCCATCTAAACTATACCCCCAATGAAATACAGAACAATTTCACTATAGGTATCGAAAAAACTACTTCAACACGTAGTAGATTATTAATTGGATGACACACAGAGGTGGTACGAGCACTAGAGCGTAGGATATTACCCACTATGTTCCCATGCTTCTGAATAACCGTAGGATTTTGAAATGGTAATGGAAGGTGGGGAAGACTTAGACAAATTGGGATAGAGGTAGGATCACGATTCATGATGATATCAAAAGTCCACCGGAGATGAAAATACATGAAACTATTGCAACACCTAGGGGAACTATTCCACTGATGAATTAAATCCTCCTCCGAGGTGAATCAAATCATGAAATTTTAATTATCTAGAAGTCAGACGACCGTGTGCTCTTGCAGATCCCAATTTCCATTAAAAACTGATCGAACTCATCCACTGATGGTCTTTGAGCATTAAAACAAGCCACCATAGTATGTTATAGGTGACTCATTGCTTTAGTGATCTCCAACATCGAGATTTGAAGCTGTGGATTACCAAGATGTAGATCAGGGACTTTTGGGATTAATGCAATTGCTGGGAACTCCGTGAGGTAATTTGGGTTAGACAAAGGCACAAATGGGATTTGTGGCATCTTAAGTGGTATAGCCTCACCATCATCCCCCCTCCCAAATCAAGTAATGGGGGATCCTCATCAAGCATGCTAGGGTTCCAACATTGATCGTCAATCTCCCAAACTAATGGTCATAACTAATAATACATTGAGGCATGTTGATTAACTCCAATTCAACTATTACAATATTAATGTAAATAAAAAATGAAAAATTATGAGACACAAAAGTGAAATAAATTAAAATTAACACACTATTATTCATATTTTTTATAGTTAACAAAGATGGTAACAGTAGTAATGATACATGAAATTTTATATAAATGAATAAAAAAAATTCCAAAAATATGGTAGGATTATTAAAAATAGTCCAACCTGCTGAACCATTTTTTATATAAAAAATAATATTTATTCAATATTCTATTGTAAATTATTTTATTTCATATATTTTATTTAAAATAATTGTATTTCAACAAAATAAATAAATAGATAATCATGTAAGGGTAATCATGGAAAAATATACAAAACTAAACAAATATAAACAAAAAAATATCTTATTTTATTTAAGACATTTATTATTAAATAAAATAAAATGATCATATATAAAATTGAATGAAATATAAAAAAGTAAACGAGAAATAATCATATGCTACCAGTAATATTATGAATGTATTTTATGATTTTTCCCCAAAATACTTCTTTATGATCGATTCATATGGCCCAAACCATGTATATGTCATGATCATCATTAATATCTATTAATCATTCCATAAAATTAGTAATATCACATATGTTAAAATCTAATTCCAGTTTATCAACACAAATATATTGTTTTTCTTTGTAAAATAATAGACGAATACTTATCAAAATGATCAAGATCATATAATTTTTTTTCATGTGTTTCGATTATAAAATAATCAGTTGTGTAATCCAATCTATTCATGTTTATAAGTTCCATTCCAAATTCATCATGTATAACATTATTTGTATCGATAACCCATTGTTAGTTAAACACTATAACTTTTTAATTTAATGAAATCAACCATCATTATTCAGTCAATGACTCTATAATATGAACGTGATGCGTGAATTGGGTTTTTATCTTTAGAACTCAAAAAATGCATTGCCTCTATGATCATAAATACACTACTATTTTGAAGATAAATCATGTTGTTCTTTTCATTCATATGAAATGTATATCCATTAATGTCAAACCCAAATCATGATATCAAATTTTAAATTGGACCACCAACTAACCATTGTAATTTTTTTGATGCATCTGATCTACCAAGAATGGTCTCTTTAAATAATGGAAAAAAAGTTTGTTCATTCTCATTGAATGTAAACATATATTTATTTTCTGGATAAAATTATTTAAACACATTAATATGAAATTTTATATATGGGTGAGTATCATCTATGTTATTCAATATGTATAAAAGCACAATCTCTATCTGTTCAACTAACAAAGATTTTCCTTTCTATCCATGGATCCACATTCCCTCATAACTAACTCATTAATGGAGAGATGGAGGAAAACTAGATTTCTCTAAAACATAAAAGTATCTGGTAAAAAACATTGTAACCTCCTCATAAATATAATTTTAAATAGTGTAGGATTCATGTCTATATGGATTTTTAATACACCCCTTTAATATCCACATTTAAATTTCAAAATGCTACATCCAACATAGAAATAAATATCCATAAATATTAATTTTTGTAACCAAATGCACCATTATATAAAAAAATATGGATAAAAATACATTTCCAATTGAAAAAGTATATAAATTTCTTTATTTTCCTAAATGTTCAAAGCATTCAGATCAAACAACATATTACAAATTTTATTGAAAAAATAAAACACTATTATAAAAGTCTTTCATACATGAATATTAAATATTCAATGTAATTCAAATGGTAGAAGTTTTTGTATAATGATATGAAATTCATGATATTTTATACATGCCAACATCAAATCCTATAAGGACACAAAATCTTTTAAATCAGAAGAATAACCCTATGGAACATTGATATCATAAAGACACTGATAAAAGATAATTTTCTCCTTCCTGTATAATATATGATAATATCATGAAATTAATGTTCTCCTTAAATCAATAATGAGTGATAACTCCAATAATATTCCCATTGAATCAAAGTTAAATCTTGCATTCATCCTATATTTATTCATTCCTTAAATATCTTACAATGATCAAATCCAACTATCCCAAATATTCTTCTTCATCTACAAGAAATCAATGCTATGTTACACATAACGATATCTCCAACATGGTATCCAAAAAAATTTGGATTGTTTCTTCCATATATTTTTATCATTACTAGATTAATGAATAATTCCAAAGGTCGCATTATGTTTTTTCAACCACTCAAAATAATAATCAATGGAAAATGGTTTTGGAGAAATATGAAATTCTGGTGACCCATTGAATTCATTTTTTAAAATTCTATAAAATTGATCCCAAGAAAAAAAAATTCAATAACCCCTGTATAATATTTTCCACAAACAGTTCAGATGATAATATGATGTTTGTTGTTCAAAAATTGGACACACTTTATGCCCTTTAAAATTGTATGCATAAAAACTCCCATATGATGGGAATCAATTTATAGTGAACATAATCATTTCATATAGTTGAAAATATTCCATTTTATATTAATAATACACAATAATACCATCCTCCCATAAGATTTTCAAATCATCCATTAATTGTGACAAGAAAACATCAATATCATTTACATGTTTTTTGGTCCATAGATCATTTAATGTAATATGACATATTTTTTCTTCATGATTAATTTGGAGATGATATGTATATTACAAATATAACATAACAAGAACTATGTGTGATACTAAGGATTTTATATGGACTCTTTCCGTCAATGCACAATCCATGTCTAATTTTTCTATCTTCATTTCTAAATGTTGGAAACTAGTTATCAATTTTCATTCACATGGAGAATTAGTTATATGATGTAGTTTTCCATCACTTATTCGATCATCAGTATGAAATCATAACATTTTTGCATCATGTGAATTAGAAAATAACTGTTTCAAATGAGGAATTATAGGATGATACAAAAATATCTTGGTAGGGGTATTTATAACCTCTTAACTATCCAATGATTTTTCTTTTAACTTATAACTTGATATCCCACATTTTTTGAACTAAAAGATAACATATTCAT
This sequence comes from Viscum album, assembly GCA_963277665.1. NCBI lineage: Eukaryota > Viridiplantae > Streptophyta > Magnoliopsida > Santalales > Viscaceae > Viscum > Viscum album. Next base: position 348,793,602 of record OY728135.1, read on the forward strand.
TCCTATATAGAACACCTACAGACATGTAGTTTTTTACAATAATCCCTTCTTTAATAGTGTTTTATTCACTTTATAATGTTAATTAGGAAGATAATAGCCTGTTGGAATAAAATATTTCCAAAAATTTAGAAAATTGGTAATATTTTTCCCACACCATCCATGTTTCACCTTCTTGTTGATCCATATTGACACAGATATGAAAACTGTAAATATAATAAAACCCAGATACAATTTTTTTTCATCATCACCATATAGGCTCTCGATTGTCAATTCTATATAAATTTCATCAATATAAATATCATAGAACATTTATTCAATTTCATCAAAGTTATCATCTTACAATGTATCATAATCAACAGATCTAAACATATTTCTAGTTTCAGTATACCAAATCCTAGGGATATGAATAAAACTAAATCCCTAAAAAATTAAATGATCTTTGAACTCTATAATTTTTAAATTCTTCATAATTATTCATTTAAATAATAGAAGGAAAAATGTCATTGTTTGGAAAATTTCCTTTAGAAAATTTTGAAAAATCATCAACAACATCCTCATATTAGTTACTCATTTGAATTTCCATAATCCAACATTGAATCATTATTAACTATAATAAATATATAAAATATAAATATTTATAAGATAAGATAATTTTATATTTATATGATATATTCCCTAATTTGAAATTAACAAAAATTGAATATATAAAACAAATATATGCATATTCGAAAAATATAATTATAAATTATATACAATAATGGAAAATAATTTTAAAAATAAATCATAAATCATAAGAAGATATGATGGAAATAATTTTATAAAGACAATATAGTAATACAATATATTTTGGAATCTAATATACATACTTCTTGAGATATTATATGCATATTCATCAATGTTGTAAGTATTTTTGTTGATGATAGATTCGGTTAGGGAAACATATAGAATTAAAATGAAATTGGTGTTGGGATAAAAAATATATTCAAATTCTCATACATTTAATGATATTTCGAGAAATCAATTAATTCATTATAGGTAGGATATATAATAAGAACCCATGATTGGTTTTTTTTATAAATTCATACCACCCCAAATGGTTTTCTAATGTTCCATAGTAATTTCCAATGACTAAAAACCCATAACTAGGCCATCAAAATATTGGTTTTCAGGATCTATAAATATAATATTTTCAATTCTGACAAGTGGAATATTGATCCGTCACCTAATTTCCATATATGATGAAATAATAAAATTCCTAACTCATAATATTGTATATGATTATCATTTTAGTAAGATATACATGATGATATACATTAGAAATAATGTTTCTATATTGAGGCCAATATTAACTAAGTTACTTATCATAGAAAAATCAATATTTATAGGGGAAAAACATTATTACTTACTTAATTACCCTGAGTTCCTAAAAAATAGACAAAATGGATTGATTCAACAAAAGGAAACTACATGATTCATATATTTATTAAATGTAATCCATAATAAATAAGTCTCATCTCATGTCCAATACCCTCTCTAGAAATATCCCAATTTTTCATTTATTATTGAATCATGTAATAATATAAAACATATAATTTAAGTAAAAATTATATTCAATGCATATTATATACCATGGGGATAACAAATGAGGGTTTCAAAACACCAATAAAACCTTTTTATTTGATATCAAATAAACCATTGACGCCAAATTTGAAAGCAGTGTATTGACCATCCCTTGAAAACGAAAAAATGGTCAAAACGTGAGAAACATATCATACATCCCATATTATTTTGTTCAAACCCCAAAATAAGATCATTAATTAAAAATATAGCATTAAAAAATGGGTTATATTTATCAAAAATCTAAAATAGATCTAGAACGCATATTTTATGATCAAAGTCATTCGAAAATATTCTCATATTAATTTTCAAAAAAAGGGAATACATAATTTTTTTTTGTATAAAATGGAATCTATGAACATCCAATATTCCATGTAAAGAAAAATTTGAAAGCATTTCACAAAGCTCAAGAATGTCATGGCTAGTAAAATAATGTAATTGCCTAAAAGACCTTCTATATTCACCTTGAATGGCCATTCACAATATACACAAAAGGCCCCTACAATGAAAATATATTAATTCAACAACAATCCTAGAAAATAGTCATCCATATATTTGTTCATGATGGACCCATAATTATGAACCCATGTATTTGGTATGTATTATACTTCTTTTGATGTAAAGAGAGTATATCCTAAGACATATCCCCCTTGAGAAATAATCTACCATGATGAAGGGAGTTGAAAATCATCATAAAAAGTATGGATAGATGTAATGAAAATATAAGAGATAATATGAGGATATTAAACAAGATTGTAATATGAGATTTTATTAAATGAAATTGAAAAGCAGACAGTTAGGGTATTTGTGACATTAAATTAGTGATATAGGGGTGTATAAGGCTCACTTTGGAGTTGGTAGTCAATCAGATTGAATGAACCGACGAAAATGATGTTTTATGAAGCTGAAAAATAATGTTCGAGGCCATTGCACAAATGAAATGAGGTTAGGGTTTCTGTGTGTGAGATAAACGATTCTTCCTTTACACGACTGAAAAAGACTAAAATGACTCAAAATGAGAATTCATAAAATTTGAAATTATTTATCACATCGGTTATTATATAAATTATTTTATAGTGAAATTTTATTAGATTTATCACATCAGTTATATAAAAACTAACATGATTAATTTATTTACCATGTATGTTATTTTATAACTAATGTTATAACGTAATGAGATTTTCATTATCACATCGTTTATTCTATATCCAACGTAAAAAATGCACTTCATCGCATCATCAACAGAAAAACTAATGTGATAAAGGATGATACATCATTTTTTAGGTCAGTTATAGGATAAATGACATGATAAGTAAATTTACATGGTGTTTCACGCCAGTTTTGAAAAATGGATGTGAAAAGAAAAATGTGAATAATATTTTTTTACTAGTTATGTCATTAAAGTAATCATAATATCCTTAATCATCCATGTTAGTATAGGTAAGATGTGAAAACATTATTCTAGTCCTCGATATACCCACTTATCTAGTGATAAAACAAATATCATGGAAAACATTATGTCCAATAACTTCTCATGATCTTCCACTAAAATATTTATTTTATATCAAGATGTATAATTATAATTATAGGGTTAACCTCAGAAAAATATTGATAAAAGTTTCTCTTAATTTTATCCCATAAAGGATCTAAAAAACTATTATCTCTTTTTATTAGAGGAATAAATTTGATTCCAATATCCAACATTTATTAATCTGTACACCATATAATCTATATTATATAATATTACACATATTGACATATAATTGCGGCCATCTCACTACCTATAATATATAATGAGTCAGATTCAAAATATTAATATATATGGTTTCATCTATTTTGGCCACTTATAACTGAAAATCAACCAAAATACATTTTGTTTCCACTGGCATTTAGTTTCCTAGATTTCTTTAGTTTCATACTTTTTTTCATAATACAATAGGTATCTCATTACCTTTTATTACAAAATATTAATGAAAAAAATTAATATTTCTAATGATTGACTAACCACTTATATAGTCTGAAATTGAGATGTAGTCTTTAAAAGATATAATTAAAAATCATGCAATTCATATATACCTTGAAATTTACACTAAATAAATAATATCTACCATGCATAAATTTTTAATCCACCAAATATAATTACTAATATTTCAAAGAATAATTCATTTCATGTTCATTCATCAATGATGATTTTTGTTAAATGAAAAAACCTCCTTATATAAGAACACACCCTAGACATACTCCCAATGAATTACAATATACCAAATATAAAGCATCCTTATTCTGTAGGATAAGAATTGGTTCCTGAAACACTCCAACTGATTATATTAAATTCTTATCTTATTCAAACATAAAACATTTTGAAGTCAATTTTTTCAAAAGTGAAGAAATTTTTTTTTATAATTATTTATTAATAATTTGATAATAAATAGTTTTTAAAATGAAACAATCAGCCTCAAATACATTTTTAGGACTCTCCGAAGATATAATTACATTGAATTTATTATAATCAACTAAAATTCCTATAAATGAAACTACATTTTGTATACATTTCATAGCGTATTTTTGAAAGTGATATTTTGAGAACATCATGTATAACTTATGTTCAGGAAAAACTCTTAACAACATATTGATAATATCCATGGTTTGATATTTGTCATGAATAGATTCAGATATAATTTAAAATAATTACCATAACATATTATAAATATTTATGGAAGATTCATTTGGTCATGTTCATGAACAAAAAAGGGTACTTTACCCATACCAAAAGGTGTATCTAAAACTCATTGTGTCCATAACTACTATAAATCATATTTATACGAAATATCTTTGATTATATTAATTTATTCATAACATTTTTATACTCTGTTGAGTATTTTTCATGTAAAAGTTCATAATTAGTGTGAAATACCCATGTTTTACTTCAAAATATACTTTTTGAGCTTTATATTAATTCATCTAATTGAGTTAGTTTTCTATTGTATTTATAACACTCAACATAATTATCCAAATATTATGATTTGTATATTTAGAGTTCCATATTATATTTCCAACATATCATTATAGAGAATATTTGCCCAATTTGGTCAGTTTAAGGGTCATATGGGCCCCATATGAGTTCTCGATGAATCAATTAAGAAACTATATTAACCATGATGTTGGAATTTCTAAGATCAATATCGATGTAAAAATTCTTTCATTCATAACCAAAGGAAGAAATATAACACAATTCATTTAGGAAAAAAATTAATGTACCAAATCTACCAAAGAGGGTCTCAAATGAGGACTTGAAATCGAATCCAATATTGTTTCTAGGAAATAAAATCAACACACAATACACGAATTTTCTCCAGATATAGACATACATTTGATCTGAGGATTTTTACTCTGAAAGCCGAGATATATGCGACCAACCTTGTAGAAGAAATGATGATGATTTTTGTAACATCATCTTTCCAAGTTCCGCCCAAAGGTTCCGTGTACCCGGTTGGTCACATGACCTCATGTTCATTTCCCCAAATACCAAAGGATGTGACTAATAGAGATAACATTGGGTGCGATAGTGGAGAAACTAAGCCCTCATTGGAATGGTAGCACTTCATAATTCCAATAATATAAAAACAACAGATGTAGTAATACTATACAATAAGTAAATAGTAGGATACATAAAGTAAATAATCAAGTGGAGTATATATATAAATTATGAATGTCAGTTATGTATAGGAAATTAGCAAAACATATCATAGTGAAGAAATATATAACTAAAACAAGGTACAAATAAAAAATGAAAACTCTAACATAATTGAATGCCTTATCATTGTCCCATGCTATCCATCTCCATAACAATCAAGAACCTAACATATAAGGGATATTTAAGTTATCTATATATGATACAATATATTCTGGTTGGGTACCAAAGCGTGAACCAAATTGGGTGTGAGAAAAATCCTAGTAGGAAACCAACCAACGATCTATGCTTAACTATCAGTGAATATATATAGAATGAAATATGAAAAATTCTATAGTAAACCAGGAAGTACTAAAACTAAACAATCCAAAGTATTCAAATACATTAATTAAAATTTACGAATTATTCAAAAAAACAAATACAAGAAACCCTTTTGGAATTTATCATAGTTTAACCCCACATTTTCCGCATAGACGAAGACACTCTGAGGAAGCACTCACTATCAATTCCTCTTGTGGTCTTTTAACAGTAATCTACAGTCTCTCTGATGAATTATTTAATGTCCAATACCCCCTATGGTCTCATTACAGTACACTACATTCACTTCGATGGAGCACTCAATGTCTATCACCCCTATGGTCTCCCAGTGTATAATCAAGCATAGACTCTGGGGAATCCCTCAACATCCATTCCCCCTATAGTTTGACTATACCAGGTTCCCACAGCCCTGTGTAATACAGTCGTTCACAAACGATATCCAGTAGCCAAAGTAATATCAACTACTCCAAGGATAATCAACTACAATGCATATAACAAGCATGTCATATAATATCAACTTCATCCAAACAACACTAAGCTTTGAAACAAAATAGCCGAACATGTAGTTCTAGGACCAACTACCAATATCAATCAAATATGGGAAAACTCATCCATAAGAATGGTAATTAGCCCTATTCAGTATCAAAATCCCTTTCTCAAGAAAACAAATATCAGGCATCAATAGGGTAAAAATCCAAAACACAAAATACCCTAAACATTGATATTCGGCACATTGTGAAAAATAAAATCCAAATACAACTATGGAATAGAACAAACCACCTACCTAGATGTTGTAAAATCGATATAGTTGAAGCTAGTACTATGATTTGATCTAGAACATAATATATCTACAAAACATAAAAAGTGTTCAACCACAAAAATCTCATAATAAAAGAGAAATTAGTAGGAGCGACTAAAGTGGAAGAGAGAACTCAAATAGTCAATTCCAATGCAATCAATGATGTTCAATTTAGAGAATAGAAAATCGATCAGTGGCTCAGTGAATGTTCTGTGATTTTTATTGCACCTACATGAGACGGGTTCAGAAGAAGTTGTTTTTGTATTTGATACATGGTCTCAGTCCGATATATCAAATAAAAATAAAAATACATTATTTGTTCTTTAAGGATGTAACACCTCCAGATTTCACAGTACTTTATTTCTTCTATATAATTCATTAACTTGCACTATATGCAACACTTAGTTTAAGCGCACTATGACTTACCAAACTAGCCATTCAAAAGTGTTTATGAATAGTATTAACAGAATTTTTAATTTTATATAATCCTTATAATTTTAGAATCCATATTATCAGTTTCATAGAAATTTTAGGAGAACAAATTCATTTTTTCAGATAAAAGAAGTATTTTTTAATGCAATTTTATTGCCTTTTTTTGGTAAACCATTTTTAAATAAAATATTTGAAATTTTATATATTAAATTTGACAAAATATACTTCTAATTTATAATCAAGACTTAAAATTTTAGTTTTGATAAATTTTTGGTGTTTTTCTAATAACTTTCATATTTGTGAAAATAGAGAAAAATACTAAATTTTAACTGTAAATTTTTTTTTAATAAAAATAATTTATAGTGTTTAAATATAAATTTCAATGGTTTGTAGAATAATTAGATTATATTTTTACTATTTAATCCAATGTTGGTCGTTGGAATTATTTTCACTTCGAAATTAGACACAAACAACTGTCAATCTTTTAGTAATTATTATGTCTAAAAAATATGCTTTTTTGGTTTGGGAAACAGAAATTATGTTTTAATTAATAAATGAAATTTCTATATTTTGAATTTTCTAAAATATAAATGTATTTTGAATTTAGAATATCAAAATTATCATAAGGTAAATTTTTGGTATGTTTCTTAAAACTTACAATTTTTGATGAATAGTGAAAAAACAATGTGTTATTGGTTAAAACCGAATTCACATTTAAATAATTATTTATTTTATTTAAATTTATATTATTTAAAAATAGACACATAATTCCTATATATGATCAATTAAATTAATTATAGTCATTTTATAATAATTTTAGATATATAAAAAGTTTCATGAAATTTTAGAGTCTTTTACCAACCTTATAGGAGAATTTGAAAATTTGCATAAAATTTTTTTTTCCCTATTATATGAGTAAAATTTTAGAAATAAGATAAACACAGTAAACCAAAGTGAGTAAAATGTGGTTCAATAAGATGAAGAAATTTTTTGCTGAATAGTATTTTTGGTCTTTTAATTAACACGATTAAAAGTAAATTGGGTAATTTAGGGAAAAATTACATTATCATTACCCTAACAGCTTTAATAATTCTATTGGATAAGTATATATCGACCAAATTATCTCTTAGAAGAAAAATATGATCCTTTTGGTGAACTTAGATTAGATTAGGGCATTTATTATATTTTATTTTATGAAAAGTTAAAAGTATTAAAATTCAATGTTTGTTAACTAAACCATTTTTAATATGTAGTCATAGATAAGATAAATTCACCTAAAAATATTCATTGGAAAGATAAAAATATTTAATATATAATTTTATTTTATTTAAAAAAATTAGACATTAAATAATTATATTAAATTATGACACAATGATGATGAAATAATATTCTTATTAATGAATGATTAAAATAATTAATATTATAAATATCAAAATAAATATAAATTCATACTTTTGATGCATTAAACTAATTTTATCTTATAATATGTCATGATAGTGTTGATTAAATAAATTATTTTCTATGAGATAAGGTTGTTATGACTTTCACCAAAACAAAATACACAATAGTGTCAAAATCAAAAAAAATGAGTTTTAAAATAAAATAAAATATTATTAAATTATATAATATACCTAAAAATATATGATTTGGAAAAATGGATTAAATACTAATATATATATCATTAATTGACCTCTTGAGATTCTATTGGAAGTTTATTTTATGTTTATTAACCAAATAGTGTATGAATACAAGAAGCCATGGAAAAAAGTAAATTATTTTACTTAGAGTTAAATTAAAAATATAATGTTAAAATGGTTACGAAAACATTCTTAAAACCAATTGGTTGAGAGTATTTTGACCCATCCCCACCAAATACTCTAAATAAAACATTTTGGGTCTATTATAAACCGAATATGTATTTATTATAAAATAATATTTTGTGTTTTTTTCTAAAGTTCCCTTCACCCCTCTTATAAAAGGGAACTTTCTCTTCTCTCAAATTCACACCTCCAAAGCAATTTTTTCTACAAAACCCTACACAAAAATATCCTACCAACTATATTGATTCATCCTAGAGGCCTTAATTTGGTCATAAATCCATCCTATAAATCCCTTTTGATCAAATTAATAGGATGAAACTGAATAAGAGGTAATCATTTCACCACACTCTTTCAAGCTCTTTTCTACTTCCACTTACACTTTCTTTTTTATTACCATACCGAAATAATAAATCCATTACCTTATATATATAATGAGGTTATTATAAATATGTCACATCCAAATTCATTATTTTATCCATCCTATGAAGGATAATGTCACCATGTGTGCGTACATACAACTTACTATCTCAACAATGTGGTGTGATTTGTTATTCAACACTATGTTATTTGGAGGGATTTAATGATGAGTAATATGTATATAAATAATGAAAATAACCTGATAATGTCTTTGAAAAATTAATATACCATCCAATTCCACACTATTATGAAAATGATATTTTCGATCGTGCATATGTACGGATTATCGTCTCCACGACGCGATTAGATTCATTTCCACGTTCACCATTCATCGACGATTATAAATATACTTATTACTAATAAGTAGGTAATATATGACATAATAATGATCTAGAGATAAATAAATGTATTTATATATGTATTTACTTACTTACATATATCTTATTCACTTACTTCTATTCAATATGATATTAAAACAGAAAAAACATTTATGCGTACGTACGGCCTACTGTCTCCATCAAAATTGTTTTCCATTTCATAGAACTATCTATTATAAATATTTATATTATAAATATTTATATTATAAATGTTTATATTATAAATATATATGATATATAAATCAAGTTTTATATTATGAAATTGTTGATATCATGGTATAATTGATACTATCAAGAATAATATGTTAAAATACATATGATAAAGAAGTGATTATTAACCAAAATGTTAATTTTACAAGAAAACATTATTAAATGGGTAGTAAAAATTCATAAATGAATCATGTATGATATAATAAATATGAATATGGTTCTGGTATAATCTAATAACATACATTGGTCATTATACAGTAGGATAAACATACCCTCTACCAAAAGAAAGTGCAATGTAAGGGTTAATTTCTCAATATCTCTATTATACGAGGTTATTTTTACGTATGTATATAGTGGGAGATATTTAGTATCCATGTATATGATTCAAAAAAGAGTTTTCAAAGGGATTATTTTTAAGGTAATTTTTTCAAAAACATCATTTTAAATGCTTCAAAGATTTATTCTTCTAAACATTTATCATTAATATCTAAGTTTTCAAAATGGTTTTAATGATTTATTTATATAGACTTGAATATTTTAAAATCATAATTACATTCAAAAGTTTTAAAGTGATATGGTATAGTTTGAAATAAAACAATGTTTTATATGACTTTTATTATATTAATTTTAAATGATTTCATTAAAAGGGATATTTCTCTCAATGATTTTTATAGTTCATTTCCAACTATGTCAAAATCCTTTATGAGATATTATTCTTGATCGAGGTTGATTTATAATGATACAAATATTTCATATTGTATAGAAGGTTTTGTGATATGTTTGAAAATGGAAGTGTTATTTTTATACAACTCATGGTTTATGGATAATGTATTGACCTTTTGTGTCCTAGTTTTGAAACGAATTATTAGGTGAAGTTTTAACATTTTCAATTGAGGAATGCATTGGACTTAGTAACCGATGGGTGGAGGCCGCTATTGCTCCTCAATGCATCTGTAGGTCACATGAGACAATTAGATGCCAAATTGGTCGAGGCCTTTCCAAATTTTATATATGGTTTTGGATGAGGCTTAAATCATTTTTAGACTTCTTGGTTGGGTCCTTGACAAGATGTTTCAGAATGTCCAGCATTATACATTCCCTCATTGTGAATTTACATATTACATGTGATTATTCGACAGGTAGAATATCCAAGTTCATGTTTATAAGTTAATTTTTTATTTATTTTTTCCATATTATGTTCATGTTTTTGTTTGAAAGTATGTTCTTTTAATTACATATCTTTCATTGAATGATTATATCTTTCACTAAATTAGTTTCCCTTACCGAGCATCTGAGCTCACACTTTTCTTATGTTTTATTTTCCTAGGATATGAATAATTTTGTTATGAGTGACTTGCAACCATAATCTAGGAGGCCTGGACATCTCTAATAAAATAAATTTCAATTTTTTTCTTTTCATGTTGTAATGTTTAACTTCATGTATGTAATCTATTTTCCAAGACATCCAAACTGATCGGTCCTTTGGAATTGATTCCTTGTAATCATGTCAATGTTTAAAAATAATGCATTGACTCTGGGTAACTAGGTTCGAGGCATTATATTTGGTATCAAGGGAAGTTTAGTACAATCTTCGAAAACAATATTTAGATAAACTATTATTAGAGACCATTACTCTAAGACGAACTTTGAGGATTAGTATAGAAAAACATTCTAAAATTTTGTTAATGTAGAGATTTTATATATTTTCCTACCAAAACATCCATGTCTGGATACGAGCAGGTAGAGGTAGCTTTGGCACAGATTTACCTAGGAGTGAAAACTATGACATGGAATATCAGTCTTGACCCATGGTATCCGTGTACACGATAATGGGCCTTGTTGCACTCTTGGTTATGACACTCCTAGGGGATATGCTTAGGGTAATTCACAATTTCATTACAAACGATAATGAAGGATTTAAGAGTAAATACTTATACAAGGAAAACACTTTTTTTATTATAGATTATATCCATAACCAATAAAATTTATGTTAGGTATTTTACAAGTTTGGAATTATCGATTGTGATTCATAAACTGACCCAATGTGTGCTATTATTTATAAATGGCGCCCGGATGAATGAAGATGAACTCAAATAATAAGCATGATCCAATGAGTAATAATGATCATATTGTTTATAGTATTAAGTCAACATTTAGAAGGGAAATAGTATCCCAAGTATTATCAACATATGAAGAAACAATATCAGGTTTTAATAAGATAAGTAATGAATTCTATGAGTCTTATGGCTTTGAAGGGAATCCAGAGAAGAAAAGGATTGTAGAGAGAATGATGGATAAAGGGAAGAAGGGAAAGAAGGATCATCCCATATGTGATAATTGCGGAATAAATCACCTTAGTAAAATCATGAAGGGAATGAGAGTTTTTTATGAATGTTGAGAAAAAGGACACAAAGTACATGATTTCAAGGATAAGAAAAAGGTTTCAGTTGTACAATTCTTCATCTTCAAGGAGTTGGGTTACTACACAAAGCAATGACTAAATAATCAGAGTATACCTCAAATGATGCTATTAGATAATAATAAAGTTATGATACTACCACATATGAAGAGGAATGACTAGTGTTGTTTTGTTTTTTGTTAAAATATTATGTCATTTCTGTGTTTTATCGATGAAATACCATTTATATGAAATACAGAAATAAATAAGGAATGTACTAAAATATTATTTCGTTGAGCATTTCAGATTATATGGTTTTATGAAAAGTGACTGACCAAAAAGTTAAAAATTTTGGAAAATACATGGTTGGAGGAATGAAAAACCTTAATATATTCTTGATAATGATATAGTAATTTTGGAATAAGATATTATTTATTTGGATACATTATATTGGATATTCTTGACTATTTTTGGTACTGATTAATGGATTGTTTATTTCATCATTGTTGGAATTTTCAATATATTTGGATATAAGAAATTTATCGTGTATTCTATATAGAATAAGGGAACATGAATGTAATAAATAGGTTATTATGGTAATTCTGGGTGTTACCATCATTTAAATGAATACATGATGAAGGTATTCACATGTTTGTTGGTGGAAAAAAAGATATTCATTGTGTATTATATCTTTATAATTTTTGGACTTTGAGTTTGGAATGAAGTATTTTGGATAATTATAAATGTTAGAATGGATTATGATTGACATTGGATTCCATTGTTAAGGTAAAATCATTTCTTAATATTATTTTTTGGATTTTTTTTATAAAAGTAAAAACCGGAGATCGGACGACAACCAGTAGCATCCTTCAAGGCCGCGAGACTCGAACCCACAACCGAAGGCCGACAAAGGTGCATCACCTACCTCTGCCCTACGTGATGTTCTAGATTGTATAATATAGTTTATTAAAAGGACTGATTGGTGAATTATAACATCACTTTTTTTGGAACCATATACGGTAAGGAAAAATAGAGTATTTTTATGTTCTATTATCTTTTATAGTGAAAGATGAGTTTGTGAAAAAATTTACTTAACGGATGGAACTCTACATATCAAGTATATTTTTTCTCTTATTCTATGAATAAATTAATTCTTAAACTTTATTTAATTGATCTTAAAGACAAAAATTTGTTATCTTATTACCTTATGTTTTGTTGAACCGATGATTTTTTAAATCATCATAGATTGATGGCTTTGAGGCCCTTGATTTTACACTTGTTTGTGATTGATGTCGTCAATAACTCCCAATAAATATTTACATATTCCCTTTATGTGTATCTAATTGCCACTAATTTTCTCTTAATTTTGATCATAATTTGGTGGTGACATTTTCATTTCCCTTTCCCTCTTATTAAGACTAAATTTTATTAACCCAATTTCTGATTGAGTTCTCCACAAAGGCAGTTTTCTTTTTTAACCCTTTATTTTAGAAGAACAATTTCAAATTACGAGGATTAAATTTATAGAAGGTATAATCTTACACCCCAAGATATCATTGTACATTATTACTTCAATGTAATTCAATAACATGCACTACACACAACACTTAGTTCAAGCCCACCATGACTTACCAAACTAGTTGTTCAAAAGCTGTTATGAATTATATTAACTGAATTTTGAATTTATATAATAATTTTAATTTTAGAATAAAAATTATGTGTTTCTTAGATATTATATAATAAAAAATACATTTTTTCAAATAAAAGAAGTATTTTTTTAAATGCAATTGTACCGAGTTTTTTTGGCGAACCCTTTTTAAATCCTATATTCGAAACTTTTATTTATTATATATGACAAAATAAACATCCTATTTTGAATCAGAAAATAAAATTTTAGTTTTGATAAATTTTTGGTGTTTTTCTGATAACTTTAATATGAGGATGAATAGTGAAAAATACTAAATTTTAACTGAAAACAACTTTTTTTATAAAAATAATTTATTGTGTTCAACTATACATTTGAAAGGTTTGTAAGTATAATTAGATTATATTTTTACTATTTAATCAATTTTTTTTCCTTGGATGTAATTTCACTTTGAAATTGGACATAAACAAGTTTCAATCTTATGGAAGTAATTATTTTTTAAAAATATGTTTTTTGGATTGGACAACGGGAATAAATTTTAAATTAATAAATTCATTTTCTATATTTTTAATTTTGTATAATATACTTAATTTTTGAATTCGGAATATCAAAATTAACTTATGGTGAATTTTTGGAATATTTCTTAAAACATTCAATTTTTAATGAATAGTGAAAAACATTGCGTTATTGGTTAAAATAGACTTTACATTTAAATAATTATTTATTTTATTTAAATTTATTATAGGTCAAAATAGATACAAAATACCTATATAAGATCAATTTAATTTATTGGAGTAATTTTATAATATGTCTAGATATATAAATATTTTATTGAAATTTTACCATCTTTTACCCAACTTCTAAGAGTAGTTGTAAATTTTCACAAGAAATAATTTTACCTCTTTTGTGAGTTTTATTTAAAAACTCCTAGAGATGTGGTTAACCTCACTAAGAAAAATATGGTTCAATAAGATGAAAATTATTTTTGGTGAATAATAACATTGCACTTTTATTTACTACCGTTAAAAGTAAATAGCATAATTAAGGGTAAAAAAAATTATATTTACCCTAACACATTTCCTAATTCAATTTGATAAGTATATTTTGACCAAAATCTTCCTCATAAAAAACATGATCATTTTGGTCCACTGGGATTATATTGGGGAATTTATTTTATTTTATTTTATTTTATGAAAAGTTAGAAGTTTTAAAATTCAATTTTTTACTAAACCATTTATAATATGGCTATATACATAAGATAAATTCGAAAATAAATATTCCATAAAAATATAAAATATATATACAATAAGGGTAATTTATTTATAATTTCAAAACATTAAATAATTACATTTATGTTTGACATAATGATGATGCAATAATATTCTTATTAATGAATGATTAAAATAATTTCGACTATAAATATCAAAATAATTATAAATTCAAACTTTTGATGGATTAAAATAATTTTATAGGTTAATATGACATGATATGGTTGATTATATAATTTTTTTTCCAAGATATAAGGTTGTTGTGACTTTCAATAAATCAAAATACCCAATAGTGTCAAAATCAACATACATGAGTTTTTAAAACAAATATTATATTATTAAATTGTATAATACTCCTAAAAATCAATGGATTATAAATTTAAATTAAATAAAAATATATATTTCATTAATGAACCAATTGATATTATCTTGGAATTTTAGAGTACGTTTATTAACCATATTGTGTATGAATACTAGAAGACATGGTAAACGATAAATTATTTAACTGAGAGTTAAATCTAAAAGGCAGGGTTAAAATGGTTACCTAAACTTGTCTAAAACCTATTAGTTGATAGGACTTTCACCCATAGCCACTGTAGCCTAGAAATAAAATAATTTTGGATCCATTATAAACATAATAAGAATTTATGATAAAAAAACTATTTTATGTTTTTTCTAATATGCCCCTCATCCCTCCTATAAAAGGCCACTTCCCCTTATCTCAAATTCACACCTCCAAAGATATTTTTCTCAGCCTAACCCTACCTAAATATCCTTCCAAATGTCCTACCTTCATCTTAGAGGCCTTACGAAGTTCATAATGCCAACCTATAGAGCCTTTTTGATCAACTGAAATGGAAAACCCCGAAGAAGAGATAATCATTTCACCACCCTCTTTAAAGTTCTTTTCTTCTTCCACTTACTCTTTATTTGTTATTACCATAACAAAATAATATATCCAGTACCTTATATATATAGTGACGTTATTATAAATATGGCACAATCATATTCATTATTTTATCCATCCTATGATTGATAGTGTAACCATGTGGGCGTACGTACAACTTATTATCTCCACGTCGTGGTGTAATTTGTTATTCAACACTATAATATTACGATGAATATAGTGATGAGTAATATGAATATAAATAATGAGAATAACATGATAATTTCTCTTTAAAATTAATATAACATCCAATTCTACACCATTATAAAAATGATATTGTCGCTCTTGCGTATGTATGGATTATCGTCTCCACGACACGATGAGATTCATTTCCACATTCACCATTAATCGATGATTATAAAAATATATATTACTCATAAGTAAGTAATATATGAAATAATATTGATACTGGATATATATTTTTATATATATATATATATATTTGTGTACTTACACATATCTTATTCACTTACTTCCGTTCAATACGATATGAAAACAGAAACAACATTTACGCATACGTACGACCTACAATCTCCATAAATAGTGTTCTCCATTTCATATATATATCTACTATAAATATTTATATTATAAATATATAAGATATATAAATCAGGTTTTATGTTATGTAATTATCTAAATCATGATATAAATTATATGATCAAGAATAACAAGTTAAAATATATACGATAATGAAAGAGAATATTTACCAAAATATTAATTTAACACGAGATTCATTATTAAATGTGTAGTATAAAGTCATAAATTAATCATGTATGAAATCATAAATATGAATATGGTTTTGGTATAATTTAATAACATTCAATGGTCATTATACTAAAGGTTAAGCATACCCCCGACCAAAGGAAAGTGAAAGGTAAGGGTTACTTTATAAATCTCGTTATTATATGAGGTTAATTTTACATAATTATCTATTGGGAAATATTTATTAACCATGTAAATGTTTCATAAAATAGTTTTCAAATGGATTCTTTTAAAGGTAATTTTTACTAAAACATCATTTTAAATGTTTTAACGATTTATTCTTCTAAACCTTTACAATTAATGTCCATGTTTTCAAAATGGTTTTAAGGATTTTTTTATATGGACATGAATATATTAAAATGTTAATTCCTTTTAAAATTATCAAAGTGGTATGGGAATCTTTGACTCAAAACTATATTTTAAATGACTTCCTTTATATGAATTTTAAATTATTTCATTAAAAATGGTTATTTATCTCAATGATTTTTTCTGATCATTTTCAACCATGTCAACATCCTTTACGGGATATTATTCTTGATTGAGGTTTATTTATTATGATACAAATATTCCATATTATATAGAAGGATTTTTGATATTTTTGACTATGGATGTGTTATTTTGATACCAAACATTGTTTCTGGATAAAGTATTGACATTTCGTATGCTTTTTTTAATACGAATGTTTATGTTATGTTTAAACCTTTTCATTTAAGGAATGAATTTGGATATAGTATGTGACTGGTGGAGCCCGTTATAGCTCCTTGATGTATCAGTAGGTATCCGGAGACAATTAGACATGGGATTGGGCGAGGACTTTCCCAATTTGATATATGGTTTTTTCCAAGGCCTAATTCATTTTTAGACCTCTTGGTCGAGGCCTTGACAAGATGTTTCAGAATGTCCAGCATTATGAATTCCCTCATTATGAAATTATTTACTACATGTGATTATTATACTTGTAGAAAATCCATGTAATTGTTTATATGATAGTTTTTGGTCTATTTTTTCCATATTATGTTCATGTTTATTCTTGAAAGGATGTTATTTTTATTAAACATATAGCCTTATAATTTTAAAGCATTCACTAAATTAGTTACCCTTACTGAGAATCTGAGCTCCACCGTATCTTATGTTTTATTTTCCCATGATATGAAGAAGTTAGTTATGAGTGACTTGCATGCATAATATATGAGGCATGAACCTTTCTAGTAGAATAAATTACTGTTGTTTTTCTTTTCATGTTGTAATGTTGAACTTCATCTATGTAATCAATTTTTCCAAAAATACTAAACTGATCGGTCCTTCAAGACATGATTCCTTGTAACTATGGAAATGTATTAAAATAATGCCTAACATTGGGTAACTGTGGTCGGGGTGTTACAAAGGATTCATGGTGTGTATGCGAATTTTCTAGGCCCCACTTTAGGCAGTCTCTAGGTAACCCCCCACGACAATTTACTGGCCATTACAAGGCACATAATCAGCTACTCGCGACAACCAGGTACACGTCGTGTACTCCAATGTACACAGTGAGTAGTCCTTAATTTTCTATAACTCTCCTTTTTTATCAAAAACACCAAAAAACAAGATCCATACCTAAAAAAAAGATTAGGTTTCTTACAAACATCCCCGCTTAATGAAATTCATCCCCAAATATCCGTACAAAGGTGGCCGAGAAGAAACCACGAATAGCTCCGACCACTTCAATCACACATCAGTCTCCCTCTCCCAATTCTCATAATGTAATTGTCTTTGCTTCCATTGAACTTGTACCAGAGTAACAAACCTTCTAGAGGAAAGAATTGTGCTTTGATCCATAATTCAGATAGGATACTCCCCAAATGATGCATCAACCTCCAACTCAACCTCCTCTCGATGAAAGACATGAGATGAGTATGAGATGTAACGTTTGTGCTGAGTAACATGCAAGAGGTTGTGCATATCCTAGTACCTCTAAGGTAACATCAATTGATAGGCAATCAGACCAACTCTCCCAAAACCTCAAATGGCCCGACGTATCTCAGTGAATGCGTTACCTGCCTCATAATCCTCTTATGTCCCATTCTCAGTGAGACATGTAGGAAAACATGATATGGATTCATGCCATTAACACACAATCCACGTCTGATATATTTATCTTCATTTCTGAATGTTGGAAACTAGTGATCAATTTTCATTCACAGAAGAGAATCAGTTATATGTCGTATTTCTTCCATTACATATATGATCATCAGTATGACATCATAACATTTTTGAATCAAGTGAATTAGAAAATAAATGTTTCAAATGAGGAATTATAGGTAGATACTAAAATATATTGGTAGGGGATTTTATGAACTCATAACCATCCAATGCTTTTTTTATGTTATACCATGATATCCAACATTTAAGGAACTAAAAGATAAAAAATTCATTCCTATATAAAACACATGCATACATGTATTTTTTGAACCATAATCCCATCGTTCATGTTATTTTATTCACTTAATAATGTGAATTAGGAAGATCATTGATTATAGGAAGAATATCATTCAACAATTTTAGAATATTGGTAATATCATTCCCACTCCAACCATGTTTCACCATCATGTTAATCCATATTAACAAATACATTAAAACTATAAATTCCTTAGAAACACGGATACATTGGGTTTTTATTATTACTATATAGGCACGCAATTTTCGTTTCTTTCGGAATTTCCTCTAATTAAAATCACAGATCATTTATTCAATTTCATCAGAGTTATCATCTTGAAATGTATCATAATTAATGTATGTAAACATTTTCATATTTTCACATTACCAAATTCAAGGGCTATGAGTAAAATTAGAACCATGACCAATTAAATTATATTTGATCTATCTAATTTTTATATTCATCATATTTATACATTAAAATCATTGAAGGAAAAATATGACATTTTTTGGAACATTTCATTTATAAAATTCCATTACAGCATCAACAAAATCCTCATATTTGTTACTCATTTGATTTTCCAAATATCCAACATTGAATCATTTTTATCTATAAAAAATAAATAATATATATTTCTTTTCAGGATAAGCCAATTTAATATTTATATGAAATTATCCCTAATTTTAAAGTAACAAAAATTTGATATATTAAACAAATATATGCGTATTTTAAAAATATAAATATAATTTATATAATATAATGGAATATAAGTTTAAAAGTGAATCATAAATCCAAAAAAGATATAATGGAAATATTTTTAAAAATAAAATATAGTAATACTATAAATTTTGGAATCTAATCTACACACTTCTTGGGATATTATATTCATATTCATCAATGATGAATTTTGTTTTGTTGATGATGGATTCGGTTAGGGAACCATATAGAATGAAAATGAAATTCGTTTGGGGATCAAAATTATATGCTAATTCTCATACATTTAATGGTATTTCTAGAAATAAACTATTTCATTATAGGTAGGATATATAATAAGAACTCAGTATTGGTTTTTTTATCAATTCATACCACCCCAAATGGGTTTTTATATAGATCTATAGTAATTTCCTATGACTAAAAATCCATAAATAGGCCATCAAAATATTGATTTTCATGATCTATAAATATAATATTTTCAATACCAACTAGTGGAATACTTATCCATCTCCTAATTTCCATCTATGAAGCAATAATAAATATCCCATCTCGTAATATATTACATGATTCTCATAATATTATGAGATACTTGATGATATATATTACAAATAATTTTTCCAGATTTAGCCAAATATAAACTAAGGTCCTTATCATAGAAAAATCAATAGTCACAGGGAATAAACTTCATCACTTACATAATTACCCTGAGTTCTTAAAAACTATTCAAAATGGACCGATTCATCAAAAAAGAATCTACATGATTCATACATTTATAAAATGTAATCCATAATAAATAAATCTCATCTCATGTCTGATACCCTCTCTAGAAATATACCATTTTTTAATTTATTAATGTATCATGTAATACTATGAAACATCTCATTTTGGTAAAAAGTTTATAAAATGAATACTATATACCATGATTATAACAAATGAGGGTTTCAAAAGATCAAAAAACCCATTTTATATAGTATCAAATAATCCATTGAAGAAAAATATGAATGAAAAGTAATGATTATCCCTTGAATACAAAAAAACTGTCAAAACATGATAAAAATATCATACATGCCATATTAGTTAGTTCAATGCAAAAAATAAATTCATTTATTAAAAATATACCATTACAAAATGTGTTATATTTATTTTTGGAGCCAAAATATTAGATGCAGAGGGAAGAAGAAAAAGAAGCCCGCGTGCTGCCTTACGAAGCGCAAACGTAGAGGGCCCCTGAGCAACACGGCCGCCGCGAAGCCCCAGAGGCGGTAATGCTCTATGAATGGCCTGATGTTCGAAACCCTCCGCGAAGCACCATTGGCGGTTATTCTTTGTGAATGGCCTAACATTCGTGGCCCGCCACGAAGAAAAGGAGGTGGTACCCCTCCTCAAGTACGGTTGATGTTCGCGACCCACCGCAAAGCCACCGAGGCCCCCTTCACGCCGCGTGAGTTCTGCTCTGTGGCGCCCCTTGCTTATAAATACCGAGCTCCCCCTGAACTCTCAGGACGTACAATTCGACCTTTCGTCTTCTCAGCTCCCATTTCACGAAGCACCCTTCTGCCTAGGAATCATGAGCTCCTCAAGGTATTTTTGCTTCACGGGATGCCTCCCCCTCATCTCGTTTTGAGCCCCTCTTCTGAGAGGGATGTCCGTCATGAAGCCTAAGGGCCTACGTGAAGGAAGGGTATTTCCAAGGGAATCCGGGAAGTTGCAGAGCATTTATGCTTTGCGAAACACCCATTCTGTATAAGTGATCCACATTCCAAGGCAGGTTCACTATACATCATGAAGCACACTACTTCATAGCACCTTGCTTCACGAGGCACCTCCGCTTCGCGAGGAAATGCTTCGCGAACACTCTTCCACTTCACGAAGCACCTCTCACTAGTACTTCTTCCCCTTGCTAAGGAAAAAGCACTCCACTTCACTAAGCACACCCCTTTGCAAGTGCACTCCACTATGCAAAGGAACCAAGATCCACAAGGTCCCTGCCTGTGGACCCCTTTACTTGGAAATTCCTCTTCCCGTGCGACCCTCCAGGTTTGCACGATGTGATTTCAAAGTCCCATGGACGAAACCACCAATAGTGTTGCTTCGCCTAATGCTTCTTTGCATAAGAACGCTAACTGTTATTTATTTTTCGCATAGCCACTCTAATGTGGACCCCTCGATGGTTCGCTTTGCACCCCCCCCCCTTAACACGGCATTGCCGGTACCATCCCTCCCCCAAGGGGTGGAGGGTATCAGTCATGTAAGTCCTAGGGGTTCGGAGTAAACCCACATCGTCCGATCTGCAGGGTGTTAAACTTCCAGGAACCTCATCCTCAACACATGACGTTAAATTGTTACCTGACCCCGTGCCTCGCACGCAGGGTCCCCCCAGCTCGGACATTCTTTACATCGCTCATCTCCACGGGAATGGAATCATCCACACATGGGATGATATCCTCCATATCAGAGTGGTGTATGTCCATTGGACAAGGGAAACCACCTTGGTGTAAGCCCCCCTTATCCCCTCTTACAGAAGGTAGCACCCATGCACCTCCGTACTTCCCCACTGCCAAAGACAGTGGAGGGCGTGATAGGGAACGAGACACCTTCCATCTTTGGTCCCAAATCCCTCTCTCGCTTCCCTTTTCTTCACTTTGGTCCCCCATCCTGGATTATGTCCCAACACCATGGGCCGCCTAATGTGTAATCCACTCTTCGATTCTCACGGACGCACCCTTTGCGACGTGTTCATCGGTTTTGTGCTGCCTTTTGTTTATCACACCGAGCATGACTCACATAAGATTAAAGTAAGCATCGATCATGGAAATTCCCTCGTCCAGAATGACATTAAACTCTATGCCCTCACCTAGCATAACGTTAAACTTCA
This sequence comes from Viscum album, assembly GCA_963277665.1. Classification (NCBI taxonomy): domain Eukaryota; kingdom Viridiplantae; phylum Streptophyta; class Magnoliopsida; order Santalales; family Viscaceae; genus Viscum; species Viscum album. Next base: position 348,816,307 of record OY728135.1, read on the forward strand.
TACCCCTGCCTCGCATGACATTAAACTGTACATCCATTTTGAACTACGAGGTCTTTGATCCCTGTCAAGGAATGGTACGTATGAAGACTTAACGTGGTTCAAGCCCACCGACTGTCATTTCTTCACATCAGGTTCCACCCCTGTCCCGCATGACATTAAACTACATTCCAGTATGATGGCAAGCCGTTGTGACTATCCCGAACTATGAGGACATTGATCCATGTCAAGGCATGGTACGTAGGAAGCCTCACATGGTTCAAGCGCACCCCCATCGGACCAAGGTTCACCTTCACGTCGGTTTGCTGACAAAACCCTTCCCGAACTACGAGGACTTTGATCCATGTCAAGGAATGGTACGTAGGAAGCCTCCAAGAGGTTCAATCCCATCACTCATCGGACCAAGGACCTTTCTTCACGTCGGTTCACCAACACCCATCATTTTCACATGAACTACGTGGACTTTGATCCGTGTCAAAGAATCGTACGTAAGAAGGCTCGTGAGGTTCAAGCCCACCACCCATTGGTCACTCCGACCCCCTTCACATCGGTTCACCAACACCTGGGCAGCCTAGTGTGTAAGACCCAAACCATCTGGACCAAGGTCCTCACTCACCTACGTTCACCGACACACCATTTTGAACTACAAGGTCTTTGATCCATGTCAAGGCATGGTACGTAGGAAACCTCATGAGGTTCAATCCCACCATCCACCTGGACCAAGGTCCTTCTTCACATCTATTCTCTGACGTTCCCCCATCCTGTATAACATTAAACTGCATCCCAATCCATCGGTAAGACATTGTGACCCTACTGTCCAGTTGTTCTGAAACCCCATTGTGTCATTATAACACCCCTCTTCTCGAACTATGTGGACTTTGATCCTTGCCAAGGCATGGTACGTCGGAATCCTCATGAGGTTCTAGCCCACCACTTTGTTGTTTTGACCGCATCCATGAAATTCTCCATCATCCACCCTGATTCTTACCCGGGCCGCCACATCCTAGTGAGATCAGGCCACCCCATTCCCCTCCATAGCATTCGGGAAGCCACCCATGGGTTGGCCCCAATATCGGCATTCCCCCGTGGGGGATTCCATAATCTGATCCACTCCAGCTAGTGTTCTGATCAGGCTGATCCATCTCCGCTGGACGTTAAACTGGAGGCATACCCCATGTTAAACATAGGAATCTGAGGAAAACCTCAGATACATGCCTATGTAATATGATTCCCCATGCTCAATGTGGGATTCCTCGGGCATCCAAGCCCTTGTGAATCCCTATAATATGGGACAAAAGAAAGACACACCAATTCCCAAGCATTTAGATATGTTACTGATGGCTCGACATGACTACTCCCCCGACTAAAGGTTTCTGCCCTAAACGGATCCTTTGGAGTGTCCTGACGGAAGTAGTGTATTTAACCGGCGGCCAGAGAAACATGGCACTGGGAAGAGTTTCACGAACAACGTATTAAATCTATGAGGGAGACCCAGACTATGTGACGAGTTCCGAGGTGGAATCCATGGAAGGAAGAACCAACAACCCATCATCCCGGTTATGATCAAGGAGCAGACGTCCCTGAATAAAGAGAAAATGCCACCCACCTTTGGAAAGTGGGAATGCGGGGCAACACAAAAGCCGCACCTATCGCCTCCAAGAAGACAGATGCGTGTGCCCTGGTGAAAGCGTTGGAAATAGAAATGTTGAACCCATTGTGAAGGTATTCTCCTCAATGTGGAAATTAGTAGCATTCGAAACATTAGTAGATTGACGTGTCACCAGATCCAAATATCCTAAGCCAGGTCCCGAAAAGCAAATAGCCTGCTTGGCATGATACTCACTCGAAGTTGGGTCAGTAGAACGTGGGGCATTCCGTTATGCAATGTTGTCTGTGTGGATCCCTCTTGCCGACCATGAAAGACGGAATGACTCTAGGGAACTGGTTGTCGATCTCTTTTTCTCACAGTACTGATGAGTTAATCTCTCTGCTTCTTAGGAATCTGGTTAATGCTATAGGGACACGATCGCCACCCACCCACCTACTCGGGGGCCAGGGCAATACCAGCACTGCCGCTCTTCATGGCTCCATTTCTTCTACAACGACATCTCCATCCACAAGCGTGGGGTGCCCACGCCCCCTATACCAATCAGAAGTCATCCAACGATGGGTGATTAATGACCTCGTACGTCGTTACGAGGAGGAGGGAATAATCCCAACTCGGGATATGGCCCGCCTGGACCTGGAGGTGTCTAGGCCCCTCCTTCAACGCCTCCCTCGAGAGCCGTGTTGGGAGTCCTTGCTCCCCACCCCAACGTTCAATCGTTTCAGGAGCCTATCCCTCGAATGCCTCGATGACCCCTCACCTTACGCTGATGAGGTGGGTGATGTCTGGCTCTGCCCAGTCAATGTCCCAATCCAAGGACTCCAGGAAAGGAACCCTACCCGGTCACATCAGTGTCGTCGTCCGACATTTCTAGAGGAGCAGGTAGGCTATACCCCGGCACTACCCGAACCAGCTCGCCTGACTCGACTCCAGCGTTGGGCCCAAGTTGAGGGCGCCCATCAAGGGGCATCGATGTCGACATATACTGTGGCCCGAGCCACCGCCGATGTATATCATGAAGCCCATGCACACACTGAGTAGGAACACTCCTACGCCCGAACGGGGTTGAGGCCCCAGCCACCCCACGGGCAGGCACGGTCAACTCTCCGGGTGGCAGGTCCTTGTAGTGATCGCCATGAACCAACCCGCGTTGGTGTCACTCCGTACAGAGGTCATCCCCGTACCACCACTCCATAGAGCATGGGCCTTCCTCGATCCAAAGTGCGTCATGGAGGTATGCCTCGTGCTACCCCCAACCAAAATGAAGACCTGCCTCGCGGCAGTGACACTCGGCATGGAAGTCTTTCCCGTTCCCATCACACTGGGTATGGAATTCCTCCTCCTACCCCCGACCATCTATGTGAAGGAATTTCCCATCTGGTCCATCTCCAACGTAGGGATCCTCCCTACCTTCTTTCCATAACTGTCGATGGTCCTCCTCACCCTGGACACCAAAGGGGTGAAGGTCAGTCTCACTCCACCCGCACCAAACATGGAGGTCCTCCCCATGCTCATGCCGGTTCAAGGGAGGCTTCGCCTGCTCAGGTGATGTCCATGGAGGTCCTCCCCATGTTCCCTTCTACATTTTCCCTAATACCCCTCGCACCCCGGCTGTCTCAAGCGGATGTCCTCTCTGCCACGGTGTCAGGACAGCCCCGAGACTACATGTCGGGAATCAGCCTTGTCAAAAAGATCCATCTAGGGGCAGGGGTGCGGGACATCGCCACCACAAGAAGAATCCTGGGAAAGCCCAAACGAAGATCAAACCGACCTGCTTCTTGGATTCTGAAGTAGAATGCAACTCGGCATCAGAACCCTCCCCCCATTTCTCCGCATTAAGGACCGGGGTAGGAACAAGGCCTACTGGCCTCAACCTTCCAGAATGTGAGGTCCACCGGATTCCCTCTTCTCTTCGCAGATACATCCAGGAGGAGGAAATTGTGGGAATTCCACAGGTTCCGATCGTACAATCACCACCATCGTCACCAGAAGCGCCCTCTACCTCAACTAGAGATCACATAGAGATTTTTGGGGGAATGATGGAAGTTGAGAGACAAGGGGACCCATCACTGGTAACTGTAATTTCAGAACCAGAGGATGTGGATATCAGCCCATTGTATCATGACATTGTGGTCAGGTCACCTCACTCTTTGGAGGATGGCCCAGAATTCAGCGGCCAGTCAGCTCGTTAGCCATATTCTTTGTCGTCGAGTTTATTGTCCCAGTGGTCCACCTCAGTACCGCTACCAGTCCCTCAGCCACCCCCGATTGATGAGTGAAGTAATATGAGGCTAACCCTGAATCCAATCCAAGGAGTTTATGGAACATTATCACAACAGACAACTTCCCAGAGAAGTTTTGGCCGGTGGCCACGCTGAACTTCTGTGCGCCGAAATCCCTCACCCCAGGGGAAGTCAAGTGCTTCTGTCAAACCCTATTGGTGATGCACTTTCTTCTTTGCTATCAGTGAGTACTGTACCCTAGGAGCCTTGTGAACTTCGAGGAAATCGGTGATCAATGTCGTCTGGTTGATTTGGTTCCACTCCATGTGGCCCAGCGCCCTGAGTCACCTGGTCTCCAGAGCGCCCTCCAACAAAAATGCATTCAGAGTTTCAAGGTACCTTGAAAAATCATCAGGGAACCTACCCCCTTGTGCATGTCCGTGGCTGGGGACAGAATGCCTCCCTCCTCTTTAGTCCTATCTAACGAAAGCCCTATTCATTATGCGACATTGAGGACATGCCCCCAAGAAGGGTTGCGGTCCACATGGCTGACATAGTGGAAAAAGATGACGTGATGAAGTTTCTAGATGGATACATACCCCCTGAGGGTTTACCACCATTGTTGGGTGCATCAGGGAGGATTACTCATTACCAAAGGAACCTTCTAGGCCACCTTGCGCCCACCGAGTCGCTAGTACTCAGCCGAAATTCTGGTAAGGGTGAAGAGAATGTTGGAACCGTCAAGCACTCTGACCCATCCGTCTATATACAGAAGATAGACGAAGACCTCGAGAATGTCGTGTTGCACTAGCAGCTTGCTGAGCAGAAGAGGCTGGTTGACGACCTCTTAGCCGAACGCGCTATCGAGAGTCGACCTGGCTATGGTGATCCTAAGTCGGGGAAGCAGGGGTAGGAACAACTCCCCCCGGTGAGATACCTCAGGGAAACCCTGATCATGCTACTCCTGCAGACAGGGCAGAGTCCGGAACTCATGGAAAGAGGGCGCGATACGTCTTGCCAAACCCTCCTGAACGGCGAGGCAATCTGAGGAATCTAGACTGAGTTCCCCCAGCCGCCCTAAGGGTCGTTCCGCCAGTCGCTCCATGAGCCATTGAAGTTTTTTATCGTGTCGAAGAAACTAGAAACACACTCTTAGTTAGGGATCACTGTCTAGATAGGAATCCCCACCCGGATGATCCTATGGCGGCACTCATCGCCCACCTCGAGGTGTTGGAAATGCGGCAGGTGGCAGTCCCACCGGATGGTATGCCATATCTCTCGTGGGTGGATAATATGCCCGCACCCCTGGGTTTTGGGAATCCCACTTTCTCGCCCTTTAACAGGGCTGGGGACCCACTGCAGCACTTGGCTAATTTTTCCTCCAGGTGTGGCCCCATGTTGGGGACCCCGGCACAGCAGGAAGCCGCCATGCTCCAATGTTCTGTGCAGACATTGGAGGGCCCTGCATTCTTATGGAATAGACATCTGCCTATCATATCAATGACCGGCTGGGAGGATCTCCCCTGACAGTTCTTATACCAGTTCAACTCCAGCACACGAAAGAACAGCACTGCAGACCTCTTCAAGTGCAAACAAAGGCCTGATGAGTGAGTCGCGTACTTCATCGCCCAGTGGAAGGGGCATACATACTCCCTCAACATGCCACTGACTCATGAGAAGTTACTGAAGATGTGTGTGGGGAATTTTAAAACAGAACTGGTTCCTTCCCTAGTCACCTAGAACTACCCCGGAGGGTTTTGGGATTTCTCAGATAAGGATCAGCGCCTCGAGGAATCTCTACAGAAAGCTAGTCAGGCACGTCTATTGCCCTCTGCGATCCCATCCAGGAGAGCTTCCAGAGCCGAACCCTCCACGGTGGCACAAATTGAAGCCCATAGGTAGTTATAATTACTGCCAGTGGCACCAGCCTCGCAACCTCGTAGAGGCCCTCCACTTCAAGCGCAGGCTCCTGCCCAGCAGCGACCGCCTCAGAACCGACAGGTTCCCCCACGCAATGCACCACCACCACCTAGGCGGGACAATCATGCTCCTCCTTCTCGGAAGGACCCTCCGGCCCCTCGTCAGGGCTAGGCTCCATGGGGGACCTATCCGGAAAGAAGGAACTAGACTTACTCGTTCAATGAGAATCAGGTTCCTGGCTACATTCGAAGTGCTCTAGAGCAAGGGATTGTGCGCTTACCCGAGTGCAGAAGGCTGACAGAGGCGAATATCACCAATCGCCCCAACTACTTCCCCTATCATCGGATTATGGGGCACACCCTCTAGAAGTGCTATGTGTTTAAAGACTGGCTTCAAGACCTGGTTGACAACAACATAGTCAGGTTGGGCCTGGCCCCGACACATGTGGTGGGTGTCTTTGTAGGGTCAGAAATCGGTAGCAACAGTGAAGGAAAGTGGCAGTTGGTTCCCAGCTGTGAGTCCCAGAAGTACGATGACTGGATAGCCAGTAAAACTGTCGCCCACACCCATGGCATCATTCAGGCATCCCTGAATCAGATGGAGCCTTCAGAAGATTCGACCATTACCTCTGTGTCATCATCAAAACCGACCACTTCCCAAAAGGGCAAGCAGCGACGACGCAAGAAGAAGAAACGCACTCCACCACTACCATCACCATCCCATACTCTTGGAAAATTTATGCACCCTAAAATTAGAATTCCTCCTAGAATCCGCCCAGTGGTGGATGATTCCTCGAGTGATAGTTAGGGGTATGCTTCAGTTAATACCGTTGAGATGGTAAATCCCTATATGACTCCCGACGAGGGTGAATGCCAGGCGAACCTCCCCAACGTCCCCAGCATAAGTCAACGTCAGCGGAACCAAAATCACAGTGGTCATCAATGCACATCTGTGGGTGCTTTAAGTCGGGCCATTCATGATACTGAAACCAAACAGTGGGCCCAGCGTAGAGTTCAGCACGCACAACCTCATCTGGTGCCCTCCGATCTACCTCCCCCCCCCCGTTTATGCTACTAGATCAGGAAGAGATGCCTCGTTCGTACTGCGGTCAGTCCTGCCTGGCCACATGCCAATCTCTGTTGTCAAGTCCTCATCTGGTAGCTACTCTTTAGGCATCAACTAGAAGGCAGCAAGATGTACCCAATACCAGCCAGCCGTCGGTCCAGCCGGCAGGGCCCGTTATGCCTCCAACTGCAGAACGACCTCCTATAAGCAGAGGATCGCGTTTGGAATGAAAGTATGATGTCCTGAGGCACCTGGTCGGCATTCCATCAAGGCTTTCTATTCTTTAGGATCTTCACCTATCATTTTAAATGCGTGAAGCACTTGCTGAGGCCCTAAGGAGCCTCCTCTTGTTTGAGACGGAGGTAGCAGCTACAGAAGCCTCCCGTGATAAGGTAATTGAGAACGCCAAATTCCAAGCTGTTATCTCTTTCTCTGGTGAAGATGAAGATCCTCCCATACACGTGCATATTCACCAATTGTACGTCACTTGCCTGTTCAATGGTCTAGAAGTCTATCGCTATCTTGTTGACACGGGTTCTGGGATTAACCTAATCCCGACTCGGACACTGCGAAAGATGGGTTTGTATGTGGATGATTTAACTCTCTCCAACCTCAAAATATAGGGATATGATAGGACCAAACAATCCCCAGTCGGAAAGATCCTCTTGATGACCCAGTTTGGTGGCCTAATTGTCAGCACCGAGTTCATGGTTTTCTCCCAGGACATTGCATACAACGCATTGATGGGCAGTTCATGGCTCCATCTACATGCAGTGGAACCTTCATCGTATCATCAATGCCTCAAGTACTCCCTCAATGGTCGAGGAGGCATTCTCCAAGGAGATGCGTCTCCTTTTTCCTCTTGTGAAGCCCTCCATCTGGACGCCGACTATTACAAGAGAAAGGATAAGAAAATCCTATCAAGTGAGGATGAACCCTCCCTGGTCACAAGTGATCCCTGGGCAGGCCTAGATGATACCTACATCTTCCAGATCCATCAGTTGGAGGCCGCAACCCCCGACATGGGGTAGTGTTTTGTTGTTTCAAGGACAAGAGGAAGGCATGTTCCCATGTCCACACGACAATGGAAAATCACCTCATAATCCTACACCAACCATGATTAGGTGATCTCGGAACCTCCTTCCCATGTGCGGTATCGAAATGTCAGGCTTATGGAAACGGTGGTACGTCATACGTGTCTCTTCCTCCGGTCTATAATCAATCGTCTCAGGCCGACGCGTCACTACTGCTTTGATTTCATCAAATGTGGCCCCTTGGGCTGAAGTCCAGATGGGATAGGATCGACTGCCTTCATCGCTGTGGTCTTAGTGGCGCATTTTTCTCCTAATATGATGACCACTACTACCCAGGATAGAAGCAGCTACCCATCAGGGTTTGTTAACTCAGAAGTAGCTCCCCCTGTGGGAAATACCTCCACTGTTGGAGAGGAGGATCTGGAGGATACTCCCCCCGCCTTTGAAGAAGGTGTCCCTTCCACGGTTGATGAACTGGTACAAGTGAACCATGGTAGCCAAGCAGATCCGAGACCCACGTTGATCAGTGTAGCCATGCCCCTCGAGAAGAAGTAACAATACGTGGACTTTTCAAACAACATTGTGATGTGTTTTCTTAGAGTTTTGATGAGATTCCAGGACTAGATCCCCAAGTAGTTGCCGACCACCTTGGTCTCCTGACAAACCATCACAGATTTAAGTAGCCTCCTAGAAAATGCACCCTTCTCACGGTGCCATGGTTGAGGCCGATGTTAACAAGCTTATCAAAGCTATCTTCGTCAAGGAAGTATAGTACCCCAGGTGGCTTGCCAAAATTGTGCCAGTCAGGAAGAAGAACGGGCAGATCAGACTCTGCATCGACTTCCACGATCTCAATCACCACTGCCCGAAGGATGATTTTCCCCTCCCAGTGACAGAGTTATTGATTGATGCCACGGCTGGATTCCAGTCCCTCTCCTACATGGATGGGTATTCCGGGTACAACCAGATCCAGATGGCCCCCAAGGACGAGGAGTCCACTACCTTCAGGGATCCCCAAGGTACTCTTTGTTACCAGGTTATGCCCTTCGGCATGAAAAATGAAGGTGCCACCTATCAGCGGGCCATGCATCGCATATTCAGGCCGATTCTCGGGACACAAGAGTAATTCTATGTGGATGATCTAGTGGGTAAATCTCGACAGTTCCAAGACCATCTCAAGGACCTTAAGAAAGAGTTCAAATTCCTCCATTCCCGCCACATGAAGATGGACCCGCTTAAGTGTGCCTTCGGGGTCACCTCCGGGATGTTTTTTGGCTTTGTTGTAAGATACCGGGGCATTGAGATCAACCAAGAGAAGATGAAGGCCATCATCCAGATGCCTCCCCCGAGTAGTATTCGGTAGCTTTGAGGTCTCCAAGGCCACTTAGCCTACATACGCCGATTAATTGAGAATCTGGTTGGAAAGAGTAAGCCTGTTTCCCAGCTCTTGAAGAAAGTCGCCTCTTATGAATGGGAAGAAGAGTGTTGGACTGCTTTCAAGGAAATCAAGCAGTATCTGCTCCAACCTCTGGTCTTGATTCCACCCATCACTTGAAAGTCACTGGTCCTTTACATGACCGCCCTGGAATGGTCCCTCGGTATACTTCTCACCCAGAAGAACAATGAGGGGATATAGTACAACCTATACTATCTCATCTACATCCTCCTCGATATGGAGATCAGAAAATCCCCTATCAAAAAGGGATTCCTTACCCTAGTGTTCTCCATATAGAAGTTGTGGCATTACCTACAACACCATGAGGTACAGTTGGTCTCTCGGGTAGACCCACTGATGTACATCCTGAACCGCCCTATGTTAACTAGCTGACTAGCACGGTGGGAGGTGATCCTCCAGCAGTTCGACATCAGTTTCATGCCTCAAGAGGCCATCAAAGGACATGCATTGGCATACTTCTTAGCAGCTCATCAAACCTCCATGGATCAATCCCTGGATCTGTATTTTCTTGATGAGGTGATCCTCTCAGTCGATCATGCCATCTCATGTTGGCAAATTCACTTTGACGGTGCCTCCCAAAGCCCCACCCATAGGAGGCTCAACGATCCTAATCTCAACAAAGTTGGTTTGGGTGTCTTCTTCATCACCCCGGAGTAATCCATTCTTCCATACTCATTCCTGTTGTCAGAAGGATGCACCAACAATGAGGCAGAGTACTATTCTCTCATCACTGGTCTCGAGTTGGACCTTGAGATTGATGTGCCCCATATACATGTGAAAGGGGATTCTGAGCTGGTCATCATGTGGGTCAATGACGACTATGTAATCAGGAATCCGGAGCTTGTTCCATTTCTAGAGTTCACTCTCCATATAATGGCCCTGTTCTCTTCTCGACTAGAGGTTACCCATGTCCCTCGGTCATAGAATGGTCGAGCAGACTCTTGGGTCGGCTTAGCTATGTTGCTCACAGAACCCGAGAAAAATTATTTTATCATACATGTGGAACACTATTGGGACCATGTTGGATGGAGAAGTATGTTTGAAGAGTTATCCTTTGTAGAGTGTTGTATTTTGTTGTCAAATAAGTTAAATCAATTCACTTTGTAGAAGGATCACAAATCAGAAGATGCATTGCTTGTATGTATTTCACACATATAATGAGTTAGGAGAACATGTGATGCAATCCATTTGAAGGAAAGGGGGAGAAATGATGATTCCAGTCATATAATTTTTTGATTCGAAGGAATGATGCTGCTGGAGGATATGGATGTTTCAGTTCCCATTTCAACTCTGATGATGCTAAAGCTGATCTATCAAAGGATAAATATCACGATAGTGGGATTCGTGATAAGAGTAGAAGAATGGTTACGGGATGCAGTGAATAGAGAAAATGACAATGTAATGGAAAATCTGGGGACGACAGAAACTCACAGTTTAAGGTGGCACCGTTTTCCAGTGTTTTCTAAATTTTAGGGACTGAAAATCTGGAGATGAAAAAATGTGTTTGGCAATGGATGGAGCATGAAAGATTGAATATGGTTTTGATTTTTTCATTCAAGGCATGATTCAAGGTCAGAACATTGAAAAATGACAAAGGCATGGAGTGCGGGGAAATTTAGGCAGGTTGCGTGAAAAAATAAAGTGGTTTGTGAAATAGTAGTGGGTTGCGCGAAATATCGGCGGGATGTGCGAAATAGAGGAATTATGTTTTTCATGCAAAAGATGTTTCTTGATCAGAAGCTCAAAAATTTGTAGAGGCATGAGATGCACGAAAAATTGGTTCATTGCACGAAATACGATGTCGCGTGAATGGATGGGTTTGCCCGCAATATGGAATGCGGTGTGGAATTTTGCGGGAAATTGGTTCTTCATGCCTAGAAGGATTAAAAATGGCAAAGGAATGAGGTGCGTGAAATATTGATGCATGGCATGAAATATGAAGTTGCAAAAAAGAGTTTTTACACGCATAAAGGAGGTTTTACACACGGATTAGTGTTTTTCGCATGGGGTAAAAAATGCCTATAAATATGAGGCTAACCCTTCTCATTTGTTAATTCTCAACACTTAGAAAAAATTCCGATCTCTGGTGCGCGTAAAATCTTACGCTATGTAAGTTGCGTGAAAAGAAAGTGGTTTTTGCGAAATAAAGAACGTTGCGCGAAAAATTGGGAATCTGTACGAAAAGTGAAAAGTTGCGCGAAAAAGGGAAGTTGCATGAAAAAGATTTTTCACGCCAAAAGGGAATTTCTATGCGCAATCCATTTGGATTGCACGCAAGGAACCCTGAAGGCTGTGCGAAATATTTGGGGTCTTCGCACATATTCAGTAGTGCGTAAGAGAGTTCTCACTGGCTTCTGGGTAGGAAAATGAATATCTAAACTTCATAGAATACATCTTCTCAATTGTAAAGAAGCACTGAAATACTATAATTCCCTATTTGTGATAAAAGGGTGCACATACACTTGAGGATTGTTTTACAAGTGCTATATGAGTGTAAGGGTATATCCTACTCGTTGTATTTCACATCAAAGTATTTTTCTGTGGTGGATTGTGTGGTACTGGATTATTTATGTACCATATCAAGGATGTTGCTACTCTTGTTCAGTAGTGAACCTCGGAAATATTGTGTTCCTTTGGTTGTCTGTGTTCAGCTGAGAAGAAAATCTTTAACAGGAGGCAAAGGTTGTTTCAATTCGAAGGAAACATAAAGAGAAAAAAGATATCACTGTTTCATCCCCTACCCCTCTTAGTGATACTTGTATCCTGAATAGGAAATTCAATTGGTATTAAAGGGAGGTTAACTACGTTTATTCTTTGCTGAAGTGTTTGAAGAGAAGTTGTGATGGAGAATCTAAATTGCGTGAACAGTAAAGGGATTCCAATTTTCGATGGAAATAACTATCACATCTGGAAGGATAGAATGATTCCGTATCTTATGTATCTTGGATATGAAGTTCATGAAACAACAACAGATGGATTTCCTGCAATTGATGATAAGGTCCCTCTAACTCCTCCCGATAAGAAGAACATTGAGAATTATGGAAGAGGTAAAAATGCATTACTCTCATCACTTTCTGAGAGTGAGTTTTTAAGAGTGAATGGTGTCTCTACAGCTAAAGGCATCTGAGATAAGCTAATGAATATCTATGAAGGAAATAAAAAAGTGAAGAAGGAAAAACTAAAAATATGGAGGCTGAAGTATGAAGACATGAAAATGGGAGAATCTGAATTTGTTGGGGACATCATTACTAGGGTTAATGACATTATCAGTACAATAATATGTCTTGGTGAAAAGATAGAAGATGCTATAGTTGTTGGAAGGATCCTGAGAATTCTCCCGGAAAAATTTGATTCTAAAGTTTCATCACTAGAAGAAAAGAACCTAGAAAAATTATCTCTTGATGATTTTCACAGTACTCTCATCACTTATGAGATGAGAAGAGATAATACCATGAAGAGAAAATAAAAATCCGACAGAGAAATGTCTTTCAAGGCAGAAAAGAAAGAGAAGTCGATGAAAATTCTTATTAATGAAGAATCTGGTAAATCTGACTCTGAAAATGAGGTATGTCAAAAAAAATTGAAATTCTATCCTTGTTTTCTAAAATTGTTAAAAGATGCATAGGGAAATACAAATGGAAACTCCCTTTGATATGTTTTGAATGTGGAGAAGTTGGCCACTTTGCGGCCAATTTCCCTAAAAAAGGGAAATATGACGTCAGTTATGAAGAAGAAAAAGGACCAAGAAGGTCATGGAAGAAAAAGGGTCAAAAAGATAAATATTATTGTAGAGGCCAGAACAAAACGTTCTTTAAATCAAAAATAAGAAGCTTTTTGTCAAAAGAGGAAGATGATGATGATAGCGAGACTGAATCAGAAAAATCTTCTACTAAGAAATCTAGAGAGAGTACCTTTTTTGCAATGGTGAATAATGATGATTATGAGACTATTATTACTGAAGAAAAGAGACTCAACTTGAACAATATCTGAAAGAAGAGCGGAAGGAATGTTTGAGGAAGATTCGAAAGCTTGAGAAAGAAAAAAAGAAGTTGATAAATAAAAATTCCACAATAAAAAATCAAGATGTTTTTAATGATGAGAAAATAAATATGGAAAAGGAGATTAATGATCTGAAAAATTCTCTTGAGAATTCAAAGAATCATAATGATCGTCTTGATGTAAAGCTGAAGGCAAAAGAAGAAGAGTTAGAACTTTTCTAACAGAAACTGCATAATGCTAAAGAAATGAATAACAGTTCCAAAAATTCTATCTCAGAATATGGCAAATGTTCTAGTATGAATGAACCATACAAGGATATAAAAAGGATACCATCAAAGGATGAAATGAAATACAAAACTGGTTCTGATAAGAACACGGCTGGAAAGACCAAGTATGTGGTCAAAGTCAGCAATGCATAAAAATCAGAAGTGTAGAAAAATATTGAGTCAAGAAAAAATTCTAATACTTCTGGTACTGATGAATCTTAACTGAAAAATAGTGTTACAAATGAAAACATGATGGTTTTTGAGAAGCGTGTTCACAACTCTTGTCAGTATAAAAGTTTTAGAGGAAAATATTCTTTCTATGGTTACTGCTGATATTCTGGTGGATTCGGACACATGGAAAGTATTTGTTGGTTTAACCAACAACATTACAACTATTCCAAAAGTTTTGAAAGACAAGGATTCGGGGGGATTCAACCCTTTCGAAATATCATTTCTCCAAATAAGTTTCAGAAGATATCTGAGAAGACTGGTGTGAAAGTTGAGAATAGATTCCAACCACTGGAAACTTATTGTGAAAGATGTGATCAACCTAGACATCTTCCTAAGGGATGACTTAGTGTGTTACTAGAGGAAAAAAGTTTGTTAATAATCCTCAGAAGAAATATTTTTTAAAATCCAAAAGAGACAAGTTTGATATGTCTGAAAACAAATAATGCCTGGTTCTCTGGCCAGAACACATTGACTTGGCTAGGAAATTGGAAGAAGCACAACATAAAGTGAAAGAAAAGAAAGAAAAAAAGAACATGTTGTTGAAACTACTTTGAAAGCTACAAAAGGAGTACATCCATGGATTCTTGATAGTGGGTGTTCCGCTCATATAACAGGAGACTTAAATATTCTGAGTAAAGTAAAAGACTTCAAAGAAGGAACATTGACATTTGTAAATGATGACTCTCTATGTATCAAAGGTGTTTGATCGACCATCATTGGAAAAGAAAAGATGAAATCCAGAAAAACATTGTATGTTCATGGGCTGAAACATAACCTTCTTAGTGTGTCACAACTCTGTGATGAGGGAAAAAAAGTTATCTTTAGAAAAGATGGATTTGTTTTGAAAAGTGAAAATGATGGAAATATAGTTACAAGGGGCCAACGTACAAGATTGAATTTGTTCCAAGTTGGTGAAGTGCAGAACTCTTGTTACATGGGTGTAGCGGATAAAAATCAATTATGGAATAAAAGGCTGGGGCATATGTGTCAGAGAAATATATTCAAGCTATCAAAACATGAAAGTTTCTGAGATATGCCTGATTTATCAAGAAGAAGAGATTGGTGTTGTACTATTTGTGAAAAAGGGAAGATTACAAACTCTATTCATAAGAGAGTTAAAATTCGCTCAAAAAGACCCTTGGGGCTCATACACTCTGATATATGTGGACCAATGAGCAAGTAATCTACAAATAGAGATAAGTACTTCATTACTTTCATTGATGACTTTACTCGTATTACTTGTGTAATGTACATGAGACATAAGTCAGATGCTCTGAGAATGTTTAAGATTTTTCGAAGAAAAGCAGAAAAGAAATGTGAGTACTCAGTCAAGAAGTTGAGAACTGATAACGGTGGTGAGTATAAGAATAGAGAGTTTGAATTTTATCTTGAGAAACATGGAATTCAGCATGAGTTCAGGTCACCATACACACCTCATCAAATTGGGGTTGCTGAAAGAAAGAATCAGAGTTTCGTGGAAATGGGGAGAACTATGTTACTTGAACATATTCTTTCTCATTATTATTGGAGGCAAGCCAAAAGCACTTCTATGTATATTCAGAACTGATGTTTTTATAGGCCAATGTCAGATATGACTCCATATGAAATTTTCTATGAAAAAACTCCAAGTTTGAAACACTTGAGTGTTTTTGGGAGTCCATGTGTTATATAGAAGAAAGGTGGGAGTCTTGGAAAGTTTAAGCAAAGAGGAGATGATGGAATTTTTCTTGGTTATGCTCCGGAAGTAAGAGGATATAGATGCCTCAATAATGAAACAAGAATAATTATTGATTCTTCAGATGTAAAAGTAGTTTAATATGATGAGAAAGAAAAGCAGTCATATGTTGATGTCGAAGTCGAGTAGGATAGAGAAGAATTTGTTAACAATTCTGACAATGCTTCAGACTATGTTAATCCTACTCAAAGAAGAGGAATCTGACTCAGAGATCACAAGTGATGAGGATGGAGTTCAAAAAACTCATCCTAGGTTGAGGGACCAAGTGGAGGCTCAAACATTATTGGAGATAAAAATCAGAGGGTTTAAACAATAAGAAAAACAAATGCTATATCACATACTTCTCTTTATTAGAAAGTTGAACCGAATGATGTAAATAAATCATTTGAGCCTCCAAAATGGGTTCATGATATGAATGAAGATCTTGATTAGATAGAGAAGAAAAATACTTGGGAACTTTTACCCAAGCCGGACAACAAGAACATTATTGGTACAAAGTGGATTTTCTGAAACAAGATGAATGAAGAAGGTACATTAATAATAAACAAGGAAAGATTGGTTTGTAAAGGGTATTCACAAATTGAAGGAATTAATTTTGATGAAACCTTTTCTCTTTTGGAACGATTAGAAACAATCAGAATATTTCTTGACATTTATGCGCAACGAGGTAACAAAATCTTTCAAATGGATGTAAAATCTGCATTCTTGAAAGGTGACCTTGACAAGGAAGTTTACATTGATCAACCTTGTGGATTTGTTATTGGAAAGGATGAATATTTTGTGTGTAGGTTGAAGAAGGCTTTGTATAGGCTAAAACAGGCTCTGAGAGCATGGTATTCTAAATTATATACTTACTTGAAGAAGATGAACTTTAAGAAAGGGAGATTTGACATCAATCTATACATTAAGGAATGTCAGGAGTTTTCACTGATCTATAGTTTTTATGTCGATGATATTATATTTGCTGGAAATGATGAATGATCATGTGAAACATTTGCTAAGGTGATGAAGAAGTTATTTGAGATTCCCATGCTGGGAGAAATGAAGTACATTCTTGGGCTACATATTTCATAAGAGAAGAATCACATTTTTCTGTCTCAAGAAAAGTATGCTAAGGAACTTCTTAAGAAGTTTGGCATGGAAAATTTGAAACCAGTTTCCACACCGATTTTAGTGGTAACTAAGTTGTCTAAAGATGGTGAAGGCAAAAAAGTTGATTAGAAAGATTTTCGAAAGCTGAATGGAAGTCTACTATATTTGACTGCCTCAAGACCTGACATCGTCTATGCTGTCACTTTATGTGAAAGATTTCAGAGTGCTCCTAAATAATCACATTTGATTGATAGAAAAATAATTCTCAGATATATCAAAGGCACAATAAATTTTGGAATCCGGTATGATAGCTCTAAAAATATTGATCTATTCGGGTATTTTGATGCTTATTGGGAAGGAAATGTTGATGATAGAAGATCCACATCTGGTGGAGTTTTCTTTCTGGGGAAAAGTTGTGTTAGTTGGCATACCAAGAAACAAGATTCAGTAACTCTTAGCATAGTTGAACCTGAGTATGTTGCTGCTACTCAAGCTGCATCTCAACTAATGAGGATGAAGACTCATTTAGATGATCTACTTGTTGAAGTAAATCTATTATTTCTCTTGGGTTGTGATAATTAGAGTGCAATCAATCTTATAAGAAATCAAGTACAACATTCTCGTTCAAAAAACAATGATATAAAGTACCACTTCATCAAAGAGCATGTGGAAAAGAATGAATTGAGGATGGAGTATGTTCCTACATCTGAACTAGTTGCTGATATAATTACAAAACTGTTACCAAAGGAACCATTTGAAAAATTGAGGTTGAAAATGGGTGTACAACCTCCTTCTCATCAAGGTTAAGGTACGTGTTTCTGTCCCATATCTCTTCTTACCTTTGGATAGTGTTGTCAAGGGGGAGAATTTTTTCATAAATCTTTCATAAGGAAGCACATATTAAGGGGGAGTTGTGGGTAAGCTATGAATTCAGCATGTATGTGTGTGAACTATTCAAACAGTTTGTTGGAGTGGTTGTGGGAAACAATGTTGTTTTACAGGAAAGTTGAAGAAGTGAAGAATGCTAAAGTAGAAGATTGAAATATGTTCTAAAGAAGGATGAGGAGGTATGTTCCTAAGATTTCACAGTCACTGCTTTTGGAAAGCATGTTTTTAGTTTCCAATAATTCTTGTTTCCTACAATGAGTTATCTCACGTAGGCTTAGAATTGTTGATAAGTAATCCATTGCAAAAGGTTACAAAGTTCAGTGATTTATGAATCTTGGTTGACAACAAAATCCAAAGGGTGAGATTATTGGAACCAAGTTGAATGGAGAAGGAAGTTTGAAGAGTTAGCCTTTGCAGAGTGTTGTATTTTGTTGTCAAAGAAGATAAATCAATTCACTTTGTAGAAGGATCACAAATCAGAAGATGCATTACTGGTTTGTATTTCACACATATCATGAGTTAGGAGAACTTGTGATGCAATTCCTATGAAGGAAAGGGGGAGAAACGATGATGCCAGTCATATAATGTTTTGATTGTAAGGAATGATGTTGCTAGAGGATAGGGAAGTTTCAGTTCCCATTGCAACTCTGATGATGCTAAAACTAATCTATAAAAGTTTAAATATCACGATAGTGGGATTCGTGATAAGAGCAGAACAATGGTTATGGGAAGCTGTGAAGAGAGAAAATGACAAAGCAATGGACAATCTGGGGACAGCAGAAAAGAATAGTTTAAGGTGGCATTGTTTTCCAGTGTTTGCCAAATTTTAGGGCCTGAAAATCGGGAGATGAAGAAATGTGTTTGGTAATGGATGGAGCATGCAAGATTGAATATGGTTTAGATTTTTTCATGCAAGGCATGATTCATGGTCAGAACATCGAAAAATGAAAAAGGCATGGAGTGCGTGGAAATTTAGGCAGGTTGCGCAAAAAAATAATGAGGTGCGCGAAATAGTAGCGGGTTGTGCGAAATATCTGTGGGATGCGCGAAAAAGAGGAATTATGTTTTTCGCGCAAAAGATGTTTCGAGATTGGAAGCTCAAAAAGTTTCAAAGGCATGAGCTGCACGAAAAATTGGATCATTGCACGAAATACGATGTCACGTGAAAGGATGGGTTTACGCGCAATATGGAATGCGGTGTGGAATTTTGCGTGCAATTGGTGCTTCATGCTTAGAAGGATGAAAAATGGAAAAGGCTTTAGTTGCGCAAAATATTGAAGCATAGCGCAAAATATGAAGTTTCTTAAAAGAGTTTTTACACGCATGAAGGAGGTTTTACGCGCGAATTAGTGTTTTTCGCGCGGGGTCAAAAATGCCTATAAATATGAGGCTGACCTTTCTCATTTGTTAATGCTCGACCCTTAGAAGAAATTTCCAAGCTCTTGTGTGCATAAAATCTTATGCTAAGTGAGTTGCATGAAAAGAAAGAGGTTTTCTCGAAATAAAGAAAGTTGCACGAAAAATTGGGAAGCTGCGCGAAAAGTGAAAAGTTTCACTGAAAATGGAAGTTGTGTGTAAAAGATTTTTCACACCAAAAGGGAATTTTCACACAGAGGCCATTTGAATTTCGTTCAAGGAACCCTAAAGGATGCGCGAAATATTTGGGGTCTTCACACGTATTCAGTAGTGCGTAAGAGAGTTCTTACCGGCTTCTGGGTAGGAAAATGAATATCTAAACATCATATAATATATCTACTCAATTGTAAAGAAGCACTAAAATACTGTAATTCCTTATTTGTGCTAAAAGGGTGCACACGCACTTGCAGATTGTTTTCCCAGTGATACACGAGTTTAAGGGTATATCCTACTCGTTGTATTCCACATCAAAGTATTGTTCTGTAGTGGATTTTGTGGTACTAGATTATTTCCTTACCATACCAAGGACGTAGCTACTCTTATTGAGTAGTGAACATTGTAAATCTTGTGTTCCTGTGGTTCTGTGTGTTCAGCAGAGAATAAAATCTTTAATAAGAGGCGAAAGTTGTTTCAATTCAAAGGAAACATAAAAAGAAAAATATATCACTGATTCACCCCTCCCCCTCTCAGTGATACTTGGATCCTGACTGGGAACTTCACACACCGGAGAGTCATTGCCCCCATCACCCCGGAAGACAACGACGGCCTGCGGGTAAGTCATCTTACCACCAGAACTTCTACGTTAGGGGTCCCAGGATCATCAGACACAGTGGTTGAGGCCACAACCGACTGGATAGCACCTTTTGTCGAGTATCTCCAAAATGTTTTCCCCCCAGATGATCGGGACGAGCAGGAGCGAACCCGACGCCACACTCTACAATTTACCCTCCAGAGTGGTCCCAGTATTGATCAGATCCTCTAGAAACAGAGCTTCTATGGTGTTCTCCTCCATTGCATTCAAGGAGCTGAGATTTCTCAGGTCATGCAAGAGGTTCATGTTGGTTCCTTCGGTGCCCACCAGGCTGGTCCCAAGCTGTCCCATCAGATCCGGAGGTTGGGGTACTTATGGCCCTCTATGATCCATGATTGCATCGATTTCTCCAAGAGATGCCATGCGTTCCAAGTTAACGCTAACTTCCTACATAGACCACAAGAGCCTCTCCACTGCACCAAGTATTCATGGCCATTTGCAGTGTGGGGAATCGATGTCATGGGACCATATCCACCTGCGATAGCTCACAAGTATATGTTCATCCTAACTGCTACAGATTTCTTCTTCAAGTGGGAAGAGGAAAATCCACTCAAAGAGGTCAAGGCCCATTCCATCGTTGACTTCGTGAGCTCTAATATCATCCACCAGTTTAGAGTCCCTCACGCTGTCCTCACCAATAACGGAACCAACTTTTGAGCAGCCGAGCGAAAGAAATTGTACGCCAAGTACAATGTCCATTCAAACCATACCTCTCGCTATCATGCACAGGCGAATGGACAGATCATGGCATTCAACAAAACACTCTCTAACATTCTGGAGAAAATGGTTGGTCAGAACAAGAAAAGTTGGCCAGACAAGCTCCCCAATTCCCTCTGGGCTTATCAGACGATGACTCGCAATTCCACCCAGGTGACCCCATATTCCCTAGTGTATAGGGCTGAGGACGTCCTGCCCATTGAGATCCAGTTGCCATCGTTACACATTAAAGTCTATGACTAGCAAGCGCCAGATATGGTGGCCGAAATCTTTCTAGATGAATTGGAAGCACTGGAAAAGAACAGTCTTTGTGCCCTGCACAATCTGGAAAGACATCCGAATAAGATAGCCAGAGCCTTCAACAAGAAGGTTCTCCTTCGCTCTTTTCGGCAAGGCGACCTAGTGTTGGCCCTTCGAGCGCCAATGATTCTCGGTAGGAAACCGCCCAAGATTGAGCCTAATTGGGAAGGACATTACATCATCCTTAAGGTTTAACCCCAATGGAGCATGCTCCTTATTGACCATGGATGGTGAGCGCATAACTCCTCCCACCAACGCCAAGTTCTTCAAGAATTACTTTACCTGATCCCCTTAGTCCTGCACGACCATAAACTGTACGGTCCTGCATGACCCTAAACTGCACCACCATCCTGCATGACATAAAAACTATGATATCATCCTGCAAGACGATAAACTAAAAAATGGTCCGAGCTCTATGACTTTAAACTAAGATCTCCCTCGTCCTTAATGTGATACGTTAAACTGCAAGCCGATCAGGCCTTCTTGACTGAGGCTTAGCCTAAGGCCCCTTGGCCTTCGTCGACTCAGGCTCTTTTATGGGATCGTACGGTGTGGTGTGGGATTACATCCTCATTCACGCCAAGTTACCCACCATACCGCTCATGCCCCCAGATGAGACACATCTTTCATCCAGCACGACATTAAATTGTGCTTCAACAACTACGTATGGCTTGATTGCCATCATAATGGGATACGTAGGAATGCTCAGACGTCTCGTCTTGAGCCCAGCCCCGATATCTTCTCTTTAACTGTCCCCCCTGGGTATAGTTTCCTCGGAGGATCCTTGCATGATGAGGAGTAGGTTTCCTTATCCCCACTCATATGAGGATTATAATGGTCGCACCATATTCTCACTTCCGTTATTCTATCCTCCCATGTCGTTATCGCACGATGTTAAAATGCATGGCCTTTAAGAACAATGTATGGCATGATTCCCATACTCATGGGATACGTAGAAACTCTCGAACGTTTCGTATATTGGCCCAGCCCAAAAAACCAAAATCTTCCCCTCCGGTTAAGACATATGGCAGGGTGCACACTTTTTCCCCAACTCACGTCGAGAAAGCCTCGAACCGGCTATACATACCCTCCCCAGGAGATGTTCACCTCTCTTGTAGATGGGTATGACTATGCTTCACCCACTCCATGACTGAGATAACATCACTTTCCTCATCCGCAAGGGCCCCTGAATGGTATGGATGCTCAGCCTAAGGGACCTCTTGCCACTTCGGGACAACGCCCTCGAGGATGTCGAGCAACAAGCTGATACAAGTCTCGTGTTTCGAACATGGTCAGCGGTCGATGATCATTTGATTCTCCCATATCAGGTCACCATGGAGATGATGTGCTTAGAACATGGTCAACAGTGCCCCGGATCTTCGGGTACACCCCAAGATGTCCGAAACATCGAGTGCAGTGATTCGTTCTGCCCCATCCCGAAGCGACAAACTTCCCTCTGGGTGGTGCCAATGGTCGGGCCCACGGACCCGATTCTCTTATAAGGGATGCATGGCATGGTGTAGGATTACGTCCTCATTCACGTCGGGTTTCTTGCCATGCCGTACGAACTCCCTCACCGAGGCCCATCATCAAACCCCTTGGCCTTTCCGGGCCCACAACCCTCGTCCTTGCTGAAAGACGTTAAACTAAAAGTTAGTCAGGCCATCCAGACCGAGGCCTAGCCTCAGGCCTACATCACTGAGGCCCAAACTCAGCCCCTTGGCCTTTCTAGGCCCACGAACCCCATCCTTGCTACAAGACATTAAACTACAAGTTATTCAGGACGTCCTGACCGTGCCCTAACCTCAGGTATCCCTCACCAAGGCCTAGCCTCAGGCCCCTTGGCCTTCTCAGGACCTAGCCCATGTTATTACCCAGAGTGTATGGTGTGGTGAGAGATTATGTCCACATTCATGTCTGTTTGTTCGCTGTTCCATACACATCCTCCATCTAGGGACTCTTATTCCCCAAACATCATCCTCACTGCAAGACGTTAAACTGTGAGTAGGCCAGGCCTTCCTGACAAAAAACCAACTATCAGGCCACTTGGCCCAGGTTCTTTCTTATGGGATCATATGGTGTGGTGAAGGGTTACGTACCCATTCACGTCGGGTTACAAGTTGGGCCGCACACATCCTTGTTAGGGCATCCTGCCCCTGGGTATCTTCTAGAACTACGTGTGGCTTGATTCCCATACTTATGGGATACGTAGGACCACCCGAATATCTAATCTTCGGGTCCAACCCCATCTCTCGAAAATCTCCGTCCCACCTTGGCCCCCTTGCCCTACCTTTCCTGAGATACTTTTCCGACCCTTTGCGGTGGTTCACCGATATGCCTAAGAGTACTCTGGTTTAAGTTACCTGGAATGTCCGATTCTACTCGGACACGTCCGCACCCGCTTTTCAAGCTTCATGTCTCTCTTCATCAGGGCTTTCATCACCTTTCACACAAGGAGGGACCCCTAAGAATGTCCTGGATACCACGCCCAAGGGCTCTCCTGCCATTACGTGCCAACACCCCTGAGGGTTTCGGATAATAAATCGATAAAAATCCCGCGTTGCGAATATGTTCAGCGGTCGATGCTCGTTCGTTTTTTTCACCTCAGGCTAACGTGATATGGAGACTATTTTTCCACCATGGTTAACTGTTATCCTCCATCGCCATGCCAACCCCATTAAGCCCAAAATGTCGGTTACACGATTCACATCCTTCTCTATTCTCATCATGTCCAAGTAGAGTTTCAAAACTCTTGGTACTATTCCTCAGTGCACATCTACACGTTAGGGGAAAAATCCATGTTAGAGGTGTCCTTTCGGGCTCTTCACCAACTTCCCCTCGATGGATGTTTTGGATATTGCAATAAGGATCTTCCCCCCTAGTTTTCCACACCGAGTCTAACTCACATGGGCTTAGGGATCGGGTTGAGGTCTGCGATCACCAGGAAAGTTGTCATCCACCAACGGTCCGAGCTCTATGACCATAAACAATGATCTCCAAAGAACTACATCTGGCTTGATTCCCATCCTCATGTGATATGTAGAAATGTCCAGACCTCCTATCTTTGGGTTCATCTTGAGTTCAACTAATTTGTCTCTTAGGTCCTGCCTTTGGGACCCTGACTACGGGACTGCGTGGTGTGATGTGGGATTAGGTCCTCAATCATGTTGGGTTTGCAATAGTCGCACCACGCTCACCGAGTTCTCAGAATTAGCCCTCCTATTTCTTGTCTCATACGACATTAAAAGGCACCTTAAAGAACTACGTCTGGCTTGATTCTCATCCTCATGGGATACTTAGGACCACCCGAATGTCTAGAATTCAGGCCCAGCCCCACCTCATAGAGATCTCTCAATCTCCCGGTCACCTAGGCCCCTCGGCCTATCCCTCTATAAGGGGGTATGTATAGGAATTATACAAGGTTTTGGCACTATTCCCTCTTTCCTATGAATTTGCCATCTCTCGATTTCCCTCATGTTGAGTCACCCAACACATTGCACTGATTCACCCATGTGTTAAGAGTACTCTGGTCTAAAACCAAGAGTGTCAGATTCGACTTGGTCAAGTTTGTTCCACTTTTCAAACATCGTGTTCCCCTCCATTTGGGCTTTCATCACCTTTCACACCTGAAGGGACCCCCAAGAACGGCCGGGATACAACGCCCAAGGTCCCTCCTATCGTTACGGTCCAACACCCCCGAGGGTTTTAGACAAAAAATTAATACAAATCTTGTGTTGCGAAAATGGTCAGTGGTCGATGCTCATTTTTTTGTCCCCATTTCTGGCTAACGCGACAGGATGCTGCGTTGCGAACATTATAAGTAGTAATCCTCTGTCCTCATGCCAGCCCTTCCCGACCCTGAATGTTGGTTACATGATTCAAATTATGTTCCACCCCATCGTGTCCAGGTGGAATCCCAACACTCTTGGGGCTACCCCTCAGTTCTCCTTTGCATATCAGGGGGACAAAGCTACAATACAGCATCCTTCGGGGCTCCCACAGTCCAAGATCTAGGACCATAAACTAAGATCTCCTTGGAAATACGTTCAACTTGATTCCCATCCTCACGGGATATGTAAGACCGCCCAAACGTCTCGTTTTCGGGTCCAGCTCATTTGGGATCTAATCTCTTCCACTTCACATTTCACCTAAATGTGGGCCCCTTGGCCTGAGGTTTCTCACTCAGGATTTCATACGGTATAATATGGGATTATGTCCTCATTCACGTAAGTTATGTCACAAGACATTGTACACATCCCCCGTCTAGCATCGTCACTGCTACGTCTGCGTTGCATGACGGTAAAATACATGCTTGGTCCTATCACACGACCCTAAACTGTGACATTATCGTCCTGGCCGCATGATGAAAAATGGCACTGCATTGTGATGACCTCATTATAGAGGACATCACATTGTGTATTGGTCATGTTCCATGCCATTTGTCAACGCCTATCACGGCTTGATTCTTGTGGAGACACAAGGGCTTGCTACCCTAGGTCTGTTGCTTCATAAAAAACCACTCACCTTAAAGGACAAACAAGATTTATCAAATTATGCTTCTTTTGGTGTAAGGGACAAACCCGCACTCCCCTTCTTCCCTGGCACTAGTACCTTACTGTGCCACCCTTCATAACTACGTGCAGCTTGATCCCCATCCCCATGGGGTGCGTAGGAATGCCTTTGCACATTGCTTCAGGCCCATCTCAACATCAATTTTTGGTCCCCTGACCTAAAACCTATCTGAATGGGGTTTTTGTAGTGTGGTATGGGATTATGTCCTCGTTCATGTTGGGTTGTTCACCGCACCGTACACACCCCTGGTTCCAATCCACGTCGGGTTTTTGTAAAAACCTGTCATGTGCCTCCTGTCTTTCCTCCCAGCCATGGTCTGAATTCGACAACCCTAAACTAAGATCTCCCTATGGGAAAGGACTCTCCTCCCTCTATCTAATACGTTTCATTGTCGTATTCAGATGTGTTTTGACAAAGAGCCTGAAGTGTTGGATTTTCATCGGGACATTCCCCTCGTCCCATTACCAAGCTTCGTGAGCTCGCTATTTGGATCCTCATCCTATTCCACATCCAAAAGGACCCTTGGACGATATGGATTCTAGGATTATGGGATCTCCATGGATGTTGGGCCTATGGGCCCTCCTATTGTTTTTGGTCAACGTCCCTAAGGATCTCTGAAAACGTTTGCGACATGGTCCTGTGGTTTGAAAATGGTCAACGGTCGACCCACATTTGTCAGTCCCCATTCTAGGCTCACACGATATGGATGCTGCGTTTCCACCATGATTAACAGTTATCCTCTATCGTCATGCAACCGTTATTGTGATCCAAATTTCAAGTTTCATGATTCACACATTTCCACTTCCTCATGTTCAAGTGGAATTCCAATATTCTCGTCTCTATCTCTTCGTGCATCTAGGTGCGCCACATGGTTGTGTTAGTGTCATGGGGCCAGTATTCCCTGAGCATCCCTTCACCCTAACCTGTCCCTTTCTGTGTCGGGAAATTCCCACAACTACTTATTGTTTTCCACACCGATCACGACTCACGTGGGCTTAGTGGTTTTGGCAGGATGTGTAACAACGCGGCCAGGATTCTAATCATCCCGCATGACATTAAACTACACTCTGAGAACTATGTATGGCTTGATTCCCATATTCATGGAGTACGTAGGAACGTCAGACCACTCTGCTTCGGGCCCAAACTAATTCTCACTCTTGGTCCCTCGAACTGAAGTGTTTCCTCTGGGGGTACGTGGTGTGATTTGGAATTCAAGTCCTCATTCATGTCGGTTTCATAACTTCCACACCATATGATCCCTATGATCTTCCCTTTCACTCCACATCCTATCATATGAAGCTAAACGATGGGAGTCCATATGTACTCAATGCACGACACTAAATTGAAATTCTACCATGAACAAGTTCAGGATGCCCCATGTTAATCATGGGATGCACCAGAGCCTCTACCAGAGAGAATTTCACCTGTCAGTGTTGTTCTATGACTACACTATGCTTCCAGAACTATGAGTGGATTGATTCCCATCCTCATGGGATATGTAGGGACACCATGGTATTTTACTTAGGGTCCAGCCCACAGGAATCATTAATCATGTTCTTCCTCTTTCCGACCCCCTGGACTGACCCCTCGTAGAGGACTGTGTAACTATGACTCTTCCCTAAACAAGCTCAGGATTCCCCAAGATTACATTGGGAAGCGACATACCCCCTCGCCATAGAGGCCCTGTCTCAAAGAAGGAATGATCCATGATCAAACCGATACACCCATCTGGCGTACTCCCACAGAGGTGATGTAATTACATGAGTGTTGGATTCTGTTCAGACAAACCATCACTCCATATTCCACGTTTTGTGTGCCCGTTATTCGGATCCCCATTCGCTTTTCTGTCTATTGGGTCCCCCTAATGGCTTGGTCCGATGCCACATCGGCTCACCTGCCATCCTGGGCCAATGTTTCGGAAGACTGGTCATGTTTAGAAGGACCCCCTAACAGTATGGATGCTTGACCTAGGGTCCACCTACTGTCCTGGGCCAATGTCCCAATGGATTGATTGACAGCATTTGTGACATGGTCCCGTGTTTCGAACATGGTCAATGGTCTACCCTGATTTGTTGTCCAAATTTTAGGCTAACACAGTAAGGATACCGTTTCTCCTCCACGGTTAACTATTGTCCTTTATTGTCATTCCATCCCTACAGTGTTCCGAATCTTGGGTATCGTGATTCACACTTCCCATTTCCATCAGTTCGGACCGATTTCAGTGCCCCTGGAGTTTCACCATTCATACATAAGAGCACACAGAAGAAACAGTATTTTGGTTGTTCTGAGAACTTCCTTCTTTGGTAAGGTCTCTCCTACTTCCTGGTAATCTGGACTGGTTATCCAAACCCCAGATGCCCGAGGTCTGGTTTACACTCCTATGATGGGTGGGACGATGAGGGAACTATCTCTTTTTTCTCACGTCGGGCCTCACCCTCGTGAGCTTAGGGAATTGTCGCCAGACATGCCACAAACATTGTACGGATACAATAAACCGGTGAAAATAGTGGAAATCATGCATGCTACGACATTCAAAGAAAGAAGAAAATCTAAGCACGTGAGTACCATTAATGGTTTTTAAATTGTTACAGTACTTGGGGGTCGACTCACTCCATGGACAGATTGACCCCGTCAAAACTGAATTGCAGCTCTGCCACCCATTGTCTTGTAGTGTCTAGGAATTGTTATCGCTGACTCAGCTCCCACTCCTCCTCAGCAGCGACAAGGCGCAGTTTGTCAGCCTTGGCTCGGGCCCTCTCTATGTCTGCCTAAATGGTACCCATACCTCAAGAAGCCTACCTCATATTCTCTTCTGCCTCTTCCAGATGGGCCTTCAAACCATGATATCAGCTCAGATTGTGCATTAATTGAGGCTGAGTTCTCATCTTCCCGGGGCTGGAAATGATGGACCTCGCTTTCAGCCTCCTAGAGCTTCTTGGAATTTTTTCCCTTCCTTCGCTGCAAGCCCACGCAGAGCCCGCGATCGTATTCCCAGATCTTCTCTGCCATGAGATCTCAGATGAGCATATGAGGACGCTAGGCCTCCACTCCCCCATCACACAGTTCGTGCAACCGTGAGTGATGTCTGTCCATTTCATTCAGCCACAATGCTTGGGGAGTTTCCTTGATGAACTGAAGAATTATCTTCCACGATCGGTGGCGGACTATGTTGTTGTCTCCCTCATCGGAGGTCATTTCGTCCCAGTCCGCACGATTGGCAAGCTCGTATGTAGGATACGCCTAACGGAAATCTTGTGCAGGATCTGCATCTGGTGTTGAATCCGGTGTGACATCTGGTGTCGAGGAAGGCGTGGCGGGACTTGGGTCAGCCGGTTGATCCTCATCGTCGAACTCCACCTCAATAACTTCGAGCACAAACCTTATGGTGGTTCCACCAATGATAGGGAGTGCTGTAGCTCGGGTAGGTGGGGGAACTATCTCCACAATCTCTAGCATGACCCTAGGAGGGATGTCACCAGACATCCAGAACAACCTTTCCACAACAGCCCATGCCAGTCGGAGAACTATACGACAGAGAAGGGAATGAATGTCAGTTGGCATGATCTACATATAACAACAATGAATCTTGTGGAGAAAACATATGGAGATCAAACTCCTGGTTCTTCTCTGGAGTCGATTCTAATGTGACCCCGAGGCATGACCCTCCGTATACTGTCAGAAGATCTGGAGATTCTAGAGAAACCACCTTAGGCGCTCTAGCCCCGCTAGACACAGAACTGGACGCCACCGCATGTACGGGTTCTGAAGGCCCTGCATCATCACCCGCCAAAGGGCGAGAGCGAGGCATGGGTACAAGTTCCTCCTACACGATTCAAATATTGGTAAGAAATCCATGATGGCCTGAGAGTGGTCCATGAGGATAGAAGATCGGAATGCTACCTCGAGAGCCTCTGCGAAATCATCGGAATATGAGTCTTGATCTCTGACTTCGCCCTACTCCAATGGGCTCCCTCCGCTAGCCTCATCCTCCTGAGAGGATTCCTTCGATTCTTCCAGTTGGGGGAAGCACTCCCTCTTATCGATGGCTAATGTTGTGGGGGAACCGTCGGATCCAGCAGTACCCTCACCAATCATTCATTGGGCATGGTACACCACTAGAGAGAATGTATTTCTCCATCTCATCCAAGTATTTCTCCACCTCTTCCTGAGACGCCGTGAAACCAGCCCGGGCTGGGCCTATTACAGATAAATCCATCCCGAGACGATTCAAGTGTTCCCACATCTCAGGTGGACTAAGGAACTGCCAGTTGACATCCCAAATGTCCCAGGCCTCCGATAAGATGGCATCCTCTGGCATGTCGATGTGGTGGAGCCACTTCCCTGGAGCCTGAGTGGATATCCTACGAAACCCCCATGGTGGCCGCCCCTCCGGATGTCTCTACTCTTCCAGAACCACCAGGTTCACTACCATTGTTGGATCCACTACCGTTACCGCATCCTCAGCTGGTGCAGGTCTTGCCTCCGCGGCAGCCCCTCCACCGTGAGAGGCCCTTACGGCCCTCCGAACCCGACCTCGGGACAGGGGAGGCCCGCCGTCACTAGCCCAAATGGTTGGCTGCCTCAGCATCTCCCCCAGATAAGCTGCCTCCCAGCTGATGGCATACTATTTCACCAATCTGAAAGCGGCGGTGGGCAGAGGCAATGCCATCCACATTTTCCCGTCGTCCCGTGTGAACATGAGACACATATGCCTCATTACACACGTGTGTTCCTCATGACGCACCTCCTAGTAGACCTGCGTGTTTAGCCGCTGCAAGAACCGAAATTTCCTCGTAAACTGATGCGAGGTGTATGGCTCAAAGAGTGATCATGGTTCACTCGTGCCTCCAAGACTCTACCTCAAAAGGCCAGGTGATAGGCCAGGTGCTCTTCGGTTCCCTGACCGTCATCAGTGAGCACTCCTGTCGACAATGGAAATGGGTGGAAGTTGAACTCATCCGCCTTCCACACCCGGTTCAGCACCATCAGCACAGTTAATTTAACTAGGAAGCTCCCTGTTGTGTTCATAATGGAAGGGAGGATGTTTGATCTCGGAGGTGAGATAGGGTTTGGGTATTTGTAAACCCCCATGATGTGTGTCGCGATCCACCCGTACAGAAGGTGGAAGGGCCCACATATTCTCAGTGGCGTCTTGCCCTCACTGACATGCCGCAGGATCCTGTACAATCTAGCGAGCATCAGAATCCCCAGATTGACCCGCCTTCCCATGGACATCATGGATTCCATGATGAACGAGCTGGGCCACACCCCCATGTTGGTATCCCTCACCGGTAGTATCCTACCACAGATAAGGGCCGCGATCAACGCCGCATGCCTGACTATTGGCTTCTGTTCAGTGCTAACACTGAAACCCCAAGTCTTCCATTGGATATCCTCCAAGAGCTGCCAATATGAGTGCTCCTTTCACCATTGAGCCCCTTTAGGACATGTTCGAGGCCTCGGAGGGAACTCTCAATCCTCTAGGAAGTTTAGGAACTACATGAACCACTTCTTAAAGTGGACATCTCTCATCGCCTCCTTTTCCTCTCCAGGAACCAGTGCCATCAGTCCCGACGCCAGTCGCGACATCTGCTATGGATCCTCCCATGTGCTCATCACTGGGAGGAACTCATCATACATGGCCCCCAAGATCGGGACCCCCAAAATCTGATGGACATCCCACATACTGATTCCCACCTCCCCATGGTGCAAGTGAAAAGTGTTGGTCCTAAACGACCATCTGCTCAGCAACTCCGACATCAGTTGTTTCAGTTGATAAATGTGGAATTGGGAGGCCCATGTCACCTCGTATAGGCCCACTCTCCTCAGATCGGCCCCAATCTACTCGCACGAGGCACCTACTCAGTAGGGACATGCCTAGTTGTTTGGTGAAGTTACCGCCTTGGTGCAGGTCCCACTCGTCAGACCACCCCTTTTCGGATCAGGCCGAGCCGACATTAGTATAGTGCGGTACATTGGAGGGGATGTCTCCAATTTTAGTGGCTCCCCGTCGATGTTCTTCAGATTGTTGTACAGACAGTCGGCGGTGACAGGTGTGATGTCCTCCTGTGCATGACCATCGGATGCCCTGAACCGTTGGCATTGGCATGGATTTCTCCTTAACCAACAAGTTGGTTCGTCCCTACTCGCCTCAAAAATGAAGACATCATCCCTCAACCCAAATCCATATAAGGGAATCTTCTTGCACAATGGATAGTTATTTTGGCTTTCTGATAGGAGGTTTGTCAAATAATTATGGTCTGAGGGACGTCAGACAATCTCTCCAAGGCCCAGATAGTTGGCCATATCATCCTTCCAAGTGGTGTCTGCAAGGACCCCCATCACAGATTCTTGATTGGACATTACGGTTTCAGAACTCGGAAAAAATTTCAGGACGGGTCGCAGAGGTTGTTCACGAAGGTCAGTCACGAAGCTCGGGTGCAGAGCCAAGATGCGAAGCCTGGCCTCAGCTTGCAAGCAGAATTTCACTTGGCACAATCACAGAGTCAGAGACTCGCGGTTCACCGCGAAGCTCGATTCGCGATTAGCAGACGCGGAGTACGCGATTCTTCGTGAAGTCGGGAGAGAAAAAGTACAAAAGTCATGAGAGGAAAAAAGATAGGTCATCCCCCCTATTTATAAGAGGTGACCCCGGAGCTTCGCGGTGCGTCCCACCCATGCGGAGCATCACGGCACGTCCGGACCGCGTGGCCACTGTCAGCCCCGCGCGATCTCTTCATGAGTCAGCACCACGAACTGCCAATAATTTTGGAGATTTTCCCTCAAACATCTACCCTTGGTCCCTCCGCAGCTCCAAGTATGAGGGGGGAATTTGTTGGAACCAAAATATTGGATGCAGAAGGTAGAAGAAAAAAGATGCATGTGCGCTGCCTCGTGAAGCGCAGACGCGGAGGGCCCCTGAGCAACGCGGCCGCCGCGATGCCCCAGAGGTGGTAATGCTCTGCAAATGGTCTGACGTTTGTGACCCACCATGAAGAACCAGAGGCGTTAATGCCTTGAAAACGGCCTGATGTTTGTGGCCCTTCGTGAATTAGAGGAGGCGGTACCCCTCCTCGAGTCTAGTTGACGTTCGAGACCCGCCTCGATGCCACTGAGGCCGCCTTCACACCGCGTGAGTTCTACTCTGCGGTGCCCCTTGCCTATACATACCGAGCTCCCCCTGAGCTCTCCATACGGACAATCTGACATTTTGTCTTCTCATCTCCCGAATCGCAAAGCACCCTTCACCCCGGGAATCATGATCTCCGCGAGGTATTTTTGCTTCGTGAGATGCCTTCGCCTTGTCTCGTTTTGAGCCCCTCTTCTAAGAGGGATTCCCTTCGCAAAGCCTAAGGGACTACACAAAGGAAGTGGATTCCCAAGGGAACCCGGGAAACCACGAAGCATTTATGCTTCACAAAACCCCCATCTTGTACAAGTGATCCACATGCCAAGGCAGGGTCACTTTACTTCACAAAGCACACTAATTCACAGCACCTTGCTTCGCGAGGCACCTCCACTTCTTGAGGCGGTGCTCCGCGAACACCCTTCCACTTCGTGAAGCACCTCCCACTCGTACTTCTTCCCCATGCTAAGGACAAGGCACTTCACATTACAAAGTACACCCCTTTGCAGGTGCTCTCCACTATGCAAAGAAACCAAGCTCCACAAGGTCCCTGCCTGTGGACCCCTTTTCTTGGAAATTCCTCTTCCCGTGCGAACATCCAGGTTTGCACAATGTTATTTCAAAGTCCCATGGACGACACCACCCATAGCGTTGCATCGCCTAATGATTCTCCGCATAGGAACGTTAATGTCTATTGCTTATTCTCATAGCCACGCTAATGTGGACCCCTCGATTGTTCGCTCTGTGCCCTCCCTTTACTACGGCATTTCCGGTACCTTCCATCCCCCAAGGGGCGGAGGGTATTGGTCATCTATGTCCTATGGGTGTGGAGTAAACCCACTTTGTCCGAGCTGTAGGATGTTAAACTTCCAAGCACCTCGTCCTCAACACATGAAGTTAAACTGTGACCTAACCATGTGCCTCGCACGTAGGGTCCCCCCATCTCAGACATTCTTTATGTCGCTCGTCTCCACGGGAATGGAATCACCCACACATGGGATGATATCCTCTTTATCTGAGTGGCGTATGTCCATGGGAGAAGGGAAACCACATTGGAGTATTCCCTCCTAGCCCTCCTTGCGGAATCTAGCACCCATGCACCTACGTACTTCCCCACTGCCAAGGCCAATGGAGGGTGAGATAGGGAACGGGGAACCTTCCATATTTGGTCCCAAATCCTCCTCCCACTACGCTTTTCTGCACTTTGGGCCTCCATCTTGGAGTAAGTCCCAGCACCATGGGCCACCTAACGTGTAAGCCCCTCATCGCTTCTCATAGACGCACCCTTCATGATGTGATCATCAGGTCTCTGTTACCTCTTGTTTCTCACAGCGAGCATGACTAACGTGGGATTAGAGTAAGCATCGACCATGGTAATGCCCTCATCCAGCATGATGTTAAACTGTATGCCCTCTCCTATCTTGATGTTAAACTGTATACCCCTTTCCCGCATGACATTTAATTTTACATCCATTTTGAACTATGAGGTCTTTGATCAATGTCAAGGCATGGTACATAGGAATCCACCACGAGGTTCAAGCCCACCACCCATCATTTCTTCACATCAGGTTCCAACCATTCCCCGCATGACGTTAAACTACATTCTAGTCCAATGGTAAGCCATTGTTCCTGAACTACAAGGACTTTGATCCATGTCATGGCATAGTACGTAGGAAGCCTCAAGAGGTTCAAGCCCACCCCCATCGGACCAAGGTTCACCTTCACGTTGGTTCTCTGAAAAAACCCTTCCCGTAGTACGAGGACTTTGATCCATGTCAATACACGGCACATAGGAACCCTCCCTGAGGTTCAAGCCCAACACCCATCATTCCAAGGACCTTTCTTAATGTCGGTTCGCTGACACCCACCATTTTCACCAGAACTACGTGGACTTTGATCTGTGTCAAGGCATGGTATGTAGGAAGCCTCACGAGGTTCAATCCCACCACCTGTTGGTCACTCCGACCCCCTTCATGTCGGTTCTACAACACCTGGGTAACCTAGTGTGTAAGCCCCACACCATCTGGACCATGGTCCCCACTCGCATCAGTTCGCCGACACACTATTTTGAACTACGAGGTCTTTAATCCATGTCAAGGCATGGTACGTAGGAAACCTCACATGGTTCAAGCCCACCATCCACCAAGACCAATGTCCTTCTTCATGTCGGTTCTTTGACACGCCCCCGTCCAACATGACGTTAAATTGCATCCCAATCCAGCGGTAAGCCGTTGTGACCCTACCGTCCAGTTGTTCTGACACCCCTTCATGTCAGTATAACACCCCTCTTCTCGAACTACGTGGACTTTGATCCTTGACAAGGCTTGGTACATAGGTAGCCTCACAAGGTTCAAGCCCACCACCGGGTCGTTTCGACCGCATCCATGAAATTATCTATCATCCACCCTGATTCTTACTCGGGCCGCCACATCTCAGTGAGATCATGCCACCCCATTCCCCTCCACAGCATTCAAAAATCCACAAATGGGCTGGCCCCGATATCGGCATTCCCTTAAGGGGGATTCCTCAATCTGATCCACTCCAGCTAGTGTTCTGATTAGGTTGATCCATCTCCGTTGGAAGTTAAACTTGCGGCATACCATATGTTAAACATCAGAAGCTATAGAAAACCTCAGAAACATGACTATGGAATACGATTCCCTGCGATCGATGTGGGATTCCTCTGGATTCCACGCCCTCAAGAAGCCCTATAATAAGGGAAAAAATATAGACACGCCAATTCCCCATCGTTAAGACACGTTACTGATGCCTCGACGTGATTACTCTCCCGACTGAAGGTTGATGCCCTGACCGGACCCTTTGGAATGTCCTGACAGAAGCAGTGTAATTAACCGGTGCCCATAGAAACATGGAACTGGGAAGAGTTTCACGAACAATATATTAAATATATGAGGGAGAGCCGGACTAGGTGACGAGTTCTGAGGAGGAATCCACAGAAGGAAGAACCGACATCCAATCATCCATGTTTCGATCAAGGAGCCGATGTCCCTAAATATAGAGAAGATGCCACCCGCCTTTGGAGAGCGGGAATAGAGGGCAACACAAAAGCCACACCTATCGCACCCAAGAAGACGGATGCACGCGCCCCGGCGAATGCATCAGAAAAATTTATTAAAAATAAAAAACATGGCCAAAACACATATTTTATGTCCTAATTCATTTAAAAATATCCTCATATTAATTTTCAAAAAGTGGCATACATAAATTTTTTATAAAATGGAATCTATCACCATCCTCTATTCCATGTAAAGGAAAAATTGAAAACATTTCACAATGCCCAATAATTTCATGGCTGGTAAAATAATGTAACTGCATAAAACACCTACCATATTCACCTAGAATGGCCATTCACAATCCAAACTAAAGGCCCCTACAAAGAAAATATATTAAATAAACACCCATCCTAGCCAATAGTCACCCATATATTTATGCATGATGGGCCCATAATTATGAACCATTGTCTTTGGTATGCATTATACTTCTTTTAATGTTAAGGGAGTATATCCTAAGATGTACCCCCATGAGAAATAATCCATCACGATGAATGGTGATTAATAATAATCATAAGAAGCATGGATAGATGTAATGAGAATATATAAGATAACATAAGGATATTAAACAATATAGTAATGTGAGATTTTATTAAATGAAATTGAAAAAAAGAGAGTTAGGGAATATGCGACATTGAATGTCTAAAAGAGAGGTGTGAGAGGCTTAATTGAGAGTTGAGAGTCGATCATATTGAATGAACCAATGAAAATGAGGATTTATGAATCTAGAAAATAAAATTTTAAAACACTAGATAAAAGAAACGAGGTTAGGGTTTCTGTGAGAGAGGGAACAGAGTCTTCATTTTCCCGATCAAAAAACACTAAAATCACATGAAACAAGAATTAATAAAATTCAAAATTATTTATAACATCAGTTATTATATAACCAATTTTATTATGAAATTATATTAGATTTATCACATCAATTATATAGAAACTAACATGATAAATCTATTTACCAACTCGGTTATTTTATAACTAATGTAATAACGTAAAGAGACAATCTTTATCACATCAGTTATTATATATCTGATGTAAAAATGAACTTTATCACATCAGCTATAGAGAAAATAATATTTTAAAGTTTGATACATCATTTATCATGTCAGTTGAAGGATAAACTACTTGACAATTCAATATACATGGTGTTTCCTGTCAGTTATAAATAACGAATGTGAAAAGTACAATGTGGATAATATTTTTGTACTAGTTATATAATAAAATTAATTATAATTTCCTCCATCTTCTTAGTTAGTATAGGTAAGGGTTTTAAAAACCAATATAGTCATCAATATACCACCTTTATCTATTGATAAAACAAATATCATGGAAAACATAAAGTGAAAAATCTTCTCATGATCTTCCACTAGAATATTAATTTTACATCACGATGAATAATTATAATTATATGATGAACCTCCCAAAAATAATGACAATTTTACTCATAATTGAATCCCATAAAGGATATAAAGAATCATTCTATCATTTTATTAAATGAATAAATTGGATTCCAATATCCAACATTTATTAATCTCCCCACCCTATAATCTGTATTATAATATATTACACATATGTTCATATAATTGTGGAATTATCACTACCTATAATAAATAATGTGCCATATTCATAATATAAATAAATATGGCTTCATCCATTTTAGCCACCTATAACTAAAAATCAACAAAAATACATTTTGATTCCACTGGTCATTAGTTTCTTAGAATTCTCGAGTTTCGTAATTTTTTATTAATATAATAGTTATCCCATTACCTTTTATTAAAGTATATTAAATTTAAAAATTAATTGTCTAAAGATAGACTGGCCACCTATATAATCTCAAATTGAGACGATGTTTTTAAAAGATATAATTAAAACTCGTACGATTGGTTTATAACATGAAATTTTCAATAAATAAATATTATCTTTTAAAAATAAATTGTTTATCCACCCCATATATTTCATAATATTTCAATGAATTATTCATTTCATGTTGTTTCATCAATCATGATTTTTGATAAATTAAAAAACCTCCATGTATAAGAACACACCCTTTATATACTCCCATGGAATTACAATATACCAAATATAAATCAACCCCATTGTTTAGGATATTAATTGGTCCCTTAAACTATCCTAAGAATTCCAATAACTTCTTATCTTATTCAAACTTAAATAATTTTCAAGTCAATTGTTTCGTAAGTGAAGCTAATTTTTTAGAAGTATTTGATAAACAATTTTGTAAGAAATAGATTTTGAAATGAAACTATCGGTCTCAAATACATTATTAGGACTCTCCTAAGATATTATTACATTCAATTTATTATGATCAACTAAAATTTCTATATATTAAAGAACATTTTCTGTAAATTTAACATCCTATTTTTGAAAGTTTCATTTTGAGAACATCATGTATAACTTATGTTCAGGAAAAACTATTAAAAAACATCGTGATAATTTTCATGATTGGGTATTGGTCATGAATAGATTCAGATATAATTTAAAATTATTACCCTAAAATTTTCAAAATATTAATGGATGATTCAATTAATCATGTTTATTATCAGAAGAAGTTACATTACCCATACCAAAAGGTGTATCTTGAACTCATTGTGGCCATAACTACACTAATCAAAATTATGTTAAATATTACTGATTATATTCACTTATTCGTAACTTTTTTAAACTCCCTTGAGTATTTTTTAAGAAAATGTTCATAATTATTGTGAAATACCCAAGTTTTACTACTAAATATAATTTTTGAGAATTATTTGAATTCATCCAATTGAGTTAGTTTTCTATTGTATTTATAACACTAAACATAATTATTGAAATTGTATGATTCTTATATTTGGTGTTCATTATTCAATTTCTGACATATCATTATAAGGATTCTTTAGCCAATTTGGTCATGTTAAAGGGTCATATGGGCCCCATAAGAAGGCCCAATGAATCTATGAAGAAACTAGACTAACAATGATGTTGAAATTTATATGACCAATACCGAAGTAAAAATTCATTCATTATCAACCAAAGGTTGAAGGATACTACAATTCATCTTGGATAAAAATTTGATGTCCCAAATCTACAAAAAATGGGCCCAAATGTGGCATTGAAATCCAATCCTACATTCTTTCTAGGAATTAAAATCAACATACAATACTTGAATTTTTGCATAATATATACATCCATCTGATTTAAGGTTTTTTATTCTGAAAGATGAGTTATATGCGACAGACCTTGTAGAATAAATGGTTAGGATTTTATTAACATTATGTTTCTGGGTGCCTCCCAAAGGTGCCCTGTACCCAGTTGGTCACATTGCCTCAAGCGCATTTCCCTGAATGCCAGAGGATATTGACTAGTAGAGGGGGAATTAGATGTGATGGTGGAGAAACTAGGACCTCATTGGCAGTGTAACATTGTATAATTCCTATAATATACAACAAAAGAATCAGTAATACCATAAAATATGTAAAAAGTAGGATATTGTAAGAAAATAAACCACTTGAGCATATATATAAATGATGCATGTAACATATGTCTACGAATGCAGCCAAACATGTCAGAATGCTGGAAATACATAACTAACCCAAGGTACAAAGAAATAAAATAAACTCTGTCAGCATTTCATGCCTTATCTTTGTCTCATGGTCTCCATCTCCATAACAATCAAGAACCTAACATAGAAGGGAGATTTCACTTATCTATATATGCAATAATATAATCTGTTTGGGCCGCAAATCGTAACCCAAATAGAATGTGAGGTATATCCTAGTAGGCAACCACCCAATGATATATTCCTAACTATTAGTGAAAATATATTGGAGGAAATATAAAAAATGACATAATAAACCATGAATTACTCAATGTAAACAATCTGAAACAACTAAATACATTAATTAACATTTACCAACTATTCAACAAAACAAACACAAGAAAACCTATTAGAAGTTCTCATAGTATAACCCCTCTTGTTCAGTATATAAAAAGACACTTTAAGGAAGCACTCACTATCAATTCCTCCTGTGGTATTTTAATAGAAAACTACTGACTCTCTAAGGAATCACTCAATGTCCAATTCCCCCTATGGTTTGGTCATGGTACACTACAGATACTCCGTGGGGGCACTCAACATCCATCACCCCTATGGTCTCACAAGGTAAAAATCAACATAAACTTTGGGGAATCCCTCAACATCCATTCCCCCTTTGGTCTGACTATACCTGGTTCCCACAGCCCTGTGTAATACAATAATTCACAAATGATATATAGAATTCAAAGTAATCTCAACTACTCCATGGATAAAAAACTACAATCCATATAACAAGCATGCCATATAATATCAACTCCATCCTAACAACATTGGGCATGGAAACAAAATAGCATAATAGGTAGTTCTATCCCCAACATCAAATATCAGTCAAACATGGGAAAACACATCCATAAGAAAGGTAATAAACCCTATTCAACATCAAAATCATTTTCTCAAGAAAACAAACATTACATGAATGAACAGGGATAAAATTCAAAACACACAATAGCATAAACTAGGGTATTCTACACTTTGTGAAAATACAATCCAAAGACAACTATGGAAGGGAACAATCCACCTACCTCGATGTTGTACGTTCAATATAGTTGAATCTAATTAATTGATTTGACCAAGAAAATCGTAGTTCTATAGAAAATAAAAAATGTTAAACCTCTAAAATCTCAAAAGGAAAGAGAAATTTGGAGGAGAGACTCTTGAAGAAGGGAGAACTCAACGAGTCGATTATAGTGAAATGGATTATGTTCAATTTAGAGAATAGAATACTGATCGGTGGCTTAGTGAAAGTTTGGCGATTGTCGTTTCTCCTGCACGAGACGGGTTCAGAAGAAGTTTTTTTTGTAATTAAGACGTAGTCTCAGTCTGATATATCAACAAAAAAAAATAAAAATACAGGGTGTTTTCTTTAAGGATGTAACACCCCACTATTTTATAGTACAATATTTCTTCAATTTAATCCAATAACTTGAACTACAAGAAAAACCGAGTTCAAGCGCACCATGATGTACAAAACTAGCCTTTCAAAAGCGGTTATGTATAATATTAACCTAATTTTGAATTTTATATAATAAAAATAATTTTATAATCCATATTATGAGTTTTTTAGACATAATATAAGAATAAATTCAATTTTTCAGATAAATGATGTATTTTTTTTAAATGCAATTTTTCATCCTTTTCTTGTAAAATACTTTTTAAATACAATATTTGAATATATTCTATATTAAATTTGACCAGATAAACTTCTTCTTTATAATTGGGACAAAAAAATTTAGTGTTGATAATTTTTTTGTGTTTTTTCTGATAACTTTCATATTTGGGTGAATAGTGAAAAATACTAAATTTTATCTAAAAACACATTTTTTAATAAAAATAATTTATATTGATCAAATATACATATTAATGGTTTGTATGTATAATTATATTATATTTTTACCATTTAATCCTAAGTTGGTCATTAGAATTATATTCACTATGAAATTGGACAAAATCAAGTGTCAATCTTTTGGGAGTCATTATTTCTTAATAATACACTTTTTAATTTGGACAACAGAAATTAATTTTAAATTGATAAATCCAATTTCAATGTTTTATATTTTATAAAATATGATTAATTTTCGAATTTTGAATATCAAAATTATCTTAGGGTGAATTGTTTTTATGTTTTTTCAATCATTAAATTTTTGATGAATAGTAAAAAACACTGCGTTTTTTGTTAACACCAAGTTTTCATTTCAATAATTATTTATTTTTTTTAAATTTATTTTAGGTAAAAATAGATACATAAAACCTATATATGTTCAATGTAATTAATTGGAATCATTTTAAAAAAAATTAGATATATTATGATTTTAATGAAATTTTATCGTCTTTTACCCACCTTCTTGGAGCATTTGAAAATTTGCATAAAACACATTTTTACAACTACTGTGAGTTTAATTTAAAAAATATGAAAGATATAGTTAACCATAGTAAGTAAAATGTTTTTCAATAAAATGAAAATAATTTTTTGTGCATAGTATCTTTGGAATTTTATTTTCCACGGTTAAAAATAAGTAGGGTAATTAAGGGTAAAAAATGATATTATAATTACCATAACACATGTCTTAATTCTAGTGGATGTGTATATTTCGACAAAAATCTCCCTTAGAACAAAAATATGATCATTTAGGTCCACATGTATTATATTATGGTATTTATTAAATTTTATGTTAAGAAATGTTAAAAGTGTTAAAATTTAATGTTTATTAACTAAACCATTTTTAATATGGGGTATACATAAGATTAATTCGACCATAAATATTCATTATAAAGATAAGAGTATTTAATAAGTAATGGAATTTAATTTATAAATATTATACATTAAATAATTAAATTTATTTTTGACACAATGATGATGTAATAATTTTCTTATTAATGAATGATTAAAATAATTGATTTTATAAATATCAAAATAAATAAAAATTCATATTTTTGATGAATTAAGATATTTTTCTAGATTAACATGACCTGTTAGGGTTGATTAGAAAACAATTCTTTGAAGAGATAAGGTTGTTATGACTTTCATCAAAACAAAATACCTAATAGTATTAAAATCAACATAAATGAGATTTTAAATCAAATATTATATTATTGAATTATATTATATTACTTCAAATCTAAGGTTTGGAAAAATTTATTAAATAATTTTATATATTTCATTAATGTACCAAATGAGATTATATTTGAATTTTATAGTATGTTTATTAACCATATATTATAAGAATACAAGAAGAAATGGTAAAAGTTTAATTAGTTAACTAAGAGTTATATCTAAAGATAATGTTAAAATGGTAACCTAAACATGTCTAAAACCAATTTGTTGAGAGGCATTTGACCCATCCCCACCTTATCCTCTAAATAAATCATTTCTAGGCCCTTATAAAACGAATATTAATTTGTTATAAAATAATAAATTATGTTTTTTCTAAGGTTCCCCTCACCATTCTTATAAAAGGGCACTTCCCCGTCTCTCATATTTACACCTCCAATGCCATTTGGCTCGTCCAACACCTTCCCAAATATCCTACCTGCTATCCAAAATTCCTCATAGGGGACTTCCTTTGGTCAGGAAATCCAACCTAGAGATCCCATTTGATCAAATGAAAAGAAATAACCTGAAGAAGAGGTAATCATTTAACCACCCTCTTCCATGTTCTTTTATTCTTCCACTTACACTTTATTTGATATTATCATACAAAAATAAAAACTGTAGTACCATATATATACTATGAGGTTATTATAAATATGTCACAACCATATTCATTATTTTATCCATCCTATTCATGATAATTTCACCATGCGTTCGTACGCACAACTTACTGTCTCCACGCCGTGGTGTAATTTGTTATTCAACACTGTTATTTGGATGGATATAATGATGAGTAATATGTAAATAAATATTGAGAAAAACATCATAATTTCTCTTTAAATTTTATATACCATCTAATTCCACAACATTACGAAAATTATATAGTTTCTCGTGCATACATACGGATTACCTTCTCGACGAGGCGATTAGATTCATTTCCACGTTCACCATTCATCGATGATTATATAAATATATATCACTAATAAGTATGTAATATATGAAATAATAGTGATACTAGATATATATATATATATGTGTATTTATGTATTTATTTATGTACTTACATATATCTTATTCACTTACTTCCGTTCAATAGAACATTAATACAGAAAAAACCTTTATGCGTACGTACGACCTACCGTCTCCATACAAAGTGTTTTCCATTTCATATATCTATCTATTATAAATATTTATATTATAAATATATATGACATATAAATAATGGTTTATATTCTGTAATTATTTATATCATGACCGAAATTATACGATTAAGAAAAACAAGTTAAAATACATACGATAAAGAAATATATTATTACCCAAAATGTTAATTTAACATGAAAATCAATATTAAATGGGTAGTATAAAGTCATAAATGAATCATGTATGATGTAATAAATATGAATATGGTTATTTAATAATCTAATAACATATAATGATCATTATACATGAGGTTAAACGTACCCTCGACCAAAGGAAAGTGCAATGTAAGGGTTAATTTCTCAATCTATTTATTATCCAAGGTTGTTTTTACGTAAGTATCTACTTGGAAATATTTATTATCAATGTAAAAGATTCCGAAAAGTGTCCTCAAAGGGATTATTTTTTATGTAATTTTTATTAAAACATCATTTTAAATGTTTTATAGATTTATTCTTCTAAACCTTACACATTAATGTCCATGTTTTCACTATGGTTTTAAGGATTTATTTATATAGACATGAATATTTTAAAATGTTAATTCCTTTAAAATGTTTCAATGTGGTATGGGACACATTTAATCAAAACTATCTTTTAAATGAGATCCTTTATAATAATTTTAAATGATTTCATTAAACAGGGATATTTCACTCAATGATTTTTAATGGTCATTTTCAACTATGTCAACATCCTTTACGGGATATTTTTATTGATCGAGGTTGATTTATTATGATACAAATATTCCGTATTGTATGATTTTTTTTGTGATATGTTTGACTATGGATGTATTATTTGTATACCATTCATGTTTTATGGATAAATTATTGAT
Organism: Viscum album; assembly: GCA_963277665.1. Taxonomy (NCBI): domain Eukaryota; kingdom Viridiplantae; phylum Streptophyta; class Magnoliopsida; order Santalales; family Viscaceae; genus Viscum; species Viscum album. Next base: position 348,860,537 of record OY728135.1, read on the forward strand.
ATTTTCTATGCTCTTTTTTATATGAATGTTTATGTTATGTTTAAAACTTTTCATTTGAGGAATGCATTAGACTTTGTATGTGACTGGTGGAGCTCGCTCTAGCAACTTCATGCATCAATAGGTCTTACGAGAAAATTAGACATGGAATTGGCCGAGGCCTTTCCCAATTTGATATATGGTTTTGGCGGTGGCCTAAATCACTTTTATACGTCTTGACCGAGACCTTGATAGGATGTTTCAGAATGTCCGCCATTATGCATTCCCTCATTATAAAATTAGTTATTATTTGTGATTATTTGACTAATAGAATATTCATGTTAATTTTTTTATGGTAATGTTTGATTTATTTTTTCCATATTTTTTTTCATGTTTATGTTTTAAAGGTTGTTTTCTTTATTAAAAAAATTTACTTAAATGTTTATAGCTTCTGCTAAATTATTTACCCTTACTGATCATCTGAGCTCACCTCTTTCTTATCTTTTATTTTCCTAGGATTTGAAGAAGTTATTTATTATTGACTTACATGCATAATCTTGGAGACATAGAAAGTTATAATTTAATAAATTACTATTTTTCTTTTCATTTCAAGTTGTAATGATAAACTTCATTTATGTAACATATATTCCAAGACTACTAAACTGATTGGTCCATCGGGACGTGATTCCTTGTTATCATTCCAATGTATTAAAATAACGCACTAACTCTAGGTAACTAGGGCCGGGGTGTATAGTTGGTATTATGGGAAGTATAGTACAAATCATGGAAACTGATATAGATAAAATATAATTATTGAACATTACCATAAGACATACATCGATGATTAGCATAGAAAAACAACCTAAAATTTTGTTAATGTAGAGATTTTTTATATTTTCCATGCAATAAATCCCTATCTGGATATGAGCAGGTAGAGGCGGCTCTGGAACAGATGAAACTAGGAGTGAAAACTCTAACAAAGAGTGTTGGTCTTGACTTGTGGTATCCTGGTACACGATAACGGGCCTTGCAGCACTGTTGGTTATGACACACCAAGGGGGTATTCTTAGAATAATTCACAATTTCATCACAAACCATTATGATGGATTTACGAGTAAATACGTCTTCAAATAATGTTCTTTATGATTATGGATTATATGCATAAATTGTTCAATTTAGGTTAGGTATTTTAAAAGTTTGGAATTATTAATTGTGATGCATAAACTGACCTTTTGAGTGCCATTGTTTAAAAATGGTTCTCGGTAGAAGGAATGAGAACACTAAAAATATGTAAGAATCAAATAGTAAGAAGGATAATATATTTCATTGTATTAATCCCACATTTATAATGGAAATAGTTTCCCATGTATTCTCAACATATGAAGAAACAGTATCATGTATTAACAAGATAAGTAAGAAATTCTTTTAGTCCTATGGATTTGAAGGGGAACCAGAGAAGAAAAGGATGGTAAAGAGAATGATGGATAAAGGGAAGAAGGGAAAGAAGGATTTTACCATATGTGATAATTGTTGAATGAATCACCTAGGTGAAATCTTGAAGGGAATGGGAGTTTGTTATGAATGTGGAGAAAAAGGACACCAAATACATGATTGCAAGGATAAGAAAAAAAAAATTAGTTGTAAATTGCATCATCTACAAGGAAATAGGGACCATGAATGTAATAAATAAGGGTTTATAGTAATTCAGGGTGTTACCATCTTTTAAATTAATACATTATGATGGTATTCACATGTTATTACATGGAAAAAAGGGTCTTCATTGTGTTTTACATCTTTATAAAATTTGAATTGTGAGACAGGAAAGAATTAGTTTGGATAAGTATAAATGATGGAATGGATTAATTTTGACATTGGACTCTATAGTTAAGGTAAAAGAATTTATTAGGATTATTGTTTGGATTTTTTTATAAAAGGACATCCCGGAGGTCGGGCAACAACCAGTCGTATCCAGAAAGGCCACGAGACTTGAACCCACTACTATAGGGTGTCAAAGGTGCATCACCTACCACTGGCATACATGATTTCCTAGATTGTATAATTTAGTTTTTTAAAAGGTCTTATTAATGAATTAGAAATTCATTTTTTTGGAACCAAATAAATTTAAGATAAATACAATATTTTTATGTTCTGTTATCTTTTATAGTGAAAGATGAGTTTGTGGAAGAATTTAGTTAAAGGATGGAACTTTACTTGTCAATTATATTTTTTCACTTATTCTATGAATAAATTAATTTAAAAACAGTAGTTAAAGGATCTAAATGCCAAAAATTTGTTATCCTAATACCTTATGTTTTTTCGAAATGATTTTATTTTAAATCATCATAGATTGCTGGCTTTGAGGCCCCCAATTTCACATTATTTTGTGATTGAGGACATCAATCACTCTCAATAAATATTTAGGTTTTTCTTCGAATTTGGGGTCTTTAATTTCCACTAATTCTCTCATAATTGAGATCATAACATGGTGTTGACTTTTTCATTTCCCTTTTCCTATTATTATGATTAATTTTTATTAACGTAATTTCTGATGTGGGTTCTGCAAAAAGATATTTTTCTATTTTTATCCTTTTATTTTTGAAGAAAAATTTCAAATTGTGAGGAATCAATTTATTTAATGATGGGAGAAGGTAACACCCCAAGATTTCATAGTACATTATTTCTTCAGTGTAATTCAATAACTGGCACTACAGGCAATATTGAGTTCAAGTGCACCACGAATTACCAAACTTGCCCTTCAAAAGTGGTTATGAATATTATTAACTAAATTTTTACTTTTATATAATAAATATAATTTTAGAATCCATATTATGAGTTTCATAGACATAATATAAGAAAAAATTCATTTTTCAGATAAAATAAGTATTTTTTTAAATGTAATTTTACAGCCTTTTAGTAGAGATCCCTTTTTAAATCCAATATTTGAATATTTTATATATTAAATTTGACAAAATAAACTTATTATATAGAATAAGGTCATAAAAATTTAGTTTTGATAAAATTTTGGTGTTTTTCTAACAACATTAATATTTAGGTGAATAGTGAAAAATACTAATTTTTAACTGAAATTTTTTTAATCAAATTAATTTATAGTTTTCAATAATAAATTTTAATGGTTTGAAAGTTTAATTAGATTATATTTTTACCATTTAATCCAATTATGGTCATTTAATGTTTTTTAACATTGAAATTGTACATAAACAACTGTCAATTATTTGGTAGTTATTATTACATAAAAATACGCTTTTTGGTTTTGACAACGTGAAATAATTTTAAATTTATAAATGAAATTTATATGTTCTGAATTTTTTAAAATAGACGTCATTTTTGAATTCGGAATATCAAAATAATATTTGGGTGAATTTTTATGTATGTTTCTGAAAACATTTAATTTTTGATAAATAGTGAAAAACACTACGTTATTGGTTAAAACCGACTTTTCATTTAAAAAATTAATTATTTTATTAAAATTTATTTTTTGGTAAAAATAGATACATAGTACCTATATAACATCAATGTAATTAATTGGAGTCATTTTATAAAATGATTAGATATATAAAAATTTTATTGAAAATTTACCGTCTTTTACCCATCTTCTAGGAGAATTTGAAAATTTTCATAAAACCTAATATTACATCATCTATGAGAGGAATTTAAAAAATCATAGAGATACAGTTAACCTCAGTATGAAAAATGTTGTTCAATTAGATGAAAATTATTTTTGGTGAATAGTAACTTTTGACTTTTATTTACCATGGTTAAAAATAAAATAGGGTAATTAAGAGTACAAAATGATATTGTAATTACCCTAACACATGTCATAATTATATACGATTATAATATTTCAGCTAAAATAAACCTTAGAACATAAATATGATCCTTTATTTTCACTTGGATAATATTATTGCATTAATTATATTTTATTTAAAAGAAAAGTTAAAAGTATTTAAATTCAATGATTATTAATTAAACAATTTTTAATATGCAGTTTTTAAAAAGATAATTTTGACTATAAATATTCCATAGAAAGTTAAAATTATTTTCTACATAATTTTATTTTATTTATAATTTATAGACATTAAATATGTAAATTTATTTATGACATAATGATGATTCTGTAATTTCCTTATTATTGAAAGATTAAAATAATTGATATTATAAATATCAAAATAAAAATAAAATCATAATTTTGATGCCTTAAACAAATTTTCTATGTGAATATGACATGATATTTTTTATTAGATAATTTTTTTTTGAAGTGATAAGGTTGTTATGACCTTCACAAAAACAAAATACCGAATAGTGTCAAAATTGACATAAATGTGTTTTTTAAATAAATATTATATTATTAAATTATATAATATTCCTAAAAATAAAAGGTTTAGAAAAATGTATTAAATACTATTATATATGTAATTAATTAATCACTTGAGATTATCTTAGAATATTAGAGTATGTTTATTAACTATATACTATAAAAATACAAGAATACACAGTAAAAGTTAAATTATTTAACTAAGAGTTAAATCAAAAAGATTAGGTCAAAATGGTAACCTAAACTTGTATAAAACCTATTGTTTGAGAGTTATGGACCCATACCCAAATTATAATTTAAATAAAACATTTTGGAACCATTATAAACCAAATATGAATTTATTATAAAATAATATTTTATTTTTTCCTATGATTCCCCTCACCCCTCTTATAAAAAGGCACTTCCCTTCTCTCAAATTCACAACTCCAAAGTCATTTGTCTCAGCTAAACCCAGCCCATATATCCTCCAAAATATCCAACCTTCATCCTAAAGGCCTTCCTTTTTTCAGAAAGCCAACCTATGGATCCTTTTTTATTAAATCAAAAGGAAGAACCAGAAAAAGAGGCAATGATTTCACCACACTCTTTAATGTTATTTTCTTCATCAACATACTCATTCTTTGTTATAATCATATCAATATAAAACCTCAAGTACCTTATATATAATTTTATGTTATTATAAATATTGCACACCTAGATTCATTATTTTATCCATCCAATGAATGATAATGTCACCATGTGTGCGTGCGTACGACTTACCATCTCCACGCTGTGGTGTAATTTGTTATCCAACACTATGTTATTTGGATGGATATAATTATGACTAATATATATATAAATAATGAAAATAACATTCTGATGTTTCTTTAAAATTATTATATCATCCAATTCCACACCTTTAAGGAACTGATATTATCCCTCGTGACTACGTACGGATTACCGTCTCCACGATGCGATGAGATTCATTTCCATGTTCACCATTCATCGGCGATTATACAAATATTTATTACTCTATGTATGTAATATATGACATAATAATGAAAATTTAGATATATATATTTATATATATATATTCACTTATGTACTTACATATATGTTATTCACTTACTTATGTTCGGTATGATATGAAAACAGGTACAACGTTTATGCATACGTACGACCTACCGTCTCCAGAATTGGTGTTTTCAATTTCATATATATATCTATTATAAATATTTATATTCTAAATATATATGATATATAAATCAAGGTTTTTATTCTTGATGTATATAAATCATTATCTAAATGATTCAATCAAGAATAACAAGTTAAAATACATATGACAAAGAAAGCAATTATTACACAAAATGTTAATTTAACATGATAAGAATTATTAAACGGGTATTATTAAGTTATAAATAAATCATCTATGATATAATAAATATTTTTATTCTTCTGTTATAATACAAAAACATAAAATGGTCATTATATATGAGGTTAAATGTACCCTCAACCAAAGGAATGTCCTAGGTAAAGGTTAATTTCTCAATCTCTTTATTATCCGAGGATGTTTTTACACATGTATCTACTGGGAAATATTTATTATCCATTTCCATGTTTCATAAAAGAGTTTTGAAAGGGATATTTTAATTTAAATTTGTGAAAACATCATTTTAAATGTTTTAAAGATTTATTCTTCTAAAAATTTCTCAATAATATCCATGTTTTCAAAATGGATTTAAGGATCTATTTATAAGGACATGAATATTTTAAAATGCTAATTCATTTCAAAGGTTTCAAATCGGTATGGGACCCTTTGATTCAAAAAAATATTTTTAATGAATTCATTTATATAAATTTTAAGTGAATTCATTAATAAGTTATATTTCTCTCAATGATTTTTACTAGTCATTTTCAACTATGTCAACATCCATTACAAGATATTATTATTGACGGAGGTTGATTTATTATAATACAAATCTTCCATATTGTATAGAATGTTTTGTGATATGTTTGACTATGAATATTTCATTTTTTATATCATTCATTGTTTATGGATAATGGATTTACATTTCTTATTCTAGTTTATACGATTTTTTATATTATGTTTAAACCCTTTCATTTGAAAAATGCATTGGACTTAGCAATTGATGGGTGGATCCCACTATAGCTCCTTGATGCATCGGTAGGTCTCATGAGACAATTAGATGTGGAATTGGTCATGTCCTTTCCCTATTTTATATAGGGTTTTGGCCGAGGCCAAATTCATTTTTAGAAAACCTGGTCGGGCCTTGACAGATGTTTCCGAATGTACGACACTATGCAATACCTCGTTATTGAATTAGTTATTACATGTGACTATTCTACTAGTATAATATCAATGTGAAAGTTTATATGGAAATGTTTAATTTATTTTATCCATATTATGTCATGTTTATTTTGAAATATTGTTGTTTTTATTACACATCATGCCATAAATGTTTATATATTCTGATAAATTATTTACCCTTACTGAGCATCTGAGCTCACCTATTTATCATGTTTTTTTTCCGAGGATATGAAGAAGTTAGTAATAAGTGACTTGCAGGAATAATCAAAGAGGGTTGGATATTTATAATGGAATAAATTACAGTTGTTTTTATTTTCATGTTGTAATGTTGAACTTCATGTATGTAATTTATTTTCCAAAACTACTAAACTTATCAGTCCATCGAGACGTGATTCCTTATAATCATGCCAATGTTTTAAAATAATGCACAAATTATGGGTTATTGGGGTAGAGGCATTACAAAGGATACATGGTCTGTATATGACATTTCTGGGCCTCGCTTTAGGTAATCTCTAGGATACCCCACATGACCAATTACCTTCTGTTACAGGACAAGTAACTGGCTACTCGTGACAACAGGGTACACATCGTGTAATCCTAAGTACATGGTGAGTAAACCTTAATTTTACAAAAACTCTCCTTTTTTCTCAAAACACCAATCAAAAAATCCTTAACTCAAAATGAAGATTAGATTCCTTACAAACATTACCCCTTAAAGAAATTCATCCCCATATATCCCTACGAATGTTGACAAGAATAATCCTAGAACAGCTCTGACCACAACAATCACACATCGGTCTCCCTATCCCATATCTCATCATGTAATTGGTTGTGCTTCCATAGCACCCATACCAGTGGAATAGGTCGGCCACATACATGATTTTTGCTTCAATCAACAATCTGAATAGGATACTCACCAAATGATGCATCTACCTCTAACTCAACCACCTTGGTTGAAAGACATGTGATGAGTCTGAGAAGTTACGTCCGTGCTGAGAAACGTTGAAGACATCGTGCATAGCCTAGTTTTCCCAAGGTAACTACAATCGAAAGGAAATCAACCTTACTCTCTCCAAATCCTCAAATTTCCTGACTTATCTTGGGTAATTATGTACCTGCCTCATAATAATCCTATGTCCTAATCTCGCTGTGACACGTAGGAAAACATTATATGGATTCATTCCATCAATACACAATCCAAGTCTGATATTTCTAACTTTATTTCTAAATGTAGGAAACTAGTGATCAATTTTCTTTCATAGTTAATAATTAGTTATATGATGTATTTTTCCATCACATAACCGCTCATCAGTACGAGATCATAACATTTTTGCATCATGTGAATTAGAAAATATATTTTTCAAATGAGTAATTATAGAAAGATACCAAAACATCTTGGTATGGGTCATTATAACCTCTTAAAAAACTAATGATTTTTCTTTTATCATATACCATGATATCCCACATTTAGGGATCTAAAATATAACATATTAATTATTATATAGCACACATGAAGGCATGTATTTTTTATACCATAATCCCATAGTTCATAGTATTTTATTCACATTATTATGTGAATCATGAAGATCATTGTCTGTTGGAAGAATCAATTTCAAGAATTGTAGAAAATTGGTAATATATTTCTCACTCCAACCATGTTTCACCTTCATCTTAATCCATATTAACACAAACATTAAAACTAGTAATTCCATAAAACTCGGATACAATTGTTTTTTATCATCACCATATAGGCACCCAACTGTTGGTTCATTCTCAATTTCATTAGAGTAATCATCTTGCAAAGTATCATAATCAATGGATCTAAACCTATTCCTAGTCCCACTACAACAAATTCAAGGGTTATGAATAAATTTAAAACCATGAAAAATTAAATGATCTTTCATCTCTATAATTTTTAGATACTTAATATTTATCCTTTTAAATCATGGAAGGAAAAACATGTCATTGTTTGTAACTTTTCGTTTAGAAAATTTCAAAAAAGAATCAACAACATCCACATGTTTGTTACTTATTCAATTTTCCATAATCAAACTTTGACTCATTATTACCTATAAAAAATATAAAATATATATATCTTTTCAGGATAAGCCAATATTATATTTAAATGAAATATTCCCTAATTTTAAAGTAACAAAAATTTGATTAATAAACCAAATATATTTGTATTTGTAAAATATAAATATAAGTTATATACAATAATGGAAATAATTTTAAAAATAAATCATAAATCCTAAAAAGTTATGATGGAAATAATTTTAAAAAGACAATAAAGTAATACTATAAATTTTGGAATCTTATATAAAAACTTCATGGGCTATTATATGCATATTCATCAATGATGTATGTTGTTTTGTTGACGATGGATTCAGTTAGGGAACCATCTGGAATGAAAATGAAATTTGGTATGGGGATCAAAGATATATGATAATTATCATACATTTAATGATATTTCCAGAAATCAACTAATTCATTATAGGTATGATCTATTATAAAAACACATTATTGGTTATTTTGTTATCAATTCATACCACCCCAAATGGTTTTTTAAATAGCTCCATAGTAATTTCCAATAACTAAAAACCCATAACTATGCCATCACTATATTTATTTTCATGATCTATAAATATAATATTTTCAATATGGGAATTTGGAATAATGATCCATCACCTAATTTCTATTTATGATGCAATAATAAATTTCCCAACTTGTAATATAGTACATGATTCTCATACTAGTATGAGATACATGATGTTATACTTTACAAATAATGTTTCCATATTGAGCTCAATAGAAACTAAGGTACTTATCATAGAAAAATCTATAGCTATAGGGAATAAAATTTATCACTTACATAATTACCCTAAGTTCCAAAAAATTATTCAAAATGGATTGATTCATCAAAAAGAAACTACATGATTCATACATTTATAAAATTTAATACATAATAAATAAATATCATCTAATGTCTAATACCCTCTCTAGAAATATCCCATTTTTTCATTTATTAAAATATCATGTAATAATATAAAACTTCTCATTTAGGTAAAAAGTCTATAAAATGCATATTATATACCACATTGATAAAGGATGAGGGTGTCAAAACATCAATAAATCCTTTTTATATGGCATCAATTAACCATTGAAGACAAATTTGAATTCAAAGTAATGATCATCACATGAAAACCAAAAAAGGGTCATTATATGAGAAACCTATCATACATCCCATATTTGTTAGTTCAAAACCCAAAATAATCTCATTAATTATAAATATACCATTAAAATTGGGTTATATTTATAAAAAATCAAAAATAGGACCAAAACACATATTTTATGATCAAATTCATTTGATAATATCCTAATATTAATTTTCAAAAAAAGGGAATACGTAATTTTTTTATAAAATGGAATTTATCAACACCCTTTATTCCATTAAAAGGAAATCGTGAAGACATTTCGCATAGCTAAAGCATGTCATGGCTGGTAAAATAATATAATTGCATAAAACACATACCATATTAAACTATAATGGACATTCAAAATCCACAAAAAAGGTCCCTACAAAGAAAATATATTAATTCAATAATAATAGTAGAAAAAATTCATCCATATATTTATTCATGATGGACCCATAATTTTGAACCATGTCTTTGGTATGTATTATACTTCTTATGATGTTAAGGGAGTATATCCTAAGATGTACCCTAGGATAAACAATCCATCATGATGAAAGGATATGAAAAATCATCATTAGAAAAATGGATAAATGTAATGATAATATATGAGATAACATGATGATATTAAACAATATAGTAATGTGATATCTTGTTAAATGAAATAAAAAATCAGAGTGTTAGGGAATCTGCAACATTGAACGACTAAAAAAGATCTATATGAGGCTTACATGAGTGTTGAGAGTCGATCAGATTGAATGAACCAATGAAAATGACGATCTATGAAGCTAGAAAATAATATTGGAGGCCACTGGATAAAAGAAACGATGTTAGGGTATCTGTGTGTTAGAGAACTGAGTCTTACATTTCCTGATAAAAAAACACAAAAATTACTCAAAATGAGAAATCATAAAATTCGAAATTATTTATCGCATTGGTTATTATATAACCAATTTTATGATGAATTTTTTTAGATTTATCACATCAGTTATATAGAAACTGATGTGATATATTTATTTACCTTGTTTTCTATTTTATAGAAAATTTTATAACGTAATGAGATTTTCATTAGCACTTCGGTTATTTTATATTCGACGTAAAAAATGCTCTTTTTCACATTAGATATAGAACAACTAATGTGACAAAGAATGATACATCATTTATCAAGTATGTTATAGGATAAATGACATGATAAATCAATATTCATGGTGTTACACATTAGTTATAAATAACGAATGTTAAAAGAAAAAAATGAATAATATTTTTGTACCTATTATATCATTAAATTAATCAGAATGTCCTACATATTCCATGTTAGTATATGTAAGGCTTACAAAAACTGATCTATTCATCGATATACCCCCATTGTCTATTGATAAAACAAATATCAAGGAAAACATTAAGTGAAATATCTTCTCATGATCTTCCACTAAAATATTTATTTTATATCATGATGAATAATTATAATTATAGGATGCAACTCCATAAAATAATGATAAAAGTTACTCATAATTTTATCTCATAAAGGATATAAAGATCCATTCTCTCTTTATATTAAAGGAATAAATTTGATTCCAATATCAAACATTTATTAATCTCCCACCCAATAATCTGTATTATATATTATTACACACATGGTCATATAATAGAGTCATTCTCACTACCTATAATATATAATGATTCAAATTCATAATATAAATAAATATGGTTTCATCCATTTTATCCACCTATAACTAAAAATCAACCAAAATAAATTTTGTATCCACTAGTCATTAGTTTCATAGATTTTTGGAGATTCATAATTTTTTCTTAATACAATATTTATCTCATTAAATTTTATTAGACTATATTAAAGTTATAAATTAATGGTCTAAAGATAGAAAAACCACCAATATTGTCTAAAATTGCTATAAAGTTTTTAAAAGATATAAATAAAACTCTTACGATTGGTATATACCTTCTAATTTACACGAAATAAATACTATATTCCATAGATCAATTTTTAATCTACCACATCTAATTCCTAATCTTTCAATGAAATATTCATTTAATGTTGTTTCATCAATAATGATTTTTGCTAAATCAAAAAACCACCATGTATAAGAACACACCCTAGACATACTCCTATTGAATTACAATATACCAAATATAAATCAACCTTGTTGTGTAGTATATGAATTGGTGCCTCAAACACTCCAAATGATTCCAATAACTTCTTATCATATTCAATCTAAAATCATCTTCAAGTCAATTTTTTTATAAGTGAAGCTAATTTTTGAGAATTATTTGATAAAAATATTGTAATAAGTAGTTTTAAAATTTATATTATCAGTCCCAAATACATTATTAGGACTCTTCGATGATATTATTACATTCAATTTATTATTATAAACTAAAATTCCTAAAAACAAAACATAATTTTATATAAATTTCACATCCTATATTCAAAAGTGACATTTTGAGAAGATTATGTATAACTTATGTTCTGTAAAAACTCTTAAAAATGATAATTTTCTTGATTGGATATTGGTCACGAATAGATTTAGATATAAATTAAAATTATTAAAATTAATTTTTATTAATATTTATGGATGATTCAATTAATCATGTTCAGGAACACAAAAAGGTACATTACCCATACAAAAAGGTGTATATAAAACGTATTTTGGCCATAACTACTTTAAATATTATTTATATAAAAAATATTTTATTATATTCATTTATTTATAATTTTTTTATGCTCCCTTGAGTATTTCTCATGTAAAAGTTCATTATTATTGTGAAATACCAATGTTTTACTACTAAATATAATTTTTGGGAATTATTTAAATTCATCCAATTGAGTTAGCTTTCTATTGTATTTATAAGACTCAACATAATTGTCCAAATTTTATGATTCTTATATTTAGAGTTCCTTATTCAATTTCCAACATATCATTATAAGAAATTATTGGCCAATTTGGTCATTTCAAGGGTCATATGGGCCCCATAAAAGGCACAATGAATCTATGAAGAAACTAGACTAACCATGAAGATGGAATTTCTAAGATTAATACTGATGTAATAATTCATTCATTTTAAACCAATGGTTGGATGATAATAGAATTCCTCTTGGATAAAAAAATTGATTTCCCAAATCTAACAAAAAGGGACCCAAATGTGGCTTTTAAATCCAATCCAGCATTATTTCTAGGAATTAAAATCAACACACAGTACTCAAATTTTCTCCTGATATAGACATCCATTTGATCTGAGGATTTTTATTCTGAAAGATATGATATATGCAATTGACCTAGGAGAAGAAATGGTTAGTATTTTTGTAACATCATGTTTCCAGGTGCTTCCCAAAGGTGCCCTTTACCCGGTTGATCACATGGCCTAAAGCAAATTTTCTCCAAAATCCAGAGGTTGGTGACTAGTATAGAGGGAATTGGGTGTGATAGTTGAGAAACTAATCCCTCATTGATAGTGTAACACTGTGGAATTCAAATAATATACAACAATAGAAGTAGTAATACCTTACAATAAGTAAACTGCAGGATAATGAAAGTAATTAAACAACTGGAGCATATATATATAAATGATGCATGTCACAGTTGTCTAAGAAAGCATCCAAACATTTCACAATGGTGGAAATACATAACTAAACCATGGTACAAAGAAAAAAAAGTAAACACTGTCAGTATTTCATGCCTTATATTTATCCCATGCTCTCTATCTCCATAATAATGAAAAACCTAACATAAAAGGGAGATTTCACTTATCCATATATGCAATAATATAATCATGTTGGGCCCCAAAGCATGAACCAAATAGGGTTTGAGGAAAATCTTAGTAGGAAACCACCGAACAATCTATTCCTAACTATCAGTGAATATATATAGGAGGCAATATGAAAAATGTCATAATCAACCCGGAAGTACTCAATGTAAACAATACAAAAGATTAAAATACATTAATTAACATTTACCAATTATTCATCAAAACAAACACTAGAAACCCTGTGGGAAGTTCTCATAGTCTAACCCCTATTGTTTAGCACAGACAAATACACTCTGATGAATTACTCACTATAAATTCCTCTTGTTGTCTTTTAAGAGTAAACTATAGACTATCTAAGGAATCAAATACATCCAATTCCCCCTATGGTTTCGTAATGGTACACTACAGACTCATGGAGGGAGAACTTAACGTCCATCACCCCTATGGTCTCACAAGGTAAAAATAAACATACACAATGGGGAATCCCTCAACATACATTCCACCTATGGTCTGACAATACGAGGTTCTCATAGCCCTATGTAATACAATCGTGCACAAATGATATAATAATCCAAAGTAATCTCAACTACTCCAAGGATAAGAAACTAAAATGTATATAAAAATCATGTTATATAATATCAAATCCATCCTAATAACACTAGGAATGGAATCAAAACAGCCTAACAAGTATGTATAGGCCCAACAAATAATATTAGTAAAACATGAGAAAACACATCCATAAGTAAGGTAATAAACTCTATTCACCATCAAAATCCCTTTGTCAAGTAAACAAAAATAGTAGGAATCAATAGGTTTAAAATCCAAAAAACACAATACCATAATCTTGGGTATTTTTCACTTTGTAAAAATATAATACAAATACAACTATGTAAGGGAACAAACCACCTACCTCCACATTGTATAGTCAATATAGTTGAAACTAATCATTTTATTTGACCGAGAACATATTAGATATATAAAACATAAAAAATTTTCAACCATGAAAAACTCAAATTAAAAGATAAATTAGGAGGATAGACTCAAGAATAAGGGATAACTCATCGAGTCAATTACAATTCAATCGACGATGTTCAATATAGATAACAGAAGAATGATCGATGGCTCTGTGAATGTTTGGTGATTGTCGTTGCTCCTACACGAGATGGGTTCAGAAGATGTTGTTTTTGTAATTAATGCATGGTCTCGGTAATATATATCAATAAATAAAATACTTTTTGTGTTCTATGAGGATGTAAAACCCCACAATTTCATATTACGTAATTTCTTCAATGTAATTCAATAACTTGCACTACATGCATACTGAGTTGAAACGCACCATGAATTAAAGAACTAGCCGTTCAAAAGTGGTTATGAAATGTACTAACTAAATTTTTTATTTTATATAATACCTATAATTTTAGAATCCATATTATTAGTTTCATAGACTAAATATAAGAACGAATTCATTTGATCAAATAAAAGAAGTATTTTTTTAAAATGAAATTTTACCGCCTTTTGTTGGAAAACACATCTAAAATCCAATATATGAATAATTATATAAAAAAATTGATAAAATTAACTACTTCATTTGAATCGGGACATAAAAATTTAGTTTTGATAAATTTTTTGTTTTTTCGGATAACTTTCATATTTGGGTGAAGAGTGAAAAATACTATATTTTAACTAATTTTTTCTAATAAGAATAATTAATTGTTCTCAAATATAAATATGAATGTTTTGGAAGTGTAATTAGATTATATTTTTACCATTTAATTCAATTTTGGTCATTGGATGTTTTTTTACTTTGATATTTGACATAAAGAAGTGTCAATATTCTGGTAGTTATTATTACTTAAAAAATACATTTTTTTTGGTTTAGACCTTGGGAATTAATTTTAAATTATTAAATGAGATTTCTTTGTTTTTAATTTTTTAAAATAGACATTATTTTTTAATTCAGAATATCAAAATTTGTTTAGGATGAATTGTTTGCATGTTTCTAAAAACTTTCAACTTTTGATGAATAGTGAAAACCACTGCATTTTTTATTAAAACTGAATTTTCATTAAAAAAATTATTTATTTTGTTTAAATTTATTTTAGGAAAAAAAATGCATAATACCCATATAAGTTCAATTTAATTAATTGGAGTCATTTTATAATTTGATTAGATAAACAATGATTTTATTGAAACTTTAGCGTCTTTTTCCCACCTTCTATGAGCATTTTAAAATTTGTATAAAACATAATTTTACAGCTTCTGTGATTTTAATTTAATAATACTGAGAGAAACGGTTAACCTCAGTATGTAAAATTTGGTTCAATAAAATGAAAATAATATTTGGTGAATAGTATATTTGGACTTTTATTTTCCACGGTTAAAAGTAAATTGGGTAATTAAGGGTAAAAATGATATTATAATTACCCTAACACATGTCCAAATTCTATTGGATGAGTATATTTCGACCAAAATATCTTTTAGAAGACAAATCTAAGAATTTAGGTCCCAGAGGATTAGATTAGGGTATTAATTAAATTTTATTTTATGTAAATATAAAAGTGTTAAATTTCTATGTTTATTAACTAAACCATATTTAATATGGGGTTAACATAAGATAAATTCGACCATAAATATTCATTAGAAAGATAGATAGATTTAATACATAATGGAAATTTATTTATAATTTTTAGACATTATATAATTAAATTTATTTTTGACACAATGATGATGCAATAATTTTTTTATTAATGAATGATTAAAATAATTGATATTATAAATATCAAAATATATATAAATTCATATTTTTGATGAATTAAGCTAATTTTCAAGGTTAATATGACATGTTAGGGTTGATTAGATAATTTTTTTTCAATGAGATAAGGTTTTTATGACCTTCACCAAACCAAAATACCCAATAGTGTCAAAATCAACATAAATGAGATTTTAAAACAAATATTATATTATTATATTATAAAATATTTCTAAAAATATTTGGTTTGGAAAAAAAATTAAATAATATTATATATGTCATTAATGAACCACTTGGGATTATCTTTGAAGTTTATAGTAAATTTATTTACCATATAGTATAAGAATACAAGAAGTAATGGTAAACGTAAAATTATTAAACTGAGAGTTATATCTAAAACATAAGGTTAAAATGGTAACCTACACTTGTCTAAATCTTATTGGTTGAGAGTATTTTGACCTATCCCCACCTTATCTTTGAAATAAATCATTTTGGAGCCATTATAAACGGATTATTAATTTAATATAAAATAAAATTTTACATTTTTCCTAAGGTGCCCCTCACCCCACCTATCACTACAACAAAAACAGGCTTTATCAGTGCTCCAAACTAGTTTTAACAGTGCTAAAAAAGTACTATAAATCTCATCACTGAAATAGGGGGTCCCTTTTATCAGCACTTCGAAAAGTGCTGATAAAGACCTCTTTTATCAGTTCTAAAAAAAGCACTAATAAAAGACCACATTATCTGCGCTTTTTTAGCACTGATAAAAAGGACCATTAGTAGCGCTTTCAAAAGGTGCTGATAAAAGTCAAAAAATAAAATAAATAAAATAAATAAAATATTATATTATGTGGGGGAGGTTTTAACAGTGCTTAACCCCTCCTTTATCAGTGCTAGGAGGACCCCCTCACACTCTCTCATGCGCTACCCTTGCCGCGCCTCCTCACACGCGCTCTCCCTTTGCATCCACCCGAACATGAACCCACAATCTCCATCATTTCGTGGTTGCACCTTTACCACTAAGCCCTTTCATTATTTTCCCTATTAATTGATATATCTATTTTTATATATATATATATAGTTATAGTTATATTTTTTCTTATATTGATATATATTCATATTAATATAAATATATTTACTCATATATTAGTATATATATATATATAGTTATAATTTTTTATCCGTATATTTATTTGTATATAAATATATACTTATAAGATAAGTTTTAAATACATTTATGAAATATGTTCATTATATGTTTTTATAAATAAATAAATAAAAACATACAGACATAGATACAACACACACACACACCCAGACACATATATATTTACGAATAAATATATATATATATATGTGTATTTTAAGATCCATAAAATGTTAAAAAGACCATAACATATAATCTAGAAGCCCGTTTCAACTCCACAACCAATCATATCGATGAAAATAAAACAATCTTTGATATGATATGTGGTACAAGTTGAACATACATTTGGATCAGATGTTATACATGTTTTAATGTTAACAAATCAGGTTATCCCAAATAAAAAAATCAGTTTTGGATGACTTATGGGATTATTTTGCCTCAAACAATGTGACAGAGGATTTGCTTCAGTCACCAGTGTGTGTAACTCATCGAATGTTTTGATTTGATATGTTGTACAGCTCAAACGGTGACCCGGGTCAAAAGTTATGGTTGTTTGATGTTTGAGTTACATTTTCATCTTATTTGAGATATTTAATTATTAATATTATTTATGATTATTGTGTGTCTTCAAATTATTATTAAATAATTTTTAATAAATAATAATTGAAAAATTATAAATTATTAATATTTTTCTAAATATTTTTAAGGCATTTTCAATAAATTTATTATATAATAAATGTAATACTATATTTATACCTATCGAAAAGATATTTAAAATAAATATATTATATTTATATCAATATAAATATACTTATATAACAATTTTCTATTTAGAATAATTTTTTAAACATAAAATTTATCACTGGTAGGAAAAAGCACTGATAAATCCCCCCTTTACCTATGCTAAAAAAAGAGGTGATAAAGGGGGGCCTTTAACAACACATTTTTAGCACTATTAAAAGTTCCCTTTATCAGAACTTTTTTTAGCACTGATAAAGGCCCTCTTTATTAGCACTTTTTTTAGTGTTGATAAAAGTGTACCGCTTCCCTTGCCCGTTTTTGTAGTTGTGTTTAAAAAAGGCACTCCTCCTTTCTCTCAAATTCACATCTCCAACTCCATTTGGCTCAGCCAAAACCAACCCAAATATCCTACCAATTATCCTACATTCATCATAGAGGACTTCATTTGGTCCGAAATCCAACATATAGAGCCCTTTTGATCAAATCAAATTGAAGAAACTGAAGAAGAGGTAAATATTTTATCACCTCTTACAAGTTCTTTTCTTCTTCCACTTCCTCTTTCAAAGTTGTTTTCATTCTTAAATAATAACTCTAGTATCTTTTATATACTATTATTTTATTTTACAAATTTTACAACCATATTCATTATATTATCCATCTAATGAATTATAATGTCACAACGCGTGTGTAGGTACAACTTATTGTCTCCACGCCACATTGTAATTTTTTATTCAACACTATGATATTTAGATGAATATAATAATGAGTAATATTTATAGAAATAATGAAAATAACAAGGTAATGTCTCTTAAAAATTAATATTCCATACAATTCCAAAAAATTTAGAAAATGATATTGTTGCTCGTGCGTACGTACAGATTATCGTCTCCACGACGTGACGAGATTCATTTCCACGTTCACCATTCATTAATGACTATAAAAATATATATTACTAGTAACTATGTAATATATGACATAATATTGATACTAGATAGATATATATATATATATTTATGTACTTACATATATCTTATTCACTTACTTCCGTTCAATATGATTTGAAAACAGAGAGAGTCTTAATGCGTACGTACGACCTACCATCTCCAAAAACAGTGTTTTCCTTTTCATATAACAATATATTATAAATATTTATATTATAAATATTTATATTTTAAATATATATGATATATAAATCATGTTTTATATTTTTTAATTATTTAAACCATGATATAAATTATTTGATCAAGAATAACAAGTTAAATTACAGATGATAAAGAAAGTGATTAGTACCCAAAATGGGAATTTAAAATGAAAATCATTATTAAAGTGGTAGTAAAAAGTCATAAATGAATCATGTATTATATAATAAATATAAATATGGTTTTGTTATAATCATATAACATACAATGGTCATTTTATTAGAGGATAAACGTACCCTCAACCAATGAAAAGTGCAAGGTAAGTGTTAATTTCTCAATCTATGTATTATCTGTGGTTGTTTTTATGTAAGTATATACTGGGAAATATATATTATCCATGTACATGATTCATAAAAGAGTTTTA
This sequence comes from Viscum album, assembly GCA_963277665.1. NCBI lineage: Eukaryota > Viridiplantae > Streptophyta > Magnoliopsida > Santalales > Viscaceae > Viscum > Viscum album. The sequence goes on from OY728135.1 coordinate 348,880,310, forward strand.
AAATGGATTCTTATTAAGGTAATTTTTACTAAAACATCATTTTATATGTTTTAACGATTTATTCTTCAAAACCTTTCTCATTAATGTCCATGTTTTCAAAATGGTTTTATGGATTTATTTATATCGACATGAATATTTAAAAATTTTAATTACATTAAAAAGTTTCATTGTGGTATGGGACAAATTGACTCGAAATTATCTTTTAAATGACTTCCTTTCTATGAATTTGAAATCATTTAATTAATAACGGATATTTCTTTCGATGATTTTTACTTATCATTTTCAATTATGTCAACATCCTTTACGAGATATTATTCTTGAACGTTGTTAATTTATTATGATACAAATCATCCATATTATATATAGAGTTTTGTGATATGTTTGACTATGGATGTGTTATTTTTATACCATTCATGTTTTATGGATAATGTATTGACATTTCGTATGCTAATTTTACTATGAATGTTTAGGTTATATTTAAAACTTTTCATTTGAGGAATACGTTGGACTTAGTTTGTAACGGGTTGAGCCCGTTGTAGCTCCTTGATGAATTGGTAGGTCTCATGAGACAATTAGATGTGGAATTTGAAGAGGCCCTTCCCAATTTGATATATTTTTTGGCTGAGGCCTAAATCATTTTTAGACGTCTTGGCCGAGAACTTGACAAGATGTTTCAGAATGTTCGACATTATTCATTCCCTCGTTATGAAATAAGTAATTACATGTGATTATTCGACTAGTAGAATACCCATGTTCATGTTCATATGGTAATTCTTGATTTGATTTCCATATTATGTTCATGTTTATGTTTTAAAGGCTATTTTTTTATTGCACATCTTTCTTTAAATGATTATAGATTCTGCTAAATTATTTACCCTTACTGAGCATCTGAGCTCACTACTTTATTTTGTTTTCTTTTCCCAGGATATGAAGAAGTTATTTATGAGTGACTTGAAGTGATAATCATTGAGTCTTGGAAATTTATATTTGAATAAATTATAGTTATTTTTCTTTTCAGTTTGTAATGTTGAACTTCATGTATGTATTCTATTTCTGATCGGTCCTTAGGGACTTGATTCCATGTAATTATGCCAATATATTAAAATAATGCACTAACTCTAGGTATCTAGGGTCAGGGTGTTACATTTGGTATCAAGGTAAGTTTAGTACATTCCTTGGAAACTAGATTTAGATAATCTATGATTAGAGAACATTACCCTAAGATAGACTTTGAGGATTAGCATATAAAAACATCCTAAAATTTTGGTAATGTAGAGATTTTGTATATTTTCCAAGAAATACATCCCTTTCTAGATACGAGCAGGTAGAGGCAACTCTGTCCCAGATGTAACTTGGTGTGAAAACTATGATAAGAGTGTCAGGCTTGACCTGTGGTTTCCTGGTACATGATAATGGACCTTGCTGCACTCTTGGTTACGACACTCCTTGGGGATATGTTAAGGATAATTCAAAATTACTTTACAAACCATTATTAAGGATTTAAGAGTATATAGTTCCCCAAAAAAAACATTTTTGTGGTAATGGATTATATCCATAAACTGCTAAATTAATTATAGATATTTAGAATTTTGGAATTATGAATTTTGATTCATAAACTCACCTAGTGTATGGCATTATTTATAAATGGTGCCCGGTAGAAGGAATGAGAACTCCAACAATATGTATGATCCAAAGAGTAAGAAGGATCATATCTTTCATTGTATTAAGACAACATTTAGATGGGAAGTAGTATCCCACGTATTCTCAACATATGAAGAAACAGTATCATGTGTTAATAAGATAAGTAAATAATTCTCTATGTCCTATTGCATTGAAAGAAAGCTAGAGAAGAAAATTATGGTAGAGAGAAAGATTGATAAAGGAAAGAATGGAATGAAGGATCTTCCCATATCTGATAATTTTGGAATGAATCACCTTGGTAAAATCATGAAGGGGATGAGAGTTAGTTATCAGTGTGGAGAAAACGGATATCATGTACATGATTGCATGGATAAGAAAATGATTTCAGGTGTACAATGCTTCATCTACAAGGAGTCGGGTCACTATGTGAATCAATTTCCGAATTATCAGAGTATACCTCAAATGATTCTATTAGATAATAATCAAGTTATGATACAACCACAGATGAATAGGAGTTAGTAGTGTTCTTTTTTTCTTGTAAAAATATTATTTCATTTAAGTGTTTTATTGATGATATACTAGTCATCTGAATTATGGAAATAAATAAGGATTGTACTACAATACTATTTCACTGGGGATTTGAGATTATATGGTTTTCTGAAAAGTGACTCAACAAAAAGGTAAGATGTTTGTAAAATACATGTTTGGAGGAAAGATAAACCGTAATATGGTTCAGATACTGAGGTATTAATTTTGGAATAAGAGTTGGTTTACTTGGATAAATAATATTCGATATTCTTGACTATCTTGGAACTGATTAATGGATTGTTTATTTCATCATTGTTGTATTATTAAATATTTTTGTATATATGGAATATATATAATATTATATAAGGAATAATGGAGCATGAATGTAATCAATAAAGTTTAATGGTAATTCAGGGTGTTATGGTCTTTTAAATGAGTACATGATGATGGTATTTACATGTTATAATTTGGGAAAGCATCTTCATTGTGTTTTACATATTTATAAACATTGGACTATGAGTTTAGAAAGAAGTATTTTGGATAATTCTAAATATTTGAATAGATTAATTTTGAAATTGGATTATACTTTTATGGTAAATGAATTTTGTAAGATTATTTTTTTGGATTTTTTATAATAGGACAACCCGGAGGTTGGGCGACAACTAGTCGCATCTGGCAGGGCTGCTAGACTTGAACCTACAAACGAGGGGTGACAAAGGTGCATCACCTACCACTGAAATATGTGATGTCCTTAATTGTATAATGTAGGTTTTTTAAAATATCCAATTTATTAATTATAAATTCAATTTTTTGTAACCATATACGATTAGGATAAATATATTATTCTTATGTTCTATTTTCTTTTATAGTGAAAGATTAGTTTTTGGAGGAAATTAGTTTACGGATAGACCTATATGTGTCAAGTATATATTTTTCTCTTATTTAATGAAGAAATTAATTCTTAAACTTTTGTTAAAGGATCTTAAAGACAAAAATGTGTTATCTTAATACCTTATGTTTTGTTGAACCAATGATATTTTAAATCATCAAATATTGATGGTTTTGAAGCCCTAAATGTTACACTTGTTTGTGATTGATGACCTAAATAACTATGAATAAATATTTACTCTTTCCCCCAATTATGTGTCTCTAATTTCCACTAATATTCTCCTAATCGAGATCATAATTTGTAGTGACTTTTTCATTTTCCATTCCCTCTCATTAAGACTAAATTTTATTAACCCAATTTCCAATGTGGGTTCTTTATAAAGGAAATTTTATTTTTTTAACCTTTTATTTTCGAAAAAAAATTCAAATTGTGAGGACGCAATTTATTAAATGAGGGGATAATATAACACCCCAATATTTCATAGTATGGTATTTCTTCAATGTAATTCAATAACATGCACTACACACAAAACTGAGTTTAAGAGCACCACGACATACCGAAGTAGCCCTTCAAAAGTGGTTAGGAATAGTATTAACATAATTATGTATAATATATAATCCATATAATTTTAGAATCCATATCATGAGTATCTTAGACAAAATATAAAAAAAAATCTTTTTTCAGATAAATGAATTATGTTTTAAAATGCAATTCTACAACCTTTTGATGGTGACCCCTTTTAACACCCAATATTTAAAATTTTTATATATTAAATTTTAAAAAAATAAACATATTCTTTAGATTCAGGACATAAAAATTTAGTTTTGATAAATTTTTGGTGTTTTTCTGATAAATTTAATATATGGGTGAATAGTTAAAATAATAAATTTTAACTGAAAACAACATTTTTAATCAAAATAATTTATAGTTTTGAACAATAAATTTGAATAGTTTTGAAGTATAATTAGATTATATTATTAAAATTTAATCCAATTTTGGTTATTGGACGTAGTTTCACTTTGAAATTGGACATAAACAAGTGTCAATTGTTTTGTTGTTATTATTTCTTAAAAATGCGCTTTTTGGTCTTGACAATGGGAATTAATTTAAAATTAATAAATGAAATTTCTATGCTTTGAATTTGTTAAAATAGACATCATTTTTGAATTCATAATATCAAAATTATCTTAGGGTGAATTTTTTTATGTTTCTAAAAACATTCATTTTATGATGAATAATGAAAAACAATGTGTTATTGGTTAAAACGGGCTTATAATTTAAATAATAATTAATTTTAATTTAATTTATATTAGGTAAAATAGATACATAATACCTATATATGTTCAATGTAATTAATTGGAGTCATTTTATAATAATTTTAGATATATAAAAATTTTATTGAAATTTTACTGTCTTTTACCAACCTTCTATGAGAATTTGAAAATTTGCATAAAACATAATTTTACAGCTTCTGTGAGTTGATTTGAAAAAAATTGAGAGAAACATTTAACATTAGAAAGTAAAATTTTGTCCAATAAGATGAAAATATTTTTTATTGAATAGTAACTATTGACTTTTATTTATCATAGTTAAGAGTAAATATGGTAATTAAGGGTAAAAAATTGATATTATAATTACCTTAAAACAATTCCTAATTCAATTAGATATGTACATTTTTAATAAAATCATCATTAAAAAATATGATTCTATTGGACTGTTGATATTAGATTAGGGCATTTATTATATTTTATTTAATGAAACGTTAAAAGTATTATAATTCAATGTTTGTTAACTAAATATTTTTTAATATGGGGTTATACATAATATAAATTTGACAATAAGAATTCATTATAATCATAAAAATATTTCCTACATAATGTTTGTTTATTTATAATTTTTAGACATTAAATAATTAAATTTATTTATGACACAATCATGATGCATTGATTTCTTTATTAATGAAACATTGATATAATTGATATTATGTATATCAAAATAAATATAAATTCATACTTTTGATGCATTAAAATAATTCTATTGGTTAATATGAAATGTTATTGGTGATTAGATAAACTTTTCGAAGTGATAAGGTTGTTATGACTTTCACAAAAACAAAATTCCCAATTGTGTCAAAATTGACATAAACGGGTTTTTAAAACAAATATTATATTATTAAATTATATAATATTCCTAAAAATATAAGGATAATACAAATGGATTAAATACTATTACATATGTCATTAATTAGCCACTTGAGATTATCTTGGATGTTTAGTGTTTTTTATTAACCAGATAGTGTAAGAATACAAGAAAACATGGTAAAATATAAATTATTTAACTGACACTTAAATGTAAATGATAAGGCCAAAATAATACACTAAACATGTCTAAAACCTCTTGGTTGAGAGTATTTTGACCAATCCCCACATTAGCCTCTAAATAAATCATTTTTGATACATTATAAACTGAATGTGAATTTATTATAAAATAATATTTCATGTTTTTTCTAAAGTTACCCTCACACCTCTTATAAAAGGGCACTTGGATTATCTCAAATTCACACCTCCAAAGCCATTTGGCTCAGCCAAACCCTCCCAAAATATCATCCCAAAAATCCTAAATTCATCCCAGAGGCCTTCCATTGGTCATCAATCCAACATATGGAGCCCTTTTGAGCAAATGAAAAGGAAGAACCCGAAGAAGAGGTAGTGATTTCACCACCCTCTTACATGTTCTTTTCTTCTTCAAAATACGCAATATTTGTTATTACCATAGAAAAATAATAACTCCAGTAACATATATATACTATGAAGTTATTATAAATATGCACAACCATATTCATTACTTTATCCATCCAATGAATGATAATTTAACCATGTGTGTGTACGTACGACTTATTGTCTCAACGCTATGGTGTAATTTGTTATTCAACAATATATTAATTGGATAGATATAATAATGAGTAATATGTAAAAAAATAATAAATATAACATTCTAATGTCTCTTTAAAATTAAGATTTAATCCAATTATACTCTTTTAAGGAAATGATATTGTCACTCGTGCATACATATGGATTACTGTCTCCACGATGCGATGAGATTCATTTCCACGTTCACCATTCAACGATGATTATAAAAACATATATCTACAATAATTATGTAATATATGAAATAATAACTATACTATAGATATATATTTATTTATTTATGTACTTACATATATCTTATTCACATACTTCCGTTCAATATGATATGTAAACAGAAATAATGTTTATGCGTACGTACGACCTACCACCTCCATAAATGGTGTTTTCCATTTCATATATCTATCTGTTATAAATATTTATATTATAAATATATATGATATGTAAATTAAAGTTTTTATTCTGTAAGTATTTAAATCATTATCTAAATGATATGATCAAGAATAACAAGTTTAAATACATACGATAATGAAAGAGATTATTACCTGAAATGTTAATTTAAAATGAAAATAGTTATTAAATGGGTAGTATAAAGTTATAAATGAATCATTCTTGATATAATAAATATTAATATGGTTCTATTATAATATAATAACATAAAATGGTAATTATATAGGTGGTTAAACGTAAATTCGACCAATGGAATGTGCAAGGTATGGGTAAATTTCTAAATCTCATTATTATCTGAGGTTACTTTTACGTATGTTCTACTGGGAAATATTTATTATCCATGTCTAAGATTCATTAGAGTATACACAGGGATTATTTTTAAGGAAATTTTTTCTAAAAAATCATTTTAAATGATTTAATTATTTATTCTTCATAACCATTCTCATTAATGTTCATGTTTTCAAAATGGTTTTAAAGAATTATTTATATAGGCATGAATATTTTAAAATGTTAATTTCTTTAAAGAGTTTCATTGTGTTATGGGTCACTTTGATTCAAAATTATATTTTTAAGGACTTCCATTATATGAATTTTATGTCATTTCATTAAAAAGGGATATTCCTCACAATTATTTTTACTGATCATTTTCAACTATGTCAACATCCTTTACATGATATTTTTATTGATAGGTTGATTTATTATGATAAAAATATTCCATATTGTATAGAAGTTTTTGTGATATGTTTTTCTATGGATGTGTTATTTTTATACCATTCAAGGTATATGGATAGTGTATTAATATTTCGTATTCTACTTTTAATACAAATGATTATGTTTTGTTTAAACCATTTCATTTGAGGAATGCATTGGACTTAGTAAGTGACGGGTGGAGCCCGCTATAGCTCCTCAATGCATCGGTAGGTCATAGGACTTAATTAGACATGGAATTGGCCATGGAATTTCCCTATTTTACATATGGTTTTGTCCGAGGCCTAAATCATTTTTAGACGTTTTGGTTGAGGCGTTGACAAGATGTTTCAGAATGTCCGACATTAGGAATTCCCTCATTATGAAATTAGTTATTAGATGTTATTAGTCGACTAGTAGAATATCCATGTGCATGTTTATATGGAAATTTTTGAATTATTGTTTCCATATTATGTTCAAGGTTATGTTTGAAAGGCTGTTGTTTTTATTACACATCTTTCCTTAAAAGTTTATAGCTTTGGCTAAATTATTTTCCCTTAATGTGCATCTGAGGTCTCCCATTTCTTAGGTTTTATTTTCCCAGGATATGAAGAAGTTACTTTTGAGTGACTTACAGTAATAATCTAGGAAGATTGGACATTTATAATTTAATAAATTACTGTTGTTTTTATTTTCAAGTTTTAATGTTGAACATCATGTATGTAATATATTTTAGAAGACTTCTAAACTGATTGGTCCTTCGGGACATGATTCCTTGTAATCATGCCAACATATTAAAATAATTTACAGTCTCTACATAACTCTGATCGAGACATTAAAAAGGATTCACGTTGTGTATATGAATTTTCTAGGCCCCGCTTTAGGCAGTCTCTAGGTAACCCCACACGGCCATTTACTGGCCGTTACAGGGCCAGTAACCGGCTACTCATTATAATCGGGTACACATTGTATACTCTTATATACACGATGATTAATCCTTAATTTTCCACAAACTCTCCTTTTTTTCAAAAACACCAAAAAACAAGATTCATACCCAAAAATAATGATTAGGTTTCTTACAAACATCCCCCTTGATGAAATCTGTCCCCATATATCCCTAAGAAGGTGGCTGAGAAGAATCCTCAAACAACTCCAACCACCACAATCACACATTGGTCACCCTCTCCCAAGTCTCATCATGTACTCGATTGTTCTGCCATAGCATCCATACCAGAGGACCAGATCGGCCACAAACAACCTTTGTGCATCGATCAACGATCCAAATTGGATACTCCTCAAATGATGCATCCTCCTCCAAATCAACCTCCTTGGGTTGACAGACATGAGATGAGTCTTAGAAGTAACATCCTTGTGGTGAAATGTGGAATACTTCATGCATACCCTAGTACCTATATGGTAACATCAATCAATAGGAAATTATCTAGACTCTCTCCAAAACCTCAAATGGCCCAACATATCTCGGTGAATGATTTACCTACCTCATAATCCACCCATGTCCTAATATTTTTATGACACGTAGGAAAACATGATCTTCGACCTCGAACACCATAGGTCTTCTCTGTCTATCAGCATAAGTCTTATTTCATGATTGTGAATTGTCCCCTTTCGAATCAACTCCATCTACTTAGTGGTCTATAGGAAAAGATGAGGTTCCAGCACTGCTTCTTCTCCTTCTTCCATCCAACATAGTGGTGATTGGCATGTCCTACCTTACAAAACCTCATTAGGTTCCATTTTAATAGTTTCCTATAAACTATTATAATAGGAAAACTCCTACATTGGAATGTGATTCTTTCAAGAACCTCCAAAAACATGGATGCATGAAAGAAGCATATCCCCCAGCACCTGAATCGTATGCTCGAACTGGCCATCTATTCGGGGATAGTATGTTGTACTCAGAAGTACTTGTGTTCCCAAATACCTTTGTAGTCCTTACCAAACCCGATAAGTGAAACGATCATCCTTGTATGAAACTATAGAGTGTATAACCCCATGTAAAAGTATAATCTATCAAACATTCAACCTTCCCCTCTCATAAAAATTGAATGTATCCTTGATTAGAATGATGTGTGAAATCTAATTGAGGTTGTCAATGAAAACCCAGACTTCATCATTACCTCGAGGCAATCTTTGTAACCCTTTCACAAAATCCATTTCCACGTCATTCCACTTCCACATGGGAATGGGTAAATTCTTCAAAATCCTTGTTTGTTGTGAATGTTCTGTCATTACCAACTAACATGTAGAACACTTCATTACAATTCCAACAACATATCTCTTCATACCTGGATACCAATACTGATAGTGTAGACCTCAATACATTTTTGTGATACTATGATGAACTACCAAAACTGAGGAATGAAAATCCTACAAAATATCCTTGCATACTTCTTGTGACACCCACACATTCCCATGAAAATGCAAGATCTCATCCTATAATATGGTCCATCTTGGAATAGTGTCCTCTACTAACACAATCTTCTATCAAACCAGGAAATCAAAATTTTATAGATTCCTCTTTCGCAATCAATCAAGTAAAGTGTATGCAACATATGAAGAGGAATGAAATATTTGCACCTGTCTGTCATGCACCCCCAAATGCTTGTTAGAGAACATATCCATAAGCTTCCACTCACTAATATATACCTGAACATCTAATATATGATTCCTTTTTATGAACACATCATCCATTACATTGTGTTTCACAGGTGAGTAGGCATGCATAAGAACAAATGCTGGAGGTACTCAACCCTCCTTCGATGTCTCAAATTTAGATCACGCTGAGTAAAGATATATTTGAGACTTTTGTGGTCAGTATACAACACAAATTTCCTTCCAAAAAGGTAATGTATCCAAAAACGTGATTTATGAACAACTACTTTCCACTAAAGATTGTGTGTGAGGTAATTCTTCTCATGTGTCCTCAACTACTGAGACATGTACGCAATGATGCATCTCCCCTCCATATGAACTGCTCCCATCCCGTTACCTATTGCATCATGGTAATAAATATATATCTTTCTTAGCTATGGAAAAAACTAGCATTGGTGCTGAAGTCAACAATATTTTATTCTCCAGAAAGTCTGAATCACAAGAATCTTTCCAAAAGTATGTCATGCCCTTCTTAGTCAGGTTCATTTGTGGTGCAAATAAACGTGAAAAGTAATATATAAAACACATGTAGTAACCTTCTAGTCCAAGAAAACTTTTTAACTAAAATATTTTCTTCAGATGATCCTAGGAAAATATGGGTCTCACTTTCTCTAGGTCTACTGATACTACTATCATTGAGATAACATGACCCAAGAAGTGAATTTGGCACATCAAAAAGTGGCATTTTAAGAGCCTAGCATAAAAATACTGATCTCTCAACATAATTAAAATGGTATCAATATGGGTACCATTGTCATGTAAAGTGGAAGAGTTCACCAAGATATCATCCAAAAACCCCACAACAAATGAGTCTATGTATGGATGGAACACCATGTTCATCAGTTCCATGAAAATTGTAGGAATGTTCGTGATACCAAACGGCATAAACACATACACATATAGACAATAACTTCTCTAGAATGTTGTAAGAGGTATATCTAATTGTATAAAAAGCAAGTGATAATAACCAGATCTCAAGTCAATATTCGAGAATACCAGGGCACCTCAAAGCTGATCATAGAGGTCATCAATCCACATCATGGGATATCGGTTCCAGATAGTCAACTGGTTCATCTTCTGATAATCCATACAATGTCTGAGGTTACTGTCTCCCTTCTTTGAAAAATGGAGAGGTGAACCCCAAAGAGAGGTACTGGGTCAGATGAAACCTTTTTCCTGTAACTCCTCTAACATCTTCTTGAGATCCGGCAACTCTGGTGTAGCCATCCTATAAGGAGGAATAGGCACCAGTTCTGCTCCAAGCACAATATCAATAGAGAAATATACCTCTCCCTTTCTGGAGGTAAACATGAAAATTAATATTGTAAGAAATTCCAAAAACAATCTACCACTAGAGGAAAGTCCATCTGTGAAGTCCCATGGTCATCTAAATACAGACTACTAATCTGGGATGTAGTTCCTCTCATCCCAAGATGCTCGAGTCTAGACCTACCCGCTTAGACATCCCATTCACCCTTATATAGAAACAATCCACCCTCTGTTGACTTAAAGATCATCCTATGATGACAAAAATCAACCAAAACTTATAAGAGATTTAACCATTCCTTTTTGAGAATGAAATCATAGTTTTTCATCTCTATGAAATAAAGGTCCCATAAGTTGTTACACACACCAACCATAAGAGGGAACTCCTTGCATTGACATACACTAGTCATTATTTCACACAATGGAGTGTCCATCATAAATATATCGACAGAAGTGAAGATACATAGTAATAGGATCTCCACAATAAAAACATATATAAAACTATGGAAATCCCCTATATGAAAATGTGTAGATGCTAAAACTGGGGTAACTTGAATCGTACCTCTAACTATAGATGGTATAAGATCTGGATCTTTATGGGTCTTCCCTATTACATAATCCTTTCTTGTGCCATAGACTTTTTGAGATGTCTATGATCCTTGAGCTGATCCACCCATGGATGTTGAAAACCAGGTGTCTAACCACTGCGGCCACGACATCCACCTTAGCCTAAACGGCCTAAAGAACCCCAGTTCTCTAACTGTTTTGGAACTTAAAGTCTTGATCTTGTATGAGGAGTAAAAAATAGAACCCATATCACCAACTGCTGGTGATAAAATTTGACAGAAACATGGAAGATGAACCACCATTCCACAATATCGCCACTCAACTGGATCCCTGGAATGGTGACCTTGTATTACCTCTATTCCTACACAAGTAGAATACCACCTAGATACCTAAAGGAGTATATTTCTTATTCAGTTCTCTACACATAGACTACCTACGACACTTATTACTATCAGATAGCGGAATAAAAACTCTAGATGTCGAGCCGCCCAGGAACACAACTCTATAATCCCTCAGGCTGCACTCTGTGATCAACACCTGGTTGACTATAGAAGTGATGGAACTCAATCTAAAGATGTTCACATAAGATCAGATGTCATGCCTGATACTATCCTCAAACATCCTTGCTGGAAGTAACTTTTCACCACCATGAATTGGTGTGAACCACAACATCTTTTTGAAGCAATAATAATACTTTATGACTAAGAGAGTACCCACTCCAACTCATGAACTCTTAGTCTTGGTCGGACCTCAATGTCTATGGGTAGAAGTATTCATAGAAGGCATGGTAGAACTCATCCCAAGCCATAAACTTCTAGAGTCCCACATGTGATATCATATCCCACCATCTCATTACGAAATCTCAAAGAATAAATGTAGATATATTCACCCTCTTCTCTGTAGGGGTATCTAAATTCTCAAAGATATACTACATGGCTTCTAACCATGACTCTAAATCCTAAGGTCCTCTATCCCTTGAGAATGTGGGAGGATACTACTACAGAATAACCCATGTCAACACTACCATAGACGGGCAGGATGCGGTGCTCCCTGGAAGATCTACATAAACCTCCTGTTGCCTTCTCGAAACTGTGCATCGACACATATATCCAGAATGATGGCTGGTTCCATGACTAGCATGACGAGAGGATCTAAAGATAGTCACTGATATTTCATGTCTTGTTTTTGATTGAAACTATGGATCTGGCATATAATAGAAGGAAATATCGGTTGCATGACTCTGTATGTTCATGTGAACACCAAAGTTAAAGATTAACTTGGAAAGAAATGTGGAAGGTCATTAAAGGAATAGTAGAATGAAAATATTCATGTTTTTTAAAACATGGATACACTACATGTATATCCCCTACAGGGAATTTTTCTTTAAGCCATTACATGGGTGTGTACTTCTACTAAACTCGGTCGTGTAACACCCTTACACTGGGTGTATTCATCCTTAGACATGGAATGTACATGATTATTCCCCCCCTTCCCGAGCTCCTCTACATGACTATACACACAGATCCTACATAGGTAACTCTACATGGTGTCTATGCCCTGGAAATAACATGTATCCTTTTATGTCATAAGCATCTGTGTCTTTAGTCACACTGTCGGTGACACGTTTGAGTCAACACAATGTATAAGAATAGAACACAATAAGTACAACCTGTGTTTCTTCCTTCTATGTCATTGGTCACATGACTAGATACACTGCTCTTATAACATGATGTGTACTACCAGCACATAGTTTGTTCCACCAAAAAATCCCAACCCTATGTTCCAACATACATAGTTATTCACACGGTTATGGACTACTTTGCGTGCACATACAGTACATAGCGTGTACTTAAGAAAAACATTTTCTTCCCAAATAGAAACATACATTGTGTGTATTCATCATTACACAATTCCTATTCTAGGTTTTTCATGATATTATTCATCATAAACTATGTAGAAACCCCATAAAAACACTAAAACAAAACATTAAGGTGTCAAATTATGATTTCTGGTGGCCCATACTCCCTGTGAATCAATTATTAGTGTTATATTCGTGTATATCACAATGTATAATAGTACAATCCATCACATTATCCTCCAAATTCCAATCCATGCGGGCCCATAACACCTTAGGGATGAAAGTTTGGCACTCATTCAAACGAAACATTAGAAATTTGAAACACCCTATCAAATAGAAAGTATTATATTAATGCATCTATCAAACCAACATGCATATCTTACAAACATCTATCACAACAACATGAAATCATGAATGCGCCCTAACTGGAATGATAAGAATTCGTGACACGTGATATCTTGGAAGTGACTATATGATGCATGATATGGATTACCCTAATATCATCAGGTTGAAATAGAAATAGATTATCAATAAAACCAATAACAACAATAGAAAACATGTTAATCACCCAACTATGAAATTAAATCAACTGTAATAATTTCAAAACCATAAAAATTGAAATATTCAAGGCATATTGGCTTTTACCTATACACGAGTTCACTACTCCAAGGCACAACATATTACCAACTGCATATTCCTTTCTATCCCTATCTATAACCTCCAAACTATATGTCAAATAATAAAATAATTCCTTTGATACCACATTGTAGAACCCCAGTTTGGGGTGCAGCCCAAAGGTGCCCCGTACCTAGTTGGTCACAGGGACTCAAGCTCATTTCCCGAAAACTAGAGGCTATTGACTAGCAGTGAGGACCATGGGTGTGATAGGGGGGATACAATGCCCTCATTGGCAGAGTAACACAATTTAATATAAATAATATACAACAACGGAAGTCGTAATACCATAATATAAGTATAAAATTAGAGAATAAATGTAAATAATGAACTAGAGCATATATATAAATTACTCTTATAACATAAGTCTTAGAAAGCAGCCAATCAAGTCATATTAATGGAAATACAGTAATGAAGAAAGGTACCAACAAAACAAGTAAACTACAACTGAATCGCAAGCCTCACCTTGGTCATATGCTCTCCAGCTCCGTAGAAATGAAGTACCTTAAGTAAAAGTGTGCTTGACCTTATCTATACCTAAAACAATATAATCCGTTTGGACCCAAAATAATTACCCAAAAAGGGTGCGAGATGAATCAAAGTAGGAAAAAACCTAATGATATGTGCCTGACAGGCAATGAATATATATATTATGAATGATGAGAAATGAATAAATATAAAAGGAAGTACACAATGTAAAAAATCTTACAGTTTCTTGTAAATTCATTGAAATTTACCAATTATTGAACAAAAAAACACAAGAAACACTGTGAGAGGTTATCATAGTCTAACCCCTCTGGTTAATCATAGACAATGACACTCTAAAGAAGCACTCTCCATCAATTTCTTCTATGTACTTTTAACATAAAAACTACATACTCTCTAAAGAAGCACTCAACGTCCAATTCCCCATGTGGTCTTTTAATGAAATACTACATACAATCTGATGGGACACTCAACATCCAGCCCCATATAGTCTCACAATGTGAAAATAAATTGTCACATTGGGGAATCCCTCAACATCCATTACCCCTATGGTCTCACTACACCAGTTTCCCAAAGCCATGTGTAATGAAATTGTACACAAATGATATCCATCAGCCAAAGTAATCACCAAGACTATAATGATAAGAAACTACAATGAATATGAAAATATTGTCATATAATATCCACTCCATCCTAACAGAACATGACATGGAGACAAAATATATTAATAAGAAGTTCTAGACCTAATAACCAATATCAATAAAACATGGGAAATTGAATCTATAAGCAAGGTATTAATCCCTATTCAACATCCAAAGCCAATTATAAAGAAAACAATCATATCAGGCATCAACATGACTAAAATATAAAACACACAATACACTAAACTAGGGTATTCAGCACTTTGGGAAAATATAATCCTAAGATAACTACATAAATGAACAATCCACTTACCTCGACCTTATATGATTGATATGGTAGAATGTCATCCTTTGATTCGACCTAGAATTCGTAGATATACACAATGTAAAAATCATTTGACCACAAATCTCTCAAGAGAGAATAGAAATCATGAAGTGATACTATAGAAGAAGGAAGAATTCAATAAAGAAATTCCAACTCAATTTAAGTTCGTCGATTTAGATAATAGACAACCAATTGGTGGTTCGGTGAATGGAAATTCTCATCACTCCTTGACTAGATGGGTTTAGAAGAAATTATTTATGTAAATGTGATGTGGTGACACTTAGATATATCAATTAAAAATAAAAATACATGGTGTGTTATTTATTAATACATGGTATTTATATCCAATTTTTGGTCCCCACATTAGGCGGTATCTAGGTCACCCCATATGGCCATGTACTAGCCGTTATGCGGCTAGTACATGGCCACCCACGACAACCGGGTACACAGCCTCTATTCTTAAGTAAATGATGTTTACTCCTTAATTTTCTAAAAACTCTAAATTTTCTAAAAAACACCCAAAAAATATCCATACCTGAAAAATAATATAAGAGTTCTTACAATTTTTGGGCATATTGGTTTTTCAGAAACCCATTAACATTTTGGCCTTCATAAAATTAGGGATTAAAATTGGTAAATTAAATTTTTTTACTAAAACCTCCATGACATTGGTTCCATAATTAAAATGGATTTTAAATTTTGATTTTATACTTAAAACATTTATATATAAAACTTTTAAGTATAATATTTCTCCATATTCGGCTGTCTCGAGTATCAAATTTGGGATCCTAATGGGGGAAATATTTGGAATGAAAACAGTCCAAATACATAGTCTATATATTAATTACCATATTATTCATGGAATGATTTGGAATTTCAAAATAAAGGAAGATATATTGGAATTAAAAACTCCATGGAAAAGGTCTAGGATGACCTACCAAACACATTTTTTACTTGAGAGACCCTTCCTCATCTATTGTTTTCATGTTCTTTTGCGTTCGTTTCATTTTTAATCACATTAGATGTTTACAATTTTGCATTAATTTAAATTAAATTTATTAATCCTCTTATATTTTACTCATCCACACTATGTTGTTAAATATTAATGGTCTTAAAAAATTTTAAATCATGTTTAAACCCCTTCTCTTATTTTTGTTTCACATTCAATCGAAAGACCATGCTTTGTTATCATCATCGTTCATCTGTGTGTTCGACACACAAATATTTTCTTATCCTATTGTTTTCATTATAATACTAATTAATCACCATAAACACATATTTCCAGATTAATATCCATCTCAATGTATGAATAAATATACAATAATGTAAACTTATAAATTATTGATATTAAGTGATCTTTTCCTTTTTCCCTATTAATATTCTTTAGGTTGATATTGTGACTATAGAACTCAAAATGTCAGGGTTTAATGACATTTTTTCTATAAAATGTGGAATAAATTGATTATTGGAACCATAAAAACACTACCATAAACAATTTTTTAATGATTTATACCCTATTTTAATTTATTTCATGGATTAAGGCCATAACACTTGTGAATTATGATCAAAATAATCTCATGAAGTGGGTGTTAATTTAATGCAATATAATGAAAATCATAAGGATATAACAAGATTAACTCCTTAATTATTAACTCACACCAATCAATATTAAAATGTTACATTAATCATCATTAAACAACCACGTCATTTAATCCCAACAAAAAAACTACCCAATCAAAATGATAATCAATTAAAAACAATAAACTCTAAATTTTTTACCATAACCAAGTATTTAATATGAGTGACGCTATTAAAATTTAATGAGAACTACACAATGGAATGTTTAATCTGTGATAATTGGCCACACATAGAATATAGTTTTTACTGGGGATGGTTTAATAAGTATTTGGTAGATTGTTTTTTGTAAAAAAACAAAAAATACAAAATATTAACCAAAAAACTGAAAAAAAACACAAAAACCCATAATTCCTCATAAAAATCATAATATAAAAAAATGATATAAAAACATACCTTCCTCACCCTTAAAAATTATCTTTGAAGGGCATGTAGCTTCCTAAATAACCACTCAGATTAGTTTGACCATGAAATATAGAAAACTATTCACCAACATTGGAGTAATATTATGGATAATAAAACCACTCATGAACCATTTTTGTCCAACCACTTTATCTAGAAATAGT
The DNA here is from genome assembly GCA_963277665.1 of Viscum album. Classification (NCBI taxonomy): domain Eukaryota; kingdom Viridiplantae; phylum Streptophyta; class Magnoliopsida; order Santalales; family Viscaceae; genus Viscum; species Viscum album. Next base: position 348,898,121 of record OY728135.1, read on the forward strand.
CAATCAAGGGAAAAACCTTCTAATATATCATTACCTTGATATAAATTACCAATACATTGGTATTAAATATGCAATTACTATGGATGATTTCAAACTCATGTCGGTTTTGATTCATTTATTCCTCATTTCCATGGGATAGCTACTGAGGATCCATATCTTCATATGTTTAATGATCTACCATGAATCCTCAATGGGTTATCTAAGAACAAATCAAACATTTATCATTCCCTTTATCCCAAGCCTACTCTTCCATTTAATGGTTCTACTACCTCCACTAGTTCTATACACACATGGATTTATATGAAGCATATATTTTTAGTGAAAAACGATCCTACTTCATGTTCTACATTTATTGGGATAGAAAAAAGGTGTATCCACACATTCCCTAATGAGTCACACCATGAGTATTATTAAAGGATAAAAATGATTGCGGAAACCTACCCATGCCATCATATCCCTGACCAACTCTTGATCCAATAATATTATGGGGGTTCTTGTCTTGGAATAGAACTCACATTGATGGCACAAGGGATGGTGTTCTTATTGGTAAAACTCATATATATACATGGGATCTTATAATATATATGGCTACAGACATGTATAAATTCTATACTCAAGCACATGATCATGTCAAACCAGTCCATGATAATCAATCCATGGATTCCAATAAGATGACTGAGTGGATGGGTGAACTTATTTGAATTGTACGTCAACAAACTGTGGCCTCCAAATCCCCAACCTCATCTTCTCCACAATCTATATTCCCTAGAACTATCAAAAACACTGTAATCTGCATCTTAATAGCTAATCTAACAAATAGATTTCCACAGATTCAAGATGATCCATCCAGTTTTGTATTCCAATAGACCTCATTGTAGCATATTATTAGAGGAACACCACCCCTCAACAATGAGGTCTGTTTATTAGAAAAATAAATCAACCAAAATCTAAGCCCTTATATTATAATTGAAACCCAATATTGAGGTTCAATAATCTTATATATCATCCCCCTCAGTTTCGTCCTCAAAACCCAAATCAATTTGAATATGGTAAATGTGTTAGTAACTTCCAAAAACCATACCCTTTTGTTTATCAGCCTAAAATGATCAATCCTCATCTTTCTCCTCATGGATTCCACTATCCTCTGATTTATTTTTCCTTCACTAGAAAATTAATTATAGAGATAATTATTTTGAAATAGATTTTTGATGAAAATGAGAGAATATAGAAAATTTATATATTGAATAAATATGAATATCCCTATATAATAATAAAATTTCACATTTCACCATTCATCTTAAATTATTCCCTCAATTGAATAATTCTACACTATCATTTACCCAAACATCAATCTACTATTTTTTATATCCCCCTTTAATTTACAAAATATTAAAACCAGTCAAATGTGTCTGGTTCTCAAGTCTCAATTAATTAAATGAAATAATTTTCCAAACCCACATTTTTTTCTTTTAATTAACACTCATATCTATTCCTCCCAAATATAATATTTATTATATAAATAAAATATTTATAAATGATAAAAAATGAATTATTATTCCAAGGTAATAACTTTATTTCAAGTGAAAAATTAATTATCATGAGATAACTCTTCAACCCATATAATAATCTTGTTCTAAAAATCATGGTTGAAAAATAATTATTATTCTGCAATGACATTAAAAACAATCTGTTTCATGATGTATCTCTAAAACATTATTAAATAAAAAAAATACTAATCTATATTATTAAAAATTGAAATAAATTCAAATTTTATAAATGTTCTAGAAGAAACACAAGAATATTGATTCTTATGGGATGATAAAAAATGAAAATTCTATTTGAGGAACATGGATTATACGAGAGATATGAATTACATAAAATAATTTTTTAATAAACAATAACTAAGGGTAATATATTTCCCACCAATATACACAATATGATTTGGCACATAAATTACATTAGTATGTTTGGGGTACTACTCGTGTTTCATATAGTAAATATATTTTTCTTATAATTCTAGTGTGATATATTTCAAAAATTTATGATAAATTTTAATATGAGTAAATTTAATAGAAATTTACAACATATCATAAATACATTTAGGGTTGTTAAGAAAAAAATGGAAGGTATAAGATCAAATTTTTTGATAACTATACAAAAATTAATGGGTAAAATATTAGAATGAGAAAAAAAGTAAAAAGTCCACTGTTAAAAAGAATATATTTTTTGATATTTAAAGGAGGTATATGAAAGGAATATAAAAAATTATATAATCTTAATATAGGGAATTGAAAATTAAATTTTATATAATAAAAAAAAGTATAATATTTATTATGTTGATTCCACATAATGTATTAATTTTATGAAGACAAATTATTATATTTTTAAAGGGTGTATGATACCACTTATATATTAAATAATTTTTGGTCTTTATAAACTAAATCTCAAATTAATGAAGGTTTTGGAATAGTAAGATATAAGTATATGTTTAGGAATAATAGAGGGGTGTCTACTCCAAAGGAAGATAATTTTTATATATGAAGACTAGGATATCAACCTATGTTGTGTTTTTATTTTGTTATTTCTTATGGGATAAGAGAACTAATTTTGATATAACTGGGAGAAATGTTTTTAATTGATTAATGTAAACATGGTTTCAAGAAAATTATATTAATTCATATTATACAGTAAATAGTGCATATAAAAGAAGAGATATGGATGAAAGTATTAATATTTTTATGATATCTTTATAAAAAAATATCTAGAAATGAAAATGAAAAAAATCATTCCTATTTAAATATTATTTTCAAGTTATAACACTAAAAAAAATTTTATGTTTGGTAATTTAAATATATGAGATATGATTTTTAATATAATTTATTCATCCCCTAAATGAAATCATGTGATATATGATCTTGGTACACAATGTGGTTTTTACATTAGAATAATATATATTTTTAAAAAATATTTGTTGAGTTAAAATTTATACTTTCTACAATTGTTATCCTAAGTTTTAAAAATAACTACACAGACATTATTTTTTTTGACTAACTTTATATTTCTAATTACTTATAATTTTTCTTCTGACATAAATTAATTCTATTAGATGCATAAATATTTCAAAACAAATGAATATAAAAATTCCACACTAATGTATAATCCATCTCATGCACTAATGCTTGTATAATGAAATGAATAATGTCTAGTCTATCAAGCTGAATACAGTCTGGTATATTCATATAACTAAAATATAGTCCATTGAAATGTAAATGTCAAGTCCATTATAATTAAAAAAATAAATTCCTTTGGAATGAGGATGTTTAGTCTATAAGAATGACTGATTTTATTCTATCTATGTGCTTTAGTTTAACATATTATTGTGATTGAGTTCAGTCTATCAGAGTTATTGAGTTTATTAAATTAGCGTGATTGTGTTTAGACAATCATTGTGACTAGTATTAGTCAGTTTTTGTGACTGTGTTTCGTTTATCAAACTGAAATAGATTTCATTCCATCAGAACAATCATGTTTATAATCGTATGGAAAAAATCATTTAAATCAGATGTAACAATTTTGTATAATTATAATGGTGCTATAAAATGAAATCAGATGAAGAAATACTTATCATAATGAGATAACAAGATGTATCATATCTATATTCCTTTCAACCAACTCTCAGAATCAAAAAATATACCCATTAGAGGTGTGCATAAAGATAGAGTTGCGTTCAAGGAGTTGGATGTTTTTACATTTGTGACTCAAACTATCTGATGTTTGGTATTATCTAATGTATTTTTGTTGAAACTATGTAAATTTTATGGAGGGAATTTTTTCTTTAAGGAATTTTAGTGAGTGTTTTATATTAATTATAACATTTTTCATTTGTATTCACTATTTCTGACTTGAGTTTAGATAGAGAGATTTCGATGATAGAAAGATTAACGATTCAAATCAAGTTGATTGATGGAATATATGGATTTGAAGAAAGATATAATTATGATATTTATGATTAAGGGCTTCCATGATATAGAATGACATACCTTATGGATTGGTTGAAAATTGGGGATTCTCAATTTCTGACATTGTAACTTCCTTAACACTTAATGTTAAAGTGTATACAATATTTTATAAATGTTTTTGTAATTAATTCTTACATTAACTCAAGTATTTTATTTTACATATTTCTAAATTTTATTATATTTATTATATTTATTTATATAAAATTTTTATATGAATAAAATTTACAAAACATTTATTTTCAGACTTACTGCCTTCCAATTAGAATTACTGTTATCATTTAATGTTATCAGAGTATCATTATCCATAAAAACGATGTTTGGTTTTTTAATTATATTAATTATTTATACTATAATTCAATCCCCTCTTGTATATAACATATACATTACAAACAAACAATTGTTATCAGATGAGGTTATACTGCTTAAAATTTCAATGTCTTTTCATTTTTTTATAATAAGAATATTTTCAAGTATTCATTTTTTTGAACTATTATTAGACTAAGGTTTATTGTGTATATCAGATTTTTTGGAAGATGTAGGATCTTAATATTATAAAACCTAAGAATTTAAATCCTATAAAACCACCTTGGTTTGATGGTTTCGACTATGAATATTAGAGAGATAGGATGAATACTTTTTTATTATCATTGGAGTCTATAACATTATCATAACAACTGGAAATTATAAAATTCATGAGAAGTATGTTATTTCATATACCAATGCATATAAATTATAATATCAACTATAAAATCAAGTGAGGAATACATTTCTATTATATGTAGTCTAATATATTCTTATGAAGTAGAAAATTTAATATGGAAATAGCGATAAATTATAATTTTTATAACTTTCTATGCGATTGAATCTAAAAGATACATGCTCTATACAGATTATTATGATATATATTTTACTCTTCATGAATATATTGTTATTATTATTCATTTATTTGAGATGGTTATTAATAGTTTATAATATATAGGATATAAGCATTTAACATATGATATTTTAGTTGAAAATATCATTTGAATCATTCCTAGAGAATGGGTGTCTAATACGCTGATTTTTGATGATACTAAGAGAAATAAAAATTTTAATTTCAATGATCATATGGGTAATCTCATATAGTATGACAGTAAAATAAATGGAGATTATTTAAAAATGAAAAATAAGAATGGTGGAGTTACTTTTTCGATAACGTTAGATGATTCTAATAAATTAATATTTGATAAGATTCTTTTTAAAACATTGATGAAAAATAATGTTTGAGTTGATATAGAAAGTATTTCTTCTGAATAATTTTATAATTATTATAATCAATTAGCTAAAATTATGGATTAGATTATTGGGAAATAATATTTCCATTATATGTACAAGAATAATTATAATGGATTAAATGTTAGTAAATATTAATCTAATGTAATTTTTTATGAGCTCTATAAGACTACTCATGTAAGAACATATATCCTAAATATTAAGAATAAATAGATGAATGCTATAAATTATGATTTTAATTATAAAAAGTATTATATAAATAAGAATAAGATTAGTATAAAACCATCAGTCACTTAGAGTGAATGTTGTGGTGACAGTTCATCCGAAAATTCATCAGATGTTGAATCTAAGGATTATAAAAATATTGGAATCTTTAATAAGATTACCAATAATAATAATTACATCATCACAATGGTATCTATTTAATCCTTAATTAATATCAGTTCAAATAACAATTATCTTGATAGAGATAATTAAAATAACTCTTCATCTTTATATGATGAATCTAATTCATCATAAAAAGACTACACATTTCCTAGTTTTGAATAAGTCTCAATCTTTATAGAATTTTCAAAAACCAAAATAGATTAATTTATAATATAACTAATGATTGTGAAGAAAAGCTTCTTAAAGGTAATTCAAGAATATCTACACAAACTACTGATATTTCTAAAATTTCTAAAGAACTAGAAAAATGTAATTTTGAGAAAACTACTATTTAAAAAGAGTTAGATAAATCTAATATTGATAAAAATAATTTTTATAATTAATAAAAAAATTGAATCAATTTAAAATTATATTGGAGATATAAATTTTGTGTGAAAATAAATTTATAAATATCATGTCTGCAAATGTTTCTATGAAATTTTACTATAGGAAATAAAATTTTTGATAATATGAATATTAAAATAAAACATCATAAGGATGTATCTGGAATGGTTTTTAGTAATAAAAATCTATTTTGTAAAAAAGATATCACATTTTTGTAAAAAATGTCAAAGTGAAGGAAATTGGAAATAAATGTTCAATAAATGAAGTAAAATCTTTAGATTTTTACAAAGTTTGTTTTTTTTTAAAATTAAAAACTTATCATCTTATTAATGTGGGTTATATGTGAATTCCAAAATTTTATTTTCTAATATTGTTAGACCAAATAAATTTGGGGTTCCCAAATACTAAATCTATTTTTTAGGAAAAAAATAACCCTACCAAAAACATTTTATGGTTCATGAATAGTGGTTGTTCTAGGAATGTGATCGAGAACAAATATTTCATCAAAAAGAGTGTTAAAATTAATTGTTGAAAAGATAATTCTGGTGACAATTATCAATGAGAAATTGTATTTATAGGTATAATTTTTATACTTAGTAATTCTTTGATTTCATATGTTCAATTTATTATAGGTATTAAGCACTAATTTTTTAAAATAAGTCAATTATGTGATGTGGTATTTCTTTTGAACTTATGTAATGAATAATAGATTGTTCATAGTTCAAAATGTGTTTTTTTATTTCTTCCAATAGGCTTGAATGTTTTTAGTTAATTAAATTATAAGACCTTTGGAGACAATATATACCATTTCTTACTAAAATGGAAGACCAATCATGTATATGAAATTGAATAGTAAGAAATTATAATTCTGTCAATGCAGCTAAAATATCTATTAAAGGACTAGTTAATGATCTACTAATGATTATGTTTAATTCTTCTAGATATTATAATCCTTGTCAATTTGGAAGGAAATACAATACATGTTATAAATATATTAGTGATGTCTCAGCTTATGATTTTTTATAGTTAGTTCACATAGATTTATTTGGTCCTATAAAAACTAGATATATCAGTGGAAAATATAATTTCTATTTTTTAATTGATAATTGTAGTAGATATACATGGGTCTATTTTCTAGGAAAGAAGTCTGGAGCTATTTTTATTTAAAAAATTTTGAAGGTTGTATTAAAAATTAGAAATATCTATCCATTATAAATATTCATAATGATCATGGTAGTTTATTTTTAAAATATAATTTTCTTACATTATATAGTATAAATGGTTTAATATGTAAATTTTCTGCATGTATAACTTCAAAACAAAATGGTGTAGTTGATTGAAGAAATAAATTTTCTCCAAAATATGATGAAGGGATATTTCTAGGATATTCTACAAATAATAATGATAATTTATTTTTAACAAGAACATAATTACCGTTTAAGAAGTAGTTCATGTTGAATTTAATGAAACTGCCCCATTTGTTTTTAGTTAACATCAATTCACATCTTTTAATGTTATTTAATAATATGATTTCAACTAATATATGAAATTTCATCTTATGAGAGAAGAAGTAATGAATATGTTTTTAAAATTATTCCTCAAGAATAATTTATATGTATTATTGAAGAGTAGAATTTTATAAATCCTTGGAATTATATGATTCTTAAGAATCATCATATTGAAAATATCATCAGTGATGTAGATCAGCCAATTAAAACTAGAAGTTATTTACCAAATGTAGTAAAATATTGAGAATTTTTATTATAATTTGAACCTAAAACTACTAACAGATATTTAATTGATTAATATTTGATAAAATATATCAAATATGATCTCAATGAATTCAAAAGAAATCATTGTGTTTATTTGGTTGAACAACCTAGGGACAATTTGTTAATTGATGTAAAATGGTTTTTTGGATTAACGATGATGAATATTAAATTATAGTAAGAAATAAATATAGACCTTTTAAAATTTATTATAATCAATAAGATGGTATAGAGTGTGATAAAATTTATTCTCTAGTATCTATACATGTTTATATTCATATTATTATTGAATGTGCATCATTTCATAGTTTAATTTTTTTTTAAATTGATGTGATGTTTTCATTTATTAATATATATGTACAAGAAGAAGATTATGTAGAAAAAACCACTAGTTTTTATAACAATAAATAACATGAATAGGTATTTATACATACTAAGGTAGTTGATGGAATTACATAATCCCCTAGATCATGTTTTGATAGATTATTTATATTTTTTACAAAATAATATTATGAAGGGGGCCTAAAATCCAAATTTTTTTAAAATGGTTTCTAAAAACACTATTATAGTTCTGATTTAGTTGATGAAATTATATTTTGATCAAAACATAAAATATTTTGAATATTACTTTGTGGAACATATGAAAAATCAGTTTAAAATTGGAATGATGGGTGAACATACATTTTTATTAGTTTTCAAATTTCCCCAAAAACTAAAAGGAACCTTTATATCTCAATATAAGTATATAGAATATCATATCAAGAAATTTGGATATGGAATTACAAAATTATTAGTTCTCCTATAAGAACCTAGAATACTTTATATATTTATGAATCTGTAAACCCAGTTGATCCAAATATTTTTTGAGGAATGATTTGTAGGTTACTATATATGTCATATAGTCATATAAATCTATTTTATTTAGAATAGTTGTATAATAGATATCAAGTTAACATAAAAGAGTCCCATATTAAGCTGGTAAAATGAATTTTTTATTATCATAATGGAAATGAGGATCTAGAATTATTTTACTCCTCTTTAAATTATTTTAAACCTCACTTTTTTAGGTTGTTGAATATAGTCAATATAAATTGAATACGAAAATTACATCAGGAACTTGTCACTATTATTGGATCTGAATCTATATATTATATACAAGAGGGGGGGTGAATTGTGTATTTTTCAATTTTTCGATTACTCTTTGATTGAACGTGTTCTGTCCTTTATACTTTATCATATTTGATCGTGCAGCGGAAAAAGTAAAAACAAGAACACAAAGATGTATAGTGGTTTGGGGAATAGAAGGCCCCTATTCCACTCCACCAATGCTTAACTCCACGAGCTTAGTGATTTTCACTATCTGGTCCTCTTTTCCACAGAACGATTCACAACTGAGTACAGGTAGTTGACACCTTTACAATCCAAGGAAAAACAAATCCTTCTAGTTCAAACATGAACCTACACATCTTAGAACGAGAAGCTAGTTACTCAAGAATAAAAAGAATTTTTGAAAGAAATTTTCCAGTTGATATTCACAATTGCAACAGAATGCAATTGATAGTAGATAGATCTAAGTCTCTAGAAATATTGATTTTCAAGTCGAAGTAGTTCTGATTCGATCCAGTTGTAATAGATATAGAGATATAGTTCACAACTTCAGTAGTATTAGATCCACAGTAGATATTTGATGCAGAACAACTGAATCTTCTATCGAGTTCCTTATTCTTAAACAAACTGAGCTTTGACGCACCTTTTTGAAATAGCAGATCAATCGTGAATTTTTGTATTCTTTGTTTTCCACCTTTTTCAATAATAGATCAATTACCATACACACACATACCTGGTGATTCAGAGAGAACATATATAATAAAGCTAAGAATATCTCTTACACATTTAGATCCCTAAAATTCGCATTCTGATTCGTGATATTCAAAAATTTAAATTTATAGAGAAGTCGTAACTTCCCTTAAGACTTGGCATAAAAATATCCTTTTAATTCAATCTTAAATCCATTAATAAGACGGCTTTGAATCAGTCAATGTCATACTTTAAAAATGACTTTAAATCTGGCTTGAAATCCTCCCAATAATCAGCTTACTGATCGCTGCACAAAAATATCGTTTGTCAAAATTTCTGACGCCAAACGTAAGGTTGATGATGTGGCCCCCAAACGTAGGTTTCATTCCATAGTCTTAAAATGTAAGGTGGAGAACATAAGGTTGAATCATAAATGTAGGGTTGATCATCCATACTTTTTCTTCAACTCTCAAATGTATGGTAAAATATCCATACTTTTACTTGATCCATACTTTACCAATAATGTATGGTTGTTTACAAAATTTAGGTTGATGAACCATACTTTTGAGAGACAAACATAACGTTTAGAATTTATGTACAGTTCTCCTTCCATACTTTACTGATAACCAAAACGTAAGGTTCCATCCTAATGTAAGGTTCTTCTCCAATACATTGCTGAAAACATATGGTTGTTTAACCATAATTTTCTCTTATCTCAAAAAGTATACACACTTTTCATCCTTAATTTACGTTTATCCACGTAGGGTATGAACAGTGATTCCAGAACACGCTAAAGCAGATTCTGTGCTATATTTATCTACGTAAGGAATGAACAGTGATTCCATAATGTGCTAAAGAAGATTCTGAATAAGTAATAAATTCACGTTATTTCAAGAGTAAAATAAATTTATAAATTCTTGAAAAATACTAAATAAAATCATTAGAAAATAACTAAGGGTATTTGTGAGCATCAAAATTATCATAAAGAGACAGAGTATTATTTTCAATAATCTACACCATTAAATAACATTAATATGTATTGTTGAAAACCATACTTTTCTCAACAATATCCCCCTTTTTTATGATCACAAAACACATAAAATAAATAAAATTATTTAAATAAAATTGACTTTCAAAATCAGTTATATAATGTTTTAAATAAAAACTTCTCTACCGAAAAGAATATTATAAATACAAATTTCTCATTTAATTCCCCCCTATATAAAATGAATTCTTCCCATTTTTGATGTTGTGTTTATCCAAATTCTCCCCTATTGTGAGATCAAAAATAATAAAAAATCATGGATTTTAACACTTTTAATATTGCACTGAACTGCAGGTAAATGCTTATTATTAACTGTTCATCAATCATTAAATCTGGAGTACTTGCATATTAAAAATAATGTCAGTAAAAAAATAGGGATAAAAATAGACAAAAAATGAAGGAGATTTTCATTCAAAAACTGCAGTTTATATATATGACAATGATATACACTGGAATCAAGGTTTGGGTAAGATAGGCAACAGGGTCTATCTTCTCTGGATTGCAGAATTGATTTCTGTAAACTATTCCTAAATTCTCTTCATCATCCCATATTCAATTTTGATAATGAGTTCTCTGATCTCTTGAGTCATATGAATATCCTCGATTAAATTGACTCTAAAAAACTCATGCATCCTTTCCTATTTTTCAACAAACACTGACAGCTTCTCTGATAACTGATTTAACAGGATTCTGACCGATGGTTCACTAGAGGTCAGTTGATCCACAATGAACTTATGATTTTCCAGAAACACTGATAAAGGATCACTGTTACATTTAATATCTTGTAACATGTCATTTATGTTGCTCATCACAATTTTGATAGCTTGAAACCTTTAGTTTAAATCAGGTGAAGTACCTGATCCACTAACAACACTATTTGCAACTGGTGTAAATTGGTTCTCAATAAACAACTTCAGATCTGATAAATCCGACTTCATAACCATTTCAGATTTCAAGTGTGTAATAGTAGTCAACATATCCTCTTTAAACATTTCAACTTCTTTCCTTGAAACTGTACACTCCCTCAGCTTTTGAAATATCATATGTTCTAAGTCTATGGAATTTCTCATAGAAACATTTTTAGATTCCAACTGATATACTTTTCTGTAAAGTTTTTCAAATTCTTCTTGCCTTGAATCAAATGCACCATGTGCTTGACTATATTCTCATTCTCTGGTTGATGCAGCAGTACCAAAGGAGGTGATTTAGCATCATATTTTTCTTTTTCTCTGTCCTGAGAAGGTTGGTCCACTGATTTTTCCTTAGATTTCTCAAACTCCTCCATTGAAAAATCCTCTTGAAGTACCTATATATGAGCTTCAGAAGCATGCTCACTACAAACATCAGCATCTATGCCTTCCATTGAGTTTTTCAGAACAATATCTTCAGTAGTTTCCTAAGGTCAGGCCACTTCTTCACCAGGCACTGCCTCTATCTCTTGTTCTTGTTGAAGTGCAACTTCAACATCAACTACAATCTGTTCCTGATTCTCCCTTTGAGCTTCTTCTTGAGCTCATGATTCCTCTACTGGGGTTGTCCTTTCACTAACATCTTCTATGATCTTATCAACAACATTCTCACTTACAAAATTATAAGAAAGTAAAGCTTCTATTGTTGTTTCCAAAGCAGGGGAAGTAACTTCCACATTAACAGGTCTCTTTATTTTTGATTGAAGTCCCTCCTGACTTATGTATTCCTCAACATCTTCCACATAAAACTGAATCCTTCTTGCTAAATTACTGACTCTGGATTCATCTTGTCCCTCCTTGGACTTAGTAGGTTGAGCCTGAGCACTCTCTAAGTCTTCCTCAGCTTCTACTGAAAAACTTTTTCCTTCAATTGTGCTTCAGAAATATCGAAAATTCCGTAAAGTTCCATCATTATACCTATTACTGTGATAATAGGTAACTCGGGCATCCACTAAACTCACCATGTCTTTCTTAAGTAGCAGTTTAGAAATAAATCGACCGAAAGGGTAGAAATTCATTCAGGCATTGCTTTGACAGTAATAATTGAAATACCATACCATATACCTTGGAATGTTTTACTTAATATTGATTAATAGAAGAAACATTATATACGTATAAGGGTAAAAAATCTTCTCCATTTCTTCCATTCTTAGAGATATTCCAGTCTGAATAAATTTGACGATAATCTTATGATCAGGATCCAAATCTTTGATAAACATTTTCTTTATATATTTAGTACCAAAAAGAAAAGACATAATGTCCTCAGATTTATGAATAGAATATCAAATATTTTTCTAATCGAAATGAAAGACTCTCTCGTGAGGGAAGTTACGAATCTGACTAATCTCAACTTATGAGATTGAGAAATCCCTATCCTCTATCTTAGCCATCAAACTGTCCTCGGTATCTCCCAAGCTAAACTGTATAGATTTCAAGAAGTATCTAAGTTCTAATTCATACAGATATTCTGTATTTTCACTATTGAATAGCTGTTAAAGATTTTGAAATGACATCACTTGCTTCAACAGTAGATTTGTCTGAAATAACCAGTCGAGATCGATTACCTTGCCCTGTAAAATTTTTCTTCCCTCGGTGCATTGTCTCTTGGAAGTGCTTGGCTCAGATTCAGTGGCTCTTTTAGTTCTTACCATCTTTGTAAGAATCTATGAAGGTTTTAAGGTTATGGTTTCAGAGGTTCGAAGATTAGGATGGAGAATTAGAAGTGCGATTTTAAGAATTCAAAAGGGTTTCGATAGAAGTGAAATTATTTAGAAGTTGAAAAGGCACTGACAGCCTTGATTCCCAGGTAATCACTAATCATTAAATTTATTTAAAAAAATAAAATTTTCATATGGCCAAAAAGGAGAAAAAAACATAAATAGTATTAAAAAATATTTAAAATTAAATAAATCTAGCTCCCCCTTAATAAAATCAAACCTTGCAGTGGGAAGTGGTTTAGTAAAAATATCTGCTAATTGAATTTCTCTATTTATAAATTCTAAAAATATATCCTTTTTAATAACAAGATCTCTTAAAAATTGATCCCTTATATCAATGTGCTTAGTTCTAGAATAACTAATAGGATTTTTTTGATATATTAATTTCACTTTTATTATCACATAAAATAGGTGTATTATAAAAATTTAATCCAAAGTCCATAAGAGTGTTTTTCATCAACATCACTTGTGCACAACAACTTCCAGAGGAAACATATTCTGCCTCAGCTTTTGACAGGGCAACTGAATGTTGTTTCTTACTAGACCATGATACTAAGGACTTTCCTAAGAAGTGAAATCTACCTGATGTACTTTTTCTATCAAATCTACAACTTCCAAAGTCAGCATCTTAATATGAAATCAAATTGAAATCAGAAGTTTTAGGATAAATAAGAGATTGAAAATAGTTCCTTTTAAATATCTAAAAATCCTTTTAACAGTATTTAGATGATATTCTTTAGGATTTGATTGTAATCTAGCACAAAGACATACTGAATACATTATATCTGGAATACTAGCAGTAAGATATAAAAAACTACCAAGAATACCTCTATATAACTTGTTGTCAACTGATTTTCCAGTTTCATCCAAATCAAGTTTCATATTAGTACACATAGGAGTTGTAAATGAATTTCTATTTTCAAGTCCAAATTTCATTAGTAAATCAGTGATGTATTTTCTTTGATTTAAAACATTTCCAAAATCTTTTTGAAATATTTGAAGACCCAAAAAATTTTAATTCTCCCATCATACTCATTTCAAATCCTTCTTGCATTAATTTTGAAAATTCTTGACAAAGAGTTTTATTAGTTGATCCAAAGATTACATCATCAACATAAATTTGAACCAATAAAACATTATTTTTCACAGTTTTCTTAAAGAGTGTTGTGTCTACCATTCCAACAGTAAAATCATTTTTCAAAAGAAAAGAACATAATCATTCATACCAAGCTCTAGGTGCTTGTTTAAGGCTATAAAGTGCTTTTTTAAGTTTAAAAACATAATTTGGTTTTTGAGAATTTTCAAAACCAGGAGGTTGCTCAACATAAACGTCCTCCATTAAATAACCATTTAAAAAGGTAGATTTAACATCCATCTGAAATAATTTAAAATTCATATAAGATGCATAGGATAAAAGGATTCTAATGGATTCTAACCTAGCTACAGGTGCAAAAAATCTCATCATAATCTATTCCTTCTTATTGATTGTATACTTGAGCTACTAATATTTCTTTATTTCTAGTAATTGTGCCTTGGTCATCTTGTTTATTTCTGAAGACCCATCTTGTTCCTATTACAGGATAATTCTTAGGTCTTTCCACTAATTCTCAAACTTCATTTCATTTAAACTGGTTTAATTCATCTTGCATTTCTATTACCCAGCTTTCATCATCTAAAGCTTCTTCTGTAGTCTTGGGTTCTTATTGAGATAGGAAGGCCGAGAATTATACTAGGTTTCCTATGTTTTTTCTAGTTTGAACACTAGTTTCTAGGTTACCTATTACTGTTTCTAAAGGGTGATTCTTTAGGGTTCTAGACTGTCTAGGTAATATATTTAAAGGTTCTTCAGTATCATGTTTCTATGAACTAGACTGAATTTATTTTATATAATTTTCAAAATCATTCTTTATGTTCTCAAGTCTCATGTTATCATTAGAGTCGTGTTCATCCATTTGTTCTGTCCTTTTCTCAAAGGGATCATATTCATCAAATTTCACATGAACTGATTCTTCAACAATCCTTGAATTCTTATTATAAAATCTATAAGCTTTGGAGGTAGCAGAATATCCTAATAAATTACCTTCATCATATTTTGGATTGAACTTACTAGGATTATCCTTGTTGTTTAAGATGTAAATCGTGCATCCAAAAACTTTAAAGTAATTTACCTTAGATTTTCTGTTATTCAATAGTTCATAGGGTGTCTTTTTCAAAATAGGTATAATTAAAAATTTATTAATTATATAACAAGCTGTATTCATAGCTTCTGCCCAGAAATATATAAGTAGGATATAATCATTTATTATAGTTCTATCCATTTCTTGAATTGTTCTATTTATTCTTTCTCCAATCTCATTTTTTTGAGGTGTTCTTGGTGCAGAGAAGGTGTGTTTAATACCCATATTTGAGAAAAAGGAATTAAATTCCAGATTCTCAAATTCCCCACCATGATCACTTCTCAATGAGATTATATTTAACCATATTTCATTTTGAACAAATTTGCAGAAACATTCAAATAAATTAAAAGCTTCATTTTTAAATTTCAAAAAGAGAATCCATGTAAATCTTGAACAGTCATCAACTAAAACATATACATATAATTTACTAGTTAAGCTTGCTACTCTTGAGGGCCCAAAAAAATCCATATGAATATGTTCTAGAGGATTATATGTAGCATCCTTATTAACATATTTGAAGGATGATTTTTGTTGCTTTCCAAGTTGACATGCATCACAAAATCTTCCACTATCAAATTTGAGACAAGGTAAATAAGAAACTATATGTTTCTTAGATAACTTATGTAAAACATATACATGGCAATGTCCAAGTCTTCTATGCTAGATTTGGGATTCACATACTTTAGCAGTCAAGAAGTTTACTTTTTGTTTACACAAGGGAATTAAATCCAAAGTATTGTCATTTTTAGTTCTTGGTGCTTTAAATTTAAACAGTTTATCTCTAGAAATAGTACATCAATTTTTAGTAAAATCAATAGCATATCCATCATCACAAAGGTGAGAGACACTTATCTGATTGTGTTGTAATCCTTGTACATAATGTACTTTTTTTATTGAGACTTCTTTTTGATCTCCAACAGTTCCAATGCAAATGATTTTTCCTCTTTCATTGTCACCAAGTGTAACAAATCCTCCTTCCTTTTGAGTGAGTGAAGAAAAATTCAATGAGTTTCCACTCATATGTCTTGAGCTGCCATTGTCCATTATATCTTTTCTTCTTTGGTGGCCTGCTACCTGCAAAGACATTCAAACAGATTTCTTTGGTACCCATATTTTTTTGGGTCCAGGGGTGTTAGCTCGTAATGATCTGGGTATCCAGATTTGCTTTGTTCTTTTAAAATTAGTTGAATCATATAAGTCTTTTTAAACATTGGAATTATTAATACCACAAATTTGAGGTTGTCTTATGAAAAAGTTTTTAGCTATATGTTCCTTTGTCCCACAAAAGTTACAATCAACCTTTTTAGAGCTAGGAATAAAATAATTTTTATATAGCTTATGTTTTTCCCCTTTACTGCCAATTCCAAATCTCTCATTTTTAATGACAGTTTTTCCAAGAATTTCATTTAATTAATTTTCTCCTTTTGTAAAAACCAATGCAGCATGTTTTTAAGATTCTACTTCATCTTATAGTGTTTTTATTCTTGATTCAAAATTAATATAATTAGTGTTAATCGAATTGTATTTATCAGTTAATTCCTTATGTTGTTTCAGCATTGTATTTCTTTCATATGAATTGGCTTTATGTTTATTTTTTAGTGAATTATATTTCTTAAATAGTGGATCATATCTTTTTTCAAGCATATTGCAGTAGGCTGCATGTTTTTCATTTGTGTAGATTTATTCAAAATTTGATTCAGAGGAGTAATATGAGTGTACCTCATCAATTACTGCCACAAAGCACATGTTTGCTTTTAGATTAACTTCTTCTTTCTCTGAGCTTGATTCAGTAGAGTAACTAGATTCTTCAGATACACTCAAAGTGGCTTTCATAGCATTCTTTTCTTTACTCTCAAATTCATTTCTTTTGAAGAATTTATTCTTCTTTACATCCTTCAATTGTGGGAAATCTGGTCTGATATTCCCCATATTATTACATTCATAACATCTTACTTCCTTATTATCTCCCTTAATGGATTTTTAGAAGCCTCTTTTATTTCTGTAGAACTTTCTAAATTTCCTGGCTAGCTGAGTCAGTTCTTCATCTGAGTTTGATGAGTCAGAGCTTTCTGATTTAGCTTTGACTTCTCTGTTCTTCATCTTTCTATTCTTTTGTTGTGATGTTACCTTCAAGGAAGCATCTTCTATTTTGATAATCACTTTATGTTCATTATCCTCATCTTGAATTTCAGTTTCATACATCATCAGTGTACCAATAATCTCTCTCATGGTCAGATCTTTGACAGGAGTTGATTGTCTGATTGCAGCAGAGATACCATTCCATCGAGTAGGAAGTACCCTCAGTACTTTTAAAACTTGATTAGTCTGCTTGATAGGTTCTCCAAGAGCTGTTATATTATTGACAATTTCTGTCAATATCCCATTAATTTGGGTAATGATTTCACCATCAAACATTATGAAAGTATCAAATTTCAATTTGGCAGTTGCATGTCTCATTTGTCTCACATTGTCTATTCCTTCATATGCCACAGCTATTGATCGCCACATCTCATATGATGTTGGGCACTGAGATACTCTGTTAAATTCATCTGGACCTAGAACATAGATGATTGCATTAATAGCCTTTGAATTCATATCATACTCTACCTCTGTAGAAGCAAACCATGTCTCAGGATTTTCCGGAATTTCATAAGGATTCAAAATCATTGAATAGACTTTATATCCAAGGTTTTCAGATATATTATCATGCCCGATTTCTAGAAACAAAATTTTTCTCCATTAAAATATTGTGCTCTGACCATTGAAATCCCTTCTCTTGTATCAGTCATGATGCACTGTTGTATAACCCTTAAATGCTTCTTTCTTGCTAAGGCTCTATCAGAAGAACCATCTTTGATACCAATTGTTGGATTTGAATCTACAGATTATACACAAGAGGGGGTTGAATTGTGTCTTTGGCAATTTTTCGATAACTCTTTGATTGAACGAGTTCTATAGTTTATACATTATTATATTTGATCGTGCAACGGAAAAAGTAAAAACAAGAACACAAAGATGTATAGTGGTTCGGGGAACAGAAGGCCCCTAGTCCACCCCACCAACGCTCAACTCCATGAGCTTGGTGATTTTCACTATCTGGTCCTCTTTTCCACAGACTGATTCACAACTGAGTACAGGCAGTTGACACCTTTACAATCCATGGCAAAACAAAGCATTGTGGTTCAAACACGAACCTACATAGCTTAGAACGATAAGCTGGTTACTCAAGAATAAATAGAATTTCAGAAATTAATTTCGTAGTTGATCTTCACAATTGCAACAGAATGCAATTGACAACAGATGGATCGAAGTCTCCAAAAATATTTATTTTCAGGTTTAAGTAGTTCTGAGTTGATCCAATTGAAATAGATATAGAGATATAGTTCACAACATCAGCAGTAGTAGATCCACAGTAGATATTCGATGCAGAACAAGTGAATCTTCTATCGAGTTCCTTCTTCTTAAACAAACAGATCATTGACACTCCTTTTTGAAATAGCAGATCAATCGTGAATTTCGAAAGTCTCTTTTTTCCACCTTTTTCAATAATAGATCAATTACCATACACACACATGTACCTGGTGTTTCAGAGAGAACATATATAATAAATCTGAGAATATCTCCTGCACATTTAGATCCATAAAAGTCGCCTTCTGATTCGCAATATTCAAAATTTTGAATTTACAGAGAAGTCGTAACATCCCTTAAGACTCGGCATAAGAAGATCCTCTTAATTCGATCTTAAATCCATTAATAAAATGGCTTTGAATCAGTCAAAGTAATACATTAAAAATGAATTTAAATCCGGCTTGAAATCCGCCTAATAATCAGCTTACTCATCGCTACACAAAAATATCGTTTGTCAAAATTTCCGATGCCAAACGTAAGGTTGATGAAGTGGCCTCCAAACGTAGGGTTAATGACATAGTCTTCAAACATAAGGTTGAAAACGTACAGTTGAATCATAATCATAGGTTTGATCATCCATGTTTTTTCTTTAACTCTCAAACATGTGGTAAAAGATCCATACTTTTACATGATCCATACTTTTCCAAGAACGTATGGTTGTTTACAAAAGTAAGGTTGATTAACCATACTTTTTAGAAACTAACGTAAAAATTATAATTTACGTACGGTTCTCCTTCCATACTTTTTTGATAACCAAAATGTAAGGTTCCTTCCTAACATAAGGTTCTTCTTCCATACACTGCTGAAAACGTATGGTTGTTTAACCATACTTTTCTGTTATCTTAAAAAGTATACATGCTTTTCATCCTTACACTAAGTTTATCCACGTAGGGTATGAACAATGATTACAGATGCTAAAGCAGATTCCGCACTCTATTTATCTACGTAATGTATGAACAGTGATTTCAGAACGCGCTAAAGCATATTCCGAATAAGTAATAAATTGTCGTTATATCAAGAGTAAAATAAATTAATAGGTTCCTACAAAATAATAAATAAAATCCTTAGAAAATAACAATGGGTACTTGTGAGAATTTAAATTATCATAAAGATACAGAGTATTATTATCAATAATCTCTCCCTTTAAATAACATTAATATGTATTGTTGAAAACAATACTTTTCTCATCAAATATGGGTAATTTAGTTTTTTCCCTTATAATAAATGATATTTTGTAGAACATTACACTATTAAATCCAAATCTGTTGTAGGTAGATGTTTTTTTACAAGTGTTGTGCACGTAGCACACAATCACTGACATTGGCATATTTTTAATTAAAACTACAATATTCAGTGATAACATATGTTTAAATTTTATTGTAAAAATCCATCACATCACTCATGAGAAAAGAACATTGATACTATCCAATATTTCTTTTTAGATAAAAAAGGAGATATCTTTTTACAATTATTCAGAACACAGAAAAAACAAGCTAATATATTTACTAAACCCCTTAATTTTGATATATTTAAATATGTTACATAGAAGCTTAAATAGATCAATATTATGTGATCATTTTTTTCTTCTTATTTTTTATCGATCACCTTATAGTAACGAACTAATTTTCAATAGGGGAGTACATATGTATGATTTTTTCTAAAATATTCTATTTTCTAAAAAAACAATGATTTTATCAAATTTTTTTACTAAAAAGTTGTGTTTTTCAATTTTTTTTCAAACTGTTTCATCCATAATATTTTTAGTTTATTTAAAAAAATGCAATTTTTTTATTTTTTTATAAAAAATGTTTTGTAAAAGAAGTTGGTTTTTTAAACTAAATTTGTTTTTATAAATTTTTCCATTATTATAAAAACATATTTTAATTTCTAAAAACTATGAATAATAGTTACCAGATAGAATTTCTCATATAATGATACACTTTTTTTATGATATGATAATTTATATTCTTTTGTAATCAATATCTTTTGTTTCATCTATTTTTTGGTGTCTACAATATTCTGTTTTTATAATTGATTCTACAAATTTCCAAATAATATTTTCGTATGAAAAAAATTTCATTAAAATTTATTAATAGTTTTGAATATAGATTTAAAACTTTTGAGGATAAAAATTAATGGTTGGATATAATTTTTTTTAATTTGATCCTTCAGATCTCTAAAAGTAGAAACATGACCCCTAATCATATAAATATGAGGGTGGGTCACCACATACAACACTGAACACTCAACTTGACCTCAACAGTAGACCATAAAATGTTTTCTGTATCCAATATTTTAGCACTCACATTTTTAAATTATCATTATCCAATTAGATTTTAAAAAATGGAAACTACAAATGAAATTTATAGGATAGATGTTGTGAAGTAAATATTAATTTAAAAATTGTTTTTTGATAAAATCTACTCTCAAATGAAGGAAATCATATGATTCCAATGATGGGAAATGTTTGTGTATAAAAGTTTGATTTTTATTTTTACTATCATTACATAGCGAGGGAGTTATATACATTAAAATATTTTAGTATATAATAAAATTTTGAGTTAATAACATTAAATATTTTTAATGAGTACTACATGATAAATATTTAACATGTATTATATTGGGATGATGACCCATTAGAGGGGGAATATTATTTAGTATCAAAAAATCTAGCAAAAAAACATTAAAATTTTTTGATGTTTAAGGATGATAACTATTTGTTTTCTATCTTTGAGAAGACAAGGAATGTATATCATTTGAAAATGGATGCAAGTGTAACAACATTGGGGATGAAAGTATATATTATTACAGGAAAAGAGGATAATGAAACATTAAATGTGGTGGATATATTTTCATTATATTTCTCTATGAACATGGTGATATTCATCTTAGTACAGTTTATATTCCTATCAATTGAGGCTATTAATAAGAGGTTCATAAAAATCAGAATTCTGTTGTTTCTATTATCCATCAATACAATGTTAAATAATTTCATATTTATGTTGAAAATCAACAATGATAAATTTTAGTGATATCTAAAGTATCATTTATGAGGTAAGAATCAATATCAAGAATTAATATGGACTTTCTACCAGATCAGAAAAGGGTTGTTGAAAAATATAACAAAGAAATGTCTGATACTTCTGTTCTTTAGTTTTTCAAAAAAAAAAGGTACAAGAGAAAAGAAAAAATGATTCTTCACCTATGAGGCTGAAAAATAAATTCAAGTCTACGTATAATGAATACAACATAGAATTAATGAAATGTAAATGAGAAAGATACCTGGTGATCTATAGTTTCTACTTGATAAGATGATGGACATAGATTTAAAAAAGAAAAATGTTGATTTTTTAAGAGATGAATAAAAGAAGTAAAAGTATAAGAAAATATTTATTGAGGAACATTTTTTTAAAAGTATGATGAATGTAGTGGAATTACCTCATGCTTATTTCAAATATTCTTATAAAGAAGGTTTTCCTATAATTTCACTATTATCATTTGTCCATCTGGTTCCTCAATGCATTCTTATTATTTCACAACCAAATATTAAGAAAAAAAACAAGTGGAAACTTCTAAATTTCATTCAACTATTTATAATGGTAATGTAAATTTTATTGATGATGAAAATATGTTTTCAAAAAATTTATTGGATGAGTTTATAAAACTATGAATAAACCCTGAATTGAATATTTTAAATTCTATAAAATGTTATAAAGATAGCTAAAGAAATAAATAGTTGAAGAATAATAATAAACTATAGAGTAAGAGGAATAAAAATAAGAAGAGTAATCTTTGAGACTTTATCATCCAATTACCAATAAGTGAATGATTTATAGATGGTAGTGTATGAAAAAGATAATATTTTTTGAGAAATTAATAAAAAACCAGTAATACCATAGAATGGTATTAGAAAAATATGAATATGATACCAATGTTGATGTAATAGAAATATATTATACTGGAAAAGATAAATAGCAAAAAGAGAATGTAGTTTCTAAAACTACAAGAAATGTGTTTTCTATGCCTCATCTGGTTAAATTAATTCTCAATATACTCAATCAGATAAATTTTTTGAATTTAGGTTTACCTACTTTATTGATTCTTTGATTATTTTTTAGGTTTCAATTTTGGTTATTCTAAGTATTAAATATTTGTGCAAGCATAGTCAAATGATAATAAATGTGTTAGAACAAGTATAATGACTTAAATCGGTTAATAGAAAAAATTATAAATAATAAAAATGTTTTTTAGTCTAACAAATTTGAATCTAAAGATGGAATAGGAAGTGTAAAAAATAATTAAATAGTAGAAAGATACATAAAGGGATTTAATGTTCCATGATTCCCAAATTGATTAAGTGAAGAAGACATATTAATAATTTGTTTATTCCTTAAGAATTTATTCTTCTGATTTATTAGATAAGTTAAAACTTTCTGATCAGCTAAAGAAAATTCCAGAATTACAATTTCCAAATATATCAAATAATAAGAGGAATTTATTAACTAAATAATAAGTTTAGAACATTATGGAAAAATATTTCAAATTTCAGTTTGTTTAATAAGATGTTTTTAGTATATACTCATTATTTTAATGGTTTTATGTTCTAAGAGATATGATTTCTATGATTGATTAATTAGTAAATGAGAACACAATTATGATGAATTTTAGAATATGAATGTAATTTTCAATAAATTACTTGAGAAATATTGATTTTATTCTAGGAAATATTGATTTTAAAACAAAAAAATGAATCCAAATATGTTTGAATGGATTACTCTCCATATATTATGTTTGAATGTTTTCTCAAAAACTTATGGATAAATTTTATTTATTTATTTTTGGATTAATATTTATTTCAACAAAATTGTTTATATGTATTATTTCTCTAGCATTTTTAGTAGTTTGTACGACCCATATTATATTTGGAAATCGCAATGTGGAAGAAGTTTTTAAGGGAAATGTTATAAAAAAATATTATTGGGGATATTATTATTTTTCATATCTTATAAATACTATATTAGTTTTTTTAGATAAATTAGATTGATCAAAAAGGGAGATACAATGATATATGAAATAAGAAATATGGGGTGATATAAGAAACATATGTGGAGATGTCTTCTCAAATTAATAATAGGATAGTGATATTTTCATTGTTATTAGTTTTTATCGTTATGTTTTTCATTTTGATATTTGAAAAAATAGGGAGATTACTGAGTCAAAAGGTATACATTCTAAACATTATATCTTTATTTTTAAAAATCACAACACAATATTAAAAAAATTACTAAATTTATATTTCCGATGACTTTTAGTATGTTTTTGTATAAAATAATTTATACTACGAGACAAGGAAATATTTATAAACTGTAAAATATAAACTTTCCAAACCAAATTCTACTCCACCGGACTGACTAAATTATAGCATCAGACTGACTAATGTCTCATGTATCAGATTGAACAATGTTTGGTCCATCTTATTGAATAATTTCTGGTGCATTGGAATGAAAATTCAAGTCTATTGGAATGAGAAACTATAGTCCATTAGAATGAAAATATTTAGTCTATCAGAGTGATATAGATATTTCTATCAGCATGACAAATTTTATTCTACTCGTTTGACTAAATTTTATCTCACGATGTGAGTGAGTTTATTCTATCTCAATTATTGAGTTTTTTCTCTCAAAATGAGATATATTATATCCATAATAATAATAAATTTTATAACAGGGTAGTCCGAATAATTTATACTAGATGAAATAATTTTATAGTATTGTAATGGTGCGATCAAAACAACACCATATAAATATGTATAAAACTCAATGATCTAACAAGATGAAGCTCATATAAGGATATTTCAACATACTCCAAGAGTCATAGAGTATGACAATTGTAGGTGTTCCTATAAATAAAAGTGAATTTGAGGATCTGGAAGATAATGCTTTCTAACTCAACCCATCTGAATATTTCTCTTCTTTAACATTTTGTTATTCATTATTTTGGAAGTTTTTAGAGAGTTTTTTCTTTTAATGAATTACAGTAATTATTGTAAATTTCGTTGAACATTTTTCATATTTCCTCGCTATGTAATATGTTTTTTTAGATCAAGGGATTTTGGTGGTAGAAATAATGTTGATTCTGATCAGGCTGATCAAGGAAATCCATATATATAATGACATGGATGATTTTGATATTTACAATTAAGTGATTTCTTATAATCATAATAAATACCATATAATTAGGTTGAAAACCAAAGATACTCTATGTTTGAGTTTTTTAATCCACCAACTATTAAATTTAATGTGTATAAATTATTTTATAAATATTTTTTGTAAGTAATTTTTCTTTTACATTAAGATTTTTCTCTACATGTTTATATACAATATTATATTTCTACTGTGTATTGATATAAAAATATTATATTACTAAATGTTACTAATCATTGATTTTTAATGATTTTTGTGTCTAATTTAGTTAATATAATAATAAACTGATATCCAATTCTGATAAACCATAATAAAAGTGATGTTATTTTTAATTAATTTAAAACCATCGTATTTCCTTATTTCTTTTTTCATATTCATTATAAGAAAAGAAAATGTGAATTTATATCCCAACCATTGCTTGAAAATGATTATCCACTACATAAAAAATAGATTGTACATTGTAAAATACTTTTATCAAGGGTGTTCTTTTCTAAATTTATCTATCATTATAAAATTGTTTCATTCAATATAAAATAACACAAACTAGTCAATGGAATGTAATTTTTTGATTTTATTGTTTAGTAACCATCAAATCATCCCATCATCCTTCCTCAGTAGTTTTATACTCTCAAAAGGGATTACCACTTTGTATTATATAATTATTGAAGTGTCTTTACATAGTTTCCATGGAATCTAATTTTTCTCTTTATTTAAATATCCTCTTATTTATGAAATATATGAAATCTTTAAATATTATTAATATAAAATTATTCGTTTTGTTCCTTATAAATTTATTCCATCTATGGACGAAGAGGATTATTAAAGATCTTCTTTCTCTTACATTGACATTCTTGACATCACTAAAAATATTTTTTGTCATCCGAATATTGATAAAAATTCTCATTTCATAACAATAATAATATTAATTTCGAAGGTATGTCTTATAATATGTCACTCTCATCCCACTCAAAGAATGAGTTTACATGTGTTATTTTAAAAAAATATATAAAATAGAATTTAGTGGTAACTCAATGATATACATGAGGGAGGAAATAAAGTGAAGGATTCATGGTTAGAAAATTTTATATATAAATTTTAGTATATATGAATGGTAGAATAACTGTCACAAGATGACTTATTTATTTTAGTGAAAAGAATTTCAACATGATTCAAAGATAACTATAAAGTCTTATAGAATCAATATTGGTGAAAAAATTAATAAATATTCACCGGTATAAATTTAATTCAAATATTTTTTCCTCAATAACCAATACCTGGACGATTAGACCATATATAAACATAATAATTTCATGATTTTTGTTAAAATTCCAAGACGTACAATCTTATGATGAAAAAAAAAATCTATTAATTATATAACTTTAAAATCATTAAAAGTGTCAAATCATTATGACCATAAGAATCCTCTTGAAGTGGAATCTAATATTAATAATATGTCCATGGATTTTATATGTTCATATCATTATTCAATAAAGGAATTGATTATGGGAAATGATTATATACGAGAAAAATACATTGTATGTGTTTCAATTATAACAATATTGGATGCATTTCATGTAATATCCAACAATGGAATGAATAATTTTAAGATACAGATCTATATAAAAGTATATCAAGAAGAAACAAGGGGGTTAAATATAATAATGAAGAAAACTCCTTTAAAAGAAAATAAAATGCCAACACATCAATGAAAAGTAAATTCTCTCCAATTATGATGTCATATATTTTTGTAAGGAAAGTGAAAATTATTATTTGGACATGAAAGATGAAAATACTCAATATTTCAGTGGTAAATAAAAACCATATAATGAACTCTTTAATGAAGAATAATAAGAAATTATTGTAGAAATATTAGTGGTGGGGAGATTCTAAAAGAGTTTAAAATAAATATGTAACATATGTTGGGACATTAAGAAATAACGAATATAGATAGAGAAATTAAAACTTTGAATAAATAGAATTATTTAATAAATATAACAATTATAAATAAAAAAACATTAATGATATGTAAATAGAGTTCACATAAAATATAAGTAATATAAATTCATTTCTAGAATTAAGATATAATATTCTTTAGATTACCATAGAAAAAAATGTTTATAAGAGAAAGGATGTGAAATCGTCAAGGTTTTGTAGTTTGATCTTCAATATTCCTTGAAGAACCCTCATTTTTAAATATAAAATCATGTAACGAATGATTTAAAATTACAAAATCATCTTATTAGGTAATTTATAACCCCAAAAAACAAGTATATTAACATATATATCCATAAAATGTCATATTTAACACGTATTCATGTAATTAAAATGGTCGTTGTAGTTACATGAAAGGGAATAATATGATTACATTACATATGAAGGATAAATAACCCATTATTCTATCTCAAGGTAGTGGTTCTAAAGTTTTCAAATATAATTTTGGTTTGAAGAAGAAGAGTTCCATGGCTATAAATATGGGTAATTACAGGGTGAATATGGTTTCTTTCAAGCATCAAGAAGTCAAAATAATGATTAATTTGTAAGGACATATAGAAAATCAATGTTTATCTTTTCAGGAAATATATTTTCATTTGAAAAAAAATTATTTTCAAGGAAGATATAATTTCATCAGATTATTTTGAAGTAATGACTATTTTTTTGGAAAAATTTATCACCCTCTAAATCAATATTGTAAATCAAATGAGATGGTTTATCAAAAAATATCTATATTCTAAATGAGACAATATCTAAAAGAGAAAGTGTAATAACTCAATTTTTAATTTTTTTCGTGACATTTGGAGGTGTGATGATCAATTCAGACACTCTACAAACAGATGTATCACAATGCTATGAGAATATTAAAGAGTAATGTGAAATAAAAATCTCATAAAAGTAGTGATCATAAAAAATAAATGATATTTGGGGTAGCAAATAATGTTGTTAATGGTGATAATTTATGGATCTCTATAGTGGTTTCCTATCACCCATGATGTTAAATAAGTAACTCTTGATTGATATCTGATGGTAAAATTAGAATTTATCTCTTTTTATATTATGGACCACTCAATTTCAAAGGTGTCGGATTCAGCTAAATTATTGATATGTTAATTACATCTACCAATTTTATACTTATTAATGGGTTAATGGATAATATTTTGAGTTTGTCCTTTATTTGGGACAATGGGAATGGGATAGTATATCAAAATAATGGATGTTTTATAAGTATAATGAAGGATGAACTAATCATCATTAAAAGAAAACATAAAAGAGGAAATATATTCTAAATTTCAAATTTTCAAAATAGTTTTTTCATCCCCATGAAGGAGGAAAATTATATTTGACTTGGGACGAATACCTATTGTGTCAAAATAACATTGATATGATAATGAAGTATGCATCTATATGGAATCTAATAAATATTAATCCTTATATAATAACCACTTTAGAAACATTTTACAATGGAAAATGGTAAACTGGAGTTATAAGTAATCATGTTTTAAACAAAAATACACTTAAAATAACACACTTGGATGTGTGCGGTCTAATAAAATTTAATTCAACTATTTAACCTAACTACAACCTGAATTTTTTAATGAATCTAATAATATATATTATTATATTTTATATTGAGTGGGAAATATCTCATAATATTGTAAATAATTTGTTTATGCATTTTGAAAACCAAATGGTATGTTCCATGAAAATATTTTAGTCCAAAAATGGAATTTACTACAAGAATGGGTAGTTTGAATCATATGAAGAGAATCATGGGATAGGGAAATAATAGAGTCCTATATGAACAATGTAATAAAATGGAGTAGTTCGGAAGAATAAATAAAGTTGGTTTGACATGGAAAGGGCCATGTATCTAATAATATAACCTTAATGTATTTTTGGAGAAATGACACAACAATAGTACAATATATCTTGAATCAATTATTTTGATGACCTGATCATGAGAAAAGTTTTTATGATATTTAGTTTGGAATGAATTCATAAATGAATATTTTGAAGGTATTGGATATCCCTTGATAAATTTATATTAATGGAATATATTGAAAATATTTTATTAATGAGACAACGAGGATATATACCATGGATACACACTCATACAGATAAGTTATAAGTTTTATAATAAACATTTGAGGAATATTATTAATTAATATGTTGATATTTTCTGATTAAATCAAAATTTCATACAAAATTAATTTCATTTTGATGAGTACATGGACTAAGTTATTTGGTAAAGTGATAGAAAACATGGGATTGATTCAATTCCAACAATTTGTTTTCAAAAATGAACATGATCATTCTAAAATTTAAAATAATGACAAAATCCCTAGGTTATGGGGATATATATTTAACGTCTTTAAAACATATTGGTCATAAAAATTCATTAGAGATTATTTTAAGGGTGTGAGAACCTAGAGAGGTTTGAGAATTTAAATCTTAATCCATCCCCACCCATCCATCAATCGTACACCTAAGCCAGTTTGGAAAAAACACAAGGTGTGTTCTTTATCACCCTGGGATATAATCTAGTTCCAATTTCTACGAAAATAATCATTCAGAACAATTTAAACATTGGTAAAAATATAATATATATAATAAAACATCAACATCAGAGTATGAAACTCAAATGAAAATAAATATATAGATATTAAATAATAATAATTGAATCATCGATACAAAAAAACATAGTTTGTACATAAATTAAAAAAAATTAAAAAAATAATGGATAATAAAATAACTATATATTCAACCCAAGAGAGAAATCAAATAAATGTACTACCTAAAATTTTTATGTGTCTCACTTTCACTTTACTCATGTAATGTCCCGAAAATTTCAAGGAATTTTTTTTATTAAATACTTTGGAATGTTACGGGTCTGCGGGTCTGATGGTACTTGATTTTGAGGCTTGGTGTGCCCGGAATCGATTTCTGAAGTTTTTTTCAGGTACGTTCAGTAAACATATGTGTGAGTTTTTCTATATTTTTAACAGGTGCTCAGAATTTAAATCTGAGGGCACTGATAAACTCTCAGTGCCGGTATTCGCTTAAGGGGACCTTTACAGGAGTTGTGTTTGCTCAGGAGGAGATGTTAATTTTTTGGGTTTAATAAAAAAAGTTAAATAAAATTTTTGTGAACAATTTTATTTATCTTGGGTATTTATATCCTACAAGGGGAAGTTATTGGTGGGGCCTACAGCCACATAACCTCTCATGGGAGGATATTTGTGAGGTGGGGAACACTTGACCCCTAACTTATCACCTCCCCTCAACTCCCCATTAACAACCCCATAAATTAAATTGACAAATCCAACTTAATGAATGTGATATCTTCACATCCCTCTCTCTTTATTTAATTTTTTCCAACACTTTTTAATTAAATAATTCAACACTTAAATTAATTAAATAAATTGTTTGAATTTTTAATTACATGTGTGAATAAAATAATATCCTTATATATTAATTTTGTTTGGCCCTCGTTGTGTTGGGAGAATTTTGGGAGATCTCAAGAGAAGAATAATGTTCTTCTTTCTATGAAGAACACCGTTCTTCAACGATGAACAATTATGATGAAGAATTCAAGGGACACGATCACCTTCCTCCACTACTTAAAATGGGGAACGGAAGGACGTGATGCCACAAGAACACTACCTACCTCCCTCTTCCTCCAACGTTGATGGAACAACACTGTCATTTGTGACGCCCGACCCCCGCGACGCTCGTCATCCTCGGCTCATCGACGAATGGACCTTAATCATGGTAAGGGTTTTGTTTCAATTTTAATTAAATAAAATTGTTCTTCGTCCTTGATAAAACCATGTTCTATATCCGGACTTTTGATACTGCCTAACACGGATGGAGTGGGACAAACGAACTCGGCCCGACGACCCTCCATTGATCCTTGTTTTATTTCGATGGATACGGTGATGGAATAGGTGGCAGTGACTGAAGAGGACCGCGAAACAGGGTGTCGTGCGAAGAGGGAAATATCGCGACCCATAACCGTGGACCGCTCGGTAAACGAAGAACCGGCCGGATAAAGCTAGCCAGAACAAAGAGACAGTGGCCCGTGCTCCGTGGGCCGCTTCGGTGGGCTAACCAGCCGGCTCATCGGCCTGCTGGGTTGGAGAAGGTCACGGAACCAGCAGGTGCCACGTGGTAGGAGTGCAGCCCGCACGGGCCGCTCGCAGCAAAAAAATTGGTCGGCTTCAGCTGGAAGGATATGACGGAGGTTCCGCTCGACACTGTCGGTTTGGGAAAGCGGGGGGTCACGCCCCCTACATCGCTCGCCCACCCAAGCTGAGCCACACGACTAGCCAGGCTGGGCTGCGGCCCGTCGGGTTAGGCCGCGCCCCGCTGGGCCGGGACGCGCCCTGCCGGGCTACACAGCGCGGTTCACTGGGCCGATCCGACACCAGTCGGGTCAGACCCACTAAAATCGGGTCGACCCGACCCGTCATCCACTGGGCATAATGGGACATGACCGTTAAGCTTAAGTGTGAATAAATTCATGACTGTCTGTCTGATCGATGCGCCGTCTTTGGTACTGGGAACCTTACGATGAAGAGGCCTTTTTGCGATACTCTATGTGAGTTCTGAACGAATTTGGAGAACAGCTGGGATTGGATCAATCGTAATTCCAACCGGGCCCATGGAATGGAAAATCCAATAACACTCAGACCGGGCATCCGATGGATGCACCGTCTCTCGCGTTGGGTTCCTTTTGACAAGAAGAAACATTGGAATACATCAACTCTGGATTCGTTACTATTGATGTATCGACCCCTTGGCTCAGGGAGCGGACCCTACCAGAATTGAGTGTGTCGTGTGTGGGAACACTAAAGTTTGTTGCGACTGCAATGACTACCGTACTGGAATAATCCATGGGTTTAATGACGACGAAAATCTAACTGGAATCCTCCATGGGTTCAACAATGACGAATACTGTAGAGGAAACCTCTATGGGTTTGGCAGTGATGACTATTGTACTTGTATCCAATGTGGGTCTGACAATTTGACAACTGTTCTAGTATCCTATGTGGGTTTCATAGAGTAGCTGGTCTAGTATCCTACGTGGGTCTGATAGCTTAGTTGGTCTACAATCCTATGTGGGGATGACATATTGGATGATTTCGTGTCTACATCTGATCATCTCTGTTGCTATTGGAAAGTTATATACTTGTATGAGATGAGTCTTGACTTTCAATCATTATCATCAATGGGATTGACTTCTTTCCTGTGTGGACTGGGTCTTTCATGAGCTCGAGAGTTGGAGATGAACTAGAATGAAGACTTATGTATATGTATGGGAATATACCTAAGTAGGGTTGGTTGATGCACCATGTTCTGTATCATACTTCTTGTTTATCCTAAGTGTATATTATGAGACCTTGTGGGTCTCGGGGTCCCTAATGAGTATTGTTATACTCACCCCTGAACGAGTTATGCCCGCACTACGTTGTGTTGGATGCAGACGACATACAGTACTGATCGAGGTAGAGACTTGTGGAGCTATATGGTACTCGGAGGTTGACAACTTGACAAGACGTACATGGAGCAGACAGATAGACTTGAGGTGCTATGGAGACCATATGTACCAACCCTCAAGGTGGGATTCCTCGAGGATGAATCAGTAGTTGTTGTTTTACTTTGCAGTAGTTGTACTAGCTTTTCAGTTGTACTGTACTTTACAGTTGGGTTTGTATACTGGCCCATTTACTTTTCAACACTTACTTTTTTATTCAGTATTACATATTGTTTAATCTTGTTGCATACTCCATTGTGTTTTTTTACTTCTATAAAGGCAATACCTTCCCTTTTATCGGGATTTATGCCTATGGTGCTAATCACCAGCCCCTGGCCTATGGAAGGAGGGATTTGGGTAGTCATGGTATAGGCCCTGAGGACGGGTCGTGAAAAATTTGTATCAGAGGAGTTAGTTCTACCGCAGAACAAAGGACTCTGATCTATCTTATTGTGAAACAATAGTGTTAAGAGTATTGAGTGTGGTTTTCATTCTAGGGAGTCTAG
Source organism: Viscum album (assembly GCA_963277665.1). NCBI lineage: Eukaryota > Viridiplantae > Streptophyta > Magnoliopsida > Santalales > Viscaceae > Viscum > Viscum album. The sequence goes on from OY728135.1 coordinate 348,931,305, forward strand.
TGTTTGTGTGGTAGTCGATGTATCCATACACTAGGACCCTGACCTTGGATTTCCGACTCAGTACACGAAAAAACTGATTTCATGTGTGTTTATAAAGTTTTCTTTGAGATTACTTTATGTCAACTCAACAGGTATACTGTTTTGACCAGGGCACACCTATTTCTTTTTAGGATGGCCCCCCAAAGGCAGCCAGCTAGGGTTCCGAGATATATACGAGATGATAGCCCACCGAGTGATGAGTCCTCTGTATAGGGCCCCATCACAGCGTAGGCACCAGCAGTACCACTACCCACTGAGCTACCGATACAACTATCCCCAACAGTAGAGAGTGAATTCCGTCTGAGAGCTTTACATGAGTTTCTTTGGCAGAGGATACTCGGGTTCTATGGAGAGATGTACCCACATGTAGCTGAGGATTGGCTGGAGGCTGTCGTCAGGGTTTTAAGATTGGTAGGGACACCAGCAGATATTATGATGATCCTTACCGTGAGCCTCCTACACACAGCAGCAGGTAGATGGTGGAGCCTGATGCTAAAGGTGCATGATGAGGCATATTTACTTTGGATGGACTTTGAGATTCTTTTCGGCTCACAGTTTGTTCCATCCTCCCTTCCTGTGGTGTGGATATAGTAGTTACTACATCTATTACAGGGCAGCATGATAGTAGCTCATTACACAACAAGGTTCACTAACCTCTCATGCTACTCCATGAATATGTTATGGGACACATTCTTCAGGGCTCGGAACATTGAGCATGGACTCAGACATGAGATCAGGGATTTGATGATCTCCCTCAGTATTCTGGTGTAGGCGGGGGTGCTGGAGATAAACCTTCTTGTGGAGAGATTTTTTTCTGAGCCGACACTAGTAGTGAAACCCACCGTAGGGCAACACATAGAAGATTCTACTGCAACCGATAATATATAGTTGAAATAGAGGACCAAGAGGACCGGGCCATCATGTGGGTGACCTCAGGATACATGTTCGGTTGAGCAGGGCACATGGAACAGAGCTAGATATACGAGTACCAGGCAGTGATATGCATTCGGCAAGTGGGGTCACATGGCTGGGGAATGCCTGACCCACCATGTGGACGAGCAACAGAAAGTAGAGGGACCTCCCAGGATGAGGAAAAGGTTCGACCGTGGCAGTTCGTAGGGGGTAGTAGGATGAGGTAGAGGAGCTGGCCGAGAAGCAGGTGGTGGATTACACTTTGAGGCTCTACCACCACCACCACCAAATGGACCACCCCGACCATAGGGAGCTGGAAGACAGGGTTAGGTTCACCTCTAGGCATTAGAGGCCTACAACCACAACACACATGAGATGATTCGAGGTACTATATGTGTCTACTCGACCATTCCTTCAGTACTTATAGACACATGTGCATGTCATTCTATTATTGATGTTGCCCTTGTTCGGAGCTCTGAGATTTCGATAGATCCATTGGCTCGAACCTTATGGATAGAGACTCCTACGATATCATACTCAATGATTACACACTGGTGTCGGCAGAGTGAGCTTACTCTAGGAGGTGAGAGCCTCGGCTGGGATCTTCTTGTAGCGTTGTCGAGGCCTTACGACATCATCATTGGTATAGTATGGTTGTCTATATTCCATGCTCAAATCGATTTCATTAGGCGCAATGTGTAGTGTGTCTGCACGGATGGGGCCAAGTTCAACTTCACCTATGAGAACGGAGTCTTTTAAGTGCAGGATGGAATTTCGGGGAGGAGAGGGCAGCCGATCACAAATCAGTTGGCTAGTCTCATCCTCGGAGTGGTTGATGTGCGGAGTCCCAGTTTTCCAGTTGTGGTGGATCAGTACGAGGAAGTTTTTCCTAACGACGTTCCAATACTACCTTATCACAGAGAGGTTGAATTCAACATAGACTTGTACCCTGGGACATCACCGATATCTACTTCAACATATCGGATGGCTCCGTTTGAGCTACGTGAGCTGCGGGTATAGCTGGAGGAATTGCATGTAAAGGGATTTATTTGACCCAGTGTCTCACCCTGGGATTCTCCAATTTTGTTCTCCAAGAAATAATATGGGATCTTGCAACTGTGTGTCAACTACCGTAGCATGAATCAGGTTACCATGAAGATTAAGTACCCACTCCCTAGGATTATCAACCTCTTTGATCAGATCAAGGGAGCACGATGGGTCTTGAAGATAGATCTTTTGTCAGGCTATAACCAGCTTAGATTTTGAGATAAGGATGTGCAGAAGATGGACTACAGGTGTTGGTATGGCCACTACGAGTTCTTGGCTATGCCTTTCGGCGTAACCAATGCATCGGTGGTGTTCAATAGCCTCATGAATAGGATCTTCCATCCTTACCTCGATCGATTTGTCATATTTTTTATTGACGACGTACTGAATTACTCAACTACTAAGGAAGAGCATGCCTCCCACTTGTGGGTTGTACTGGATACACTCAGAGAGAACTAGCTTTATGGTAACCTCTCTAAGTTCCAGTTTTGGATTCGAGATGTTCACATCCTAGGAAGCCTCATATCAGAGGCTGGAGTTGTTGTTTATCCAGTGAATATCGATGCAGTACTTGCTTGGGAGCCACCCAAGAGAATGATAGAGGTGCAGAGTTTCCTGGGTCTAGATGGATACTATAGATGATTTTTTTCAAGTGTTCTCCAGAGTTTCAACACCACTTTTAGCCTTGATGAGGAAGGGGAAACCCTTAGTGTGGTTAGAGAGATGCCAGCAGAGTTTTGAGGAGCTGAGGCAGATATTGAACAATCCACCCATCTTGAGGTGGTCGGTGAAGGGTGTAGGGTACGTAGTTTACTGCGAAGCATCAGGGATAGGACTCGGGTATGTCCTGATGAAAGAGCAAGCATTTATCACATATGGTTCATGACCTTTGAGAAAACACAAGTACAACTACACTACCCATGACCTGGATTTAGCAGCATTGGTCTTCGCCTTGACGATGTGGCGACACTATCTGATGGGCAATCACTTTACTGTCTATTCTGACCACCAGAGTCTCAAGTACATCTTCTCGCAGAAGGACCTAATCCTGAGACAGTGGTGATGGAACGAGTTCCTCCAAGAAAATGAATTTGAGATAGTCTATACTCCTAGTAAGGGGAATGTTGTAGTTGATGCTCTTAGCAAGAGATCGGGATTTCAGCTGCTAGGAGAGGAGACGGAGCAGCTAGCCACGTTACAGATATCCTTTCGGGATATATAATGAGAAAACGTTCTTCATTATCTTATAGTCACTCCTCCAATTCTTAAGTGAGTCAAAGAGGCACAATATGGAGGCGTTGACTATGAGACTTGACGTGCTCAGATATCCTCAGGGCAGGCACCAGATGGATTTTCTGAAGGAGAGAAGCACAACATCCTCTTCAGGGGACGCACCATTGAACCAGTTGCACTACAGGAGGAAGTGGTGAGAGAGTTTCACACACCCCCTCTAGTAGTAAATCTTGGAGTGGCAAAGATGTATTAGGACCTCAGACGACTGCATCGGTGGCTGGGTATGAAGAAGGTTGTAGTAGAGTTCATTTCACTGTGCCTCACTTATCAGCAAGTGAAGGAATAGCCCCAGGTACCCACAGGATTAGTACAACCCTTAGAGGTCACAGAGTGGAAGTGGGACGGGATATCTATGGATTTAGTGATGAGGATTCCATGTACATATAGAGGAAATGACTCTTTCTAGGTGATCTTAGACTAACTCACCAAGTTGGCCCACTTCCTACCAATCAGAGAGAAAGGCTCAGTAGAGATCTTGGGATGCCTCTACATTCAGGAGATTGTACAGCTTCACGGTTTTCCATCGTCTATCGTTTCTGATCAAGATGCTTGATTCACTTTCTGGCTATGGAAGGTATTACTGTAGGATTTTGGGACGCAGCTTTACATGAGCACCACCTTCCATCCTCAGATGGATGGCCATACATAAATGACCATTCATACTCTTGAGGACATGCTCCATGCATGTGATCTTTACTTTGGTCATAGTTGGGATAATCATCTACCCTTGGTGGAGTTTGCGTACAACAACAGCTACCACTCCACCATTGGGATGGAACTTACGAGACACTGTATGACCGACGATGCAGATCACCTCTGTGTTGGACTGACCCGGGGGAGTCAGCACTTGTAGGACCAGAGATCATTCAGGCTACGATAGAGAAGGTGCAGATCATCCAAGAGCCGATGAAGTGTGCACAAAGCAGACAGAAGTCCGATGCTGATAGAAGATAGAGACTAATATAGTTCCAGGATGGTGACCACGTTATCCTACGGGTCTCACCTTGACATGGTCTATGGAGATTTGGCTGGGGTGGCATGTTATCAACACATTTCATCTGACCTTTTTTGGTCCTCAGCAATGTAGGTGAGGTGGATTATCGCCTGGCGCTTCCACCTCAGTTGCACCAGGTGCATGATGTCTTCCACGTATATCAACTGAGGAGATACATGCACGACCAGACCCACATCATTGATCCTAGGGTGATGGACATCGATGATGGGGTGACATTCGCAAAGGTCCCAGTAGAGATCAAGGATCGACAGGAGTGGGTCCTACGTGGAAGGTTGATTCCTCTTTTGCGCATTCACTGTCAGCACATGAACCTCATGGAAAAAACTTGGGAGCTGGAGGCTCAGATGTGAGCATAGTACCCCCTTTGTTTCCCTAGTGTGTGTTCTAGATTTATGGGGATGTAGAGCCCTGATGTGGGAGTAATGTAAAGGCCCATAAATTTAAAGGGATTTTTTTCTTAATTACTTTGTAATTTTATGAGTCTGCAGTTTCTGAAGGCACGTGATTCTGAGGCCCGGTGTGCCTGGAATCAATTTCTGATGTTTTGTTCAGGTACATTTAGTAAAGGTATGTGCATGTTTTTCTATATTTTGAACCAGTGCTCGGAATTGAAATCTGAGGGCACCGATGAACTCATAGTGCCGATATTTTCTTAAGGGGACCTTTACTGTATTTTTTTTCTTGGGAGAAGATGTTAATTTTTGGGGTTTAATAAAAAAAGTTAAATAAAATTTTTGTGAACAATTTTATTAATATTGTGTAGTTATAACCTACATGGGGATGTTATTGGTGGGTCCCACGACCACAGAACCTCTCATGAGAGGATATTTGTGAGGTAGGGCACACACGAGCCCTAACTTATCACCTCCCCTCAACTCCCCATTAACACCCCCTTTAATTAATTTGACAACTCCCCCTTAATGAATGTGATTTCTTCACCTCCCTCTCTCCCCCTTTAATATTTTCCTACACTTTTTAATTAATGAATTCAACTCTTCAATTAATTAATTAATGTGTTTTAATTTTGAATTACATGTTTGAATAAATAAATTTCATTTGTTATTTTAGTTTGGAACTAGTTGTGTTGGGAGAATTTTGGGAGATCTCAATAGAAGAATAGTGTTCTTCATTCGACGAAGAACATAATTATTCAATGACGAACAACTCCGACGAATAACGCAAGGGACATTATCACCTTCTTTTAAAACATAAACTATGGAAAGGAAGGAGGTGACACCACAAGAACACTACCTACATCCCTCTTCCTCCAATGTTGATGGAACGACACCTTCATCCGCGATGCCCGACCACCGCGACGCTCATCTTCTGTCGGTCATTGATGAATGAACCTTAATCAATTAAGGGGGTTTGTTTCAATTTTAATTGAATAAAATTGTTCTTCATCCCTCATTGAAACCATGATTTATCTTCGACCATTTGATGCCACCTAACGCGGAGGGTTTAGGCCGAACGAACACGGCCAAACGACCCTCAGTTCATACTCGTTTTATTTGTATGGAGATGGTTACAGAAGAGGGGGAGATGACCAAAGAGGACCACAATACTGTGTGCCACGCGAAGATGGAATGACCGAGTCCCGCATACACTGGCCTCTTGGCCGACGAAGAACTGGCCTTCAAAAGCTGGCTGGACCGATGAGATCACGACGCCACAAGGGGCATCGGGCAACGAAGGACCGCGGCCCGCGCTCCGCGGGCCGCTTCGGCAGGTGAAACGGCCGGATCGTTGGCCGACCGAGTTGTAGAAGGTCGCAACCCCCGCAGGTGCCACGTGGGAGGGGGCAGTCTGCACAAGTTGCTCGCGCCGGGAGGACCGGCCGTCTTCGTCCGGCTGGATAGGAGGGTGGCGTTGCTCGATGCTGCCAGTTTGGGAAAGTGGGGGGCCACCCCCCCCCCCCCCCCCCCCCGCATTGCTCGGCCACCCGGGCCGCGCCGTGCCAAGCAGGGCCGCGCCGCGCCGGGCCGCGCCGCGCCGCGCCGCGCCGCGCTGGGCCACGCCCCACCGGGCCAGAAAGCGCAATTCAGTGGGCCGGTCCGACACCATCTGGTTCGGACCCGCCAAAACTGGGTCGACCCGACCCGTCAGCCACTGGGCTTAACGGTCCAGGCCCGTTATGCTAAAGTGCGAATAACTTCACAGCCGTGTGTCTGATTGATGCACCGTCGACGACACTGAGACCCTTATGACGAAGTGGTCCTTTTATAATATTCTATGTGAGTTCTGAATGACTTTCGAAAATGGTTGGGTTTGGAACGAGTGTAATTCCAACCAGACCCCTGGAATGGAAAAGCCAATAACTCTTAGACTGGTTGTCCGATTGATGTGACGTCTATCGTGTTGGGTTACTTTTGACGAGACGTAACATTGGGATACATCAACTTTGGCTTCGTAACAATTTATGTATCGACCCCTTGGCTCGAGGAGAAGACCCTCCCGGAATCAAGCGTGCTGTGTGTTGAAACCCTAGAGCTGGCTCTGACTGCAACAACTACCATACTGGAATCCTTCGTGGGTTCGACGACGGTGGAAATTGTACATGAATCCTACATGGGTTCGACAACAATGACTACTGTACTAGAATATTTTGTGGGTTTGACGACGCCGATTACTGTACTAGTATCCTAAGTGGGTCCGACTGTCTGACTTCTGTTCTAGTATTATATGTGGTTCTGACAGAGTAGTTGGTCTAGTATACTACATGGGTCAGACATCTTTACTGGTCTAGTATCTTATGTGGGTCTGATAGCCGAGATGAATTAGTGTCCACATATGATCCTACCTATCGCTTTACGAAAGATATATACCCGTGTGAGTTGATTCTTTAATTTCAATCATTATCATCGATGTGATTGAATTTTTTCCAGTGTGGTCTGGGTTGTGATTGAGATCGAGAATTTGAGCTGAACTAGATTGAATACTTAGTTATATGTATGGAAATATACCTAAGTAGGGTTGGTTGATGCACTATTTTTTGTATCTTACTTCTTGTTTATACTTAGTTGATATTGTGAGACCTTGGGGGTCTCGGGGTCCCTACTGGGTATCGTTATACTCACACCTTCACGGGATATTCCTGCACTACGTTGTCCTGGATACAGATGATGGACAACACTGATCAAGGTAGAGACTTGTGGAGCTGGACGGTACCCAAATTTGGACCACTTGACGAGACGTACATTGAGCAAACTGATGGACCTAAGTTGCTGAGGAGACCATCTGTACACATCCTTCAGGTGGGATTCATGGAGGATGACTCAGTAGTTGCTTTTTTACTTTACTGTAGTTTTACTAGATTTTTAGTTGAACTGTACCTTACAGTTGGGTTTGTATACTAGCCCATTTACTTTTCAACACTTACTTTTGTATTTAGTAATACTTAGTGTTTCCTTCTGTTGTATACTCTGTTGTGTTTGCTTACTTCCATAAAGGAAATGACTTCTATTTTATCAGGATTTACACCTTTGATACTAGTCTCTAGCCCCTGGCCTATTGAAGGCGAGTTTGGGGTAGTCACAACATAGGCCTCAAGGATGGGTCGTGACAACTCATCCCATGGAAAACCTCATGAACAACTTGTATCCCAACATATGGTAGTCCAAATTCATTGACACAAATAAAATAACTATAAAAAATAAATATACACCGTGGTTCATTCAATGTGTGATTGAAATTGGGCCTAATAAGAACTTACATTGTGTTATAGCATTTTTTATAAAATACAATCCATTTTTTGATAGTTTGAAAATTCAATTGGAAGCACGATTTCCATTCCCCACTATACGAAATTCAAAACAGACATACACATTTAAAAAAATTATTTTATATGGATTGATTAACAAAAATAACTTGAAACCCACATTTCTTAATTATAAATCCATTTTTATAAATTACCTCCCCTTATTATTAAATAAGGAAGGGTGGGTTCAATCCCTTTTACCTAAATATATCAGAGAACAAAAAGGTGACCCTTTTTTAAAGACCTTGTAAAGAAAATGAAAACACATTTTACCCTCCTTCAATTAATTTTTCACGTAACAATTCCAATAAAAATAATACATTTCAAATAAACATTCCAAATTTATTTCACAACCCAATTTGATATTGAGTTGATCCACTACTCAAACAAGAGTAAGCATGAATTTTTCATTGAATAAAAAAAATGAGACAATGAAAACAAATAGAATAAAGGTACCCTAATACAATAAATTTTCACGTATATAAATAATGAATAAATGTTGAAATGACATATTTCATACAAAAATGATCAAATAATCTTGAAAAAAATTAATTTCTCATGTACAATAATCTAAACTAGTGACATTTTCCATAGACAGACACTGAAAAATCTACATGATCTATAGAATTCTCATCAAACCACTAGAGATAGACATCTTAGGAGAAACATATGACTACATTACCTAATAATCCCTTCATTTGACTCCCTTAGTCTAAAATTCATGCTCAATTCTACAACCCCACTTGGTCCAATGGGCTATTCTCCCTAGTGAAAACACTATCCATGCTAGGGTTTCACTTTTTTAGACCACCACATAGTCAACTTGTAATCCAATTAAATAAATCAAATAGAGGTGATAAATATCATTAATAAATATATCATATTAATAAATCAAGCCTCACCTCTCAAATATTCATATTAAACAACACTGGACCATTTCATTTATAGCACATGAATTATGGAACATTCAAATCAGACCACAAATCACATTTACAAATAATAAATATTTCTCGTGGGGTAATTATACATGGGGGTTGAAGAGTGTCTCACACTCAACCACACCATTGAGAAATCAAATAATGGGACAAAGAATACTTTATCAAAAACCTGAAATTACATGACACTTCTCAATGGTTTGAAGTCCCACTCCAAACAATTATTTAAATTAAAGATCTTCAAATCCCTTTAAAACCATATTAAAAAATAAATCACTGAAAATAATTTGAAATAACTATTTCAATAGTAAAACTATTATCTATAAAAACTAAGGATATTGGAGATCACTTTTGAATTTACATAATTACACATATAGGGTCAATGCATTTTAAAATATCTCACTATATTTAGAACATTTTATTGAAATTTTAGAAATTTTTAAACCTTTAATTATCCAATTGAATTACAATAAGAAACATATATAAGTTCAAAACCACACTTATAATTTAATTTAAACTTTCTAATATGGTTAATGTTCACTATTCACAACATTTATTTTAAAACCAATCTTCAATCAATTTAACAATGGTTAATTTTTCATGAACCTCTCGAAATTCAATGTAAAACACATGTGGAAAGGCCAAAAATACATTGAGCAACATAAAAAACCTACCAATACATCACACAAATGAATTAATTTCACATATAGTGTCTTTTTAAATATTTAAAATTTAATGGCTTGTCTGTTTAATAAAAATCACAAAATGGACGACCATGGTTCAATAATAATCAATTCAGAAGTTAATACTTTCTATGGTGAATTATCCAGCCAACATTAAGTGACCTCAAGTAAAACCTTCCTATAATGACACCCAAAAATATATAACCAAAAAACCAAAAATAGAACCATGCATCCCTTTAGTTTGTGTGAGAGAGGGAAACCATAGGAGAGGAGAAGGGGAGGGGAAAGAGTTGGTGGAAAGGCCTTAGCATAAATAAATCTGCAAGAATTGTGGTTGGAGAGGCTTGAAATTTGTAAGGAATAGAGGGTGGAACATCCTAGGGTGTGAACATGTCTTGGATGAGTTATATGTATATAGGATAAAATCAGTAGGGCTCTTAAAATTGAATGGGTACATTGGTAATTTTACTTTTTAGTAAATCTTGGTAAAATTAAAATTTAAGCCACCTATTTGGAAAATTATGCACCAACCATGTAGTTGCATCTCCCTAAGAAAAATACATTCACATGTTTTTGCCTAGGAAACTATAATGGTTTTTCTACTTGATCTACAACAATTTGAAAGATCACTTTGTAACCATATATCCATATCACATTCTTGTCACATAGATTACATAACTGTGCTCAATAAATTCACACGGAAACCCCATGGAAAGGAAGTGTCACATGATTAATACTAAGAGTATCCCAACCATAAACTACAAGTTCAAGTAAAACCAAGAATTCGTAAAAAAATATGATAAATATCCCTTTTAAGTCTTCTAACATGGTTTAATTCAAATCATATTCCCCAATCCATATGTAGAAGTAAAAATTTCTGAAAAAATGATAAATTCAAGCCCAATATCTTAAAATTTTAAAAGGGTACCCAAATAAATTAATATAATAAATATACAGTGCTCTGGGTTCTTGTAAACTTCCCAACACGACACTTTCTACCCCCAGAATGATCTTAGTAAAGATTAATGTATCCAAGATAAGTATCAATCAGACCCATAGAAAAATTTTATAAACACAACCAATAACAATAGATAATAAAATGAATGAATATCTAAAACACCAATGATATCTCCATAAAAAATCAACATGTAAACACAAGAATAAGATGTTATCAATTAATAACCAACCCCAAATAAAAATAATTATATCAAAAAATGGATATAGAAAAATCATAGATATCCCCACCATTTATAAATTAACTAAATAGAGTATCAATATTTGAAAACCCTTCAAATGGAATTATCCAATATGAGAATTAATCTCCATGAATTAAGAGGAACGCATATGAACTATTCATCGAATCAATTCCCACTTCATAGAAGGGAAAATAACCACAGAAAACTCACCACACATCAGGTAATGTTATCACCTTAATTAATGATAATTTCACACATGAGGTACTAGTCATAAAAATTGACACAACAATAAAAACCATTGTATATGAAAAATATCACTCTAATAAATGTGTAACCATGTACCTCAACCTCTGAAATGCATCCCATTGTGAACCCCACAAAGATATCCCCACTGAGTTCTCAACATACTAAAAATATCATCCAATATAATTTTCAAATTACTGAAACAATGGTTACAAATTACCATATCAACATGAAATTGACAATATAATGGTAATAACAAAGAAAACAATAGAAGCATCAGGAAATGGAAACTGAAACAGAAAGGCATGCCCTAAATCCTAAAACCCAAATGCATCTACACAAGACCTAAAATTAACACACAAATAAAAATTCATTATAATAAATAAGATAATGACTCAATAATCCTTTATATATAAAACAATATATTCTTCCAAAAAAACTTGAGGAATTAATATATAATACACTAATAAAATAAGCCACTATTTTATACAAATCCGTATTAACAAAAGCCTACTCAAAAGAAGGAAACTCTAAACCTTCCTAATTGACTTGCCAAAAAGAGGTTAAAGTTACTAACGGAAGAAGACCTAAAAAAATATTAGGTATTAAAATCCCCTAAATTTATAGATTATCTGGTAAGAGACATAAAAATAAATCGTTAGTTATTGAAAAATATAACAAAACACCAAAATAGGACTCCTATAAACAACAACCTATCTTATTTTAAGGCCTTCCTAAGAGACACAAAAATAATAACATAAAACATGATCTTAGATACCCATCCATAACATATAAATTTGTGGCCAAATATCAAAGGGAAAAAATCACTCATTTCAAATAAAGGTAGGAGTTTCACTTCAAAACAACCTTTGAAGACCAATTATCATCCCACTTTTAGAATATCATTTTGAAACACAATTTATTTTGAAAAAATTGATTATTTTATTTTAAAACATACTATTGAGGCCCACCAATGTATGATTATGACCACTTTTGGAGTTTACTCAGGCTTGAAATCATGTATTTTTTTATATTTAAGAGCCTTATGATTCGGTTTTACCTTTTGATGTGTTTTGGTGAAATTTATGAAAAAAGGAAGAAAGGGGTAGTGCACTGTTAAAGCAAACCTAGTGCACATCCTGGGAAACTGTGAAACCATAGACATCTACGGTTCACACAGATAACACAAGGTTTGACAACCCAGATTCCCTAAAAAGTGAAACCATGAACTAATAAAATAACAAACACACGGTTGGTGCAGGGTTAAGGAAAACCACACACACCTGCCCAGGAAACCATGCATGACATTTAATGTGGCCAAAAAATTAATTTTAAAATACCTTAAACCATTGAAAATAAACCATTTCAACCCTCATTATACCCAAGGATACCTTGCATGTTATTAGAGTATTTTGAATGAATTACAAGGTTTTTTATCCACATTTCTTCACGAGTCGTTGTTTAAATCAAAGATCTTCTCCTCTCCCAGTATGTATATGTCATCCTGATGCTTCCCCATTCATCCTATATTATTCCCTCATTATTTTTATTAAATATATCTACTATTTTGTTATATATAATCCTATTTGGTGATATATAGATCTTGGAATTTTTATCTGGATTTATATTATTAATATCTTTTTGTCTTTAATCATGATTTGAGGTTTAGAGTTCTGAATTTCGATCTAAGTCATTATATTGACCTATTTTTGGAATTTCAGTTGGGTGAACGTTTGTAAATGAATCCATGTATGGGGTCTATTATTCATATCCCACAGTCTTATTATCAATTACATGTATGTGCTGATAGAATTTTTAATGGTTTATAGCAATTTTAATTCAAAATTTTATTAATTTATGTGGTGAATTACAGAAATGAGGAATATGAGATTTTATTGAATAATTGAAATTGTTGAAGTTGGATAATTAATTGATGAATTAATTCTCAAGGCATGAATTAAAGGATTTTTAATTTTAATGAATACTGGGAATTGTGTAATTATGAATATTAATTGACAAATTAATTATCAAGGGATGAATTGAGGAATTTGGGTTTTGGTTAAATAATGGGAATTGTGAAAATGGGATAATTAATGGACGATTTCATTATAAAAGTATTGAATTGGGAATTAGGGGATAACTATTTATTGAGTTAGTTATTGGATATTTGAATTGTGAATTGGGAATAATTTATTAGCAAATTAATTATTAAAACATCACTATGTGGATGGATAACTAATTGATGAATTGATTAATGGAAGAAGAGTTGTGATTAATTAATTTTTAAATTAATTAATTGGATTGGTTTAATTAGTTTACGAATTATTTAATTTTTGATAAATGGGGTTCTAGACGTGATGATCTTTGTCAGTTATGATATACATTATTATTTATCAAATAGGGGACCTACATCATGATCTACTCTAATGATAGATCTATCCGTATGGTTGATAAACTAGTGCTAGACATGATGATATACACTAATGATATATGTGCATAACTAAGAATTTGGGTGGTAGACATGATTATCTACAACACTAGTTTATAGGCATGATTGAGAATTGGGGAGCTAGACATGACACTCTTGTGGAAATAGTGGTTTACATTGTCCCATATATTCAGTTCTTTTGATTACCTATCATGCGTGCAGTTAGGTATACATTATTTCATCTTACTGTTATATTATTGAATTTTCTTCTTCCACTATTGAAATGGTAATGTCTAAATATTAGTTATCGTACAGAAAGGATATAGAAGAACTGATTTTATAATGAGAACCTCTCGATATTGTGACATTAATCTTAAATATATGTTCTATGGTATAGATATATCTCACTGATTGGATACAATATATTTGTGACTATCAGGTGTTGGGGGATCATAAGCATCGAGACATAGTATCAAGAAGTTTTCACTTGGTGATCTCTAATAGTTAGATCATGAGGACTGACCCAATAATTGGAAAAACAAAATTTTCCGGTGTCCTTCGATATTCCTATATTTGATAATGTATAAAGGTCCCTTGAATTGAGATCATTACCAATGTATGTCATTTGATTTCATAGATTGATGCAAGATAAAAAACATGGAATTGAATTTGTGGTGTGGTATATTGTGTTGGGTGTGTCATTGGTGGCATGACATTGGTGGAATGGTCATGAAATGATTTGTAGATTATGGGTTATGGGAGTAAAATATATCTCAAGACATGTTGATAATGATGGATGTACCTCTATAATACCATAACCATGGATGCCGAAGGTAAATATTTCCCTGTAAATTAATAGATATTAATGCAAGAAAAGTGACGACGACTTGCGTGTGTGTGTCCTGCTTTATGATATATTACAAACCAAGAGATGAAATCAAAAATTTATTAAATAAATATATTTCATTTTATTTGATAATTAATTTAATTAACTATTAATTTTTGGTTCAAATATTTATTGTTGTGTAATTAATTTAATTTTGAGTTTAATTAAAAAAATTATTGAATTTATTTTTTAGTTTTAAAATTAAAATATATAAAAGGGACTGAATGATCTCAATATTGTATTTAAAATATGAGTGACTTTTTAATTCAATTAAATGACCTCAAGATTATTTTTTAATGAATGTATAATTTTTTTGTTCATTATTTATTTATTATACATGAGTTTAAAGCGTATATGACTGATCAGGATCCTTAGACTGACCAATGTATGTTTTGTACTTATTTATTTAATTAATTTATTTAATTATAGCTTGCTAGTTTTTAATAACTAGTGCAATTAAATAAAAGACGAATTGTTTGACATCTCGAGTGTCATTATATGTATAAGGGACTACACTCACATGATTATAGTTGTATTCTTTAACTTGATACCCCATCGCATGTGTGTGAGAACTATTGTATAATGATGAGATGAGGTATGATCCACTTCATGCCATGTGACTGTGACACTCTAGATATGAGTTGGATGCATTGGATGAGCTGAGGTTGGTATTGAAGTTGCACGCCACGCGACTGAAGGTACTTACCTCTTGGGTTTTAGTTGGTCTCTTATTCACCCGACAGATCGTCCAATAGTATCAGCTCATGATCAGGTTGTTCATTTTGATTTTCATAGTTTATTTTTTTCATTGTAGTTTATTGCATGATCATGTAGTATAATAATAAACAAGAAAGCAATATAAAATGAATATGTGACGTGATGATTTTTATATTTCATATAGGGTTATTTGCGAATGTGATCACATTGTGTATACTTATAAAAATAGAAATGATTTCTTTCATTACATTAAAAATAATAAAACTCTCAAAGATATATTAAGTAATAAAATCCTTCCTTCATTAAAACTTGGATAAAAACATATTTTTTTGTTCTAGTCATACCGTAGCTAAGGGTGACTCTTACTAATAGGGAGTAATTATAAAAATTATGGGTTGACTTAACTAAAATTACAGCCTTGTAATATCCAGAGCTAGCTTGTTGTAATTTTAGAGGCACGATTTGGGTGAATCATGTTCTAATTTTAGAAGTTGGTACTTCACTCAACAAAACAAGGAACCACAATTTAATGTGTTCGGCCAGCCAAAATCCCACCGTGAACCCTCTAATTAGTGGATTAGCCATAACTTTTAGACTTTGAGGGTAGGTTATGGGATCCCTTCTTATATAACAATCACGGGACTGAGTATTCTGATTCTAGCACAATGAGTTCCTCGAATCTGATAAAACAGTGGGAGACATTAAATGATTTAATTAATTAATGAAAATTTCATTACTAGTAATCATGATAAAGGAATTAAAATTCTAAAATTTATTTTTGTAAAAACTGGTAAGTT
Organism: Viscum album; assembly: GCA_963277665.1. Classification (NCBI taxonomy): domain Eukaryota; kingdom Viridiplantae; phylum Streptophyta; class Magnoliopsida; order Santalales; family Viscaceae; genus Viscum; species Viscum album. The sequence goes on from OY728135.1 coordinate 348,947,253, forward strand.
AGTCCACATGTTTAAAAACTGTGAAATTATATTGAACAACGTTAGTGTCCTCATTAAAATGAGTATCCACGAATTGTATAGGCGTGTGCGCAGAGCACAATGATATAGGAAACTCAAGGTGTCAGTGTCCCCAACACTATTAAGCTACCTCATTAAGCGAGGGTGAAACTTCTTATAGGAAACTAAAGTAAAAAGGATGTGATAATTATATCATTAGGTTATCATCGATGTCTAATATTTGGTACAGTCGCTACACCAAGACATGGATGATATAACATGAAGTCTCATCTCTGAGATGTTTGTAAGAAGAAATCACATCAATGATATGAATAAGGTGATGTTACACCGCCATGTGTAAATTGAAATATTGATCATTATTATTAAATTGATAACTTTCCCAAATCAATCTAAACACATTACTGATGTCTCGTTTTAACTTTCCAAACACACAAGTATTGAGTAAGTGATTCATTTCCAATCCTGGTAAGGTTTTACAAGATAATAAGAATATCAAAGACAATTTCATCTTTAATTATTATGGCCAATAAATTGAAAGACAATGTGAAAAGAGAAAAATTCATTTAATGAGGCAATAAAAAAGGTTATTTACATTTGTATTATAAAATGATACAATGAAAGTTTAAAAGAAATAAATAAAATTAAAGAGACACTTAAACTATTCTTCTTCAAAAATATTAATCAATTATAATTTTTTATTTTTTACTAATTTTACATTTAATAATATATAATTTTTACATATGTGTATTTCAATACATTTACCGTGAAAGTATAGAAATATTAATTGAAGTCATGTGTATTCTCCAAGTGGCTGCGAATGGGTGAAAAATTGGTCAGGGGTATGAATTGCCCGAATTATTTAATTTCAAATTGAAAGATTCATGTTGATCTATTAGTTAGTATAACTACAAACATTAATCTCATTTATCCTTGGACTAAAGGAGGAACACTTTTAGGTTCTAGAATGAATGTTGTTTTTGGTTATCTCAATCACTAGTTCAATAATACTTGAATCATAGGAGATTAGTGATGAATATAAATGTTAGACTTATACCCAGTTGTGATAAGATAATTCATAGTTAGGTAATACTTAAAGTGGAAATCATGAATATACCATGTATGGTATTTAGGCTCAGCATAGGTGAATGCCTTTTTATTATTGACATGTTCAGTTTGGGAAAAGGAGTCTTTAGAAATTATGGTATGTCACAATGATTTTGTAAATAATTCTATAAGTAATCATTAAATATTGAAAGTATAATCTAGAGGTATAAATACTTTATAATATTTTTTATGTACTTAAAGAATAAAAAAGTGAATTATATGCATGGTTCGAAGATATGAGTTTCTTTGGGTTGGCATAATGAATAATATCTTGACCATTCATTCATAAATCATGATAGTGTAGTGTGGAGTAATTCCTAAACGTACATTACTTTATCGACATCAAAATATTGATGTTAATGAGGTGTATTAATGATAAAGTCTAACATTTCAACATTTATCAACAAACATGTAGTGAGGAGCAATTCCAAAATGCATATGTTATACATCAAAATTTTGTTTTAAGTGATATGAATGTTTCAACTAGCAGAAACTTCTTTTATATTTTATAAAATTATTTGAAAATAATAGGGTTACACCATAACTATATGGAAACTATAAATACTGAATGAATATCATACAAACCATAGTATGATGTAATTCCATTATGTCTTAAAGCCATGTTTTTTGATGTAAAGGGTTTTGACATAAATAATCTTGCATCAAGTTGAACACATGGTGCATCTATGTAACTATTGTAACAATTGTTTAGGATATTACATAAACCCATATCATAGAACAGATCTAGTAATTTTATATATTGTATTTATTTAATATGGATCACATCTCTATTAGAGATAGTATGATCTATATTGGATTCTATTTAGTCAGTGCTTAATATGTACAAATAGTTAGCATAAGAACTAGTTCCATAAGCACAAGTGGAACAATGTATGTTCTAGAGTAACATAATTAATAGGAAGGATAAAACCATTGTGATGGTTGTTATATTCACCGCGGTCGGTGATCTATTAATCAATGTGAATAATATTTCATACAAGTAAGTAGTGTTTGGAAATTAGAAAATATCTATAAGACAAACAAAAATTCAAATAATGGATTCAAGGTATCAAATGTCAATCGGGCTATTTTTTTGAATACTGTGGATGGTATTCAAGTGAATTGACACATGCATGGTACATGCACGGTACCAATAAGGTTTTTTTGGTTTTACCTTGTCTTTAGGCCTAAATCTCTTAGAATTTTACTTTTCATAAATAATATTATATATCAAATTATGTATCATTGGATGACATGACAAAAAACCATGGATGGGGTTTATATGATGCAACCCAAAAGGGATGGTCATGTCATAGAATGATAATAAAGGTTAAAAGTTACTAAAATCATGTTTTGGAATAATGTAAGAAACCAGATCATATAATATTCATTTGCAACAAATGTTTTCCATGTGTCAATGAGAGGTTAGTGGGAGCTTCTATGTTTTGCATGAAAAATATATTCTGAAACATATGGAGAAAAGGAAATGGTCTTATAGTTAGTTAAGTCGAAAATGAAATCTATTCTATAGTGATTGACATAAATTAGGAACCTAAGTTCTATAGAACATGATCTACCGAGGTAGATCTTTAGGGTTCCTAGACCTAGTCAATAATACATATAGTGAAATGATATTGAAAAATAAATATTGGACCAATTGAAGAGATGAATTGTTGCTTATTCCACATGACATATTATCTTCAGTTTGAAATGTTTGGGAAATGGGAAGATAAAAATGTGATGAGTAGAATTCCATACATAAAAGTGATGGATCAATCACGTATGCCATGAAATTTACAAGAAATAATATTACCATGGTATATTTTATAGTAGAAAGACACCAGTTACATCAAGGATCATTGATAGTAAAATATTCAGAACTATCTGTGTGTACATCAGAAAGTACAAAAGATAAGTTACTAGTAAATAGTTTAAAAGGATACTAGTTTTCAGGGATACAAACTAGTCCTCCGTAGATCAATATGATTTACTATAGTAGTTAATAAAAAGAAAATGAGCAAGTCGAGGTCACATAATCTAGTGGTAGCCATACCTACAAAGACTGAGTATGTTGCACCTTCATAGGCAGCTGACAAGAAGTTATTCAATGCAATGATTTTTTTCAGTTCATTGAATCTCACATGATGATAGAAGTATTATAATCATGGAAATTATTATATTCTCAGTAACCAAGATTTTAAGTTATGAGAGTGTCCAAAAAGGATATAATTAGGATACCATCTCTTGATTACATTTAATCAAGAATATAAGGTTACTATAAATGAATTTTCACACAGGAGAACCATGTCGGACCCAGTAGCTAAAGTTGTTACTTAGTAGAAACATGAGGATATTCATTTGAGTAGCTAACAAGTTTGGTTAGCACGTTGGCTCTAGTGCAAGTGGGAGTGTTGAAATAGTGGGTTTCCTATACCCAATGATTCAGTGGTTTTGATTACCATATGGTGTGTGATGTTAGGTATTCATGATGTCATCTTACCATTATTGGGTACACATTTCTACGTCCACTATTGAAATGATAATTTCCAAATATTAGTTTTAATATTTAAGGGTTATAGAATATCCCATGCAATAAGGAGAACCATTATATACTATGACCTTAAACTAAAATATTTTTTATGTGGTATAGATAAATCTCACTAATTTGAAAAAGTAGATATTTGACTATTAGGTTTTGGGACTCATAAACATTGAAATATCTTCTTGTGAAGTTCATACTAGGTGATCTCTTGTAGTGAGATCACGAGGACAGACCAGCCAAAAGAAAAAAAACATGTTTCAAATGTCATTGGATGTTCCAATATAGGATCCTGTGTAATGGTCTCCAAACATGAGATCATCACCAATGTATATCATTTGATTGTGTACATTGATGCAATATTAAAACCATGGCATTGAAGTCATGGAGAGGTAGTTTGTGTTGGGTGCATCATTAATGGCATGACCTTTGGTTAAATGGTCAAGAAAGTATTTTTCGTTTCCACTTTATTGATGAAATTAATATCTCAGGACAAGTGGATAAGGATGTATATACCTTTAAAAGTCCATGTCCAAGACTTTTGAAGGTAAATCCATGAATTTAAATCAACAAAAAATAAATCACTGGAAATGGTGATGACATGTGAGTGAGTCTAACATTATGAGATATTATAGAAAACAAGATTATATTACACAGTGCTTGTTCGTAGGTTAGTTTTCATAACTATGACAATACTTATCTCTTTAGGGGATATGATGAGTTGCATGATCCCACTCTTGATCTGTGAGTAATATTCATTTATATTAGGAGAAGGTCTGAGGGGGTCACACAAAATGGTGTATTCCAGAGTATGACCTATTTAGTTGAATAAGACATTTGGAAATGGTGGGACCGACCACGGGCAAATGAGATTGTTCCAAGGTTAAAATATCACCAATGAATAGAATAAATTAATATAATTCATGTTATGAACAATTGAAGTGGATTTCATTAATAATTTTATTTTCAAATTTTATGTAAATTCATGAATAAAATTATTTGAATAATATTAATTTATTCAAGGTTCAATTAATATGAATGGGAATGAAGATTCATGTTTTTCACTCAATTATTATCACATAATATATTTTAATATATTACAAGTAAGTAATAATAATATTTCTGACTCAGATTAGTTTTCATAAAATTCCATTAATAATGCATTGATTAGTCAGTTTCTAGGTTGGATTTTCTAGGTAATTACATGACACTATAAATATAAGAGTGGAGGATATTTCCAAACACTATTCATGTGAATTATCTCTCTTATATTCTCTCCCATGAACTACATAGAGATTATATGGATCCATGTATTTCATATTATGATGTCTCTTAGTCATCGCCAGCGGAGCAATGTAGTGATCATTAGAGGGTCGAAGTCTTCGTCGGAATTCCGTGCTAGCACACAAATTTCAAAGAACAGAATTTGTGTAGTTTCATAAAGTGCATGTGGATGATCTAGAGCAGTTCGATGACAAATTATTCGATCAGAGATCTCCGATGATGATAATTCCTTGTTCGCAGATTACTATTTAAACTATATATTTTACTGTTTATTTTTGTGCTTAAAACCATTCATGTGAGATCCCTCGCTTTGACCATGTTACTTTTCACCAACATCAACAAGATTAAGTCAACCATTAGTGGAAATTTTCTAAAATCCCACCTGTTTGGGGCTTCCATTGCATGCCCAGTTCCTGCATTTCTATGCCCATGATAGATATATAGATATACGCATGTTTGATAAACATGGTTCTATACATAGTGTTTTACACGAAAAACATGGGAAATGGAATACAGGGATAAGTGAATGAAATAATGAAATATGAATTGATTATGTTATATAGTTCATAGTAGGTCTGGACTAAAGAAGGTATTATGAAATAGGTTTCATCAAGAACCTGATGGTTTTTAAAGTTTAACAAAAATTAATTCATAATGTGATAATAGTTTACTTATGAATTTTGATTATATTTATATCCAATTGAATACACTTGTTATGAAATGGAATTATTTTAGAACCCATTGGTGGTGGCCTACTAAGCATTACTCACACCCTACATGGGGTTTATGATCTATACCTGAATAGAGTTGAGGTATGATGGATAGGTTAAGGGAAAGGACCCGGTGTTAGATGGATGAGTCAGGAAGAATCATGGTTGAGGGAACACAACATGGATCAAGACCCACTCGGAGTAGTCATTTTCTTTATTTTGGGATTTAATTTTAGACACATGAAAAGTACATTAGCATGATATTCTATATATTTTTATCAGATATTTTATTTTCTACATTGTTTATCTTGAGATATGTATTGTTTGAGGGTATATGTATAATAATTTTATTTTTTTATTAATTTCCTATGGTGTTTTACTCAGATAAATGTGGGTATAGTCTCCCCATGATTGACTTATCAGACCCTCACTACTAGCCTGTAACCTCTGTAAAATGGGAAGTTGTGTTTCAGTTCATGTTTCCAACCGGCTAGGCGCACCTATGCGTGGAGCCCAACCTGGGATATCACAAAGTTGTATTAGATCTCATTTTCTTCTTCTTGTGTATTAATTTTTGGAAAAGGTAGATATAAACTAGAATGATTCAGGGTTTGGTAATGAGATAATACATGGGTGTTTCAAACCCATGTATGGGGGAAACCCAGGTACTCTATATGAGATTATTGTTTAATCTATTTGTTTTTATAGTTGAATGTTATTTCACCATAGGTGACACACTAGATTTGTGTTGTGATTTTTTTTATTTTAATGAGAATTGAATCATATCTTGGAATGGAATGATATTTGATTCATCATGAATCATTTATGGAACTATATATTTTTTTACAGGCATCATTTTAGGCACGCATGGTAAATGAGGTTTTGGTATGTTTTCGAACATGCATTTTTTCTTGTCTTGGGAAATTAATTTGAAAATGGTGCCTAATATAAAATCGAAATGTGTTAGATGTTGAGAAATGAGAATAAATGTGTATCTAAATGATAATATAGGAGATTAAAATTTGAATACACTTTTATAAGCAAGGCCTAGATCTAGTATGGTTAGGGGTAGTAATAGGGCCTCCGTTTTGACTACATGGAGTGATTTGGGAGAATACTTTTTGTGACTAGTTTTTGTTTTTCCACTAATGAGAATGAGATAAAATTCAGTTATGAGTCATATGATGTGTGTTTGGAATTGTCAAGAGATTACTACATGATAACACATGTTGATAGGATGACATGAGAAGTTAGAGAGAGATGTTTTACTAGTAGTGAAACCGGAGGCACTGATAGTGCTGAGTGAGGATGTTGGGGAAAAGTTTTGAGAGATATCTTCTTTGATCATGAAATTCCTGAAAAAATACCAATGATGGGTTTTGGAGAGTATATCTAATCATATGAGGGAGTTTTATTTGTTTCAACCTCTTAATTTTATAATTGATGGTGGATTAGGAGAAAATGAGTTATGGCTTGAGTCGATCGGGATGTTATGTGACCATTTGGAGACTCCTGCCGAGAATAGGGTCAAGGTGGATACTTCTATGATATAAGGATCAATGAAGAAATGGTGGGATGTCCAATAATATACTATATATAATAATGGTATGATAAGGAAGGATTCATGGAAGAGTTCTCAAAGCTCTTAGACCTGAAAATGCTGAGGTCGTAGAGAGAAACCGAGTCCATGATATTTTATCTGAAGAACATGTCTGCAGTGGACTATACTGGATGCATTATATATTTGAACTTCCTTTCTCCAGTATCTACTGGAGATGAGGATACTTTAGCAGGGTGGACTTAGGTGTGAAATTATTTCCTATGTGAAAATATTCATGCATAATATGTTCTATGAATTTGTGAATCGGGCTCTCATTTCAAAGGAGAACCTAAAGGCATATTCTAGTGGTGGAAATGTGGTTTCTTATGGATGATCCAGAGGTACATCTTCTAGGAGATGGAACCATCATTAAGAGAAATTTAGTTTAGTCAATGGGAAGAATAGTAGGTAGACATGAGGATCTGTCACTCAGGGTATGACCCAAGTGTTTTAAACTAGTGTGGTATGATGGGAAACATTCGTGAAAATTTTCCCTAAAGACACATAGAGTGCCAAACATACAGCATGTTTGGATTTAATCAATGGTTTTGTAGGAACCTAATACAAATTCATAGTGATATAGTAGCTATATATTACAATGGTGTGAGAAGGGGATCTTCTACAGAATATCAGTCTAGAAGATGGGGTTCTTCTGGATGAGGTTGTAAAGGTAGTGGATGTGGTGATTCTAGTAAAAAATCTCCCATATCAGTAGATTTATGAAACATAGGGGAGTCAGACATCATAATATGGAAGAGGGACATGAAAGATGCATGTGATGTATCTCACACTTGTGTATAGCAAGGCTAGGCCATCGACAGTGATAGGTACTATTCTTGTTTCATTTATATTATCTAGTGCCTTTTTTATAGTAGTTCCTCTCATTAATTTATATATGCAAAACTTGTTAAAGTATTGAGCCTATTAGTGATGTTTTTTAGTGGGGGAAATGACTATAGATACACTTTTGGGAGTGCATTCTAGTGTCATTTGTTTGTGTCAGGGGTGTTCTCTAGAGATTGAGGAATATCATTATCATTGGTTTCTCTATGTTATTGTCATTTTAATATTTAAAATTTTAATAGGTATGGATTGTATGGTCGCATACCGAGCCCACATTGATTGTTACCATAGGAGTGTGACTTTTACATCTCCCAAGTATGAACACTATATTACTATGGAGATTGGGATGTCCATTTAGGCTGAGTAAGGAGAATTAATCAGAATCAAGGAGATATCATGGAATTTGATTCTAGTTTATTGGTGGATGATATATGTGTAAAGCAATATGTCTTTCCACAAGTGGTGGGATAGTCTCAAGATGTTTTCCCTAAAGACTTCATAGGGATTCCATTGAAGAGAGATGTGGAATTAAATTTTTTTATTATTCATTGGGTTGATCTACTATCTATTACACCATATAGAATGGAGCTGATATAGATTCAAGTTCTCAATACACATTTGGAAGAGTTTGAGGATAAAGGGTTTGTCCGTCTGAGTATGTCGCATTGGGGACCCATGTGTTGTTTGCAAATAACGATGATGATAGTTATTACTTGTGGATTGATTACTGGATACTGAACCAGATGACTCTGATGAACTGATATCTTATTCCATTTATTAATGTTCTATTGGCTATTTGAGTGGAATTTGTCTGTTTTTTAAGACCAACTTGAGATTTGGATTTCATCTATTGAGAGTTTAGACATCTGATATACCAATATATACTTCCAGAAGCTTGTATGGCCTATGTAAGGTCATCTTAATTCCTATGGTAATAAAAAATGCATCTATAGTGTGTATGGGCATGATGAGAAGGAACTTTCATCCATACCGGGACTGTTTTGTAGTGGTGTTTGTGGAAAACATCTTGGTGGGCCCCAAGACTCCTGATGATAATGACCAACATCTTGGCATCATCTTGAGTACACTGAGAGATAATCTGCTATTCTCCAGACTATATATGTGCCAATTTATTATTTATTACGTAATCATCATGGGGAACATTATCTCAATGTAAGTCATGTCAGTGGATCCAGAGAAGTTTCAATAATTTGTGTATTTAAAGGATCCAAAGAACATTTTTGAAATCCATAGATTTTTGGGGTTAACTGGATACTATTATATATTCATCTAGGAATTTCCCCATTTGGAAGTTTGAATTTAATGATGGAATAGAAAAGGGATAAATTTCGAATTGTTGTAATCATGTGATAATTATTTCTATGAGTTGAATATGTTTTTGACATCATCACTGATATTGATCATACTTGATACAAGTGAGGAGAATACGGTGTATTGTGATTCTTATATGATAAGACCTAGAATAGTGTTGATTTAGTGATAACCAATTGTGGTGTACAGGTCTAGTAGTTGAGACCCCAATAACAAAACTACCATATACATGACGTCGAGCTATAGGTAGTGGTTTATTCAATGATGAGTTGGTCGGACTATCGGTTGTGAAAGAAGTTTACAGATTTTACAAATCACAAGAGCTTAAGGAACATATTATCAGAACAATATTTGAATCTTATGTAGCACAGATGTGTAATGTATATGAAATAATTTAATTTTGATCTATAATATATGGTAGGAAAGGGGAATCGTTTTGCTATTGCTTTGAGCAGGGAAACTCAAACTCATATTATTTATGAATCTAGTGATCAGATGAAGATGATGATTCTATAGTCTGTAAAACATATGGTGGTTTTGGAGAGTTGGTAGAAGATTAATCTTGTATCTATTATAGTACAATGTACACATTTGTGATGAATTGAAGATAATAATTATGAGGATCTAGAGTGTTTGAAATATATGTAAATCCATGAAGGTGGGGTTTCACATTCTGATTGGAGCATAGATAAGGATTAGATCTTCTTTGTTAGGAATTGGGTTGTTGTGCCTAGGATCATGAAAGAGGGGCTCATGTGGAAATTGATTTCCTCAAAGTGGGAGGTACATCCATGTGTTATCAAATGTACTACGACCTATGATGATAGTTTTGGTGGCCAAGAATGAAAAAGGTGTTAGTTGGATTAATGACATGATGCTACAACAGCCATAAAGGGAAGGTGGAGAATTAATGACCTGATGGTTTATTATAGCCATTTCCCATTCTAGAATGTATGTGAAATGACTTAAAAAAGGATATTTTGGTGGGTATTAAAATGAATCCATCTAACAATGAATCTATATGTGTTTCTATTGATATAATGATGAAGTTTTCACATTTCCTACATATATGGGATACTTTTCCAGTGTATTAGATGGGGGATGTGTATGTTTGGGAAAATTTCCATCTTTTTGGGGTGCCCTAGACTATAGTTTCAGATTGTGAAACAGTTTTCACTACACAATTTTCTCATGGGTTGTAGGAAGAACATAGTACACATGTATTATTGAGTACAACATTCCACCCAAAGAAAAATGGGATGTTGGTGTTTATCATATAGGTGCATGAGGATATGTTAGGGTTATGTATTCTTTACTTCAATTTATATTTAGGAAAACACTTGGATTTAGTGGAGTTCGCCTATAAAAACAGTTATTAGAATACTATACAGATGGATACAAAAGTGTCTCCTTATGGTAATCCATGAAAATCACCAATATGCATAATTGTGGCTGGTGAGTCATAGTTGTTCGGATCATGTCTCATGCATGATCCGTTAGCGTAGGTACAAATGATTTGCAAAAAAAATTGCTACGACCCAGTGTATGATGATATCTTATGGGGGAAAAAGGATATAACACTATAGATTACCTAGTGTTATCACGTGTTCCTTCGAGTGTCTCATAGGTTGGTCACCACAAAATATGAATACAAGGAAAGATGGAACCAAGGATTGTTGGACCATTTGAGGTTGGGGCGAGAATCGTGCTTGTGACATACGAGTTGGCTCTTCAACATAAATATATATTTTTGCAAGTTCATTTCCATGTATCACAACTATAGTGGTATTACCCCAACCCTTCTCATATGATTGATGTGGAAGAGGTTGACCTTGAGATATATGTGTCCTTTGAGGATCATCTGATATGTGTATTGGATCACGGTTAAAAGTTTTTGTGGGAAATGATTTTACAGATAGTTCATGTTTTATAAAAGCATGGGTATGTGAAGGTGGAATCATGGGAATGATATGTAGATATAAGTGAACAATGGCATAATCGTTTTTTCTCAAAATTATAGAGATTCATGTGAGTCCAGATTGATGAAAGGATATTATATTGTGGCGAGATTTTAAGATCCTTAAGATTTATGGAGTTTAATTGGTATTGAATTAAAGTATATTTGGATATTATTTATGTACCTTTTTATTGGGTTATACCATGTGTTGTGTTTGGTTTAAATATATAAAAATGGAAGAAAATGGGAAGTGCATAGTTGGTGCACAATTACAGAAAACTATGCACCCATCCTAGGAAATCATACATCTATGGATAGTGAGGGTTTACACAGCTAGTTGATGGTTTCAAAAACCATTATACATTAACTGATAAACCATGAATGCCTAAAAAAGATCCACATTTGGATCACAGTTAGGAAAAACTATGCCCCTCTTCCCAGAAAACCATGTGTGACTTTTAAAGTGGCTCGAAAATTAATTTTAAAATCCCACGAACCCTCTAAACTCACCTATATCAATCCTCATTAGACCCTAGGAGGTATTTAATATTTTAGAGTTTTCCAGTGGAATTCCATGGACATTGAACTATTTTATTCACGATTCGAATACCACTTTAAATATCCAATCCTCTCCAAGTATGTGTATCTCATCCCGATTCTTTATTGTTCACCCTTTTTCTTCTCAAATTCGTTTGATGGAAAATATCCATTTTTTTGTTAGATATAAACCTATTTGGTGAGATATAGATATGTGATTTTATATATTTATCTAGATTCATATGATCTTGATGTATTTAATCTGGATTTAGTGTTTTGGGATACATATTTTTATATATACTATTGAGCTCCTCAATTTTCTAGATTACCATTTGGAGAACGATGTTCAATGAATTGAGGAAGATCTTCTATTGTCCAAATCTCATCATCTAATTATTAATTCTGTGTATGTGGTGATACAATTTCTAGATTTCATTTTGAAATTTAAATTCCAATTTGAATTAATTAATGTAGTCAATTAATGAATTGGGGATTTGGGGATTTGATTGAATATTGGGAATTGTGGAACTAAGATAATTAATTGATGAATTAATTATCATGGAATGAATAGAAGAATTGGGGATTTGGAAGAATATTGGGAATTTAAGAATTAAGAGAATTAATTGATGAATTAATTATGAAGGCATTAATTTTTGTATTGGGGATTTGTTTGAATATTTTGAATTGTATAATTGGGATAATTAATTGATGATTTAATTAACAGTGTATTGAATTGGGAATTCAAGGATAATTAACAACTGATTTAGTTATTGAATTATTAATTGATAATAATTAATTATTGAATTGTTTTATGAAAAAAAAAATATGAGATTACTTAATTTATGAATTAATTAATAGGCTTTGATTAATTAATTTAGTAGTTAATTAAAGGTTGATAAATTTAATTCTAGACATGATGATCTAGGCCGATGATGACATATATGAATATTTGTCAAATGGGGGCTAGACAATAAGATTTATTCCAAGGATAGATCTATTGGCATGGTTGATAAATGGGGTCTTATACATTATAATCTACACAAATATTCTAGATTGAATAATTGTGAATTGGGGTGTTAGACATGATAACCTACACCAATCACACATATTAATGATTTGGAATTGGGTTTCTAGATATGACATTATATTCCCATTATAGATATAGAAATATATACATGATTGATAAAGGTAGTACTATACATGGCTTTTCACAACCTAAACAATGGAAATGGAATATAGGTCTAAGTGGATAAAATAATGAAATATAACTGATTATGATATGTGGTTCAGACCTAGCATGGGGAAAAACAGGCACTATTAAATGGGTCCTATTGGATCTTGGGGGTTTATTTAGTTTCATAATGATTAATTAATAATGTGATAGTAGTTCAATTAGTCATTGTAATTATTTCATTATAAAACTTCTTAGAATTTTTATTGATTGGATTAATTTTAAACAATGTTGGTGGTGGCATAATGAGTTATACTAACACTAAACTCGGGATTCTTGATTAGTACACTAGTAGATTTCATGGATGGGGGAATGATTAAGGGAGAAGGCCCCATGTTAGATGGATGAGTTGGGATGGAGCATGTTTTTGGGAACAAGACATGGTTTGGGACCCACTAGGAGTTGTATGTGTCTTTCTTATGGGGATTCATTTTAGACACTTGAAACATAAATTATCATGGAATGTGTTCTATTTTAGTTGGATATGGTAGTTCTAAAATTATTTATATTGAGAATGGTATTTTTTATTATTATATATTTATAATGTTTCACGATTTTTTATTTATTTACGTTTGAATTTTACGATGATAGTAGAGGGTATAGTCTTTTAATAATGGAATTATCAGACCCTCACATCTAGTCAGTAGCCTCTATAATTTGGGGTGGGGCACACTTGAGGCCATGTGGTCGACCACCTCGAGTCACCAATGCATTTCAACTGTGTTGGGAAATTACCACTAGTCTCAAACACAATAAACCAAGGGATAACTGAACCCAACTTAAATATAATCCCCTCATTTTTAAACAAAAAAGAAATCTAAAACTCTGTTAAAAAAACATCGGATCTAATAAAAAACAACCAGTATTTAAAATATTAAATCAGTTCCAAAATAGATCCCTTTAATAATTATTTAAATATCCATGTCTTCAAACATCCCATTTTTATGAATTAAATCATTTAGAAAATAAACATTTTAATCTTAAACACATTCTAACAATTATGTTTCCCTTTTAACAACTATTAAAAAACTAAACATTTTTAATAAAAAACTAAAACTATTTCCATAACTATAAATAAATGATTTTAAATGATAATAAAACTCAGAAAACACTTTTTTTAATTCATATTAAAAATAATTTTTCTTCTCATAGATCAAAATAGAGAATGTTTAAAACCAATCACATAAGAAAAGTTCTAAAATTTATCCACGTAAACTGGATTTATTTCCAAATAACAAAAATAAAACTACTTTTTTGGAAAATTCAAAAATAGAACACACTATTGGAATCAATCCTAGGTGAATCTTGAAAACAAAAATTTGAATATTAAATTATATTGTGCATTATTTTTTACCCATAGAATAAAAATCTAATAAACTAACCATTCAGTTAGAACTATCTTGGTAACAGATCCATCCCTCATATAAACCACATCTTTTACCAGACAATGTATCTTATCAATAAATAACTAGTTCATAAAATATATTCACATATCAAACAACAAACAACATGAAAAATCATTTATATAATCTATGGGGATAAAATTATCATAAAAATATCAAAATACTTTAATTTTAATCAATTAAAAAACCAAAATCAAGATTCAATCTTGATATACAAATGAAAACTCTACGTTCAGTGTGATGAAGGGCTAGACATGAACATTATCTCACCATAAACTAGCATCAATTAGACAACACAAGACTCTATACAACCTATAAAAACCCCAAAAAATAATAGGGAATACTTTGATACCATTTTATAATGAATTGTCATGATATGTCAATGTATCGTTCACCTGAGAATTCTTGGGAAATACCCGAGACATGTTTCATATCACCCTATATTGTTAATTAGTACTAGGGTGTCATAATATTATCATTATAAAAAATTTAATCCTTGATTAAACATAAATACATACATATATATATATATATATATATATATATATATTAAAACATAAAAATGAGTTAAATAAAATCAAATAACAAGAAGAAACTTGAAGATGAATAATAATAATGGAATAATTCATAGTAATGAACAAGGTGTACACATGAATAAACTATAACTCCCCATATCATAAATTATAAAAAAACTAGTATATATACAACCCATAAGGGATAAATAAAATAAAATTTCCACCAATAAAATCCATGTAACCCATGGTCACTCTCTACATCCCAAGCCTAACACCATGAAATATCCCCATAAAAACACATGGGAGTTAATTCTACAGAACATTATAACAAAACCATAAGAACTGTATACGCTAAGAGGTGTATTATTGCTGTCATTGAAACCTATCCTAGAAGGTAATAACCATAAGCTTTGTGAAATTATTGAAAAATACCATTCAATTTACAATAGTGAAGAAATTAAAAAGAAAAATGTATTTCAATCAATAGGTAAAAAAATACAAATCACAATTACACATAAAAAAAATTGTCTAAAATAAAATGATATTACTTGAAAACCTCTTTTAATGGGACTGTAATTAGTTTTATAAAACAAATAACCATTATTATTAAAGAAATAAATAAAAAAACAAACCATTTCTCTAAACATTTTAATGAACCAAAAGTGGAACCTTTGTTGAAAACCACTTCAGAAGCCGAATCTCATTTAATCAACTTTTAAAATGTTTCCAAAAAACACATTTCAAAAGAATAACACATTGATATTCAAATAAAATTTCCAATTAATTTTCACAAACCAAATTTAATGTTTATTGAACAACTAATATATCATTATTAACCATGCATGGTACCTAGAATAAAATTAAAAATCCAAAAAATAAAATTAAATAAATTTACCAAAATCTAATTAACAAAGGGGATATTAATAAATCATAATAATTATAATCCCTTATACTATCCCAAAAGTATCAAATCACCATGGGAAACCACTAGAGACAAAAGTAAAATGGTCTAAAATAGAAAATAAATCATAGAGTAGAAACTAATAAATTTATATTTTCCCCAATAGTCACAAACAACCAAATGAATATAATCCCCTTGGGTGTATAATGTGACTAGGGTCCAGAGGAAACTCTCTTGTTAGCTACCTCGGTCTAACAACTATACTCAATTCCACTATCCCACTCTGTCTAGCATGTCACACTTCCTAATTGAAAAAATATACATACTATGATTTTATATTATGAAGACCCATACATATCCAATTAGCACCCTGATTTCATATAACAATGGGAGGTGAGTGGTCGAATTAAATAATATAACCAAGTAAAAAATCACAACACACCTCCCTCTCCCTTGAAATCAACAAACCTATTCCATTTCACTCATAAAACATGAAATATAAAACCTAAACCTTAATAAACAAATCCCATTATGTAATAAGAAAATCCCTTTTGAACCATAACATTCAATGTCCCCAAAAGGATTTCAAACTCGCTGACACTATTTGGAAATCACCCAAAGTTTCAAAATAACATTTATCAAAACCCAAAAAATTTTATGTCACTTATGAGTGGTTTGATGTCCCACTACAACCTAGTCATTAAACTCAAGATCTTGAAATTCATTTAAAAACGACCTTCCCAAATAAATCAATGAAAAAAATTGGGATGAATCATTTCATGAATCAATACATTATCTATAAATATCCTTACTAGTTTAAAACACCATTTTAAATTCAAAAAAATTTACAATTCAATTATTTTCCCAAATTAATAATTAAAAACCTCTATAATATTATACTCACAGTTAGTATTTTTTTTAAAAACCAAAATAGACTGAAAGTACCATAAAAAACATTTTAGTTAAAAAATCATAATACAATTTAACAATACATGGAATTTCAATAGCCACATAAATTTCATTTTTAAACCATTGTTTCAAGTTGAAAACCAACTTTAGTACCTTTCAGAAACTAATCAATCCATCAGAAATGGATTTAATTTAAGAAATAGTGTATTTTATACTATCAATCAATCAATGGAATGTTAATTTATGAAATATCACAAGAACACATACCTTGGTACAATGAGAACCATGATAGAATTAATTACCTAAAATATCGAGAAATATAACTAGCATTAAAAGACCTCAATTAATACTTAAAAATAAAAGAACCAATGAATTAAAAAACACCTAACACTAAAATTAAACTCAAAATATGATAGGGTTTTCCAGATATAAGAAAACAAGATGAGATTTTAATCAGAGGATAAATAAGTGGAATGAAGGAATTTCCATAAATGAATCTATAATTAAATGATGTTAAAAAGGCTTGAAAATAAAAATTAATGGAGGGAGGAACCTAAAAGGGTTTGTTCCTAGCATAACCAAATGAGAGGGTTATTGGAGGAAGCCCTTAGATCACTTAAAATCAAAGGTTCACTTTTTGGAATTTATTTTTAAGCGAATATGCGTAACTCAAATGATTAAGAAATAATTTTTAGTAAACCATGTAGTTGGAACTACTAATGGAAAATAATTTCACATTGTTTCTCCTTAAAAAATCACACGGTTAATATACACATATACCATCCACACCAAATGGAATTATCCAACATCAAATATATATTTCACACTTATCACATTGTCTGCATAACCCCACACAAGCTATGCACCTAGAAAACACAAGGATTACAAGAATTTCACAGTTGACACTAAGATTCACCTGAACCATGGACTACCTATATAGGTCAAAACTTGTATACATATAAACTTTTGATAAAATCTCCACAAAAGGATACCCCCACTATTCTTAAAAATGATGCATCCTAAATTATGTGTAGAAGAATAATTTAAATAGAAATGAGAAACTAAAGATTAAAATCAAAAAAATTTAAAAGGACCCCAAACTTAATTAGCAAAATAATGCTATAGTGATACCAGGTGTTACAATTTTCAAGCAGATAAACATTCATTCATATCATAATGTAAAAATTGTTGAAAAATAATTCAAACATGAAAAATATATTATATATAAAAATTAACTAAATAAATTTAAGAAAATTGACACTTTGAATTAGTGTCACTTAGGAAACACAATAATTTGGTTGGATTAAAGTTAGTTTTTATAACTAATATCAATAATATGGGATAATTATCGTGGATTAATTATTTTCATTAATATAACTGATTATCTCACATTAAGGGATGAAATATGATGAGGATATTTCAATAATTAGGAATATTGTAATAATCTAATTCATTCTTTTGATATGTGCTCAAAAGATTTATAATCTTTCCAAACAAACACGAGTTCATAATTTCTAGAAAGGGAAATTGAGGAATAGGTTTACATAGAACAACGAGAATCATTTATTCATAATATTGATTTTTCTCAATTTTTTAAGAAAATGAAAACAAATTTTCCCTTTAAAGAAATTCCATGAGCAAGGTATTCAATGATAAAAATTAACGTAAGAAATATACAATTAAATAATATAATGGTGGATAGAAATATGTATTTCAAGTGTGATGACATGAACATACTCATAATGATTCTATATGTTGATATAATTATAGATATTATATTCTTAAAGATCGTGAATTAAATACATATATAAAGTTATTTATTCCCTAACAAGATAAATAGGAAAATTATTTATTGAATAATATTGTCATAGAATAATTGGATGTGGTATCTACAACTATGGGACCTGTGTTGAACCCTCATGAGTATGTTGTTTTATTTATTAGTAATAATAATTTTTTTTATTAATTTTAAATACATGTGTTGATTATTTGAGGAATACCGATAATAATTCTGAATGTGTTTAGATGAATCCATCTAAGGTAAATATGTTAATGACAAGTTATTAAATGATGGGAAGCCTGAATGAAGTTATTGATTCCATCTATATTGAATCATCCATAAATTTTTTTATCAAGTTTAGGAATACTTAGTTATGATGTTTCTAGAATTCATAAAGTGTTTGGGTTGGCATTGTAATTGGTTGAATGAGTTATATGATTTTTTTTGAATTCTTCATGAGCTTATGAATTTTAATAAACTATATAAAACATTCACTGAGGTTAATCTAAGACTTTGTAATGTATTATATGACTCAATAAATCAATAACATTTATAGTGTATTCATAATACATTGATTCCACTTTATGTGTATTCATATGACTGTTTGGTGGTCTTTTTATGACGGATTATTGAGTTCTAGTGAATTTAACTTATTATTACAAAAATAATGCTTCAACATGTAATATATAGTCCATTTCAGTAATAGATTTACATAATATGACTTCCAAGATCTTATAAGATGTTTATTATGTGAAAGATGGGTTCCTACGATGATATAATGATATTGTAAAATTAGTTCATTGCGTTAGATAAACGAAATGTCTATGATAACCATAGAAGAAATACTTCATATGTTGTTATTTTAATAACATAGCATATTAACCAATGAAAATTATAATACCGATAAAGAAATATTATATAAATAAAAAACATTAAAAGGATAAAAAATATAATATTCAAATTAAAAACTATAAAATTATATTAATTATATTTTTCTGATAAATGGTGAAATAAATGTGATGATGTTTTTGTTTTTTTCATCATGATTCAAACATAATTATCAGTTAAGAAAATATTGATTCAATATAAGGGCAGTATCATCCATTATATAATGCAGATACACATGTCATAATTCCATGCATAAATAAAGGGTTTTTAAAAAAATAAAACCAATTAATTATTGGAGGAATAAGATCATGATAATTAATATATCAAATAAATGAATGAAATATAAGAGTCTCAAGGGGATATAATTTGTGACCTTAAATTGGAATTTATGAGACTCAAAAGGTGGATGATACTCTCACTATTAATGTATATTTTTATATCCTATGTGGAAATATGTTTTGGAAAAATATTCATAAATATATTTTGGGAATATAAATGTGCAGGAAAAAAGGAAAAAGGGAACAATTGATACTGTGTGTGATAGTTCGAAAACAATGTGAAGATTTTTGAGGAGAGAAATAAATTCTAGTGGAGAAATAATATATCAAACAAATATTTTTGAGAATAATAATAGTATATTGATCTAGGAAGATGATAAAAGCATGTAAAATAAATTTTAAATCTATATTATGAGATATATTTACAACTATTCAACAAGAAACTACATGTACTATGCTGTTTGTTGCCAATATCGTATAAAAAGTACAAGAAAATACCATTTCCCATCGATAATAATTTATTTTAAATGAAAAGTTTTCTATCAGTGGGATAAAATTCACCATAAATGGGGGACATATTCATTATTTAAGGAGGTGAAACTCATTAAAACATTTCTTTTTTCCAAAATTTTATTATATTATTTATTATTGGAGATTAATATTGAATAAGTGGAATGATATATAGGTTTTAAAAATAAAAAAAATATTAATTCAATATAACCCACTTGATTTTTTTTGTTTCTAGTATTACACGTTACATTGGTATTAGAGAATGATTCTCTCATGAACTTATCTTGATGATCTACAATGGAATATTAAAAATCAGTCAATCAGAAAGGGATTATATCCTTTCATGGAATGTGTTTTCACTTATAAAATTAAAGGATGAATCCATATATTTTTTCACTAGGGAGGTATATTCATTATGATTTTCATCAAGGATTTAAAATTCCGAATGATATACTCTTATATTATCCAGAAAATAGATGGATTTGACAATAATGGTAAGGATAATATTGAACTTTTCTCATCATTATCTAAGAATGATTAATCTATATTTTTTGTGTATTAAACTACTACTAATATTTTGTAAAATCCATATAAAACGTTGAAGGGAATAAAATGGAAAAAGATTAAAAAATAAAAAATTGGAAACATTAATCGGAAGATATCAAAATATAGTAACATGAATCTATTTATGATTATTTTACAAGAGTTATTTTTTCTATATGTTTATTCAGAGGCCTTGGAGAAAAACTCAATGATCCCACTATGGTTAATAAGATTATCATTATAATCTCTTAAATTTTTGATAACATTTATTTTACTTTGGAAGTCAAATATATTTAATGATTTATTGTTAATTAAATGCAAAACAGTCCCATCAATTATGATATGAAAGGAGTACATTATCTCAAAATAAAAATAAAAATGGAGAAGGAAATTTCATTCCATTATATAATGTAATTGAAAATTAAAATACGGAATAAATTACATATGAATAAAATAATTTTGAATATTAACAAATACATTTTCACACTTGAAAAAAAATCACTAGGGGAAGAGGTACATTAAAAAGACTATTTCCTTTTAAATTTTAAAACTATGGTATTTCTTAATATTTCTAAACCCATTTTCCCCTAAAAATAAATCATTAATGTGAATATTATGAAAGTGATATATTGTATTCTTCTAAAATTATAATAGTGGAAAATTCATTCCTAGATGAAAGGGAAAAATAAAATCACAACAATGTTATTTTGATGGAATTTTTTTTCAATAGAGGATGAAATTATTGATAGTTATGATAGAATGAATAAATAGGGGAATCTTGTGGATGTTTCTCAAAAGGCCACCATTTATAAAGAGATAGGGAATATTGTTTCTTATTTTAATGATTCAAAGGTTACTGATGAGTATAATACAAAATATATTGAATCTCCCACTGAATACACCTTTAGTATGGATGTAAATATTTGCTTAAAAATAAAGTGGATGGCTGTGAAATGAAAACTCAAATATCAAGAAACTATCTAAAAATCCTAAAAACTAATTTTTAGATTGAATATGTGGATGAATAAATTAAAAAGTTAAATAATTAAAATTTCAATATGGAAAAATATTGATGATGATATAATATAAACTATTATACTTAGAGATAAATATTGAAAATAACTGAAAAAGTGAGATATAAAATAAAAAAGGGAAAAAAATGTAACATTTAAAAGAAATTTAATGGTTGAGGTGAATAATCCCAGAACAAAATCGTGTATCTAAAACACTCAAAATTTTGAACTTAAGATAAGGGCATGCTCATGAAGCTTCTATCAAAAGGAAGTTATGTTCTCACAAGAATATTCTGACAAAAAATATCTTGATTCGACAATTTAATAAAACAAAACATATATGTTCATCGGGATAGAAAAAATTCTAAATAAAATCTGATAGAAAAGTCTAGAAACTGATGTAAAGAATATTAAATATTATTAGGTGAAAACAAATAAATATAGGCCTGATATTAATTATAGAGGGAAATCCATAAATTCCAAAAAAAATAATCATAGAAGGAGGTTTTATGACTTCTTTCCTTTATATGAGGTGTGCTTGTTTAAGAGGAATACAATTACTAGTATTATATGTTTTTTCTGAGATTAAGAATATAAAATATATAATTGGGGACACAACATCAAAAAGTAAAGAATAATTACAAATATCATTATATTAAAAAAAGAATGAAATAATATATTTCAATATTTTTAACAAGAATACTTGATGTGTTTTTAGTAAAGACACATTTCAGGTGAATGGTTTATATTTACAACAGAAGAAATTAATCTTAATAAAGTATTTTTATTGATTATGAATTAAAACTAATAGTATAGTGTTTTGGATGTTTCAATCAATGCATGAAAAACTAATAATATAGGGATAATGGATAATTATTATTCTTCCCACATGAATAATTATTTTGAGAATATTAATGGATATTAAGGATTTAAAAATAGGGGATGGTACATTGTCAAATCACAATCCATTATAAATAATAAGTATTTAATGAATTAAAATTGGGAATAATTAGACTAGTCCTAATAATGAGTTATTAATTTATATATTTAAATATAACTTTTAAATGTGTTTCATAATATTGTGATCATGGAATTGATTATATATTTATATGAAATGTATTTCTACTAAAGATTCTAAAATAATGTGTTTTTACATATAAGAGGGTATGAACTCAAGGAAATATATTTCAAATGATAGAGGAAATATGAAATTATTTTTTATGGTTTGATACTAAAAATAACATATAGAATACAATAGTTAGAAATTTTGGACTGAAGAGCATGTGGAAGAAATTATAAGAATAATCATTGAGAAAAATTCCCATATTGAAAGAAGACACTACCATAGGATTAAAAACTCTAAAGAAAGGAAAAATGGAGAACAAAAATCTAAAATCTATTGATAATCAAACATAAAACAAATTGATCTAATACAAACTGATGTGTGTAATATAATGAAAAAATTATATACTTATTTATGATAAGTATTTCATCACTTTCATTTTTTAATTTTAATTAAGGACACACATCATAATCATGTACATTATATGTTAATATCTTGTTATATTTAAAATTATTAAGAGGGTTACTAAAAACATATATATTTCCCTTTAAATTGGTTGATATCTGATAATGGTATGTAGTAAAACAAGATATAGTTATTAGAGAAAAAATTAATTCATGGTATAACATTTGAATTTATATACCTATAAATCCCTAAATAATGGGGTCGATGAAATGAAAAATAGATTACTTATTGATATGTCTTCAAAAATTATTACTAATCATGACACATAAATATACTTTTTGGACATAAGATATCATTATAGTTGTAATTATAAAAAATAATTTCTTCTTCAGAAAAAACTCAAATAAGAATCCCTATGAGTTGTTTTAAAAAATAATCCAAATATAAAACAAATTAGAGTGTTTGTGAGTCTCTTCGTGAATAATAAAAAGGATAGAAATAGAGTCCATTTTGATTAAAATGATGATGGTGTAATAATCCATAGTTACTTACCAATAAGTTATTTAATAGTTGATAGAATATATTTTTAGAGAATGTCAAGTACAACGATATTGTTTTTTTAAATATTATGATATTAGGAGATCCTTCATAGTGGATATAGTAGTTGATGTTGTGGAAATTGGATAAGGAGATGAAAATGAATAAATTATCCATTTATTGGAACATTAAACTATATCGACTTCTTCTATTTATGAAGGAAAATCATATTAGTTTATAGATTCATGTACAATGTATATAATTAATGTAAATACTTATCATGTCAACAGGGATAATAATCTCAGAGTATAAATAAGAAGAACACTCTCTGGAACTGGTCAGACTAGTTACCTCTATAAAATTATACAAAAAGTGTTTTATAGGGGTTTAATTATAAGGTTAATATCCATGAAATTAATGAGTGATTGGATATAATTGAGAGAAATAATACATTTTAACACATTGCATGATACAAGGAGAAAAATATAAATGAAAAAAGATTTATTTTTAGGAGAAAGATAAATTTGAATAAGAAGTTTCTAGAAACATTTCTAGACTTACATAAAAGGGGTACTCTCAAATTGAAGTTATTGATTTGGATGAGACATTTCTTGTAGTATCCAAACCCAGTACCTTCAAATAACTCTATAAATTACCATGAAGAGAAACATAAAAATATGCTAATTTGATGTAAAATCCTCATTTCATAATGGATAATTAAGGTAAAATGTATATAAAGATAAAAATAATCTTTTTATAATTTATGGTGTTGGAATAATAGTTTTTAAGTTAAATAAGTCTCATTATTGTCTTAGAAAATAACCAAGAGCATGATACATTAATTTTAATGAGTATTTCAAAAACATGGAGTTTGAAATGGGGAGATTGATAAAAAATAGAAAATAAAAAGGACAAAAACCACATCATTTATTATGATATTATATAATAGGATATACTTTTTAATATTGATGATAAGAAGTTATGTGATATTTCCCACTAAAATGAATAATAAATTTAAAATGTTATATCATAGAGATACGGAGTTTTAATAAGATTGAAAATTACCCAAGATAATGATAAAGTCATTATTTCACATAAAGAAAATGTTAAATAACTATTCAAATGGGGTTTATGGTTAAATTGAGTGTACTATATACTGTAATTATTGTTAGTAAAAAATTAATTAAGATGAAGGAAAAATATTGAATTATAATGTGTACGAGTTGTTAATGTGATTTAATCACTTTTTGGTTTCTTCAATGCGTATCATAGTTTTTTCTATCACCCTTTTCTCCATTTATCTATTTCATCGAACTGAATATCATCTACCTTTTGAAAATTCTATATTGAGACTTTATTTAATATTTCCATATTTTGTTTTTCTGTACATGAATGAAGAAAAATTGTATATAAAAATGTTTAAAGATGCTGAATGTGATGAAGTTGTTGATGAACAAAATCTACCTTGGGTAGAGCGATCTCAAATTATTAAATATTTGCAAAATATAATTTAATGAAATAATTATTACTTAACCTAACCATAGCTAAGATTGAATATGTGGCCTCATCATAAGAAGCTACACAAATGAGGTGGGTGAAATATAGTAGTGTTCAAACTAAATTCCCATTGGTTGTTGGATAAGATAAAGAATGTATAATAGATCTATCTGTGAATCTAGTTATCCAATCTAGGTTAATGAAACATTGACATTAAGTATCACTTTAAAAAAGGGAATGTCATATAATCTATCTTGATTATGAAATTTGTTCAATAAAAAGAAATTTTTTTCCATTCTTATAAAACCTCTCATGACTATCACTATTAAAAGGGTAAGGATACGAAGGTAATTAAAACTTTTAACTTATCCATGAGGTATAAATATACTTATTTTCATAGATTATCACATCTTTTAAACATTATATGGATATGTTATAATCAGTGTAGAAAGTTGTTCTCCTTATTTTTAAATTATTTTAATGTGTGTGTTTAGTTGGAAAGGATCGATTCTAAAAAATATATTCTTGTTTGTTTAAGCATAAATAACTATACATTCTATAATCATCTAATTATTTGGATAACATTGATGAATGACTTGATCTTTTTTTTCTAAATCATTCTAGCTCATGTTTCCTTAGAGATAATTAATTAATTACTATTTGTTTTTGGAAATTTTAATGTATCCCGAGAAATTTTCAACTTTGTTTTTATCTACAATAACAAGAGAAGTTTTGTATTTTAATGGTAAAATGTTCATAATGGGGGAATGTTGAACATGTATGACTATGTTGTTATATTTGTTTTTAATACTTGTTGAAAGGTGATGAATTTTGATATTTTATTTATGTCAAAGAAATGTTTTCATGGTTATAGGACTCTATACAGCAGTTATGAATGTATGTGAAAAATGTATTTGAAATAGAGATATTGAAGAACTGTTATTAAATAAAGGGAATCTATAATGATGTTGTAGGAAACACACTTTGGGAACTAAGAATAGAAACTAATGTATCAGGTAAAGGAATACCATTGTATTATGTTTAGATAATGTTTAAGTGTTTTTGAATGGTTGGAATGAGTTTAATTTGTTTCATGTAGGTTTGAGTGATGTATTCCTAGGAATATGACCTATATTGAACCACGTATGACTTTCACTAAGGGTCCAACAATATTTTGTATATCAAATAAGAATATGAGTGTGTACACCTTTGATAGTTTCTGTGTGTAAAAATTTATGGCTAGCATATGATTATTCATATTAGTGGTTAGGGGACTTTGTATGAGTGATTATTTTGTTTATAATACATAAACATCATTATGTGAGATGTCTAATATAATATGTAATATTTACTCTATATTATAAAAACATTTTCATAAGATGAGTTTCTAGATCATATAATTTCATCAACATGCATAAGATGGGTCTCTCTTGTTGTTCAAATATACATATGTTGTTACACTATGTGAGATATGTGAAAGAAATATGACAGTAATGGAATAATATATTTGTTAGATAGAAAACAAGGTATATGATTTCTATTAGATGTCATCTTATCTTTAGAAAACTATAAGATCTATATATTCTTATTAAATCATGAAAGAAAACAATAACATGAAAATATCGAATATCAAAATGAAAAAACCATGAAATTTCAAGATAATAAATCTTTACAAATTATAAGTAAAATGTAATTTTTTGTCATCTTCTCTATTCAAGTGTCTTAATTTATGGAGTATATTATAATTCAATCTTAGGATAATTACTATCATTTCATAAGGGAGATAGATGTGTTATAGTGCCATCCATGAATAGCTGAACTCCATTAGAAATAATGCATTAGAATTTTGCGTATGAATATATGTGATACTTAAAACATCCCATGAATTATAGAGACACATTAGTAATATAGATATTTAAATATGTTCCATAACATCGATGTTTTGACATTTAAAATAACATTGGAATGACCAAAATTAAAGGGATGTTACATATTAAATATATAAATATCATTTTAAATAATATTGATGATTATATAATGGAAATATTAATGTATAGAAAAAGGAAACATGGGTCCTTAGAAACAATGTTAGACTGTTCGAAAAAAATGATTTAGTTGAAGGTTAGAGTGAAATTGATTCTAGAGAAGAAAGAATAGATAGTGATAATATTTTTACAAGACGAAGAAGTCGATCCTAGGTTTTTGAATTTATTGATGATTTTGATATAAATTTTATGATCTCTCCTTTATTATTTTTTATTATATTACTTCATCAATAAAGTGTTTTAACTACACTGGTTTGTGTCAAAATATTATAGAAGGTACAATGTTATACCCCTGCATATAGCCACTTCTTGATAATAAATGAATAATTGTGTGTGTAGGACAAAAAACCATACACTTGGGAAATATTCATTCAATAAAGAGGTGACCCTCATGAGAAAACTAGCTCCATTCCATATTTTACTCGTTAGTATTTTGTGTAGTGATATTTCTACTGAACAATAATAAGTGATGATAGTTTAATGAAAACGTATAATAACATTAATTTAACCCCAAATCCAATAATGATTTTAATT
This sequence comes from Viscum album, assembly GCA_963277665.1. NCBI lineage: Eukaryota > Viridiplantae > Streptophyta > Magnoliopsida > Santalales > Viscaceae > Viscum > Viscum album. The sequence goes on from OY728135.1 coordinate 348,975,229, forward strand.
TTATATTTTACCCTTTAAATATGGGTCAAAATTTATATTTGATATATAATAATTGAGTGTGGATCATGAAATGTTCTGATGGATTATTATCAGAAAACTCTACATAAAAATTTCTCGACCATATATCATATTTGTAGTTCCTATTTAATTATGATTCCTATGTAAACCTAATGATTAGCAACATATTGAATGAAAATGGGTTATTAATTATATATAACAGATGTGTTAAAGTTAAAATTTTGAGTTTTATGACTATTCCAATGTGTATTGGTCAATTTATGTTGGCGATCAAAATTCATCATATAATAGTACATTATTTGTTGTAGAAAAGGGAGTGGAATGAGACTTCAAGAATAAAAATTCAATCTCATGAATATTGTTTAAAGATAAGTATATTATATAATCAAGGTACATAAAAAAAATTATTTTGATGATGTCAAAATATATTGAAATTTTTGTGGATGTCTCATACCGATTACTGATTTGGAGAAATAATCAATGTCCAATAAATTTATCAAAGAATCAATGCATCACTATAGGAGAAAGAATAATTTTATCATATAACAATTTATCAAGGAGATGGTGTAGTATAGATATATTTTATATTAAAATCTTTTAATGAATCAACATGTTGTGAAAAACATTAAAAATTCTTTATAAAATGATTCCTTCTCACAAATGATTGAGTTTTGGTACATGATTTTGTCCAGAAATCCATATAAAATTTATAAATTATTTTTCATCTTTCATTGCATTGAATTTTTTTAAAAGGTATATAGAATATAGAAACACATCTTATATATTGGTATAAAACCAACTTTTTATTTTTGTAGATGATCATGTTGTATATGGGATGATGTTTTATATATTGGAGGAGACCTGATAATTTAGTAGCTAATGATTATATAAGACCTCAGACATTGTGTCACATGTTTAAAATAATCCTAGAAGGATAAATTAAATATCCGTCATTATCTTAATTGACATAGGTGATATGGGAGTTGAACATAAATGATATGGATTCAATATAGTATTGGTTTTTATATTGGGAGGTTAAATAATGCAAGAGGTTGTTGCATTCCTCACCTACAAAATTTTAAAAACATAGAATGTAGACTAGTGGGAATAAGTGGGTCCATTATCAAGAATCTAATGGCTAATTCCTCCAAATATTGATTAGTGAATTTTTTTTATTCATTATATTTAAATTAGGATCCATGTAAAAATGATGCTCGTTTGGTTTTTGAATGTAATAAAACTAAAAAAATTCAGTTAGAAAAATACGGGGCCAGAATGAAATGTAAGTGATCAAGGGATGAATTCCAATGGGATAAATAAATATTTAATTTTTAAAATCAATTAAATAAATCAATTAAATGTCTAAATATCATGAATATATCAATTTGACACTATTCCGTTATTTATAAAAATTAAAATGTTCAAAAAATATTTAGGTCTACAAATGTTATCTTGTATTATACTAGTGAATGGGAAACAACACTACTCAACCAAGTAAATTATTCTACTCACTAAACTAGTCACAACCATATATTATTCTTCCCATCAAAACAAAGAACTCCATAGGTTTAAATTGTGATAGGAATGGAAGGATACTTTGATGCGAAATATTTTATGGGAGTACAACAAATTTATAGTGACGTGGAGTGAAAATAAAATCCACTACACGCCATGTACATATTTTTACTAAAATTTGATAAAATTATTTAGAAATGAAACATAAAAATCCAATATCAGAACTATAATTCCCAATTAATCACCCACTGACATCCTGTTCTCTGTAAACATGGTGTTTAATATTATGAGTACATCACAAGGGTTGAGGAAAATAGGAATATATTAACAGAGAAGTAAATATCACCCCATATATGACCAAAATGGAGTTGGAATACAATTTTGATAGACAATAACAATAAAACCTAATTAAACATGTAATGGATGATTATTTATTATTGGAATAGGGTAAATTTATTTATAGCCTTTTCATTTTTTACTCCATGAGTTCATTATTGAGCATAGTGCTCCTATATCCTCGGACAGGTGGTGCTTATCTAGATTAGAGTGTATCAATTTTCTTAAGTGGGATCATCTTAAATTTGAAAATGTTAGAAATAATTCCTATTATCAATCTTTGAATTCATTCTATAAGAATATGAGTAAATGTTCTTATATGTTTTTTTTAATTAAATGGAACACAAGTGATGATCAATGTGTTGCATGATGATGATTTGTGATCATTGAGCTCTTAGAATTTAATTAAATAGGTCTTGTACTAAGCTAGAAGACATACAAATTTTGTATATTATCCTTTTAATGGGATTATAACTACTGACATGGATTCCCAAGGAGTTTCTTAAAGTACCTGGTCAATTTTAAAAAACCCTCATTTGATACACCAAATGATTATATTTTTCCAAAATGCATGAATCCTTATGAGGAAAAAAGGATAATGATGGATGAAAAATGGATTATGATTAGAAAAAATATCTTACTACTAGTCAGGAAAATCATTATGATTTCCATCCAAGCCTTAAAATACAATGCTCAAACATGAATGTAAAATTAATGTTGCCCTGTATTTTTTACTAGGAAAATATTTTTAATAGACCCCAATGGTTCATGATTAAGACCAAATGTTTAAATTAAAAATGTTTTCCAAATATGAAATATAAAGTAACTACAAACCAAAAATAAATATAAGAATATTCTATATTTAAATCAAATTTAATAAAAACATTAAAAATTAGAAAAAAGAATTTAACAACCTAATTACAAATTATTTTAGAAATAATATAATTGTCAAATTACCCATGTTTCAAAATAATTATCAGGGTAATTTATAATAACAAATGATAAAAGAAATATGGAAATAATATTGAAATCATAAATTATTGAAATAATATTGAAATCATAAATTATTATATTTTAAAAAGTATAATTCCTCAATAAAATATTACTTCACTTTATCACTTAAAATCACTCATCAGTTTGAGAATCAATTTATAAATAGAATAGTCCATGGTGGAATTATGATTTTATCAAGGGGAACAATTCCAATTACTTCTCTATGAAGATTACTATTACAACTATCAATTTCACAATTCATTGAAAACATTGTAAATGAAAATTAGATATATAATCTACCCATTGATTATAAAAATCCATAATACCCAATATCATTTTATCACTTTTTTCAATTAAAACATATTAAAACTGGTCCCATATATAATAGTGAAAATAAATTTATAAATAACTTATTGAATAAGTTTATAGAACAAAACCATCCCACAGTAGTACGAATCCCTTGGTAATAGTTATAATAATCTAGGAATATAATCAATTCAGGGGAAACAATATCTCATATCATTCTAAATCTTATTTTATGATTAACACACACACATATGATCATGTCGACTTGTAAAGACATCTAGATTAGTTAACATCTTCTTGTTTTACTATGGTTTATATGATCTATTTGATTATCTTTTAATAAGTCAACCAAAGGGTATTCCCTATCGCTAAGGTCAGATTACATAGGTTTTACTTCATCCGTCTAGTTCACACAACCTATTATTCTATGTCCACAATATTCAATTTCAATTATAACTATTTTCAAATTATAAAATAATGAATTCCACAAAATGAAGGATATTTTAACTGTGTAATAATTTAACTATCACAATTTTAAAATTAATGAAATCTATACCTTCTTGAAAGTTATTTTTAATAATAAAGAAATCATTTATCATAATGTGTATTTGAAAAAGTAATGATCCAAACTGATATAAATAAATTTAACCTTTTTATTTATTTAAATGAATTATTGTGCAAAATGATAATAAAAAACACACACACTTCTTCAGTTTTTTTCCTATAAGAAATAATTACCATTATTTTTTTACCATTTATAATATATTTGGTTAATATGGATCACATAATTATTATAGATATAGGGGTTTAATAAATCCAATTGATAAAGAAAAAGGAATTCATGGACATAATCGGTAGGATTCTACCCTATGAATCTCATTTGTAATAGCATAAAAGGAAGATTGCATCATTGGGATTTCACCCTAACCAATCCCATTATATGTACGAATAACTGAATCATGAGAAAAATCATTTGTATGAGAAGTTCAAGCTCATTGAGATCACGACCAAAACAAAGTTCACCGAACCACCCCATTAAAATCTCACAGTTGTGCACCTTACTCTTAGAGTTTTTTCTACTGTATTAAAGGGTTATATATCAATACCCTAAAAATATGAGTATGTAAAATAGTTTTTATAGAATATGGGATATATTTTAAACCCATTACTATTATATTATAAATTATATTTATTTTGATATAATAAAACACAATTTTTTTGAAATATTAAAATTAAATTAAGAAATTTATTTTGCGGAATTATTGTATTTTTTAAATAAATAATATTCTAATTAAATATTAGTAGTAAATAATTTTTATTAAATATAAATGATCATATATTTTTTCTGAAGTCAAATGTAATTTTTATAATGGTTAAAAAAAATATTGTAAAAAAAGTGTGCATTTCTCAATAAGTATCAATTATTATTTCAAAACTAAAAATAGATATATTTTTAAAATTATTTAGAAAAAAAATATTATTTTTGGAATAATAATGTTAATATTATTAAATTGATAATTTATAATAATTTTTCAAGAGACTATAATTTTTAGGTAAAAATAAAATATCGTATGAATATACATTGTGTATAATGTCTTCATAATGACACAAAAGTGATGTAATAAGTAATATAATGGTTTTCCACAACAAAATGTTTTTAATTATCATTTAAAATAATGTGACATCATTTATATAGGAATTGTTTTATAATGTCATTATGAATCCTAAAATGTTTATAATATATTTTATGGTATTAAAATAAATTCTTTAAGAGTATGGCTCACTTCAACATAAGCAAGAGTATTATTTTATTAATATAGACACTTTTCCTTATTGAATGATTAAAAACACTTCAATTTTATAGAAACCATGGTAAAATATCATGGTAATATTTTTTGTTTTTGGTTATTTTATTATATAGAGTTCAAAACCTATGTTTGTGAAATATTAATGAATTCCCCTGTCATTTCCTATATAAACCCTACCAAGATCCCACACCACTTCACCCAAAGTGTCTAGAGAACATCCATACTATCACCTAACTTTTCTAGTGTCCTCCCAAGGTTCCCCCATTTTCTTAGTAATCTCCACACAAGAATTTTGATTCACTCACTCAAGTGAGGGATCCTCACATACTCTTCTTTATTAATGTTTACTTATTATAAAATTCATTATATTTCCAAATACTTTTTCTAGGATATGAATTTCTATGTACTTATCACATCCCAATTTATTTTCTAAATTATGAGAGAAGCCTTTCTCTCTCATCAACCATTTTTATAATTTTTTTGACATCGTTATACAGTTGAAATGTCACAATGTTTTTTCATGCACAAACAATTATGTAGTGAATAAAATACCCATTTACATTCAAGGGTATTAAACATTATACACATATAATTAATTTACATGTTAATTACATGTATTTATTCCACACTCCTTGATCATGGAATAAATTATGATAATTAATGAATCCATGTTGTATGATCTATGTGGAATACTCCAACATGAGAATGAAATGAATGTGACGTGTGTCCCTGGAATTATATAGCGCTCCAATGCATTGGGAAATGTTTAGTATCATAAGACATCATTTTAGTATAGGGAGTTAACCTAATTACATTATGGGAATTTTTCAATCCTGGTGTCTTGGAATTTTTCATTGATCTGTTTTTATGATAACATTTTTGAACATGTTTCCACAATTCTCATGTATCATTTATGATTATCTTTCTACATCATATCTCATTGTTCATGATTATTAATATGTCTCATTTAAACCTATTTTATAACATGTATTATTTTTATCATTTCATTTCTTGTTTATTATCTTACTGGTATTTATGGCTCACCCTTTTTTTATGTATGTCCCAATGTTGTCCCCATTAGTTTTATGTAAGAGAATGTTACAGATGTTTTCTTTACATATACTGTATTTTCTGGTTTTATGTTGTTATGTAATGTACCTAATTACAAAATAAAACAGATTTATAAATCATTTAGATTGTTTTAATGGTAATATTATAAAACAAATCATGTATTAATATGTAATAAAGTTAATTATTTTTTTATAAGCCATACTGAAAAACTATAACAAAATAGAATTATATATTGAAGGATTTTTTAAATTCAAAATATCAATTTAAAAATCATAATAATAAATAATATATAATATAAATAAATAATTAAAATAGCACCAAATAGGTATTCCTCTCCCTAATAATTAATTTTCACTTTATAATCAATGTACATCTATATTAATCATGTAAATTTTAGGATGATTTTAAATAAAAAAACAAAAATTGTTTTAATACGGGAATTTAACTAGGTGAAATTAGTTATTATATTTTTTAAATCCTTTGGATTCAAGGTTTCTCAAAATATTTTTATTCTAATGGTCTTCATGTATTTTCTATTATATATTTTACTTTGTTTTCAGTGTCTAAAAACACATTTTATTTAGTTGTTGAAAACTAAAACACAGAATAGAATAATACACGAAATGTGTATGAAAGGGAGAATAATTTTGGGTACCCCCTAAGTGGTTCTATGTTTTATATGTTCCCTGGATAAAAACATTATTATTATCCTTAATCTCCTAGTGGATAGATAATATATGTTTAGAACCACAACATTCGTCTTTCTTTAAGGTTGTCCATATCTTTCTTCATATGGAGGTCCTCTTGCTGACAGTGTCTGTCCATCCACAAAGTAATGTAAAATAGATTTAAATATTTTAATGGGAATATAATATATGATTCATCTTAATGATATTTTATAGCTCCCCAATATGGACATATTGATATTCTTAAGGAGGTTCCTCTTCAAAATACACCACATTTAGTGTCGTTTCTTAATACATACCCACTTCCATAACAACATAAAAATAATCTAAGGGATATCAAGAAGGGATATTTTTAATAATGAAAAAGGATTATTATATTTTATATAATATTTTGAAAAATTGAAAAATAAAAACACTAAATTCATAGACCAAAATATTTTCATCTTAATGATCCTTCAACTGGCACAAGGGTTCAATAAATAGCTTAATTGGTTATCCATTCATAAAATATATCATATTTTCCTGAAACTAAATTAGCAAAATGGGATTAACACTCCCTCATACTCCAAAAAAATCTTTATCAAAATATAAAAAATTAGTACACATAATATTATTAAATATAATACTTTGTAGAAGATTAATATTAAAAGGTTTTAAATAAATGTTATATTCCATAAAAATATCATTGAACAAATATCTTCCAATATTCAATAATACTACAAATTTTCTTATCATGGAAAAATGCATTATCAGGATTGACAAGAACCTCTTGGTTTTTTTCTTCAAATATTATAGGGATGGTATCTCTGTGCCCCTTGACTGGATGTTGATAGAACATTGAGTTGTATTATTTAATCTTGATAAACTCATGGGCCAAAGTCTTTAGTGTAGATGGTTTGATGTTCTATATGATATCATTTAAGAGGTCCCAAAACTACTCTCTACCTAGTGAAATAATTAATCATTGAATATATATAACCAATGTGGATAAAATTTCTTAATGGGATGAAGGTGAGTCAAAATCATCAACCATAACTTCTAATAAAACTAATTTTAAAATAAAATTATTTTTAAAGTGGTAGAGAAAATTATGTTTTTGATCTAACTCCCTATAAATAGCATTGGTGGTGTGAGAGGCTATCATGGTCCTCATATAAAAAAATTATAGAACATAGATTTTAGTCCAAATGGGATTATCAAGTTCACTCTCAAGGATTCATCAGTTGGTTCCTCATAGTCTTGATCATTAATTAGTTTTTTATTTTGTGTCATAATTTTTAATGTGGGATATTGATGAAAATTATCATTGTTTGGTTTTTAATTGTTATGAAATTGAAAAAATGAAGCCAAAAAATATGTTTAGAAACAAATTTAGGTTATTTGTGGATGAATTTTATTGGGGTATAACATTATTCACTTTTCTCCTAAATTAAAAAACATAATGAAAAGATTAAATATCACACTTTCATTCATCCAATAAAACATCTGTGCATGTAACCATTAATATTTTCAAGTCATTCTTGAGAATAAGGATGATTTAAATCACTTTCTATCGTGAATGGGATAAAAAATTCTATAATCAATTTTTTTCCTCTACTCATACACCAAAATTAAATTTCCTAACATTCATCCATTCAAAACACACAACTCAACCGGTATGAAGTGTATTCTGAATGGAATGTGTCATTGGTGCATGGTTGTTTAGAAGATTACAATGTTTTTAATAGAATATATAATGAATATAAAGTCATATATATATATATATTTAAAATTCACTTTTGTAATATTTTTAGTTTAATAATTTGATATTTTAATCCCAAAATTTTAGATCACTACTGTAATTCCCCTCAATAAACCATTATGGTCTATTTCAATATAATAATGTAGTATGAGACCAAGAGGAAATTATAGGGGTTCTAAAAAGCATGAAGAAACCATGGGGGAAGGGAATAATGAACCATAAATAAACATAATGGAATTGAAATTATAGTTTAATAAAGAATTATAGTAAACCAAATTAAATATGCAGGACATGAATATTATCTTCTTGTAGAGGTGAAATATATTTATATCTATTTACTTATACTTCCTTGAGTGTAGTGTTGAACAATGACTTTATTATTCATCATATAATTGGTTCCATTCAAACATATAGGGTCTAGATATTCTTAGGTGGTATCATCTAGATTATTCATAGCTCATAAATTCTTCTATTGGTTGAGGTTCCTATATATTCTTGAAGAATCAAAGAAAAAATTAGACACCTCACTAGTGTAGTGAAAGAATTGTACTTATCATTGGTTTCCGTGAGGATAATTTTGGATCATGGATTTCATGGGAATAAGTGAGACATGATTAGGATAATGCATGAAGACATCATATTTGGGCATGGTAGTCATTGAATGGAATCATTAGTACTAATGTGGTTGCTTGAGCATTGGAATCATGTACAAGGTGAATTATCGAAATCATTACTTAGATCTTATAAGGGGTTTTTTTGTCAAATTCATAAATCCATATGATGTGGAAGTTTCAAAAATATAGAGGATAAATGTTCAAATACCTATAGTGGGTGAACACAAGTTTATGATTATTTGTAAATTATTACAACTTACCTACTGATGCCTAATTATTGGAATCAAATCCTCACACTCTACTGCACCTACAAAAATGGAAATGTTACAAAGACTTATAATATTTAGTAGAAAAATATTTATAATAGATCCCAAAGGTTAATGATTGTAACCAAATATTTATATTTAACTCGTCTTAAATATTTTATACTTACAATAATAAAATAATTGAAACTAAATGCTTTCTTGTTACAAATTAAACATGATTTAAATAAAAACACTGTAAATAAGAATAAAGTTCTATTTAACAATTTAATTCCAAATTCCAAAAAATGTAATGAATGTTTAAATAACATAGTATTCAATTTCACTATGGGGTGAATTTTAAATAAAAAATTGAAAAATTGAAAAATATTTCAGACATCATCAATGAACTATAAAAAACATTATTATATCATGTGATGTGTTGTTTAAATAACCTTCCGGTTGGAGGTATGTTATGAATTTTTTCTTAAGAATTTTTTTTCTAGTTTTTTGAACAATTTTTTGAATTATATTCACCAAAAATGCTTGAATCTAGCATTAAGGGTTATTAGAGTATAGCTAGATTCTAAGGAATGAATGATTTTAATGTTAGAGGATGCCACAAAGTTTGAGGATACAGCTTGGACTTGAAGAGTCTAGTTAGTTAAAGAGTTTTATCCCTTGTATAGTGATTTATACTAGAATAAATAGATATTTATATATTATAGATAATATTTATAAAGATCCATTTACCCACAAATAGATAAATCAATCCTTTACTTATTTTAATTTTACCCTAATTTTTTCCATAGGGGATACGAAGAATTGATTATGTCATGATATTGTCACATTGAAAAGATTATCAAACTATACTTTGAGATTTTTTGAGTGTTGAATATTAAACTACTACTCCATGAAACAATATTGTGGTTCACCCAATAATCTCTAGTACATGAAAATTTAGTGCTTCACTAGATGAGAGGATATAAAAGACCACAACACAATTTATATGGTCAATCCACATTGTGACTGTGAATTTAAATGATTTGCATTATTATTTTGAAATAAATATATTAAAAAAATTACATATCTACACATAATGCTATAATGTCTGTCATTACACTATCAAAGATTATATCTTTATAAATAATAATATTCTCAGTAAAATATGTCATGATAGAATGAGAGATGAAACATTGAGATAGCTAGCTAAAAATTCTATGGTGATTCCAGCTTGGAGTAAAGGGATGATAAAAGGTACATTATTGATAGGTATTCTAGAGTCACTTGAGGTTGGAATGTAGTGATTGATCAATTTAATGAATATTTTCATTCATTATTTTAATTTTAATTGAAGTTAATCATCTATATTAATAACTTTAAATTTTTGATAATTAAATGGAAACATGTTTTGTGGGAGGAAAACTTTTTTTCACCAAGGAGGAACCACTCAAAAAAAGGGTATGTGGAGCTTATAAAACCCATTTTTCAATGTGTGTTAATTATGATGATTTCATTCATTATTTTTTCATTTCATTTGTGTTTTATTCATAGTATCAAATAATGGGATAAAATTATATAGTTGGTATTTTGGTAACCAATGATTCACCCCTCTCTATCCAAGGTGGTTTACACTCTCATACACATAGTATTATATCAGTTTTTGAAGAATTATATATATTGATACTGAGGATTATATATATGGTTTTATTAATATTTGATTTAAAAATCTTAATAATATGTAAATTTATCTTGTTCGTAATCCCAAATATTTTTTTTTGAATAAACAATAATTTTGATCTGTTGTGAAGCATAAAAATTTCCAAATACATAATACTATTTCACCACACATTCAATAAGGGTAGACCTTCAAATTTTAATATAATTATTGAGCTGGACTCTAAAGCTGAGTTCCTCTAGATAAGTGACCCAATAAGAATGTTAATCCTTAGGATTGTGATCCTATAACACCATGCACCATGAACTGTGAAACCATTCATCATTGTTCAATATAATCATCACGAGATACACTGGTGATAAAATCCTCTTTAAATAAAGACTAGTATCATCACCATTAAAACACAAAATAAATCCACGATATCCTATCATAATATTGGATTGGACCACCTCTATACATGATGACTCAATAATCACTAATAATAAAATTAAAAGATGAAAAAATAATCAAATAAAATTGAACTAAATCCACCTATAAACAATATTGTGTTTTAAAAATTAGTGAAAAACAATATTAAGAACTTCTCAGAACAACCAAAAATGAGTAACACTATACCAAAAATAATAAAAAACATTCTATGAATAATAAAATAGAATCCTTCACCCACTATGGAAATCGAAAAACATACTTCCCATATCTATACCCTCAATAAATCATACAATTTCCCACTATAGTAGAGGTTATCACTACACCAAAAGACATGATACTTTGATAAAATACCATCACAAACATATTTCTAATAAACTATCATAAAATTATATCATTGAGGAAATACGAATGAACTGTACAAAAAAACCCATGATTAAAAGAAATGTGATATGCACTTCGAACATTTAGTGTGCATCATAACACAAAAGAATAGAAGATATGTTACAAAAAACATTGTAAGCAGTCATGGGGAATACTATCGAAATCATATTCTAGGAAAACACAATCCACCATTAATTTTAGTGAAACATATGGAGGATCGGGAATCACACATATGGATTATAAAGACCCTATGTTTTTCATTTACTAGTTTAATTTATATCTAGAAAAAAAATTAGATCGAATAATAGAGAAGACATGTTATTCACGGGGCTTAGTATGCCAAAAAATAATTTCATAAAAATGTAAAATATATTTTATATCACCCATGGATATTTTATTATAGAAAATAGGATATATCTTAAGTGGAATCTCAGATAATAAATTTGAGACAATGTTTGAATTTGGAATGTGAGGTTTATGCATTGAACAACCTAAAAGTGGCATGCATGGTGTGACCATATTTTGTGAAAATGGGATTATTTGTTTTAATTAATTAATTAATTAATTAATTAATTTTATTTTAATTTTCAAAATTATAAACCTATATAAATTCATGTTTATGATGATTTTGGGACCCTGTAACACCCATATAGGGGAGGTGTGAATCATTATGTCAACATTTTCTTTTAAAGTAATATATGTCATTCCCTTGTTGGTAGAAATTTGTTATACATATCCGATGGAATCATGTAGTAATAAAACAATCACATGCTGAGAGAGAAAAATTTATTTTACACTATTCACCACTAAGTGAAAGTAAAATGAACGTACACCTATAGTCTTTCAGTTATACATAAATAAACTAATCTTTACAATTTTTTGAATAAAAAAGATTACACACAATCATTCTTTACCTGTATCAATAACTTTACAATATTTTAGGACTAGTACACTACCTCCCAATGGACTCATCCTATGGATACAACAATATCATTGATTTTGGTGAAGTCTTACTCAATTTTGTGAATAGAAGGAGACTTATTGATAATGAAAATTAAGTCTTTTTCCATCACTATCATGGGAGTATACTTGCACCATAATCCCTTGATAATTTTCTTAAAAGCATAGTACAAAAAACCAGATGTTCAATATTGATAATCACAAGTCTATTTTTGGAATATCCTTCATGAAGATCACAAAATTCATGAAAGAAACTACATTCATGGAAAACTAAGTCATTGTGGAATAGCATGTCCTCCCAAAACTCATATTTCTAAGATATCTTCAGTATTAGTAAATTCTGAAACTTTATTTTCACAATTCGTAGGATCATAATGACTATCTTGTTCATGAAGCTCTTAGACTTCCTAAAAAATGAGAAATCCATTATTTCACAATTTTTTTTCATTCTAAATAATGTGTGGGTAGTTTCAAATTTATAGGATCGACCTTTCATGAATATCCCATGTCTCCAGTGGATTTCTTGTGAACCTCTAAATTCATGTTCATGATGATCATTTATCTGAGAAGATCTAGTAAAATTTAACACATTCACAAAAAATTTCATATTCATAAATAGTCACTATCAACTAAACGTGTGATCACTATACATAATAATGTCCTTGAAGAATCACCTTCTTTCCATCACGCATTTGAAAATATCAATCATGATACTCCATATATTTATGAAGATAAACTTTTGTGAAAAAATAGTCTTAAAAAACTCATCTCATTACCATATTGGAGAATAATAAATCCTATAAAACTGCCATTCATGAAAATTTATCCATTATCCGGATTTTGAGCCCAAACATTTTAAAAACATTGGAGAATGATGCCACCTTCAACACTAGAGCCATAATTTAGTATAAAATCACTTTCCTAGAAAACACTATGATTATACTACTATGGATTGACTCGAACCACAAAATGAACTCCATTTACAGTTGTGAATGGTCATGGCTCTAAAAATATCCCCCTTTGGGTTTGATCAAAATCTATAAATAAATTCCATAAAGAACCAGTTGCTATCGAAACATGAAACGTGAGAAACACATCATCAAAAACACTAAATATGTGCAAGAAAATATTGTTGTATAAAACATATTCGAATCATGAATTGGTGTGTCATGATTAAAAATATTTATATATGTCGACAATACACTCTATAAATAAAGAACTATATCCACATAACACCTGATTCTGGATGTATCCCAAATTTATTGCATAATATTTCTTTATAACACTTAATTATCATCGTGTCACATAATCATTTCATGGATTTCAAAAATCCTTCAATAAAAAAACTTTTATAAAAATTATTTTATCCATTATATACCTTTTAAAATTAACCCAAATAGCTTGTATTTTTACTTATAGAGCTCTACAACAAACTCCCTTGAGAACTTATATCCCCTATAAACCTATATCACATCAACAACTATATTTAAAAAGATATCAAAAATATGGAAAGTGGATGAATCCTAACGTACTCATGCACGATGAGGTGGTTGAACTCTAGGGTTCAACTAATGTTTCTTCAACACATGTGTCACCAATGGCTTACTCATAATATTATCCACTTTGTCATATATTCCATCATGCTCCATTTTAATCAAAACTTATTCAATTTTTTCCTTGATGAAGTTATATCTGATCTGAATATTTTTTGAAAGAGAGTGAAGAACTAGATAATTCATAGGATATATCAAAATATTGATGTCATAGTGAATCACTAGTGACTAATTGAACTCATAACCAATATCAGTTAGTTTTTATTTTATCCTCAATATCTGAGTAAAATCCGTTGTTAAAGAGATAAACTATTCTTCATCAATACTAAGGGAAGATATTTCTTGTTTCTTACTAAAACATCTCTCTCATTTATGTCCAATGAATAACACTTGACTAATTTTGGAATTTCTACAAACCACATCACTTGACTAGTTAATATGAAATAATGTTGAAAATTCATTTTGTCTTCTTGTGGAAAAGTATAAGAAAAAATTAAGAGTAACATGAATATATCTTACGATTCATTTTTACTTCTGCCAAATTATTTTGTTTCGTATTAATTTGAAATAGAGCCTCTAATAATCTTGAAAAGATGATATATATCCATGTTTCATTCAATTTTAATAATATTTCAATGATTTTCCTATACAGAGTGAGATCCAAAAATGTCATATCCCTAGGATTTTTATGTATTGTCCCAAATGAAATCAGAGTCGATATTTTTTTAGATTTCTAGATGTTGAATTTATGATGAATATATATAGAAAATTTTTTCATGAGAAATGATTGTGTAATCCTTATATTGAATAACATTAATACCCATGAAGTATGTGAGTTCACTAATCATATAAATTTCAGGTTATGATTTCATGTGATTTAAAAATTCTTCCCCTAATCCATGTAGACCTCAAATAAAAAATATCATCCACAGACACAAGCACCAAAAGTTGATCGTTCTGAGAATTAATCAAATATATATTTTGGTCAACTCCTTCTATTTTAATTTTTAGCATCTTATGATAAAAATATAGTCGAGAATACCATACTCGTCGTACCTGTTTTAGACCATAGAGTGCCTTATTTAATCTACAAACATTCATTTTATCATTAACAAACATAAAAACTATTGGTTGATCAATGTATAATTATTCATGAAAAACACCATTTAGGTATGTTATTTTCACATATATATTATAAAATTTGAATACTCGTAGAATTTACATGAAAAGAAAATATTAATTCAACTATATTCAATTCATTGGAGAATTTTTTTTCAAGATCAACACCTTCATTCAGTGCATAACCTTTACACACCAAGACTGCCTTATTTATGATCACAATTATATGCATGTCGAATTTGTTTTTAAAGATCCACTCTTTTCCAATAACATTATGATTTTTTTTATCCTAATAAGATCCCAGGATTGGTTATTGTGTATCTAATCTAATTATTAATTCATGGACTTAACCCATGATTCATCCTTCACTGATTCATTATAAGTGTTTAGTTCTATAATTGATAGGAAAGAAAAATGTACTTCATTCCTCATTCTCCATCTTTTTGTGGGTGATGTATAATCCCCAATGATGTTGGATCGATCAATTTATACTCTTATATTTATCATGTTAGGTTCTTATGTTTTTTCTTCATGTAGGTATTCCTCTTGTAATTCTATTTATGAATCATCATCGTTTAGTAATCCCTGAATGTTTTTAAAAAAATCCACTATTTCTATATTTTACTTTTTCCCCTATGGAATTTCTTATTCATTTTCTATCATATTATCATATGATATCATTAAAGTATTTACGGTTTTATCCTCAATGATACTAACATCAATAAATTTCACAATTCATCAAGGAAAATTATTCTTAAATTTGTATGCTTTAATCTTCATTGAATATTAATGAATATTTCCCCAGCTATGGTATCTCTAAACTTTCCTAGATTTCCTTCATTGATTTAGATGAAACATTTATGTTTAAGAAAAATAATATATATCATATTAGTATTCCCCCCATTACATAACTCATTTGGGGTCTTGCTTTCCCCAGAAAATACCTATTAGATTTTGAGTGTACACTATTACTCAAAAAACCTATTTCCAATAATGAAGAGAAATACAACTCCAAATAAACATAGTTCTAGCCTTGTTGTTCACCTATCAATTTATGAATTTAAAAAATACATTTTTTTGGGTTTATCATTACATCCAAATTATAAATTATCCATGTTTGTCATAGTAATTTTCAAATTATACAAATACGCATTATCCTCCATTGCCAGATCATAGATTCTTGATTGTGCGACTAGTTTCATTATCATCAATTCTATGATAAATCTTCATGTAATAAATAACATGTTGTTTCCTCCATAGAATCACTACATAGTCCATTATACTATAATCATAAATAAAATGAATTTTGTACCACTATGCAATTGTTTCAGCCACATTTATTGGACCAAATAAGTCTGTGTGGACATGATCAAGAAAATTTGAGGCCCCTTTGTTTTTATGAAGATATAATCTCCCATAATCATTACTCAGATTCAATCATTACTAGTATTTTCTCATTCATGTTACATATAAGGATTATATTTGACTATAATCATCTTAGATATTTTTTCCATGATCTCTTGATTAATGTGACCCAACTTTTGGTGCCACAAGTTGATTTCTTCTTCAACTCTTAAGTAAATGTTTTTGTTATGCTATTAATTTGGTATAAATTTTCATCTGTTCTGCAATAATTCATGATAAAATTACCTATATTTACTTTAATATTTTATCCATTTGGATAAAATTATTCTATCAGTCTCGAGTTACTAAGTTCACTCACACTCAAGAGATTGTGACCAAACTATCTATATATATAGCTTCAGTTTTCCTATTCTCATCCTCTAAAAGTTAAACACATCAAATACCTTTTATCTTTAAAGAACCATCAATTCCAAAACACTATCTCCCATTGAAATATTTATTAATATTCATTAACAGATATATATTTACTATCATATGGGATAAACACCGACAATCAAGAATCATGGTTCTATTATTCTTTATAGCTTTAAAAGCTAATTCTGTGTGGTTTGATTTCTTGATTTATTTATTTTCCTTCCAGGATATTCTTCATTTATTGGAATCTAAATATTTACATTAAAATCTATTTTCTATTTGTATTGGTTCATCATACTCATACTATTCTTCTAGAGGGGTATTTATATTTGCAAGAGAAACTCCAACTAGTTGGTAGCTATTGACTTTTCTCTGAGTTCTGTATGAAATGTTCCCTCCATTCCTCTACCTTCACTGAATAACATTATATCCATAGTTAGAAAATTGAAGATAATATCCATACAAAAAATTTCTTATATATGGTGACAAATATTGTCACATTATCCTTTATTTTCTTCTAAGTGCTTCCTCATTTCGATAGATCCTTTACTCTTCATAGTATGAAATGTTATGGCCCAAAAAGGCATATAATTGTAATTTTATAATAGAAAATTTCTTCTCATTTCCATTTTTCCACACATCACCATGTGTAGTAAATTTATTTTACTAACGATCATTTCAAGATACATGAGGATAATTTTTATCTCTGTTTTATATGTGATTTGATGTTTTTTAGGGCATGAGGTTCTTTTGTTCTATGTCTAACTCTCATCTTTCCTTTATTTTGACTCACCCCGTTTCGTACCATTAATGTTTCACTATCAAAACCAATTTATATTTTTTACATACATATGGATATATAATTATTTAAGGCCTTATTCAGTCCTTCATAACCACGTTTAACTCTTTCTAACAACTTTTTATCTAATAATATTCCAAAGTAAAATTTAATCTTTATATACTGTTATATTGGTTTAGTTTATAGTTTACTCCTTTGAGTAACCACTTATTCATCAAGTACCTTAAATGTTATATCCATCTCCAGTAGTTTGGATGTAAGTTCATTGATGACCTTTTCCTTCTCTTAAATATTATGACCAAAGTACAATACTTGTTTTGAGATTTCAAGGGTTGATTAATTTTCTATTACTATTTTTTCATGTCAACAAATTTATACTTCAAGATGATCAACATACTATGATGATTCTTCCAAAATGGCTCTCATCAATCTGTTTCCCTTTCTTTTAATGTCATGATTATCAGGAGAATCCTCATGTTACGCCTTGATATAAAAAACGCCCATCAACTGTTTAACTATATTTTTATCTTTTGTTTTGACTTTTTAATTTTAGTAATCAAGGATTATTGGTATTAAAATTTAATCTATGGTTATTTATGATCTAAAAATCACTATAATGTAGGTCGTGTTTATAGATGAATCTCGTTATTTATAATTTTCCTCTGATTTGAAGTATCCCTTTTAGGGGAATTTTTTTAGGCTTATTCTTTATGCTTACCTCAAATTCTTCATCATTGAACATAATTATGAATTGAGTGGTAATGTTCCCAACTCTAACACATCAGAAATAGGAGAATGGATGATTTCCATCAAATACATCATTTACTCTCTTGAATTTATTAGAAAACATAGTATCAAGTTTATCTTCATAATCTTCTTTATCAACACTATCTTTGAAAACCTCATGTTTATCAATGGATTTTGATTCAATATACTTGATTAATCTAGTTGTTACATATTTTTGTTTGAATCTAATTTTATAACCCATGAGACTACTTAGAAGATCATCAAGTGAAATTTTAGAGAGATCCCTTTACTCAAGCGATGGGACTTCTGGATTGTACAGTGGAGGAATCCTTCACAATAATTTATTAAAAATTTCAATATCATTAATTTATTCACCATGTTCATGAATATCCAAGAAATTCTGTAATTTGATTAAAACATATATAAAAATTTTCATCTAGATTAATTTTCATATCATCAAACTTATTGCACAAAATTTGGAGTTTGGCCTCCTTCACATTATTATCACCTTCATATATAAATTCTAGTTTTTCGAATATAGACATGGATAAATTAAAACTCATCACCTTATAATTAATTTGATTAATCAGATCAAATGTAATGGAATTTTTTTCTTTGGAAGATACATAAATAATGCTCTTGTCTATCCTAGTCATAGAATGACCTAAGACATGAGTGAGCTAAATCCATAATTTATTGGAAAAAGAAGTCCCATCCTAGGGGATCATAGATGAGATCACATCATATTCTTCCAAATTTGGATATTACTTCATTTTAATAGATGAAATACTCTATAATTCACTTCATTATCACTGAAACTAATAGAGGATATATTTCAATACAACTAATGGTACAATATGATAGCACATATAGGACCTTGAAACACCCTAAGAAGGGAGGGGTGGATTATGGTGTCAATTTTTTTTCTAAATGACTAAAATAATTCCCACATCGGTAAGAACCGTTTAGAGTAATCTGAGGGAAAATTGTACTAATAAAACCTTCAAATGTAGATATACCACACAAAAATTTTACTAGTTTCAATATAATTTGATAGCCTAAAGAGAATACATCCACAGTGTGTCAGTCGTACCTAAATCCACTAATATTTACTAGTTGTGGAATGAAAAATTTCAAATATAGTCATTATATTCCAATAACACAATCTCTAAAAGATTTTATGGAAAAGGAAATTCCTCCCTTGGAACAATTCCATCAACACCCCTAGATCATTATGTTGGGTGAATTATTACTCAGTTTAATGAAAAGAAGGTGGCTTCAGTTGATTGGGATTTATGACTTTTTTGATTAGTAGAATGAGACTCTACTTTAACTATAGTCTTATTGAGATTCATTTGAAATCATAGTTCATTTAAACCAGATGTTCTACATAGCTATTTGTGAAGATATATCATATAGCTCACATACTTCAGAAAGAAAACTACCTTTGTGGAACACCAAATCACTATGGAATAACCATTCATTATAAAACTATGTTTATTGGGATACCTAAGGGTTGGTCAAGAATAAGATAGTATTTATAATTTCTTAGTCTCACAAGGATCACATGATTCATGATGCTCTTATCATTTTTTAATTTAGAATTATTCAGAATTTTCACTAATTATATTTATATTAAATGAAGTTAGGTAGCCTCATATTTATATACTCAAAATGTTGTGAAGATCCCATGCCTCCAATGGTTTTTTTGAATCTCCAAATTCATATTCACAATGATCTGTCATTCACAAATCTCCAGTATAGTTTCACTTCATCCCCAAAAATATCATAGTCATGATATTTAAACATTGACTCATTACAGACTCGAAATACTTTTTCATAACCATGAAGAATCATCGTATTTCCCCCATGAATTCATGAAGATTTTTCATGATGCTCCATGTCTTTTAGATGCTCAAACATCATAAAGATAGTACTCGTGAAACTCATGAATTTATCATATTTTAGAAGCTTGAATATAATAAAACCACCTTTCCTGAAGCATTCTCTTCCCTCCTGATTTTGAGGCAAAAAATTTGGTAAACATTAGGAAATGATGCTACCTTCAGCAAGACTTCCATATTATTCTAAATGATCAATATGTATAAAAACACCATGATCATCCGATGGTAAATTGAATCAAAAAAAGAATCTATTTTTATTTTATAAATTACTTTATTCCAATTATAATTTTCTAGGTTTGGATGCATTAACCCTAGGATAATTTAGAGGGTTTCCTTCTACCTCTTAATTGATAATCAGAATTAGATGATAATGAGTCTTCATATCCCAACATGATCAAGACCGCATGAATGAAAAACCCATCGCATTAATTTGAGAGTGAATTATTTATTTATGAACAATAAATATTGATTTTGGACTCATCATTTTGTGGATTCCTCTCCTATTCCTCAATTTTTTGATATGATAGATTCTATTCCTTGATCTGTGTTAATTAAAACCCTTTACATGCACCCTTCTACAGGTTTTAATTTATTATTCTATTTTATCACCACATGAATCCCTATTTGTGTTCATTGGCCTAGAACACATTTCCAATGATCTTTTCACCTTTGTTATTTTTCATTTATTTTAGTAATTTGTAACATTCATCCCTGATAGGCCCATGGGGTCTTAATTTGACATTTTCATAAGGGAGTGAGATCAATTGGACAACTAGATTCAAGGTAGAATCACATGGGGTGAATGGTTTGTATAATAAGAGATAAATTTTAAGGATTTTATTTTTTTAAGTGAAAAATGTTTTTGAATCATGATCTGAATCAAAGTTGACGTCATTAGGAGACCTGTTCATGGCATACGATGGACCCCATGGAAAATTGTAGACTAAATTTCCATCACCCAGATGGATGAAAACAATGAACATATTCCCTTTACTTTAGTTTTAGGTGATCTAAAGGTGCTATTGGATGCAGAGGATCCAGATCAAGAATGTGTTGAATGGATCTAACTTTCTATAAAAATCAATACTATACAACATTTACTGTAATGAACTTAGGCTATGCAGTACCACTTTTGTTATGGCACTATTTTTTTAAATTCTAAGGAAAACATGTCATGTGACTGGGTCACATTACATGTAAGCCTACATAGGTGGTAATTCATGTAAAAGAGAACATGATTAGGTCCCCATATGTGAGAACATGTCGCATACCGATGAACATAGACACATGTTGGTTTATATGGACACAACTAGGGTCACGAGTATGACCTAGGGTTGATAATGCTTACCATGTAGTCATCTTACACATAGAGTAGTTATAAATTGTAATTTAACCATGTACTGAATGGGACATGACAAGGTGGATGATCTGACCCCTTCTTTTGTGGGCCCATTAACATGATGTGCACGTCTTCTTCCATTTTAAGGAACCGTAAACCTCTCTTATATCCTTCATTTGGAGTCGGAATTTCGCCCACTAGTATTTTATCCTATGTGCTTTCCCCATAGAAACATTTGGTTTATTATATAGTTTATTTTGAGATATATTGTGACATGCTTTTGGGATGACTCTTATTTAGGATGTTCTAAACAATGGAAGTGATTTGGCATGATCATAAGAGTTGTACCCCCTATGGTGTTCGGGTGTGGGTCCTCTATATAAATATTGGTACCCCCAATAGTGTTATTGTGTAGGTCACATATCTATTATTTGGTAACCCCCTAATGTACTAGGGTTCAGGTCCTCTAACTACTATGTAGTCCCCCCCCCCATGGGGTTGCGGGGTGGTTTCTCTATACATTGAGTAGTACCACCCAAGAGAGTTAGGGCGCGAGTCCTATATATACCGAGTTGTACCCCCAAAGAACTGGGGACCAATTCATATATCTTATGAGTGGTACAGCCCTATGGAATAAGGGTGTGGGTCCTCTACCTACTAAGTGGTACCCCACATGGAAATAGGGTTTAGGTTCTCTATCTACCAAGTTTTACCCCCAATCGGATCGGGTGTGGGTCCTCCATACATTGAGTGGAACCCCCTTCCACAAAAGAATGTGGTTTCTATTGTTTTATATTTTGTCCCCTAAACTTTTCTACCTAGTGGAAAGGCATAGAGACACTATAAAATTACTTATTTGGACTGACATGTGAGATACTAAATATCGTTGGTGGAATATTCAAACTGATGGCACTCTTTTCTAGGATAGGATGTAGGATGGAGTTCCCCTTTACCTTTTTTTCTGTATTCTTTGGTATGAGCATCGTCACAAACACACAGTTATATATATATATATCCATGTTGTTCGATTCAGTTTACTCTCTATCATTGGGTTTAGATTTCAGTCTATTCTTATCATATCACTCACTGATCCCCATTAGCTTTCAATGTATCCTACTTGGTATGTATATACTCACCCCTAATTGGGTTTCCCATATGTGTCTTATATTATGAAGATTATAGATAATTCGGAATAAATTATAGAGTATATTAGGGATACATGGTGAATTTGACTTTATACGGTGATCATATCTAAAAGATTTGGCGCTAGGATTTCTCTTTATTTACTTTACAGTTTTTTTAAGTTGGGACATATTTTTGGTTTGGTGTGTATTTTTTCCTTTAAATTTTTATTTTATACCATCATAATTATATATAAATTAGAGGTTTTTACATCCATGGTTATTCTCTAGATATTCCATATTTTTATTATTATTCATCTACACTTTAACATTAACGTTATTAGGTGTGTGAATACAAGTACATCAGGCAATGGTGTCCCATATTTTCTATGCCTCCATTTCTTATCAGCACCACAAGCATATAAAGGTGATCTTGGGATAGGTTTGGATTGATCCCCTTGGGGTCGGGTCATGAATGATTGGTATCAATGTATTTCATTCATTGTTATGGTTTTTCAAGTAAACCACTTTCATGGATTTGGTTGGGACATAGGAAAATGATTTAAACATATTTAGGTAGTGGATTTTCAACCTAGGGACCTAGTGATATGTGGGAAGACGATTTATCCAATCACTATGAATTTTACTACCTTCCTTTTGACTCGGTGTACCATGACATTGGTTTTTGGGATAAATGGTTCAATTATCATATTGGATTGAGTCCATTGACTGTCCTTCTTGATTCATCTCCCCATGTAATATATATATATATATATATATATATATATATATGCTTATTCAATTCTGGTAAACCCTACTTAAAATTTTAGTATGGCTCTATAATGACATCTAGAAAGGTTACATGTTCTGGATCATGATGATGATCGGAGGAGGGATGAGGCCTCAGTTCAGGTTCAATCCAATGAGATTTTTCCTCCGCATGGAACTGCAGAAGTATCCCCACATGTCTAACAATGGGTCATTCTAGTAGAGTATGGTAAATATTCATATAGAATTACACACTTATGATGTTCTAGGTCCACAGTTCACTAAAGGTTCATGGTGTTCAAGATCCCATGGAAGTTTAGGATGAAATATATTTATTGATCCACATCTTCAATCTAATCTGTACAACGATTGATTAGGTGGTTCTGATGGTGAAATCTATATTTCATGCATATATTTTATGGTATTATAAGGTATTGGGTTTTTATTTAATTGAATAATATTTCCAATTTTTAAATGGATGAACTTGTAATCATTTTTATGGAAGGAAGATAAAATTTGTGAAAAATAAATTAAAGGAAGTTAATTTATGAGCATAAAGACACTTCACACAAATTTTCTTCGCTTACAGCGTGACACTTGATTTTTGGGGGTACAACAGTGCTATTGATCAAGATAAGAGAATTTACACATCATGTAAATACCATAAATGATGTGACTTTTGAGGGGATGATATTTTCAATATATATGCCAAAATTCTTGATGCCTTCTCTTCTAGTGAGAATATAGATACTAAACGATATGTAAAACATTATCCATTGTGATGCCATCGAGAAACCAAAAAATAAATGAGATGAGACCAACAGTTTGATGTGATTTTCTGTAAATGAACCCCACAAACACAAATTGAAAGATATATGGGACAAAAGTTGGGAGAGAAATTCCAAAGGATGAATTCTATGCACGAGGTGACGATCCTATGCCATGCTTCTCCATCATTCATTACTAACATTATTCTTCAAGAAAACATGATGCTAATTATCAGAATTCATAGAATGAGATAATAGTTTCATTAGTGTTTGGTAATGCTATTTTAGTGGGATGTTCAACATAGGGATTATTTCTATCTAATTTTTTTATTTTTTGGGACACTATTTATCAATTTCAATTCATCTTATTTTTGTATTACATGACCATTGCTACATTCATAGTATTATAATTTTTTTGTAGCAATTTATTTTCTAATTTTGTGTATGAAAATTATGAAATCTTGAATAGTAATGTTTAAATAGGGTTTTGGGTAGCCTAGTTTTGAGAATTCATTTAGTAGATGACCATTTCAATGGTGCAGTCAAAGGATTAGTAAATGGTACCCAGACCAAGGATCCATTTTTACCAAATTCTAACACCAAACCTTAATATATGAATTATATATTAGAATCCATATATCAAAAACCATAAAATCATTAAACCTAAAAGGACTATCTATTGTTTTCAAACCTAATATGTTATTCACTTTATTTTCTTATCCAAAAAGAACAAAACAATTGAAATTTATATTTCTTTTATTAATTTAAAATGTACAGATGATCCCTATGGATTCAGCACTGAAGATATCCCAATACAATATTTTTAGTTAGGTTTTCTGAGTTTTATAATTTATTAAATTTTTGTATCCCCATGTGAAATTAACTACACCCTACGATTTTTCTCCTGACATCTATCATTTCCCATGTTGGTGTTGGGAATTCATGGATTCTTGTTATGTAGATTCATGATGAGTTAAACATCCCATGGACCAGTTTCTAGTAGTTGTTTCATCAGGAGTAATACCCTACTAGGTTGTTCTTGGTTATGATTTATGAGCTTCTAAAGATTTAGTAGGAAGGGATTATAGTGGATGAGTATGTATTCAGGTTCACAGAACATACATGGTACTCCCTCGATATGATCTATGATGGCTACATATGAGGATGAATGTTTTAGTGGGGTCCCTATATAGATAAAAAGTCTATCATAGTTCCATTGAGCATTCCCACCCCTACCAATGTGTTGGTGAACTTCTCTTTCATGATCTATGTATCACAGAGAGATGGAGGGGCTGAATTAGTGATGTATTTTTCTTTTTTATGTTACTTTTATTGGAAAAAACCTTCGCTTCATGTTAAAGAGTTTCTTCTATGCTAAACACACACAACCACAAGAACACAAGATTTTCAAGTTTCACTACTCAACAAGTGTAGCTATATCCTTGTTATTGTATAGAAATAATATAGTACCACAAAATCCAATAGAATACGATCATTTGATGTGGAATAAAATGAGTAGGATATACCATTACACTCATGTAGCACTCGGAAAATAATACACATGTGTGTGTGCCCCCTCTTAGAACAAATAGGGAATTATAGTATTTCAGTGCTTCTTTACAATTGAGCTAGTGGATTATATGAAGTAAAAATATTCACTTTCTTACCTAGAAGCCGGAAAGAACTATATTACGCACAACTGAATACGATCAGATACCCCAAATCTTTTGTGCACTCTTTTAGGTGTCTTGTGTGCAACTTTTATGCTATGAATGTATTATTTGACATTTGTTTCCAAAAACACCTTTTGTGCAACTTCAATCTTGTGCACCACTCCCTTATTGCACGCAACTTCTTCTTCTTGCCTGCAAATCAATTTCATTCATGCAGTCTCTTTTTATTAATATTTTTCGACACCTTATATCTCAGGATATCTCTAAGAGTCAAGCACACAAAATGTGATAGGGTCTCCTTTTATTTAAATACCTCATTTACCCCTGCGTGCAAAATTACCAACGGGTCATGCATGATCCTGACACGTCGCAAAAAACAACGATTGGTGTCGCATTTGGCACAAATGTTTCTTTCTCACCAAACTCAGCTTTCATGCACTTTGGAAAGCTTCCACACACTTCCTTTGACATTTTCTGAAGTTCATACTGTGAATTATGCATGGCAAGCAAAACCTCATTTTTTGATTCCTTTGGCGTGCATGTTTCTTTCATGCCAATTCATCTATATTTCGTGAAACCATACCTTTCGAAGCAATTCTCCAATCATTAGTGAAACCTCTTATTTCACACACTTAAATCCATTAACATTTTCGGATGTTTGGACCTCATATCATGTCTTACGTGAAAGATTCCAAACAACCTTCAATCTTGTGCTCAAAAACCAATCTTGCATGTAGAACACAATCTTTCGTACATGCCTCTCCTTCTATATATTTTCATGTTCATATCATGGAACTCCACTAGCTCGAAAAAAACCAATCCATCTTAAAACATGCGTGAAACATACATTTCAAAAAACACTATTCTTCATTTCTTGATTTTCTAGCCCTATAATTTGGAAAACACTAGAATACGGTTACACTTTAAAATGTTTTTTTGTGCCACCTCCAGATTGTCTATTACTTTTTCATTTATCTCTTCACTAAATCCAATAACCATTCTTCAGATCTCATCATTAAAAGAACCATCATGATATATATCCTTTGATATTCTAGCATTAGCATCATCAGAGTTCCAATGGCAAGTATGGAAACATCAATTTCTTCCAGTAGCATCATCCAAACTAATCAAAATTGTTTATGACTTACATCATCGTTTCTCCCCCTTAAATTCATTATGATTGCATAAAATGTTATTCTATATTAGGATATTTTTGAAATAAAAATTAGCAAATCATCTTCTAGTTTACATGTCCTTTACGAAGTGAATTGACATATCTTCTTTGACAACAAAAAACAACACTCTATAATATAAAACTCTTCTTACTTCCTTATCTAACCAACATTGACCCAACAGTTGGAGTGAGCACTACTGATGGAAAGCATTCAGTTAGAGGGATATCGAGGATCTATAGTTAGAATTAGGTGTTTCACGGATGATTTTTCTATAGTATCCAACAGATGAAAATTAGTAGGATATTGGAGATAGAGATCTCCCCATGACCAGACTCAAGCATGTGTTCACATTACTAGAAAAAACAGGCAAGGGAAGAACTGACCCTTTATCAGTGCTAAAAAAAGCGCTGATAAAGGGGGTCTTTATCAACACTAGAAAAAAAAGCACTGATAAAGGGGGGATTATTCATCACTAGAAAAAAGCATTGATAAAGGGGGCCCTTTATCAGCACTCAAAAAAAGGGCTCACAAAGGCCCCCCTTTATCAGTACTTTTTTGAGCACTGATAAAGAGGTCCCTTTTGTCAGTGCTTCTTTTAGTAGCGCTGATAAAGGGGGGATTTATCAACTCTGAACAATTTTATATTTAAAAGAAAAATCATCAAAAATAAATTATTGTTATATAAGTATATTTATTCGTATATAAATTCAAAATATATTTTTTAAATATGTTTTATATATTTATAAATAGACTACTACATTTAATATATAAGAAATTTAGGGTTAATGCCTTTAAAATATTTTTAGGAAAATATTATTAATTGACAATTTTCAAATTATTATCGATTGAAAATTATTTAATAACAATTTGAAGACACAAAAAAGAAAAACAAATAATAAAATGTCTAAAATATGTTGAAAATTTAACTCAATCTTCAAACGGACATAACATTTGATCTGGGTGTCCGTTTGAACTCTACAGTATATCAAATTGAATCCTATAACGTTTTTTACATTCTTGTGATGGCATAAAAATCTTAGTCACATTTTGTGAGGGCAAAAAGGCCCAAAAGGCCTCCAAAACTGAGTTTTTAGTCAGGAAACCCCAATTTGTTAACATTGAAACATGTATAACTTCTGATCTGGATGTCCGTTATCCTTGTACCACATATCATATCGATGATTGTTTCATTTTCTTCGATTTGACTGGTTGTGGAGTTGAAACAAGCTTCTCTATTATACTTTATGGTCATGTTTACATTCAATAGCTTTACAAATACACTTGTTTATGTATTTATTCGTAAATATATATGTGTCTATGTGTGTGTGTGTGTGTTTGTGTGTGAGTCTGTGTGTTGTATATATATATATGTATTTATGTATGTATTTATTTATAAACACACGTAAAAAACATATTTTTTCATAAATGTATTTAAAAATAATCTTATAAGTATATGTTAATATAAAAATTAATATACGTATAAACAATTATAACTATATATATATATTAATATATGAATGAATATATATATACTAATATATGAATAAATATATTTATATTAATATGAATCTATATAAATACAAAAATAAATATAACTATACATATATATATATATAATGATAAATTTCATTAAATAGTGAAAATAACGAAATAACATAGTGGTAAATGTGCAGCCGCGAAAGGGGGAGGTTGCAGGTTCGAGTTTGGGTGGAGAAAAAGGTGGTGCGAGCGTGTGAGGATGTGCAGGAAGGGTAGCTCGCAGGTGACCTCCTAGCACTGATAAAGGGGTGGTCAAGCACTGATAAAAGCTCTCCCCGCGCATTTTTGATTATTTTTAAATTTTTTATGAATTTTTTTTGAATTTTATCAGTATTTTTGAAAAAGAGCTGATAAAGGAACCTTTTACCAGCAATAAAAAACACTAGTAAAGGGTTCTTTTATCAGTGATTTTTTTAGCGCAGATAAAAGTGGCCTTTAATAGCACTTTTCAGAGTGTTGATAAAAGGGACCCCCGCTATATTAGCACTGAGCATTATAGCACTTTTTTAGTGCTGCTAAAGCCCATTTTGAGTGTTGATATAGGGTATTTTTGTAGTAGTGTCAGGTGGTACATGGACCACATTGAGGACCATGGATGCTCGGAAAGGGTAAATTCCATGCACGTGATGGGTGATGCCATATGGAACATGATTAACTAACTCGATGTTCTTAGGGTGAAAATATGATAGCAGATGGACCACTGCAGAAGAGAAAACAATATGATTAGATATCTCATAGGAGGGGGTAAAGAGGCCCCTAGGGAGGTGATATGGATGAGAATAAGTTCAATCTCTGGGAGAGGGAGCTATGGGTGGTGAAAAATGATATGAGATCCTTCCACCACCACCACTAGGATACCCAAATCAGGCTCTGAGAGCTGTTGGTCGGGACTACAGATTGGTACAAGCGATGGATACATTAAACCCAACATTACAAAAGAACATAAGAGTTATGATCAATGTTTATTCTCCGATTTATTATGTATTAGAGGACACGATAGAGGGTTATTAATTCATATCATTACTCTAAATGTGAGAGACGGTGCCCCCAATTGAGGCTTTATCCCAACAGATTTGTCTTATGGTTCTTAATATGAAAATTTATTATAAATAATTTATCTATTGATAGTTTTATCTATCACTTGGTTGGGGGATGTTCTCATGGGACCTTTTGGTTAACATGATAGATCCATATTAATAAATCCTATGTATAGATTAATTGTTCCTAGTCTGAGTCCGAATCAGCTATCACCATAGACATGTCAGATTCCTTCCCACTGATGGGATGAGATTATCCTTTTTGGGTGATGAATATCTCGTAGAAGGATGAGCGGGTTTTTTATTAGTATTCATAAATACATAACCTATAATTTGTAAAGTGAATCCCTTTGTGCATCGTGATATTTAGGCATCTTCAATACTTTAGTCATGGAGGATATTATATACGTATTCCCCAAAAACAATCTGGGACTACATTAATGGATATAGATAGTGTTTTTCAAATAACTTCATTCTGGGTCCACTCTGATATCTTTTATGGAATATCGGATTTCCCCTACCAAGGACTTGGAGTTGTGGTTGATGTTGGAGGACCTTTGAGATAAAGGTTTCATCCAGTCTAGTGTCTCCCCCTGGGAAGCTGTAGTGTTGTTTTTTAAAATGTAATAGGAGAGGTTATAGATTTTTGTGGATTCTAATCAGCTGAACTAGGGCATGATAATTAACAAGTACCCATTTATAAGGATTGATAAAATCATTGATCAGTTCTGAGGTACGAGATGTTTCTTGATGAACGATCATAGTTTGACTACCACCAGTTTAGAGTTATCAAGGCTGATATTTTGAAACTGGCATTAATATATCACTATGGACACTATGAGTTCCTTGTGAGTCACTTGAGTGAGATAAATACTCCCCCAACAACGTTTATTTATTTGATGAACCATATATTCCATCCATACCTGGACATGTTTTTTATTATCTTCATTTATGACATATTCATATACTCTCTGTTGGAGGAGGAGCATGAACATCCCTTAAGGGTGGTCTTAGATATTCTTTGGGTGTACTAAATTTATAGTAATCTCTCTAAGTGTTAGTTCTAGAATAATTAGGTTTAATTTCTAGGTAATATCATTTCTATTCATGGTTTAGCTTAGGACCTAGTGAATATCGATGAATTGTTTTCTTGGGATCTACCGTAGAGCATGTCAGAGGTTTGGACTTTCTTTATCATGGTGGGGGTAATATAGATGTATTTTAGTGTGATTCTCTAGAATTTAAACCCCTTGGACCACAATAACATTTTAAGTGTATCATTTTACCTATAACGAGCTGTTCTGGAGAGCCTTGGAAGAGTTGAGGGGGATACTGATGAGTGCTATAGTTTTGATAATTTCATAAAGGATAATGGAATACATCATGAATTATGATGACTTCTATTTTGGGTTTACCTGTATGTTGAGTAAAATGATGAAAATGATCACAAATGGGTCATGAAATTTGAGACCCCATGAGAACAACTATAGGACTCAGTAACTAGTACTTGTTGTTGTATTCATCACTTTAAGGATCTGGAGACACTAACTTATAGGATAGTTCATTATGGATTACAAATATCACCAAAGTATTTGGTATCCCTTCAAAAAGAGATATTGAACTTGAGATAGAGTCATCGGTTGGAGATCCTATCAGTATATGAGTTTGAGATAATCTATACTCTATAGAAGTGAAGCATTATTGGAGATGACCATTGCAAGAAGTACCAAGCATGTTTGGTACAAGATGATACCATGCAGTTGTATTCTCTACATATAACCCCTTTTGATAAAGAGGGTGTATATTTTCCTTAGTCTATAGTGTTAAATTCTTCACACCGTATTTATTTAAAAGAGTTCATGTTTTGGGACCTCAACTTTGAGGTCTTACATGAAAATATATCGTTAAGATATTCACCTGAAGGAATCAAGGAAGGAGTTAATCACGTCATCATTTTCTAGGAATGAACTATCTTCCAAGTCAAAATATAGGAGGAGGTGATGAGAAAGATACACACATCTCCTATGGTTGTACATATATGTGTCTAGAATACATAAAAATACATTTAATGGATGTTTTTTGAGTCAAAATAAAATATAGAATGGCTCTATTCATCTAATGGTGCCAGAACATCATGCTGGTGGTGGTTGATCACTATGTTTCCATAGGTTTGTTATAGCCCCTTGAGATCCTGAAGTGTAAATGGGATGAAATTTTCCTGGGCGTTTTGAAAGGGATTCCACCGACTGTGAAAGGCCATGTTGCAATCTGGAAAAAAATATCGATGAATCATGAATGAATCACACTTATTTACCATCAGGGAGTGGAGTTCTATAGAGATTTTGTGAGAAATATATTTATATGAGATTTTTTACCTTTATGGGGTTTCCTAGACTATTTTCTCAAATTTTGATGCATATTTCTGGTCGTCATTTTTGAGTGGCCTATAGGAAGCATTATGGGACTATATAAGGTTGTGTACAACCTTCCACCCCCTAATAGATTGGAATATCGATAACATAATCATCATGCTTGATGATATAATGAGGGAATTCATGTTATATTTTGACTAAATTTAGGAGGATAACTTTCCTCTAGAAGAGTTTTCATCAAAAAACATATACCACTCTACTATTAGCATGAAGACTTTTGAGGCCCTGTACGAGAGACTCTATAGGTTAAAATTGTGCCAAACATAGATTTAGAGACATATTCAATTAGTTTAGATAGGTTTTAGAAAATGGTAGAAAATGTCCAAGTCATTTGTGAGTGGATGAGGATAACCCAATGGAAACAGAAATTTTAATCATATCATTGTCATATTACTAAGGAGTTATACATGAGAATTTTTTTTAAAAGATTAATCCCATGAAAAGTATTATGGGGGTTTAGATGGGGATGAATTCCATCCATGAATGTCATCGAGATGTTCATGATATTTCATAGGTTTGGAGAGGAATATTACCACCTATCACTATCCCCACAGTTGGATTAGGTTTATGACATATTCCATGTGCCACAGATGAGAATGTATGTGCATGTCCCCACACATAATGGTGACTAGGGTAATCTAGACCTCAATGATGGAAAAACGTTTGGGGAAAAGCTATTGGATATCGAGGATAGGTTAGAGAGGACATTGTGTGGATGGAACATTCCCTTGGGTAGTGTATTGTGGCATCATGTGAGCATACATGAGAGCTACTTGAAGTAGGGGATCCATATGCAGGCTCAGTATCATGACTTTTTGTCATGTTTTTTATTTCTTGGGATAAAAAATGAATATTAGAATGATGAAGATACCTTGTTTTTTCTTTCTAAGACTTTAAAATAAATCTAGAAATATTTTCAAAGCTATGCCATGTGATGAAATGTGATTCTGAAGCAATTGTTCCCTGAATTAACAATATAACGACAATAAATATATATTTTATCACATGTATTAGTTTTTCTTAATAAAAAAGGGATATTTCATAAGATGAATCTCATATCAAATATTATAGACCACAGTTGAATCTAGAATATGAGGATTACCCAAGTTAAGTCCTTAAATTGGTTAGCATGGGGCGTTTAGATATCACGACCATTGGCAGGTGCATTAAAATTAAATTAATTAAATAATTTAATTATTTTATTTAAATGAAATAATTTTAAAAATATTTATATTCATATTTATGATGAGTCTACAGGTTGGTCGACATAGAATGATAGAGAATTAATATTTTTTACATCTATTTATCATTGTTCAATTGGATTCAGATGATGATGGGACTTCATATCCAAGAATTTCAAGACACTCTAAAATCAATGGACCGTTTCATTTATTACTGATCATTCACATCATTTAGGAATGATCCAAATTTTGGTTAGACCCATGAATTTTTTGGCACTGCCACTATGAATTAAATTATTTGAGCCTGATCAATTCTATTTCTTGATATACATTTATTTCAACACTTTGTATGCACTTGTGTACCAGTTTTAATTTATTATTATGTTTTCCTACATAGGGAATCCCAATTTTTTTCATTAAACATGAACTATTGGAAAAAAATCGTTAAAATACATTTATTATACATTTCAACCAATATTTCATTACATTTTTTACAAATTCGCCAATGAGGTCATGGTTTGAAATTTACATGTGTTTCCAAGATTGATTGGAAACTCAAATTCATTGTGGAGACATGTAAGAGGAATGGTTTGGAGAATTAGGAATAGATTTAAAGGATTATCTAGATGTGGGTCATGATTTTTTGAACAGGGGACCAAATCAGATTTGGAAGCATTGAGAAATGTGTTTAGGGAATACAAAGAACCCCATGGATCAACAGAGATTCTATTTCCATCCATAGAATGGAACGAAATGTGGATAATAGTACCCTTCATTCAGTTTATGGAGATCCTGTGGTTTATATGGATATGGAGAATCGAGATCTGGAATGCCTTGAATGGATCTAGATTTCTAAAATAATTATAACTACATGATGTGAATTGTGATGAATATGCATCGAGTATTAACCCTATGTCACTGGAAGCTAGCGTTTTGGAAATGATAAGGATCACACATCATGCAACTAGGTTACCTTCCGTGTGAACATCCCTAATTGGAAAAGCCAGGTTCTAGAGCACACAAGCAGTTCCCCATGTGGGAGAACATTTTGTGTACCTAATTACATAGACGTGGGCACGTTTATGATGACACAACTAGGGGCATGGGTAGGAACATGGGGGGATAAGGAATGTCATGTTGTTACCCTACCTACAGTCTAGTTAAACATGTCAAATGAGCTGTTTTCTAGATTGGACACATCTAGGTGTAAAATAAGTACAACATGTCCTGTAGGTCCCCATACACACTGTATACCACTTATTTGTTTTTTGTAACCATATACCTCCTGTATTGCCTTCATTTAGATTTATATTTGGAACAATGAGTGGTCTATCCCATGTTTTGTTTCCATGTTGAACATGTTATTGGTCTCCATTGTGTCGTTCAATATATGATGAAATATTATATATTCACGATGCTTATTTATTGAGTGTCACCCCCTGACATACCCAACATTTGGTCCTCTACAAACCGACTGGTACCCCCAATAGTGTTAGGGAATCATTCCTGTATATACTTAGTAGAGCCCACAATAGAGTTAAAGTGTATGTCCACCATCTACTGAGTGGTGTCCCCTATGGAATTAGGGAAAATTCCACTATCTATTGATTATAACCCCTTATTGAATTAGGGAATGGGTTCTCAAAAAACTAAGTGGTACCCCCAATGGAATTATGTTGTGGGTCTTATATCTACCATGTCGTACCCCTACCAGATATGAAACAATTCCTCAATAAACTAAGTGGCACCCCCCCCCCCCGCCATGATGTACTAGGAAGTGGGTCCTCTTCTTGAATATTATGTCCCCATGAATTTTTTTTATAGTGTTAAGGCATGTGATATCCCCATAAATACATATTTATACTGACATGTTAGAATATGGGTATCATTTATGGACTCTTGGAATAGATGAAACACTTTACTAGGTTGGTCTGTGAGATGGAGACCACCTTTTTATCTCATTTGAGATTCTTTGGTTTTATAATATTTATATATTTATCCATGTTTTGGATTCTGTTTTCTCTCCTTCATTAGGATATGCTAACAATCTATTATCATCAGCTCTCTCACTACTCCCCTTCTTCTTTTGGGGCATCCTATTGGGTATGTATATACTCACTCTAGCATGTGATTTTCCCACACATGTCACTCCATATATAAATAAACAATATTCTAGTGGAAATTATAGAGTAACATCGGGATACATGATTCATTTAACCACATATGGTGCTTAGAACCTGAATATTTGGAGCTAAGATCTCTCACTATTGTATGTTTTATTTTTTTAGGTTGGGTTATCTTTCAGTTGGGGCATGCATTTATTCCCATTACTTTTCAGATTACACTTGCGTACTCATGTACAACCTTGTGGTTTTTAAATGAATGATTATTCTCTAAATATTACATCATATTATTATTATTCCTATTCACTTCTTTGTAGATATGGTCAAGTGTGTGTATACATTCATATATAAAAAATGCCTCCAATATTATTTATGAATTTTAGATCATTTCTCCACCACTATCCAATGGAGGTAGTCATGGGTACTTGCTTCCCAAGCCCAATTAGGACATGCCATGACTAGAAAATTTGAAAATAGAATAATAGAGTGATATATTCATTTTTGAGAGAATTTCACAAATAGGATCAAGCATTTTGGATATGGTGATAATGGTATAAGTTAATGATGGATGGTCCCATTGCCAAAAAATTGAAATCCAAAAACAACACTAATTTAGAATGAGGAGGAAATCCAAAAAATAAAAAAAAAATAGAAAAAGTGGGATAGGGAAGATATAGGGAAGATAAAAATAGAAAAGGAGAATGAAAAAACCACTCAAGGATAATGATAGATACAAAAATGAATAAAATACATTTAGAGTAACCCTACCCAGAGAGAAAACTGTAAAAATGAATAGCCATTACGTTCACTAAAAAAATACAATTATATCATTATACATTAAGGTATTTCCAATGATTAATTCATTCAAATATAATTCATATAACATGATACTGAAATGATAAATATCCTATTGGGGTTTCATATTTATGTTATTCCTCATTTATGGTCATGAAATAGAATAATTAATTGGGCTAAAATATTATGATCAATGTGAGTTTGTGAACATATAGAGACATGAAGTTCATTCTCAGGACACAGGTTTGACTTGGGTTCAGGATAGATCTATGATTATACCATTTTAGATTTTAAATATATCTTTACTAGTATAATTTTGATAATTGTTTCACAGCAGTCACAATTATATGAGTTCAACTATGTAAGGTACACATTAGGTAAATATTTATACTTTTATTATATTATTAATATAGTAAAAGGGTTAATCTAGTTTTTTGTTTGTTATGTTTTCGATAATGTGGTGTGGTTTTCATAACCAAGAACTGATTTTCACTCATGTATTATGGGTATGAAATTATAACAATGATTGAGTTGGTGTATATCCATACCATATATATTGATATAAAATGAATAAATATGATTAAATAATTAATATGTGACATATTCATTGATATTAATAGTATATATTGTGTTCTTCAACCATGATAAATATTTACTCAAATAATTTAGAATATATGATTGATCATAATTGTGTTTTGTATGTTATTTGTCTCAGGGGTTTACTCATTGACATTGGTCATTATGTATTATATATTATTATTAGAATTTTTTATATTGATAAAATTATTTTATAGTGACCAAGACATATCTTTCTATAGAAAGTGTATAACTAACATTGTTCTATAGTTAGTCATTTAAAAATATTTTTTATTTTGTAATTTCTAATAATTATCCACACTAAAAAGGACCACATGGTAATATAAATAGATTAAATGAGAGACTAAAAGACAATATATTCAGTAAATTAAACGTGCATGTTCTGATATGGACACATTTCTATATGTGATATAATTTTGTTTCTTATGATAAAATTTTATTTCATAGAGTGATATAACTGAATGGTATCTATCACTAGAAGAAATATCTATGTTATATTAGATATCACACATTACCATATCATTTATTCCATACAAAGCTATCATATATTTGACTAAATTTTATGAGAAGAAAATTTGGAATTGAAATAAATAAAAATGTATTTTCAATCGTAATAAATAAAGAGTCGTTTTTAATGATTAATGAAATATAAGATACAAAATTTCACACTTTGAGAGTATTTTTGAAACACCTTGGTATTCAATTGACCCCTTAGAGAGTCAAAAAATGGGTTAAATAATAATGGTTAAATGAAAGTTAATTGTTTCCGACTTGAGATATATAATGTCAAAAATATCTATTATTTAATTATATTTTATCAATAAGGTTTTTGTAGTTTATGAAATATTTCAGAAATCCTGCAATGTATTTATAAAATTTATTTTCATAATTAATTGTGATCTTAATATTTGTGTATAAACATCAATGAATGTAAAAATATTATATGGATGAAATAATATCACAAGAGTAGGTAAAGAAGTACGATATAGTGTTGGGAAGAAAAATGAAAATTGTTATATATCAACTTGATCCTATGAATTTTTAAGAGGGGAAAATTTTTATTGGAAATACATTCAACCATAAATATTAACGAATTTCAAAGACAAATATCAAGGAAAGTAATAAATATCCATAAATATATGTAAATAAAGGTTCTCATAAAGACCATTGTGGATAAACTAAATTTTTTTCCAATATACCCAATTATATTTTAGTCCATGACTAGTTGATTTTGAAAGATATAATTAGATAGAGGGGGAACATGAAAAATAATGTTCAGATGGAAAATATTAGGTTCCAAAGTAAGATAATGATTATCATCCATGGTTTTAAAAAAAAACAAAATCCTTTTGTTGACGATGTTTTGTGTGTGATGTGAAATGTGGATAGATATACTCCCCAAATTTAATTTACTATGATTCCATAATAATAATTTTTTATAAAAAAAGATTATTGTTGAAAAAATTGATACATTTGAACTAATGGATTTTGAGAAGTGAATAATGAAACACAAATGAACATAATAAGTCGTTTGATTTATGTTTCCACCAGATAAATCAGAAAAATAGTTTAGATGTGTTAGCATGATGAGTGGGGGAAATGGAGAAACATGGTTGAGAAAAACAACTAAAAAATGTTGTTTACAAATATGAACATGAATTTTATTCCTTTTCCATTAACCATTTTCTATTTAATTTTTTCTAATAATATCGGGAATTTGAGGTGAAGCATGATCTTAGGAAAGGAACCTAAGTAATAGTGTCGTCTATCGATTCTGGATAGCCATGATGAAGATGTCACCATCAATGTTGAATATCAAAATTTATATTTTGGAAAATATTATTATGGTATCATCATTGATGAAGTTCAATGAAGTGGTTGTTGTAAATACATCAATGATAATTGGAAATGTTTATATGTCTACACATCCACAAAAAGGATACCCATTTTTCTATATTCTCTTGATGAACAGTCATGTGTTTCATATTATGAAGAGCTCAAACATTATAAGGATCATAAGAAGTGTCTCTTTATATCGTTTATAAGTGGATAAGGATAAAAAAGATATTGTAATTATCATATAATTCTTATTTTAATTAATATTGATTGTGCTTGTGTAATATTCATTGGAAAGTGATGACTATCAAATTCCTTAATAAATGGAAATTTAAATAAGTCATAATTATGAGGTTGGTGGGGAGTAATTAAAACCAATGTTATAAAAAATTTGATTTACATTAATTCTTTTTAAATGTTTTTTGAATATTGATTAATAGTTTTAAGGTGATTTAAACTATAAAATATATGTATCAAAATTGGTATTATCCTAGAAAATAGTTCAAAATTATTTACCAAACATAAATAGTTCTCATTTTATTTGGTATCATGATCAGTTAAAAGTGTAAATACATTTTTATAGATTAAGACCTATTTTTTTACATCAGGGATGGATCATGTAGGCCAGGAGTGAGATGGTCGATGGTACATTTCTTAAGAATGAATTTATACAGACTTCCCAATTTATTTATGTTTCTTTTCAATGAGGGGGGATAAATTGAAATGACTGAATGAAGTGGAATTGGGGGACTAAGAATAAAACAACATATTCACATAACATTATTATGGTATTTCAAATCATTACAAAATGGGATATTATTGATCACACATTATTTGAGATGTACATGTTTTCAAGGAATTATTTTCATGGAATCTAAATATTTTGGTAAAGACGAAGTATATTGGATGTTGGATAAAGGTGGTTGATGGAGAATTTGTGAAGTGTTGTCCCATGACCAATCAAGTGACTTCTTGAAGAGTCATACAATTGATCACATGAAGAATGAGAACCAACAATATTATGGGACACTCATGTGACCCCATGAACAATAAGTACCAGCACATGGAAGGTGAATCAAGTGACCTCATGAAAGACACACACCTACTTCAATAAGGTTCACTGAAGTGAACACTTCATGAACAAGTTACATAATTCATTATGAAATTCAGACCCCCACATGGTAAGTAATGTAACCATGGACATGAATATTAGAGGATGTGATTCTGGATAAGAACATTTGGTCATGGGATAGTGGAAACATATGATTTGAGAAATGGAAGAACTAGAAGGTGATATGTAATTAAATTTATAAAAAGTTAAATGTTATTCAATGAGTCAGATATTATTGTATATTTTATCATGAATCTTTTAATATGTTTTTGGATGAGGGGATAAAGGAATGAATAATGTTTATATGTGAATAAGATTACATTTTTCACCTGGTAGAAGAAATGCATAACCATATATGAAAATTATCATATGTGATATGCATAAGGAAATATTCAAATGTGATTTTTTAATATAGGGAGATATTTATAACTAAAATCATTATAGTGTGTCCAACCATCTATGCAAATATATATTGATATTCATAAATTTTGATATGTGATTGGTTACATAGGTGAATGGTTCAGATATAAAAATTTATTGTGAATATGAGTATCTATTCTAAAAAAACTGTCCATGATTGATGATAAACCACAGAAAGGTAATATAACATAGATTTAATGGGAAATTACATGAATGTGAAGAATAAATCTTTAATTTAGTAGATTTCATGTATGCTGATATTTAGTGTACTAAACATCACAATGATTCTCATTGTGATTCTAGCATTATAAAATTTTAAAAGTAAGAGGGAACTAAAGATCTTTTATCCCCACATGGTTTCTAAATAAATATAAATAATTTTTTCCTTATTTATGATATTCATTTATTAAAAAATAACATAGATATTGTGATTCAATAATTTTTATGGAATAAGAATGAATTTTTGTGAACAATATCCAATCAAAAATTATTCTATGTAGAGGTCTACGATGTTGTTAAAGCTGAAAATGAACATAAGACACTATTATTGTTTGAATTAATGATCTGAATACATCAATTATCATTTAAATATAAGAGTATGAACTCCATAAGACTTATCATAAGAGTATGATGATTATTTTTTGAAATTTACACTGAGCATAATTCTCTATGATCATAAGACTTCATGAGCATATGACTTCATATGGGAATAAAAATGGAGCATAAGACTTTTTAAATAAATATAAAATCCTTATAAACCACTAATAAATATATGATTTTAGATATTGATAAGAAATTACATTTATGAGGATTTCATGGAATAAAGAATGAAAATTTTATCATGAGTTTTTGATGTCATTAATGAAAAGAAGAATTCATGAACATGTCGCTATTAAATAAAACTATTATTCTGTATATGGTGAGATTAAATTCTAAAATAAAAATAAATGAAATAAAAAAATATGTTTATAAATGAAGGATAATGGAGTTGAGTGATTTTTCTAAAAATGAATATAGATCAATAATTTCATTTACTAGAGATCCATGTATATTCATATTTTTTCTAAATTCATGTGAATTCTCATTTGATGAAGTAATGGTTTTAATGAATGAAAAATAATCCATATTT
Source organism: Viscum album (assembly GCA_963277665.1). Classification (NCBI taxonomy): domain Eukaryota; kingdom Viridiplantae; phylum Streptophyta; class Magnoliopsida; order Santalales; family Viscaceae; genus Viscum; species Viscum album. The sequence goes on from OY728135.1 coordinate 349,016,951, forward strand.
ACTCTATATTAAAATACAATTGTAATGTGTAGGAGGTATTTTGCGATAATGTGTTTTATCATGGTGTTTTTAATTCTAACTCATCAGGAATTTAAAATATGAAGAATTTAAAAATAGTTAAAATGGATTTGGTTGATATTAGTTATAGATGATCTCATATGATTTGAATTACCATAAAACTAAGTAGTTAATGTAATGCAATCAAATGGTATTATTAATTTCGAATAAGGAGAGGAAGATGATGGAAATTTATGTTGTATATGTTATTATATATATATATATTTCATTGTTCATTGAATAAAATGATATTTAAATATAGTAGTTAGATACTATACATCAAAGGGAGAAATGTTTTTGTGTCATGATATATAAATATCAGACTTAATTTTAATCATCAAAAATGGAGTGAGTCTATTCCAAGAATATGTGAAATAGTTTATATCATATGAACTAAGTAAGAAGAAAATAATAGGGGATGAAGAGGGATGGATAAAATAATTTTTTGAATTCCTGTTTTCATAGGGGGGAATAATGAATAATATAAAGTAGGAAGAAGATAAAAGTTTTATTTTTTTCTCTTTTAAAGGAAGATGAAAAATAATAATTGTACAAGTTCTACATGAAATCGAGAAAATAATAATTTGTGTAGTTTTTTTTTCACATATCAATGAAATATCAACACTGAAACTTGAATCGTTGTGTCGTGTGTTTACTATTATTCATAAAAATAAGAATATTTTCTTACATAATACTAGGAAATTAAGAGTAAAACAAGAAGAACAAGGAAGAACACCAAAAAACATCTTAAGTTTAAAAAGGAATCTGTATTAAATGTTGCGGCAAATGACTATTAAATACTCTACAATTCCACATAGGTTACATGGATATTCCCTTCCTATATTAACTCAATGATTATTTCTAGTGGTTCGTATGGCCTGGGGTTATTTCTGAGTAACTAAAAGTGTGTCCTTTCTTATTTAAAGTTGAGAATTTTAAATATATTATCTACTTTTTTTTACTAAACAAATAATGAAATTTAAGAGAACATTTGAAAAACAATTTTAACATTTCAATGAGGTAAAAATAAAAGAATAATAATTTGGATAATATTTCCCTGAAACAAATTCACCACCACTCATTATTGCGAATATCCCTTGGGGTGTAAACATGTTTCTATTTTTACATCAATGATCATCAGTAGCTTTGATTGGATAGTGATTCTCATATTGTCATTTTATCTTCAATAATGGGTATATACTAGTTTTAAATCACGATTTTAAAGGATAATTCAAAAGAATTTTTTTAGAAATTTTTCAGAAAATTGTTCTATGTTTATCTTGTACCAAAATCGTCTAAATTTATTGCCAATAAAATACTACTAGTAATGAGGGAAGAAGATTCCTTTAATCTTGAAGATCATGTTTCTTGGAATCTTTTTTGGTGTATGTATGGAATCTTTTAATGTGATTATTGGAGGATTTTAGTGTATATGGGGTTTTGTTTGGTGAAAAAAATTATATATCCTCTTTAAAGGTGGGGGTGAAATTATTCCCCCAAAAATTAAAATTTTTTATGAAACATTTTAAGATAGATTTTGATGGTTTGTGGGTTCAGTTCATTAATTTTTATGGGGACGAATTTCAATTAGAAAATTCATTGTGATGATAATGTTGGAGGTTATATCATAGATAATATGCATGATTCCATTAAAATAATTCTTCAAGAATAGATAGTGTCGATATCTTTGATGTAAAACAAGTTTTTTCCATTCCAATCATGGTTTTTACAGGGGTTTTTACATCTCTGACTTCAATATATGATTCATGTTTATGAGAATGTGGATTATTTTATATATGAGGTTATTTAATGATATTTCTGGTTTATAAACTATAGTTATTTCCTTTTTGGATATGGAAAGTTTTAATGTTTAGGAGGATGTAGTGACCTGAGTTTTTACCACGAGGATGTAACTCAGCATTATATTTAAGAGATACAAGACCCTCACATGTTTATAAAGGTAAATTTACCCTAGTACAACACCTAAAACAATTATGATGTTTCCATTGATCATTGGGTGCATTGTTTACCCATATAAATTGTTTTAGTGAATGAATGCAGATGTTGAATTTTAAGGATTTTTAATATTTATCATTTAAATATTTATTTGACCTACAAGGTCCAATCCATATTTATTTTAAATATAATCTCATATGAGTATTATAAAACTAATGTTGTGTAAATAATCTTGGGTTTACACTAGGAGTGGCTTAATCAAGGTACACAACTGGGATCCTAGTTGGAAAACATTATTGGTATGTTATTAAATTATTTATTTATTTATTTATGTAACAGATTACAGAGAAATTGAAGTGGTGGTGGAGATGGATTTATTTGATAGTAGTTCACCATCTAGGTAAGTCATTTTCCTATAAATCCTTGCCTCATTATTTATAATAACAAGTTCATGGAATTTACCTATTATTAATTTTTATTTACATTTTATTATTATTAAATTATGATATCTGACATCGCAATGATCATTCTATAGAAAAAAATCTTCTGAACTTAAATCTTTTTTACAAGAACATCCAACATGATGATATCATTTGAGTATCAATTTTTCCCTATTAAATTATGTATTAGCCTATATTCTTATTTTATCATGTTGTAATGGATATTCTAGTGGATATTGTTTACAATGTATATGATTCTCCCTCCTCCTTGATTATTTTTTCTCCCTCAGGAGAGCATGTATCACTATCATTCTTAATATATGATGATTAATACGAGAATGTAATAAGAGATTGAATAATTGAGAGAAACGATTGTTGTGGGTGAGTGAAATGATAGTAAGTGTGTGGAATGAGGTTTTTAGACAATTGTTTAGCATGGATTAAGTAAAGGGATGATGGATTGGATTCACAATGGTGCGATAGTGATGATAATATTACTGTAAATAACCACCAAAAATTCTAGATAGTGATGTGTGACCGAACTAGAGATGATTACTAGTGTTGGAAACATGAAATTCATATGAAATTTTAGTTCTAGAAATTATAATGACTATATAGAATTTAGTTCATAGAAATGACATCATATTTATAGTGAACGACATTTTTCATAATTTTACATTACATATATTTTTCAGAATTCATAAAAAAATATTCAAACAGATTCCCATTGACCTTAAATGTATAGTTCATTTAGAAACATGGAAACATAAACACTGAGGAATAATTGAGATACATTTTCTCCAATTATGTTCTTCATGTATAAAATCTCTCTCTGACACATAAAAATAATAGATATCTTCATAACCAAGACAAGGTAACAAAAAAACTGGTGATATTATATTCTATGTAACAGAAAAAAGGAAACATGCAAGTATAAAAATAAGCATAATGGTATGTGAATGTGATCATAAAATTATAAGAATATACTCTATATATCAAAAGATCAAAAAAATGTTTCATTTAATAAATCATAGAAGTTCATAATACAATAATCATAAAAAATAAAAAACATAATCCATGAAATAATATCATATAAATAAGACAATGAATTGTGGAATATATAAACATGTGATATTATTTCTTACAAGTTAAGATGCATTGCTAGAAATTATCAAGGAACATCATGTGAACTTAACCAAAAGGCCAGGACACACCACTATCCCCATTAGCATTCCTTTCCAAATAAGGGATCAGTTTTCCCCATCACCCAATGATGTTCATATTTCCCCATCATCTATCATCATGGTGACTAAACCTACTGGATAAATAATACCACGATCCCCAGTCTCAATACAATCCTTGCAAGAGATTGGTTTAACCCATTTTCCCATAGTGAATCAAGCAGTTCAACTGGATTCCCATAATTATCTCATGAGATATAAATCATTACCCAATTAATTTGAGGAAGATATAGGTCCCACCCATCTCATAATATAATCAATCATACATGTTCCACTAGATAAAAAACATTCATCATATTATAACACAAAAGAAGAGATTTTTTTTATAAACATTCTACTATAATCCCAGGAAATGAAATGGGTTTCATAAACATGTAATCCTATACTAATCTATTAAAAAAAGATATAGGTTTCATAATCATTTCATCGAAGCATAATCGATTAAAAGAATTGTGTTTCAAAAGAATAACTCTTTTGGAAGCATAATAGTTTTAATGAACATCATTTCATCTAAACATAATCCATTCGATGAAATAATATGAATGTAACCATTGTATAATTTCTTATAAATTCATGAGTATCACTAATATATGATATCTTATATTTAAAATAACTTTTAGTATTTCTTTTAATTTCATTTCATGGGGGAAATATCAATTATTATTTGTAAAATGTTCTATAAAATAAAAAAAACTGTGGATAAATTTTTCATCAAAACAAACATGAATAATTAAAAACAAATATTTTAAAACATTTTTGAAAAATTATTCATTGAAAAAATATAAGATTAATTGAAAATATTTCAAAAAAACAATTTTTTTGATTTCATTTAAAATGATATGGGAAAACAGTTTAGAAGCTATTTTCATTGAAAACACTTTTATAGAATATAAAGAGAGTTTCAAAAGGTTTTGAATACCATTTCCTTAAAAATAATATTAAAAAAAATAAAGGAATATTTAAAACCATAATAAATTTTTATGAAATAAAATTTCCTTGAATATTATGTTAAAATGTCTTGTTTGATTATTTTTGGAAAATATGGGTATTGAAGATCATGAAAAGTGTTCCAAAAAATATAAATTGATACAAAACTAATATACAGATTTGGTTACTCTTGAAAAAAATAACCCATGAAAGAGAGATGATAAAAGGAATATTTAAATACCCCAAAAATCACAAATGAAAATCAAATAACATATTCTTGGGTAGTATAATCACCACACATAAGACATGAGTGTGGAATAAGTCATAAATCATATAGAAATAAAAGTGTGACTAGAAATCCCCTTACCTTGTGTCTTGACTCTCATCGTATTTGTTTAAAACTCTAGTGTAATAAATATAAGTTTATTATATGTATAAGAAATAACCACATTCTCATATATAATACCATAAATTATTTTTTATTACATTATATTATCTAGTTGTTAATAATTCTATTTTATGGTTTCACTGATGTTAATATCCAATTTTTACTTTGTATGTGTCATAATTTATTATAGACTTTATTATTACACTTATATAATGTTTGAATAAATTTATACATTTATAAAAATATCATGTAAATTCATTATATGTATATTATAATGATCTATATAATATTTAATTATTAAATGGAATACACTATTCAAGGAGATGGTTGGTCATACGTACACATGAATGCTGTTTCAATTTAATTAATTTATTGAAAGAAATAATTTAAATGAAATAAATATATATTTATATATATCATTATTCTAGTATACTTATTATATCATATATATAAATAATATGTTCTCTAAACCCATAATTAATAAATTTCATGTAGTTTATGAACGAAACACATCACTTCAAGGGGGTGGTAGTCCACAATTTTTGTAATGAAATTACCTTTTTTACAAAAAATTGAAATTATATTTATATGTGTTTTAAAATAATTAAATAACCATAAATAAATTATTTATATAGTATATAAAAAGAGTGTCCCACGCAATTCCCACCAAGAGTGGTTGTAAAGGAAAAGTGAACAATCATGATTTTGTGAGGTGGTAGATCATCATAAACCAAAATAGTTTCTTCCTTACCATTAGATGGAAGTGTGTGTAATTATTGGTTTAAACCATCATAATGAAACATCTCAGTATATTGATGAAAATGGTGTTTTGAAGTTATAATGAAATAATTATGATTTAAATAGTGGAAAAAGAAAATATTATAAAGTACCTTGAGGGTGGTTGTTACCCCTTAATCGGGTAACTCTTTCTGCTTTTCACCAAATGCCTTCCATGGAAGAATTAATGACCAAATTATAGATTCAAGATGGAATGTATCAATATTGATAAGTTTATTGGGAATATTTGTTTTCTTAACATATGAATTTTGAGAGGTGTGATGAATGGGTATAAGTGGTGGCCTATTTTAAGGAAGATAGGGGACAGAATTGGGATTTTTTAAAACAAGTTTTGTGTGCTTGTATTTTTACCAAAAAAAATAATAATAACCTAAAAAACATAATAATATAGAGTTTATGGCTGATATATGAACATATAATGGATTTTGGACAAGTGGTTAGGTCATGTGGTCCCTTAAATTTAAGGTTTATTCTATTTTATGAATTATTTTACCGTAATAATGATAATTAATTTTATCAACATTCAATAATATTTTTTTCCATAAAATATGTTAAACATAATATAAATTATAAAATATCCTATTTAAAATTATGGAATTAATTTTTATGAAATAGAAAAATATAATTGGATGAAATTAATTTAAATTTAATCTTGTTGATGGGACAAAAATGCACGGTTTTAAAGTCAAAATGTCTAATAGTTAGCTATGTTTTTATACCGAGTTTATAGTAAAATTGATTATAATGACCTCAGATGGATTAATTGAAAAAATTATTATCTAATTAAAATTTATGTAAAATAATATATAATTATTAATTATAAATAAATTATATGGAAATAAAATATGAATTAAAAATTATTATTTTTCACTATTCATCCAAAAATTATATGACTTAGAAAAATACCAAAAATTTGTACTAATATATTATTAAAATTATAAATTAAAAACTAAATTTTATTTTATTAAATTAATTTTTGAAAAGTTTATAAAAGTAATTTTTTTTCATCGAAGGACATGAAAAATAGTTCAGTTGCAAATATTTTATTTATAAACATATAAGGAATTTACCGAAATATATATTTTTCATTATCAATATGTTTTATTTATATATAATTACAATAAAAAATATTTTAAAATTTGTTAAAACTATTCATAATACTATGTTTAGCGAATATTTTAAAATAATTTAATTTAAGTAATTATAATAATAAAATGTTACATCATAAAAACTCAATGTTGTATTTTACACACTCTGTGTCATTGTTATGTGTAGAACAAGACAAGTAGGTGTCATGTGAATGGAATTTTTGGAATAGTTCAATGTAGACATCAATTAAAATCATTTCATTCAAACAAAATTCAATTCAAGCTCTAGGGGAAATAGTGTGCCTCCCATGTTTCAGTGCAATGATTTATGGGATATTATAAGGATCATATTGTTTGATCTATTTCTTAATGCACTTTGTAGAGGTTGGTAAGAGAGGACCACACATCTTTTTCACAAAGACAAACCATGTAGTTTGAGCATATACAACTCAGCTTATTAAAGTTTAAAATTGAGGTCCAATGTGGGGACCTCACGTCATGAACTACCTAGGACACGTCTTGTACTCTAAGATAACTAGGAACTAGGTATTATTGATGAATAGATAGTATCCTAATGATCTATCACTATAAATAAACTATATTAAACACCATGTAATATGACTTTACATGCCTTGTGGGAGGAAGTACATGACCAGAGTAACCCTAAGAAAATACATGCAATATACCCTTTATAAGTTCCTTAAATTTTTCAATCCTTGGTAGTTTTTCATATATCCATTCGATAGACTAATTATTGGATGTTATATTAGTCCTAACTAAGCATTTTCGCATGTGGTAAATGATGGAATGATTCACTTCAAAATTAGAGGTTATGCGCAAGGAGATATGTATTGGTCATCCTTCTAATATCTCTAAGACCAATGATTGGGACTATATATGGATATTAAATCATTAATAGGGTTGATATCACCCGGATGTGAGTGTATTATATTCAATGGGTTCCCCATAATATTTTAAATTAGTTTTTGACCCTCCCCCAATACTTGTCCCTTGAAACTGATTCAGTCCCCCACTACTATTCTAGAGTGGTTGTATGGGTTTGATCATAGATATATAGATACGATAGTTGGGTTTTTTAATGCATGCCAAAATATTTTCCTCAATCATGGTGTGGGTATCCTAAGTGGATTTCTCAATCTATGACATGATAATGATGGTTGGTGGGATTTAGTACTCAATTGTCTACCATGAATGATTCAATAAACATTAGATACTATGTTGTGTATTTCAATGGTTTTTTGAAATTTGTATATGTTGGGTAGATTATATACTACAATACTCATGAATCCTCAAGAACACATGGACAACCATTAATATTCATCGTATATCTAGTTCATCGACTTTATAAGCATTAAACATTTATAATAATTCTTTGTTTCTTTTGAGGTATTAACATAGAAGAATTTATTTGAGATGATTGGGACTTATTTTCATCCCTATGACTTATAGTGGTTTAACAAAGATTTAAGTTCCTTTTTTACTTCTCTCATATACATTGTTATACAAGGGTTTGATTTGACTTGTTTATTTTTTTTAATGTGTAGTTTCAGGTCATCCTACAACATTTGTTTATATGACCCCTTTTGCGTACCCTTTTCCAAAATATGTAGTTTTTGTGTAGATGATGCATAGTTTTAAGATATCCTTCATGAATATGGAACTACTATTTCTTCTATAGAGCATCCCCTTGGTAATTATGGGTGATTCATGGTGGTTCATGATGGTGGTGGCAGTCACTACGGCTAGATATCAATCAAAGAGTATATATATTGAGGTGCAGATATCTACCATATAGTGTCTATTTGAATCAATGGCTTGATAGATGTATACATCCTTTGTTATTTTTCATATTGGTGATGTGTTTATATTTATCCTATAATGAAATCATTATATATTGATTATTTATTCATATATATACTACTCATGATAGTGGTTATTTTATGCATCAGATATATATGTCTATTTCATGTTCACATGATCTAAGGCCTTCAATATATTGTGATATGTATACTTGGGGACCATCACCATCCCCTATCCTATTAAATGAGGTCCTGAAGTGCCACACATTGATTACCACCATCCAGTCTGGAGTTCCAATGTTTTTGTTCGTGTCATATCACATATCCCATTAAATTAATCTATTAAATGGTTTTTTGGTTCAAATTCAAAATAACCAATCTATTTAATATTTATTTTATACCTCAAATTAAAAATATTTTTCATTAGGGACACACTCTTAACAATATGTATTCTCTTCCCCAGAAAGTTTCTTCAAAAAAACTTTTATTTTTTAATAAATTTTATTCTTCCTGTTGGACATTAGAGCTAACCCGTCATCATTGTTATTTTAATATGAGTTATCTTTAGTGTTTATAAAAAATATTTTATAATAATTAAATGATTATAAATTTTCTTCATTCTACATTCTTCATTATGATTTTTATTAGTTAATATATTAATAATAATTTAATCAACTTGGTTATGGAATATTATGTAATTGTATTTATTTCCAATATGTCCAACTTCTTTGGGAGCCTCATTTATGTAAATATTAAAAGGTACTTTCTAATAAACAACGATCATATCATAGTTTCTCCATGTTTCACCATGAAATTTTATTAAATTTAAACATTTTTCACTTCTCATTAATTTTATCATTTTCTATCATTCTAAATTTTATATATCCATCTATTAACATTCATAATTTGGTATAATATAGTTTATTAATACCATGATATATAAAATAATTTATTTTGGGTTTCAGAGTTAATATTTCATGTAGAAAAATAGATAAATACATTTTTACCTATTAAATAAAAAACGTGTTTATGACTTTTTAAATCAATTAATATTTAATTTAAACTGCACCATATAAAAAATCTGGAAAATCATTTTGTTTTTTATATGGATTTATTATTTCGGTCTAATTAGGAAATCATTGATTTTTGAAATAATATTCCATTCTAACTATATAATAAATATAAAAAATTCATTCAAAATAGCATAGTCTTGAGAGAATCAATGTCATTCCCCAACTTTTATATACCCAGAGCTGGTGCCATACAAAGGATCAAAATCGGTTTAGGCTCTAGGAAACCTGATACTGCTGAATTTTTCATCTGAAAAAGTTGTTACCTGAAAAATTCTAAATGAAAACGTATGGTGAGCATAAGAATGCCTTGTATGGTGTTTCAAAATAAAAAAATATAACTTTTTAAATCATTCTATAAAACCATTTCATAAAAAAATCTTCTTGAATAAAAGATGTAACAGATGTACACATCGTAAGAGTGCTCAAACAAAACATGTTGTGGGAATTAAAAGGATTCATGATTCAATTACAGAGATTCTCATAAGTAAATGACATTTCATGCCAAAACTCAAGTAAAACATTAACAACTAAGTGAAATACAAGATCAGATTAGTGCTTAAAATAAAAATACAATTTTATCCTTTACTATTGAAAAAAATACACTGGCCATAAAATCAATGAATATTACATGAATAATATGCTACACTTATAAATCTTCTGATTCTCACATAATCGAAAGCTCTTTAACCAGGAATATTATACTAATCGAATATTCCTCTTGTTAATTATTTTACATATTCTAAATGAGGAAAATTCATATGATGGACAATGTCATGGCATCGGCCTAGACCTAGGGGATAACTATAACAGAACCCCAAACCCAGAGATCCTTTGTAACATGACTCTAACTGAGAGTGCCTCTAATTACCGGACACCAACCCGTTGTGCCTCTGTAATAGAACACCAACCCGGAGGGTCTGCTATAACCAGACCCCAACCCGGAGGACTTACTTTTACCAATCCCCAACCAGGAACCTAATGGGTCCAATGCATTCTTTATATCCCCAAATCCAAGTGCACAGTCCACTTTGATTTACTAAATCACTTATCACATATCAAACCAAGTGTACAAATTACTTTGATTTCTTATTTCACAATTCATTTTATTCAATGTTCCCCACACCACCTTGAACAATAAAATCCATAAACTCAGGATTGGACATAGGTTTAATATTACAATCATCCTATTTTGAGAATATGTGATGATTCTGGAAATAAACAATGAATTATGAGGTTAATCCATTAATTAGTACATAAATTAAGAGCACATGTGTTGTCAACCAACACACATGGAATGCAATTTTGATCGCTTAAAATCAAAAAGTACATAACCATATTAATCAAGAACATTCAAAAAATTATAAACATAACATAATAAAAAAAGAGGTAAACTTATCATTTCATGTGGTTTACTAAACTAGAATTATCTCCATCATTTTCTTTAACAACGCCTCTATTTACTACATTAAATTTTAAAACACAAATGTATATGACTGAAGCTTTTAACATTATCATTTTCTATAAAGGTGAAGAGTAAGGAGTTATAATGAACATGAAGCCACAAGCATCCAATATTTGTATTCATGAACTAATCACATAGAATAAATGAATTTGGAAAACTGTAATCAGGGATTCCTGTGTGCAGATATTCATCCAATGGGGCATGCATAAAAGTAGTGATCGGTCAAGCCAAAATTATTTATAATGTATGTTTAGTTATTTCTTCACAAACCATGGAACATTATCAACAAAAATAGGAATCAAAGTTGGCATACATACACATGTACACCCATCCCCGATCACACACACCATATATTTATGCAAGGTTCTCATTCGCAGTTAGCTTGAAACTAGAAAAACATAGATTTAATAATGAGGGTGAAAATATTGGATTATTTTAAAATATACAAATATTTTATGTGTGCTCATACATGAGTAAGTGTAAAACATTTCATACACAAAATGACTTCATACATTTTAATCCATTGTCATCTCACAATCCAAATCATACCAAAATCCTTAATTTGGGGTTATGAATATCATGAAAATCATTTAGTCATGTATTTTATACTTATATATCTTCATATACATATTTGAATATATATATATATGTATACACGAAATACATAGTCAAACAAGGATGATTGGTAGTGGTACAATAAACCCATTTTAACAATAAGATATTAGGGAAATATCGTTTAAATCAAGAATCCATATTATATATATAAATTGGATTAAGATGATATGGTTTTACCCACACAAGCACCCGTATATATAACTACATATATAATTTTCATGAAAATGATAAAATTCCCTACAAAACATATTTATACTATGTATGTCCATATTTATAAGAACATAGATGATTAGATATAAGATCATTCCTTCAAAAGTATATTTGTATATTTTTTTATACCTCTTAAAACAGAAAGCAAGACAAGGATAATCTCTTACCATAGCCTGAGGAAGAGGAGGAGCTTGAGTAGGTTGGAGAACTCAAGGTACACATTTGTAGCCTGTAAAAGGCATGGGTGCAAGGAAACAGAGAGGGTTCTTCAAATGCCTCGATGATGTTTTTATAAAAGATTCCTATAATGCCTATTTTAATACATGAGTAAAAGGATATGAGGCCAACTTGTCATATATATAAAAAATACCAGAGAAAAGGATATCAGTGGAAACCGTGTAAGAGGAAGGTCCGACGGATTTAAAGATGAAGAAAAAAATTGTTCAAAACAAAGTGTAGGGAACTGGTACCATGCACGACACGGGAGGAAGAAGACAATGCTACTGTGGAAGATTGGGACAAATTTCGATTGCCAGGATCAGTTCAACCTATATTTCAAGGGCCAGGATGTTTATGTGGGTTATAAAAGTGGTGGATGGATTGGATTGATCTTAGGTGAGATCAGTGGCTCGCGATTATCGAAAAATTTTAAATACCACAGACGACCATGATTAGATCGAGGGTTGATCGAACGTTCCACCTGACCATGATGATATTCCGGGGTCACTGAATGTCGACCTCGAGATCAAGATCAGTGGAAAAGATCACACGTGACGTGATCTGATGGCCAAGATCTTATTTTTCCCTAAATATTTCTTTGCACGTCGAATCGACGAGCCGATTTCACCTCCCTTATAAGCCCGCACCTCCCATCCTCAGCTCAGAAAACAAACAGAACACACGAAGGGGGCCTTACAAACGGGCTCTCGCTCCCCCGCAGGCCATGACCTACCGCAACTATTCACTATGGCCTTGTACCTGCGTTGCGCGCACACAAGAACTCTTATGCTCCAATGCTTCTCTTCACCACTTGGGAAACCTATAACCAAGCTTGGTTTGGCCTCAGGCATGGGCAGAGGGCTAGGATGAGCCACCTAGAGTGTGCCACCTCCCTTATCCTAACCATGAAATTGCTGGCCCTAGTGGGTCTAATTTTTATATAACCTAACCTAAAAAAATATGAGTCTTAGAGAAAATAACACTATATAGAAATAATCCTTTTTATACATGGATTTTATTAAAAATTATAAGCTTAATGTTAAAAAAGTAAACATTCTCTTAAAAGGGTTCTCTAAGGTTACTTATGAACACTATCCTTATACATAAAAAGTTATAAATTGAATGATAATTCTTATATGAGTGTTGCAGTGGTCTAAACATAGTTTAATTAAAAATATAATTCAATTAACAAGAATTAAAGCACAACATAAGACACTGAAAGAAATTTTTTACAACACATTTCAATTAATTGAAACATGTTTTGAATTCCATATTTCATTACAAAAATACCAATTTATAACTCGAAACATTTATCGATGCCCTTTTAAAGATCATGGATAAGAGTAGTTTAATAATTTTTCCATTCATAATCTAATTATTTGGAGATCTAAAATATAATCATATGTTTTTAATTAATTGACCAATGAGGACAAGGGCTGTATTTATAGCCGTTAGATTTCCATTGTTTCTGAAGAAAATGGTCACATTATAGTCATATAAATCCAAGGCTTAGGGTTTCCTAACACTCATGTTGATTGAAGAAGATGCTTCATGTCATACCTTTGGTACTTAGTGTGGCCACAGTGGATTCATCCATTCTTATGTTCATTATGACGAATTATAAGGATCAAAAATACTTTCTTGGGGTTCTCATTGTTTTAAGATGTCTTTCTATAATTTTGATAGTGTTTTTAAAAGTTATATTTGGTTATTTTTATTTTCCTTTTCATCTCATATTATTGAAACCATTATGGTGTTCTTATTTGAATAAAACTCCTTGTGTCCATTTCGTGTGCTTATTCCATTGAATCATATTAATATTTTTCCATAAGAGATATTTTTTTTTGGGTAATAGAAAAAAAATAAAACATAGAAATTATCATTACATGAAACACAAGTTCATGGGGTGTCACATGATTCCCCTACAATGAATTGTGTCCTCGCAATTCCTTTCATATAACCACATATTAAATTCTAATATGTTCTTACCACCATCCCCATCTTAGAGGGTCCTCAGGTGAATTCAGTGGTAAACCCAAATGGATGCTCAACTCCTCAAGATCTCTAATCCAAAAAAACCTCAGACATAAGGGGTTTAACTCTTTCATCAAACACTCGGGCTTCCAGGGGTAAGCTCGAATGGTATGATGTTTAGAAATATCTGAATGAACTAACTCACGAAGATGTATCTGAACAATGTCTCGATCAAGAACATCTAAGTAAAAGAAGTTTTTGTAAATGCTAAAACAGAGAAGTTGTTACATGTAAGCCTTATAAATATTTCCCTCCAAAGATGCCTCTTGAAACCTTACTATGGTGGTGTAGATCTGACCTAGGGTGAAGCATAGTAAAATCCCTTCGTGGTATTTTCATCTTCTCCTAAACTCGACCTATTGTTTTGTGGATATGCGGTAGTAAATGGAAGCATTCCCTTGATCAGTGCGGAGAATGTCCATACTATTTGTCACTTTATAAAATTTTTTCCACGTATTTTGAAAATTGTGAAAGGTAGGTCCTCCTCTTCATCGGTTCTAATTGAGATAATCTTCATAAACACTATAGAAAGAGATAGTATATTGGTTTGTCCGACCATCAAAAAATTTATTATGAAACTTCACTTAGTAATAATCATTCAATATGTATAGCCAATGAATGGGTAACAAAATAAAAGACAAAATGTTATATTCTTATATAATTATTGGTACATAAAATAAAGCAGGGCTAATGGTTTCCGCACATTCCAAATACACGAATCCCTAATACAAGTTCAAAATTATAGGTCTCCCAATACCATATGCAACCCGAGCATTAGGTTAAATATCATGGGGGCACTTATGTTATCTCTATAGTCTGACAAAATCTATCTATACCTGAGAGACATCATTATTCACTTGTTGTCTGTACACCCATCGGGTGGCTTCGTATTCAAGAACTTCAAAATCAATCACTTGACTATAATGGCCATTGGACATAACATGACACATAAATGTTGCACGGAGGTCTCCCACTTCTGTAGCTTCTTGGATGGCTGTGAGGGATTAGATTCCCTCCGCTACAGTGAAGAATCTAAGGAGTCCCTCATAGTGTTTTCCCCATCGCACGTAGGATTGAAATTGGGCTTCCATAATAAAGATATAATCCATGCCTGCTCCCTAGTGGAGTCCAAGTATTTGGGATGAATTGGATATATCATAAAGTTTTTTGCACATCATATGAATATGAGAAAATTTTGTATAATTTTCATGTATGGCCTTTGAAATTATAGTTTCCAAAGCTTCATTAGGATGGTAAAGAAGGTTAGTACCTTCATTTTCTATCTGTAAATTAATAAAAAAAGTTCTTAGTATTGTTCATTAATATTTCTTAAGTTAATTTTTATTGTTCAGTTATGGTTTTTTATAGTCATCTCATCCAAACCCTCTGATACCTACAATCATGCCCCAGCTTCTGAGTACTCAGAGCCAGTGCCATACAGAGAATCATATTTGGTTCAGGCACTCAGAAACCAGATACTACTAAAATGTTTCATCATCCAAAAGTTGGTATCTAAAAAATTTTAAATGAAAACGTAGGGTGAGCATACGATTGCCCAGTAAGGGGTTTCAAAATAAACCACCATAACTTTTTAAATCATTCATTAAAACCATTTCATTTATCAATATTGTTAAATGAGTGATATAACACACGTATACATCTTAAGAGTGCTCAAACAATACATGTTGTAGGAATTACAAGGATTCATGATTCAATTACAGAAATTATAATAAGTAAAGGATATTTAATGCTACAACCCAAGTAAAAAATTAATAACTAAGTGAAATAAATTATCACAGTTTCACTTAAAATAATAAATTCAATTTCATACATAACTATTGTGAATCATAAACTGGCCATAAAATTTCTAAATATTACATAAATAATAGATATACTTATACTTCTTATGATTCTAAAATAATTGTATGCTTGTTAACCAATTATATTAAACTAATAAAATATTCCTCCGCTTAATTAATTCACATTGTTCTAATGAGGAAAATGTATATGCTGGACTATGTCAAGGACTCGCTCAAGACCTAGGGGCTAACTATAACCGAACCCCAACTCGAAGAGCCTCTGTAACCAGACTCCAACCCAGAGTGCCTTTAAATACTAGACACCAACCCAGAGTGCCTCTGTAACAAGACACCAACTCGGAGGGTCTTCTATAACCAGACCCCAACCCAGAGGGCTTCATTTTACCAGACCCAACCCAAAACATAATCAGTCCAATGCATTCCTCATATCCCCAAATCAATGTGCACATACTACATTGATTTACTAAATCACATATCACATATCAAACCAGGTGTAAAAATTAAATGGTATTCTTATTTCACCTAACATTTTATTAAATTTGTCCCACACCATCTTGAATAATCAAATCCATAAACTCTGGATAGGACATAAGTTTTATATTACAATCATCCACTTTTTTGCATATGTAATGAGTCTAGATTAAAACAATGAATTGTGTGGTTATGCCATTAATTAATACAAATATTAAGAGTACCTGTGATGTCAACTAACACACATGAAATACCATTTTGATCACTTAAAATGACAATTTTCATAACCATATTAATCAAGAACATTCATAAAAAGATATAAATAACATAATAAATAATGAGGTAAACTTATCATTAAATGTGGCTTACTAAACATTATTTATCTCAATCATTTGTTTTAACTAAGCCTTTGTTTACTACATTAAATGTTAAAACACAAATGTATACGACTCAACCATTTAACATTATCATTTTATATAAAGTTAAAGTGTAATGAGTTTTTATGAACATAAATCCACAAGCTTCCACCACTTATATTTATAAACTAAGCACATAAAATGAACGAATTTATAAAACCATAATTAAGGTTTCTTGTTGTGCAGATATTCAACCAGGAGGGCAGACATAAAAGTAGTTATCCGTCATGAAATAAACATTTGAAATGTATGATTAGTTATTTCTTCTCCAACCACCGAACTTTATCAATAAAAATAGGAATCAAAGTTGGCATACATACACATGTACCCCCATACCTGATTGCACGCCGCATTTTTATGCAAGGTTCTCATTCGCAGTTAGCATGACACTTACAAAAACATGGATTTATTTATGAGGGTACAAGTATTGTATTGTTTTAAAATCCACAAATATTTTATGTGTTCTCCTACATGTGTAATTGTAATACCTTTCCTACACAAAGTGACTCCATACATTTTAATCTTTTTTCATCCCACAATCCAAATAATAACAAAATCCTTAATCTGGTCTTATGAATTTCATGAAAATCAAAGAGTCGTGTATTTTATACTTATATGTTTTAATATACATATTTGTATATATATATATATGTGTGTGTGTGTGTGTGTGTGTTTTTATAATTGAAATACATAGAAAAAAAGGATGATTTTTCCTGGTACAATAAACCCTTCACAACAAAAAGATATTTGTAGATATATCGTTTAAATCAATATGTCATATAATATATATAAATTGGATTAAGATGATAAGGTTTTACACACACAAACACATGTATATATAACTACATATATATATTTTCCTGAAAATGATATAATCCCCTACAAACATTATTTATACTATGCATGTCCCTATTTATAAGAACATAGATGATTAGATATAAGATCTTTCCTTCACATATATATATGTATATACATTTTTTATATAGCTTAAAACCAAAAGAAAGACACGAATAACCATTTAACATATCTTGAGGAAGAGTTGGAGCTCGAGTATGTTGGAGAACTCGGGTTACACATTTGAGGCATGCAGGAGGATTGGGTGAAAGGAAGTTGAGAGGGTTCTTCAAATGCCTCAGTGAAGTTTTTATAAATGATACATATAATGTCTATTTTAATGCATCAAGAAAAGCATCATAGGCCAACTTGGATTATATTAAAATAAATACCGAAGAAAAGGATATATATGGACTCCGTATAAGAGGAAGGTCTGGTGGCTGAAAAGATGAATACAAAATGGTTCAAAACAAAGTGTAGGGAACTGGTGCAGCACACACCGCAGGAGGAAGAAGATAACACAACGGTGGAAGACTTGGAGAAATTTTGACAACCAAGATCAGTTCGGACTATATCTCAAGGGCCCAGATTCATCCACGCTTTATAAAAGGGTTGGATGGCTCATATTGAACATAGGCAATATAGGTGGCTCATAATCATCACGGTATTTTAAATACCTCAGACAGCCATCACTAGATCGATGGTTGGTCAAATGGTCCACCTAAATGCGGTGATATTCTATGGCTACGGAATTTCGACCTCAGGATTCTAATCAGTGGCCTAGATCGTGCACGATGCGATCTGATAGCCAGGATCTTGTTTTTCCCGAAACATTTCTTCCCACATCGAATCGATGAGACAATTTTGACACCCTTATAAGACCAAGCCTCCCATCCTCATATCATAAAACACACAACACACATGAAGGAGGCCTTACACATGGGATCCCTCTCCCCCATATGCCATGGCCTACCCCCGCTTCTCACTACAGCCTTGTTCCCACGTTGCGTGCACTTATGCGCTCCTACGCTCCCACGCACCTATGCACCCCTCGAGAGACTGATGCCCGAGCTCGAGCTGGCCTCAGGCATGGGCTGAGGGCTAGGCTCAGCCAATGAGAGTGTGCTACCTACCTCATTCTATCCATGAAATGGTTGTCCCTAGCAGGGCTAAATTTTTATATAACCTCACTTAATAAAAATGAGTCTTAGATAAAATAACACTATATAGAAATTCACTTTTTTATATATGGATTTTTTTAAACATTATATGGTTAATGTTTACAAATTATTCTATCTCTAAAATGTATTTTCTATGGTTGTTTATAAACTCTATCCTTAATCATAAAAAGTTATAAATTTAATGATAATTCTTATATTATTGCTGTAGTGGTCTAAAATTAGTTCTATTAAAAATATAATTCAATTTAGAATAATTTAAACACATCTTAAGACACTGAATAAAAATATTTACAACACATTTTAACTAATTGCGACATGTTTTGAATTCGGTATTACATTACAAAAATGACAATGTATATATCAAAACATTCCTCTATACCCATTTAAAGTTCATGGTTTGGAGTAGTTTTATAATTTTTCAATTCATAATCAAATTATTTGGATAACTAAAATATAATCACATGTTTTCAATTAATTGACAAATGAGTCCAACGACTCTATTTATAGTCGTTAGAGTTCCATGGTTTCCCAATACAACAATCACATTATTGTCTTATAAATCCATGACTTAGGGTGTCCTAACACTCAAGTTGATTGAAGAAGATGGTTTCTGTCATAAATTTGTTGCTTAGTGTGGCCTTGGTGGCTTCAGTCGTTCTTATGTTCATTATGTCGAATTCTAAGGATCCTAATTACATTATTGGGGTTATCATTGTTTTAAGTAGTCTCCCTGTAATTAATATAGGGTTTTCAATAGATATAGTTGGTTTTTTGATTTTCCTTTTAATCTCGGTTTATTGTAACCACTACGGTGTTCTTATTTGAATAAAACTCCTTGCGTCCATTTCATGTTCTTATTCCATTATATCATATTACTATTTTCCCATAAGAGATAAGTTTTTTTCCTGGTAATAGACAATAATAAAACCTAGAAATTACCATTATTTGAAACAAATGTTCTTGTTGTGTCACATTATTCCCCCCTAGGAATAATTACGTCCTCGCAATTCCTTTCATATTACCACAAATGAAATTATACAATTTTCTTACCACCATCCCCATCTTAGAGGGTCCTCAGGTGCATTCAGCGGTAAACCCAACTAGATACTCAACTAAAAAAGTTCTCTGATCCAGACACACCTCGGATAAATGGGGTGAACTCTTGCATAGAACACTCAAGCATCTAGAGGTAATCTCGAATGGTATAAAGTATAGAAATATCTGAATGATCCAACTCACAAAGAACTCTCCGAACAATGGCTCGATCGAGAACATCTAAGTCATTGATGTTGTTATAAAGTCTAAAGCTGATAAGTAGTTATATGTAAGCCTCACAAATATTTCGTTCCAAATATAACTCTTGATACCTTACTCTGGCTGTGTAGTCCCGACTTAAGGTGAAGCATAGGAAAAGCCCATCGGAGTATTTTCCTATTGACCTAAACTCGGCATGTTGTGTTGTGGCTATGGGGTAGTAAATTGAAGCATTCCCATGATAGGTGCAGAGAATGTGTGAAATATATGTCACTTGAAAAAATTGATTGCGTTTTTTTAAAATTCTGAATGATAGGTCCCCCACATAATTGTTTTTTATTATAATTATCTCCAGTACCTCTATGGGGAGAGATAATATATGGGTTAGTCCAACCATCTGAAAATTTATTATGAAACTTCACTTATTAATACTCATTCAATAGGTATATCAAATTAAAGGGTAACAAAAGAAAATACAACATGTTATATTCATAAAAAATCACTAGTACATAAAATAATGCAGGGCTAATGGTTTCCCCAAGTTCTTTATAAAAAAATCCCCAGTTCATGTTCAAATTACATGATCTACCAAAACCATATGCAGCTCGAGCAATCAGGTTTGATATCATGGAGAACTTATGGTATCTCCATAGTCTGAAAAAGTGGTTTATAGCTAAGAGAAATCATTATAAACTTGTTTTATGTACACCCATAGGGTGGATTCATATTTAAGAACATCGAAATCCATCACTTGACCGTAATGGGCATAGGATAGAACTTCACACAAAAATGCTATGCGAAGGTCTCCCACTACTGTAGCTTCTTGGAAGGATATGAGGGATTGGATTCCCTACACTACAGTGAAGCATCTAAACAGTACCTCAAAGTATTTTCCCCATCGTATGTAGGATTGAAATTGTTCTTCTCCAATAAAGATGAAATCCATGCCCGCTCCCTGGTGGAGTCGAAGTATTTAGTGAGAATTGGATATATCATAAAGATGTTTGCACATCATAAGAATATTTTCAATGTATATATAATTTTCATGGCTGGACATTGAAATTATGTTTTATAGGGATTGCTTAGCAAGAGACAAAAGGTTATTACCTTCATTTTACATTAGAAAATTAAGAAAAAAATGTTCATAGTATTGTTCATTAGTATTTCTTAAGTCAGTTTTTATTTTTCTGTTATACTTTTTCAGAGTCATCTGAGCTAAATGCTCTGATACCAACTGTCTCGCCCCAGCATCCGAGTACCTAGAGCCTATTCCATATAGAGGATTGAATTCGGTTCAGGATCTGGGAAACCAGCAACTGATAAAATGTTTCATCAGCCCAAAGTTTTTACTTGAAAATTTTTAAATGAAAATGTTGGGTGAGCATATGAATGCCCAGTAAGGGGTTTCAAAATAATTCAATTTAAATTTTGAAATCATTCTATATAACCATTTCATAAAAAAAATATTCTTAAATGAATGTTGTAACACATGTACACATATTAAGAGTGCTCAAACAAAACATGATTTGGGAATTACAAGGACTCATGATTCAATTATAGAGATGTTCATAATTAAAGGAAATTTCATTCTAAAATGAAAGTACAAAATTAATAACTATGCAAAATACATATTCAGAGTTTCACTTGAATTAAAAAATTCAATTTTATCCTTTAATACTTTGAAACATACAATAGTAAAAAAATATTTGAATATTACATAAATAATATTATATACTTATACTTCTTCTAATTCAAACATTATCATATGCACATTTACTAGGAATATTCTAATAATTTAATATTCTTCTGGTTAATTAATTTACATAGTCATAATGAGGAAAATTCGAATGTCGGACTTTTTCAAGGCCTCGACCTAGAACTAGGGGATAACTGTAATCAGACCCCAACCTAAAGAGCCTCTGTATCCGGACACCAACCTGTAGTGCCTCTTATTACTGGACACCAACCCGAAGTGCCTCTGTAACTGGACAACAACTTGGAGGGTCTACTATAACCAAATCACAAACTCGAGGGCTTACTATTACTGTTCCCCAACCCAGATCATAATGGGTCCAATTAATTCCTCATATCCCCAAATAAAAGTGCATGTACCACTTTCATTTACTAAATCACTTATCACATATAAAACCAAGTGTACAAATTATATGTATTTTTTATTTCACCATATATTTTATTCAAGGTGTCCCACACCACCTTGAAAAATAAAATCCATTATCTCAGGATAGGACATAAGTTTAATATTAAAATCAAACACTTTTATGAAAATGTAATGAATCTGGCACAAAACAATGAATTGTGTGGTTAGGCCATTAAGTATTACACATATTTAGAGTACCTGTGATGTCAAATAACACACATGAAATATAATTTTGATCGCTTAATATGACATAGTCTATACCCATATTAATCAAGAACATGCATAAAAAGATAAACATAACATAATAAATAATGTGGGAAACATATCATTTTATGTGGTTTACTAAAATTTCATTATCTCAATCATTTTTTTACTAAGCCTTTGTTTAATACATTAAATTTCAAAAAACAAATCTATACGAATCAACCTTTTAACATTATCATTTTCTACAAAGGTGAAGAGTAATGAGTTCCTTTGAACATGATACCACAAGCTTCCAATATTTATATTCATGAACTAAGAACATACGATGAAATAATTTGGAAAACCATTCTTAGGGTTTCATGTTGTGCAGATATTCATTGAACGGGGCATGCATAAAGGTAGGGATCGGTTAAGCCAAAAACATTTGAAACATATGTTTTGTTCTTTATTCACAAACCACAGAACATTATCAATAAAAATAGGAATCAAAGTTGGCATACATACACACATACCCCCATACCTGACTGCTCGCCACATTTTTATGCAATGTTATCATTTGCAGTTAGCTTGAAACTTGTAAAATCATGGATGTAATTATGAGGGTGAAAATATTGGATTTTTTTAAAATCCAAAAATATTTTTTTGTGTGCTCATACAAGAGTAAGTGTAAAACATTATTTACATAATATAACTCCATAAATGTTAATCCTTTGTCACCTCACAATCCAAATATTAAAAAAAATCCTTAATTCAGGCTTATGAATTTCATAAAAATCAAAGAGTCGGGTAATTTATACATATATATTTTCATATAAATATTTATATATATATATATGTATACTCTAAATACATAGTAAAACAAGGATGATTTGAAGTGGTACAATAAATCCCTCCCAAAAAATAAGATATTTGCATAAATATTGTTTTAATCAATAAGTCATATCATATATATAAATTGAATTAATATGATATGGTTTTACACACAAAAGCACACATATATATAACTTCATATATATATTTTCATGAAAATGATATAATCCCCTACAAACCATAATTATACTATGTATGTCCTTATTTATATGAACATAGATGATTAGATATAATATCATTCCTTTAGAAGTATATATGTATATACATTTTTTTGTACAGGTAAAAACTGAAAGCAAGACAAGGCTAATCCCTTACCTTAGCTTGAGGAAGAAGAGGAGCTCAAGTAGGTTGGAGAACTCGAGGTACACATTTGAGGCCTGCAGAAATCACGTGTGCAAGGAAGCCGAGAGGGTTCTTCAAATGCCTCAGTGATGTTTTTGTAAATGATACCTATAACGTCTATTTTAATGCATGAAGAAAAGGAATCGAGGCCAGCCTGGCTTATAAAATAAATACCTGATAAAAGGATATATATGGAAACCGTGTAAGAGGAGGGTCTGACGGCTATAAAGATGAATAAAAAATGGTTCAATAAAATTGTAGGGAAATGGTATAGCGCACACTGTGGGTCGAAGAAGACATCACTACAGTGGAAGACTAAGAGAAATTTTGATGTCCAGGATCTCTTCGGCCTAGAGTTCAAGGGCCAGGATGTGTCCATGGTCTATATAAGGGGTGGACGGCTCATATTGATCTTTGGTGATATCGATAGCTCATGATAATCTTGACATTTTAAATACTTTGGATGACCATGTTTAGATCGAGGGTTGATCGAACATTCCACCTAAACATAGTGATATTATGCAGTCGCTGAATGTCGATCTCGGGATCATGATTAGCGGCCAAGATTGCGCACGACATGATCTGACGGCCAGGATTTCATTTCGCCCAAAAAAATTCTTCCCAAATCGAATGGATGATCCAATTTATACTTCCTTATAACTCAAGCCTCCCATCCTCAGCTCAGAAAACACACAACACACACATAGGGGGCCTTACACACGGGCTTTCACTCCCCCGCAGGCCACAACCTACCCCCGCTAATCACTCCAGACTTGCGCTTGTGCTACCTGCACACATGCGCTCCTACGGCCCCACGCTCATGTGCGCCCCTCGGGAGACCTATGCCTGAGCTCGGGCAGGCTTCGGGCATGGGCTGAGGACTAGGCACAACCACCCAGAGTGTGTTGCCTCCCTCAGACCAGCCATGAAATGGCTGGCCCTAGCGGGCCTAAATTTTTATATAACCTAACTTAAAATAAATATGAGTCTTAGGGAAAATAAAAATATATAGAAATTCTCCTTTTTATACTTGACTTTTATTAATCATTATAAGGTTAATGATTAAAAATTAATCATTCTCTTAAAAGAGTTTCTATGGTTGTTTATAAACACTATCTTTAAACATAAAATGCTATAAATTGAATGAGAATTATTTTATTAGTTTTGTAGTGGTCTAAAATTAGTTTAATTTAAAATATAATTCAATTAACATGAATATAAACATAGCTTTAGACACTGAATGAAAATGTTTTGCAACAAATTTTTATTAATTGCAACATGCTTTGAATTCCTTATTATATTACAAAAATACCAATGTATAACTCAAAACAATCCTCTATTCCCTTCTAAAGTTCATGGTTATGAGTAGATTTATAATTTTTCAATTCATAATATAATTTTTTGGAGAACTAAAATATAATCACATGTTTACAATTAATTGTCCAACAAGGCCAATAACTATATTTATATCCATTAGAGTTCCATGGTTTCCCAATACAACAATCACATTATTGTCTTACAAATCCATGACATAGGGTGTCCTAACACTCAAGTTGATTGAAGAAGATGGTTCACATCATTCCAATGGATATTAGTGTGGTCGTGGTGGCATCAACCATTCTTAGGTTCATTATGAATAATTATAAGGATCTAAGTTACATTTTTTGGATTCTCATTGTTTTATGTTGTCTCCCTATAATTCTGATAGGGTTTTTAATTAGTATATTTGGTTAGTTTGATTTCCCGTTTAATCTATTTTTATTGTAACCACTATGGTTTTAGTATTTTAATAAAACTCCTTGCGTCCATTTTGTGTGCTTATTCCATTGCATCATATTATTATTTTCCCATAAGAGATAAGTTTTTTTCAGTTAATAGACAACAATAAATCATTGAACTTACAATTACATGAAACACAAGTTCTTGGGGTGTCACAATCCATCCCTCATAAGGTACATTACTAGTAATTATATTATTATTCCTTAAAATTGTTTAAGGTCATTATTTAATGTTCATAGTCAATATATGATAACAATTTATTTCCAAATATTACATGTCAACTAGGTTAATTTATAAATTTAATTTTTATTTAATGGAAACATTAATAAAATAAAATTTTATGATAGTAATTAATTAAATAGAGTATTATTATATTATATATAAACATGATTTAACAATTAATGTATTCAATCTTCTAAATTTTCACATAGTAACATCTACTAAAATGAAACCATTATTTTAAAAGGGGTTGAGAACATTAAAAAATACATCCATTTTCTAACATGTAAGTAGAAAAATATCATATTTTATATATAGGTGTGAATAACCTACATCATTTTATCGTGGATGAACAACCCTATAATAAAGTCTTATTTTAACAAAAAATCAATTTCCTAAGAAAAAAATAATTTATTAATACATTTAATAAAAATAAAATAAAAGTAATGAATAAAAAAATATTTTAAAAATATTGTATATGTTTTTAGAAATTTAAAAGATCGTTATTGTTCATCATATCTTTTTTTGATAACATATTACCCTTTTATCAGCTCCATGAATCCTATAATTTTCGCATTTCTATATCCTTTAATGTTATTATTTTTATTTTCTTATTTACGTCCTTCGATTATGGAAATCAAAATCACTGTGTAAATATTTAGACGCTCTAAAATCAAATAATGATTCCAATTATCACCAATCCCAATAATCAATAATCATTGTCCACTCTATCATATACTATGAATTCACATGTCATATATTATTGACAAACTCCTTTTAAAAATATCACAATATTTATAACTTCTCTCTAAAATTTAAATAGATATATTTTAATATCATAGAGTTTAGTTTATAAGTATATATCTAAGTGAATTTGAAAAGGAAATGTTATATGAAGTGGTATGAAAACATAATATTTTATGGAATGAGTAACACTATACCGTATACTCTAGTTAAAATTTTTTGTAAGTTTGTAAATGTAAATATAAATAATAATCCAAAAATTAGTAGTCATGATATCATTATATCCCATAAATTGTTATATCTTTATTTGAAACAAGTAATGTGTTGAGGAAAGTTTGATGATATGGTAATTCAATATCAATTCATCTTGTGATGAGATTTTATAAGTTCATTATAATATGATATTCATTTAGGGAAGTAATATTGTAACATGTTGAAGTGGATATGATGGTTGTATTGTATTTAATTATCATTGTATAAATCCAATTTAAACACTTGTGATATTTTGTGATTAATATGAGGTGAGTGCTATTACATCATTATAATGTAATTGATGTTGTTTGGATTTTTTTATAATATCTATAATAGGTCATAAATTATTTAGAGTTAATCTAGATTTTTGGACCTGAATGTTGGATTTAAAATTTTTCCTTGAGTGCATAACTTCATCCTTTGGATTTAAGGTTTCTATATGACTTCATTATATGATTTTTGGGGGTTTTAATTATTTTTACTATGAAATTCAGAGTCCATATGTCTTCAAAATAACTATTTGTATTTCCAATGAATTTTAAAGTCTAAAAAACTAAACATGTTAATATGAACACAAAGTTGTAAATATAAAATATAAGTCTTTTGATATACATTCCAAAGTCATATGATTTTGTTTAAGTCATATGTAATGAATCTAAAGACTTATGATGAATTTTTTAAAGAATTAAAAATTTATAAGAAATATAAAAACATATTCTGAATTCATATAGAGTTTAAACATTATACGATGAATTATTATAGAAACCTCAACATCTTATGATGAAGCCATAAGAAATAATTATAATCTTTTCATGACGTCATATGCTTAAGGACATTTTCAAAATTCCATATACATATTTTAGATCCCTAAATCTATATTAACATTAAATGATTTTTGATATGTTCCAAATCTTTCAAAAATAATATTTATGTCTCTAATTTTTCTCCCCATTTTATATTAATATCTAAAGACAGTATGAGAGAGAAGAATAGACACAGAAACATGTCCTAGATAAGGGTGTGGTTCAACTAGAGACGTATTTATATCCCTTGGTGGTTTTGGAAGCAAGTTTTTATAGAGGATCCAGGCTCATAAATGAATATAAATATAGAAATAGATTGCATATTATAATCTAAAATATCATAATTTAATTTAAATTATTGACTAATTATAAGGAAGTTGGAACTAGACTAGTCACCCTAAAAATTAATGAACTTTTATTCTAGAATCCGATAAAGATTTACGATTCAATACTCCTTATCCTCAAATGAATAAAAACCAATGAAAATTGAATGACATAACTATGGAAGTTGAACCTAATGAATCCAAAGGGGATGTAAATGTATCGTGGATGTTCCATTTATGTGATTAGAGATTTAAAGCATATTAAAGATTACTAAATGTGTAATACAATATCTATGACATTGTGAAATGGAGAGAAACTCATGGTTAAAGGTGTTGGGTCAACTGTTATAGGGAAGAAATAGATAAAATCCAAAAAACATGCTTAATATTGAATGATTGACACAAAAGTTTTCAAGTGATTCCAGATTTGTGATAAATAAAATAAAGTTATTTTTAGGAAGGATGTATTCTTGGTTATGATTTCTGAAGATGGAAGATTGATATGAATTGGATATTAGACAAGAGATAATTTAATTCATGTGTTTGATACTGGAAAATATTGTTATCTAAAAATGAAATAATATAATTAGTTATTTAATTTAATTATAGTATATCATGGATAATGAAAAATTAAAGTAATCACTTGAGGATAAGATATATTTAATGTTACATTGATGAAATATGAATGATACCAGATGTTATGAACATTCCAAAATAGTATGATTATTAAATCTTCACACAGAAGGTGGAGATTCAATCTACACAACTTTTTGATACCATTCATTTATATTTCTGTTGTACCATGAGTAAGTAATAAACCAATACAGATAAGTACATTATTACATTTATTGATTAATTCACACACAATACAAGTTTCATTTTTATCTCAAGAATATCAGTATAGAAAACATAATATTTGTTATAATAGAATGTTTAAATATTATCTAGATAATTATGGAATATGAAATTTACATTGTAAACTAAAGAAACTAAAAAATAAATAGTATAAATGAAAGAATAGAAGTTTGGGGAGATTGCTCAAAACTTTTTTTTCAAGAATGTTACTTGTCAATATTTTTTAAGTAAATATATTTTAAAAAATATTCACATTAAAAACTATTTTATATATAGAATAAAATTAAATTTCCCTTTATGGTATCTATAAAAAAGTCTATAATTTCAATATACCATAGGTGTTTTAAATATCATTAATTATCAATGTAAAAAGTAAAATTATAGGTATGTTTGAGTGAAGTGGTTCAATTTATATATTTCATGGTATCCTCATAATTCAAAGGGGAAAAATTATATATTAAGGATCTTAGAAGAATTCTTGATACTTATGATGTCATGATCTAGAACCATTCAATGAAGGGTATAATATATGAAGAATAATGTTCCAAAATATATGATGCTATTGTTTTTTTAAACATCCTGATGAAATTTTATTTAGAGATGAACATGATAGAAATATACAAGTTGTAAAAAACTATTCATCCACTTTAAGTTATTAGGAATAACCTATGTCATATCACCCATGATTATGAATACAAGACCAAATCAAAAAATTCATAGGATATCAAAATCAGTTGTTCCAAACGTGGAGAACACTGATGAATGTTGAACATAATTCATTATTATCTCAATTTAAACTTAAACACTATGAGTAATAATTGAAGAATAGTGACTTTTTTAACTCTATGAATGAAAAATTGAAAAAAAATTGTTTAAGACTTAAGTGTTTCTTTCAAAACCCGAAGACCAGACAATGATTCGAAAAAATGGGTCTTCTAAAACATGATGATTTAAAAGAAAGAAAAAGAGATAAATAATGAAAGATATTTTTGTAAATGATATTAATATGTTTAAGGAGTATTCTTTTATGAGACACCTGACCTAGTTTCATATTTTAGAACCATTATAATATTTATTTTTATTAGTGACCAAACACAATTCATGATTCCTTAAAAAGATGTCATGTTTTCCTCCACAATTTGGACTTTGAAGAGGATGGTAATATAAATAAATCATGTGTAAAATATACTATAAAATATGAAGGTATTGTTTTTAGATTAAATAAGGGTTTAAATGGAATGTAACAAGACCCAAACTCATTGTATTCTAAGATGTACAGCTGCTTTAAGAGGATGAATTTTAGAAAGGAAGCAATAAAACAATTTCTATATCATGGATGAAAAAATGGTATCACTAATTGTTATTAATTAGGTTTATGATATAATGTATTTTTTAAATTATGAGGAAGTTTTTGAGAAGTTTTACAAGGATAATAACAATAAACTTAAAATTTCCATAATTGGGGAGATGAGGTACTATCATGAATTGAAAATTTATCAAGTGAAAGATCCTATCATAATTTTTCAAAGGAATTATTTTAGATATATTTTAAAAATAATTTTAATATATTATTTATAGTATATTCTCATAATAGTTTTATTGGGAACAAAGATTTCAAAAAATGAACCTGGGAAAGATATTGATCCAATGAGAGTTTAAAAAACTTATTGGGATTTTGGTTTGGGTTGAGTTTTATTCAATGGAGAAATGTGTTTTTTTATATAATTTAAAAATGATAAATTACATTGAGCCCTAATGAGTTAGAATATATAGAGACTATAAATTTCCCAACTCAACTGATGTGGATTAAGACTTGGTTGAAATATTGTAATTTTTAAGATTACATTCCACGACTGTTGGTTTGTGATAATAATAATTTCTAAAATTTTACAAAGAATCTAGTTCATCATTTGAGATCATCTATGAATTATTTATATTTAAACTTCATCGGGGATCTTATATAAATAAATTAAATAAATATATAATTTCTTCAAATATTGTATAATATGAAAAATATAATTCATTATACATTTTTAAAATAATCATTTCAAACATTGATCGTGATTTTGGTGGTCCAACTTCACTCTTATCAAGGTAAAGGTATGGTGTTCAATCTCCACTTTCATATTTTCAAAGTATATTATTTTCAAAAAATTAAAAAAATCTATAACAATAATCATTCATTGTATATATTTTCATATTTTTTGGTTTTAAAGGGGGAGAATATATATAGGGGAAGTATTCATTTATTAATTTTAATTAATAAAGGGGTAATTAATTTTTTTTCAATTTACTAAAATGGGAATGGTGTGAATTCATCAGGATGATGTATGAACTATTTTAACAGTTTTTCGAAGTAAAAATATTTTTTTTCATTAATGGGTAATATAGATTTAACTATCACGTTTGGGATATATTTCATATAATTAAAATTTATTGATTGAAAAAGAGTTTATCCTTATATGTGATGATGAATTATTTATTAAAGAAAATTTTTATCTTAAGTATATTTTGAAGTGGTATCATTTCATCAAGTGGAATCAAGAGAATTAGTTTTAAAAAGGTTGAAAATTTATCACGGGATTGTGTGATATTGTTAATCAATATTCTTGATTCCTATACCAAGATCTTCAAACAATATTTCAATTATTGGTTTATGATTCATTAAAATGTTTGTTATGTTTTATTATTATTTATTAAATTAATAATAAAATACAGGGGGGATTTTTAAGGCTACGTCTCGAGTTAATGAAATTTTGAGTACATGGGAGTTAGAGATGTAGTTGACGTGTTTTGATATTGAATTAATTCTTATAGAATATGATATTTATCTATAGAATATGTTTTGGTGAATATTTATATGGATTTGATTGTTTTGTTTTATTCAATTATAAACATATAAATCATATGAAATATCAAGTGATGATTGGAGAATCATTTTAGGTTAATTTAATTACAACATTCTAGAGTGTATGATGTTTTTTTGAATTAGTTTGAGATGATTTTGTATTGAGATGAAATTATTTTTAGTTTTTTTATTTTTGTTGGTTGATGTTGGATTTAAAATTTATAAAAATTCCTTGAGTTTATGAATTTATCATACAAATTTCAGGAATATGTATGACTTAGTCACATGACTTTCAGGTTATCATAAGTTTTTATCAACGGAATTTTAGACTCATTATTTGTTAACAAAGGTTCTTATATTTTTTATTACATTTAATGTCTAACAAACTGACCATCCTAATACTCATAAAAAACAATTTTTGTGTGCTTCAAACATTTTTCTTATGGTTATATAGATAATTACCTATTATTACATTAAATCATATGAATTAAATCTAAAGTGTTATGAAACAATTTCCTAAAACATTAAAATTAATATGAAATCAAAAGACATGCATTGGAGTCAAGAATATTCTAAACATCATTTGATGAAGTCTTATGAAAACATCATATTCATATGATGATGTACTATAGAAACATTAAAGCGATTCCATGAATTCATATTCTCAATGACTTTTAAAAAATTACTAATCCAACATTGTGCTCTATAAATCAATGTTAACTCCTATTGATTTTCATAATGTTCCATTTTTTTTGAAGAAATGCATATATTTCCATTTTTTCACCTTTAACTTTTTTTCAAAATTCCATATCATAGTGGAGGCTAAAGACCGTACCATAAGCTTGAGGATGGTGGATTTAAACTACAGACATCATTATATGCCTAGGATGTTTAGGAACCACTTATTTAGGGGAGATTCATCCCCCTAAAATAATGATAAATAAAAAATATATTGTAAATTAAATAATGAAATATCATAACAGATATGATATTCATGAAGATGACTATAGAAGGGGTTATAATCTCGGTCACTAAAAAAATTAATTCTATATCATTTTAATAACAAAAATTAATTGAAATACTCTATAACCATTAATGAATAAGAACAAAAGAAATGATAAATCCTTTTTTGTGGGTGTTACACTCATAGAATCCAAAGAAGAATTATATGGATCATGGATAGTGTAATACCCTCTGATTTGATCAGATATTTAAATATTTTAAAAGATGTTTAAAATTATAATAGTGGATTAGTGGACTGTGGAAATTATGGGTTGCTAAATGTTAAAGGAGTTTGGTCAACTATTATTTGGAAAGATAATATTAAATCACACAAAAATTATGTTCATTGATTGAGAAACATATTTTTAAGTTTTTCTCAGCTTTTTGATTAAGGAAATGATTTTATTTTTAAGAACGATTGTAATTTGTTAAAATCATAGAATATGAAATAATGGTTTTATGTGTATAGTGAACAAAATTTATGTTATTTGAACTGTTTGATCTTATAAATTGACACTTGAAAATGATTATATAAAAAAATTAATTTAATAATTGATGGATTGTAAATCTTGGATGAAAAATATTAACATTATAACTTCAAGAGACAATGATTGTGATTTTTTTGATGAAAACCAAAAGTGACAACATGTTCGCAACTTTTCTTAATAGGAATATTATTAAACTTTCATAGAATAATATGGAGATTAAATATACTCAACCTCAAGTTCCCATTCATTTATATGTGAGTGGTGTCATGATGAGGAAATAAACTAATGGAGAGAAGTACTTAATTTATTTTATTGAGGAACTCAATCACATTACTTGTGACATGTTTATAAAAACATTATAAAGAATAAAGTATTTTAAATAGTTTTAAAAGAAGTGGGGGAATGTGTGTGGTTTTTCTCTCAATAATATTGATACATACAATTTAAATGTGTTTTCATATAGAAATTTTAAATCCTATCTAAAGAAGAAATGCATAAAAATTCAACTCAGTTCATTATACAAACCACAAATCATGGTGTGACTTTAGGGAAGAACAAGATTTCATTGATATAGAGAAAAAATATAGATCAAGAAACATACATATATATATTTATAGAATAAATATATTTGGAAGGGGGTTCCCATTAAAAACTATTTTTAAATTGAAAAAATATAATATATATCCCATTATGAGATGTATTAAAAAAATACTTTATGTCTAATGTGCCTTTGTTCATTTGAAATTTCGTACATCATTAAAAAAAGATGAAAATGTTGGTAATCTTGATCCAAGTGATATAGTTGGAATATTTATCTGATATATTCTTAATGAGGGTGGATACCACATTCATAACACATACCCAAGAATAATTGTTGAAATTGTTTATGTGATGATATTGAAACACTCAAATAAAAGTATTACATATTAAGAAAAATGTTCCAGAAGTGATGAGGATGTTTTTTTGAACATCTTGAATAAATTTTAGACAAAAATAAAAGTGGTAAAATGTAATTGTTTTTTAAAATTATTAATCCATTTTATGTAATAAAGATAAAACTAATTCAACTTATCCATGATTGAGAAGACAATTATATGACACATATATCTCGTGAAATCAATATTAGTAATTAAAAACATAGAAAACTATGGGGACAAAAACAGATACATCATTTCCATCTTAGGATAAAACTAATAATGGTAAAGAGGCATTGAATCATTAGTATTGGGATGCTTCTATCAATTAATTATTTGAAAAAATGTTAAGATAATGACATGGGTGTTGGTTATCAATGCCAATGAAAAAAAATCAGAACAAAATGGTTCTTTATAAACAAGTTAAATAAAAAGGGGGAAATAGTCATAAATTAAAAAATATTTTTATTAAATTCCTATCAATGGATGATGGAGTAAAATTTGATATTAATTATTCACTCAATCATTTTCTTGAAACCATCAGCACATTCATTATTATTTCCTCACAATGTAAATATAATATTTTTCAAATTGATTTCAAATATTCATTCTACAATAGTTAGTTAAATATGGAATTTATATTGACCCACCTGGTTGTTTTGTAATGGAGAAGATAATTTTTAGGTTTTTAGTTTAATGAAGGATTTATACTCTCTAAAAAATCCACAAAATCATAGTATTCCAGGTTTGATTCCTACTTGAAGAAGCGAAATTTTAGAAAAGGAGTAGTGGGAAAAATATTTCTACATCTGTGATGAAAAATATGAATATCTAATTATTATTTTTATGTAGTTGACATGAAATATACGTGAAATAATTAAGTGGTTTTGATAATTTTCATAAGGACTTTAAGAATCTATTGGAAGGTTTTAGTCTTGGAGAGATGTAGTACATTATTTTCCAAAAAATGTCTTCTGAAAAAGAAAACATATTTAAATCTCAGGAAAAGTATTCTTGGAAAACATTAAATATATTTTATATGTATGATTGAAAAACATTTTCTATAACAATTTATATGAGAAATAATATATCCAATGATGTAAAATGGAAACAAATTTTATCCAAGGGAGTTTTGAAATCTTATTTGTGGTCATATTTACTTAATATATTCAAATTTATATCTATTATATTATACTAAACATTTTTTTTTGTATCATAGTGATAAAAAATAGCCTCATTCTTGTTTGGTAATGTTAATTATTTTGTACATTAAAGGAATAATTAGTTTTTGACTAAAATATGAAAGTAATGGGATATTTGATCTATTCAATTACACATATATAGATGTGGTTGGTTGTGTTAATGATATGAGGCCCACAACAAGTGGAGTTTTATTATATAATAATAGTTTTGTTTTTCTGGTATATAAATAAGTAATGATTTGGTACCATTATAACTACAAGAAAGAATGTGTGAAATCTAAAAATTCCCCAACCCAAAAGATAAATATATATAGTTGACTAAATTATCTCATGGTTGAACAAAAGATGACACTAATCAATGGTATTGATAATAAAATTTCTATAAAGTTTTCTTATAATATAGTTAATCATTAAATATCATATAATATTGATATAAATAATCATTTTATCAAAGATTTTATTGAAAGAAATGAATCATATATATTATTTATTCCTATAAAATTATAAAATATATTATATGTTCCTGAAGACATTTTCAAAAGATGCATTTTAAAATTTTAAGTAGATTTTGGGGGGGGGGGTTCAGACTCACTCTTATCAAGTATATGACATGGTTTTCAATACCCTATCTCATATTTAATTTGGATATTAATATCAAATGGGGAGATAATTTGGAATCATAAATATCTCTTTGTTTTAGATTTCCTATTTTTTTGAGAAAAAATAGGGATAATATATATATATATTTATATATATGAGAATTGTCTATTTATAGGTATTTATAATTATATGTATCATGTATTTTGATAGATTTATCAAAGGGGGTATGATGTGAATAAAAAAGCTCATATGTGAACTGTTTTAATTGTTTTTAAAATGTGCTTGTATGAATTTGTTTTTTAATAGGATTCATTGATAGATTTGTCAAGTTAAGGGTAGATTTTATTTGATGATGAAGTATTTATTAAATAAAATTTTAAACATATACATTATGAGGAATTATTAATTAAAAATAAATTTCTCAGATATTTATTCTCAAGAGGAATCATTTCATATTGAAGAATCTTTAGAATCAGTTTTGAAAATATTTAACATGTATCAATGTTTTTATGGACAACATCATTGTATATTTAAATATTATTATTTCCTAAACTATGTTCTCTCATGTAGTGATTGATTATTTGGATTATGAATCATTTCTATGTTTGTTTTATTTGTCAATAATTTATGATTCTATGTTGATAGGGGTATATTTTTGGGACAAAGGATTGAATTAATAAATATTTGAGGATATTGGAATTTGAGATATAGTTTTTTGTTATTTTCAGATTAATGATGTTCCTCTATATTATTGTGTTCATCCTGGGAAGAATAATATTAGAATTTTTATGAATATATGATGGGGTTTTTTGTACTTTTCATAATACATAAATCATCTTCATATACAATTGATGATAGTAGATTAATTTGAGATGATGTTCATTATATAGTGTTGGAATTTTTTTGATTCAGTTTTTTAAGAGATTTCATAATTAATTTTTTTATAAAATTTCTAAATATAATGATGTTGGGTGATATTTTTTTAAATAAAATAAATATCATGATATGGTTTACCATAATTCTAGAAGGGATTGAAGAAGAAAAACAATTGGTTGAGAATCTTATTCTGTGAAGTAGGTGAGATTATCCTTGATGTAATATGAATATTTATATATATATTAAATTTAAATAAATTTATATTTTATTTAAAGAAAGAGGTATAATTAAATTATTTTTGAAGAGATAATATTGTGGCTGTTTTTCTTATCATCTTATAATTACATGAAATTACGAAGAGGAGCTGTATGGTTAATTTGAATTATGTGAAATCAAGGATTTAAATTAAAAATATCAGGGAATATTTTATAACATATTGAAAACTAAAAAAAACAGATACTGAGGGAGTAATAATCATTTAGTTCTATTAATAAACATTCTAACAATAAGAAAAATAGTATGTGTTATGTTCAAACGATGAAAAGAACATGAGGATAGTTGGACATGAATATCACATTTGAAAGGTTGAGAAGTGAAGGTGTTGTTTCCTTATACCTTCATGAACTATTATCATTATGGAGTTAGATATAGAATTCATTACATATTGTTATATTGGTGTAAATTTAATTGGAGTCTTACTACTCGACAATAATAGAAGAAGAATAAGAACTCAGTACACCTGAAAACTAGATAAAAATATATTATAGGAATATATTTTAGTTGTTACAAAAACGTTTGATTATAGTATAGTGTGGAATGATCATTTTGATGGGATTCACAACAACATTTTCTGAATATATGAAAAATGGTTATTTTTAAGGTTGTAACATTATCTTTGTACTAACATTACTATTCTACAATGTAGTGTGATCCACGTTGAATCTATATCATGCTAAGGACTAGACTTGACGCATTGAGTTGTGAAACATGTAAATATATTTGGTTCCATTACATTTTCTTCTATTTGTGAATAAATATATAATACATCAATACAATTGATCAACTTGCGAGGCTTATTAAGAATAACATTAAATTGAATATAGATCCCTAATTCACCCCCTCTCAAAGATCTTTCATTAATCCAATAGGGAAATCCACAATCTTGACTATATTAAATAAAAAATTAACTCAACTATATAAATTTAATAATAACTTATATATTTAATTAATTTAGTACTAAAATTATAATTCATGAATAAATAATATAATTAATTAATTGGAGATAAAATAAATTTCAAAAAATATTAAATAAAATAAAAAAACACTCACTTTGTTATGTTTTTAATAATTAAATCAACCAAAGTAATTGATTTTATTTTTTTAAAATTAAAAAGATAGAAATGTTTCTGATTACTGATAAAAGGACCATCATTTACAATGATTTTATACAAATAGAAATGAAAAACAATTTCAAATTCTAGGATAATGATTTATCCTTATTGATGATATCCATTACTCCAATAATTAAATTCATATACTATTAGTTTGAGAATATTTTTTTACCATATTATAATTTCATTGTATTATATTTAACAAGATAAATGATATGTCGCATTGTATTATATCCTTCTATATTAAAACATTTTATACAAAAAAATATATCAGAGAATTGATATATGGAACCAAACCAATATAATATAACACGTATTTAAATATGTTAATTGTTAAAATATTTAAATAAATGTTAAACTAGATATAATTAGATGTACATATCAAAAATAAAATTATTATGATCAACAATCCAATAAGTGTAAATATTTTCTCTTGATATTTGTTATTAAGATAAATATATTCAATGTTAAATTTTACTAATGATGAAATTACATCAAAATTTCATATGGGTTATTAATGATTTAATCAATCAGTATATATTTTTGATGAACATAGAATCTTAGGAGTCTTATTATTGATACTATATTTTTTATGTTTCAACATTGAATAATTTTCTAATAAATATTCTTATAGGAACTGTTCACTACCCCCTCCCCCCATACAATTATCATATCAACTCTAATGGGGTCTCGTTTAAATATTGTCAAATATTTTTTTGTCCACCATGCTAATGAATGTGGGTTAATTCATATAGGTAAAACTACAATCCAACTTATAAAAACTAATTTGAATATTTTTAAATGAATTATCCCACCAAATCCCTTATTTTTATTAAATATTAATTTCCAAAAACTCATTTGAGTAAAATATATATTTTCAATTTCCTCAATGGTTTGTAATAATATGTTAATCATGGAAATATTAATTTATACTTCTATAAATTCTCCATGTAAGATTTACTAACCTTCAAGAATATTTTTTTTACCAGTTTACCCAAGTAATTAATTATTCTACACACTATTAGTACAACTAGATAAAATTTTAATTAAAACAAAATAAAAAAGGAAAAAATAATTTAAAACAAAATGTGCATGTTTCAATTGACAAAACAATTCATTGTAATTTCAAAAAACATACCACTCTCCCTTCTAATATGAATGTATTATATAATAATTTGACATTAAATAAATTTTACTCCCAGTAGATAAATTATGAAAATTCCCCAAAACCGCATCGATAAAC
The DNA here is from genome assembly GCA_963277665.1 of Viscum album. NCBI lineage: Eukaryota > Viridiplantae > Streptophyta > Magnoliopsida > Santalales > Viscaceae > Viscum > Viscum album. The sequence goes on from OY728135.1 coordinate 349,056,368, forward strand.
TATATTAGGAAATATATATCAAGGTGGAAAGAAATATATGCTTTTGTATTTGAGAATGAATAGTTTCATGTAGGGAAATTATTTCCATAAAGTGTAAAAACTAGTGGATATATTTATTTAATCAAATACCATTAATTTTTTGTAAAAGAGTAATTTGATCCAATATAAAAAATTATCCTTCAATTTAGAATATCATGGTCTGAAAATATACTGAAAAATGATGTTGAAAAAATTAGTTTGAAAATAAAGAGGGCATAAGAGCATTTTTAGGAGTTTAAAGGATATATTCCCCTATAAAAAAGATAACAGAACCATTATTGAACTCTAAAAATTTTAATGGGTTTTCAATTATGAGTACATGTATAATAAAAATGAAAGGATTTATTTTTAAAGTATTTGATATCATATAATTACATTCCATAATGTATAGATTCATATTTTCGGGCTTATTTATTAAAATAATTGGTTTAATAATATGTGTTTAGGAGAATTTATTCTATTTTTGGATTTTTTTAATTATAAATTTAAAAACATTAAAGATGATAGAAAATGGGTATCAATTATTTCTCAATTTAATTGAAATGTGATTCAGTACTAACAACTTAATCATGTTTGGAATAATGATATATGAGTGGATATCAATAAGAAGTAAGGATGACCTTAATTTTTTAATTGATTTGTATTGAATGTTTCCAATAAATTTTGATTTTTATAATTATTAGTTATGGATTAATGATATATTTGTGAAAATATGTATAAGGTTGAATGAGTTTCCAAATAATTTATTGAATATCAGTTTGTCTTTCATTCTACTAAGTATTAATTGAGTGATGTTGCTATATTTAAATTTATTTTTTATGTTTATTTTTTTACATTGAATAATGATCCTTGTTTCGTTCAAATCACATTTATGTTTTTGTGATTGGTGTTTTTCAATATTATGATAGTGATGGTGGGATACATCCATTTCTATATAAATTTTGTTCGATATGTTAAACTTAAAAGTGGAGTAGGTATTTATCAACCACCGGTAGTTTTATTTGGTTTTTGAAGGGCACATTTATTTTTTATTGATGGTTATTTGGAGACTATTTTCTCAATTGTAAATTGATTTTGAATTTCTATATTACTCTAATTTAACCCATTCCTCATGTATAGAATCTTTTAGATGATTTTTTTTTCATTTTTTAAAGTTGTGGTTCTTTATGTTCTCTTGAATGGTAAGTTTATCTCAAAAATTATTTAGTATTCTTTGTTTATTAGGTGGATGAATTATGTTTAGGCCCCTGAATGGGTTAGTATTCCTTATTTTTATGGATTATTTTTTTTTATATTTTATATCAATTGGTATTAACTATCATTAATAAAACATATCTATGTTCTTCCGTGTTGTTAATATTTCAAAATTATTGGTTTTTTTCTAATTTATACCACATATATTTTAATTTTCATTTTTTTCTTCATTTTTTAGAAGCATTTTTTAACACTTATTGTATTATCCTTTCCTCACTTTTTTAAATATATAGTATTTAATAAATTCATCATTGTTTAATAGAAAATATATTATTTACCTATTAATTATGGTTTTTATAATATAGATATCAACATATGGACCCCAAATTATATAGTCACATAATACATCATGAATTCATTTTAATCTCTAAATAAATGCAGTTAAGATATTACGTGTATAACCTATCTCATTATTGTATTAAGTCATCTTATTAGTTATGAATATATAAATATGATATATTGAATTTTATCCTAATTTTTCTATTTTTTATTTAGTCAAATATATTTCAATTTTTGATAACCTAATGAATTGGGTTTAAGGTGTTGTGTTAATTATATATTTTATAATTTACCAAATGTTTAAAAAATATTTTATATCTTGTTAAGATTTTGTGACCATAAATGTTTTTTATTGTTGAAAAAATAATTACTTGAGAATGTATATGTTCAAAAAATTAGAGAAATATACATTTGGTATTTAATTATGCATGAATCAAACATAAGAAATATTATTATTTAAATTTTTCTATCAATATTTCCCTTAGTGTAATAATTTACATTGGTGTGTAAAATTTATATAATCTAATGTTTTCATATATGATTGAATTATTAATTTAACAATAATATAAAACAAATTTAAATGTAAATGATTTTAGTTTCTATTTAATTATACCAAATTATACAATGCTTCTATTTTTAAACCATGATCATTAAATAAAATTTAATCAAGATTTCATATCTTTATTTTTAACAGTTGATTTAAATATATTTAAAATTGAATTCAATATTTTAATACATTATAGAAATAAATATAAAAATTCAAAACACAAAAATATAAAGATCACCAGTTACCAAATTTGAGATTGAAATTTTTTTAACACATAAATATTGAGGAAAATAGAAAAATATTTGACCAAAATTATTGATATGAAATCAATTTAACAATTCTATGATCAATATATTATTAGTTATTTGGAGAGTATTTTGGGAAAAATAGTATATGTCACCAATAATTGAAATTTATTTATTTTTATTTTCATATGGAAAAATGACTAGAAAAGCACATTATTGAAGTATAAAATAAATTAGAACAAGTGAATCCCCACAAAAATACACCTACAATCTACTACTAGATATCTATTACTCAAATAATAAATTTACATATCATTCTGATAAACTTTTTAGGTTATAAGAACACCCACATTATTCCCTATGGGATAAATACATAAAATATATAATTTATATTGAATAATTATTCTACTTGCTCTTATGATATAAGTAGTATATAAATGGTGGTTGGAGTCCCCAAATAAGTATTATAATATCAAATATCTATCTAGTTCAGCTGGAAAAAATATTATATTATTTATTTTTAAAATAAAAAAACTAATTAAGAGTGTGAAACTATAACGACCCATACTTTACATACATTGTTAATACTTCAAAATTGAAGCACACTTATTACAACATATTACAAAACCACAAAGGACCGTATAGGTATAGTGTCTTTAGAAACTGGGAAACATAAAAAACTGGTTCATAAATCTTCTACAGTGTCTCCCATTTATTTCATCATATCTAGGGTCCCTTTTAGCATATTCTACTTAATATCCATCTTCCTGACCTGGGGAAAAGAAAACATAAAAGAGTGAGCTCAAATGCTCATCAAGGGAAAATAAAAGAAATAAAAATCATATCATATCTTTATGAAAATCAAAACCTGCAAAAGAGATCATAATATCTTAACATGGAATAAATCATAGAAGTGAAAATGAGATCCCCATAATCATAACATAAAACTTGAAACTTTGTGGCATGCACACATAATCATGGAAAATCATGTATTGTTAGTCATGACTCATTGCCAAGACTATCTTAGTGGACAAAGTCCCTTTCTGAACCGAGTTCACTCCTCGTTTCAGTCCTGTATCACTGAACCGAAATAACCTTCCGTTCCAGCCATGTCTATCTCATGAGATATAAAATCATTACCCAATGCATTGGAGGGAGATATAGGTCCCACCCATCTTATAATGAATCCTTTCTTATGTGTGCCACATAATCATAAAACATACATCATCACATAACACATGTAACAAAAATGGGATTCTTGAAACATCATGACATCATAAATCAATTCATATAAGATAAAGGAATTCATAAACATAATTCCATCACAACATAGTCAAATCAATGTAAAAATATGGATAGAAACAGAACCCTTTATTATCTTAGATGGAAAATAATTTTGATAAAACACTTGAATTGAATTCTTGAGGAAAATATCCTTTCTTCTTCAAAATCAATTTATTTTCACAAAACATCATGTAATTTTAAAAGAAAGAGATTTTATTGAAAATAGTCATGAAATCTTTTAGAGGAAGCTTCATGAAAATAAGGCTTTATAAAACAGTAGAAATCCGTTCGTGCCGTATAAGTTAAAAAAAACATTCTTCGTACTTTTGTCGGAAAAGTCAAAAAGTACCTCGTACGAAAAACATCAAAAGATTCCTTTCATTTCTTTTACTAAAAACTCACCGAAGGGTAAAAATGGATTTAAACAATTGTAGGTGGATGGAAATAATATTACATATTAATGAAACATGTATGTGGATGATAAAATACACCCCAGTAAATACTTACGAATAAACAATCTCGGATAAAAATGAGATTGTGATATTTCCCTTACCTTAGGTCCAATTTGCTTTGTACGTGTCTGAAGCTCCTGTATAATGGTTTACATAATGTTATTGACTTATTCCAGAATCATACATATTGATATGATATCATATATGGTCATATTCTTAGCTTCTTGATAGTAATATTTCATTGTTACTTGTTACTCGGGTCTTTATAACTTTTTGTTCTTATGCATGTTTTGTCGAATAAATTCTTATTCTTATCTTTAGGTTATAGATAATTCATTTCCATAATGGTATTAGTGTAGTATATACCATATTCATTCATTCAATTCATTTATATAATCATTATGAAATGAAGATCATGTAGAACGAGTCGCATCACATCGTGGAGACGGTATTCCGTACGTACGCACGAGTGATGATATCGTTCCTATGATCGTGGAATTGTATTGGAGTATATATATATATTATTTCAGTATCAATATTACTTCATAATAATCATATATAGTTACTCATTACACCATTATACCCATCCTTGTAAGGTGATGGTGGAAAATAGATTACACCACGGCGTGGAGACGGTATTCCGTACGTACGCACGCGCGGTGATTTCATTTTTTCCGTAGGATGGATAGAAGGTGAATTAGGGTTGTTTCATATTTATAATAACATATCAGTATGTAAGTAATACTGATGTTATTACTTTATCATGAAACAACTAAAGAAGAAGAATAAGAAGAAAGAAATTGAAAAGATCGGTAATGGATATTACCTCTTCTTTGGAACGCCTCTTTGAATCCTCCACTTAAGGAACTAATATTGGTCTTTGGAGAAGACCAGGACCTCTAGGATTATTCTAGAGAAGTGGATAGGAGAAAATGGCAGGGGTTGGCCGAGCTTGAGTGCTCAAATTGGGGTGAGGAGGAGGGGGAGGAGGTGCCCTTTTATAAGGGAGGAGAGGGGCACCTTAGGAATATCTCAAAATATTATTTTATATTAAAGTCAAAATCGGTTTATAATGGCTCCAAAGGGTCTTATTTCGAAGCTAAAGTGGGGATGGGTCGAAATCCTATAAACCAATAGGATTTAGACAAGTTTAGGGTATTATTTTAACCTTATCAATTAGATTTAACTCTAAGTTAATTAATTTAACTTTTACCGTGTCTTTTTGATTTCTTTCACTATATGGTTAATACACTTACTATAACATGCCAAACGAACCCCAAATTGTTTATTATTAATATATATATCCTTATCTAAGTCATTTGGCCGAACCTTAGATTTTTAGGAATAAAATAACAATTAATAATATAATATTTGATTTAAAAACTATTTTGTGTCAATTTTGACACTATTTGATATATGATTTTTGTGAAAGTCATAACAGAATTATATGTTCGAAACAAGTTGATTAAATCCACATTAATATATCATAGTAACCTAGAAAATTAGTGGAATTCATAAAAAGTCTCAAATTACATTTATTTTGGTATTTATATTATCAATTATGTCAGTATTTCATTAATAAGATAATTACTTCATCATCTTTGTGTCATAAATAAATTAAATTATTTGATGTCTACAAATTACAAATAAAATATCAACATGTAGGAAATCTTTTTAGCTTTCTAATGAATATTTATAGTCGAATTTATCTTATGTATAACCCCATATTAAAAATTATTTACTTATTAAACTTTGATTTTAACTATTTTACCCCTTCTTTAAATAAATTAATAATAAATGTCCTAATCTAATCCAAGTGGGCCTAAATGGTCATATTTTATTCCTAAGTTTGTTTTTGGTCGAATTACACTTGTCCAATAGAATTAGGACATGTGTTAGGGTAATATTAATATCATATGTACCCTTAGTTACCCTATTTACTATTAACCGCGGTAAAAATAGTAAAAAGTTACTATTCACCAAAAATTTATTTTTATCTCATTGAACCACATTTTACTTACTGATATCAACCGTGTCTGTCGGATTTTTGAAATTCCATTCACAGAAGCGGTAAAATTAAGTTTTATGCAAAATTCAGTTTTTAACCTACCACTTAGTGGTTTCACTATTCATCAAAAATTGAAAGTTTTCAGAAAAATACCAAAATTTCACCCTAGGCTAATTTCGATATTCTGAGTCCAAAAATGAAGTCCATTTTGAAAAATAAAATTTATAAAATTTCAAAAAGTGGTTATTACTATTCATAACGGCTAGTTTTAATAGCATATTGTTGTTTAGTGAAACTCGGTATTGCGTACGACGCAAGCTATTGAGGAAGGTCGCGATTGCGTGTAAAGCAAGCCAAGCAAGTGTTGTGTAGAAAAAGATTCCTTTGATGATTTATATAACATAAAAGTCTCGGGTGTTACATTCTACCCCCCTTAAAAAGAATTTCGCCCTCGAAATTCGTCACTTTGTAACAAACAGATGAGGATAATTCTCCCTCATCATATCCTCAAGCTCCCATGTAGATTCTTCAAGTTGGTGGTTCCTCCATAAAACTTTCACCAAGCGAGTGGTCTTGTTTCGTAGGACTTTTTCGCTACGATCCAGAATCTCTATCGGCTGTTCTTCATAAGAAAGATCTTGCTCCAGCGGTACAACTTCTGAGCTGAGTACATGTGAAGGATCTGGTATGTACTTTCTCAGGAGAGATACGTGGAACACATCGTGAACTTGAGAGAGATTCGGTGGAAGCGCCAATCGGTAAGCTACCTTCCCAACACGATCCAGTATTTCGAAAGCACCGATATATCTAGGGCTCAACTTCCCCTTCTTTCCAAATCTCATAACCCTCTTACAGGGAGATATTCGTAAGAACACTTTATCGCCCACTTCAAACTCTAGGTCTTTTCTTCGGTTGTCGGCATAACTTTTCTGTCGACTCTGAGCTGCTCTTATGTGTTGTTGAATAGATCTGACCTTTTCTGCCATTTCATCAACGATATCAGGTCTTAATAGCTTTCTTTCCCCAACTTCATCCCAGCAAGTTGGAGTCCTGCATTTCTTTCCATAGAGAGCTTCATAAGGAGCCATCTGAATACTGGAGTGAAAGCTATTATTGTAACATCCCAAGGTTTTCTAAAAATAAATTGAAAATGATTGAAATTTTGTTTAAGGTATATATTTATAAGTATCCTTTAAACATAATTTTATTTCTTCTATGTTTTGAATTTCAAGAAACTATCATCTACAATTGTGTTCAGTATGTTATTTCGAGTCTGATGGAACAAACTTGTTTTTTTGGTGAATAGTAACATGCCCTTATGAATAGTCATATGAATAGTAATATGAATAGTAATATGACCTCATGAATAGTAAATAATATTATTATTTTATTTTCCCATGGGAATAGGATAATGGGATCTTAATTAATTTTCCAATGTCACATAAAACTAATTGCACTTCAATTTTGTTATTTTTCGAATTAACTGTGACCTTATTTTAAAATTAAATTAATAATATTTAGAAAATTATTTTTGAAAAATGGAGTTCATTTTTGAATTCTACACGTCGAAAAATGGTTGGGGTAAATTTTTGGTATTTTTCTGAAACTCTTGAATTTTCGGTGAATAGTGAAATACGGTAAAATACCGTATAATCAATTTATCAGTAAAAATGCACTATTTATGACATCATAAGTGATGCAAGGCCACTTGCTTCGAAATCACATGATATTTTCACTAATTAAGGCCACTTGATTTGAGATTATTCATAGTCTTGATAAAAATATTTTAATAATAATTAAAATAATCTAAAATACCTCCCCTCCTCCACTATAAATACCACCCTCACTCCCCACTTCCTCCCACACCTCTCAAGCCTTGAGCATTGTCTAATTTCTGCCAAATTCCCTCCTCAATCTTCTTCCCCACGTCCTAGAGCTGCTGGTCTCACCAAAAGACCAAAATCAAAGCCCTTAAGAAGGATCTCAAGGAGAAGAGATCAAGAGGTAAACATCCTCTTTCATTTTCATTCTTTCCATCCATTTTATGTTATTCTCTTCCTTTCCCTTTGTCTTTTGTTGGGATATTTCATTAAATATTTTCCCTTACAGTCCAAATTTTGTATGATTGATGAGATATTCCATTCCTCTCATCAATCCTGTTTTTATGAAATTTTTAGAGGCGCCGTTAGGCTGCCGAATTTTTTGTAACAAATTTCTCATGTTTTCTTTATTTCATGATTCCTTCCACTTCTTTCTTCACCCCCTCTTATCCAAGAGGCATGAAATCTCCAGAATCATGTATATTCTGTATGTTTTCATGTTTATGGAAAATTACAAATCATTATTCCTCTCCTCTCTCACTTATTTAAAGAATCAAGAAACATTGTCCATTTGTGTCGAATTACCGATATCGTGGACGATGTATTTTCAATTTCCATTAATTATTTCAAGTCTGGTCATGAAACCATTTATATGGTTGAAACAGGTTATAATATATGTTTTATGAATCATATAAGGTTCTGTAATTCTTTTGTACTCATGATTCAAACTTATAAGACTAAATGAAATTGTAATTATCAAAGAACCACTTAAATTATCTAAACGAACATAATTAATGTTTTAACTTATAAATCATCATCATATAAAGAACCAAAGTGATGAATGGTATAATTTATGGTACTGGAGTTATGTAACTAATACTCCATTCCAATTCTGGAGTTTCACTTCCAATCAACAAGAACGATTCATCATGAACCGATCGTGAAAATCACAAAAGACCTCACCCAAAATAATGCAAGGAACAAAATACTAACAAATAAGGGGTGAAATGAGGTTATGAAATGACCATATAAGATGTTATAAACATGAACACGTTTCTTTAAAATCCTATTAACACTCCTTTAACCATTATACAGGAGGTTCAAACAATTTTGAAGTAGGACAAGCCCAAGGTAAGGGAATTCTTAACCCGATTTCCATTCTTTGGGTTAACCTTCTACTTTATAATTTATGTGCTATTTAAATTGTTTGTGTGATGGGTTCTGTTTATATTATGTTTAATTATGTGTATTTACAGAGTATATACATATTCCATCCACTCAATTAAGTATCACTTCAAGTATATGATGTTTATAAGGGACTTTTCTTCTAAAATCCTCTTTTAAAATTCTGTTTTATAAGATTCAATGGCAATGTTTTTATGCTATTATTTATGTTGAATGATTATGTTTTGGCTATTGGGAATTGTTTATGATGAAGGGTGGGACCTATATTTCCCTCCAATGCATTGGGTATGAGTAAGTTGGAGGTCGGCCGTATGGTTACTCCAAGTGTAACTGTGATGGTTACACAAAGTAAGGTAGCAGTGAGGGTTACAAATTTTAAGGTAGCCAAGATGGTTACAAGATTATGTAAGTAATACCCCAATATACCTTTATGATTATAACTATGTTTGTATGGATCTTGTGTAAATCTCATGTTACGCTAAGTAAGATTTTATGGGTGTAAATCATGTATTTTGAAAATGTTTCCATATGTCTTGTGTATTCATGGACTAATGAGATTTTTTCCTTCTTTTTCATACCTTACTGAGCTTTTGTGCTCATCCCAAGTTTTTAAATGATTTTTCACAGGTTAATGGATGAATAATACAAGGAAGGAAGACATGTTAAATGTTGAAGAATTGTCAAGGAGTCTTGTTTATGTTTTAATGTTTTATATTCTGAGGAAAATGGAAACTGATTTTATGGTATCCACTATGTAACAATGTGTAATGTTATGAATATTTTGTCGTAATTCTCTAAAGCTCTAAACTTGAAAAGATCCACAATGTAAAATGAAGTGTTTTCTTGAATAAATTCAAGATTATGTATGAAATAAGTGCGGGTCCTTACAGTTGGTATCAGAGGATGGTTTAGATAACTTTAGGGGTTAAGGTGATGCTAATAGAATACCATAACTAATTCTCACCCTATGTTTAATTTGTTATAGCATTTAAAGATTACCATGTTGCTTCATCTAAGAAATGTTTGTTTAGAATGGTTGTCTGCAGAAGGAACATGGATGCTGAAGAGGATAGGCACCGACAGAATGACATCCTTCCTGATCAATAGCCCGGAATGGTAGGGATTGGAACCGAGCAGTTTGTGACAGTAATGGCTCAGCTAACACAGGCAATAAATGGTGGTGGCATCCATGAAAGAGGACAAATAGATGTACCCCAACGGAACATGACAGTGGTGGAACATTTTATGAGACAGCATCCTCCTGCATTCAGTGGATCTTCTGACCCAGTGGCAGCAGAAGGATGGATTAAGGCCCTTGAAAAGATATTTGATGTTATGGGATGTTCAGACAATCAAAAGGTAAGTCTTGCCATTTATCGTTTTGAAGGGGAAGCTGATCAGTGGTGGTCAATGGTAAGGAATATCAGGGGTAGAGAGGATTTTGATGCCTTAGTATGGGATGAATTTAAAAGTCTTTTTCTTGAAAAATATTTTCCTAAGGTGGTGCGACTTAGAATGGAGAAACAATTCCTTGAACTGAAACAAAAGGAGGAAGATTCAGTGGCTATGTATGAGGCGAACTTCACCCGACTGGCGAGGTATGCTCCGAATCTTATTCTGGATCTCGATAGAAAAATCAACCGCTTTTACTCAGGATTGAAGCCAAGGTATCGAAGGGCGTTGGCCTCCCGTGAATTCAAAAGTTATGAGAAACTTGTCCGATGTGCTGAGAGGGTAGAGATGGAGTTTGCTGACGATCACATGCAATTTGGAAACAAAGAGAAGAAGAGGTCAAATTGGAAAGCAATGGGTAAGAATCAACCAATGAAATCTGATGGTAAGAAAATACAGTTTCCAGTTTGTGAAAAGTGTGGCAAGAAGCACCCTGGGGAATGTCTTATCAAAACTGGGAAGTGTTTTAAATGTGGTAAGTTTGGACATATGGCCCGAGATTGCAATGAAAATTATCCAAAGACTAATCCTGATAAGCAAACTATAAAGTGTTTTAAATGTGGTGAGATGGGTCACTATGCAAATGCATGTCCAAAGAGGGATCCAAATGATGCAAAGAAGCCAGACTACAAGCAGAAAGGTGTAGTGAGATCCTTTGCGACTACGTCAGCAGATGTTGGGCCATCCAATGAAGTTGTATCAGGTACTTTGTTTGTTCACTCAGATTTTTCTAGAGTTTTGTTTGATACGGGGTCTACACATTCCTTCATCTCTGAGAAATTTTCTAGTAAATTGGAAATATCACCTCAACAAATGATACCCGAACTTGTTGTTAAAACACCAGGGGGAAATGTTATAGCAAAGAGGAATTATAAGAATATTTCTATTGTGGTATGTGGAAAGACTTTACCTGCAAACCTTGTTGTTTTACCCTTAGTCGAGTTTGAAGTTATTCTGGGGATGGACTGGCTTTCTGGTTATCATGCTAAGATTGACTGTAGAGCTAAAGAAGTTGTTTTTCAGAAAGAGTTTCAGTTTGTATACAAGAATGAACCCATACAATTGATAACATATCAAGAAGCTGAGAAACTACTGAAAGATGGAAATGAAAGTTATCTGGCTCATATTGTTGAAAACAAGGGAACTATTCAAATCAATGATGTGCCAGTGGTAAATGAATACCTTGATGTTTTTCCTGAGGAGTTACCCAGTTTCATACCTAAACGAGAAGTTGAATTCACAATTGACTTAGTTCCTGATGCTAAGCCAATTTCAAAACCCCCATATCGTATGGCTCCAATAGAACTTCTTGAATTGAAAAATCAGTTGCAGGATTTGCTTGTCAAAGGCTTCATTCGTCCCAGTACTTCACCATGGGGAGCCCCTGTTTTGTTTGTTAAAAAGAAAGATGGTTCCATGAGAATTTGCATTGATTATAGAGCTTTGAATAACATCACTGTTAAAAACAAGTATCCTTTGCCTCATATTGATGACTTGTTTGATCAGATCCAGGGAGCTCAGTACTTTTCCATGATTGACTTGAGATCCGGATACCATCAGTTGAAGGTGAAGGAGGATGACATCCCGAAAACAGCCTTTCGTACTAGATATGGGCATTATGAATTTGTTGTTATGCCATTTGGGTTAACTAATGCACCTGCTGTATTCATGAATCTTATGAATAGAGTATTTCATGAGTTCTTGGATAAGTTTGTGGTGGTATTTATTGATGACATTCTGGTTTTTTCTAAAAATAAAGAGGAGCATGAAAAACATCTAAGGGTTGTTTTACAAACTTTAAAAGAAAAGAAACTATATGGAAAATTCAGCAAGTGTGATTTTTGGTTGCAACAGATTTCTTTTCTTGGGCACATTGTAAATAAGGATGGAATAACAGTTGATCCTGCCAAAACAAAAGTAGTTGATGAATGGCCAAGACCCACAAATGTTACAGAGATTCGTAGTTTTCTGGGCTTAGCAAGTTATTACCGACGCTTTGTTAAGAACTTTGCACGGTTATCTAGCCCAATAACTAAGTTAACACGAAAAGGGGTTAAATTTGTTTGGACAGAGGAATGTGATGTTTGTTTTCAGGAACTAAAGAAGAGATTGGTGAATGCTCCAGTTTTGTCCTTACCTTCCCGGAATGGTGAGTTTGTCATCTATAGTGATGCTTCTTTGAAGGGACTTGGTTGTGTTTTGATGCAGAATGATCAGGTAATTGCCTATGCCTCGAGACAACTTAAACCTCATGAGATGAATTATCCCACACATGATTTGGAATTGGCAGCTGTGCTTTTTTCTTTGAAAATATGGAGGCATCATCTATACGGAACCAAATGCCAAATATATACTGACCATAAAAGTCTTAAGTATATATTCACTCAGAAGGAATTAAACATGAGGCAGAGAAGATGGATAGAACTGATAAAGGATTATGACTGCACGATTAATTACCATCCTGGAAAAGCAAACAAAGTAGCAGATGCCTTAAGTCGGAAAAATCATGCATCATTAACCATGCTACGTTTGGAACGTGATCCCTTGATTAATGATTTGATAAATTTTGGCTTGGAAGTTGTTGGTGCAGGGAATATATCTGTTTTGTTTCAGGTTTCAGTGCAGTCTTCGTTGTCAGACAGAATTATGAAAGCGCAGAGGGAAGACTGTGAGCTACAGAAAACGGTAGAATTGGTTAAAATGGGTAAGTTTCCAGAATTTAATCTTGATAATGATTGTGTTTTAAGGTTTGGAAAAAGGTTGTGTGTGCCTTGTGATTCCCAGATGAAGAAAGAATTGTTGTGTGAAGCTCATAGTTCTCCATTTTCTGTTCATCCTGGAAGTACTAAGATGTACAGAGACCTTCGAGAGTATTACTGGTGGAATGGGATGAAAAGAGATATTGCTGATTTTACAATGAAATGTTTGACATGTCAGCAGGTTAAAGCAGAGCGACAGTTACCAAAGGGGATGCTTCAGCCTTTGCCGGTGCCAGAATGGAAATGGGAGAATATATCCATGGATTTTGTTGTGGGACTACCAAAGACTTCTCGAGGTAACAATGCGATATGGGTTATTGTTGATCGGCTAACAAAGTCTGCTCATTTTCTTTCTATTCGAGATACAATGACAGTAGATCAGCTTTCTCGATTGTACCTCAAAGAGATTTTCAGGTTACATGGAGTTCCTCTTTCCATTGTGTCTGACCGAGATCCCAGGTTCACTTCTAAATTTTGGAAGGGACTTCAGAAGTCTTTGGGCACAGAGTTGAATTTCAGTACAGCTTTTCATCCTCAATCAGATGGGCAGTCAGAGCGAACGATTCAAACTTTGGAGGATATGCTTCGAGCTTGTTCAATGGACTATCAGGGAAGTTGGGATCAGCATCTTTCATTAGTTGAGTTTTCTTATAATAACAGTTTCCATTCCAGTATTCAGATGGCACCTTTTAAGGCCTTGTATGGAAAGTGGTGTCGGACTCCTGCGTTTTGGGATGAAGTCGGTGAAAGAAAGTTGATGGGGCCAGAATTAGTAGATGAAGTGGCTGAGAAAGTGAGGATGATCCAGCAACACATGAGGATAGCTCAAAGCAGGCAGAAAAGTTATGCAGATAACAGAAGGAAAGACTTCTCTTTCAAGGTAGGTGACCATGTTTTCCTTAAAATATCTCCTTGGAAAAGTGTGATGCGTTTCGGTAAGAAAGGGAAACTAAGTCCACAGTTCATCGGTCCTTTTGAAATCTTGGATAAAGTTGGAACAGTTGCGTACCGCGTAGCTTTGCCTCCGAGCTTGTTTCAGGTACCCAATGTTTTTCATGTTTCGATGTTGAGAAAGTATGTTCCAGATTCATCACATGTCTTGAGGCCGGAAGAAGTTCAGCTAGCAGAGAACCTTTCTTATGAAGAAAAACCGGTTCAGATTCTTGATCGAAGAGAACAGGTATTGCGGAATAAGGTAATCCACCAGGTAAAGGTTTTGTGGAGAAACCACATGGTTGAAGAAGCAACATGGGAGTCTGAAAATGCTATGAGGGAAAAATACCCTCAGTTGTTTAATAAGTAAATAAAATTGCGAGGACGCAATTTCAAGAAGGTGGGGATAATGTAACATCCCAAGGTTTTCTAAAAATAAATTGAAAATGCTTGAAATTTTGTTTAAGGTATATATTTATAAGTATCCTTTAAACATAATTTTATTTCTTCTATGTTTTGAATTTCAAGAAACTATCATCTACAATTGTGTTCAGTATGTTATTTCGAGTCTGATGGAACAAACTTGTTTTTTTTGGTGAATAGTGACATGCCCTTATGAATAGTAATATGAATAGTAATATGAATAGTAATATGACCTCATGAATAGTAAATAATATTATTATTTTATTTTCCCATGGCAATAGGATAATGGGATCTTAATTAATTTTCCAATGTCACATAAAACTAATTGCACTTCAATTTTGTTATTTTTCGAATTAACTGTGACCTTATTTTAAAATTAAATTAATAATATTTAGAAAATTATTTTTGAAAAATGGAGTTCATTTTTGAATTCTACACGTCGAAAAATGGTTGGGGTAAATTTTTGGTATTTTTCTGAAACTCTTGAATTTTCGGTGAATAGTGAAATACGGTAAAATACCGTATAATCAATTTATCAGTAAAAATGCACTATTTATGACATCATAAGTGATGCAAGGCCACTTGCTTCGAAATCACATGATATTTTCACTAATTAAGGCCACTTGATTTGAGATTATTCATAGTCTTGATAAAAATATTATAATAATAATTAAAATAATCTAAAATACCTCCCCTCCTCCACTATAAATACCACCCTCACTCCCCACTTCCTCCCACACCTCTCAAGCCTTGAGCATTGCCTAATTTCTGCCAAATTCCCTCCTAAATCTTCTTCCCCACGTCCTAGAGCTGCTGGTCTCACCAAAAGACCAAAATCAAAGCCCTTAAGAAGGATCTCAAGGAGAAGAGATCAAGAGGTAAACATCCTCTTTCATTTTCATTCTTTCCATCCATTTTATGTTATTCTCTTCCTTTCCCTTTGTCTTTTGTTGGGATATTTCATTAAATATTTTCCCTTACAGTCCAAATTTTGTATGATTGATGAGATATTCCATTCCTCTCATCAATCCTGTTTTTATGAAATTTTTAGAGGCGTTGTTAGGCTGCCGAATTTTTTGTAAGAAATTTCTCATGTTTTCTTTATTTCATGATTCCTTCCACTTCTTTCTTCACCCCCTCTTATCCAAGAGGCATGAAATCTCCAGAATCATGTATATTCTGGATGTTTTCATGTTTATGTAAAATTACAAATCATTATTCCTCTCCTCTCTCACTTATTTAAAGAATCAAGAAACATTGTCCATTTGTGTCGAATTACCGATATCGTGGACGATGTATTTTAAATTTCCATTAATTATTTCAAGTCTGGTCATGAAACCATTTATATGGTTGAACCAGGTTATAATATATGTTTTATGAATCATATAAGGTTCTGTAATTCTTTTGTACTCATGATTCAAACTTATAAGACTAAATGAAATTGTAATTATCAAAGAACCACTTAAATTATCTAAACGAACATAATTAATGTTTTAACTTATAAATCATCATCATATAAAGCACCAAAGTGATGAATGGTATAATTTATGGTACTGGAATTATGTAACTAATACTCCATTCCAATTCTGGAGTTTCACTTCCAATCAACAAGAACGATTCATCATGAACCGATCGTGAAAATCACAAAAGACCTCACCCAAAATAATGCAAGGAACAAAATACTAACAAATAAGGGGTGAAATGAGGTTATGAAATGACCATATAAGATGTTATAAACATGAACGTGTTTCTTTAAAATCCTATTAACACTCCTTTAACCATTATACAGGAGGTTCAAACAATTTTGAAGTAGGACAAGCCCAAGGTAAGGGAATTCTTAACCCGATTTCCATTCTTTGGGTTAACCTTCTACTTTATAATTTATGTGCTATTTAAATTGTTTGTGTGATGGGTTCTGTTTATATTATGTTTAATTATGTGTATTTACAGAGTATATACATATTCCATCCACTCAATTAAGTATCACTTCAAGTATATGATGTTTATAAGGGACTTTTCTTCTAAAATCCTCTTTTAAAATTCTGTTTTATAAGATTCAAAGGAAATGTTTTTATGCTATTATTTATGTTGAATGATTATGTTTTGGCTATTGGGCATTGTTTATGATGAAGGGTGGGACCTATATTTCCCTCCAATGCATTGGGTATGAGTAAGTTGGAGGTCGGCCGTATGGTTACTCCAAGTGTAACTGTGATGGTTACACAAAGTAAGGTAGCCGTGAGGGTTACAAATTTTAAGGTAGCCAAGATGGTTACAAGATTATGTAAGTAATGCCCCAATATACCTTTATGATTATAATTATGTTTGTATGGATCTTGTGTAAATCTCATGTTACACTAAGTAAGATTTTATGGGTGTAAATCATGTATTTTGAAAATGTTTCCATATGTCTTGTGTATTCATGGACTAATGAGATTTTTTCCTTCTTTTTCATACCTTACTGAGCTTTTGTGCTCATCCCAAGTTTTTAAATGATTTTTCACAGGTTAATGGATGAATAATACAAGGACGGAAGACATGTTAAATGTTGAAGAATTTTCAAGGAGTCTTGTTTATGTTTTAATGTTTTATATTCTGAGGAAAATGGAAACTGATTTTATGGTATCCACTATGTAACAATGTGTAATGTTATGAATATTTTGTCTTAATTCTCTAAAGCTCTAAACTTGAAAAGATCCTCAATGTAAAATGAAGTGTTTTCTTGAATAAATTCAATATTATGTATGAAATAAGTGCGGGTCCTTACAATTATTATAAGAAAATTCTACCAAAGGTAGGTGTTGATCCCAACCTCCTTTGAAATCCATAGAGCAAGCTCTCAACATATCTTCTAGGGTTTGAATTGTTCTCTCAGACTGACCGTCTGTCTGGGGATGATAAGCAGTGCTGAAACTCAACTCTGTATCCAGAGTATGCTGAAGACTTCGCCAGAACTTCGATGTAAATCTCGGATCTCGATCAGATATAATAGAAAGTGGTACTCCATGCAATCTTACCACTTCTTTTACATATATCCTGGCAAGCTGATCTAGAGAGAAATCCTCTCTAATAGCAATGAAGTGTGCAGACTTTGTAAGACGATCAACTATGACCCAGATAGCATTATTGCCTCTGGATGTTTTAGGAAGTCCTGTGACAAAGTCCATAGTGATGTTTTCCCATTTCCATTCGGGTATGGGTAATGGTTGTAACATCCCCTTAGACTTCTGTCTCTCAGCTTCAACTTGTTGACAAACCAAGCATCGAGAGACATATTCAGCAACATCACTTTTCATGCCATCCCACCAGAAGTACTCTTTCAGGTCCCTATACATCTTCGTGCTTCCAGGATGAATAGAGAATGAAGAACTATGAGCCTCATCCAGCAGCTCCTTCTTTAATTCGGGGATGGAAGGAACACAAACCTGATTCCTAAACTTTATTATCCCATCACAATCAAGGATGAATTCAGGAACATTTCTCACCTTCTTTTGTAACTCGGCATCTTCTTTCTGTGCCCTTTTAATCTTCACATGTATAGATTGTTGAACATTCATTTGAGAAAGATAATATTTTTCCCTTTCCATTATAATTCCAAGATCCATCCTTTGTAAATCCATAAATATTGGATCTTTTGTGATCCTCGTCATGGATAAACTAGCATGGTCTTGTTGACTTAATGCATCTGCCACCTTGTTTGCTTTCCCAGGGTGGTAATGGATTGAGCAGTCATAATCCTTAATCAGCTCCAGCCATCTTCTTTGACGCATATTCAGCTCCTTTTGTGTGAAAATATACTTTAAACTTTTATGATCAGTATAAATATCACACCTTTCACCATAAAGGTAATGCCTCCAAATCTTTAATGCAAAGATTACCGCAGCCAACTCCAAATCATGTGTTGGGTAATTTTGCTCATGGATTTTCAACTGTCGTGAGGCATAAGCTATCACCATATCATTTTGCATAAGAACACACCCCAATCCCTTCTTGGATGCATCACTGTAGATCACAAACCGTTCTCCACTACAAGGCAGTGTGAGCACAGGTGCATTGGATAACCTTCTTTTCAACTCCTTGAAATTCTCTTCACATTCCTCTGTCCAGACAAACTTAACTCCTTTCCGAGTCAACTTGGTGAGTGGATTAGATAATCGTGAAAAATCTTTTACAAAACGTCGATAATATCCAGCCAAACCAAGAAAACTTCAGATCTCAGTTACTGTTGTTGGTCTTGACCATCTTTTGATAACCTCTGTTTTTGCTGGATCCACAGATATCCCCTCTTTTGAGATTATATGACCCAAAAATGCAACTTTTTGAAGCCAAAATTCACACTTGGTAAATTTGGCATAAAGCTTCTCCTTTCTCAGGGTCTTCAATATAATTCTCAAGTGATCTTCATACTCTTCCTTGCTCTTTGAATAGACAAGAATATCGTCTATAAAGACTACCACAAATTGATCAAGATAGTCTCTAAAGACTCTATTCATTAGATCCATGAAGATAGCAGGGGCATTAGTAAGACCAAATGGCATCACTATAAATTCATAGTGTCCATACCTTGTACGGAAAGTCGTCTTTGGTATATCCTCCCTTTTGACCCTTAATTGATGATACCCTGAACGAAGATCAATCTTGGAAAAGTATTGAGCTCCGCGTAGTTGGTCAAATAAGTCATCAATGCGTGGGAGAGGATATTTGTTCTTGATAGTGATCTTGTTAAGTTCTCGATAATCAATGAAAAGTCTCATTGATCCATCTTTCTTCTTAACAAATAGAAAAGGTGCTCCCCAAGGTGACGCACTAGGGCGTATGAATCCCTTATCAAGATTCTCTTGGAGTTGCTTCTTCAATTCCTGCAACTCAATTGGGGCCATTCTATAAGGTGTCTTTGAAATAGGCAAATCACCCGGTACGAGCTCTATTGAAAACTCAACTTCACGATTTGGTGGAAGACCTGGAAATTCCTCCGGAAAGACATCATCAAACTCCCGTACAATGGGCATATTCTTAATCGTGAGTTTCTCACCAACCATTTTAGATAAGTAACCTTCATTTAGTGGAATCAATACCCATAAGATGGAAGAAATTTCCACTGGAAGGTTATGTTCATCCTTGCATTGATAGACGATCGTAGGTTGATCTGGAATATGAAATGTGACTTCCCTTCTTTGGCAATCGATATGAGCTCCATGTAGAGAAAGCCAATTCATGCCAAGAATCACATCAAATTCCACTAAAGGAAGGATCACAAGATTTTCAGGAAGCACTTTCCCACAAACTTCGATCGGAGAAGAATTATAAACTTTTGATGCGATTGATGTGCCATTAGGTGTTGTCACAGCTAACTCAACATCTAATTGTTGAGGTAATATGGTGATACCCTTAGAAAAGTCTTCAGAAATAAAAGAGTGGGTGGATCCAGAATCAAATAAAACATTTGCTACTTTAGAGTGGATGGTAAGTGTAACTTTCACCACATCATTATCGTACTCCACATCGCTGATAGAAATTGCATGTGACTTTCCTTTGTCTTTAGCCTTAAGAGTTTGTTGACGTCGACCATCATCATCAACCCTTGGATTTGGGCATTGATTGGCATAATGCCCCATCTCCTTGCACTTGAAACATTGAAGTGTAGTAGGTTCATTCTGTGTATCCCTTCCTTTGTTTGCGTCATTAGACATCTTATTCCCATTATCACGGCATTCAAATTCCCGATGACCTTCTTTTCCACATTTAAAACATTTACTTGTCCCTTTAAGACAACTCCCTCCATGTTTCTTTCCACACTTTGAGCATAAGGAAAAGCTCATCTTCTTTTCCGTGTGCTCTTTAGATTTTTCTTTGAATTCCATCTTCCTCTTCTTATCAAACCCATGTGACTGATGGGTTACTCCAATCTCCATCTCGACTTTGAGAGCACATCGAACGATTTCCTTGTAGCTATTGAAGTCCCTTATGGCTAACGCCCTTCGAAGACTTGGTTTTAAGCCACTAAAGAATCGATCGATCTTACTCTCAGGTTGGATAATAATACCAGAAGCGTACCTTGCAAGTCTTGTAAAATTTGCTTCATAGGTACTAACAGATTCATCATCCCTTTGCTTCAGTTCAAGGAACTCTTTCTCCATCTTTGTTCAGAGAATACGAGGGAAGTACATATTGAAAAATAAGTTCTTGAACTCGTCCCATTCCATAGACTCAATTTCATCCCTTTGCCTCGTATTCTTAACAAGATTCCACCATTGATCTGCATCTCCTTCCAAATGATACACTGCTAGGATGACTTTATCATGCTCAGAACATTGAAGAACTGAAAATATCTTTTCAGTAGTACTAATCCATTGTTCAGCAACTAATGGATCAGCAGACCCGCTGAAAGAAGGTGGACGCTGCCTCATGAAGGATTCAACAGAATGTTGCTCCCTCCTTTGCTCGTTTGGAAATCCTGCATGATTCATAGCTTGAGAAAGTTGGGTGAGCATGGCTACAAGATTTTGCATTCCAGCTCCCATATCGTTTGGTTGCTCAGGGGGACAATCATTGCATTGCCCATCGCATTCCGCATTAACATGGTTCCTTCGGGTTCCAGCCATTGACTAAAACCAAGAAGAATAGTGTGAGCAACACTAATTATAATAGGAAACCACATAATTCAAGAATAAAATTTTCATGCTTATGGTCTTATCCTAGGTTATTCATGGCCATTTCTAAGATTGTGTTCTATGCTTAGACTTATCCTTAGGGTTCTTACTAAGGCTTTCACATCCTAGTTTCCAAAGGTTGACTATACCTTTCCTCTGATACCAACTATAACGACCCATACTTTACATACATTGTTAATACTTCAAAATTGAAGCACACTTATTACAACATATGACAAAACCACAAAGGACCGTATAGGTATAGTGTCTTTAGAAACTGGGAAACATAAACAACTGGTTCATAAATATTCTACAGTGTCTCCCATTTATTTCATCATATCTAGGGTCCCTTTTAGCATATTCTACTTAATATCTATCTTCCTGACCTGGGGAAAAGAAAACATAAAAGAGTGAGCTCAAATGCTCAGCAAGGGCAAATAAAAGAAATAAAAATCATATCATATCTTTATGAAAATCAAAACCTGCAAATGAGATCATAATATCTTAACATGGAATAAATCATAGAAGTGAAAATGAGATCCCCATAATCATAACATAAAACTTGAAACTTTGTGGCATGCACACATAATCATGGAAAATCATTTCTTGTTAGTCATGACTCATTGCCAAGACTATCTTAGTGGACAAAGTCCCTTTCTGAACCGAGTTCACTCCTCGTTTCAGTCCTGTATCACTGAACCGAAATAACCTTCCGTTCCAGCCATGTCTATCTCATGAGATATAAAATCATTACCCAATGCATTGGAGGGAGATATAGGTCCCACCCATCTTATAATGAATCCTTTCTTATGTGTGCCACATAATCATAAAACATACATCATCGCATAACACATGTAACAAAAATGGGATTCTTGAAACATCATGACATCATAAATCAATTCATATAAGATAAAGGAATTCATAAACATAATTCCATCACAACATAGTCAAATCAATGTAAAAATATGGATAGAAACAGAACCCTTTATTATCTTAGATGGAAAATAATTTTGATAAAACACTTGAATTGAATTCTTGAGGAAAATATCCTTTCTTCTTCAAAATCAATTTATTTTCACAAAACATCATGTAATTTTAAAAGAAAGAGATTTTATTGAAAATAGTCATGAAATAATTTATAGGAAGCTTCATGAAAATAAGGCTTTATAAAATAGTAGAAATCCGTTCGTGCCGTATAAGTTAAAAAAAACATTCTTCGTACTTTTGTCGGAAAAGTCAAAAAGTACCTCGTACGAAAAACATCAAAAGATTCCTTTCATTACTTTTACTAAAAACTCACCAAAGGGTAAAAATGGATTTAAACAATTGTAGGTGGATGGAAATAATATTACATATTGATGAAACATGTATGTGGATGATAAAATACACCCCAGTAAATACTTACAAATAAACAATCTCGGATAAAAATGAGATTGTGATATTTCCCTTACCTTAGATCCAATTTGCTTTGTACGTGTCTGAAGCTCCTGTATAATGGTTTAAATAATGTTATTGACTTATTCCAGAATCATACATATTGATATGATATCATATATGGTCATATTCTTTGCTTCTTGATAGTAATATTTCATTGTTACTTGTTACTCGGGTCTTTATAACTTTTTGTTCTTATGCATGTTTTGTCGAATAAATTCTTATTCTTATCTTTAGGTTATAGATAATTCATTTCCATAATGGTATTAGTGTATTATATACCATATTCATTCATTCAATTCATTTATATAATCATTATGAAATGAAGATCATGTAGAACGAGTCGCATCACATCGTGGAGACGGTATTCCGTACGTACGCACGAGTGATGATATCGTTCCTATGATCGTGGAATTGTATTGGAGTATATATATATATTATTTCAGTATCAATATTACTTCATAATAATCATATATAGTTACTCATTACACCATTATACCCATCCTTGTAAGGTGATGGTGGAAAGTAGATTACACCACGGCGTGGAGACGGTATTCCGTACGTACGCACGCGCGGTTATTTCATTTTTTCCGTAGGATGGATAGAAGGTGAATTAGGGTTGTTTCATATTTATAATAACATATCAGTATGTAATTAATACTGATGTTATTACTTTATCATGAAACAACTAAAGAAGAATAAGAAGAAGAAAGAAATTGAAAAGATCGGTAATGGATATTACCTTTTCTTTGGAACGCCTCGTTGAATCCTCCACTTAAGGAACTAAGATTGGTCTTTGGAGAAGACCATGACCTCTAGGATTATTCTAGGGAAGTGGAGAGGAGAAAAGTGCAGGGTTTGGACGAGCTTGAGTGCTCAAATTGGTGTGAGGAGGAGGGGGAGGAGGTGCCCTTTTATAAGGGAGGAGAGGGGCACCTTAGGAATATCTCAAAATATTATTTTATATTAAAGTCAAAATCGGTTTATAATGGCTCCAAAGGGTCTTATTTCGAAGCTAAAGTGGGGATGGGTCTAAATCCTATAAACCAATAGGATTTAGACAAGTTTAGGGTATTATTTTAACCTTATCAATTAGATTTAACTCTAAGTTAATTAATTTAACTTTTACCGTGTCTTTTTGTTTTCTTTAACTATATGGTTAATACACTTACTATAACATGCCACACGAACCCAAAATTGTTTATTATTAATATATATATCCTTATCTAAGTCATTTGGCCGAACCTTAGATTTTTAGGAATAAAATAACAATTAATAATATAATATTTGATTTAAAAACTATTTTGTGTCAATTTTGACACTATTTGATATATGATTTTTGTGAAAGTCATAACAGAAATATATGTTCGAACCAAGTTGATTAAATCAACATTAATATATCATAGTAACCTAGAAAATTAGTGTAATTCATAAAAAGTCTCAAATTACATTTATTTTTGTATTTATATTATCAATTATGTGAATCTTTCATTAATAAGATAATTACTGCATCATCTTTGTGTCATAAATAAATTAACTTATTTGATGTCTAAAAATTACAAATAAAATATCATCATGTAGGATATCTTTTTAGCTTTCTAATGAATATTTATAGTCGAATTTATCTTATGTATAACCCCATATTAAAAATTATTTACTTATTAAACTTTGATTTTAACTATTTTAACCCTTCTTTAAATAAATTAATAATAAATGTCCTAATCTAATCCAAGTGGGCCTAAATGGTCATATTTTATTCCTAAGTTTGTTTTTGGTCGAATTACACTTGTCCAATAGAATTAGGACATGTGTTAGGGTAATATTAATATCATATTTACCCTTAGTTACCTATTTACTATTAACCGCGGTAAAAATAGTAAAAAGTTACTATTGACCAAAAATTTATTTTTATCTCATTGAACCACATTTTACTTACTGATATCAACCGTGTCTGTCGGATTTTTGAAATTCCATTCACAGAAGCGGAAAAATTACGTTTTATGCAAAATTCAGTTTTTAACCTACCACTTAGTGGTTTCACTATTCATCAAAAATTGAAAGTGTTCAGAAAAATACCAAAATTTCACCCTTGGCTAATTTCGATATTCTGAGTCCAAAAATGAAGTCCATTTTGAAAAATAAAATTTATAAAATTTCAAAAAGTGGTTATTACTATTCATAACGGCTAGTTTTAATAGCATATTGTTGTTTAGTGAAACTCGGTATTGCGTACGACGCAAGCTATTGAGGAAGGTCGCGATTGCGTGTAAAGCAAGACAAGCAAGTGTTGTGTAGAAAAAGATTCCTTTGATTATTTATATAACATAAAAGTCTCAGGTGTTACAGAAACCCTTTTTAAGAATATAGTTTCCCTCCAATTAGAAATAAAAGAAATAAAAAATGATCCATATCCACCATTACAAAATAATACATACTCACTTCAAAATTCCTTGCATACAAGTGGAATCCATATTCAATTTGATAACATAGCATAAATTTTTCTGGTGAACCTACTATCTATGTCCCTTTTTATTAGTAGCTGGTTTAGATTATATATCATATTGTGTATTCTCCTTGATAGTGAAAAAAGTTTATAGTGTTCTTGAAAAAAACTCTGGTCTATGACCAAGGAAATATTTCTATATATAATAGTGGTTTTAAAAGTCATTGTACCGTGATGATAACATTTATTAGAAATTTCAATATAAGAAAGTATCCAGCAGAAAAGATCATACTAAATCCTTGTGGACATTTGGAATTGGAGACACTAGTTAGAATCTATACATAAATAAATTGGTACAGGGTTCTAAAGCTATTATCAAACCCCATTCGTCACCCATGAGTTCCCAAGATAATGCTCACCCAATCCACTATATTGAACAAATGATGGAACAACAGTATTTTTCAACCATATAAAACATGAATTTGTAGGTAGACTAAATTATTTTTTTCATAACATAACCATTCATGGTAATGATAAAGCAAAAAAAATTCCATAATAGGGAGTTTAACTAAGTGGGTAGGTACCTTCACTAGAGATTTCATGTTGTTCTATTTGATATTTCTAGAATGTGTGTTAGCTATTGAAAATATGATATACTGATGAAATTTTTATTGTATTGAGTTAAAACATTAATAGTTATTTAACCATTTGAATAGTAGTGAAGATGGAATTTTTATCATCAATTATAAAAAATTCAATAAATATAAGAAATGTATTGGCCTAACCAAAGATTAGTACAGGAATAGAGAAAATGGGAATATAAAGAGAACTATCAGACTAGTAGTCTTTCTGGAAGGTGTGGTCACCCCGGCCAATAACCCACTGATTTTTATCAAAAAATATATGAAAAAAGTTATATTGAAATATCCATCATTTAATATTTATGGTTATGGGCTCAAACCAACTAATCATAGTGATTCCATATTTATACCTTCTAAATGTTTCCCAACTATATAAATCCAAAAATGTATCTAAAGATAGTTTTTACTGCATTAATTACATATTCCCATCAATCATTATAATAACAAAACCTCCTCTATCAATTGGCTTTTGTATCCTAGGACAACTGACCATGTGATGTATGCCTTCGTTTTAATAATCCCATATAAATTTCTTTAGAATTATTTTAATTTTATAAGCACTATTATAGGACCCTGAATCACAAACTGTACATGGATTAAGATAGAGGAATGATAATAGTTAATAAATGTGATATTTTAGAAAAATGAGTGGATATGAATCTTACAATTTTTTATTGTTATCATAATTGTAGATATAATATCAACAAAGTCATTTAAAAACCCAAAATATCCCATCAAGAGGAAGAATTTGTTCCTCTTAGAAGGAAACTAAGGGGTGTCAAAGAATAATCAATGTAATCAGTAAATTAATAAATAAATTCATCATTCCAAAAAAACAATTTATCAATATACATAAAATATTAAATATTAATTTTCAAAAATTTGACCACTTTGAAAATTTTCTCAAAACAACATAAATAAAATTATATTGGAAAATAGAAAAAATATAATGGGGAAAATATTGGAATCTAGTTCATATAGAATAATATTTTATCATAACACTTAATTAATATAAATTAATATAAAAAAATAATGAACATCCCATTTGGATATATACAATTAAATATTTCTAACCTAAAAATATTAACATATGAATAATCACTGGATAATTATGAAAATTGTTTGCATAAAATTAATTGGGAACCATAATATTCCCTTTAAACTAGTGATTTTCATCAAAAAAAATTCTAAACAATCCCTCTATCCTTAAATTTCATTTCATAACAACCACTGAAAGAACACAGATATTAATTTCATGTATGGATCTTGTTTTGAGTTTTTTTTTAAATGAGGAAAATTGGATTTTCTATGTAAAATCCATGTACTTTTGAGTACACGCCATGTACATATATTGTAACGTACAACCATTTATTGGCCGTGTAGAGGCCAAATACACGGTCGTGTGGGGTCTTAGAAGACCTGCATAAGGTGGGTGCCAGTTGAGGATACTACACGTCGAGTAGGGTTAATGAACCCACCATGTAGTTTTCTTTTTTATTGGATATAACCAAAGGGGGTAGTGTATCATATCCAGAAACACATTCTCCTACCCATGTTTTGTATACGAGCACCCTGGATTGATAGATGATGTCTGAACCCCTGATTCTCCATTAGAGCTCTAATCAAGACACCGTTAGTGTGTTCGAATCCCACCGGTGAGTTCTCAATCCATCTGGACCACTTCTTCCTGATTATACCTCTCTTGTGAGTTATTCATGGTTGGGAGTTTTTCACCATTTTTTAGATCTATATTGATCTAAGAATATTAAATGTCTGACGATCAACTATATCAATCGTACGACTTTGAGGTTGGTGGTTGGGGTCTTTTTCTATTCATATTTCGGTTATATGTTCCAAAATTTCTACATGTCCATGTTTTGGGTATTTCATGATTTTTAAATTATCTTATTATCACCTAATAAGGCTTGATTGATTTATAAAGGGTTGTTTCTTATATGAATGGTTAGATACCTTGCCTATGGGACTCCCCATGGGTGTGTTCTCCTTGATTTATTGTTTATATCCATTTGGTTCACGTTTCTTTTGAGGAATACTTGGTTTTACATGCCTTGATTTATTAGGATGGTGTAGATTGATTATATAAAATTCATGTGATATTAATTGTAAATGTCTAGACATGTAGTACATTCAGATTACATAATCTTATTTGATAAAATATGTGCACTATTTTTCTAATGCAATGTGAGAGCCTTGGACCAAGAAGACTAAGGGGCATTCTAGATTACTTATATGTGTTATTATTTTTCAACTAGATTGTGAGATACTTAGACAAAGAAGGTTGAGGGGACTTCCATATCATTTACATAGGATCGTGAGAGCCTTGTGGTAGAACATTGAAGAATGGGGACAAATTGTGAGTGCATTACTTGAAGGATGTTATTTACTGAGTTGATACAATGTGGGACCAAATGGGTTAGATTGCAAAATAATTCACAGATGGTTGTTTTTAAATAGTTGAATGATTGTGATGCATTTTTCTAGCCAAAGGACAAGCTGGGATTCATTCTTACTTGATTGTTTAGATCGTCTTCTGAGACATATGTATCGTTACATTACATTGGGGATACATTGCTTAGGCTAGATCCTAGGGTTACATGATTAAATAGATGAATAATAAATGTTAAATGTATGTAATTGAAAATTGTATGATTGTTTACTTTTGAGTACTTCATAGTTAATTATTTCATTCTTTCTTATTTCATCCTATATATATTCACTAATAATTAGTCAAATATTTTTTCCATGGTTTCCTACTAGGATTCATCTTAAACCCAGTTTGGGCAATACTTTTGGACCCAAACCGATTCTATGATTGTAGGCATAGATAAGGTAAAGTTACCCGTCTTCATCATGTACATGATTTATTTTGGAGTTGGAGAGCATGAGACCATGATGAGGCTTGCGTTGTTGATGGAGTTTGCTAGTATTTCTATTGTATTATATTAAATTTTATTTTTTGGCTTTCTTTCCAGTTTTGGATGCTTAGCAAGACACATATGAAATTAATAATTATATATATGAAATATCTTCTACTGATTTTATTGTCAGTATTCCTCTGTTTATTTCAGTTTGGAATTATTCCTTCCACTGTTGTTTAATTATTTTTTCCAATCTATAAACTATGCCAATGAAGGCATTGTTTCTACAATATCACACCTTGGTCCTTGCAGCTAGTTCATGGCCTCTAGCATTTGGGGAAATATTCTTGAGATCTTGTGACTAATAGGGTTCAGGAAACCTTTGGGCGACACCTAGATCTGGTATGTTACATAGTTGCATCAGAATGGTATTAAGTGGTTTTCCCTACTGTATGGAGCCAATAGATTGGGATAGAAAGGAAATGGTAATTGGTAATAAGTTTTTCTCTATAGTAGCTAAACAATATATGTGTAAAAGACACGCTACCCCATATATTTGAATTTTTCTAGTTTTTCAATTGTTACAATTTATTGGATTTCATTACTTGGAGACGCAAACATTTTGTGATGTTATTATTGATATCATTGTGGTTCCATTTTTTTCATCCTGGTATGATGAGTGTATGATATATTAGGCCTCATACAATAACATGTAAAAATCACATGTCATACATTCTTTTAGTGCCATTTGGAGAGCATTATTGATTACAAGTTGTGGTGATATATGTTGGGAAACATATTCACGATATTGGGATGAATAATGTGATAGAAAATCCATTTATTTTGGTAGGGTATTGATATATGTGAAGATTAATTTGGTTGGACCACAAGCATTTGTCTCTAAGGGTTATTGGAACTCTTGGATTGGAATTTGGTGGATCATGTTTTAACTTTGATTGAATTTTTTAAGATTTGAAATAAATTAGTATGCCAGAAATTGATTTGATGAGGGTATAGGATATCACGAATCAGAAGATATCATTACTTGGCCAAATTTTACGATTTGGGGGTTTTAGAGATGTTTCAAGGGATTAAATTCCTGAAAACCATGAAAACACAGCGTGTGATGTTATGAACATAGACCATGTATCCTTTTATTCTGGTAAGAATGAACTTTTATTAAGTACACGTCATGTACAATAGGTACATGGGGTGTATTTGTTGACCATGTGACTAATTTTGTGGGAATACACTTGGTTAGAAAACATTTGGTAGAACATGATGTGTACTAGGAGTACCCACCATGTTGTAAACAACTGTGTGTCTGGCCATGTGAATAATGACACAGGGGGATGGAATTTTTGTTTTACACACCGTGCCTAGTTTATGCACACCGTGTAGTGTTACAACTATAGAACTGTGTATTTCTAGATGTCTAAAAGTACATTTGATGGAGGAAATATTCAAGTACACACTGTGTCTTAGGGGGAACACAATGCATGTATGGGTGTTACACGACCAAGTTAGTAGAGATATATTCCCATGAAAATACTTAAGGGAGCATGCCATGTAACACTCTTTTGTTGAACATGAATTCTGTCCCACACCTATTCCAATCCATCATTTCTGAGCTTCAATTTTCATTAATCTCATACTATGTTGTGTTCTTGACCTTGATGAGTCATGCCACTGAGACTCCCTATAGTTGTATACTAGATACATGTCAATGTTATGACACCAAAAATAGTAAATCAAGGAATACCAATAGATCCTATAGTTGTACCCATCTTTTTACCAACTATTATACCAGAAATAGGTGTTGATTCATAGTTACATGAACGATTTTTGATGATGATTTAGAATTTTCAAGGAGCACCACATCCTTCCCAAACTATAGTAGAGTTGACAGGGGTATTCCAGCTATTGCATCATTCTTTTTTTCATGGAATGGTGGACCATATAGTGTAGAGTCATGGTTGGAGGCCATACTATCTATATCCTTACATCTAGAAACACCACTTTAGAGGAGAGTGAAACTCACATCTTATATGCTACGTGATTCATCCAAGAGACATTGAAGTATTATTTCACTAGCCGGAAAACATTGGGTTATGAATTTGAAATCATTTTAGGGGATCATCTATGATTACTTATACTCCGATACACTAAGGGCTGATCGACGCTGGGAGTTCAATAATTTGGATCAGGGCTCTCTTTCAGTGATGGATTACTCTACCCGTTTACAAAGCTTCTGTGCATCACAACTATTCTTCGGGGTGTCAAGTTAACACTAGATAGGTGATTTGGGGATGGTCTTAGGTATGAAATCCGATCATAGTTGAATGTTATCAAATTGACTTTGGCTATTGCTATAGTACACCCAGAGATGATTATTGAGGGAAATATGAAGGAGTTAGGAATGTTGGTCAAGGAAAGTTCAACATCCTTGGCTAGTATTCATTCAACTAATACATGTACCAACATATGGAGCCTTCACGAATTTATTCCAATAAATGATGTGTATTTTCAGGTATCCTAGTGAGGTGCTACTACTGTAAAAAGATTTGGAACGTGAGACCTCAATGCCTGAGAGACACAGTTGCGTGCTGATTTTGCCGCAAGATGGGTCATCTTTAGCATTTTGTAGGATTTTATCATCAGATGCTAGTGATATGGGATTTATTATGACTCCATGTATGTGAAAGGGGATCCTATTTAATCATCTGTTAGATAACTAGAGTTCTTCATGTTTTTTAGGCGGAGGAAATGGTGGTGGTCTTCGTATACATACAATTGGTTTTCAGCAATAATAGGGTGGATAAACTAATTGTAGCAAGGAAGGGTCTCATGAATATAGTATAGGTCAGACTTTCAAGATGGATCAGACCTAGTAGTAGTAGTATCCCATAACCTTTATGGTTAGAGGTACGATTCTAGTTTCATTGGTATTAGCATATTCACTTTTTTGGTATAGGGGATTTCAATAGTTTTTTATTTTCTAACCATTGTGAAGAGCCTTTCGCTCAATATCTTTGCATATGATGAAGTTATCATGCTTGAAACACTATGAGGGATTATGAAAACATGTGTAAATCAATGTAATGAGTTACCTCTTGATGTTGGTGTGTGTCACCTCTTATGGGACCACTATGTCTTTGAGATGAAAGGTTTTGATGTCAATATAGTAATGGACTAGCTGGTCTACTTTTAGGAATTTTTTGAATACATTTTCCATAGTTTGAGTTTCACATCACTCGACGGGGGATCTTTTCTACACAAGGGTGAATAAGATTTCAAAATGATAAGAGTTGGAACCATGCATCATGGGTTGGGAGGAATATATAGCCTAGATTTCTAGTCTATATCTGGATGACCATGGGACTTCATTGATGATTTTTATTCTAGTGGTGGATCATTTTATAGAATTCATTCAAGATGATTTTCAGGTTTATCCCAGGAGAGAGGTAGATTTATCTACTGAGATTGTTCCATGACTGACATCAGTGTTCATTCTACCTTATAGGATGGCTACACCATAATTAACGTAGCTCAAGAAGTAATTGTATGAGTTTTATGAAAATGGTTTCATCTTACATAGTTCTTATCCTTAGGGTTCGCCTGTCTGTTTTTTGAAGAAGTAGGATAATATCCTCATACATTGTGTGGATTATCAGATGTTGAACCTGTTGATGGGAAAGATTTGATATACCTTATTGAGGAGTTGTTATCTCTATGATTAGCTTCAAGGATCTTGAGTGTTCTTGAAGATTGTATTGATGTCTAGTTATCATGGGTTTCACTTTATACAAGAAGATATACCACTTACATCCATTCAGAGGATGTATGGTGTATACATGTATTTGGTTAGGCAGTTTGGTCTCGAAAACATTCTAGTAGTTTTTATGGAACTGATGAATCAAGTGTTCCATTCTAGTTCTGTTATTTTGTGGTAGTCTTTATGGACTATATCATGGTATTCTATCACACACTACATGACCATGAGACCAATTTTGAGATCATTTTGAGAACACAAATAGATAATAAGTTATAATCTGATCTAAACAAATTATACATTTGTATGTATCAGATTCACTTCTTAGGTCATGTCATCATAGAGATAGGAGTATTAGTAGTCCCAGAGAAGTTGAGAGCTATAGTTTCATGAGAGTAGATGAAGAAATTCTTTGAGGTATTGTGTTTTATAGGGTAGGTTGTTTACTACAGACAATTTATTCAGGAAATTTCACCCTTATCATCACTGTAGACGGGCCTGACTAAGATGGGTGTGAAGTACTTTTGGAAAGATTCCTAAAATTCATCCTTGCATGAGTTTAAAGAGAGATTTTATTTATCATAAATATTGATTTTTATAGTGCTGAGAAAAAGTTATACTGTTTACTGTAACACATCACGTATCAGGCTAGGAGTAGTGATTATTTAGGGGAATGGAGCCGTTGCATATGGGTCATAGTAGTTGAAGCCACAAGAGAGGAATTACACTACACATGATATCGAGTTGGCTGTAGTTGTGCATACATTGTGCTATTGTAGAAACTAACTTTTGAGAGATAATTTTTTAGTATACACTAACTACAAAAGCCTCAAGTATATCTTTAGTTAGAATGATCTAAATTTGAGACAATTAAGGTGGGTTGAGTACCATAAGTCTTTCGATGATGATCTTGCCTACACATCTTTGAAAACCAATATAGTGGTTGATGGTTTGGGTATTAAGATTCAAATATAGGTCGTTCTTGAGGCTAGTAGTGAGTTGAAGCTTATGGATCATTTCTCTGAGATCTAATTGGAGGTGCACCCCAAATGGGGTAGATGTTTCTTTCTCCTATATATTTTACTTCTACTCTATTGGATCAAGTGTGAATGAGACTGGTATTGGATTTTGATGAACCAATCCGATTAGAGAGTTTGTTAGGTGAGGAACCTACTCTTGTGTGGACCTTGGGTGAGGATGAGGTTTTTTTGTTTTCATGTGCACATATGGGTGTTAGTAGACATACGTGAGTAGATGTTGTGATATTTTCATGTCTTAGTATATGATATTCATCCTGATTTTACAAAGATGAATCGAGATCTTCATTGTCAGTATTGGAGGACAAGCATGAAAAGGTATGTAGATGGTTTTCTTATGTGATTATCTATCTATCCATATGTGAAGTAGGAGCATCAGCAACTGACTAAGATTTTATATTAGTTACCCATTACCAAGTTAAAGTGGAATGATATCGTGATGTATTTCATGATAGTTTTACCATGTTCTCCTTGATGAAATGATGATTTAGTGGTTGTTGTTGACAAAATCATGATGATAGAACATTTACTATAGATCAAGGAAACCATCAATGTTGGTATCATGTAAATTTATACCTCCAAGAGATAGTACATTTGCAAGGGTTCTACGCTCTATTATTTTATATAGGGATGCACAATTTAATTCTCATGTCTGGAAGGGACTACAATGGGATTTGGGTACACATGTACTTCTGAGGAAAACTTTCCATTCACAAAAATATGGCCAGTTCGAGTGCACGATTCATGTTTTGGAGGCCATTCTTTGATCTTTCATCCTAAATTACAGGGGCTCATGGGATTGACAAATACCCATTGTGGATTTTGACTAAAATAAATGTTTTCAGGCCACGATTCAGATGGAACCATATGAGGATTTGAATGACATGACATGCTGATCACCCTCATGTTTGCATGATACAGGAGAGTCAGCTATGCAGGGACCTCATCTAGTCTAGGAGACCACTGAGTGGGTGGAGTTATGTCAAAAGAGTATGGTTATTGCATAGTGTAACCCGAAATATTATGATGATCGACGGAGATGACCTCTATCATTAGTGGTTGAATATTAGGATTTCCTGTGTGTCACGCCATTGTTGGGACATAGGAGTATTGGAGGTAGGAGAAGATTTCACAGAGATACGTCAGACCTTTTGAGGTTTTAGATATTGTCTGGTCGGTTTCCTATCAGTTTCAGTTACCTCAAAGATACAAATTTATGCCCGACATATTTTATGTTTCTCATCTACAACATCACTTCTTAATCCTGTCTCATGTTTTTCAACCTGAAGAGGTTGAGTTGGAGATGGAAGAATCCATCGAGGAGCATCCAATTTGGAATGTGGATCACATCAAGAAGGTTATATGTCGCTAGTCTATTCCTCTGATATGAATTCTATGACTATGTGGTCCAGTGATGGATGAGACTCAGGAGAGGGAGGCCAGTGTGTGATCATAGTGCCATGATTTGATAACATATTCTTCTTAACCACCATTGGAACTATAATTCGAGGACAAATAGCTTTACGAGGGATCTTTGAAAGACCCTAAATCTTCTTTTTTGTGAATGGATCTTGTTTTTTGGGTTGTTTTGATGAAACAGGAAAAATAGTGTAATTTTTAGGTACAATTTATGTACATCTTACTACAAAACAGGTACATAGAACCACGTTTGGACAGTTCAACAGATGGATACATGGTTGTGCGGTGACCTGGAAGATGTGCTTATGTTGAGGGTCGGTTGAGGCTACAACACCCCATGTTGTATTAATGAACACTCCATGTATCTATCTTTTTATTTGATATACAATAAGGGGATTGTATCTCATGTTTAGAAATACCTTCTTCTCCGTTTGTTTCAAGCAGGAGATCCCTAGAATTACATATTAAGTTTGAACCCCCCGATTCTCCATCTGAGCTCTGATCAAGATGCATTCGGGTGCATTAGAATCCCATCAATGAGTTATTAACCCTATTGATCCCCTCTTCCTGATTCAACTTCTCTTTTGTGTTATTAAAGGTTGGATGTCTTTCATCTTTTTATAGATCTACACCGATCTTGGCTGATTTAAGGGATGATGTTCAAGAATATCAAATGTATGACCTCAAGGTGGTTGGTTTATACCTTTTAATATTCATCTTTGTATTATATACATTAAAATTGTCGCATTACCACATATTTGGTATTTCATGATTTTAAAATTAACCTAATTATTACTTGATAATGTATGATTGATTGATAAATGGTTGTTCCTTATGCATAAGGTTAGAAACATTTTCTATTGGAGACCCCAGGGATGCATTTCCATTGTTTGATTTTTTTGTGGTTATTTAGTCCAGGTTTCCTATGAGGCATAACATATTTCACTTTACTTGTTTGATTAGAAATTAGATTATTTATTATATGAAATTCCATTGATATGCATTGGAAATGTTTATCCATGTAGAAGATTCAGATTACATGGGCTTCATTGATAAAATATGAGAACTGTTTTTCAAATGGACCATGAGAGCCTTGGACTAAAAAGACTGAGGGTGATTCTAGATTACTTATACGCATTATCTTTTTCTAATGGACCTTGAGAGCCTTTGACCAAGAAGGCTAAGGGGACTTCCATATTATTTACATAGCATAGTGAGAACATTTGTGTAGAACTGTGTCCAAATGGGTTATATTGTGAATAATTTCCCAAAGGGTTGTTATTTATTAAACTAATTCTATGTGGGAAATAATGGTTTAGATTATGAGAGCATTCCTAGAGGGACATTCGGGAATAGTTGAATGATCGTGACGTGTCTTCCAAGACAAAGCACAATATTGAATTTATTATTACATGATTGTTTAGATGGTCTTCTGAGACATCTATTTTGTTACATTACACGGGTGATACATATGTTTTGATAGATCCTAGGGTTACATGATACAATAATGAATATTAAATATTAAATGAATGTAATTGAAAACTATAGGATTGTTTACTTTTGCGTACTTCATACAATAATGCTTTATTCTTTCATATTACATGCAATATATATATTTATTAACTAATAGTTAGGAACAAATCATTTGGTGGTTGGATATTGAGATACGTATCACACCCTTTTTGGGTCATGATTTTGGACCCAAATAGATTATATGATCACAGGTATAGATAAGTGTAAGATCCCTTCTTCATTAGGTAATTGATTTTTGTTGGAGATAGAATGTCTGGGACAAAACTGAGGCTTGAAATGCTATTGAAGATAAATTGTTTTTATTTTTTATTGGATTGTATTGTATTTTCATCATTGTGTCCTATTTTGGTTTCTTACTAAAAGAATATGACATGAATCATTATATATATGATATTACTTCTATTTATTTTACTATCAGTCTTCCATTATATATTTCGGTCTGATATTAATTTTAATTTATTGTTTTATATTGTTTTCCACTTTGTATACTCTACCAATGAGGGAATAGTTTCTCTAATATCACACCTTGGCCCTCACTTCTATTTGAATAAGTCTACTGTTTGGGGAATCTCAATCGAGGTCATATGACCAGCTGGGTTTTGGGGCACCTTTGGGGGGCACCTGGATCGAGAATGTTACAACCAGAAATAAGAGTATGTTATTTAATTGGGAAATAATAAAAATGGATGTAAAGAAGTATAACATTTTCCGATAAAGAAGAACAATATTTCATAACTAAATAAATCCACCTTATAAATATGGTAAACATTATTAATAACAATATTAATTGTAATAAACATGCTCCAATATGTTTTTATGTTTTCCTACATACACATAAATCCTGTAATAGCCTATTTTTTGAACAATATATATCAAATCATGATTTGAATAATCACATTCACTATTTTATTCTAGGAAACCACAAATAAAGCTTTTGTTTCATATATTTACATAATAATTAAAACAATAACATATAAATGTTTCCATTATCAATGAATTTCCAATAAATATAATCAACACCTATATGAAGAGGTTAAAATTTAGAAATGTATTTTACTCAAATTAATAATAACTACAATGTTTTTGTATGATCATAATCTTAGGTTAACCACATAATGAAAATAATATCCTGTAATAAATTTTAGAACATAATATACCACCAATAAAAACAATTAATTTTTTTTTGAATTGACGATAATAATTACATAAAATAAATGAAATAGCTAATAACTAATTTATAAGAATTTAATTTCAATGAAAATTTTCCCTTAAAGATGGAAATTAAAACTCACTCATGAAATCAAAAAATTCAATAGTCAAATGATTATCTTTTTGAGTTTAAATAAATATTGTAAATTTCAATGAAATATTTTCTAAATATGTTAAATCGATATAATAAAAAATTAAAAAAATCACATTATGTTTAAATCACCAATGAGAATGACTGATCTAAGTAAATATTCGGGTCACTACACGTACCTCAGGGCCCGCGCCATGACTACCCCAAACCCACCTTCCATAGGCCAGGGGCTGGCGACTAGCACCAAAATGATTATTCCCTAAAACTAGGAAGGCATTGCCTTTATATCCTGTAAAAACACACAGTCAAGCACACCGCAAGATATGAAAATAAGTTAACAATATAGAAAAAGAGTGATAAAATTAGGAGGGTCCGGAATAAAAGTCCAACAATAAAGGTACAAGTACCATTGAAAGAAAATAGAACTGATGAAAGATAAAGATATCTACTGGGTCGTCCATCAAGGTTCCTACATAAATGGTAGATACAGATCGTCTCCTCAACCCTCCAAGTCCGCCCATATCCTCTATATACGGACACACTGTATAGTCCACCTTCGTGAACCATCCATTCCAGTTACCCTCAGCCTCGATCAGTGACGTCTATCATCTACCCCAAACACAACAAGGTTAGGGAATAGCCCGTGCATGGGTGAGTATATAAATACTAAGTAGGGACCCCGAGACCCACATGGTCTAACAGAATCCACCAGGGATAAACCGCAAAGCCTAAAAAATCAACTACCAACCCTACATAGGTGTATGCCCATAAATATACATAAGTTATCTGGTATACCAATCTAAATCATGAATAAACACAAGGTACAACCCAAAAGGCCAAAGCTCAATAGTTCCACAATGGAATAAATAACAGAAGGGTAAGTACGATACAGGTACGACTCACAAAATAATACCACCATGGTATTTCCATGAAGGAATTAACCACACAGGTACGAACTCAGCTCACACCATGTATAACACAGGTAGATTAGTGGAAATGATTAGTTGTAACTACTAATTCATCTTAATCTAATAAGAGGCAGGCACACGAAGGATCCCAAATCATCATAAGATACACAGATGATTTTAGTGCATCGTCAGACCCACAAAAGATCGTAGTACCACATCAGACCCACACATGATCTTAATAAATCATCATACCCACACAATATCCCAGTACATCATTAGTATGTTGTCAGTTCCACACATGATCATAGTACACCGTTAGTATGTCTTCAGACTCACATTGAATCCTAGTACACCATCAGTATGTCATCATACCCACACATGATCCTAGTACACCATTAGTAAGTCATCAGACCCACACTTGATCCTAGTACACCGTTAGTACCTCGTCAGACCCACAGAAGATCCTAGTACATCGTTAGTACATCATCGAACCCATAGAGGATCCTAGTACACCGCAGGTAATGGTCAGACACATAATAGATCCTAGTACACTTTTAGTACATTTTCATACCCAAACTTGATCCTATTACCCCATAAGTACGTCGTCAGACCCACACAAGATCCTAATTTACCATCAGTATGTCGTGAGACCCACACAAGATCCTAGTATACATTAATTACGCCATTAGACCCACATAGAATCGTTGCACATCATCAGTACGTCGTTAGTCCCACGCAGGTTCCTATTACAGCATCAGTATGTCGTCAGACCCACACAGGCTCCAAGTACACCGTCAGTACATCATTAGACCCACATATGATCCAATTACATTGTCACTGCCAACTACAGGGTTCACGCACTATGCTCTCTTGTCTCTGGGAGGGTACGCTCCTCAAGCCACTGGTCGATACTGTAACAATCACAAATTCCCCCACAGATATATCCCAAAGGACCTCCATGTCATAGGGGTTTCAATGCAATAGATGGTGCATCAAACGGACACCCGGTCTGTAAGTTATTAGCCTTTTTGTCCTGAGGTCCCAGTTGGATTTGTGCTCAATCCAACAATACCATACTGAATTATTATCCACATCTTTAGTGTGGTATAACAAAGGGATCATCTTTCTACAAGGATTCCAGTGCTACTGATAGTTCATCAAACGGACACCTGGTGCCAATTTTATGGCCAAAAGTATGGAATATGTTGAAACTGCTCCGGGTCTGGTCCAACCCGGTCAGCCCGACCTGACCTTGGATGACCTAGTTTGGTTCGACAATGCTCGAACCGCTGGTTCTGGCCTAGCCCGTGCTACACGGCCCAGCCTGGTGGTCCGCGGTGCGGGGTGGCCAGTGTGTGGCGGGGCAACCACAGTACTGCGGGGCACTACGGTGTGGCGGGGAGACCACTGAGCAGATGGGAATCACGATGCGGCAAGGGGTGTCAGGGTTCCATGTTGGGGTGTGGGATGCCATGAAGTGGTGGGGTGCCACAGTCCAATGAGGTGGTCGCGGTGCGGTGGTACACTACGGCTGGCAGGATGGCCATCCATCCTCTCCGCGTGGCGTGGTCACGTGCCATGCCTTCTTATGTGGTCGGCTCTGTTTCCATATTCCAGCATCGCAAGGATTCCATAAAAGACCACCATAGATTATGAAGATGTCAGGCCATGAATTTTGTCCCCACATCCATCGTTTTATAGTGGTAGTAAGAGTTTCACATCTTTTAAATCATAAAGAACATCAAGAACATGTATAAGATGTTTCTAAAACATCAAACCCTACCTCGTCATTCATTGGAGGAGGCCACAATGAAGAAGATTAAGTCGTTGGGGATGGTGGCATCAGCGTTCGTTGCTTCTACATGTTTCCTCCAATAGGGCTCAAGTGTCTTTCTCATTCTTCGATTCCAGAGTTCATTCTTT
Source organism: Viscum album (assembly GCA_963277665.1). Classification (NCBI taxonomy): domain Eukaryota; kingdom Viridiplantae; phylum Streptophyta; class Magnoliopsida; order Santalales; family Viscaceae; genus Viscum; species Viscum album. The sequence continues at coordinate 349,096,987 of OY728135.1, forward strand.
GTTGGAGGATGAGTTTCTCCCTAAATCTCCAAATCAGATCCCTTTTCCAACATTTTTTCCCAACCATCAGGTGAGGATCTAACATAAAATAAATTAATAACATAAATTTTAATTTATGATGACACATCTAATTAATTGGTGGAGTTGAGAGATTTTCCCCCTCCCGATTATGAGGGGTTCGAGTTGTCCCCACCACAACCCTTTGAATACAAAATGGGGGGTTATGTTCAGGTATTCCCCACCTATTAAACATCCACATGGGAGGATTCAATAAAAATAAAATAAAATTTAATGTTATTTTATTTTAATTTCCACCAAAATGTGAAAAACTATCTTTCTCCCTCGAACTACTGTGGTCAATGTGAAGGTCTCCTTAAATGAATACAAACACTGCGAATTCAATGGTTCCGTCAGATTTCATCTCTGATAACTAGTATAAAAGTTACAAAAACCCACTCGTTAACTGAATGTACCGGAAAAATAGTTCAGAAATTCCTTCTGTGCACACCGAGCCTCAGAATCACGCCCTGTCAATTTTCACAGACTCGTATAATTCCCATATAGTTAAAAAAAATTACATGGAATTTACAGGCCTTTACCATCTACCCACCTAAGATCTTTAAATCTCTATAATCCACAAATAAAAATAAGAATACATGTGGGGGTACTAAGAATGAATCTGAGCCTCCCGCTCCCAAGTGCTTTCCTGGGGGTTCTCATGCGGCCAACGAATGCACACCATAGGTATCGACTTACCATGAAGGACCAGCTCCGATTGATCCTCAATCTCTACTAAAAACTATTTAAAAATCACTCCATCATTAAATTCTATCTTTCTATGGTTGATGACATGAGATGGGTCATGCACGTATCTCCTCAACTGGGATAGGTGGAAGAAATCATGCACCATGTACAATTGAGGTGGAAGACCTGGGAAGTTAGCCACCTAACCAACTCTTATGGGGGCCTAAAATGGCCAGATGAACCTCCGATATAACTTTCCACCCTAGCCTAATCTCTACAAACCTCGTCGAGGTGAGACCCGTTGAAAGATTTGGTCACCATCGTCGAACTCCAATGGTCCCCATATTCTGTTGGTATAAGACTTATACCTTCTATGTACAGTCTTCATCCTATCTTGGATGATATGCACTTTCTATGTGGTTTCCCATACCATCCCTGGTCCAATGAGTGATGGCTCCCCTAGGCTAGTCCATCATAAAGGTGATCTATAAAGTAACCCATACAATGCCTCAAAAGGTTCCATCCCAATGGTTGATTGATAGCTGTTGTTTTATGGAAACTCCACCAAAGGCAACTGATCCTCCCTACTATGACTGAAGTCGAGGATGCAAGCATGTATCATGTCCATGAGGGTCTAAATAGTCCACTCACTCTGGCCATCCGTCAAAGGATGGAATGTTTTTCTCAAACAAAGTTGTGTCCCGAAAGCCTCCTGCAACCCCTTCCATAGTCGGGAAGTAAAAAACTTATCACGGTTGATGAAAATATTTGAGGGTACTCCATGTAGACACACAATATCTTACATATAGAGGCATCCCAATATCTCTACTAAACCATGCTCTCTAATTAGTAGGAAGTGGGCCGATATGGTGAGTCGGTCGACGATCACCCAGATAGAATCCTGACCTTTGGATGTACGTGGATGTTCTGTCACGAAGTCCATGCATATCCCATCCCACTTCAACTCTGCGACCTCCAAAGTTTGAACCATGCCCGCTGGCACCTGATGATCCACCTTCACTTGCTGACAAGTGAGGCACCGAGAGACAAACTATGATACTTCTTTATTCATTTTTGGCCACAAGTGTTGTTGTCGGAGATCTTGGTACATATTCGATACTCCTAAATGTACCGCTATAGGGGATGTGTGGGACTCCCTCAAAATTTCCTCCTAAAGAGACACTGGTACAATGTTATGTCCTCTGAAGAGGATTACATGATCCCTACCTTCAGAAAATCCATCAGGTGCCTGTCATGTGGATATTTGAGCACGTCGAGCCTCGCTATCAGTGTCCCCACACTGCACCTCCCTGACCCACTAAAGGAGTAGAGGGGTGACTCTAAGGGACTATAGAAAAGACGCTTCATCTCAATTCACAAAGGATATCTATAAACCAGCCAGCTACTCCATAACTTAACCTAGCAGATGTATACCAGATCTCTGTCTGAGTGCATCTGCTACTACATTTCCCTTCCCATGAGTATATACTATCTCGAAGTCATAGTCTTGGAGGAACTCATGCCAATGTCACCGTCTCAGGTTCAGGTCCATTTGAGAGAAGATATACCTAAGACTCTTGTGATCCATGTAAACTTTAAAACTCTCCCCATCAAGTAATGCTGCCGCATATTAAAGGGAAAGACCACTACTATTAATTTTTTGTCATGGGTAGTGTAGTATTGTTCATGTTGTCTCAGATGTCGAGAACTATATGTTATAACTACTTGCTCCAATATCAGGACACATCTGAGCCTGTTTTTGGATGCATCACAGTATACTACATACCCTACACCCTCCTATTGAAGCCTCAAGATGGGGTCACTAATCAACCTCTTCATCAGCTCCTAAAAACTCCACTGACATTTCTCTGATCACACGAAGGGTTTCCCCTTCTTCGTCAATGCTGATAAATGTGATGCAACACTAGAGAAATCTTTCAAAAACCTCAGGTAGTATACAACCAAAACCAAAAAACTCCATAACTCTATCACACTCTTGGGTGGATCCCAACAAATTGATGCCTCAATCTTCACGAGATCAAATGCAACTCCAGCCTCCGATATGGCATTTCCTTGAAAGTGAACCTCATGGATCCAGAACTAGCACTTTGAGAGCTTACCATAAATCTAGTTCTCTCGATGTCTGTCCAGAACAATCTAAAAATGATTGGCATTCTCCTCCTTAGTAGCCAACTAGATCCGAATGTCGTTAATGAATACCACCACAAAGAGATCATAGTATGGCTGAAATATCCTATTGATGAGTCCTATGAACACTGCTCGGGCATTGGTTACACCGAATGGAATAACCAAGTACTCATAATGGACATACCAACATCTGAAATAAGTCTACCACACATCCTCATCTTTTACTCTTATATGGTTATAACCTGATCTTAGATCAATCTTCGAGATCCACTGTGATCCCTTCAGCTGATCAAAGAGGTCGTCAATCCTCTGGAGTGTTACTTGTTCTTCATGGCCACCTGGATTAGGGGATGATATTCAACTTGATGTCTCAAGATCCCATCCATATTTATGGCCGAACAAATCAGGGTTTCCCAAGGAGAAACACTGGGCCGAATGAAAAAAATCCCCTGTAAGTCCTCCACCTGTACCCGCAGCTCACGAAGCTCTGCGGGAGCCATCCGATATGCCGGTGTAGATATCAGTGTCGTACCAGGGTACAAGTTAATGTAAAATTCCACCTCTCTATGAGTATTTAGACTGGGAACATCATCAGGGAAGGTATTTGCATATTGTTCCACCACTTCAGGATAGTTTGGACTCTCCACATAAACTACTCTGATGGTATGGCTAGCCAACTGATGAGTGATCGACTGCACTCTCCTCTGAGTAAGTCCATCCTTTGCAGCAAAGGCTCCCTTCTCGTCGGTGAATGTAAAACTGGTCTCATCTATGAGGACACACTACACTTTGTGCTTATTATAGTTAATATGAGAATGGACTTTAGATGACCAGTCCATACCCAATATGACATCGTAAGGCCTAGACACCGCTACTAGAATATACCAGCCAAAGATATCACCTCCTTGAGTAATCTCACACTACCGACACTAGTGCGTAGTCATCATATACTCTCCCATAAATGTCTCTATCCATAAGGATCATGCGAACAGTTTTGTCATAATTTCTGAGCTCCAAATGAGGGAAGTGGTAATAAAAGAATGATTGGCACCTGTGTTTATAAGTATTGCAGCTAAGGTGGAGTGGACACAGATCGTACCTCGTATCATCTCGAAAGTGTCATCATTATAGGCTTCAGCTACTTGGAGTTGAGCTCACCCCTATCCACCTGCTCCCTGTGGTTGTGGTGGACTTCCTGGTGGTGGTGGCAGTAACATATCAAATTGTCACCCACTACTAGCTACATGACCATATCCTCTGCCACGTTTTCCTGCTCCCTGTAGACCTCCTCAGTCGAACCTTTGTCTCTGCCTGGGAGGTCCCTCGACCATCTTCTGATCATCTGTACAGTGGGTGAGGCAGTCATGAGCCATGTGACCCCACACGCTGAATGCAAAACACTGCATGTTCCATTCCTGAATGACTATATCCCTTATTCCCCTCACAACTAACCCTGAATCATGAGTTCATCCACCTATAGGTCTTGTCCTCTTGGAGCATTGTGAAATCTATATTCTGACAACTACAAAATACTCTACTATGTGACGTTCGTTGGTGGGTCTTGCTGCTGGTGACTTCTCAGAAAGGAAATTCTCCACTACGTGGGATTTCTCTAACTCCTCCACCTACATCGGGATGTTGTGAGATATCATATATTCATTGATCTCATGATTGAGTCCCTACTCGAAGGTCTGGGTGTTGAAAAAATGTGTCTTGGACAATATCGATGGAGTAGCATGAGAGGCCAGTGATCCTTGTTGAGTACTGAGCCACCGTCATGCTTCCCTGCTGTAGATGAAGAATCTCCACTTTGCGCACTGTGTGAAGAGTTTGTGAGACAAACTCAGCCCGAAACAGGCGCTTGATGTCTTCCCAAAGAAGTTTCACCTCATCATGAACCTGGATCATCAAGCTCCACCATCTGCCTGCTTCTTCCTATAGAATAATAGTGGCAAGGATCTCCATGAGATGAACTGGTGTCCCTACCAATCAGAAGAATCTCACCATGGAGTCCAGCCAATCCTCAGCTGCATGTGGGTCCATATCTCCCCTAAAACTGTGTGTCCTCTAGCACTGGAACTCATGTGATGCACTCAAGTGGAATGAACACTCTACTGCTGGGGTTGTTGGCATCGGTGGACCAACGGGTAATGGTACCGCTAGTTCCTCTGATGGTGCCTCTATTGGAATAGGGCCCTACACCGAGGCCTCATTGCTCTATGTCCTATCAGTGCGTACTATAAATGGATCCCTAGCTAGATGTCTATGTGGAATCATCTTAAAAAGAAACAGGTGTTCTATGGTCAATAATTTATACCTGGTAAGCTGACTCATAGAGATGAATTTGAAGACTCATGAAAACACACATGAAATTAGTGTTTTTCGTGCACTATGTGAGAAATCAAAACCCAGGGTCCGGGTGTATGGATACATCAGCCGTCATACAAACACTGGTTTCCCAAAACTGATAAACACACTCACTAAAATTAACAATATATCCGTTAAAAAAAGTTCATAGTTCTATGTTATATGGTAGAAATGAATCCTTTGATACCAATTTGTCATGACCCTTCCCTTGGGGCCCATGCCGTGACTACCCCATGCCCGCCATCCATAGGGCAGGGGCTAGCGACAAGCACCGAAATATGTATTCCCTAAAACCATGCAGGCATTGCCTTTATATCTTGTAAACACGTGCAAACAAGAACACAAAAAGATACGAACACAAGTTAACTATATAGAAAAAAGAGTGATGAACGTAAGAGGTGATGAAATACAAGCCCAAACATTAAAGGTACAAGTACAACATTAATAAAATACAACTGATGAAAGATAAAGATAGATAATGGGTCATCCTCTGAGGTTCCTACATGAAAGGAATGTATGGATCGCCTCCCCAGCACTCCATGTCTGCCCGTCTCCTCTGCATACCAACATGATTTATGTTCTACCTCTGGGCACCATCCAGTCTTAGTAACTTCAACCCTGATTAATTCAGTTCATCGTCTGCACCAAACACAACACGGTGAGGGCATAGCCCAAGAAAGGGTGAGTATAAAAATATTCATTAGGGACCCCAAGACCCTAATGTTCAAAAAAAATCCCAACATATAAACCACAATGCATGAAAAAACAACTAACAACCATACATAGATATATGCCCATTAATAATCCAAAGTTATCAAGTATACACTTCTAAAACATGAAGAAACACAGGGTCCAAGCTAGAAGCCCAAAGATCAACTATTCCACAATGGAAGAAATGCCACTTGGTTAGGTAACACACAAGTACGCCACACAGAAGAATACCACCAAGGTATTTCCACGATGGAACGTGCCATGTAGGTACGAACTCAGCTCACACTAGGTATAACTTAGGTACAATAGTAGAGATGATTAGATGTAACTACTAATTCATCTTACTCTATTATGATGCAGACCCATGAAGGATCCTAAATCATCATCATACCCACAGAGGATTATAGTACACCATCAGACCCACACAGGATCCAAGTACCTCGTCAGACCCACATTGGATCCTAGTACATCATCAGACCCACAAAGGATCTTAGTACACCATCATCACATCATCATACCCACAAAGGATCCTAGTACAACATCAATACTTCGTCAGACCCACACATGATCATAGTAAATCATAAGTACATCGTCAGACCCACAAAGGATCCCAGTACACCATCAGTACATCGCCAGACCAACTCTGGATCCTAGCGCACCGTCAGTAAGTCATTTGACCCATATAAGATCATAGTCCATCATTAGTATGTCGTCAGACACACACAGAATCCTAGTACATTTTCAGTACGTCATCACACCCACACATGATACTAGTACACCGTCAGTATGTTTTCTTACCCACACAGGATCCTAGTACACCGTCAGTACAACGTCAGACCCACACAAGATCCTAGTAAATTGTCAGTACGTCGTCTGACCCACATTGGATCCTATTATAGTGTCATTATATCATCATAATGACATAGGACCCTATTATATCTTCTTTATGTCATCAGACCCACACAGGATCCCAGTACATCATCACATCTAGCTATAGGGTTCAGGCACTAAGCTCACATCTCTCAGAGAGGGTCCCCTCCCCACGCCACCAGACGATACTCCAACATCCACGAAGTCCCATGAAGATGTATCACAATGGAACACAAAATCATGGGGGTCTCAATTCAATAGATGGAACATCAAATAGATGACCGGTCTTTATGTTATTAGATTTTTTTTCCAAGGGCATGGTTCAATTCATTCTTGATGCAACCCGACCGTACCCTAACTTTATCCAAATCATCGGTGGGGTATACCAAAGGTATCGTCTCCCTCCAAGGATTCCATCTCTATAGATGGTTAATCAATCATATACCTGATTCCAATGTTATTGTCAAAAGTATGGAATAGGTCATAACGAGTCAAGGTCTGGTCAGACCTTGTTGGACCGACCCGACCCACTGGGTCCAACCTAATCTGGAGGCCTGATCTGGCGGCCTGCGGTGCGGTGGTCCACAGCAGTGTAGCGCGGTAGTGTGATGTGACTTTCTTGTTTGCTGACATGATTTTCGTCATCCTCCATCTCAAGGATTCCATCAAAAACATCAAGGGATTATGGAGAGGTCAGTCCATGTTCATTTGGCCCACAACGTCCGCGTTAGACTGGTAGCAAGTGGTTCACAACTATTAAATCATGAAGAACATCAAGAAATGTAAAGGGTGGTATTTAAAATATAAATCCATACCTTATCATTCTTAGTAGTAGGTCGCGATGAATAAGATGAATTTTTTGGGGATGGTGGTGTCAGTGATTGTTTCTTCTGCATGTTACCTCTAATCTGGATCAAGGGTCATCTTCGTTCATTGGTCCCAGAGTGCGTTCATCATTGGAGGATGTGTTTCTCCTCAAATATCCAAATCTCCTCCCTTTACTAACACCTTCCTCCATCCATCATGCGAGGATCCAATATAATGTAAATTAATATCTTAACATTTAATTTATGTTGACACAGATAATGAATTGGGGGAGTTGAGAGGTTTTCCCTCTAGCTATTATAATGGTTTAGAGTGGTCCCCACTTCTATGATTTGAATTACAAATTAGGGGATATGTTCAGGTGGTCCCCATCTCTTTAACATCCATATGGGACGTTTCAAGAAAAAAAAGTTAATATTTTTTTTATTATTTTTTTCATGAAAAATTGAAAAACTAGCTTTCACCCTCGACCTATTACAGTCGAGGAGAAAACAGCCTTAACAGAGTATCAACACATCAAGTTTAACAGGGCCCTCAGATTTCAATTCTAAGCACCAGTTTAAAAGTTACAAAAACCAGATTGTACTTTTATAGAACGTACCTAAAAAGAAGTTTAGAAATTCATTCAGGAACACTGGGCCTCAGAATCACGCACCATCAATTTTCACAGACCTGTAAAATTCCAACATAATTAAAAAAATTTACATGAAATTCCTAGGTTATTTGAATTCATTAAATAATTACCAATGCCTCATTTTGTGTGATTTTTTTAAATGAAAATTTTAATGATTTATTAAAATATTAAAAGAAAACATTAAATAAAAATGAAATATTATTTTTGTTAATTTAATTCATGTAGGAATTTAATTAAAAACAATTTTGTATTCATCCATTTCAATTGATCTATATCTATGATGAGATGTGTTTTTACAACAATCATAATTAACATCAATTAAATACTCAATTTCATAGAAGAAAAATCAATAACAACAATAGGTACAAACCAAAAAAAAATAGATACATTGGATAATACCCAAAATATTTCCACATGACGATAAACCAATATACGTTCTATCATTGAATAAGTGAAAAAACAATAGTTAAATATTAATGATGCATATCATATATCATCCAAAATGGGTCCAATAGTATTTTAGAGAAACGGTCGAGAATTTACCAAAGAAATGAAATAGAGGATGTTAGGTTGAAAAATAAAATTGCAGTACCATTGATCCCAATAAATATTGTGACCAATAGAAATATTAATATCTTCACCTACTATATAATACCATATAGAATAAAAAGTGTTAGACATGCAAGGGACTATAATGTGAGTTTTTTTAAGGGTGAATCATGGTATAAAAGTCGTTAATGTTTCTCCAAGTACCATTGGGACTCTTATTGTCATAACCAATCATGTCCTCACATATTTGTTGGTATACCTTTTTTTTCACCTATCATGTGAAGATCCAATTAAAAGCTATGATTATCATATCCTTTTTAGATAATATTAATGATTACTGAATCCACATGCACTGAGTATCATTTGATAAAATATAAGATAAGAAATCATATAAGAAATGTTAATTTTACTATGTTTACCTGTATTTGGATACCTAAAAAGAGTACACAATGACATTCTAATAGATTTCCAAAATAAACTATATTTAACTAGTCATATAGATACAATGATTCAGTTATGGTAACTCTATGCCAGGATCACTTCATTTTCATGATTTAGGATCTCTCACACTAACAACTAAGGTAATCCCCCTTTCTAAGATCACTTTTTCATCTCCCTTTTTTCACGGTTTTTTAAGGAATGATTTTTTTATCATTTTCAAATACATGTATTCATTGTTTGATAGTTGATAGAATAATTGGTTCCCATTTATCTTCAATCGGATATTTAAAAAAAATTACGAATATCACCATTGTAGTAACTTCACTTTTCTTATTGAACTAGTCCTGTATAATTGTTAACATCCTTAGGAAAATTCATTATGAAGTGACAAAAACATATACATTCGTAAAAGAATACACTTTTAAGGAACCTTTTCATCCCATTTTTGAGATATTCCACTTTTCCATTGAACATAATACCTTTTAATAACAAATTTTCTTCCCTAAATCTGAAAACCTTTCACATGTATTTATAAAACATTGTGAAAATAATTGGTCAGACTGACAGAATTTCATTCATCCCAGAACATATGTTCATATGAATTATTTAGGGAATAAAAATATTCTTGATACACATTCAAAAATTTAGATACAATATATCTTTAAAAAATCATGCTACCTAAGCTGATAGGGGTTTTGACCTATTTATATATCTTACCACCACTTAATGAAAATTTATTTCTCACCACCACTATTTTTGTGAAACTATTGGTATCTATTTTTTAAAAACTCTATCTTCATAAAACATCAAGGAAATTTTCTATCCTGGAATCTTTTCTTGATCACATAACATAATACATTTTTTCATTCATGAAAAATCTCATAATCATGTAACTTACAAATATTTTTCGTTCAGGGATTAGTATAGTTTTGGGAAACATTATTTTGCAAATCTAAACATCTTTATGAATCCAAAATTTCAAGAATTTTAGGACTTTTATATATTATTATGAGGTTGTCATAGAAATAAATCTTTCATAAAACTTTTCCTTTCATCCAAATTTTGTACCCCAACATTTTGGAAAATGCTCATAAGCACTGACAACTTGTACACACAATTTTTTGTACCACTTTCAGAGCTTCCAAACCACTACCTTAATTATTTTTCAACATACCTAGGAAAAAATTCGGATGGAGATTCACAAATGGAATTTTTATAATGAAATCATGCCTGGGTAATACTATTTATACCATAAATTCAACCCTTCAATATATATTATAATGATAAACATTTTGTTCGTTCACATTACTTCATGTACTCCTCCACAATCCCTCTATTGGGAACATCACTATCACATGTATTATTTTACATAGTGATAGAAAATCCAATATTTTTCACTACACCATATCATTGGGAACACAAAATACAACAATCCAAATCAGTAGTGCTGACAATGATTTTTTTGATAATGAATCTAATATAAAACACATGGAAACACCACTTGTCATTGGTTTCTGAAAAACAAATATTGATATACTGAGGCCAACAAAATACCTAATGGATGATTATAAACAACACCAATGACCACCTAATCATAATAAAATATAGTAATATGTACATTAATATTTATAATACCTTCCTAAAGAAAATACATGGTCACAGGATCTACCTATGATTGTAGAAGAGTCCTTATCAACCGATGATTAATACATAATTCAACAAAAATACAATGACACGAAATCAGAGCCTCATCCTTAATCCTCAAATGATTAAAAATAAATTTATTTCTCTATACCCAAATGAATTAAGAAATATTTCATATTTCCTTCAAGCAATTAGAATCAATAGTATTGAAGTATTTAAAATCACATCAATAGTAGAGCCTCCATTAGACACAACCATAAGAGTTAAATTACCTAATATCTCTAAGAAAGGAATTACATTACATTAATTAAATACATCATAAAAATTAGTCATTGGGGATTTAGAAAAGAGTCGAAATAACTTATATGAAAAAAATTCCTCCATTAAATAATTTCTCTAACTGGAAGTGCATTATCGCTAAATATCCACCTGAAATGTTGAACCATCAGGAAATGGTTTGCGAATCAAATCCTTGAACATACCACATTATAATCTCATTAATTCTGCTATGTTTCCAAATTATTCCCAAATGTAATAAAAAAATAATATCCTAATTGAGATTATATACTATCCCATCACCTCTCATCTTATTATATATAAGGAAAAAAAATCAAACTCAAATACCTCTCATTGAATATACTGTTGATTATATAAATGTACTAACCAGAAAAACTAGCCTCTATAATATCCATGATGCTATCATCATCTAAACTATTATGAATAGGTGATAAGAAAAATTAGTCTTTGTCTCCAGAAAACCATATATCCAATCATATATTTATAGAGAAACCATTGTAAATATTCTAACAAATTCCCTCCATGAAAATCATATTAACTCCCAAAACACTATACTGAGGAAAAAATGGTCAATTTCATAGTATATGATAAAGGAAATCAACCTGGATACAATATATTGTTGAAAAACATGTGTTAAGATATAATCAAAAAATAATATTAAGATTAATAAATTTTTAATATGAAGAGTGGAGTAAAAATTAAAAATGTTTCTGAACATGTTATCTCCCATCTCTTTTGGAATACAAATTTTGACCCATGATATGTTATGAATCTTATTAAATTAACCTACATAACCCCACCATCAATTTGAAAGACTAGAGTGAAACTAGTTAATGAGATTTTTGGGATCCAAAAAAATATTTAATATATGTTGGGATAACCACCACAATTGAATTTATTAGAATAGTATTATTGGACTTTAATATTCATGTACCAATCTAACAATTTAAATGGTAATATCAAAAATTAATAATATATAAAAAAAATCTCCCTTATATTCTAATAAGTCTCAGGAATATAAGATATATATTATGTTTCTCCACAAAAAAAATTAATCAATGAGTATAATTCAAGAACCAACTCATAACCCACCACTTTTCTGAATAATGCATCCTTTTTTTGAAATTTAACATTGAGTCTTTATGAATTGCAATAGTTGTGAATGACTAATAAAATACGAGGTAATGTTACATGAGTGGCCCTAAATAAATAAATATTAATCAATAAAAAATAAGTTTGAAATATATGGGTCATTTTTACGATCCCTCACATACTGAATGTTCTATTTCAAAATAAACGTAGAAGATAAAATAGACGAGTAATTTAATAAAATTTAATTTCACCCTATATTTTAAGATTTATAATAAAAACATAAATTATTTCTTTGAATTCATATTTTTATATATTTTTAATGTAACTCATACTTTGGTTGAAACATTCACCATTTTTATATTTTTAATTTCTATTTATTTTACACATTTTATTTTAATGAAATTCATGCTAGGATCAATTTACACACACACACACACACCAATTTTGCATTGTTTAAGGACCTCATGACACTAGTTGTACCAAAAAATAAAAATAAAAGAGGAAATATCTAAATGATCATAAAAAATATAAAAACATAACTGGAAAGAAAAATAAGAATAAAAAATCTATACCTTTCACTAATCTACACCTGACATTATTTATAATAATGAATTCATATGGGGAATTTTATGAGTCATTATTTAAAACATGGAAATTTTATTATTTTTTTAGACAAATATATTCAATTTCATTTTTCTTTTAATAATATATTTTTCAATTTATTTTCTGATGAATTAAAATTAACTTTAATTATTTATTCTAAATGTAAATCTAATCCATATAATTCATATTCATCATGTTTAATAATTATATTAAAATTCAATTGCATCAATTACATAATAACTAAGATAGTATATTTCCTAGATCATAAATCAAATAATCCTAGTATCTTATAAAAATAATTAATTACAATATGCATATTATAGTCATCATAATGGTTTTCGTGAACATAGTGGTAGGAATGTAGATTGCCGTAGTTATTCTGTATTAATATTGATTGTGTTATAACCAGAAAGTATCAAACATTTTATAAAAAAAATTATTCGTCTGTTTGTGTTTTTTAAGTTAAAAATAACATGTTTCAGAAAAATGGTTTGGTGATTGTGATTATTATATTTTTCAGAAAATTATCTTGGAGATTGGGCACTAGAGGTGACATCACCCTTTTATAAATGGCTGCATTGGGTATTTTTTTTATGGAACCATTGGTGTCTCGATAATATATGTAGTGTTATGGTTGAAATGATTGAAGGTAATTTTTTTTATACTGTGGGTGGATGATCAATGAGTGATAGGTAATCATTGGTCTGTGAGTTGTTATAAGGTTTCTCATATAGAATTTCCAAACTTTATGACCTTCTAATTAGTCAATTTAATTATTGGATAATTACTTTTTCACATAATATATGTATCTTTAGGGAATTTTAAATTATATTAGAGTTATTTAGATGTAGATCAACCATTTATGGTGTATTTTAAAACCCTAAATAGTCATCTGGATGTTTATTTTGGTTAATTATTTTTTAAAACCTCAATAACTACCTAGATGTTTTCTATATTCATTAATATATTCTCATTAACATTATCAACAAAATAATTGTTCTTAATATGCATACACTAAAAAATTTGATAAATGAGTTTAAAAAATGTATCCACTATTAAAAATTAAATATATTTTAAAATCACCATTTTCATTAATTTTAAATAATATATTTGATAATAATATATATTTTATGAATTACCTAATGATAATGATAATTATAAAAAAAATGTGGAGTAAAAAATAAATGAATATAAAAATAATTCCTCCCATAAGGTTAAATTCCATCCTTTTAATATCTATTTCTTTAATGAAACATATTCATAGAAATTTATGAGATAAAAATATAATATTAAATTTTCAAGGATTATTCCATTTAAACAAAAATATAGGTTTTTTATTATTATACTACGAATGTCATAATTTTATTTACATATCCTAAAATTAAAATTTATTTAAAAACATAGTTTGGTTGCCACCCAGTCTATACATGATTTTATGTCTTTGGATAAACTCTCCTAATCAATCCAAAAAGTGATTTAAGTGTTTAATGTTGACTAATTTTTTTTCATATTTACGAAATTATAAAATATCCACATATTATGATTTTTACCCCTTATTCCATATTTTTATTTTAAATATATTTCCCCATTTTTCAAATATTTTCCTTAAGTCTATTTTTAGTTCCAAATATCCCTATAGGATTAAAATAGATTTAGAATCATAGAAAAATTCAATATGAAATATTGTGTTATTTTTATTTTCAACTTCTCTTTTGCTGTCTTTTTAATAATCACCCATCTCCACCAAAGATTGTGTTGAATATCCAGGTATTTTGTCACCATATTTTTCATATTCAATTTTTAAAACAAAGTTCTTATTTTAAATCATAATCACCATTGAAGGTATCACCCTAATAAAATATCTAGAGTTGTCCAATTATTCTTTTATTCGAGGACATGATAAAGAAGCCCAAATTTGTCTCACTATTTATATATATAGGAAAAAAATTCTCCATTATAGAAATTCATCATTTCCATATTTGTTTCTAAAATATTTCTCACCATTATTAATAGTGTTTTTCGAAAAAAATTATATTTCAAATATTAAATAATAATAGAATGGAAAACTTTTTTAACTATCATGAAAACATACTCAAAAACATTATATGAGTATTTAGCTAAACCATCTATATATTTTAATTATACCATTATTGTCTTTAATGACATTAATATTAACTTCATAAAAATACTAAAATGAATTAAATTAATTTTTTCCAACTCAAATAAGGATTTCTCAAGAGTTCATGAACCATTCATTCATGAAATAAAAATTCATACCTCATATATAGGTTGAGGTAATTTTTAAACTATAATTTTTCATTATTCATTTAGTAATATAACACAATTTATTTTAGATTAATATTATATTATAGTATTCTATTTAGAAAATTAACATATTACAAATTCATTAATGTATCTATGGAAAAAATAATTTAATACAATGTTTTTAAAATATTTCAAAGAATTTATCATATTTTTCATCAATTTTGCATTGCCTCATCCTCTAATGGAATACTTTTGTTATATATTATGATTTAACATATCAATATTATATTATTTCATCTGGTTTTATCTTTTTTCCATCAAAATTTCATTTTTTCTAGTTTCTCGTCTATTGTTTTTCATTTTTTTCGAAAACATTTCTTTCTTCAATTACTTTACTTCTTTATCTTGAAATCCCTCTTATAATAAAACATGTCTTCCAATCCTTAAGTAAATCACATTCAATTCCTATTGTCATGTTCATGTGTCACCTGATTATGTACATAGTTATGTCTATAATAGTTTCATATATAATTGTTCCATTTCAAAGGAAATTTTCTTGAACCTGGTATATTTCTAACTAATTTTTTTATTGATTTTTAATCCTTTGATCTATCCTTAAAATTTAATTTTTTAGTTATCATATTTTTTATGATTTTCCCCTTATATTTTTTAGTACTATCAATTTATGTTGAGTGTGTTTTAGAAATTATGGATAAATATATTGATAGAAAGGCCTCATTCTATGTTGGGGTTTTTTGTAGCCCAATGAACCATCTTTCCATCCATATTATGGACTTCTAAATTTTAGTTTCGATAATAAATTTTCTGTTTCTATTTCCAATATTGAATATCTGAATTGTGTGGACAATTTTAGTGTTTATTATATCTAATAATGATAGGATTCAATATTTTTTAAATATATTTACTAAACAATGAAATTACCTAAAGTTAATGTAATCATGGTGTGGTTTTTTATTATGGTATTGTTACTTGTTTCATGTTACGGTGTTCATCACAAATGATATCATATATCATTCAACAACATTTTCTTGGATGATTATCATAAAATTATCATATAACACCTATTAGGATGATACATTGATAATGAAGTAAATATTATTAGATTTTATTAATCATGTTGGACTCCTCATGCGTTAATCATGTTTTAATTATCACAAATCCTATTACTGTTAATTAATCTCAGTCATAATTGACCATCGTGTTAATACTCTCCAATCTCAATAATAACTACACATCATGTTTTACTAATAGCAGTTCTTATTGATGCTAATTACCCACTTTCTTATTTACAATTCTTATGCATGATCACCAATCTCACTTATATTATCAAGTCTTTATTTATGATTCATGTTCTCTTACTCTCTACTGGTTAAGCTTAATCCAAATTCTGCATATTACATTCTATGTCTAAATATAGATATTTGTCTATGTATAGTGACACCGTGATGTTTAACAAAGTAAGACAGACTGTGTATAAGACATAGTCATAGTTAGACAGACACTGTGAAGGACACACAGTGAAGGACAAACCATGACCCCGACACCGTGAAGGACAAACCGTGACCCACACACCGTAATGGATAAACTGTGACCCAGACACCATGAAGGACAAACTGTGACCTAGACATCTTGAAGGACAAACTGTGACCCAGACACTGTGAAGGACACACCGTGACCCAAAAATCATGAAGGACACATCATGACCGAGACACCGTGAGCAAGACACCTTGACATGGAGACATAGTGGATCACATACCGTGGAACATATACCATGATGAAGACATCGTTTACATAATCACGGTAACACCATTTCTTAACTTTTTCCCAATATTATTTAAATAATTCTAACAGTCATATTTGTTGTTTTTAATGCATTTAGTGTTATTTATTGATATTTGTTGGCATGTCAGGAAACAATATCTCATACATATGAAAATGGAATCATTACTACTTCCATAACTTATGGAATATAAGGACGATTGAGTTTCAATACACATACAAAAGTGTGATGATACAACAAGAAGAACTTACATACACACAAAAACTCATGAAACCAAAAGTGAAATGCGCTAAACTAGAAGAACAATTCTGATCCAGAAGAAGATTTCCAGACATTCAAAGAACTCTCATAAGTGCAATACAACACCACTGAAGAACACACAATGAATCAAGAGATAATTCTCAATGGTGGAATACAATCTGAACGATGACACTCTATTTTTCGACAGAAAAAACTAGACAAGGAATCAGAAGCAGTTCTTCTAAATCCAATGAGTCCAAAGCTACATTGCTAATCACTATAGCTTTCTAAACTCTTATATGTTCTCTCTAAGTGATTTGTTTATTTACTTTTGAGCAGTGTGGTGTACTCTGTATATCTCTCACACACACACTATCTCCTGTATTGAACTAGAGGATATAAAAATCCTAACCCAAAAAGTCTTAACACTTTTTACCCACGTCAACTATGGAAGAGGCCCTTGTGTGGCCTTGTCTATATTTTCTTTCCCATGAAGAACTGTGGTAGAGGTACCTGCGTTGCCTTGAAAGTTTTGTAAACCGCTGTTAACCCCGATCTTGGGTGTGGATCAAATTTATATAAATTTGAGAGGACTAAGTCTCATATTGAGACTAAACGTCTTGTTATATCTATTGTGCATCTTTAGTTTATTTTTAAAGTATACTACATATTTTTTTTATATTCCGCTTCTATTACATTGAAATACAAAAATTATTATAAATATACTTTGATAGTTAAATTAGCAAGTGTTTATAATTTTTGTAAACTAGTAAGTTAGTTTCAAAAGTTAATTTAATCTTCAGATTAAGTCAACTGAGACCTAATGAATATTTGAGATACTGATTGAACATTTACACTCTTTATATATTCCCTACAATTTAACTTTGTTTTTAAATTGGGGTATTTTAAGAGAAATAGTCTTAACAGAAATATTTGTTGGAACTCAATCCACCCCCTCTCGAGTATCCACTCTGACCAACATTTGTTATCAAAGCGTTGTTTTTGTTAATTTTTTTTTGAAATACTCTGTTTTTTAACAGTGATTTTAGTTGCATCTTAAAGATCTTAAATTTCTGTTAGTTCTAAATTGTATCTCTTTAAAATTATTCTCTAAATTCTTGTTATGGATAATAGACAATGCGGTGCTACTACTAACATGCCACCTTTCTTTAATGGTACAAACTATGCCCATTGGAAGCTTAAAATGAAAATTAATTAGGAAAGTATGGGTTTTGATATTTTTACTACTATAGAGTCTCAATATAAAATTATAGAAACTGAAAGAAAAACCTAGGATGAACCTACAAATACTACTTACAATAAGAATTGTAAAGCCATGAATGCCCTGTACTGTGCTCTAGGAGATGAGGAAACTAACAGAATATCATCTTGCAAAACTTATTTGGAAATTTTGGATACTTTGGGTGTTTCTCATGAGGGAACAACCAATTTTAAAGAAATGATATTAAATACTTATACTATTAAATATGATAATTTTAAAATGAAAACTGATGAACCCATTTCTGATATGTAACTCAGGTTCAATGAGATATTCAATAAAATGAATTCACTTTGAAATGATTTTGTAGGAAAGGAATAAATTATGAGAATCTTGAGAAGTCTACCAGACCGATGGAGAGGCACATGTGTTTCAATCAGAGAGTCATGTGACATTGGAGATTTACCTGTCAAAGAGATGATTGGTAAGCTTATGATGTACGAGGAAGAACTCAAGGTGAATAAAGAGGAAGATGATGAACCAAAAAGTAAATTAGTGGCTTTTAAGACTACTGCTTCAAAGAGCAAGGACAAAGAAAAAGATCAAATAGAAACTGGCAGTTCAGTAAGTGAAATTTCAGACTCTGATAGTGATGCAGAAATGGCTCAATTAGCCAAAAGGTTTAAGAAATTTTATAGGAATAAGAAATTCTATAGAAAATAAAATTACTAGGGAAAGTATGATAATAAGGGACATTGGAAATAGGACTAGAAAAATTCATATAGAAGTGATGAATTTGTTTGCTATGAGTGAAAAAGAAAAGGACACATTAAAGAAGACTACCCATAGCTAAAATTTAAGAAGAACTATGATTATAGGAAATTAAGTACAAGAAAGATATGAAGGCTTCCTGGAGTGCTTCTGAAGACATGACAAGTGAATCTGAAATGTCTGATTCTGAAAAGAAACGTGCCAACATGTGTTTCATGACAAACACATCTGAGGTAAACTTATATACTCCTGCTTTAAATTCCTATTATTCTAGAACTGAATCGGATTCAGATTCTGAAAAAGTGACTAGTGAGGAAATATTTGAATATTGTAATATGCTGGAAGAGACATGCAATGATCTTAAGGATAAATACAAATCATTGAATAAACAACATGCTCTCACTACAACTGTTAAAACTAAGCTTACTATTGAAAAGGATAAAATTTCTCAACTATTAAAGGAAAACACTGAACTAAAAATTTCTAATGAGAAACTTATAAAAGACTTAGAGAAGTTCACAAATAGAAAGGATAAACTAACTCAAATTCTGGTAAAGCAAGTGGCACCAAAATACACTACTGGAATAGGCTACAAACCTAGACAGAGACAGATTACTAAGAATAAATTCATTCCTAAATCTGGACAGAATACTGGTAGTTCAAGTTCTGGAAATTCATTTTCTTCAACTAGTTACTCACACTGTTATAGATCAAATAGGGTTTATCTTTCAAAATCTTGTGACTCAAATTATATGAGACCCATAAGACAAATTTGGTTACCAAAATCATTGATTGCTAACCTATCTGGACCCAAGAAGAGATGGGTACCAAAATCATTTCCTATCTAAACATATTTTGTAGGAAACCTGCTTGAAGAGTTCCCACAAGAAGACTTGGTTTTTGGACAGTGGATGTTCAATACATATGTCTGGGGATTACTCATTCTTCAAGAGCTTAATAAACGATGATGGAGGCTATGTCACCTTTAGTGATAATTATAATGGAAAGATCATCGGCCTAGGGCAAATTGGTAACACTAATTCAGTTTTAGTTTCTAAAGATTTATTTGTTGATGGACTAATATATAATCTGTTAAGTATCTATCAATTGTGTGATGATTGTTTTAATGTCAATATTTAAAATTATTCTTGTAACGTTTTTAATTCTAAAAATGTTTTAGTATTCTCTACATTAATGAATGAAAATGTCTATGTTGTTGATTTAAATTCATTAGCTAAGAAAAATGGTACATGTTTAAATTCTTTTCAAATAGAGTATTGGTTATGGCATAGAATATTTGGACACTGCAAAATACACTCAATTATGAAAATAATTAGGAAAAACTTAGTTAGAGACTTACCCAAAATTGAGTTTCCAAATGAAAAAGTTTGTAATCCCTGTCAAAATGGAAATCAACATAAAGTTTCTTTTAAATCAAAGAATGAAGTCTCACCTTATCAACCTCTCGAATTGGTTCACATGGATCTTTTTGGACAATCAAGAGTTTCAATATTAAATGGGAAGCACTATGTCTATGTCTTGGTAGATGACTTTTCTAGATATACTTGGGTATACTTCTTATCTCACAAAAGTGAAGCTTGCTCTTACTTTTTTAAATACTCCAAGTCTGTAGAAAACCTTAGTGGACATAAGATTAAAACCCTAAGAAGTGATCATGTCTGTGAGATTTAAAATCATGAATTTAAATCCTTTTGCTCACACAATTTCTATAGTCATAACTTTCCTGCTCCAAGGACACCTCAGCAGAATGGTTTAGTAGAAAGAAGAAATGGAACCCTTCAAGAAATAGTAAGAACTATTCTTTGTGAATATGACCTGCCTATCTACTTTTGGGCTGAAGCAATAAATACAGCTTGTTATATCATCAATAGAGTCTTGATTAGACCTATTCTTAAGAAGACTCCTTATGAACCGTGGAATAATAGAAAACTTAAAGTTAGTTAGTTTAGAGTCTTTGGCTGTAAAGTTTTTATTCTTTATACTAAGGATAATCTTGATATGTTTGCTTCTATGAGTGATGATGGAATCATTTTAGTATATTCTATAACCAGCAAGGCCTATAGTGTTTTCAATAAGAGAACCAAGTGTGTGGAAGAATCTGTTCACATCAAATTTGATGAAACTGATCCACATGAGTCGAAAACCTCTCTTGAAAATCATGAAGAGGATTTATCTATTCTGGACTTTAGTGAAAAATCTAAAGAACCTACTATAAAGAAATCTAGTTCTAGACATAGACATAATTTGCTTCTGTCGAACCACAACTTGGAGATGGACCTGAAATTTCTTGTCCTACCTTTACTAGATCAACTAGAATTCTAATGAATCGTCTTTTAGATGTTGTTTTAGGAAATCTGGATAGGGGGAAACAAACTATAGCTTCTCTTAGAAATCAGGTTGAACATCAAGCCTTCTTGTCATAGCATGAACCTAAAAACATTGATTATGCTATTATTGATGAATTTTGGATGATTTATATACAAGAGGAACTCATTCAATTTGAAATTTATAAAATTTGGAATCTTGTTGAAAGACCTAAGGAAACATTCACCATAGGCACTAAATGGGTGTTTAGAAATAAAGTAGATGAATAGGGAAACATAGTTAGAAACAAATCTAGGCTAGTTACACAAGGCTACAGTAAAGAAGATGGAATTGACTATGAAGAGTCTTTTTCTCCAGTAGCTAGATTAGAAGAAATTATGATTTTACTTGCTTATGCTACACATATAAATTTCAAACTATATCAAATGGATGTTAAGAGTGCTTTCATAATTGGATATATTTCTGGGGATGTTTTTGTTTAACAACCACCTAGATTTACAAACCCTTATTTTCCAAACAGAATTTTTAAATTATCAAAAGCTTTATATGGTTTAAAGCTAGATCCAAGAGTTTGGTATGATAGGTTAAGTACTTTTATAATTTCCAAAGGTTTTACAAAAGCTATAGTTGATCCTACTCTTTTTATAAAACATATTTATAATGATGTTTTGGTTGTACAAATTTATGTAGATGATATTATTTTGAGATCTTCAAAAACTACATTATGTACTGATTTTTCTAAAATGATGCAAAATGAATTTGAAATGAGTTTATTGGGTGAACTCAAATTTTTCCTTGGATTTCAAATCATTCAAAATCATGATGGAATTATTTTAAATCAAAGTAAATATACTAGAGATATTTTAAAACTTTTGGGATTGGATATCACAAAAAGTAGTGACACTCCCATGAGTACCATCTATAATTTGGATCTTGATGAGGATGGTAAATATGTTGATCAAACCACTTATAGAGGAATGATTTGATGTCTACTCTACCTGACTGCTAGTCATCCAAATATTATGTTTAGTGTTTCTATGTGTTCTCATTTTCAATAAAACCCTAAAGAGTCACATTTAAATTCTATAAAGAGAATTTTCGAATACCTCAAGCATACTCCCAATTTAAGAATGTTCTATCCCAAAGGACAATCATTTGAATTACTTAGTTATTCTGATGCTGATTTTGCTGGATGTAAGATAGATAGAAAAAGATCCTCTTGAACATGTCACCTTTTAGGCAAGTCACTAGTATTTTGGTATAGTATGAAACAAAATTCTATTGCATTATCTACTGCAGAAGCTGAATACATTACTGTTGGAATTTGTTGTGTGCAAATTTTGTGGATGAAACACACATTACTAGACTATGGATATAAATTCAGACATGTCCCAATAAATTGTGATAACACAAGTGCTATTAATATTTCTAAGAATCCTATTTCTCATTCTAGGAAAAAACATACTGATGTAAGACATCACTTTTTGAGGGATCATTATCAAAAAGGTTATATCACTTTGGAAATAATTAGTACTGAATATCAACTTGCAGATATATTCACTAAACAATGAAATTCTGAGAGATTAGACTACATCATACATGATCTTTCCATGATTAATAATAAATAGATATCTTAATGATCTTAATGTTTAATACTTTACTGTATTTTACATTACGGTTTCATGCTCACTGTTTTACAGTTATTTTTTAATGCTTACGGTCTCACCATTAAGATCTTGTACTCACGGTCTGTCGACTCACTATCTCATCGTGACTGAAAAGGATGGTCACTGTCTCACCGTGACGATCAGCAACTGTCTCACCATGAAGACTGTTTTCTTTCACATCGTAATTCCTATTCACGGTCTCACCATGATGATTATTTTTTATATTATTTTAACCCGTATCGCTGTAATTTTGATTTCACCACTATTTGATTTCCCATTTTTTTGTTTTTATGACGATTGACATTCCCTAATGATAAAACATAATGGTTTCACTCAATCTCTCACCAAAAATCTCTCCTTCTCTCTCTCTTTAACCCTCTTTACCTTGTGAACCTCTACTTCTTTCTCGCCCGAACCTTCAGTAGATGCAAAGGATGAAGCGTCCGTCTTCATCTACCCCTGAGAAGCGCCGCTCTAGGAAACAGAAGAGGATACCGAGGATATCTCCCGAAGGACCTCTAAGACCAAACCTGTTAAACCGTACCGTAGTTCCTGAAAAAGAAATTTTCCCTGAATGGCTGCTGCCTAGTAGATCTTTGGTCTTGAAAATCTTGAGAGACCAAGGTTGGTTTGAGTGGTTATCTAGACAAGATAGATAGATTTACCCAAGATTGGTATCTCAATTCTACTAATATGTGATGTTTTCCTTTTATTTCAGAGAAATCTTTTTGGTGAAAAGCTGGATAAATAGACAAAAGTGTTCATTCTCTTCGAGGTTATGGGTTGCATGCCTAAGGATTCAACATGATGGAGTTTTAAAGACTACCAGAGAGACCATCCTCCTTCATCTGACATCTTCGATCTGGAAAATGCTTTGGGAACCTTAACTATTAATGGCACCAAGCGAAGGGATATATCTGCAGAGTTAGATGGAGAAACTAGACTTCTATTCAAATTTGATCATAATTTGACCAGTCCAATAAAAAAGCATTTTTCTGTAATGATGTATCAGGATGTGGTCCTAATTCACCTGTTGAAGAATGTCCATAATATTAACCTATGAAAGTATGTTATTAACCATATCTGTGAGCTGATTAAAGTCAATTCCAAATCCACCTCCTTGTTTTACTCAAGGAATATTTTGGCCATGCTAGTTGCCAAAGGAATGGTTGTACTGAATGAAGAAAAGTTAGAGGACTTTGATTTCTTCTTATCCAAGCATATCATCAGAAGTAAGAAGATTGGTTGGAACCCCTGTAAGAAGAAATTAGTTGAGGATAATGATCAATTGTATAATAAGTTTAATCATGTTTATTATCCATGAAGTCCAAATAACCTAGCTGATCCTGGTCTGGAACCAGTTGAAGTGGATGAATACTCAGACGCTGAAGACGAAGAGGAAGTGGCAGCTGAAGTACCACCTGTAGAAGAGGTTGAAATACCTCTAATGGACGTAGCTCCTATTGAAAAAGAATGAACTGTTGTCCCTACTGTTGTTCCTGCTAAAATACCTCAAGGAGAGAAAGTTGTTTTTGAAAAGGAAAGGACTGTAGATCCTTCTGTTGTTATTATTGAGGTAGAAGCTCCTGCTTCTAGAGAAGTTGTAAATCAGGATATCCAGTCCAAGGATTTAAGAGATTCTGTAGTAATAGAATAAGAGAAAAAAGAAATGAAAGAGTTTGCTGGTGTAGAAGAACTCCCATTTGAAAAGCAAGACAATCTGGATGCACTGTCTGTGGAACAATCGGTTCCTGAGATAATTCCCTCTACTGAAGAGAGGATGGAAATTGACTTTAATCTCGCAAGGAAAGAGTTTTCTGAAGATATTAGATATGATTCTATGGATCTTGACCTTGTTTCTGACCCTATAGTCTCTAAAATGGAAGCACAATTTGAGGGGGAGGAACCTCAAAACTGTGAGACTAGTCCAGCCAAGTTTGTTGAATCTGTATCTGAACCTAGTAATGATTCATACTTTGTGTACACTCGATATGTTTTCCCAAGATTTTATGATTTGAATGAGTCACAGTAAGTGACTACAAATGGAATGGATCTCTTTTCTCTGTTTTAACTAAAGTCGGTAGCTCATTCAGAACCAGAACCAGAGCCCCATCCTCAATCAGAATCAGAATCAGAGTCTGAAGCTGACTCCGAACCACAACCAGAACCTGCTCCACTACCTTTACCTACACCCTTACCTGAGAAACACTCCTTTGTAACTAAATATGATCATAAAGTCTTTGGAGAGACTCTTTTAGCTAGTGTTGAGAAGATCTTATCCACCCAACCTCGTCTAGTAACTCAACTGAGTCAAGAAGATGCATTAATTCTCTTGGATAATATTATATTGCATATTCAACCAAAGATGATCCGAGAAATTCAAGACGTCAGAGTAGAAAATAAGCTGCTGAGTGATGATGTTGCAAACTGGAAAAATATGGTAGCAAACATGCAGAATGAGTTGTCTTTAAGATCAGAGCCTACTCCTGTTTCTGCCCCTACACCTGTTTCTGCTTCTCCTGAGCCAACTGATTCCACCCTTTCAAGAGATATTGTGTGTCAAGTGCGTCCATATATACTATATTTTGATGATAATATTGGAAAAAGACAAAAAAAAAATGCTGCAACGCATGAGGGAGCTTGTAGAATATCTTAATAAGCTCAGAGATGAATATGTTGGATGCCTGTAAAAAGTTCTGAAATAGCTTAATGTTCAAACCGAAGCTGTCAAGGCTTCTCCTGCTTCTGGTCAACCTTCTTTTCCTCCTTTGGACGATTATCTACTTAGATCCGTAATCAAGGAAGAACTTAAGAATTCATTTAGTGGCTTGGATCTATCCTCTTTGTCAGAAGTTGTTAAGAACATTGATCGAGCATTGGACATGGTTAGGATTCATTCAAAGATTTCCAGTGATGCTAAACAAGATATCACCAAGAAGATTGATGTGTATCTCAACCATATTTTCTCTAAATGTTATATGATAGATCACTTTAGATATCTTGTAGAGAATTTTAGAATGCCTTTGGTATCTCAAGCTTTTAAAGCTCAAGTTCAAAAGCTTACAGAGTTCACCAAATTGTTGGACAAACTTATAGAGAATAAGGGCGATTTTGAAAAGGATATGAAATATGGTGGTGAGATCATTACTGATTTCATAAATATTTTGAAGTTGTATCTTCATGTGCAGAGTATTTCTATAGTTTCTCCAATTGCTGCACCACTTAGACCCTATCTACTTACCCATTCCTCCACTGCCATGACAGTCAGCCAAGCACTTTCTCAGATCCTGCCAGTCATTCTTGACCAAACGCAGCCTAGATCTTCTATTACTCCTACTTTTCCTCAATCCATTTTTGAAGGTCTACCCTTACCCTCATTGTCTACCACATATGTGCCTTCCTCTACATCACCACCAGCTCCTGCTGCTGATAAAGTCAAGGACAAGGCGGCTCCCTGAAGAGTCCAGGGACTATTTTCATTTTTTATGCGATGTCATCTGTCGTTTACTATTTGTATTTCTCCTGTATGTTTTATTCTGGACCTTTTTCATGACAAATGCAGTGTTTCACTTCATTCTCTCTACTTTTTAATAATCCCAAATGGGGGAGAAACAAGTACAAGTATTAGTATTCTAATTGTTGAGTCTGTTATTTTCTTTCATGTTGCATTTCATTTATATTTTACCCTATACATGATTTGTGATCATCAAAAAGGGGGAGATTGTTGGACTCCCCATGCTTTAATCATGTTTTAATGATCACAAATACTATTACTATTAATTAATCTCACTCTTAATTGACCATCATGCTAATGCTCTCCAATATCAAAAATAACTACACAACATGTTTTAGTAATAGCAAGTCTTATTGATGTCAATTACTCACATTATTATTTACAAGTCTTATGCATGATCACCAATCTCACTTATATTATCAAGTCTTTATTTATGATTCAAGTTCTCTTACTCTCTACCGTTTAAGCTTAATCTATATTTTATATATTACTATCTAAGTCTAAATACAGATATTTGTCTAAGTATAGACACACCGTGATGTTTGACACAGTAAGAAAGATTGTGTACAAGACACAGTCATAGTCAGACAGACACCGTGAAGGACACACCGTGAAAGAAAAACCGTGACCTAGACACCATGAAGGGAAACCATGACCCAGACACCGTGAAGGACAAATCGTGAACCAGACACGGTGAAGGACAAACCGTGACCCAGACACCATGGAGGACAAACCGTGACCCAGACACCGTGAAGGACACACCGTGACCCAGATACTGTGAAGGACACATCGTGACCGAGACACCATGAGCTAGACACCGTGACATGGAGACACAATAGATCGCATACCGTGGAGCATATAATGTGAAGAAGACACTGTTTAGATAATAATTGTGACACAATTTCATAACTTTTTTTCAATATTAGTTAAATAATTCTAATGGTCATATTTGTTGTTTTTAATGCAATTAATGTTATTTGATGATAGTTGTTGGCATGTCTGAAAACCGTATCTCGTACCTATGAAAAGGGAATCATTCCTACTTCTAGAACTAGTGGAATATAATGAATATTGAGATTTAGTACACATACACAAGTGTGACGATACAATAAGAAGAACTTACATACGAACGACAACTCAAGAAACCAAAAGTGCATTGTGCTGAACTAAAAGAACAATCTTGAGCAAGATGGAGATTTACAGACTTTCAAAGAACTCTCATAAGTGAAATCCAACAACACTTAAGAAAACATGATGAATCAAGAGATCATTTTCACCGGTGGAATACAGGTTGAACCACAACACTCTATTTTTCGATAGAAAAACCAGAGAAGGACTCAGAAGCAGTTCTACTGAATCCAATGAGTCCAGAGCTACATTTCTAATAACTAGAGCTTTCTAAACACTTATCTGTTCTCTCTAAGTGATTTTGTTTATTTACATTTGAGCGGTTTTGTGTAATATGTATATCACACTCACACACACTGAATCCGGCATAGAACTAGATGATATCAAAATCCACACTCCAAAACTCTTAACTATTATTTAACCACATCAACTGTGGAAGAGGTCCTCGTGTGGCCTGGTCTTTATTTTGTTTCCCATTAAGAACAGTGGTAGAGGTCCCTGCGTGGCCTGGACAGTTTTGTAAATTATTGTTAACCCTGATCTGGGGTGTGGATCAAATTTATATAAATTGGAGAGGACTAATTCTCGTCTTGAGACGGAACCTCTTTTTATATCTGCTTTTCATCTTTACTTTAAGTTTAAATTATGCTACATATATTTTTTATATTCCTCTACTATTATTTTGAAATACAAAACTATTTTAAAGCAACTTTGATAGTTAAATTAGCAAGTGTTTATACTTATTTTAAACCAGTAAGTTAGTTTCAAAAGTTAATTTAATCTTCAGATTAAGTCAACTGATACCAAATCAATCTTTGAGAAACTAATTGAACATTTACACTCTGTATAGATTCACTACAGTTTAACTTTGTTTTTAAATTGGGGCATTTTATGAGAAATAGTTTTAACAAAAATTTTTATTGGAACTCAATTCACCCCCCTCTTGAGTATCTACTCCGACCAAAAAATCACAATAGAAATAAGTTACTATTATAAATATTACAAGAATATAGTGATTTTTTATTTTATTTTATAATGTATGAGTTACTTAAATTTCCAATTACCTCTTTATTAAATAAATAAGTTAGTTTTAAAGGGATGTCAATTTCATACTATTTAAAAAATAACATTATCAAATAATGAAAAAATATATCTATATTTTCATCTTATTTCCATAACTCCTTAGTAGTTCTAGAATTTCATTGGAATTGAATAGTGTAATGATTAAATATATAAATTTTATGCCTATATAGGTGAGTTCATAATTTTAGCCAAAAATAATTATCTATAAAAATCATTTATCAATAAAGGTTTATGAATAACTATGAGGTACACATGAAATATATTTCATTTTTTATTAATTACACTAAAAAGTAAATCTTGTTCTTGGTTTTTTTCATTCTTCAAATTTATTCTGAATATATACATGTCCTATAAAAATATTTAGAGATATCCAAGTGAATTATAGGGATTAAATGTTAAAATGACGATATATATAATGGAGTTTTTATAATTGTTATATAGAATCATAATCTAGTATATATGGGGAAAAATGATTTTTGTTCAATTTTGAAGAAAAATTTAAATCTTTATTCAATCCTTTTTAAATTATAGGACCCTCGACGTGAAAATAAAATAATAAGCAACAAAAAACAATTAATTCAAATTAAATAATAACTGTTAAATTTGTGGGATATATATTCCATATTGATAAAAAATATTTAGAAAATATACATGTATTAATAATTAATAAATTCGAATCAGTAATCATGAATCACTCAACACAAAATTGAGGATAAAAATTTATATATAATTTTTTTATCCACTTAAAATAATTAGTATACAATAATAAAGAATTTAAAAATAAACTACCTTCTTTAATATATATGAAGAGTTGGAAAACACATAGCAATGAACCAACCATTGGCCACCCACAGTCCCTTATTGAACCTCCCATAGAAAAATCTTAATCAACCAAAAATTTCATGAATCAATTCATTGTTATTGGTATTTCATTTAATAATGAATTTGATTAAGAATAATTAAACTATATCCCTAGACCAAACCATAGGAAAAAAATTTATAGTGACACTGAACTTGTCAACACAAATCCTAAGGAACACTAATTTTAAAAATAGACTTCACTACATTCACCTTCTTCATGAAAACCCCTAAATATTTCAAAAATAATCCCTAAAAATAATAATAGTTATTTAAATATGATGAATAATAAAAGAGAACGTTTACTCTCTCAAAAATGTTTTCACATTTGGATGGGTCACTAAAATTAAAAAAAAGGATTACCATCACCTAAAAAAGAAGAAACCACAAAATAGGAGGATCCAAATTAGACAGAGACATCAAATAGTCATCTTCTATAACAATTAAAGAATCAAAATTATTCAAAATAGATAACAAAAAACTATAGACATCATACCTGAATAAAATCCAAATTGAGTCTTACCACCTCTAATGCAATGGTTCCATCATTACTACATTGATGGTATATGGAGATGTGATGTACCAAGAAATAATCCACTTTCTATCAACTAGTCCTAGGTTTCTGAAATATGAATCTATGGATCCCTAAACCATATCATACTCAAAATACCAATATACATGTAGATTCACCAATGAGATACTTAGAACATGATGAATGGTTAAACCATCCAGTGAATAATTTTAAGTTATATTAATTTACCAAGGTTAAAAGTAGTTGTGACCAAACCATCTTGTGATAATACAACTAAAATTAGGTGTGAGTAGCTGATATTATCTTCTATGATATAAAATCATATTTTTATTCCATTATGGTCTATAAAAATTTTCATGGTTTATTGTAATTATATTTCCTCAATAAAACAAGAATAAATTATATACAATTTTATTAAAAGGTGTAAACTTACAAAAACAAATAAATAAAATTCAACAAAATCATTACTACTATAGGAAACCGTTTGATTTTAGATCTTATAACAAAATTATTTTTGATTAATTTATAGATGTGTAATGTTATAATATGTCATAATGAATATTTTATTTTCATATATATTTATATAATTATATATTTAATATTAATGTATATAAAATCATTATATTAATATGGATTATATGATTTAATTTATATTTAAATTTTTCTATTATAATTTTGATACCATACATGTAAGTGTCACATGTTATGAATTAATTATGATTAATTTTGGTCAAAGAAGTCTATGAACTTTTTTTAGTTATGAATTCAATAATGAAGTTTGATTATTATTAATACATAATTGGTGTTAAAATTATTTTACAATTAAGGTATTATATTAGTAATTATTTTGGGATAGTTGAAATTTGTATCGAATATCCCACTATCATGGGATCTTATGATTTATTCTATTGTAGCGTAAGCTGGATACTTATTATACAATACATTTTTTGGATTATATTGTTATTTAATCTGATTCTAAACGTTTTCATAAAGGGTTTCCATGTGAATTATTATTGAGTTAAAATTGGATATATATATATATATATATATACTGTAAGATTTTATTTCATGGGAATATAGGTCAATAGTTGTGTAATGTGTTATACATTTATATTTTTTAGTATATTAATTTGGTCGAATGCATAGGATGTAAAATTAAATCATTTAAATAATTTATACATATAGGGATTCGATGAAAATATAATTATATTTATTAGATGCGTGATGAAATGGGGAGAATTAGAATTCCCCCTTTAAATATTAAGTGTGAGATTCCCTCTAAAGAAGACACATTATAATACCCCAATCATCTAAATAGTTAGGTCATTCAATAGATTGGTTGTCATGGATTATCTTTTATTGGTTGTAATAGTTATTAGTAATCATAATATAATTATGTCACCATATTAAAATTTGGGCTTTGGGTTACACCTAGTTTGGTAACCATGTTTTGGTTCCTAGATTAATGAATATTAGATAACTCATTTGATATATTAGGAAATATGTACTCCACATAACTATTAATGATTCATATGTGACATTATTGATATTTTTTTCGACATAAATATCTAAATCTTAATAAAATTGTTAAAAAAACTCATGATTTAGTGAAATTTTGATATTATCCAACTAAAAGATGTAATTTATGGGTTATTTAATTTAGTGAGAGTGTTTCTAATAATAGTTAATATTAAATTGATTTAAAAAAGATACTATTATAACAAATAGATATTTTAATAGATTATTGTATTACTCGTGAACATCATTATGAGATCTTTTATTTGATGGACCTACAGTCTAATTATTTTGAATATATGTTTGATATGTGTTATAAAAAAGAATAAATATAATCCTAAGGGTGTGAATATTAAAAAAATAAATTCCTCAAATTATAACTCTAGGGTATAATTACCTTTTAATTATCAAACATTAATTTTTGAGTGAAAAAATTAAAAACCTTTAGATAAATAATGAACGGTTACGAAGGTATATAAGTTAGTAATGATAACGGGATATTATTGTTAGTGGGTTAACAAAGATTCTCATATTAGAGGTACTCTTTGTTTTATGAGTTACTAATATAATGTTATAATGAACAAAATATTACAACTATATGTTTGAGATTGTGGAATATTTTGGTGGTTAAGGAAGTTCCAATCAATGGTCAGATACCATTGGGTAGTGGAATCATAATTTACAAAACGTTAACAAGAATATTAGTTAAAATATAAATAATGAAATGTAGTGAAGAACAATAGTCTCTTGATATTATTTTCACATGCTGAATGGTGATTCATAAGTTGTACTATGTTTTTCATAATAACTGGGTGTCCAAGAATAAAAAATTGTACTAAATTTTTATAATCAATCACGTTATGATGAGTGAGATATCTTATTAAATAAAGATAATATATATCCTTCTTCTTATATGATTATATTTTTCCCTTTTGAGATATTTTATATCCAAAACAAAATTAATTCCTTATAGTTCAAAGTGTGAAAGTGGTTCTTTCAATTTTTCTCTACTTATTTATATTTTAGTTTTTAGTGATTTATATTGGTTAAAATGAATATTAATTAGATAAATAATCATGGATAATACATTATCAAGAGATTTATAATATTCAATCATTTAGTTGTGCTTTTAATCCAAGAGGGTGCATCCATGTTTGTGGAAGAAAATTTATATTATTTCTTTTTTCTAGATAATATAGTTTCTAATATTTCATGTAGGTCTTTTTCTATGAAATAAAAAGATATAATAATTTATTACGGAATTAGAATAAATAATTTCAAGGATTTATGAGTTTGAGAAACTTATTGTGGTTTTTATAAGGTACATATAGAGGATTATTTTATCATGTATACATAAACAATTCATTAACTTGATCTAATATATATATTAATAAAGAAGGTGAATGGGATAATCCTGACTATAAGAAACATGGATTCATTTAGTTGATGTATGAATGAAATGTATCTTCCAATATATATAATATAAAGACAATTTTTATAATTATTATCACAAAACCTATAATATATGATATGTGTTACGTAATTGAATTGCTAATTATGATATATAGACTCATCTGTCTAAATATAGATGAATGAAATTTAGTTAAAGATTTTGTGAATGAGTTTAGGGTAGCTAGGGTCTACTGAGATGTCATGAATTAAAAAATTTCAAGTGGTTATAGATAATGATCCTTATATCATTATTTTTAGATTTTGTGTCTGTGATAGTTATCATAATGATAAACAAATGTGGTATGACTCATTTAGTGTTTTTGAATATCTATAATCTAGTTTTTCATGATAAGATCAGGTGCAAGTAAAACCATAATCTTATAAGTGTGACATAAAATGTTTATAGATGAGAATTGACTCAATAGATAATTAATAAAGATAAAAGTTGTTTCTTTAAATAAAATCAATGTAAATCAATATGTATGTGTACTAGATATAGTAAATGTGGGAAAAAATTCATTCTTCGGGATTGGAAGGTAAATTCAAAAGGATCATCCAAAAATAACATAGTAGAGGAATATTATTTTATATTATTATTATTATTATTTATTATAATAGATTCATGGATCATTTATTATGGAGTATAATTTTACTCTAAATTATAGAGAGGATAAATTAATACATAGTATTCAAAATATTTGGTAAGGTTTGAATTTATATAAAACATTTATCCGGATTTTAGGGACAATTAATTATAATAGTAGGGAAAATTTTAATCCATATTAATGTTTTAAGGGATCATATGCATATTTTACTAAAGAGTAATTTGATGTATATATTTCATGTGATTAATTTATGTTTTTTATGGTGTGTGGAAAATTACATGAGAATCTATATTGGTGGGAAAATAATAAAAAGATATTATAGTTAATCTAACAAGGATGACATATCAGTTAGTGTTTTCTAGTACTCATTGAGATAAAAAGTGGTGGCATTGTTTTCTTAGACTCATGTGTAAAAAGAAAATGTGATTCCTAGATGATAAATGTATACTAATACTAAAAAACATGGTTTATTGAAAATATGAAAGGTGTATCTTTAGAAATCATAAAATAGTTTTAATTTCTATAAAAGGTGGGGATCCCAATCATTGAAGCTACATCTTATACATACTGATTTCAGCAAACCAACATTAATATTTTTTAGTAGTTGTTCAATGTACTATATTAATATCTTCAATGATTCTAGATAATAAATTTGGGTATAATTTCAGATGTACAAGTCAAAAGTGATAATAAATATCACCAACTAGAGATTCATTGTGCAAAATAAGATTGTTTCGAAGATAAAATAATTAATTTTATATAATGGTGGTGAATTTAAAAGAATATAATTTAGTTAATTCATCTCAAATATAGAGATAATTCATTGGAAAGGTAGTACCCAAAACACCATAGTAAAATCGTATGGAAGAATGGATGAAAAAAATACCAAATGATAGTGCCCATAATATGTTATTTTTGTAGGTGGTTTCCAAAAGTGTATTTTGGTAGAGTCCATGAATTTAATGGTTTACCTAATAAATAAAATCATTATACCCTGATAGGAAATAAATTTCACGATAAGTTATATACTGATAATTTAGATTATATATCATTTATGAAAATAATTTAATGAGTTTTCTATATATAAGGAACCTATTTTTAATTTTATGACGTTAAAATATATTACTGAATATATTTGTAACTAGGCACATAGATGAACTTAGATTTAAGGAATGATTAGTTGGGAATTTATATTATAAAATTATTAAAAATATTTAAATAATGTGTGCCTATGTTTTCAAAAATAATGGAATATATATAGTGTGGAACCTCGTACCTGAAATTTGATACCATGGTTGAATTAGAAACTCTAGATTTACCCTATGAATGACCTAATATTGGTCGACATTGAACATCTTGTTGAGGCATCCATTGGTGGGTGCATTAACTGAATTCATTAATATAATTTTTTTAATTAACAAACCTAACCAAACCATACCTCTAAAAATATGTCATTATGATAACTTAACAAAGGTTATCAACATAACCAATTATAGATTTAAGAGGAGGAGGAGTGTCTTATTCATTGGTGGATCATGATCGATGAATGAAAATTCCCTGATCGTGGTGCATTTTGAGGTTTAACGTGACAAATAAAACTCATCACTGGAGAACAAATTATTCACCAGTGATACATCCTAAATTGAATTAGGGATCACCACTTATGATTTACAACAATTTTGATTAAATTATTTCATGTTGATTCTTTCTGATTTTGATCTGTGATAACTGTTCTTCCCATGAGCCCCAGAGATTATAGATTATATTTACCAGGAATAATTGTTCCCTAATTACACATGTTATCACCCATGGGAAACGATGATTTATAATATTGTTAAAGAACACATATCCAATTATATATTCACATTTTATTTGATTCATACCCCTATATTATTCATGTTATTATCTACTAGACTATTGGGTTTTGGTTTGACCTTTTCGAGGTGGGTGTGAGCATGATCAAACCCCTAGATTCATGGAGATTGAAAATCTATGAAGTTATTGGTGATTAAATAATGATTGAAGATGGATCATGGATTTATGGTGATGTGTCATGGAACTTGGATCATAAGTTGTAATGGGATCGTGTACCAGATGATGGGAGATGTGTTAGGTTGCATTGTGGGCATTGTGTAGATCATTGAATCCTTATTTCCAGCCATCAAAGGATGGTAATCGATAGATTGAGTCATTTAATATAATATTTTGGTAGTAAAACAATAATATTTGTGGAAAGGGTGAAAATATGAATTACGAATAATATAATTCTTTTCTTTAAAAAACTCAGGTACAGGACATGGATTCTTATGAGCACACATCATATAGTCCCCCATAGTTTCTTCACTTTTGTTTCCGAAGATTTTATGGTCACATTGTATGTGTATTGTCCCATAGGCATTTTGATCCTACCAGGGTGTCAAGTCCATGTTCCAACTGGCATGCAGCTAATAAAAAATTTTGTTTTTTACATCTTTTTACCCAAAGAGTACTCATGAATAGGCCGGTACCTCGGTATGATCGGAAAAATGTCTAGGACCCTGTGTTTCCACACACACCATGTACCATTCATAAATTCCATGTATGTTGACATGGGATTATATGCAGGTGTATAAGAGATCATGTACTTCTTGATAGGTGGGGCCACATGTCCTACAGACCACATTCACACTATATACTCTCATTTATATCATCCGGCATGCATATCTTTTTAATCTAGACTAATATTTTTGCCTATTTGTAGCCTATCCTAAGTATTGTTTTCACGTATTACATGATTTTATCCTTTTATAGAGCTAACCAAGCATAAAATAACTGAATATTATATCAAAATAGATAAACAATGAGAATATAACAAATGTAAATGTCGGAGGAATATAATATTTTTGTTTTCTTTGGAAAGTTGGAAAAATGTATTTTAACGTTGTGACAGACCTTCAATGTTAACCAAAAATATCCTCACCTTTAGTAAGTATTTTTAAACCCTTTCATCATTACATGGGGAAAAATCATAAAAAGGGATGAGATTAGATTCTCATTTAGGGTAAACAAGAGAGATATGTAGGTATAAACATGAGAATATGGGTATGAGAACATGACCAACACATTTTAAGATCATACCCAGTATATAAAATATCATAAACATGACTATATCTATAAATATGATATGTTCATAAGACATGAATCATATGATAATCAATATCATAATTCCTGAAATCATAACATTGCAATAAGAAATTGAAATTATAACATTCATGTAAGTATAAAAATCATATATCAAGGATACCTACCAAGACATTTATTATATTTTTGTCATGGGATAATAAAAATTTTACCTACTGTGGTCATGGAATTACCTCTTGGGTACCCTCTTGTTATGGTCATGGTATGTCCTCCCTTATACCCACTTATTTTGAGTGTATTCATTCC
The DNA here is from genome assembly GCA_963277665.1 of Viscum album. Lineage (NCBI taxonomy): Eukaryota > Viridiplantae > Streptophyta > Magnoliopsida > Santalales > Viscaceae > Viscum > Viscum album. The sequence continues at coordinate 349,134,334 of OY728135.1, forward strand.
TCCCATGTACCCTTTTGTTTTGATCTATTAATTCCCTCCAGTTTACCCTATTCTTTCAAAAATAAGATTCCCTATTATTTTTGGATTTTATTCCCTCTCATGTACCCTCTTATTTCAGGAATAATATTCCCTCTTGTTTTTGGCTTCGAATTACCTCTCATGTACACTATTGATCTCATAAAATATTTATCATTACCTAATGCATTATATAATGATATAGGTCCCACACTATTGGAACTGTGTCTATTCTATGCATGAATTGGACTATGGTTTGTGTTTGTTTTCAATCCTAAGTGGAAGATTAGAATGTGTGCTAGTAAATTGATCATACAATTCATGAAGAAAATAGTATTGATGGTTTCACTCCTTCCCATTGTTTTCCAAATTTGTGGGCCTTAAAATCGGAAAATAAAGATATGGATTGTTGATAAAAGGAGGTGCGCGCAAAGAGGATGTGGTGCATGAAAATGGATGGTTGTGAGAGAAATATTGGGGTTGGGTGAAAAAAAACAGTGTGCTGCACGAAATATTTGATCATGTTTTTTTGCGCAAATTGTGTTTCGGAATCAGAACGTCAAAAAATGGAAAAGGAATGGGTTGCATGAAGAATCTGTAGAAGTGCGTGAAAACGGTACATGCGTGAAATATTATACACCAAATGAGAGGTTTTTTTGTGCAACAAGTAGTTTTTCACGTGGGGGTCTTAGAGACATATAAATAAGAGGTGACCACCCTCGTTCCATAAGGTTTAAGACACATAGAGGATCTGAGGTCTGATGTGCATAAAAAATTACCTTAAAGGGATTTGTGTGAAAAATTTAAACTTGCATGAAATATTCCAGCTCATGCGGAGAAATTTAGAGTGGCTCGAAAAATTTTGGGCCTGTTCAAAAAATACCAGATCACATGGAAAAATTTAGAGTTGCGCGATATATTCTGGAATTTGTGAAATATTCCAAGCTTCATGAAATATTCCAGCTTAAGTGAGAAATTCCATGTTGCACGAAAAATTCTGGGTTGCACAAAAAATTACAAGTTGCGCGAAAAATTCTGGCTTGCACAGAAAAGGTGAAGTTGTGCGAAAAAAATGAGGTTGCGCATAAAAATTGGTGTTGTGTAAATTTGTAGGTGAAACCTATTTACGCATTTCTGATTATCCAATTAAGTGGTTCATTGCATTCAAGTACACCATTTCCAGACTTCGATGCAAGAAGTGTCACGTGCTGAGTGGAGATAAAGACATCATTGCAAATCTATTGAAGAGTCCTTCAGGTCTATAAACTAACTGGGACTTCACCAAAGGTCGTGAGCTAGGGGTAGTCAATGGGAGGGACCTGAGGGATGTAGTGGGCTATCCCTAAAAATATGTAAAGGCAGTGATCCTGGGAAAGAGTGACTATTCCCAATCCTTTGTAATCCACAACTAGTGAAGAATAGTGGAATTTGGTACGACTGACAACCTGTCGGCATATGCTCCATGAACGTAGAACTTAGTGGTGAAACAAGTAAAAAGTTTTGTTTCATCTCTTTTCATGTGAATGTTTTATTCCTTCTCATATCCATCATATAAGATAAACTAGTTTCTACCAAGGAGGGAACAAAATCCATCAGTTTAAAAGAAAACGTTGACACCCTGATTCACCCCTCCATTCTCAGGGTGTCCCGAGTTCCTTCACACACTTCACACAATGAAATTATATATTCATGTGCCACAAGAAAAAAAATATTAACCATATCATGACCTATTAAATTAAGGGGGTAACATTAATGTTTCATCACATTATAACCTATAGATAAGGTATTAATTTTAAATTCATGTCATTAAAATATAAAATGTGAAAAGAACAGAGTTTTAATATCATATAACCAATTGAAGAGAAACATGTATCATAATCATAATTCTATCAAAAAATATAAATTTCAAGAATGAATATGAACTGTATTAATATAATATAACAACATGTATCATCTTATAAATAGTTGTATTTTAAAATATAGCATAGATAATTTATTAAGGAAAAAAGAATTTTTTAAAAATTCATTTCATAAAACCATTCCAAAAATCCATTCCATATAAATAATTCTTTTTATTTTAATTAAAATCATTTATTAAGGAAAATATTTTTTCCTTTTTATAAACCCTTTTTAAAACATTAATCATTTAGAAAAATAGAATATTCTTTGAGAACACATTTACAACTTATAAAGACATATTGAAAACATTTTGTAATGTTTTTTCGTTGGAAATAAAATGAAAGCATAAAAAATGATTGAAATATTTCCAAGAAACTTTACTATAATAATTATTTTAAAACATATAATAAAATACTGAAATCATTGAAATCTATTTCATGTAAAATAACCATTTTATAACATATAAATAACACTTAGAAATTCATTTAAAACATATTTTAAACATAAATATTTTTTAAAAAACTTATTCTATGATATATAATTTAAATTAAAAAAATTTATATAATATTAAGAAAACATTTTCAAAAATATATACCATGTAAAAATTAAATAGAAGCATCAATGAAATTACTATGGGTATGTTCATACCTACAGAACATTCCTTTTTCACCATTAATGTTTAGAAATGATCATTACTAAAAAATACACGAATATTCCTTTTAAAACCTTTTTATAAAAGGTAAAACATGAATAAATATTTACATTAAAAATAATATGATTATGGTAAAACATTTTTGATTTTTTTAAATCATGATTTTTAAAGAACTCACATTTCATAATGAAAAGAGAAATAAAGTTTGATTTTCATAAAAATTTATTAATTTTATTATGTATAATAGAGCGGTAAAATTGTAATAATGCATGAATATGTCATGAATATCCAGAAGACAAGAAAATTCACATGTTTTATTTAGGTATTTATCATAAAATTTCGTCAATGTGATCATAATAAAAAACAATCTCAATAAACAACGAGATTATAGAAATAAACGGTTACCACTTTCATAAAATTGTATCATAATCCCCATGAATAGAATTTCATGAATATTAAAATGTCATAAAAGAAATAATATTGATGATATAACAAGCCAAATGGTATTATATACACCCATTGAAAAAAATATACGTTCATAACATGGCATGTATCTCAAAGAAGGCATCTCGAGAAAATATTACTTTACTGATTTGGTATCATCTAAACTATAAAAAACATGAAAGAAATATAATAAAAGGGATATTTTAATTACCATATATTTTTGAATAGGTATCATAGAATACATTCATGGTATTTATATACACCAAAATAAATAAATTAGTGGTGAATGTGCCATGTATCTCACAGATATAAAATGTGAGAGGATAAAACCATTACCACAAATATTTACTATTTTTGTACACATTCAAAACTATTAAATAATAAATATAATTTTATTATTTTTCTACCATTTAACCATGTTATTATATAAAATATCCTGTTTTTATGACATTATATTACCGTTTTATTTACAACTCCATTTTAATGTAATGTTTTGGTAATATCCACATTATTTTTCATATAAGTTTTGACCTATTATTCTTGATCCTCTTACTTATATCATCAATTTATTATTTAAAAAATGTAAAAGATTATATTAATATCATATATATTCTGAATATAATTATTTATAATGAATTATAAAATATAAAAGTGTGAAATGGAGTACACAATTACTGGAGACGATAGACCATACATTCTCATATACCTGATTTCTGTTTTATTATTGTATTGAAAGATAAAATGTAAATAATATATATATATAATTATAGAATAAATATTATTTCATATATATCATATATATATATACTAAATCCATATGTATTGTGTGAACGAATCACATAGCTTTGAGGATGTGGTAGTCCACACTTCCCCAAACGAAATAATCATATTTACTAAAAATGGAAATCATCGAGGTATGAATTATATAAGAATTAAAGAAGAATAAACACATCATGAATATCATATATATAATATAAAAATATATATTTTATCATAATTTCTAATCATGGGAGTTTTTAAAGGAAAATAAAACTACATCATTTCAAGAGGCGATTGTTCTCCTTAAACAAGAACAGTAAGTTCATTACCCATTAGATGGATGTCAGGGAAATCGTTTGTGTAAAAATAATTATAAAAAATATCATTACACTTAGGATAGAATTATTATCATATAATCATGGAATAATTTTATTTTATGGGTTGTAGAATGAAAATAAAATTAAGGAGCTTGCGGAAGGATATAACCTCTTCTTTGGAAAACTCCTTTTGGTTTCTCAAAATGGCTTTCATGGATGGATTTATTCCAAAATGGATACTTCTATTATGAAGGTAGGAATGTTTGAAAGCTATCTGTGAAGATTTTTGAGGAGAAAAATGGAATTATAGGTGTTAATAATTGGGATGTGTGTGTGCCTTTTTAATGTGGAGAAGGAGTGGAATTCTTTTAAATTTTTTATTGTGGAATTCCACCCCAATTAATCCCATGTCATGTGGCTATAATAATGAACCACATCAGATAAAATGGATTACATGGTGTAAATATTAATATAGAATGTATTTTGGATAACTTTTCATCTCATTTTATCCCTTAAGTTTATTGTTTAGTCCATTGTTAAGCTAATTTTTATCTTAATCGTTGTTATTTATTTTAATTATAGTCACTAATATTTTTTCCAAAATAATATTAACATATTTGAAATTAGAAATTTTAATTATTCAAAATTTTTAAACCCATTTTTTGGATTTCAAATAACCGAAGTGGAATAAATTAATTTAAAATTAATACCACATACAATATGGAAATGCAGGTTTTTAATGTAAAAGTTTTCAAAATATTGCTAAATTTTTATATCTATTTTAAAAGTAAATTTGATAAAAATGACCAAAATTATATGCCTTTTTTTATAATTTATATATTAATATTTAAAAAATATAACTACAATTTACCCATATAAATAAATAAATTAAAATTATTTTTTGAATTTATATTTACTATGTTTTTATATTCATCAAAAAAATGAACCTTTATAGAAAAATAAAAAAAATTCACCCAAACCTAATTTTTATGTTTCTATTTATAAAATAATGTTTATTTTTCATAAAAAATTTCTAAAATTCCTAAAATTTATATTTAAAATTGGTTCAATATTAAAAGGTGGTAAAACTACATTCATAAAAAATATTTGTTTTTATGTGTACTATTTGGTTTGTTCGTATATTAAGAATATAAAATATATTTTATGAATCTATATTTTTTTATTGAATAGATAAAATATATATTTCATTAATACCATTAACCAATATTAATTAATTTAAATTATTATGATAAAATTATATTATGAGCATAAAATTATTTTTTTATAATAATACTCCCTTTATATTCGATTGGATATTATATTCATTTCTTATTTATCTTTAACCAATGAACTAAACAATTTATTTTCCTATGTTATTTAATAATATTCAAAACCACCTACATAATGGCTAGGTTATATCGTATCGTATTATATAATAATATATTTAATAAAATATTAAAGTTTGGTAAAAAATGGTTTTTCGTGTTACGCAAGCCATCATGGAAATCATTATTTCATGTAACAGAAGGTAAAATTATTGTTCCCTGTAGATAAAACTAAATTTTATGTTTTTTGTTGCTCAATATTGACATGGTGTTTTGTAAAACTCAAGACGCACTTAGTGATTTTATATAACAAATTTTATATTTTGTGTTGTGTGAAATGTGAAATATAAAAAGATTATATTAATTAAATAAAATAAATTTCCCAAAATATCATGTTATTGCATTATTACCCCATTAACATGAATTTATCCCTCAAAATTTATCTATGTTATCTATGGTCTGATACTTTAAATTCCCATTATTAGAAACAAAAATCCTAAAAATAAATTCTATAAAATTCTTTTAAAAAATGAAAGTAAGAAACACATTAGTTACCTAATGTAATGGATAACTAGGTTTCCACATAAGAAAACATAGGTGGTATGTGAAAACAAGGACTTGTAAGACAAATATAAATATAATTTTATGATGGAGTGGGATAGAGAACATGGTTAGGAGAAAGTTAACTAACAAAATTACAAAAATATACGATGATCTATGTGGCTATTTGGTTCAATGTAAATGAATGTACTATGATAATATTTTGGTTTCTAATATTTTTTTTATAGATTAAGAATTTCCCTAAAAAGATATACTTTCATGATATCAGAATAGCCTTACCTTTTGTTGATCCATTTCCAACATCCACTTCAGCTCTTATTCTAGGAAATGATGTCGAATTTTTCAATCCTAAATAATTAATAGATCATGAAGTCCATGAATATAATAAAAATCCATTCCAAATATTTTTATCACCAAAAAAATTATCACAAGTTATCTAATATTCATAAATCCTCATACTGTTAGGTAATATATTAATCTCACTTACATCATTTAATGTTTAACCATAACTTTCCATAAATAGTTAACCATGAAACCAATTGTATTTAATTAAATTCAAATCATTATAAGGAAGTTCATGAAATAATATTAACATAGATCCCACAAATATCAAAAAAGTATCTATTGGTTTTCACATTCCTCACATGTTGATATGCTCACCATATAATGTCCTGAATCATGGTAATAACCTGAATTACAATAAATTTTTTTTAAACATTCATGATTTCTTATTCTAAAGATTACTGAATATACTTTTGTAATTACATGATGTTATAAACTAACTCCTTGATGATATAAACAACTTTTTCAACAAAACCTTTTTTAGTTATTAGATAAATAGTACCATCCAATTTACTTATTCATATCAAACACATCATTATACAAACATCATTATCTCGAAACCAGAAACATATAAATAGTTATCATTAATTAGTCAATAAACAACATTTTCATGAAATCACTTTTCTACCTTATTTTCATCATTCAACATATCCTTTAAAATCCATAATGAAAACATTATACTGAAAATACATATATATTTCATTCTTCATATAACATAATATTTAAATTCCAAAACATATACAAACCAATTATCAAACTTTAGTCTTAATTAATTACTCAGGATTCATCATAATATCCATTAACAACACTTTACTAGAATATGAAATATTAATCATGTATTAAGGTTTCATAAACTTAATCTAATAATGATTCATATATTTAATGTGAAGAATACAATTAGAACATCTAATATCTTTCACATGCTATATTTAGTCAATTTATCTTCATAAGTATAACAAATACTCATTCCACCTTCCCAATTCACTTCAAGGGATATCTAATTAGTACATAGAGTTGTATAATTCCCATACATTAGACATATGAAAAATTAAATTCTAAATAAGTTCCTTGTTGTTTCAGCTATTGAAAAATACAAAAAATTTAAGAGTGTCAAACCATTATCGTATAATAAAAAACCTATGAATAAATAACCTATATAATGTTTAAATCAGGACTCTTAATTCCTTAAGAAATGAAATATTATGTTTTTTCTAGGTAATTCTTTATCTTCCCATATTTTAATACTTAACGATGGTTCAAAATGAGTTTTTTTATTTCTATTTAATATCCCTGAGAAGTTCCAAACTAGGTCTACAATAAACCATGTTGTCATGCACAATGTTACACTTAAGTCCGACCGAATGCACCTTGTGGGAGTTGTAATTATTAGCTACATGTGTTCCTGAAACGTTTCCAATTATAGTATCCATATAGGGATGTATTGATAAGAAAACACTCACTCTACCCTTTACCAAAATTACAAAACATTTTTCTAATTGATAAGACATTCGTAGACACATACATAGAGACATACCTAGACATATCCTTAGAAATACCCCTAGGGATATCAATATGAATCTATCAACCTATTTACCATAGGCTAATAATTATTTTACTTTTATACCAACTATATCTAATTAGGATTACCTTACAAGGATATTACAAACTTTTAAATAAACATTAAGTACATTAAGAAAGTACATTATTGAGGTCTAGAATATTTTAGAGTCTTTGGAAACATGGAATAAAATATTATATATTGGCGAATGATCTTCAATGTTAACCCAAAATATCATCTCATTAATTACCTATACTTATAATCATTCATCATAAACTGATGAAGGAAAACATATATAAGGGGTGTGATCAAATGATAAATGAGGGTTAACAAGGGAGATATATAGGCACAAACATGAGAATTAGGGCACCAGAGCATGATTATAACATTACAAAAACATACCCCATATATCAAATATCATAAACATGAATCTTGGGATAAATATTTTATGTTCATAAGACATGAATATTAAATGAATCAAGGGAAAAATACATGAAATCATAACATAGGAAGGAGACATGTAATTTGTGTCATATATGTAAGAATAAAAAAAACATCAAGTATACCTACCACGATATGCCTAAAATGTTATGATTGGGATAATAAAACATATAACGGATTCATGATTGTGATTACCACCCATTTACCCTCTTGTTTTAGAATTGGGATTCCATCCCTTGTAACATATTGTTTCGGGAATTGTATTCCCCCCTATGTACAATTATTTTTCAGGCTTGGTATTCCATCGAGTGTACCATCTTATTTTAGGATTAATATTCCCTCTTGTTCTGGACTTAGTATGCCCTACCATTTAACCACTTATGTTGGGATTAAAATTTCCTCATTTTTTGATCTTGGGATTCCCTCCAATTTTCTCTCTCGATCTCATAAAACATTTATCATTTTCAAATTAAATAGTGAGAGATATAGGTCCCACCCATCACATAATGATATCAGAAATTCATGTTTCAAAATATAACAAAAAATTCATCATATAGTAACCCATGAAATTAAATGGGTATCATTAACATTTCATCACATCAAAACCTATGGAAAGGGGATAGGTTTTATAATCATTTAATCAAAGTGTAACTCATGAAATGAAGCGTGTTTCAGAAGCATATTACCCATTGAAGTGAAAAATGTGTCATAAACATAATTCTATAAAAACATAACCCATTAAAAAATTAATATTATTTATTTTCATAATCTATTACAATTTATGTCATCCTAGATATAAACCGATTTTGAAATATCACATGGAATATTTCTTAAGGAAACTATCCTTTAATTGATAAACAGTTTCCTAAAACAATATCAAAAACAATTTCTTATAATAATGTATTTAAAATTTCATTTAAAACATTTCTTGAGGAGATTAATTCTCTAATAAAAACAATATTTTTAAAAACATTTTTAAAACATTATTCTTTGATAACTCCTTGACAAATCAGAAAGAAATGTTGAAAACGTTTTGAAAACATTATTCCTTTAGAGTAAATTGAAAACCAAAAAAATGAGGCTTCAAATCATTTAAAACCCCTTTTATATAAAATTTCGTTGAATCATATATATAATTCATGAAATCATTGAAATACATTTCTTTAAAAAAACATTTTGAAAACATATAAATTATGCTTAGAGAATCATTTAAAACACCTTCTAAACACAATTTCTTTAATATCCCTTTTATTTAAATCCACATGACATTAAAAAAAATTCTAGAATATTGGAACATGATTTTTATCTAAAAATGACATTGTAATCATATAATGGATGTATCATGGAAATTGTGGTGGGTACGTCTGTACCCATAGATCATTCCTTTTAGACCTTAAATGATTAAAAAAGTGTCTTGATTGAAAAAAATACAAGATGATTAATTTTTAAAATAATTTTTAAAAAAGATAAAATAAGGGTAAAAAATAATTAAAATTTTATATGATAATAGTAAAAAAATTGAAAATATGTATTTTATAAAATGGTTTTGAAAGAACACATATTTCCCACTAAAAGAAAAAATAATGTCATATTTTCAAAAACCATTCATAGTTATATTAATTACAATAGAGTTAAAAATTATACTAATACATGAATATATAATGGATATAACTAGTATAATAAAATAAATGTGTGTTTTTTAGTGATGAGTCATAATATTTTATCAATTGACTAATACTCACAAACATTCCTCATAAACGATTTGATTGTAGTAATAAATGGTTACCACTTTGCTAACTTATAGTAATAATCCCCATGAAAAAATAAAATTACATGAAACAGATAATATCAACAAAATAAATATATTCATGATATAAAATTCCAGCTGGAATTATATAAACCACATATAAAACAATATTGATGCATAACATGGCATGTAAGATAATGAAGGCAAATTGAGACAAGATTACTTTACTGATTTTGGTAAATTTGTAACCATATACCCTATGAAAGAAAATAAATCAAATAAATATGTAAAAATAAATAAATATAATTATAATCATCATATAATAAATTCAGGGTAAGTGTATACTTCAGATAAAATAAACTAGTGGTGAATATGTAATGTATCTCATAGATATAAAAAGTGAGGAAATAAAACCATTACCTTACTACATGAATATCTTTATACACATTGAAAACTCTTGTATAATAAATATAATTTTATAATAAATATATCATGGATCCATACTATAATATATAATACAATATATTATTTTTGAGACATTATATTACATTTTTATTAACAACATCAGGTTAATGTTATGTTTCGGCTAATATCAAATTCATTTTTCGTATGTATTTTGACTCGTTATTGTTGATCCAATTACATAGATCATGATTTAATAATTTAAATAATTTAAAACATTATATTAATATAATAAATATTTAATAAATATTTATTTATAATAATCTATACGATATATATATAGGAAATTGAATTTACCATTTTTGGAGATTTTATTCCATACATATGCATCGATGATATTTAATTTTTATTTTCATATTGAAATAATGAAATCAAATGAAAAATATTTATATATATATAATAAAAACTATAGAGATATTATTTCTTATATATCATATATATTTTATGAATCCATCACTAATACATTCTATTTTGAGTTCGAGAAAATTACATCACTTTGAGGAGGAAATTGTTCTCATTTTCCTAAATGAAATTAAAGTATTTAAAAAAATTAAATCATAAATCTATGTGTTATATAATAATTATATAAGTTAAAAATCATCATAAATATCCAATATATAAAATAAAATTAGAGTTTCTATAATAATTACCAACTATTAGAGGTGGTAAAAGAAAAATGAAAAAAATTGTTTCATGAGGTGGTAGCTCACCATACACAAGAACAGTATATTCGTAACCCATTAGATTGAAGTGTGGGTAAGTGTAGGTAAAACCCATAGATTGAAAACATATCAGTATATTTAAGATATTTATGTTTTTATATAACAATGTAATAAACATATTTTAGGGGTGATGAATGAATATAAAATAAATAATTTTGATGAAGGATTCAACCTCTTCTCTTTGCAACCTATTTTTGTTTTCACCAAAGGGATTCCATGAATGGATTTATGAAAAATTAAAAACACTATAATGGAGGTAGTAATGTTGGGATATTAGTTTATCCAATTTTTGGAGATCCATGTGGCTTATGCGGTGTGAATAATAGAGAGGGTCAGTTCTTATTTATAGTGGAGGAGGAGTGACATTCTTGTAAATTTTGGAAAAGAGAATTACACCAACATTTTTCCCACATCATCTGGCTCAAATAAAAGAAAAAATTAGAAAAATGGATCATAGGGTCGATATATTAATATTAAATGGATTTTGGAAAATATTTATGGTAATTATTTCTATCATGCTTAATTTTAGTCCTTTTTCAAAGAAATTTTCCTCATAATCATTGTAATTAATTTTAATTATATTCACTGATATTCTTGGTCAAGAAATAAGTTGAAATTATTTGAAAAATTATTATTATTATTAAAAATATGGAATATATTTTTTAAATTCAAATCTCATAAATTGAATATTTTTTTTTAAAATTTATCCTACAAATAGGTTGACTATGTATGTTTTTTAAGGAAAAAAATGATCACAAGTTCAGTATGTTTTTATATCAATTTTCCATGATAAATTTATCCTAATGAAATAAATTTGATTAATTGATGTAAAAATTATATAATTCACCATAAAATCAATTATATATATAATTTAACCTTATAAATTAATAAGATTAAAAAGAACAATTTTATTAAAATCAAACTTTTCACTATTCATCCAAAAATGAATCCTCTCAAAATAATACAAAACATTCACCCTAACATTGTTCTTTATCTTTCAAGTTCTCAAATTAATTTTATTTGGAAATATAATATATATTAAAGGTATAAAATTTATTTTTAAAAATGGTTCACCAGTATACAACAGTAAAATTGCTTTTAAAAAATATAGGTTTTTATGTCTAATATTGGGGTTGTTCCTATAGTTTTCCTATAAAATGTATTTGTTGAATGTAAATTTTTTTTATTGAATATATAAAATATAAATTTAATAATATTATTAACCAAAAGTAATTAATTTTACTTATTAGGATAAAATTCACTTGTGATTGTAAAAGTAGTTTTTTATAAAAACATTCCGTTTATATTCAACTGGTTCTTCTATTAATATCTATTTAATTTTTATCCATAGAATTCCACCATAATTTTTCATAATTTAGTTAATAATATTTTTATCTTTGAAATTAACATTTCAGTTATATATTATTATATTAAATAATTTTATGTTTAATATTATATTATTTTTCTATAAAACCCAGTCTTCCATGCCACGAATTCGATCAAAGAAAACCTATATTTCATGTATAAAAATAATACCTCAATGATATGCATAGAGAAATATAGTATTTTTGTTGCGTGTATCATATGGTTTATTAGGCGTTTCTTATAATGAAAACCACACTTAGTGTTCCCATATAATAAAGGATATATTCAATGCGGCTTGAAATTCAAAATATGACAAGATTAAATTAATTGAAAATAAACATTTCAGAAAGTCTCTGGGTGTTATTTTTTTGTGGATTTAAAAATACAATGTGGAACGATCTACTATGAAATTTATTTATGAGATTATTTATGTTTATAGTGATCAAGTAGGATGATTTAAGAAGTATCATTTAAAACCCACTGATGCACAGGGGTGTGGTTACTCAATATATTGAATGGCACCCCCCTCCCCCACAATGAATAAGAGTTTGTGTCATCTATATACTATTTGAAACCCTCATGAAGCACTGGTGTGTGGTTTATCTATCTAATAAGTGTCACCCTTAGATGTACTATGTTCTAGGTCCTCTATCAACAAAGTGGAACCCCTCTGACACATAAGGGTGTGGGTCCTCTATGTACTAAGTGTCACATCACTATTTCTCTAGTGCGTGGGCCCTCTATCTAATGTGTCAAACCACCCTGATGATTTTGGGTGTGGGTCATTTATCTACTTATTTTAACCCCTAATTCTCTAGGTCATGGCTCGTCGATCTACGATGTGGTACTAAAAGATGCATATAGTAATGGGTCAAGTTTCTACGGACTAGAACCCCATAAAATACCTGAATGTGTGTCATATATTGAATATTTCTCCCCCTTGATTGTGTGGAATTGTGGTGTGGTGTGGGTCCTTCACATGGTCAACTTGATTGTTACATGAGTTTTTAGGAATCAAAAAATGGACCATTTGGAGCAGTTGGCAGACTGATCGACCTAAAATGGTTAGTGAGATAGAGATCATCTTTATTTCTGTTTTATGATTCATTATGATCACATATATATGTGTATCTATCTGGTTTTATTTCACACTTTCATTGGGTAGAGTTGACTATTTTTTGTTGTATCCCGCAATCATGCCCTCTTCAGGTTTTAGGGAATCACAATATTTTTTTATATAATCACCCCTGCATGAGATATTCTGACCCTTTTCATGTCTTATACAGACAATAGAGAGAACAAAAATGACATTGGATGATCGTAGGGATACATGTTTCCAATAATCATGTATAGTAGTTGGGGTATAGAGATCATGATATGTTATATCTCATCTTTTTTTTATTCCAATATTAATCATGTTGGGACTTCAGTTCTTGATCGATGTGTATTTTTTCATATAACACATTGTTTATATTTTATCATACAATGAAATATTCCATATAGGTTTCAAGAAAAATGGATAACTGTATATGTTACTTTATATTTACTTTTTATCTACACAGTTACGTGGATATGGATTGGTTCTTGCATATTTGTACATTATAGAAATTCCTCCCATTTAATTTGTTTCTTCTAGAGATTTTCGCCAACCCCTAGACTGTTGGAGGTGTGCTTGGTGTTGTGATGGATCAACCTTACACTATCCAGGTGGGCCCAAGTTGGTTGGGTCAGTGCGTAATTTTTTATAAGTCGATAATCCTAGGGTTAGTGTAGAGATGAAAACATGGTGATTATTAGTTGATAACATTGGGATATACTGTCATATTTTCTAAATTGTGGAATTCAGGAAAGCGAACCAAGTGTTAGGGTGGCGACCGATGTATCCATAAACCAAGACTCTAGCTACCTTATTTTTAACTCATCATACAAAAAAAATTTGTTGTATGAAATATTGGTACATGAAGCATAAAGTATTGAGTCGTTTTACTATCCTTCTCAAGTCATATCACCATATATATATATATATATATTAATCTAAAAATGATAATCCTTGGTAAATTTTAGGATGCTTCCTTGAAGATTGTAATCCAGGTTATTGATTTAAGATCTTTTTGAAAATCCAACCAGTGATGGGGCCTCAATTAATGATCCATCTCCTGATGTCATTCCTCTTGGAATGAAGGTAGAAGCACCCCTAACACTTAAGTAGTAGATAGTATCCTCATGGAATGAAAGTGATTCACACATGATTAGTGTACTTTATGTGTTTTAGATTCAATGTCTATTGGGGTTTTGTGGTGAGGTAGAACCTAATGTAGAAGAGGATTAGATAAATTCAATGATATGAGTTTTTGGATTTTTCAAACCCCAATTGATCATATTGTTTTACAAGAACCTAGTCCTTTCCATGGGGCAGTTGGGAATTGGAAGACAATAGTCACACATAATCATGATGAGATGATACACTCATGGTATGACTTTTATCTGCTATTTCTTGAGGTGTACTACCCATCATTATTGAACATAGTATATATACAAGAGATTTGGGATCCACATAATATATGTAGACAATTTTTGAGTATATTCTGAGGTTTACTAACCTTGCACAGTACTCCCTCAACATGGTATGTGATGGTTACATCAAGGTGTGTAATTTTTTGCGAGGTCTCCGTATAGACATTCATGGTATTGTGGTTTCCTTGTGCATTCATAACAATGAGGGAGTGTTAATGGATGTCCAGATAACTTAGATCTTCTTATATGGGGGATGTTAAGCTGACGGGGCTAGTAGTGGGTGTCATGGGGCTTAGTTGTTTGCAGTAGCAAACATGTTACAATCATTACAGTCATGGTGTAAGAAGCCTTTACATGGATATAGTCAGCCATGTAGATATCTGGAAAAGGTTTTGGATTGGGGACAAGGTCATCATGGAGAGGTGATATTCTATGCATGTGAAATGTGAGGTCACATGGAATGTTTTTTACATACTCATCTAGATAAGGAGGTAATGCATGTAGAAGATAGACCAACCCCATATAATTATTTCCCAGATCTGGGGTTACCTAGGAGGGGCCATGGTTTACCCCATGGAGGTGGTTCGAGAAGACTAAACTAAGTATATATGAATGTATGATCTACTTGTGAGGGAATATTCTATGAACTACTTCCATAACCACCACAGGTTTGTGCATCCTAGGCTTAAGAAGCCCGTGGTTGATGTCGTGGGAAGTTAAAGGCCCTATAGTCTTATAAAATTACATCTCAAAATATAATATGAGTTACGATATATGTTTATATTAAAAACTCTATTTTTATTATAGACATAGGTGTGAGTAGCTATTTTATTTCCATATACAATGTGCAAGATCATGATCCCCTTACTAAGACCCTGGACCGTATCTTTTTCTAGTGGTTGGGATAGGAAACATCTATTTGATATCACTTATCTGTAGGATGTGAAATATATCATTTTTTAGAAAGTGTCTCATGTGGGACCTCTTGTTCATATCAATGAAACTGTGTGATGTAATGTTTGGTATTGACTGGTTGTCCACTATTTGAACATGGATTGAGTGTCCTCGTAAGAAGGTCAAATGCCTTCGGAATTATGGGAGAATATTCAACATTATCAGAGAGATGGATATCATGGCTTAGTGAGTGAGTATTATGATAATAGGGGTACACATCATTAACCATTAGTTTTAAACATTACCACATAGATAAGTGGTATCTTCATGAATCTGAATTCATTCAATAGTGGTGGAATTTATGGATTTCATCTATGAAGAAGTATTGAGACTACATCTTAGGTAGGAGACAGAATTTCACATCGAAAATAACTAAAATACCATGATGATATTTTATATGTAATAACAAATGACCCCTAATAATCACTAAGAGTTACAGATTCACATACAAGACCTTCGAGAGAGGGGTTTCATTAGACCCAATGTGTCACCCTAGACAGTACTAGTTTTGATCCTGAAAAGGGAAAACATAAACTTGTGTAATTTTTGTTGACTATCATCACCTAAAAATGTTTTGATCTGTAGAATGTATTCATTATCATGGATTTATGACCTCGTTGAAAAAAATTTAGGTGCATGTAGTTTTTGGAAAATAGATCTCTTGTCTAGATACCATTAGGACAAGGTTCACAAGGATGATATTCTAAAGAAGGAATTATGATGTCACTACAGACACATTGGGTTCATTGTGATACCTTTCCATGTGATGGATCCACCCATTGAGTTTATATATTTTATGAACCAGATATTCTCAACATATGGTGAATGATTTTTTGTTTTCTTTATTAATGAAATATCATTTATTCCATAATAGATGAGTATCTTGCAAAGAATTTGAGGATGGAACAAGACATACACTAGGAGAACAAGATTTATTGTAATATTTAAAAGTTTTAGTTATCTATCTACATGATTCAATTTTAGAGAAATTTAATTACATAAAAATGAATTAGTTGTAGACCAAGAAAATATTTATATGACACTTACTTATTATCTGTCCAATAGAATTTTAGAGGTGCATGATTTTATTATATCAGTGGGTTATAAGATGTGGATCTAGAAGTAATTATGCTTGATTGAAGTTCTATTGAACTATCTGTCATGGAAAGGTAAGTATATTAATTTTACTGAGTTGTGTTAATGATCCTTAGATTAGTATTGTTTTATTTTCAATAGTTCTCCTATGTTGAGAGCAATTTATGAGTACTTGGACTATGTAGTGATTTGCAATTACTCCCGAGATAGAATCAACAACATGTTAATTCATAGGAAAGAGGTGATCACCTATGGGTTGATACAGTTGATACCACATGAGAATAAATATAGTATTAACTACTTGTATTTAGAATTATAAGTATTTTCTATGAAGATATTGAGGAACTATCTTCTAGGAAATAATTTTGTTATTTACATTAACTATCAATGTATCATGTATATAATCACATAGAGAGATATTAACCTAATATATACTTGTAAGATTATGTTCCTATAAAACCATGAAATAAATAAAGTATATAATTCGGGGAAGGGAGATGTGGAGTAATATTCTTGTTGTAGGAAGTCATGTTCTTGCATGGTTGGGAAGGCGACTGAGAAATTTTCTTCTTTATAGCTAACCCTGATGGAGAAGAGGTGTGTATCATATCTCAAGTTGATGGGGTTGAATCCTTTATTTCTCTATAATGTGGGGGAGGATCAATTTGGAGACATCAACTATGAGGTTTTTCATGGAAATTTATCACAAGGATATAAATTAGATAGATTTTATGAAGGAGAGAACATAATCATATTCTAGGGGAAGATAGTGGATATGGTTACTTTTGTGAGAGTATGTGATGAAGGAGTTTCACACTTCTCCATTGGATGTACATATCATTGTAGAAAAGATTTACAAGTTCCTTTAGTTGCATTTGTGGCCGTCTATCATGAGGCGGAGCATAGACAAGTTCCTCTCTTGGTGTCACATCATCCATCAACTAATGTCTGATAACTATGTTACAGAATATTTGGCACATATTAATGAGATATAAGAGTTGAAATGGTATTTTCTATCCATAGAGAATGTTATTGGTCTTCCATAGATTGTATGTGGAAATAGTTACATATAGTATATTATTGACCAACTTTCCATGTCGAAAAATCATCGTTGATATTAGGGAGAAGTGTTCTGTGGAGATATTGGGGAAACATTATAGGCAAGGTATAGTTAGAATCGATGGGGATAGCCTTTAAAATTGTCATCAAATGTGATGCATGGATAACATCATGGTTGTGGATAAGAATCCATAAGGAATTTTGGACCCATTTGAGGATGAGCACATGGTTACACCCTCATATGGATGTGCAGACTAAGTGTAATTACTATGTGTTGGAGGATATGATGAGGGCTTTTATGTTATACTTTAATTAGAGTTTGGATGATCTATAACCTTTGGTAGAGTTTTATTATAATAAAAAACGTCAGTCTACTATCAGAATTGTTGCATTTGAGGAACAAAATGAAATACCATGCAGGTTACCGTTCTAATTGAATGATATTTATGAGACATCATTGTTTGGTCCATAGATGGTGTAGAAA
Source organism: Viscum album (assembly GCA_963277665.1). Classification (NCBI taxonomy): domain Eukaryota; kingdom Viridiplantae; phylum Streptophyta; class Magnoliopsida; order Santalales; family Viscaceae; genus Viscum; species Viscum album. The sequence continues at coordinate 349,153,049 of OY728135.1, forward strand.
ATGAAGGAGAAGGTTTCAGTGCTACTGGAGCATATAAGGATAACCAGAGCTAAGATAAATCTAACACAGAGTTTCATCATATGATGTTGGTGCATGAGCAGGAGAACCATGTTTTCTTGAGATTACCCCCATGATGAGGATTATAGTAGTTTGATCAGGGGGGAAGTCTATCCCAAAGGTTCATTAAGCCAGAAAAGATATTTTGTATGTTTACTAAGGGTTCTAGCCATGTAGACATACCACCTTAGTTGGAAAATGTACATGACCTCATCCATGAATCGTATATGAGAATTTACATGATTAATCCAAAGCACATCATTTATAGGGATGTAAAATACATCAAGGATTAAGACACCATTAAATAACAGTCAGAAGATAATGACGATCAGTGGGATAGGATCCTATGAGGAATAACAATTCCATTGTTTCATATGTTTTGGTATAATGGGTGCATGTAGGATAGCTCCTCGGAGTGGGAGAGCCAATTTTGGGCTCAACAACCCCAACTTTTTTAGATTTTAATTTTAAATTTATAAATAATTGAAATGGGAAATAATGTAGTGACATTATTATTTCGTTATAAGACATTGAAATATATTGAGGACTATTTTTTGGATATGGGCGTGAGATAGTGTGAGATTCCAAGTCCTAGTGTGCCCGAAATTGATATTATCAGAATATTAAATATATTAATATTTCATGCATTCAATTGTTTCAAAATAATTTATTATTTATTGATCAAATCCATGGATTTTTAATATGAGTCCATGACTGAATCTATAATGCAGGGTTTTCCCTCATAGAAAACTAATGTTGTTCATAATCAGATGTTTGGGTGAGGCACCATTTTGGTTGTACATTATGTGAATTATTTAATTCCATTATTTAGTTTGTTTAATAAAAAAACCTAACCATGCCGCTATAAATTTATAATTATAATTATTTTCAATTATTTACCTACATAAACCTTTCTAGATTAGGATGGAGGAGGGGATATATCTTCATTGGTGAATAGATATCGATGAAAAACAATGTACCAATCAAGATGGATTGAGTGGTAGTGACTACAAAAGTCCATCCTCATAATTTAAGAATATATTATTCGCTAATAATCAATCCAAAATTGCAGTATTTATATCCAATTATTTCTTCCTATCCTTTTGATACAAACATTGATCATCAATTTTATATTCTTTTGAGCTATAAGGATTTTTCCTCGTCGGAGCCCTTCCATTGATTGATTATATTGACAAAGTATAATTATTCCAAAATTTGCCATGTTATCACACATGGTAATCCATGATTTATGATCATTGTCCAATAATTCATATTCAATGATATATTTAATTTTTCATGTGTTTTTTCCCCTTTGTTCTTTGTGTTCTTCATCGTAGGCATACAAGGTTACGGTTTGACAATATTGGGATGATCCAAGTGCAATCGATCCCAATGATTCATGTTGGATTAATGGTCGATGGATGAATTTGTGATTAAATGATTAATTGGTATATATTTTAGTGTTATGTTGATACTTTATATATATATATATATATCCTAGAGTGGTAATGAGATCTATTGGAAGATGATTGGAGGTGTGTCATGCAGTATTGTAGGCCTTGTACAGATCACCAGATTCATGTTTCTAGCCATCAAATGATGTGAATCCATTTCTTGAGGATTTACCCACCATTTTTGTGTTTTATAATGGATATATTCTAGTTTCATGGTATATATATTTTCTTCCCCATGAAGAACAATTTTTTCTATGAAAATATCTACTACCCAGTGTGTAGTCCAATGACCATACATCCTCTAGTAACCCTTATTTATGATGCTATGGCATGGAAGTAGATAAGATCATAAATTTTGTAGATGTACCCACATTACATTAGTCCCTCCTTTTTTGGTTAATCAATGTTCCAGATGGAACATGACCTGGAAACCATTTCGTCATTCACATTGTACAGACTAGGAGTACAGAAGTATGCGCTAGTATCCAGTCATAGACAGGAACACAACTAGGACCCCAGTAGGTCATAAATACAGTGTACAATACATATAATTTGTTCAAATCAACATGTAATTTAATATTTTTCTATAGGAGAATAGAACCTAGTAACTAGGAATTGTTAGGTGTCATGTGTACCACAAACACACCATGAACTCTAATAAAGATATTTCACCTTGTGTATTTCCTTATTCTGGGCTCAGATTTTGTCACATGAGTAGTATATCCTGATTTTATTTTCACTAATAATGGTACGATGTAATTTTTAGTGTATTTCTAAATACAACGTCTCATGATCCAAGAATGATTCTTTTTTAGGCGATACCTGATTAATGAAGTGATGTGGCATGATCATTTGAGAGATGCTTGGATTAACAACCCCCGAATGCACGAGGGTTTAGGTACTCTATCTACTGATTGGATACTCCTAATGGACTAGGATATGGTTCCCCTAACTACCAAGTTTCTCCCATCTAACACACTATGGTCTAGGTCATTTATCTACTGAGTTTCACCCCCACCCCTCGATGCACTAAGGTGTGGTAATTTATCTACTAAGTAGAACACCCCCGATAAAATAGGATGATGGTCATATATCTAATGATTAGAAACCATGTTATGCTAAGGTATTTTACCTCAATATACAAAGTGGAACCCCTCTAACACACTAGGGTTTGGGTCCGCTATATACTTAGTCGTACTCCCAAACACAGTAGGCCATGAGTCCCCTATCTACTAAGTGTAACCCCCACCCCTAGATGCATATGGGTGTGGGTCATCTATATATCCAGTTGAAACACCATGATGCATTTGGTAATAGGTTTTATATTAGGGATTGTTCCCCCATTATTGTGTGACACAATGGTTAGGTGTGGTTCTATCACATGGTTAACATGATGGTAGCATATGATGTTGGGAATTGGAAATTGTACCTTTGGATTTATTGGTTGAGTCGTCTACTAATGATGGGATGTGATATGGATATCCACTTTCTGTCTTGTTTGGTTTTCATTATGAACATATATTTATACTTTTGTGTGTGTCTGTTTCTTTGTGTGTGTGTTTTAGTTGGATTTAATTAACGTCTTACACTGGTTGGAGATGAATAAATTTGTTTTATCGTTGTATCTCTTACTCATCAGTTTCAAGAGAGTCCAACTGGGTGTGTATGTACACATCCCTTCATGTGTTTTTTCCTACACATTTTGTGTCATTTAACAATACCAGTCAGATAAGTGGTGACTGTTGTGGATCATTAAGATACCTAGGTGCGGTGACCACATAAAGTGGCCAAACCTTGGAGATCAAGAGTCAGGCTCACTCAGAATTCTTTTATTTATATTTCTTCTAGGTCCGGTCATTATTTCTAGTTGGGAATATATTTTTTCTCTTTATATATTGGTTTTATTCTATCAAACTTTGATTTATTCCATAGAGGGCTCTACAACCGTTGTTTTCTCTAGATGATAATATCATTTTATTTTTCCTCTATATTGTTTCATGGATACGGATGGGTGCATCCATAGAGGTAAGTTAGGGAAAGGAAACTCATTTAATTTATTGCTTCCCAATGATTTTATCTAAACCATAGAATATTAAATGTAGGCTTATGATTGTGATTCCTTAACCTTCCACTACTCTGACTAGCCCCAATAGGTATGTTCGTTAAATTGTATCTCTATTAATTCCAATGACTGGGTAAAGCTAGAACCTAAATCGAAAATAAATTTAATTATGGGTGTATGTTGAATGTATCCTATTTAAGGATTGGAACTTAGTGGAATATGTAATTGGTAAAAAGAATAGTATTATCATGAACATGAAAAATTAAATGGTTGTTTTTTAAATACAATATATTTTTGGAAAAACACAAACATAAATGGTACTATAAATTCCAAATATATCATTAGATGATTAAATATTTGTGGTTTTACCAATACCAGATATATTAGAGTGTCTAATGAATACTGGATAGTGGATGGTTTTTTGGTATGATTTGATGATCCTAAATGTTATTTAATGAATTAATTTGGGATTCCAGGACTTATGCATAGATTTTAGTAAAACATAAACTTGTTTTTCTAATGGATAGTGGAGAGTCCAAAATATTGGAATTGTTTATGTTTTTGAGTGACTAGAATTAAGGGGAGTTGGTAATGAAATAATAACATAATTGTTTACATGTGAATGAATCATGGGAGATTGTTGGTATATAATTTTTGAAGTATGATCACAACAACAAGTAAGACAAGTAGATAAAGAATCAAATAGATTATAGGAAATTATAAAATCCAAGGATGGTTGTAAAAGGCTTTCAACATGAAGTATGGTTATTGATTTCAATGGTTTTTTCTCTTTAGTGGTATGTAGAACAATATTCAATTCAATAAACAATATTATTGTATAAATTTTTTTACATCATTGGATGTTATATGTAAAGATGTAATTCCCTCGTAGATATTTATAAGAAAAATTTCACAAAATCAAATTTCTTGGATTTCCTAAATCTTAAAATATTTATATATTTTTCAAGACCAAATCGAGTTTTATTGGTCAAAAGAGGCATCAATAAATTTAAAATGCTATTTGATTCATTCATAAAATAAAATTATTTAATCTAGTGTAATGTAGATAATTAATTACCTGATAGGTTGTTTTGTAATGGGTATCTCATAATACTTCTATTATATATAAAATATATATTCTTGGATGGTTTAGAGGTAAATATAATAAAAGATCTAAAGTGGTTGTTCCTTAAAATGTTTGAGATAAATGATATTGGAGTGGAAAATTAATTTAGTGATTAAGATCAAAAAATAAAAAAATACAGGTACAATAATGTTATCACAATTTGACTATATTAAAAAGGGTTTTATGTGGTTCAAAATATCTAGATAAAAACCTATTTATACCGAATAGGTTCACTGGTTCATGTTAAATATAGTGTAGGTACCTCGATTGATGATGTGGATACATGCATGGAGAGGGTTATATATATATAATTTATATAAATTTTGATGCATCCCAATGTCTAAAAATTGAACCACACAAATGATATAGTAGTAGTTATAATCAAGTTCACATTGGATCCTTGTACGAGAAATGGGAATCTATAAAATGGATTTTATAGTATCTTAAAGGAAGAATCAAACTATGTTTAGTTTTTGGAATGGATAAATCATTGAATTTATATGTTGATATAGGCATTATAAGGGTTGTGGATAGTAAGAGATGTTCCACAAGCTCTGTGTAGGAATATATTGTAATGAAAATAAGTATTCAATATCAACTATAACTATAAATTGTACATTTAACCATGTATGTGGGTTATGTAGAAGAAATAGTTGCTGGGAGCGAGATGATATTGATGAAGATCTACTAAATGAATTCATATGGAGGAAATGAGAATCCAATCTTGTTTTATGATAATTAGATTCTAATCCATATTTCTTAGAATCTGAAATTTCATTTTTATAAAACGACACATATCAAACGTATAACTACATCGGGATTCTTTAACATCACGAAATGCTATAACTATATGTTAACAATGAGAGTGAAAATATAGGAAATATATTAACCATGGTCATTGTTAAAGAAGTATTAGGGATGAATTTTGACTTAGTGGCACATGGATTATAGAAGACAGTGATCCCAAAAAATCTAATGTATTGAGGAGATGGAGTTCATGTAGTGTGAAAATAAATTATTTTTCAAAGAGACATTAATTGAGATATTATTATGGTGTAAAGGTATTTTCACACTCAAATGGTATTATTCAGTGGAAACATCTCTGGGAAAAGATGGAATAATTATAAATAGTGAACTATAGAAACATTTTGATCAAGGGTGGGGATATTTTGGCCGATGAAGGATTTTCTAATAAATTATAGGACCCAATTGGATTGAAGAGTTCTAGAATCCACAGAATTGAAAAGTATGTCAATGGAATAAGAATCAAAAGTTCCCAATGATGGAGACATTTTCTATAAATATTTTTAATACATGTTTAAAGGTGATTTACATATGGTTTTGGGTTTTAATAACAAATAGGTAACCCCTACACAGGATAATGTATGAAATTATGTAATTTATTATGTAATATTTTATAATAACACCTATAACACAATAATTTTCGTACAATTTATCTTAGTGTATTGAAATTATTATCTATAAATGTTGAATATAACATCACTCATGCTAATCCTTTAGGTTTCAAATGTTTTGAGCGATTTTATCTATTTATTTCATTTCAATCTTCTATTTATTTTTATTGACCTTGTTTGATCAATATAAATCATAGTTAGAGTTTTTTCTCTCGAATAATCCCTAGTCAATTTATTTTTGATATTTTCCCTTTATTCAATTTTATTAGTGGGTGGATACATGTTTTAGCATAATAGTTGTATTATAAGTTCAAATATAAGATATACTACTTATTGTATGATTTATTATACAATTTTAATAGTTTTACATTATTTTTGGATAAAAACTGAAATATTATTTTTGTATATTTTTTAGTTATGAAATTCACAAACGTGATATTTTATGTACTGATTGTTATGAAATTCATAGGATTCTTTCAGTATTTTGAATATAAAGGGTAAAATGGTGAAACTTTTAGTCTCAAAATAAACATTGGACTACATATTTAGTTTTGGTATGTGATTTATTTCCTTATATGGAATTTTTTTTCTTTTTTTTATTGAGGTTGTAATTTTTGGATAGTTCTTGGTTTTTTTTTAAATTGATTTGTTATTTTAGTATATCATTTTTATTTGAATTATTTTTTAAAAAAAATTAATAAATGATTTTATGAGATATTATATGCTGGTTTTTAACAAGAAATATAAGTAAAATTTGAGTGATATTTTATTAGTATAGGGATATATTATTACTCAATGATATGATTTTTTACCTTTTAGTTTCCTTTATTAGGTGGTTTGAATAAAAAAAATATTTGGGCCTTCTAGTTATTTAGCCTTCAGTTTTATTAATGGACAATTTTATTATGTATTTGATAGAAGTGGACATTGATTATCATATCGAGACACAATTTTCCACTAGATATATTTTTCATTATTCTCAAAACGGAAAACATTTGGCTTTTTATATATCATGATATATTGAAGAGAAGTGGAATAGGATCGTATTAGATGAGTGAAGGGTAACATTTGAGGAATGATGATTATTGTGGAGTTGAGATAAGTGAAAAAAAATATTATTTTATATTATATTATATGTGAATTTATTATGATTGTTTTATTTATTTATTAAGTGGTGATAAATCATGATAATTTGAGACAAATATTTTGATGTTCAATTGAAAAAAATAATTTATGTTCAATAAATTTAATATGGTCATTTTTAAATGACTATGAAAAATGATATAGTGAATTAATTGATGAAATTACAAATGGTGATAAATTATTAGAGGTATTAATAAATGAAATTATATTAACATGGTAAATTATTATTAATTTAAATATGATGAATTTATCCATGGAATATTTGATGCTGTAAGAGTTTTGTGAAATTATTAATATGGATAAATTATATTGATATATTTGTTATGATGAATTTAATTATTATATTTGATTATGTTTGATATATTATCATTTTCTATGTTATTTTAGTGATTTTTAGTATTAATTTTCTATACATTTTGTAATATTCTTCACATAGTGTGAATATTGATTTTATGAAATTTCACTCGTGTCAAGAAAATTCATGATGTTGTTGGTTCAACTAATTATAAGCTGTAGAGTATTATTGGATAATGTAGAAATGAGTTACATGGTAGATTTTTAATTCATTTGGGGTGTAATTAAACATATTAGTGAAGATTAGATTCTATCCAATGTGTTTTATGGGGTTAGATAGGATTCATAATGGTAGTTTCACTTTAGAAAATCCATCCACTATATTATAATGATTTTTTTTGTGAGTTGGTGACCTATGGTTATCACATATGTAAATTAATATTGGTGAGTATAAAAGTTTATGGTGGGTGTTGAGACTTTTTTAAATGGGTTTCCTAACATTATATTTACATGGATGTTGTTATAGAACATGTTAATTCCCAATATATGGGTAATTTTTAGTGGTGTCGATTATTTAAAACCATGGATTTATATTATTATATGGAAAGGTGGGATTATGTTTCAAACAGTTGATTTAATTTTTTAACTCAAAAAATATATTTATGTATATCTCTTGGTGGACTATGTGGGAGGTAAAATGGATTTTGGGGTATGAATCCAAAAAACCTATTTATGTATATTTTCTAGGGAGGGGATGTTTCAAGTAGTCACTTTAGGATGAATTCCTCTAAGGCCATTGTTACATGTAATTGTCTTTATTCTTATGGGCTCTGTAATGGTTCTGCTTCTCCCATTGAAAGTGGGATTATAAAAAATAAAATAAAATTTGAAGGCCTTTGGTCCATTATGTTAGGTATGAATTAAATTATGATAGATGATTTTTTATAGTGATAATGACAATTATGTGGCTATCTTGTTATATAAATTTGTAAAATTATATGTTAATACAGTTATGATTTTTTAAGTTGAGGTTGGGTGTGTCCCTACATGAGGATTCCCAAAAAAAGTACTATGGTGGATTTATTCCTAAACAATGTTTCTTATAGGTGGTGGGATGTGGCAGAGAGAGTCTCCAAGGTAGGAAACCTTGCAGTAGTAATAATACCGTCATGTGAAATGTGACCCAACCATTAAATTACATAGTGGGGACCCTATGGAATGAAATTTTATCATTCTGGGTTTATATTCCATATTGGTAGATTTTATTTGATGGTATATATTTGATATTGTGTTATATGATGTTTGTTATCTATGAAACATGGGATGGTGATGGATTAATGGATTTTATTTAACGTTGGATGCTTGATTATCCTGATTTATTCCCTTTACCCATAGATGTTCTATCACACTTCATTCATAAGCACACATGGGTGTTTTGGTGGGGGTAGTTTCTTAAAAAGTATATTTATACGGTCAGTCTTGATTTAAAAATAATATGTTTCAAACCATTATTATATAGTATGTTATAGTTTTTGGTGATCCAATATCAATATTTAAGATAATTATTATGGGAACATTTTAATTATACCTTAATTGAGGTATTAATGAGTTTTTGGATATTATTTCTGGTTTATAACATTTTTATAGATTTTTATGAAATGGAATGCATTATATTATAAATTACTCATATTTTATATTTTGAATTTTTAAATAATTTTTATGGTAATGTATATTTTTTACTTAAATTTTTAGTTACTTATATATGTGTGTTGTTACAAACCTATTGTGTTAGTTTTCACCATATAACCTTTTAATGTAATTTTCGTGGGACATAATTTGTTTTAACAAATAATTAGGGGGAGATCTAGTAAAACTATCTCCTAAAATAATGTTATCACATATATGGTTTTCTAAAATATTTTGTAGTTGGACCTTGTGTAAATTTTATGCATTGGAATAGTAGCAGTATTATTAGAAACATGTATATAAATTAATCTCAAGAATAATACTAGATGTACAGGGGAATTTTTGATCTAAGTATGTACTATTTTAATATATATATATATATTAATACTAGGTAAGGTGTATATTTAACCTAGGAATAAGTATAGGTATGGATTTATGCATCATGTGGATCCAAACCATGATTATTATGTGTGTTATATATGGGGTGAAAATTAATGTGTTGTGTGAATGAAGATATGGTAATATTAGAAATTTCATATATACATATATATCCTCATTTAATAGTTGGTTTAACTATATATACACAAGAAATTATTTTAAAATCATCATGTTGTATTACATAAAGAGGTATAAAGAACACCTAATCCAATGTATCAGATTATAGAAACTGAAGATAAGTATTCTTAAAAAACCCATTATCAAGTTTTTTAAATAGAATCTACCATATTATAAAGGATTTATCTACCTTCATGATATTGATTATTGAATATAATAAATTGATATTTCTTTTAGGTTTATCCGAATAAGGGATGAGGACTGTGATTCTTTAGGAGTGAGTTTTGTATAAATATTAGAATGAAAAAACTTGATGTTATTCTCAAGGTATTGTGATATTTTCATGATTATATGATGTTAGTTTTTTGAGTTTTTATAAAATTATTATTATATGATACTTTTAGATTTTAATGATTATATGAGTCATCAGTGATCCAACTATGGATTCTCATCAATCATAAGATCAGTATATTGTGTATGGAGTTATAAAATTATTCTTATTATTTCATTACTGGTTTGAAGTCGAAAGAATATAATTTCCAAATATATTTATAATTGGTCAATCAAAGGAAAATTGGGATATTTTTGCTGAGTAATTTTACATATATTTTAGAAAATTATAAGGCGAAAGAGATTATTTTTTCAAGGAAAAATTATTTCATAGATATTTCACTATACAACAATGCTCAATGTAAGGATAGAGGTGAATGTTCATAATTTTGATGGAAATAAATGTTCATAAATGGTTATAGTAATTTACATTAATCTAGAAATTCAATTTTTTGGTGTAATTATTATGCCACAATTTTTTTGAAACTATGAAATTTGTTGTCAGCGTTTTGGCAGTATGATAAATCCCTATTGTGTTTTCCCATATTTTTATTTATCCTTAAGGGGAATTGATAAAATTATGTCTATTGATAAACCACCCTATTAGTTTTATCAGCCTTATAAGTAGTATTATATACAATATTAATAGGATATATTATCATTGGAAATTTGAAATAGTGTGATTCATTGGAGAGATTTGTATATAGGGGATCAACATCCTTAGAGATAGAGATATGTATAAAGAGATGTATTGTTGGGTAGGTGGTAAAATGTGGTGGAGGAGTATATAGAGAAAAAATCTAGGATATAGATGTTCAAGAGGTGTATGTATTTTAGGTGGATTGATTCATCATCCAAAACATCTATTTTTATTTATATTAGAACATTTCATTCATTTATTTTTACTTTTTATGGGTTGTCATTTTTATTAGAGAGGCTTAAGAGGACAATAGATATGTTTACTTTTGGGGGAGTTCACATGAAGTTATTTGATGTCCAGATTTTTATATTAATTATGTTATGAAATTTATATTAATATAAACATATGTTGTTACAAATTCAACCACATGAAAATATCCTTATAATGGATTGTCATTACAATGTGTAATAATTTTCTTACTAGTATCTAAAGATGGATATTATTTCTAACATAAAAATTGTTTATGAGGTGTTTATTTAGGAAATATATTTTCCTTTTTGGTATATATTGATTATAGTATAGATTATAACATCACCTTGGATGAATTTAATTTTTTTGTGTTTCTGACGAGAAGACGGAGGAGCGTCCCAAATTTATGATATATTTTGATGATGTTTTGTTTTATTGAAAGTTATTATTTTACCTCTATGTTGGGAAAATTAATTTTGGATAGCTTTATATCCTATTTTTTCTTCTATTATTACGGTAATTTATCAAATAGGAACCTATATAGGTTCAATAGGCTGGGTCATACTTAAAATAATTATAAAATATGGATTTTATTTTTCCAAGTAAATCACCGTTGGCCATTCTGATATTGATCATGTTATGTGGAATTTTGATATTGTGTATTGATTTTTTATAGTTAAACTAGGTTTTGGTGATGAAAAATTATCCTCTTACTAGAATAGATGATTTAGTTGATAACTAATAAGGGATGAGTTAGGTTTTTATATTAATTTATGATTTTGGTATCACATAATGTGTGTCATTGAAAAAGAAAATTCATATTAAAAAAATTATGTTGTTGTGGGAATTTAAATTTTTTAGTTATTTCTTTCAGAGTTATGATTTATAATATTATTTTCACTAGTCTTATTGGTAGATACTTTTAAACATATATTGAAAATTATTTTATGATAGAGTAGAATTATATAAATATTCTTAGGATAGTATAGGAGCTACTGAAGAAACATTCTATATGTATAACGATATATTGGTATCAATTATGGAAAAATTATCTTCATTTTGTGGGATATTCTATTATGAATAATGATGTATCATTGGAAATAACGAATATTGAAAAGGTTTTTTATGGAACCGGTCTAATAATTTTTTTAAAAGTGTTTCTTAGTCTTTTCTAGTTATTATAAGAGTATTTTAGCTAATGTTTCTCAAAATATAACTATATTATTGGATTTAAATAATAAATGTAATGTTTGTACATAGATGGAGGAATATGAATTTTTTTTCAAAATATTGAAACAGACTTTTATGAGATATAAAATTAAATAATTTCCCAAAGGATGTATTTTTTTGGATATATTATAACACATCTCATAAAGGGATTGGATTTTTCTTCAGGGAGTAGTCAATACCTATGATTCTTAATAATTTTTTGATCATGAATAAAACTATGATAATCAATATATGATGATTTTGGTGGTGTTCTTTCTTATTAATATCAGGAAAAAATATTTTCTTATTCAAGATTTTATCATTTAATTTTCTGAGACCATTTTAAGATATATATTTTTTTCAAAAAATTGGGGGTTTAAAGGATATTAGTGTAATCTATTCAATATTTGGACATTAATATCACATATACCCTTAGGATAAGTATTTTGGTATGTGAATGTTTTTTTAGAAATATTGTGATATTATTTTTCAATAGGTATGTGGGAAATGGAAGGAGAGAGAGTGTTTTTATCTTTACAACTTGATTATGTAGAGATTTATAGGGATTCATGTGTTTATTAGATAATATTGGAATCTTTATTATTGTGATAGTTAGAGTAATCTTAGTTAGGAGAACGTATGATTTTGGTGTATATATATATTAGATATTTAAATCTCTCACTTATTATTATTGTAATGTGGATTAAGAAGATTGGTGACTGCTATATTTGAAGTTGTTTATTCCATAATGTTCGCAATAATTATTTTTTTCTCATGGATAATATTAGGTTTTATATTTGAATTTATTATCCTTTTTTTAGATTTCATATAAAAACAACTTTTAACAATTAATGGTAACATAAAGCAAGATCATGATCAACACATAATAACCACATGATCATGGTCGATTCTCAACAAGCACACACACAAAAACCCAGTAGATAAAACCAATACAAACAACAAGCATACAAAAGTTTCCTAGTCAGAGCTACATCTAAGGCTGAACACCGCTAATAAAAAAACATTGACTCCAAATCCTTATAAATAGTTTGTCATGAAACCAATGATAATATAGGAAACCATGTATTCCACTTTTACAATATCACCACCACAAAATTTTAAAATAATTATACATAAACATGGAATGTGGTCTTTATAGATACACAATCTTAAACTTTATGGGAGGAACACTATCACCAAATATACAATTTGAGAGCATGAATTTCATCTCCAATAAAACCAATTTAAATCATCACTTTATTCTTTGAAATTTAAATTATATTAATCCAATAAATAATAATAGAATAACTCTATTAAATAACAAAATAATCATCAAATATGATGAAAACCCCTTGATGAAATAAAAACCACCAAACCAAATTAGTCTCTATAGAACACACAAAACCACTATTGGCAAACCAAACACCACTTTATCAAAGAGCAAGTAGAATTATTGTTATAGGGTTATGTGTACTACTCAATATAAAACCATTGAAAGGTAGCGCATGAATTAATAGGACAATTCTACGACACTTCATGTTTGGTATAAACAATGATGAACACCTATAGTGATCTAAATTTTGGAAGGAATAATGAAAAAATTATACTTCTGGAACCAAAGTGGAAAAGCATTATGAAAACAATGATAATGAAAATAATATCAAGGGAAGGATAGAACCCATGATCCTATGAAAAATTGGAAAACCTAATTCCATTTATAAGGGAGAGACAAATAGAATAAGACCAAATTAAACTAAATTAAATCATTAATTAATGGGAGATGAATCTATAAATAAAACCATAAAATAAAGGTATCAATCATGAGGGATATGAAATATTGGAATATGTTTTCAAAATTGATGTAAAATTAATGAATAAATATAGAAGAGTTATGTTTAGTCCACTATATATCTTGTATGTTATTTGGTAAAATAAAAACATCATGTTTTAATAGGTTGATTTCATCCCATGTATATTAATCAATAGAAATAAGAGGATATTTCCATGAGCTTTTATTATTGTATTACCATGACCTAACAAGCTATTTTATTTTATTTTATTCATTTTTGATACATTAAATATGTTGATTTATTTTGTACCGATCATGGATTTTTTGTAGGAGTTGTCCATTTGTAAATGATCACTTAACAAAAAGTTGATGAAACATAGTAGGAAAATTTAATATAAATGGAGTTCATTTGTTGGTTATACATAAAGATAAAAATATATGTACCCTAATCCCCACACCAAGTGGGTTTTAAGACACACTCAATAGAACTCACTACTTATATGCATTCAAGTCAAAAAAGGAAAAGACTCATAGATTTTTATTGATCAAGAAATATTTACAACATCGCTATAAAAAACACTACTAATCAATTAATTATAATCAAAGGAAAAATATGTTACGCTTCAACAAAAATCCCTAATATGTATGGATTAATTACATTAATTTAATATTATTTAATTATCATATCAACATCTGATGAAAATAATTTTGAAAGACACAAATGCATGAGGTCCCCACTTTCCTTGTATATAGGTATATATCCAATAGTTCCAGTAGAATCATCGTTCTATATTTGTTAAGATCCATCTTTTGGGATTCATGATTTATGATCTCCAGTATCATTCTAAAGCATGGTAATTTTTCTTTGTTAGTTCATCAAAATAATGATTCCTAGTAATTTTTGTTTTTTATATCAAGACCCTGACCTATTTACACTTAAATTAGAAGGTATCTACATCTGAATACCCGACCATCATTATGATAGATTCTATTTCCAATTTCAATGAATCATTTTGAGACACATCTATAGTATCCTTATCTAGTTATCTATGTCCATTTTTTGGTAATATATATACTGTTAACATAAGGCTGATTCACATCCCAAAAATCTCCAACTTGAATGAATCTATAGAGAAATTTTTTAAAAATATCCAACACATTATAATAAAGAAATCATTATGCATCCAAAGAAATATTTCTTTTCTATTCATAATTTTTTCACCTAGGTTCCATTGTGGCATATTGTTGCCTCAAAGTGTCTTGTACTAAAACTTGATAAACATATATATGAGATTTATCATCTAGATATATTCTCTACAGAAAAACGTAATATCCCTTATTATTATATAAATGAAGTGGTATTCTAGTTTGATGTTCTTCATATGTTCATGGAGTACAAGATACTGTGGGATTTAAATGGAACTGTAATTATCACCAGATAAAACTCCACCCTCCTGGATTATACTAAGATCCTTCAGAAAAAAATCAACCAAAACAACTCCTTCTCTAATTACATTGAATCAACATACCCTAATCTCAAAATGCAAAATGTAAAGATTTTTTTATCCATTAAAACAAACATATCATTATCCCTCAATATGAAAACACAAAACATGTAGTTCTCATATAGGGGTATGAATCGCTAGAAAAGTATAAATGAATGTAACATTATAATGGACCGTTGTTTAAAAAGAATCTTGTTGTATCTATAACATACAGATATATTGATTCTTCATTTGTAGTTTTTTGAATATAACATTTCATAAAATTTTAAACATCAATCATCAAACTAAAATGAATAATGATACTTTTATTGAAAAAAAATATTACAACATCTGATAAACTATAATACATTATAAATTTTCAATATGAAGAAAAATGAAGAAAAGTAAAAGTGGAGTAAATAAAAATATACATGTAAATAACAAAATTTTTAAATATTTATCCTTATGGGTTAGTATAATTATTGTGACCCCAACTCAAATTTTAGAAACAAGTTAAATAATTAGGAATATAATAAACATGTTTGGAGACAAGTAAATAAATAAAATTTAGGGAAGAATATAAGTATTTATACCAGAATTTAATATGAATGCTATATATATATATATATATATTTATCAAACACATAGTCATTTTAAATATATATATATATATGTATTAGGTAAATTTATATTCAATTTTTTTCAAATGAATATAAAATCCATTGAAAGTAAAATAGAGATCTTCCACAAAAAACTGTTTTTATGTTTGAAATTTATTTTTATATTAATAGATTGAATTAGACACCATTAATAATTTATTATAATAAATTTAGTTGATAATATACTCAACTTAATGAATTAACCTTCATTAATTATTTTTATTCGGAAATGAATGATAATAATTCCATATTGAGCTTCAAAAACAGTTTTTATAACTTTTTTATGGATATTATAGATAATTAATACCATCTTTTGTATTTTTTTTGATAAAAAGGATATAAAACTTGAAATAATCATATAAAAAATATATTTAGATAATTTTCCTAAAAAGATTGATTTTTCAGTGAATAGTTAAAATTACCGATTTTATAAAAAATAGTCATATCTTTTAACGTATTTACACATTCACATTCTCTTTTGCATTGATTTTCAAATTTAAATATTTATTTAATGTTAAATATAATCCAATAAATGAAGTTTAATAAAAATTATAACTATTGTTTTGTATAGAATCATTTTTATACTAAAAAAATCAATTCTATAGAAGACAGTATTTCATTGTGATTTATGGGCTTATTTTAAAAATAAAATTTTCAAATTATAGGAAAAATATATAAAATATATTCCAAATTTATAATCACAATTTCCATTTTTTATTAATAATTATTTCATATCTTAATTATGAATAATATATTTGGTAAAGATGTTACTTGGTATGGTAAGAGTTAAAATGGGTTAAAAGGCTAAAACTAAAATCACCAGAATAAAATTCACCTAAATGCATTTAGAAATCATTTTTTGTAGTACACTATTAGACCATGTGTCACTTATTTTTTAAATTTAAGTAATTTATGATCCATTTTTATTTAGTTATACCATAATATATTTTAATATATTTAAAATTTCCTTGTGTTTCCTCTCCCTCACTTAAAAAAAGTGACCACGTATCATACCTTATCCACACACAAAGATCATAATTTCCTAAAATATACATACCCAAATAATTTAAATACATCTCATCCTATGAATTATAGGTCCTTTTTTCATCAAAATACCTTCCTATGAATTATTTATGTTTAAACCTAACATGGTTGTCCAAAGATGAGGTATTGTTTTTTATTGAGTGTTTTATTTTTTTGTTTTTTCTTTTACCTACTATAAAAAATTACCAAAAACTTTTATATGAAAACATTAGTATGTAAAATATAATTATATTTTAATACTTTTATTTTATAACCATTTTCATCTTTTTTCCATCTCATGGGATATTGAAAAATCACTCATGCGTATGTGTCGACAACCTCATCCATGATGTGATGTGTTTCCTATTCCATCATTACATCTCATGGTTATTTATAATTAGTAATTTAATTTATTTAATATATATCACATTAATTAAATAATTATAATTATTAAAATATATTATATCACTTATTTTCATACCCATTCAACTTTTTGAAAAAGATATTTTTTTCGTTTGTGTGGATTACCACCTATATTAAGTGATGTGGTTCATTTTTCAAGTACAGATAGCATTTATGGTCCAAAATGTTAATTTAATTTATAGAAATTATAATTATGTCATGATTAATGTTCTGTAGAAGATAATAAAATTATCTTTTTGACCATGTTCATCCAACTTATGTCATTTTGAAATTATGAAATGAAAACCCTCAAAACACAGAAAACATTCATAAATTATAATGTAATTAATTATGTTATTGAAGTTGTGGTAGAAGAATATTTTAATCATAAAATAAATGACATGTCTATATCAGATTATAATTTGTACCATTTTATATTTAAGATGCTCAATGTTATGTTTTCCATGTACATGGCCCGAAGGCCCGATAACTTGGAAGAACTAATTCCGGGCCTAAAACCAATTTTTTTATCAAATGCCCTTATTTTTAATGATACATCTACACTGACAAGGCTAATACAGTAACACTATATACATATTACTTATTATAGTACCCAATACCCCTATAGAGCTTCCTACACAATATTTATTCCACTTATACATAACTATTTTTATGTACCTTTACAGTGGTGCTACTATAACATAGGAAGTTTCCTCTATTAGGTTTTGAGCCTGGGTCTTTTATATACATGATTATGGGTTTTACCACTCAAGAGCCAACCCTAAATTCATTCATTAATTAAATATTTAATTGAAATTAATGAAAAAAATAATTAAATTAATAATTATTAAACCTAGACATGGTTCATATAAAGGTAAAAAATAAATATAAGTTTATTTTATACAAATTTAATGTCATATAAAGAAACCAAAGACACCCTATATGGGGGTTCGTAAATCTATTCAAATTCATTGAGTTATACTTATACATAATTTAATAACTTATTCCATGATTATGATTGATGTTACCTATGATTATATTATGTTTATTTTAAATTTTTTTTATTTGGTTTTAAAATTGTTACACATGATACCTTCACTGATTAATTGTCACATCAATGTTATAATATTTGTATAGCCCATTCATCTCAATATTGACATGTCTCATATGATGTAAATACATTTGTTTATAAGTTGCATATGATGAATATATATATATATATTAGGTTATGAATATATAATTGAACAAGATAATTTGATAACTCATAATGTTATCGTTATAATGAAATATTGATTCAAATGTTATTAAAGTAGAAAAGTTTTTCCTGGCCTCAAATAAAATTATTTGAGACATAATTCCTGTTATCTAACATTTTTTGTTTTATATGGTATACTAAATCCCATATTAAAATGTTTCCAAATATTATTTCAGAAAATTTATGGTCTATATAGAATCATATTATGTTCTATCAATCAGTTTATTTTTTATTCAATCATTACCCATGTTGTAATTGTTTCTTATCTCAAACATCCTTCTTTAAGAATTATTTTTATTAAGGTACCTATATTTATTTAGATGGTATATTTATAATGACTCTTGAAATATAATATCATGAATATTTATATACATATAATACTTTAGTTTCCTCTTTATTTTATTTTTTTTAAATGGTTTTTGGTTTTAAATTTACATAAAGGGGATTAATTTATGAATAATGGAATACTTTTTTTAAAAATATTTATCTAGTCTCTTACAAAATATTATTTATCATATTTTAAGAATGTTATTTTCTAGACATAAATGATGTTGTTATATTATTTTCTGAAATCATTGACAATATCATTAATTTTATTAATGTAAAATCACTAAAAAAAATTTATTGTAGTCACTTTTGACTATCTTTAAAATTTTTCAAATTACTGAATATTTTTTATGTTTACAATATGAGTGGATTTTACTATAATCATAAATATCATATTTTTGGATACATCATTTAAAAATTTCCCTGGATATTATCAATGATAATAAATTTCTCAATATTAAATGAATTATTTATTTTGAATAATACCGAAAGAAAAGTGTCTTTTCATTTGTTTTCAAAGAATGGTTTTAAATATTATTATCAATGTATGTTAAATTTTTTTAGAATATTTTAAGGACTATAATACATATATTAAAATACATTCTTATGATAGAATCAATATAGTTATTTTGGATGGCATGTGATGATATTTTGAAGATATTTTCATGATACTTGATTATTTTCCTTGGTTAAATCAATCTGAATGTTTTTAAAAAAAATTGATGATGAAAATGAAAGATTACATGTTTTATATTCATTTACACAATTGAAAATTATTGAATATTTTGGGTTATCATTATATAGCTAATGATTTTTGGTGATACAAATGTGATTTATATGATGGGTGATCTCCATATAACTCTCTGATTCATTGGGTAATGTTTCTATTGTTTAATGGAAATAACATGGAGTTATCTAAGGAGGCATCTTCTATATATTTACATGGGACCCATTTATTATTGAAATGAGATAATATGGATGATAAATATAATTTCATATGATATAAACTTCTTTTATATGTTCGTTAAATGTGTTTTAATAGTTCTTTTGATCCCGATTGACATCACATGGCTCATTATAAGTTATTCCATTGACTCGTGACACTGTTAAAACATTATTCCATGTAACATTATTAATGGTCCTTGTTTTTGTGGATATAAATTCCCTTATAATTCTATTTTACATTGAATATTTTCTCACACACTTATGCTCATAATTATCTTGCTAAAGATATTTAACTTTTAATTCATATGTGTATGCTTACTGAGCATTGGAACCCACCCCATTCATATGTTTCATTTACACCATGTTATAAATAAATATTTTAAATATGATATTTATTGAATGGTTTCATATGTGTTATGATGTTGATATAATTTCGAATAATAAAATAAGGTAATAGTGTGAAAAATTCTCCCTCAAGCCATGAGTAATGTTATGTATCAATTCATCGTAATTCATTAAAATAATAAAACTAAATTATTATTGGGTGTGTATGTGATCTAATATTTTTTAATAGTTTTTATGTTTTTAATGACTAAAATAGAGTCATTATTAATGGTTGGAATTCCAAAACTTTGAGTATTTTGTTTCTAGTTCTATATCCAAGAGTGTGATTTTGGTAACATTATAGTTGGTATGAGATCAGGGTTTTTATAAAATTAGAGACACTCATTCATTTAATCAGGGTCAAAATAATATTTATGGATACTATCATGGGATTATAATTTTACGATTGACCCTATGTTAAATAGAAAGTTATATTTTAAAAGTTTTAAGCGATTATTGATTAAGGATATTTGAATCCTTTACTGGGTTTTAGGAAGGATAATCCATTTAGGTAATTATGGTCTATTGGATATAAGTTTATCCCTGATGGTTGGAAATTTATTTTGTCATATATAAATATATTTGGATATATTTATGATCAATCTTGGTATAACATTTCAGTTTAGTTTGTAAATTTGTTTTTTTATTTTGGTGAAGTTTACTACATTATATTATTCTGTAGCAATTCATTTTATTTTGGTAGAATATTATTTTGAATAATTATATCGTTTATATATTTACACAATGATCTATGTTAATATTTAGGTGTTATTATTTATGTATTAGTGATTAATATTTTAAGACATCATGTAATGATTTATTTGGGTGTTATCATATCACGTGCTAATGATTTTGTTTTTAGTACAGATGAGAAGAATTTCTTTTCATCAATTTAAATACCTCATATTCAATCAATAATTGATATTTTTAGGTATTAAATATTCATACACCAAACATAGAGTAAAATATGAGATAATGGTGGATTTCTTTGAAACATGTAACAAAATAATGGAATTTCTTGTATTTATTTCATGAATATATAGTAAGTATATTTCATTATGTTCATAGTGAATATGGTAAATAAATTCCACAACTATATTAAAAGGTTCTTAAAATAAAAACGTTATATTATTTTCATCATTTATAATTAATTTAGTGTACTCTTAATGACTTATTAATTTATGGTATTTAATTTATTTAAATTCTCATGGTCATTCAAATTCTTTCTATGAATCTTTTATATCAATCACCTTAATATGTTGGACATTAATTTTATACTCTATGTCTATATTTTTATAATGTGTATTTTCAAAAAAGGTGTTTTCAAATTCAAAACCCATGATGGTTATATTCATTTCAAAATCGATAGGATTAAATTTATTAAAGATGGGGAGAATGTAACACCACAATATTTCAATATATATTTATAATTTAATTGATATTATGTTTGATAACATATGGTACACACAAAATTATACTATAATGAACCCTGACACTTTTTAAAAAGTAAAATATAATAATGAATGATAAAAATTAATACATTATGAGGTTGTAATATGAATGAAAATGAACAAAATTAAAAGTGGAGTAAATGAACATATATATATATAAAAAATCTATAATCTTTATCCTCACAGTTCTCTTCAAATATAGTTAACCCAAAAACAAAATTAGAAATAATAAAATAATTAGGAATACAATATACATGATGAGATAGAAGTAAAAGAATAAATTCTATTGAATCATGTAAGAATATATATATATACATATATAAGAATTTAATATGATTTTATATAAATTATAATTGAAAAAATAGTCATGGTATATATATCCCTTATATATATAGTTCTTTAATATATTTAAATTCAAATGGTTTTAAATGAGTATAAAATATGTTGATGGTAAAATAGATATTTTTCAGAAAACTATTTTTTATGTGGGAAATGTATTTTCATTTTAATAAAATAAAAAAGTAACTATTGATAAATAAATATTATTAAAAAAAATTATAATATATAATCAATTAAATTAACTAACATTCATTTAGTTATGGTTATCAAAAGAATATTGAGAATTAAGTCAATTTATGTTTCCAAAATAAGTTTTCTTAAAAAATGGTTTCACCCTTATATTTGGGAATTATATAATTTATTTCTCCAAATTTGAGAATTTTTATATGATAAAAATGATATATTATTTTGAAAACCCTATATAAAAATTATATTTTGATAAATGTTTTGTATTTTCCTAAAATATCACTTTTTAGTTGATAGTGAAAATGATGATTTTATATAATACTTACTTATCATTTAAATTATTTAAAATGTACTACTATTTTGGGTATTTTTTTAAAAATTAAATATTAATTTTTTATTTTAAATTATTTTATTATTGTCATATTAATCAAAATTATTCTTTGTTTTCGAAATAAAACAATTTTATACTGAAAAATGCATTTTTCTAAAAAACAATTTTTCATCGTGTTTAATGAGATTGTTTTTATAAAACATTTTAAATTATAGTTAATAAATTTAATATAATTGATTATATTTTTTTAATCATATGTATAATATTTATTAGCGAGGCTACATGATTTGTTTTCATTATAAACAAAGGAATTGGTAGAAAAAGTCAATTACCATGGCAACAGTTAAAAAGGGTTAGAACTAAAATGATAAGTGTTTAAGTGACCTAAAACAAATTTTAAAACCTATTTTATAGACATATAAAGAACCAATATCATCTTATCATTTCATATGATACATTTTGGAGGAATGTTTCTTGTGTTAAACATTAATATATTTTAATATTGTTATAAAATTTAACAGTTTAATCTCCCTCACTTATAAAAGGATACCACATATCCAATATTCTTCGCACATTAAGAGCCTATTATCCTATAAAATACTAAATAATATAATTTACTAACATCCATACCCAAGTCCTTTGTAACACCCAAATATTTCATAGTACATTATCACTTCAATTAAATTAAATAACTCGTGCTACACGGAACATCGAGTTCGAGCGCACCACATCTTACCAAACTAGTCATTCAAAAAGTGGTTATGAATAGTATTAATTTAATTTTGAATTTAATATACTACATATAATTTTAATACCCATATCATGTTTTTATACATAACATAAAAACAAATTCTATTTTTCATATAAAATAATTATTTTTCAAAAATTGATATTTTACCACCTTTTAATGGAGAACCCTTTTTAAATACAATATTTGACACTTTTTTATATATTAAATTTGAAAAAATAAACTACTTCTTTAGAATTGGGACTTAAAATTTTATTTTGGATAAAATATTTTTTTATAATAACATTCATATTTTGATGAATAGTGAAAACCTCTAATTTTCAATTAAAAACAACTTTTTTAATAAAAGTAATTTATACTGTTTAATTATTCCATTGAATGCATTTAAAGTATTATTATATTATATTATAATCATTTAATATAATTTATGTTATTGGATGTAATTTTACATTTAAACTAATCTTAAACAACTATCAATCTTTTGATAGTTATTATTTCATAGAACACACTTTTTATTTTGACATTGATAAATAATTTTAAATTAATTTATGCCACTTTTGTATTTGGAAATTAGAAAAAAGTATTCCTTATTTGGAATCAGGATGTCCAAATTGAGTAAATATTTATCTTTAATTTTTATACATTATGAATATTACTTCAGTGAATATTTTATTTATCATGGATAAAGGGTAAATCTGGTAAATAAGGGTAAACAAATATTATTATAATAACATTAAATTAACTTTCATATGTAATATTCCTATTATTTGATACATGTACAACCATTTACATCCTTGGGTGGATTGTGGGACCACATATATCCACATGAGATTTATAATGACACTTTATATTGAATAATTTAATGTAAAGACAAAAATGACATAAACATATATCATTTAGTAAAACACGTTTTACAAGGTGTTATATAAGTAATAATTTATAATATAAATATTAATTATAAATATAAATATACTTCATAAATAATATTATTTTGGTTTTTATTTTTAGAAATTAAATAATTAAATTTTTTTATGACATAGTGATGATGCATAAATAACCTTATTAATGAAATAATCAAATAAATGTTATTATAAATATTAAAATAAATATCATTTCAATGTTTTTATGACATCCAATAATTTTATAGATAAATATGACATGTTAGGGTTGATTAAATTTATTTGGTTTGACCTAATAAGTTTGTGATGACATTGAAAAAAACCAAATACTAACTAGTGTCAAAATTGAAATAAATGAGTTTTTAAAACAAGTATTAGATTATTAAATTATTTAATTGTCCTAAAAATCTATTGTTCTTCCAAATAATGAAAATAAATATATATATACAAATAATTAACCACTTTAGGTTATGTTGGAATTTTATTGTAAGTGTCTTACCCATTATTATAATAACACTAGAATAATTGTAAAAGTTAACTATTTAACTAAGAGTTTAATCTAAACGATACGGTTAGTATGGTGACCCAAACATGGATAAAACATATTTTTTGTAATTTTTTCAACCCATAGTAATCATATCCTCTAAATAAATTATTTTCATCGATTAACAACCTAATATTATTTTATTATAAAATAATATTTCAACTTATTCCTAAGGTGCCCCACACCTCTCTTATAAAAGGAAACTTCCCCTTATCTCCAAATAAATCCTCCAAATCCATTTGTATTAGAAAAACCCTAAAAACATATCCTCCCAATATCCCTCACTTCCACCTAGAGGTTTTAGTTTGATCATAAATCTAACCTAGGAAGACATTTTGATCAAATCGAAAGGAAGAACATGATGTAGAGGTAAATATTTCATCACCTCATTCAAGTTCTTTTTATTGTTCAACTTTTTATTTCTTGTTTATTCCATGGAAAATAATAAATCTAGTACCTTTTACATAAAATTATGTTATTGAAAATATGGTACAACTATATTTTTTTTCTATCCATCCTAAATGTGACAAAGTCACCATACGTGCGTACATACGGCTTACTGTCTCCACATCGTGGTGTAGTTTGTTATTCATACACTTCATTATTTGGATGGGTATAATAATGAGTATAACTGATGTAAATAAAAAATATAACATGTTAATTATTCTTTATATATGATATAACATACAATTAAATATAATTTTACAATTAATATATTGATATCGTCACTCGTGCATACGTACTGATTACCGTCTCCAGGAACACGATGAGATTCATTCTCCATCATAATCATTCAAGAATATTTTTCATTTTATGATTCAAAATTATGTTTATAAACATAATATCATTATGTATATTAATCATATACACCCTATTTATAACAAACATGACTTATGTAACTAATCATAGAGTGGAAAACGAATCAGTTAACACCAAAAACGATGATACTACTAAAATATTATTAACAAATAAATATTTGAAGATCATATATGATATCATATTTACATATATGGTTCATTTATAATATAATAACAATTATTTATCTAATATAAATGAGGTTAACATACCCTTTTCTGACGAAAATAACACGTTAAGTGTTAATTTCATAATCTCTTTATTATCCGAGGTTGTTTTTACGTAAGTATCTACTGTGATCTCTTTGTCATCCTCATCCTTGTTTACATAAAAATTAATTTCAGAACATTTTTATTATTTACTAGACAATGGGTTAAAGTCATCCATACCGTTATTTTACCTTATATGTTTTGAAAGGAATATTTCCGTCATTTTCTAAACAAGATACTTTATGTGCTTTTTGACAAAATTAAGGAAAGGATGTTTTTTTTAAATTATACTATGGCTGCAGCTATTTTCCACCATTATAAAATATTTGAAGCTTCCCATTCATGATTATATGAATATTATCAAAAATAATATTTACTTTTTTAATTATATGACTTTTAAATGATTTCAATATTGAATGATATATTTCTCTTAAATTTGTTTTGATTTCATCTATGTCCACATCTTATTGATGGATTTTATGCTTGTTTGAAGTTGATTCAATATGGTACTAGTCTTCCATATTGTATTGAAGTTTTTTTGATATGTTTGACTGTGGATGTGTTATTTTTACACTATTCAGGGTTTATGGACAAATTTATGACATTTCGTGTGTTAGTTTTAATATGATTATTTATGTTATGTTTAACCCTTTTCATATATGGAATGCATTGGACTTAATAAGCGATGGGTGGAGCACACTATTGCTCCTTGATGCATCGATAGGTCTAATAAGACAAACTAGTGTCTCGACACAAGGCCTTGAAAAAATATTATTTTTAGTTTTGGAACAACGCTATGACTTTGTGGTCATAAAGTCTAACATTATGCATTCCATCGTAATGAAATTGGATATTGAAATTGCATGTGATTATTAGACTAGTATAATATCCATGTGACTTATTAAATTTAATTATTTTATTTTATCTTTTCCAAATTATGCTGAATTTTATTTTTAAAAGGATTTTTCTTTAGTCTTATACATTTCATTAAATGTTTATACATATTTATGAATGTTTCTACTATATTTTTATCCTTACTGAGCATTTGATCTCACCCCTTTCTATATTTTATTTTTTCCTAGATGTGAATAAGTATTTAATGGTTGACCTATAGGGATAGTCTAAGTATATAAGTGTGTTCAAAGGTGACAAAATTTTGTAGATATTTTTATCTCATGATGTAATTTAAAACTTATGAATGTATCCAGTACTTACAAGGCTAATAAGCTAATAAATATTTTAGGACATGATTCGTTGTACCATGCCAATGTTTTGTAATAATTCACCGAAACTAGGTAACTAGGGTCAGACCATTATAGTTGGTATCAGTGGATGTTTAGTACAAACCTTGGAAACTAGATTTATAAAATCTCTAACCTGAGAACACTACCCTAATATATACTTTAAATATTATTATAGAAGAACAACTTAGAATTTTTGTAATGTAGATATTTTATGATTTTTACAATCAATACACCAATATATTCATATGAGCAGGTAGAGGCGGCTCTGGATAAGATGTCACTAAGAGTGAAAACTATGACAAGGAGCTTCAGTCTTGACCTAAAGAATCCTGGTGCACGAAAATATTCCTTACTGTAGTCTTGGTTACAACAATATTATGGGATATCATTACGATAATTGAGATTTTTTTTACAAGACGCTATAAAGGATTTAAAAGTAAATACAAACTCAGAGAAAACATTTTATGATTATAGATTATATGAATAATATTTTCAATTTACATTAAGTTTTTTAAAGGATTGGAATTATCCATTGTGATTCAAAAACAAACCGGGTGTATGCCATTGTTTCAAAATGGATCCTAGTATAAGGAATGACAACTCTGAAAATATGCAAGATTGAAATATTTAGAAGGATCATATATTTCATTATATTAAGAAAACATTTAAAAGGTAAAAATTCTCCCACGTATTCTCATCATATGACGAAATATTATCATGTGTTAATAATATATGTAAAGAAATCTATGAGTCATATGGCCTCAAAGGGAATAAAGAGAAGAAAAGGATGGAAGAGACAAATCTTGATAAAGGGTAGAGGGGAAAGAATTATCTTCCCATATGTGATAACTATAGAAATAATCACCATGGTATGTTTTTGAAAAGAATGGGTGTTTGTTATAAGTGTGGAGAAAATGGACACTGTGTTCGTGATTGAAAGGGTATGAAAAGGGTTTCAACTGTACTGTGCTTCATCTGTAAGGAGTTGGGACACAATGTGAATCAATGTCCAAATCATTAAAGTATACCACAAATGATGTTGTTGGATAATAATCATGTTGTGATATTACCATAGATGAATAGTAATGACTTGTGTACTTATGATGATATGAAATAATTATTTCATTTTAGTGTTATATCAATGGTGTGCCAGTTATATGAATTATGGAAAGAAATAAGGATTGTAATCCAGTACTATTTCATTAAGGATTTGAGATTACATGGTACTATGAAAAGTGACTCAACAATGAGTTAAACTTTTTGGAAAACACATGGGTGAAGGAAAGATAATCTTAAATATGGTTCTATACTGAGGTAGTGATTTTGGAAAAAGAGATGGTTGATTTAGATAAATTATATTGGATATTCATGACTACCATGGAATTGTTTAATGGTTTATTCATTCCATTATTATTTGAATATTACAAATTTTTGGATATGAGGAATATATCTAGTATTTTATAAGAAATAAAGGAGAATGAATGTAATAAATAAGGTTTTATGGTAATTCTGGGTGTTACCATGTTTAAAAAAGAAAACATGATGAAGGTAATCATATGTTATTACGTGGTAAAAGAGATCTTGATTTTGATTACCTTCATTATAAATTTTGGACTGTGAGTCTGGACATTAGTATTTTGGATAATTCTAATGGTTCGAATGGATTATGTATGATGTTGGATACTATTATTAAGGATAAATAATTTCAAAAGATTATTTTTGGATTTTAAAAAAAAGGACAACCCAAAGGTTGGGCGACAACCCATCGATTTTGTCAAGGGCACGAGACATGAACCTGCAACCCATGGGAGACAAGGGTGTGTCACCTTCCACTGGCCAACGTGATGTCCTGGTTTGTGTAATGTAGTTTTATAAATATTTTGACAAATGAATTATAAATTCATTATTTTTGGAACTAAATATGATTACGATACATAGAATATTTTTGAATTCTATTATCTTTTAGAGTGAAAGGTGAGTTTGTGGTATGAATTAGTTAATGGATGAAACTCTGCATATCAATTATATTTTTTTCCCACGTATTATATGAATAAATTAATTCTAAAACGTTAGGTAAGGGTTATTAAAACAATAAATGTGTTATCCTAATACCTTATGTTTTTTCGAACCAGCGATATTTTAAATCACTATAGATTGATGGCTTTGAGGCCCTCAATTTTACACTTATTTGTGATTGATGACCACAACCACTCCCAATAAATATTTATCATTTTCCTCCAATTATTTCAGAAATGTCCACCAATGTTCTCCTAATCGAGATCATATTTTCTTGGGGACTTTTCATATCCATTTAACACTTATTAAGACTAAATTTTATTTACCGAATTTCAGATTTGGGTTTTCCAAAGAAGTATTTTTCTATTTTTAAACTTTTATTTTAGAAGAACAATTTCAAATAGCGAGGATTCAATTTATTGATATAGGTGATAATGTTAAACCCCAATATTTCATAGTACGTTATCTCTTCAATGAAATTCAGTAACTTTCTTTACACGCAACACTGAGTTCGGGCGTACCACGACATACCAAACTAGTCGTTCAAAAATTTGTTAGGAATAATATTAAATGGATTTTAAATTTTATATATTTTCCATATAATTTTAACATCCATATTATTTTTTAGAAATAATATAATAACATATTAATTTTTTCAGATAAAGGAATTATTTTAAAAAAAATGAAATTTTACTACTTTTTAATAGAGAACCCTTTTCAAATACAATATTTGAAAATAAATTTTTATATTTAATTTGAAAAAATAAAATTTAATATTTTAAATCGGTACATAAAAATATAGTTTAGATAAAATTTTGGTGTTTTTCTGATAACTTTCATATTTCGATGAATAGTGAAAACCCTAAATTTTAATTAAAAACAACATTTTTAATCGAAATAATATATAGTGTTAAATTATAAATTTGGGTAGTTTTAAAGTATAATTAGATTATATTTTTATAATTAAACATAATTTAGGTTATTGGTCTAATTTCAAATTTAAACTGATAATAAACAAATGTTAATCTTTTTATATGAACTATTACATAAAAACAAGCTTCTGGTTTTAACAAGAATTAATTTTAAATTAATTTTAGAAACATCTATCTTTTGAATATGGATTAATGGATTCCATATTTGGAATTAATAGGATTATATTTTTTAAATAGGTAAATTTCATTTTTTGACAATATGGATATTTACTTTAGTAAATATTTTACTTACCATGGTTAAAGGGTAAATCTGGTAAATAAGGGTAAACAACGATTATTATAATAATATTAAATTACCCTGAAATGTGTTCTATTCATATTGGTTAATACATGTCCAACCATGTTCATACATGGGTCTATTTTGGGACCACCTGAAATCACATGGGAGTGATAATGACACTTTATATTAATTAATTTAACGTAATGACAAAAAAGACATAAACTTATATATTTTTTTATAATAATTTTTACAAGGTGTTATATATTTTATCTTATAGACTATAAAAATTATTTAAAAACCTTAAAATATATACTAAATAATAGTATTTTGTTTATAATTTTTAGACTTTAAATAATAATATTTATTTATGACACAATTATGATGCAATAATCACCTTATTAATGAATGAATCAAATAAATGGTATTAAAAATATTAACATAAATATAATTTCGATGTTTTCATGAAATACACGAATTTTCAAGTTAAAAAGAAATTTTAGGGTTGATTAAATGTATTTGTTTTGATGTAATAATGGTGTGATGACATTCCACAAAACCAAATACAAAATATTGACAAAATTAACATAAATGAGTTTTTAAAACAAATATTATATTATTAAATTATATAATAGTTTTAAAAATATATGGTTATAAAAACACATATATAATGATAGTCATATCATTAATTAACCACTTGAGGTTCTCCTAGAATTTTAATGTATGATTATTAACCAATTATTTTAATAATACAAGAATACATGATAAAAGTTAAACTATTTAACTAATAGTTGAATCAAAATGATAAGGTTAATATGGTGACCCAAACCTAACTAAAACCTATTGGTTGAAAGGTTTTAGACACATACCCACCTTATCCTCTAAATAAATTATTTTGGAGCCCCTATAAAAAGAAAATGATTTTTTTATAAAATAATATTTCAATCATTTCAAAGGTGTCCCTCACGTCTCTTATAAAAGGGCACTTCCCATTCTCTCAAAATCACACCTCTAAAGAAATTTGGATCAGCCAACTCCTGGCTAAATCTCCTCCCAATTTCCCTAATATCATACTAGATGATATAGTGTGATCAGAAAGCCAATGTAAGGATCCCTTTTGATCTAATCAAAAGGAAAAACCCGAAGAAGAGGTAAATATTTCATCACCTCTTTCAAGTTCTTTTTCATCATACACTTCCACTTGATTTTTTGTTTCAATTACAAAATAACAAATCAAGTACCTTATAAAAACTGTGATGTTATGATAAACATGATACATCTATATTCATTAATCTACCCATCCAACAAATTACTAAGTCACCATACATACATACTTACGACTAACCACCTCTACGTCATGGTGTAATTTGTTATTCAAAAACAACATTATTTGGATGGATATAATAATGAGTATAAATGATGTAAATAATACTTATAACATGTTAATTATTCTTTATAGATAATAAAACATCCAATTACATATTATTTCTCCTTCAATATATTGATATTATCGCTTGTGCATATTTACGGATTACCGTCTCCCCGAACGTGATGAGATTCATTCCCCATTATAATAATTCAAGAATAATTTCCATTTTATGATTCAAAATAATTTTTATGAACATAATATCATTATTTATATGAATCAAATACATCCTATTTATAAAAAAAATGTACTATGTAACCAATCATATAATGGAAAACGAATTAGTTAACACCCGAAACAACGATACTACAAAACAATTATTAAAAAATCAATATTAGAAGATTATATATATTATCATATTTATGTATATGTTTCTTTAATAATTTAATAAAAATTAATTATCTATTAAATAGTAGGTTAACGTAACCTAAAACAAGGAAAAGTACATGGTAATTGTTAATTTCACAATCTCTTTATTATCCAATGTTTGTTTATGTAAGTATCTACTGGGACCTATTTATCATCCACATCCGTGTTTTCATACCAATATATTTCAAAACATTTTTACTATTTAATTTACCCTAGGTTAAATTCATTTATACACTTATTTTACCATATATGTTTGGAATGGATTCTTTTTTTCGTTTTCCAAACAATGTACTTTAGGACTTTTTCTACAAAATTAAGATAATAATTTTTTTTATCTTATACGGCGAGTGTAGTTATTTTATACTATTATAAAATCATATAATCTTCACATAAAATATTATTAAAGTATTTTCTTTTATAATTATATGAATTTTAAATAATTTCAAAATAGAAATAGATATTTCTCTAAAAAAATATTGATATCATTTATGTAAATATCCTTTTGATGGATTTAAAGCTTGTTTGATGTTGATTTATTATGATAAAAATCATCCAATTTTTATTTTATTATTTGTGAAATGATTGAATATAGATGTGTTATTTTTACACCATTCATGGTTTATGGATAAATTTTTGACATTTCTTATTTTAATATGACTGTCTATGTTATGTTTAAACTTTTTCATAAGAGGAATTCATTGGAATTAGTATGTGACAGGTGGAGCCCCCTATAGCTCCTCGATGCATCAGAATGTCTTATGTTACAAAAAAGTGTATTGTCACAAGGCCTTGAATAAGTGGTTATTAATTCTAGTACTATGCATTCCATCATTATGACATTGCATATTCAATGTTCATGTGATTATTTGACTATTAGAATATCGATGCGGATAAGTAAATGGAATTATTTGACATTATATTTTCCATATTATGCTTAAGTTTAAGTTTAATAGTATTTTGTTTCCATCTTATACATTTCCTTAATTGTTTATGGTTATTAATGAATGGTTTTTCTATATTGTTATCCTTATAGAGAATCTGAGCTCACCCCTTTCTATATTTTATTTTTCCCTGGATGTGGAGAAGTATTTAATGGTTGACCTGCAGGTGTAGAATAAGGATATAAGTGTGTTTAAAGGGGAAAAAATATTGTTGATGTTTTTATTTCATGACGTAATGTGAAACTTATGAATGTATCTAGTAAATCCAAGACTACTAAAATAATCAGTCATCCGGGACATGATTCCTTGTATCATGCCAATGTTATATACTAATGCACCAACTCTAGGTAACTGGGGTTGGGGAGTTACACCCTATATATACTTCTTCGATTATAATACTATCATATGAAGGATTTATGTATAAACCTATTGAGGTTATTCAAAGGGGATGCATTGTTCTTTGCCGAGTGTATTCATTTTATTTGTTATTTTACATCAACCAACATTTTTATATAATAATATAGATATATAATAAATATAGAAACAATAATTTTGTTCAGGTTATAACCCTTTTCATCTCTCATTCCAACTTATTGGAAATGGCAACACCATTTGTGCGTACATGTGGACTACCACCTCCAGGAAGCGATGTAATTTTTTTTCAAAGACCACTGATAATGGATGTTTATGAATATCGATTATATATATATATATATATATATTTGATATTAATAACATATTTTTTATTCTATAGATATAATATATCATATTTCTCTTTACTCGTGTGAATTTTGTTAATTGATAAAGTTATTTGTGCGTATGTGTTGATTACCACCACCACAAAGTGATGTGATCCATTTTACACGTACAAATTTTAAGCATGGTTATATAATTATATTTAGTGTGTAAAATTGATAATTATTTCATAATCTTGTATTTATCATAATAACATCCTAAAATGGAATTACGTTTAAAACTAAGGATGTTGTTCGATGAAGACATATAGTTCGTAATCGAGGGATTTCTTTTTTATTTATTCTTTTACCTCCCATAAAACACTCATCACAATTGTGATATCAAAATATTACTATCTACCATATATTAATTTTATTATTTCTATGCTATAACTATTTTTTATTTCCTTCTTCATGTTATGGGAAATGGAAGTACCACTCGTGTTTAGGTGAAGACTGCCACCTCCAGGAAGCGGTGTTTTTTTGTATTCCACACCCACCTCTCATGGATGTTTATAATGACAGATTTAATTTCTATATATATTATACTAATTAAATAATTGTCATTATATAAATATAATATATCATATATTCCTTACATTTCCATCAGTTGGAAATGATAACCTTGGTCATGCGTACGTGAGGATTACCACCACGATAAAGTGATGTGATTCATTTTTCATTGAATCCTTTTATATAAGGTTTTAAAATCATATTTAATATATAAAAATTATAATTATATAATTTTTTATATTTGGGATATGATTATACAAGAACCCCTTTTACTACATTCAACCAACCAAAGTCATTATCACACTATTAATCGAACATCGATAAAAACAATCTATAAGAACTTAACAAATTATGCAATTAAATATTTCAATGAAAAATTAAATCAATTTGTTAATTATAAATAAATATTACATTAAAATTTTAATATATATTTAAATTGTTTATATAGGTTTGTTATATACGATCGAATGTACTTACATAGTATGTCTTGACTAGTTGTAAGGAGTTTAATAACTCAATTTTCATTCATTAGGTTATACTTATACTTCATTAACAAGATTATATCAAGATTATGTGTGAAATAAACTATGATAAAATTACATGGAATTTAAAATTTTTTTAGTGTCATTTTATAATTACTACACATAGTCACCTTAACGTTTAATTTTCACTTCAATGATACAATCTTTCTAAGGATTATTAATTTTAATATTTTTTCATTAAGACATGTCTCATATTATGTGCATTCTCCCATTTATAAGGTGTATACATGGAAAATTGAGTATTATTTCATGAATTCCAATAAAATCATGATATATAATTTTCTCGTAATTCTCCCAATTTTATTACATATTTATTTAAATTTTACACATGTTTCAAAGGTTTTCATAGTCTCAATTTCAATTATTTGAGACTTAAATAATATTATAAACCATTTTATTTTTTATAGTTTACTTACAAACACCTGAAATGTTTCCAAATATTGTTTTATTAAAATTATGGTATTTACATAATCATGTTATGTTCCTTCATTCATTGGTTTTTTGATTCATACATTACTGAAGTTTTAAGGATTTATCATCTCAAACATCCTTCTTGGTGGCCTATTTTGAATAATGAAACTATAAAAATTTATTTAGTCTATAAAATAGATCTTAAAATATAATTTCATTAATTTTTATATAATTGAGGAATTTCATTTTCTGTTTTATGTTATCTATTTGATATAGTTTTTATATGATTTTAATGTTTTTTATTTTCAAATTATTCTTTAATAGTTTTAAATATTTTTATTCAAACTCATCATCCATGTTATTTATGTTATTTAATAAATGATATTTTTTAATCAAAAATTATTTCCTACAATTATTTTTCCTAATATTTTTATTTATTTTAAATGTTTTTAATGTAAAATCTCTTTAATTTTTCTGCAATTGTCACTTTTGACAATCAAAAGAAAGGTTTTAAAAGGAATAATATTATAAACATTTATTTAAAAAATGAGTTTTACTAAAAATACAAATAATATTTATTATGAAGTTTCATTTTCATGTTTCAAGGTATATTTTCAATGAAAATCATTTTTTGAGTATTTTAAAAAAAATTAATTTATATTGGTATGGAATGAAAAGGGAATTTCTCCTACATTCAAAAAAATAATTTAAATGTTATTTTAATGGGTTTTTTTATCTTTTATAAAATATTTAAATGATTCCTCTACAACACTAGGAATGTGATATTATTATACCTTCCAAATATTAAATTTGGATTTATTTTGATGATTTTTACCCGATTATCATGAAATGTGTTTCTTTTCAATGGGTAAATTAATCTATAAATTAATTCATGTTGATTCAAACTGATTGAAGATGAAAATAAAATATTAAATGTGTTATATTTATTTATTGAACACAGAAATTATTAATAATGTCATGTGAACCTTATATTGCTCATGATGACAGGTTATACTGATATAGCTTATTTTATGGGTTCACCTGACATAGTTCCCTTATGATTTGGGTAATTTTACTTATATATAATGGTTGGAATGATGGACTTGAACAAGTAGGTTTATCCTATAGAATTAACCGTGTTTAATTTTTTTTTTCTAAAATGAGTTATCACATATGATGATGATAATTTTATAAGTTACCAACATGTTTTCATTATGATTTCTTTAACTTTTAATTTTTTATTTATCATTATTAACATAAAATAGACTATGATTATTTATTATTATGAATGTTTCCATGGTTAATTATGTATAAAATACCACATTTTTAATGGTACAAGATTTTATGGGTATCAGTTCTTTTATATATTACTCATGTACACTGAATATGTTACCATGTCTTTATACAGATCTTGTGCTCACCAAATATATTACATTGTTTATTCTTATGTTCACCCTTACTTATCATTTGAGAACACCCATTTCTTATTCTTACTTTTTACATGTTTATAAATAATATGTTAAATAATAAATGTATAAAATGGATCCTAGTAAGTGATAAAGAATAATTAATTTTAAATAAGATAAGCAAGGTATAGTGGGAAACATTTCCAATTAAAGACATGGGTAATATTATGTTAGAGTTTGTCTTAATTCTCAAAAACACTAAACCTAAAAGATAATATTGTATAAAAGTGATAAAATATATTATACATATTTTTGAATGTTTTTATGACTAATATTAGGTCAAGACTATTGGTATCAAATACAAAAAATGCAAAAATTGCATATTTAGTACTGGATCGGGGAGTGAAGGTTTGGGGTTGTTATAGTATCTTTTGATCCCTTAAATTATGGAATGGTCTTTTTCATAGCCTCATATTTATTCCTTCTTAGATATTATATAAATAATTTTACAAATCCCAGAAGAAAATCAATGTATGGCCAGGTAGGTATAATATAATACATCATAATTCCAAATTAATATTAAAACAGATCATCCACCATATATACCAACTCATATTATTTTTTAGAACCATTATCACTGGAAAATTTTAATTTTATGAAGAAAAGAATCAATAAAAACTTTCATCTTTTCCTTGGAGATCTTTCAATGACATTTTGGATATACTCTCAATTATATAGATACTATGTTATGTATTTACAATCTAATTTGATCTTCATTCCCAATATTTTCATTTCATGGTCAATATATTTCATCAAAAAAATTACGTAAATATCTTATTATATATTATGAATCTTTTTATGTTATAGTAAATATAAAAATATTCCATCCATGTAAAAGATAACAATTACAAAGGCCCCATCATTATATGACTTCTGGTAGTGAAAATGTTTTTATTTCTTTGACAGAATCCTTTAGCTACTATAAACATGTCTCCTTTTTTTCACTATCATGGTGATTGATTCAAGACATATCATGTTTTTTTATTTTATAAATATGTTCTTTTTGACACTACCTGTGAATCCCACAAGTTTCTTCATGTAAATTGATTACTAAAAATCACCACAAAGGGAGAATGTCATTAAATTCATATATTCTATGTACAGATTATCTGATGTATCCATACTCAGTAGTCTCCAAGTAATAGTTTAATTAACATAGATAGAGAAAATATCGTAATATTAAATTCCCAAATACCATTGAAATACAATCATCACAATTAGTTCCTATTACCTTCAACTTCTATTAAATTATTCATTTAAATAAAACCCCCATTTATTCTCAAGTGAAATTTTACCTTATAGTATATATACAAGCACCCATATTCAAATGGATTTTATTGGATAAATTTCATAATTTATAGTCAACAACAGAAAACATTATTTTCTAATGGTATCTTTCAAATCAAGTATTTCATGTCCCCCACTATGAATAAGAAGTAGAATGTTCATGTAAAATTTAATATTCTAAAATTATTTTTTGACTATAGTAGATCATAATAATAAAACATATGTCTTTGATATATATAGTACTATAATGTATAAGTTTATGATATCGATCTTTTAAGTTCTAGTGCTTCCACCTGAGACTCTATGGCCCCAGATCTCTCTAGAAAATCTTCTTATAGTCTTACTTTGGAACTTATAGTGCTTAAATATGAACATATCATAAAATCTCAGAATATAGTATCTCTATTCAAATAAATTTATACATGTTTATATAATTCATTTCGTAGGACTTCCTTCCCATCCATGTTCAAGTCCTTCACCAAAACATTCCACTTAAATTAAATATCTCCACTTCTAATTAATTATCTATTGTCATCATCCCATATCCAAAATCCAAAATTTTTATCTATAAATTTCCCACAATGATTCAACCCTTAAATGTTTCTGAAATATTTTTATACATCCATTGAATTGATTAATGTATACTTAAATAACCTTAAAATTTTCATCCTCAAAACATATATTTGTTAAAATGACCGTATCATTTAATAAATTAATACCCCATAAGAAAAAATACAAAATGGTTAAACGAGTATGATTTCTGTTCAATGATTCTATCTTAATTTCCTTGACCATTACCGACTGTACTCACATACTATATTCATTTTTAGCATTTCTAGGTATATCCTTTCTACCTCAATTTTTTGATGTAGTTTAATAGGAACAATTCTATCCATCATAATCCCCTTATTACAATATATGTTATAGACCATTAAAATATTTATTCACCACTTTTTATGATCATAGAAATTTTTACTTCTAACCGGTTTCCCAATATTCTAGGAATTTTAATTTAATGAATGCTAAAAAAATCAGAATTGTTCATGATGATTTAAACCCACGCATACCTAATATAATAATACATTTACATCACAAATAATTGTGAAACATAAGAATATAATATATTATTATGTCACTAAATGAATGATTTGTCTCATTCGAACCTCTGAGTTCATGCTTCTGTCCATTAAAGTTGTATGACAATCTTTTCTATTTCCCTAGAAAAAAACTCTCACAATGGTGTTTATTATTTTAACCAATATTTTTCTAGAATTTTATATTAAAACCATCATGATCTAATCACTAATATGTTCAAGTCAATAATACCTCATCTCTGGACCATTGTATGTTGTCTCTCTTGTAAATGACACATCATATTATCCTTCGGTAAAATATATGTCCCAATGCATTAGTTTTTATGTTATCATTATGGAATATCATGACAACATTCAAAATATATCTGAAAAGTTAGTCCTATATCCTAACTCATAAATATTCCCTACAAAAAATATATTATTTTTTTACCCTGGGATGTGTCTAAGTTCATTCAACTACAAGAATCTACCATTATTCATTTGGTGGAAAAAACTAACCCACATATAAAAATACAATATCACCTAATATATTTATGACATATATTTAAATGCATTCTCGACCCCCACGGGTTGGATATTAGCACAACGTCATCCAAACGAATCTAGAGGTAGTGATTTGACATAAATAAATAAGAAATGGTATAGATTAAAAAAATTGAAATTAAGAGCATTTTTTTATAACAGTAGTTTAATAATAAGAAAAAAAATTATCTCAAAAGTAATAATTCATAAAATATACAAAATAAAATCTATCTATAAGAAACACAAATTATCTCTATAATAAGTATATCAAATCACTATTCATCACCACCATCAACAAAGGTCTCAAGAATCAAGACATCCATCACCTCCAACTAGAAATTTTTGTTTCATCAATCATAGAAAAATATAATAAAAAACACCCCAAGGAAATTCAAATGGGTGAGAAAAATGACCCAATAGGATTTTATCAAATATTCCATAAGTAGTTATGATTAGAAAATAACCCATTAATAATTAAATTTAACTAAAAAATCAAGGTTCATCATGTTGAATTTTTTTATTAAATCATTTTTCGAAAGGAATAATTATAAATAGATGGATGGTTTAGATAAAATCACTCCAATAACCTATATCCTATGTCTACATTATTACATTAGAATAAGATATTGAATAATTAAATCATAAAGTTTTAAATTGTTTTTTCGTATTGGTAATGATAAATATACGTTTAATTAAAATTAAAAATGAAAAACATAAAATATGCAATGTGTTTTATTTGAGATATCTATTATTTGTCATAGTTTATCCCTACATATAAATCCCAAATAACTTTCTCGTATCTAAGATAACTTAATATATGATAAGGGACTGAGGTTAGATTCTCAATAAAGGTATGTTTACTACATAATCTACTAATAAATAAGGCATAATCAATATAGATATTTAAATAACTAAAACATTGTCCATTTAAACAATAACATGAACATAGTATGAGAGGAATAAGGTATGATCATAACATTCTATATAAATAACCACATGATCTTTAATCATAACCATGGGTGTTATAACTAATTGTATAATAAAATCGAATATCAATAAAAGAGTTCATAATAATCGAATTCATAATACCAAAAAGCTTAAGCAAACCTTCAATAACCAATGCTATTGATTCAAACTATCAAGGACTTGTGCCAGGA
Organism: Viscum album; assembly: GCA_963277665.1. Classification (NCBI taxonomy): domain Eukaryota; kingdom Viridiplantae; phylum Streptophyta; class Magnoliopsida; order Santalales; family Viscaceae; genus Viscum; species Viscum album. The sequence goes on from OY728135.1 coordinate 349,194,030, forward strand.
GATCTTTGTAATGTGGGTAACGCCTCAGCCAAATATCCTAGATAATTTGTCCCATGAGACCTACCAATGCATCAAGAGACTATGCAATTATGGTCCCCACCTGTCTCTTAATAATTTTAATGCCTTATAATTTTGAAATAGGTGAAAAAAATTAACATATTAATTATTCTTAAAAATAAAACATTTGATATTTTAATACTTACCCAATCAAATAAACATGATTATAAAAATAATACAAAGTAATATATTAAATGGTAATTTAGCTTCACATCCCCATTCAAACTGATCATAGACTACAATGGGAAATAATAACAATATTATTAATAAAATATATCACCATTGGTTCATTTATACATTTAAGGATTGATTTCATTGATGAATATAAATTCCCAAAATTTCTCATTAAAAACAAGTTTGAGGAAAATATCATTTTCATTTTTGAAATCACCATTTTCAAAAAGTTCAAAAAACATTTTAAAATGATTTTATTTTAAAATGACATTTCAAAACAAGTAAAGTAATATCAAAATAAATGATTGGAAATGATGTAATAAAATATTTTCATTTCATACACAATAAAACAAATATTTGTTTCACTTTTTTGTGAAATCCAAACATGCCATATTTTTAAAAATTAGTGATGATTTATTTGAATAAATTTTTAAAAAATATAAAATTGGTAAACTTTTATTTAAAAAATCATTTGGTAAAGGTAAAAATGTTTTTTTCAAATCATTTATCCAAAACATGGATTTTGATGAAAAAGGGAGAAATAATTACAATTTTAAATAAAAAACGTTCTAATAAATTCTAAGTACCAATGTGTGGACAATTAGATCTATAATTAAAAAAATATCATGTATAACCAGATTATAATAAATTATATATACTTTAGGATATAAATATCTAATAATTCCCCCATCGAATATTTAAACAAAAACAATCTCAAATAATGATGAGATTGGGAAATAAACCTTTGACACTTCAGTAACTTATGAATTGTAATCCCTGTAAAATAAATAAAATCAAATTATACATTAATTAACATTAATTTATATCATTTCATGATATATCATATCAAACGGAGTATTATATACACTACATAATGGAATAAGTAGTGAATATGGCGTATGTCTCATGAACGTAAAAGCGAGATGGTAAACCATTATCATAACTTCTCAATCATTTATATGTTGTAAAATACCTTGTATAAAAAATATATTATTATCATAATTCTATTATTGAACAATTATAGTATATCTCAAACAATATATATTTACTTATATTATTTTATCACCATTTTATTAGACACTCATTGTAAAAATCACTATTTTAGGAGTTAATTGCTTTATTTTTCATTTATCTTTTGGTTTAGTAATTTTGGGCCTTTTGAATTAATCATAATTACATAATTTCATTAATGTTATACATGAAATAAATATCATATATATTATTCATATATTTATTTATATCAATCTATAAAATTTACAGATAGAAAATGGATTAAACTGTTTCTGGAGATGGTATGTCCTGTTTATACATGAACATTGTATCAAAATGTATCAATGAATAGATGAAATGGAAAATTAATATTAATTAATCTATAAAAAACATTATTATTTTATATTTATCATTTAAATTAATAAAATTTATCCTTAGTACAATCTATCTAAATATAAATTGAAAGTCATTTCACATCGCTACATAGAGGGGGTAGTCCACACGTATATGTGAGCGACATTATTGTATTCAAATGGATAAAAAAGGAAGAAGTTATATGAGATATAATTTTTATATAATTATTTCTTGAACATAAATATCATATATATTCATTATCTTTTATCCTTACAACCTTCCATGTAAAGTGTAAGAAGAAAATAGATCACATCGCTTCGTTAGACGATAATCCACCATACAAAGAAGTGATGTTATCATATCCCTCATGTAATATAGTGTAAGAAGGTATATGTGTTGTAGCAATTAATAGGTATAAAAATATAATCAATATCATATAAAAATGTTAAATCCATCCTTACATACATCCTTTAAAGGAGGTATGGAAAACAAATGACATCAGTTCGTGAGGGTGTAGTCCTTCAAACACAATGTTTACGAATTTCTTTCTCATATGATAATGATGAAGATGGATAAATATTATTAAAAAATTAGAATATCATGTAATTATGTGGTATGTTAATATATTATTAAATTATATGTTTTAGTAAATAACTGATGCTTTAAAAATAATAAGGAAACTGAAAGAGATTCGTTAAAATGATTATCTTCTCTTAGAGGTACCTCCTTTGAATATCCTCTTAAGGGCCACATGGTTGGTCTTTTTGGAATATAATATGCTCTAAAATGTGTCCATGTATTTTGGGGAGATAATGTTTTAGGTTTTTTTAAATACAAAGGTCTTTATATTTGTAAATAATTAAGGGTGTATATTGCTCTTTTATCATTAGGGAAAGTGAAACCTCTTAAGAATTACATTTAAATTTCACAAAAGAATCCAAAATGATAAAATAATTCAAAATAAATATTCATCAAAATGATATTATATTGGAATTTGGGATGTATATGTTTGAAATTAATCAATAAAATATGTTTTTATAGTTTTTTTGGTCATTTTAACCTTATTTTCCTAGTTAAACCACCCCATGGTATGCTCGTTTTAATCATATCCTCGATAATTATGTTATTTTACTATTTTCATTATTGAAAATGATAAAAAATTTAGGTTGAACATATTAGATGAAAAGAATTATTCTAATTCATAAAATATAAGCCTTTTTTTAAATTAAATTCATATAAGGGGTATAATTAAATTTAATATTATCCTTATAGACGTGATAAAAACGCGAGGTATTAAGAAGAAAATTATCCTATATAAAAGATATTAATTTCAAAATTAAATATTAAATTTATTCCAATTACCTAAATTATTTAAAATTTCATATAATTGATCTATGGTTACATTAAACCCAATTTAATACATATTCAAACTTTCTATATAATTTAATAAAAAATGGTAGTTTTAAATAAAAAATCATTATTTTTAACTATTTATAAAAATTGAATCATTTTATATGAATCCAAAAATTTCACATTAATATAATTTATTATTATGATTTAAAAAATTAATTTAATTATATTAAATATATATTATAATACTGGTAAAAAATAATTGAATTATGTGAAAAAATTAAGACAAAATCGCCTTTATGAAAAATACAATTTTTAGAGAAACATTTTCTTTTGATTCAAATGATTCTTATTCTATTTACAATAAATGTATAACAATTTATTTTATATTAAACATAATTCGATTATATTATTTTCATATTTTAGTTAGTTCTATTCATTTTTTCTAACTTAATGGCTAGTTTTAATGGGCATGTTTAAATAATGATATTTTAATATAGTATCGTGTGTCATTCAAACCCAATGTTGTGTGAATTCAAGGTTATCAAATAGATTAAAGTATTTTTTTAAAATAAGTATATTTTATATTATACGGGTGTTATAATCTACTTATTTTGTGTCATATACTCTATAAAATATGATGTTTCACTTTAAAAATATTAGGGTCTTACATTTTACCACCATAAATAATTTATGCCTTCGCAATTTAATCATGTTCTCAATAATCAATGGCTTGAAATTTAAAAATACTTTTCCTAAAATACCCAATTATAAAAAGGGTTAATAAAACATCAAATTGATAGGTGAGGAAGGGATATTTATAGGTCATTTGTAATAACATATACTAGCTTAATGAATATAAAAAAATTGGTTAGAATTGAAGATATGGACATAAAAGAAAAGAGTAAATAATTATAGAGTGTGGGGGATATAATTTAACCAAAATAAATGGAATGATAATAAAATTTTATTTAACACAAATCCATAAATATATTATGGATGAAAAGGACATTGGTTAAAAAAAATTATGGTATTTGCATAATGTTTTTCAATACCATTTTCCAAAATTTAAGGAATTATTTTACCATATAGAGATAGAACATATAAAAATATTCATACTTGAAATATTTCAATTTCATAGGAATAATTTCATCCTTTTTGGTTCTGAGATCAATTACCAACTCATTGAAATGAATATCCAAAATTAATTTTTAGGCCTTAAGAACATATTACAAGTCATTATAAGGATAAATCTTTCCTCCTATATCTATATATATTATAAAACCAAAATGGACAAAAAAACGTTATCCATTAACACTGAAAATTCTACTTAATCCATTATATATGAAGTTAATCATGTGAAAAATTCAAAATATTACTCTCCAAATTCCAAGTCCATTACTTTTTAAGGGAGACTACTAAAAAAACATTTCAATCCCTAGGTAGTAAAAAATATCTCTTAAGGTCACATTCCAAATATGTAAATATCATGATCACCATTAAACCGTAATTAAAACAAGAATTCTTCCAAAAATAAAATCTCTCGATGTCAAATATATTTCCTAAATTAGTAGATATAATAAAATTCAACAATGATGACATAAAATGTTAAAGAACTAACCAATATCACAGTAACCAATACTATCCCATAGAAATATATTTATCATTGTTATCTCAACAACAAAAATTTATTAAGGGTCATCCATCATTAATAAATTATTTACCAAAAAGATAAAATTATATAATAATTATGTTTCATGAATCAATACACAACCACATTCATCATTCATCATAATTTATAATGTTAGTATAAACATGAACTTGATCCCTTAGCTTCTTCTTAGGTATATTCCTTTGAATCTTGGGGAATTCATTTCCATATTTCTCCATATCCCGATAGTTTATGCATTTCCAACTGGTAAATGCTTTCTCTCCCATGGAATCGTGAGTATAGTTTTCTTTTTTCTATAAACATGTAAGAAACTCATATTCCCATTAATCTGGTACTTGAGTGACTCTTTCCACAATTATCGCAATAAGAATAACCAATCATTTCCTTCTTCCTATCATCTCTTTTTTTTCTCTTTTAGCCTCTTCTTTACATTCTTCAATCTAAATAAATAAAACATATAAAATTATTTCTATTTCTTAATAATAAATTATATTATTTCCTAGAATGATGAAAATTTGTTGGAGATTGGTTCCCTTCAAAAATATTTCTCATCAATGAAACTATCATTCTTAGTCTTTGGATTGAGTGCATTGATATGGTTCCCATTCCATCCACAAGGTTCCATTTATATATAATTTCAAACACTATATTATATCAAAACCTTATGAAACATAATAAATAATCCCAACACTAGGTAAATACATAACATTTATTAAAAATATTATGTACATATAATAATATGAATCATAAAAAATGTTTCACTAAAGATATCATTATTTTCAAAATCCATCATAATGGTTTGTAATGAAAATATTAATTATCCAATGAATACCCCCCACCAGTGTCAACCCAGGTATATGATAAGACATGTAATACCCCATGTGACAATCAGATAACACCCAATGTACCTTTTTTAGAGATATTACACCAAGTTACATGTGTGTTAGAATCATTACCACTTTTAGTTTCTAGAAAGTGGCATGGTGATACAAAAACAATCTTTAGGATGTTCTCTATATTTATAGTCAATGTATATCATATGGTTTTTTTAGCCTAGTCAATGTATTAAAAAAATAGTTTCCATGTTTTCTACTAAAATTTCTCTAATACCAAGTGTAGAGACCCTAAATCTAGTAACCCATAGCTTATTTCTACTTTATTAAATTGGAAAAAGATACATTGAAACACATCCCAAATGATGGAATAGTTTTTTAGTGTTGGTAAACAATACACATACATTAAAGTTAAATTTAAATTTAAATAATAAAATATGAAATGTATTTTAATTGATAAATTCATTATTCATTATTTCATATCTCTCTATACCAATAAAAAATCATATACTAGTATCTGAAGTAAAATAAAATATAAGAAAGGTTTGATATCATTTGCTCAGTAAGGAAAAACGTACAACATAAACTATGAATAAAAAACTCAAAATAAATAGGGAAATGTAAATAATTAAAACACAAGCTATCTAATTAATAACATGAACATAATATTTTAGGATGAATAATGATAATATAATCCCTTATAAATAATCACATGATCATGAATCTTTACTATTTATATTCTTACTAATGGAATAATTACATGGAGTATCAATAATTTAATTCATAATGATATAATTAATAAAAGAAAACATATTAAACAAACTTCCCTGGCCATATGAGAAGACATAATATATAAATATTTTAAGGCCTAAGAAAAATACCCAATAAAATTTGTGAAATGAGACTTATCTATGCATAAATGTGATATTTAATTTCTGGAACCACCTATCAATGAATTATTACAATTCATTCCTCATATTAAAGGGGTGAAACAAAATCAAAATAAATATTTTTAGTGAAAAAATTATCATATCAAATGTTAAGACTTACCCCATTCAATAAACATAAACATAAACCATCTATAGTAATATGGTGGATAGTAATAAACTTTTACATCCCCTTTCAAATAGATAAAAACAATCTTCATAAATAATAAGGATAGTATCAATACAATATGTCCTTAGTGTTTCATAAGTAAAATAATAGTTTGATATAGTTTACGAATTAATCAAAATAATTAATCATGTATAAGGAATATATATTACCACTAAATAAAACTATTTTTATAACCTGAAATAAAAATAGTTATTTTTTAAAATAAAATGACCAATTAATTGAACATATTATATTTTCCTAATAAAATAATGGGAATCGTAAGTCTTATTTAATGGATATTTTAATAGTAACCCCAGTGGTCACATAATAGTGACCTATAATATCAACCATCAACATAACAACTACCCCAAAAATTATATTTTCCCTATATATAACATTACATAATTACTTAAAAATAAACACTTATATCATAAAAATCAAATTATATTTATATTATTTTTCATTATTTCTATAATTATATTTTGTTTCCTGATTATCTTATTTGATAATGATGGTAAATATTTCATTCTTTTAGTCTTTTGTTTACATATTTTCATTATCCCAATATACTAGTATCGATCGTATATAATGTATTCATCCATTATATATACTAAGATATAGATCATTTTATTTTATTTTTATAAAATTTTTGTGGTCCAAATAATATAAATTATTATTATAATAAAATAATTTATGAAAAATGAAAATATACATAAAAGTTTTGTTACTATGTTTACCAGCTTAAAGAAATTATGTAAGAATAATTTTTATAAATAGATACATCATTACTTAATACCTCTTGAAATTTTTTATATAAACTTTGCAATCTTATAAATCCTATATAAATCATTAACTATGTTTGTTTTTCTATTCCGTAAAACGTCCTCCATAATATAACATATATGAATTTTATCCAAAAATTAATCACTCTGAATATAATAATTCATTCAATTTCAAACTATTTACTAAAACATTATTAAAATAAATTTATATCATTCATGTGTCATTCATAGTTTACTAATCTTCAGTTATAAAAGTAAATAGATTTGTTAATCCATAATTATTATGATTTTTTTAATTTAATTCATGAAACATTTTCAGAGAACTAGATATTAATAATTCCATATATCAACGAAATTAATCAATATTTCAATTTATTGATCACTTTAATATGGATTTTATTTAGTATTTGTTTCTTATTATTGTCCATGAAATTATTTATATATTTATAATATGGATTTATCTTTCCAAAATTACCATAGTTATAACTCTTACATAAACCCATAAATTACTATATTGTATTATTTTCACAATAATAAAATAAGGATGAAAATTATGATATCGTATCATTAGGTTTGGTCAGACTATAAACATCTATATAGTTTACAATATTTATATTCTTGGCATATATAATTCTACTTATATATGATTCAAAAAACACCATTTACACCTTCTCCATAATCTATATATTTTCCTTATAATTTTAACAAATATTTGTGAACAGTTAACATAATAAACATGGTTTCAAACCTATGAAAAATATATCAATATTAATGTCATGTTTTAGAATAATATTTGGTGTATAATTTACTAATCATATAAGTTTTTCTTTATAAATAGAAACTAGATTTCTTTGAAAATATATATTTAATTTATATTCTATGTAAAATTACCTTAGAAAAATGTTTCAATAATAATTTCTTTATGTTTTTTTCGATGGAGTCATGTCATTCTTCTCCACAATATAATTAATTAGAGGAAATAATTAATTAGAATCAACATAAATATTATAATATAAAATAGCTTCTTATTGAGGATATTAGAAATGAAATAAATTAAAATTACATTTCCAAATAATTAAAAAAATCATTACTCTATCATCTGATACACTGTTCCAAATATGATTAGAGAGTTTTTTTACATGAAATGATATATTAATATAATATTTAAAAATTATAATATTCCCTCTCCCATAAATTGGATCCATAATATTTCACCTGGGTTAGTGGAGTTGAAAACGAAAAAATTGTGAGACTCATTATGTCAATATGGTATTAATTAAATAAATTAATTAATTTTCGCCTTTTATTTTCTCAATAGTCTCATGCAAGATTATTAATATTCTTAAGGTTTAAATAGTTCATGCATGTTACACATAGTTAAGAGTATCCATGATGGGAAAATGATTGGAGTTCTATCAATGGTATTCCCCTATTGGTGTTATTGGCACATTGACAGCTGGACCATACAGGGTCCCTATAGTAACCATGTAAGTACATTTTAGAAAGGTTATATGGGTCGTATGATCAATACACGGTTTGGTAAACCATGTTCGTGACCATTCAGGTTTCTATGCGATTTAAAAAAATTCTTTTTTTATTTTTTACAACTATTTTATTTCCATCCCTCGATACTCCCCACCCAATACTCATCCATGTAGCACAATGGCCCCAGGAAGGATCCCTTGATAATTCCCCCTTTTTCTTCTCATCATGTTGTGAGGCACTGATGGACAAAAGTGACTTTATACATGGATTCCCCCTATCCCCTCTTCCACTATCATGATATGACTAGGTATCCCAAGGATAGCCTGATGCACAACTCCAGATTGACTTTCAACTACTATTTCCCTCGATTTCATGTGTGATCTCCTTAGGTTAGAGTTTTTCCACCACCGTTGTATTTTTCCATTCAATAATTTCCCTCTTTTCTGCACCCAAATTTAGTCGAATCCTATGGATTTTGGGTTTTTTATTTATAATATTTTTTTGGTTCTTAGGGTTCTTTTGGATAACCTATTGCATATCTGACTATATACGATCAAATGGGACATGATTTGGGTCACATGACAAGGATTTAATGTATGCCCCTCTATAGAACTCCAATATAATTAATTTTATAAATTTATTAAATAATTATAAATAAATATTTAACAATTTAATGTCATATAATTTGTTGTGGTAAAACATAAAGGGTTTTTGAAAATATTTTAGCAAATATAATGGGACTTTTCCACATGAAATGTTCATTTAAAATTTTATAAGTGGTTATTTTTACATAATTTATTTGTTTTAAAAATATTTTCAAGAGAATTTATACCATTATAATACCATTTATTTCTGGTTAGATAAAAAATGGATTAGTGACTTGGAATGGACATATATAACAACATAAGACTTTATTAAATGCATGTCTAGATTTAAAAAAGGGATTTATATTTTTTTACACCATGCTTAATGTTGATTTCAATTTTTAAAGGGTTTGTAATGTTTTAAAAGACAATTTTGTGAAAAAAATATAGTTGAACCTATATTAAAATGTTCGATATACATTAATACAAATGGTATTTTAAAATATCCTTTATAAGGTAAATTTTATATTTAGTAAAATGGGTTCTTATCACATTTGGGTTAAATTTGAAATGGTAACTTTATTCATAAGGGTTTTTGTGTTTTAAAAAGTAAAATTAATAGAAAATTTTAGATTTACCAGTTTAATATCAAAATTTGAATTTTTTATGATGTTTTAAATTTGGTTTTAAAATGATGATAAAATTTCTTGACAGCCTGATATATTATTAAATTAACATTTTACACTTTATATGAAATGGTTTCCCAAATGGGAAAGACCCTATTGAACCTTGTGTATTTATCATTTACCATTTTTTATTGTGATATTATAGGCTATGTAACATGTTTATATTCATTTTTTATGCTCACTGAATAGATTAATGTTATATGGTGTTGTGTATGATTATTTGAGAGGTGAGGCATGAGTTATTTTCAAATTTGTTATTCTTATTGCATTTGACTGTGTGATTACTCACCTACTAGGTTGAAATTTCCTGGGAGTCCAATGTAGATAATATGTGGCCTATGTAATGAAAAATACTATAGTATATATTGAGATTACGAGGGAGTGTTTCATGGATACTATAAGATGTATAGTTTAGAAGGAATAGGAGGAAATTATGATATATATTTTTTTATTCCAATGGATAAAAGTGTTTTAAGGACGTTTACATCAATGATAGTTTGATGATAATTATGGGGATTTTAAAGGTTAAATACTATTTTACATGGTTCTTTATCTATTTTTCAAGAACCATATTACAAAATCTTTGGGACAATTCCCATGATAGTAGGCCATTCTTTACACTTTGGGATATTTAATTTAGGTTTCTTTTGTACTTCTCCTAGTTTGTTTAACTAATGAAACCAATAATTGATTGCATAGTTTTTTTCTATTTGCTTGATTAATGGGTGATTATGTGTTACATAGATATCACCTTCTGTGTATGTGTGTGTTTTTGGATAATATTCAGACATTTTATTTATATATTTTATGAAATATGGGTTTTAAAGGAAAACTATCTAGTTTTTTGAAATGAACTTTTATGTAATGATATTCATTAAAAATATTTATATAAAATGTTTTTTTCATAGAATTCGTCAAAATAGAGGTAAATTGTGTATTTAGTTTAATTTTTTATTGTTTAAAGACCCTCATTCCGTTGAAAATACATTATTTAATCATCCTTGTTTTTATTTTATAAGAAAAATGGTTTTGTGAAAATGTGAATTTGCAATGTTTTATGGAATTTATATAAATAATGTGAAAACAAACATTATAATAAATTTTCAAACTTTTTTCCATCTGAATTCAGGTATTTTTTTTTTGATTACATGTTATTTTATGTTTTCAAATATTAAAAATACAACTTATAATTTTTTGTTATTTTTTATATATAATATATATTTATATTTATATTTACAAAAATATGCATTATATTGATCAATATTTTCTAATTCCTGTTTCATATGAAATATAACAAATTTATTTAAATTTTATTAAACTATAAATAAATTCAATTTTATATCTAGGTCATTCACATTTTCATTCGAACAAGAACATGTTTTTTGTTTCAAGAACATTTTTAGTATATTTGTCTTTACAGTTGTCTTTCATTATTGATTTATAATGTGACATATAAGGATCAGATTCTTGCGAAAAATTTCTCACTTGAAATACATCACATTATCAACATTTCATGATAATAAATATAAGTCATAGTTTATTTTTTAATTGGTGTTTAGGGTTCCTGAACATCATGTAATAGTTATATAATTCTAGTTTTTGTAGAATTCAATTTAGTTTTTGGTTTATTTGATATCTCATTTGATTCCAATCGTAATAGCATATAGATTATTCATTTAAAAAGAAAATATTTTTTATTCTTTTCATTGATGTAAATAAAAATCTAAAAATTTCATTTAGGTGCATAAATGTTATCAGAATACTGAAATTTCTTATGTGGTGTTCAGTTCATTTTTCAACTATAATTTGATTTGATTACATTCTATGCATGTTGGATTGAAAAAGTTTTTTAGTATTTATAAGTACCTAGAAATTATATTCAATTAATTTTTTTGAAAAACTTATAATTAATTAATTTATATATCTTAAATGTTCACATAATTTATGTGTCGAGTGCACGTAGGATGATACACTATTCATCTACTTCATTTTCATCTATGCACACACTAGTAGCCTCTTTCCTCTTTGGGTAAAATGATTAATATTATACTTAATTTAGGGAATCACCTTGATTCTATTAAGTGTCTCTTTAAAAGTTCCTCAGTATTTCACATCATCTTTATAAACTAATGGTAGATGAATATATCTAATGATTTCTCATTTCCATCTCTTCTACAATATGTTATTATTTTATTCCATCAGTTGATCATTATTTTAATTCTAATAGCCGATCATTATAATATTTTGATATAATAATGGTATAAATTTAATTTCATATATTGGTGGAATTAATTTGTTTTCTTCTAATAGTGGTGTGAATTTCTTAGTGGTATGCATTTATTTTCAACTACCACTGACATGTATGTTTTTCTTCTAATAGTGGAAAGTTTTTCCTTTTAATATTGTAGTTCATTTCATTATATCGAACAGTAGACCAAACAAATGAACAATGGTAGATAAATTAAAAATAAAATGGTATATGAAAATTATTACCCAATGGTGGATCATTTTTTAACTAATGGTGGATCATTTTTTAACTAACGGTGGATCATTTTCATAGAAACCATGGATCATTTTTTAATAGTTGGTGTATCATTTTTGTACAAATGGCTTATCATTTATAAACATAAAGTGGAACATTTTTCAAATTAATAATGGATCATTTTTTAACCAATGGTGGATCATTTTTTGAATGAATAGTGTATCAATTATTTTTATAACTAATAATGGATTATTTTTATAACTAATAGTGGATAAATTATTTTTTTAACTAATAATGGATCAATTATTTTTTTAAATGACAAGAGATGTGCACTATTAATAGGTTTATAGTGAAACTCTATGATAATAGATTCTTCGACCACCATGTATTAATTTATTATAAATCTAGTTATTTATGCTTCCAACGGATATTATTTTGAAATTTTTCTGATACTCAATTTCCACAATTTTTAACATTTCCATGAAATTCATACAAATGTTATGTTTTAAGTATTTTTTTAATTTAAAAAATTATATAAATTATATTTAATTCAATCCATGTGTTTTAAATATTTTTAAATTTGTTTTAAATTTTTTATTAGTTTTCTCATTAGTCATGTGTACACTTGTATTATTCTATAAAAAATTTTATGTTTTATTATTTTGAGTTATTTTCTTGGATTAACTCTTTTCTAAATTACTTTTTAATGACATTGAATTTTTCAAAAACAATTTATTCTATTTAATGTTGAAAAATGAATTTTTTAATTACACTCTACATTAAATTAAAATGTATTTATTATTTGTTGTTAAATTGTCTCATGATTTTTGTGCGAATGATTTTATTTTTTATTTTCATTTAATTATTTATTAAAATTGGTTTGAATTACTCATTATTTATTAAATTCAATCTATATTTGTTACTACTAATCTATAAGATAATTTTACCTCTCCAGAATAAATATATTATTACTAAATTTTAATTAATTTTCCCAGAGATTGGTCTCACTATTTTTTTAGATCCTATTTAAAGGTGATTAGATAGATAAAGGTATAACTGAGAAAAAATATTAGATACTATATTTTTTCTCAAGAATAAAATTGTGATATTTCAACCTGTTATACAAACAATGTCATGTGTGATACTCCATTTCATCACCATGAAAATCAGTTAGGTTCATAATTACATATAATTCAACTTATTCTACCATAACATGAAAATCTGATATAATTATTATTATCCATTATATGTGATTTAATTAATAAATATTTCCTTCATTTAGTTTCTGATTTTGTGACACTGTTTCTCTTATATCACATGAACTCATTGTTTTTTATTTATCATTTCTATCATTGAAAAGATATATTTATTTATCTTATATTAGTTTTATGACTCCTAGGTTCCAATGACAAGAACATTCAGGTTTTGACCCCTTAATGTTAAGGTCATGTTATAATTTGGCAGTGACTAACCATAAAAGATCAATGTGTTTTGGTTATCTCTCCATTTGATTTTTTTTTGTATTTGTATCTTAATTAACCCTAAAAATCATATTAGTGCACATGTATCTCTTATTGAGTATATATAAATTATATTAGATTACTCACACTATGACTGAACTACAATAAAAAAAAAATCTTTTTTAATTACTCTTTCTACTTATAATTAAATATATTAATTACCTTGTATAATTAAATCAAATAATAAATTTATTTTATTGAATTTTTATAGTAGTCTATAAAATCCCATATGGAACATATTTCATTACCTTATCTAACCATACACGTAAAATTATTTCTAACCTATTTTTGAGGATTTGAAAAAGAGTTGGAGGGTTGTTCTTTTCTACTATGTTATATTGTTCTAACACCCATTAGATCTCAGTTTTAGGTTTATTGTCTCCAATGGGTGACTGTTTGAGCAATAATTTATCTAAATATTTGTGGTGAGTTATTTATTTTACAATATCCAATCTGCGGTGCCTATTATGTGATTTTGTAGGATTTTAATTACATAATATAATTTATTAAGTGTTCCCTTTATAAGATTTACTTTTCACTATTAGTATTTTAAATTTTTATGTGGATGTAATATATTTATATCTTTGGTATTATAAGAGGGAATTGGTGGTAGATATAGTTTTTTTATAATGGAGAGAGACTAGGGATAAGTGGCATGATTTAGTTTTAGATTTATTTTATATTTTCTATATTTTTCCTATTTGTTATGAATTGGGCATTCGATGTATGGATATGTCGTGTGAGTATTTGATTAAATTTTTATTTTTTTGGAACTCATATTATTGAGTGTAACCATTCCCAAGTGTGTTCTTGTTATGTCTTTGAACTATTTTTTAGCATGTTGGGATTGGGAATGCCCTTCAGGATAGTGGTGGTCCGGTTTGAGCAACCTTCTGGTGGAATAAATGTGTTGGTTCAATATAGATGGTATCAGATAATATAATTCATTCAATAAGGACCAAGGTTCTTTTATGAGTGTCCCTTTTTGTAATTTTCGGTTCCTTGTTATGATCAGGTAATATCATATTTTTAAGGTTTACTAGGCTGATCAATAGTGGTTGCATGATCACCACCCCACATGATAATGGTTGTGTAACCATTGGAAGCGTGATTTTGAATTATGAATTTTAAATATTATGGCATTTATTATTTATTATATTTTAATCCACAAGGAATTATATTGTCTTTATTTTGAGGTTAAATTATATTTAGTTATATATAAAAGAAGATGATCAATGGTGTATGGTTATTTTTTGTTTCCTAGTAAGTAGTTACAACAATAAAATGATTGACCATGAAACATTTTGTTTATTTTTGAATTATTATTCCATGGAATATCAAAACATCTGGTGAATTTAGGTATGATACTACATCCTATTTTTTTATAATAACCTTAATAGATATGTAATAGTGGGGGATGAGTAAATTTAGTTCTTGTTTTATTCTTATTATGTGGATTTGGATTTGATTTATTTATAGTTTACCTCATATTTTGTCTTTTTTCTCTTTGAATTTTTTTATGTTGAATGGAGGATTTTATTGAAATTATTGGGATAGAAATCATTTAAGAATTAAGGATTATTTATAAAATGATATTTGTTTCCTAAAAATGGTTTTGTTTTTAAAAACAAATTTTTTATTTATTGTAAAGTGATATGGAACCCATGGGGTTGTGTTGAAAAAAGTGATTGTTTTTATTTAATAAAAATGGTTTGAATACTTTTTTGAAAAAAAATTAAAAAATGGGCTTCAAGAAGATCAAGATTTCATTATAAATGGATTAAATTGGGTTTTCATTCCCTTGGGGACTATGGTTTTAAATAGAAATAATATTTTTCCTACTTTATGGGCTCTTTAAAATGCATATGTGTCTTTGAAAATGGTTTATATTCCTTTGGGAATGTGGTGGTTTTAATATAAATGTAACATATCATTTCACATGACATATTTTCTTGGTGTTTGTGGATTTGATCACTTAAGGTGGTTTTTTATTATTTTATAAAATATGGAAAACAAGATCGAGTAGCATATATCTTTCATTTTATGTAAGTATTCCTTCTATAAAAGTCTCAATAAGGGTTGATTTTTTATCTACAGGGGTATTCCTTCCTTTGTTTAAATATCTTTCGTACACACTAATTTAAGTAGAAATTTTTTTTCTCAATTTAGTGATGTGATAGTGTGATGATATAGGTTTTACATTGGGAACTAGTCTAGATGAGCCTTGTCTAGTCAGTTTAATGAATAGACCATGAGTGGTCATCCAGCACATTTCGGTAAACGTTATCTCTTAGGATGACAATTTTTCTAGGAAATTCTTTCTAAAGGTGTTTATATCCTTGAAAACATGATGTATGTGTGGTCTTGATTTATCTTTTGTGATTGGGTTTGGATCATGGATCAGTTTTTTTCATATGGGATTTTTTTACATAATGGTCATCTTGGTTGTTTCAAGATTCTAGATTTTTGTGATTTTGTGGTAGTTTTCAGTAATGTTGGACTTATAGTGAGGGATCATCATAGATTCTGAATCATTTCATGGATGTGGGGTGGTAATGGGTTGGGGACCAAAGCAGATATGATTTTAATGGAACTAGTTGATATTGTACACAACATGGTGTCCATTCATATATTTTTGGGTTTATCATGAGATAGTAGTCCAAGTATGAGTCCTTACGTTATGCCAATTTCCATTATTTGGGGATCCATGCACAGTGTTCATGTCATTTCGTTGATAGAGGGATGTCATTAATCATTGATTTATTTTGTTGTTTTGGATTTCTTGGTAGATGTTTATTATGGAGAACTGATATTTGGACCATAGATGTCCCTTTTTTGGAGGTTCTCTCAGTGATCATGTACTGTACAATATTTTTAGAATGGAGATCATTATTATTGTCTATAGATAGTGGAATCTCAGTGTATATTTCAGTTTTTAGGAAATCATGGTTATCTTGGTGATTCTCCCATATAAATAGTGTTCATTATATTCTTCATAATTTAGAGAAATATTAATTGATGAAGAGACCTCCATTTCAACTCCATTTATTTTTAAATTTTAATTATATTTTCATTGTTGAATCGAGTTCAAATTTTGTTTCATTGTTCAAGGAGTTATATGAATCTTTGAGGAGAAATCATGTATACTATTTTATAATGTTTTGATCTCTTGAGATTTATTTTACCCTTTAACCTTCATGTGAAGGATTGAAGTTCCATCCACTTTTTTCATTTTCCATGCCTTGACTAAGCACATTTTGGGAGATAAAAGTGTCATGGTGGTAAGATTAATGACACCATATATGTCACTATGGAATTATATATTTAAATAATATTTTTAATTTTTTGATAAATTATTTTTCAAGGCTTATAATATCATGTTTTAATGTTTTTTACATCATAAGTGTTTCGTACGGTTAGGAGTAACCATACAGAAAAAATGCATGGTGGTCTGTCAATGGGAAAATTCCATTACCACATTTATAACATTGATAGCTTGGACTCTTATGTTTCCAAAGTGAAATGGTATAGGGATCGTTTGAATATGTAGTGTGGGTTTCTTGCTTGCTCCACGGTTTGGTAAACCATGTGGGTAAACCAGATAGGTTACCTCGTCTTTAATAAAATTTATTCATATGTTCATTTATCATTCTCTTATTTCCTCCCCTTTTATTTCTTCACCTCATTTCTCCACTCCCTCTTATTAGTCAAGTTGTGTGATTCCCCTAGGAAGGTTCCCTAAAGAACACACCCCCTTCTACTCTTCCCCTCATATCATGTATCACACACGGCCATGAGGTTCGTCAAATGCAGACTCCTCTATCTCCCTCTCCCTCTATCAAAATTTTGTTAGGCATCCTAGGGAGGGAATATTTTATGGAATTACCCCTCTTCTGAATTCATTCTCTATATTTGAAGAGTGATATCAATGGTTAATAGATTACCATACTCTATTTTATTTTTCTATAGACTTATTTTTCTCCTTCTTACACCATAATTTGGCCAAACCCTATGGGTTCTGGGTCTTATAATTTTGTCTCTATTTTCTTGTGTATAGGTTCTTCAAGATGTATTAATTTTTATTATAGTGTCCTCCATCAATGTTGTCATATTGTTTCTAACCTTATATCTATTTGAAGTTAGTTTCTCTATGTAACTCCCTTATAATTCATATTATATGTTTCATATATTATTATAAAATCATATTTAAAAATTTAAATTCCCAATATATTTTATGGTATGATTGAAATTATATTTGAATGGATTTTAGAGAATGGAATGAGTTCATGGTCACATGTTATGTTCTTTATAATTTTACAAAGAATATTATTTAAAATGATTTATTTTTTAAATGTTTCTAAGGGGTTCATGTATCACACATTGCTTTTTGGTTTTTATTTGGATTTAAAATAGTTTCTAAACACAAATTGGACTTAGAGAGAAACCTAAATGTTCTTTAAATTACCATCTATATTTAAATAAGAGAATTAGTAATTTTAGAAAAAACTGAATGATGGTTTCATTTAAATCATATGTGTTTTAATTAAGTGTTGGTATTTTTGTGAATTGTAAATGTTTATTTACTATTAACATAATAATTGGAATAGTATTATGGTCATTAGGAATAATATTGTGGAAAAGATAATTTTAACATCACCTATGAAATTGTAAATAAAATTTAGATGTCTCCTAAATTATAATATGATATATTTATATCATCAAATAAGTAAATAATTTTGTAAAATGATTAATTAAATGTTTTTATTTTTTTGAAATGTAATTTTTTATTTACAATATTATAATTAATATAAATATTAATTTTCTTTTCATAAAAGATATTCATAAATTAGAATTTTTTTATTATAATTATGAAAACATTTTATGGGACAATATTAGTTTATCAATGTGTTGTAAAATGGGTCATAATTTTAAAATCAATATTTAATAATGAACGAAAATATTATTTAGAAAATTATTTTAATACATTTTGGAAAGATTCACTTTGAAAAATTATAATGTTGATTTTTTGGTATTTTTCTAAAATCGATAAATTTTTTGAATAGTGAAATACGTAAATTTATAGTATTTAAAAATATATATAAATAAATGAATTATTGAGTCATGGATGAGGCATATATGAGTTAATAACTCAATATAAAAGAATAAAATTTAAATTTTACTAAACGTTTTCACAAAAAATAAACAGTATTTATAATCTTCATCCAAAATAATAAACAAATGATTAAAAAAACACCTTTCCTTACTCCCTATAAATACCACCCCTAAACACCCCTTATCTTACCTCTTTATAATCCATTAATATTGTATAAATTCTTCCCAATTACCTTCCTAATACAATTCCACTCTTCAATAACCACTTGATCCTACAAAAAGACCATAGCCAGGTGTCTTTTGGAGGTTCCCAAAGAGAATTTATTCGAGAGGTAAAGTCCTCATTATTTATCGTTAATTTTATTTTATTATCTTATCCTCTCTTCCCCTATCCTGGTTAGCATGGTAACTATAGAATGATATATATAATCTAATATTATTTTATAAATTGGATATCCACCATCAAATCTCTTCTCTTTCCCTTTAAATTCCTTAAATGAATACATCATCTGTGAGGTGTTAAGTCACATCCTTCATGGATGATGTGTTCTCATTTTCCATTACCTACTTAAAAGATAGCAATAAAACCATTTTTAAGGATAAAAAATATTATAATATTTCTATTAAAACCTATTTAATGTTCTATAACTAGTATATAATCATTATACAAAATAAAACCATACTTGATCGTGATGGGCATAAAAATAAAAAAAATAAACTAATCATTTTATTAACACTTTTTATAATGAATCATTCACAAAACATATAAAAAATGATATATGAGGCCATTTAAACTTCTCAAAGTTAATTAATAATAAATATATTCACTCCTGGATTATTTTTAAAATTATACAAAACTCTCGTAATTATACACAAGGGAACCGTCCATAAAACCATGAAACAATCTCACCCAGAACAACGAAATTATTCATTATACCTCATATTAATATATATAAATGAACATAATAAAATCATGATGAATATAATATATGTTTAATAGGTTATAATTTAAGTAATGAATCTATTATTATTATCAAGTTCATTAAGTACATGTTTATAATGCTTTCATTCATAGGGTGACAGACTTCATCTCAATTCTATTTTTATTTTGACTTACTTTGTATTGTGCACCTAATAAATTTTCTGTGGTGTATATACTACCCATTTTGGATTGTTTTTAATTTTACATTATATTTATAAAGAATATAAATATCTTTTTTATCATGGATAAGATTATTTCCTACATTTTATACCATTTTTTATATAGTGTTTACATTGAATGTTATTTTAAATAGGTATATACTATTAATTCCATATCCTTTACTCATTATGGAAATTTTGATAAGGGGTATTATTCATTTATTAAATATATTATTCTATTTATGAATAATTATTTTACAAATCATACACATATGGGGCTTGGTTGTAGAAATCCCTTCAATGCATTGGTAGGTCAAATGAAACAAAATAATTGGTGAAAAACCCTTCATGTAAGTTTCCAAGAAGAATCCGAAAAGTTTCTATCCATAGACATAAGCCATATTTTTAATGGTATTGATATTATTGTTTCATTTTCTATAAAAATTATGTATAATTATGATGAATTACCATCATTCAGTATCCATTTTTTACTGTCCATTATATTTTAACTATGAAAAAATCTATGGATGCATTTTATTTATCATTTTAATAATGAAGTGGAATGTGTTTATCATTTAATAACATTTAAATATTTATTATTCCATATTTTTTATCCTTCAATTATTATTTAATCATGGTTTTTTTGTATGTAACCCTTACTGATCATTTGATCTCACCCTTTTATCATTTTCCATCCACTGGTTATGAAGATGGAATCCTTGAATAAGTTTCAAGGATGAAGTTTATTTTCTATTATTATGTTATATATTTAATTACCAATGTAATAAGGGATCCAGGATTGTATCAATTACTTGAGGAATTCTAAAATTATCTATCCTTGGTGATTTTATATCCAATAACTATGCCATTATAATAAAATAACCACAAACTCTGGGATAACGGGATCTGTGTTGTTACCATTAGTATTTGAGATATCCTATTAGATTCCATGGGAGATATTAAAATAAAAAAAACAAGAATGATAAATATAATAATTACTTATATTATTAAAAAAACGTTTACCATGACATGAATTTTTTCAGGGGCTCATTTCTATTGATGATTATGGGAAAGATTATCTGATCACCACAGTTTTAGTAGAAGTACCTAATTATGTGTCCAAGTAAATTATTAAAATATTAAAATTTATTAAATGATTTATTTTAATATTGATCATTTTACAATTTTATATATATATCTAGGTTTCTAAGAAAATTATAAATTATAAATTTGATTTAACAATAGATTTGTTAATCAAAACTCCTTAAGACATTCTCTGTGCAATAAAGATTTTTCAGGTAGTCTCCATTATGACATGTAAAAATGCGTTATTTTATGACCTTATCATCATAACTATGGTTGAATTTGATATAATACTTGTAATAGACTTTATTTAAAAATATCATTTGAAATTTTATTTCAAGATGATGGAAAATTTAATTTTTGAGGACGATCTGGAATTGTTTATATTTATAGAAGAAACAATATCATCTGATTCTTATCCCCATCCACCTATAGTAACTCTATATAAATAATTTCATTGGGAAAAAGAGAAAAAAAATTCTATGGATGACGAAAGTAATCATAAAATTAAAGATATATTAATTTTACAAAAATACATTGATATATCACATGGTAAATTACCATGAAACTTTCCTAGGGAATGATGTTGAGTTTTCCATTGATTTATTCCATAATATAAGAACAATATCAAAGAATCCTTATGAAATGGTCACTATGGAATTAGAATATTTGATGAAAAAATAGTGGAGTAGAGTAAAAAAGGATTTATTCTCCCTAGTTTTTCTCCTTGGGGATCCCACGTCTTCTTTGTTAGGAAGTAACATGGATCCACAACATTGTGCATTTACAATAGAAAAATCAATGAAATTACAATAAATAAAAAGTATCATATTCCTTAACTTTTTAATGTATTTGATAAAAATCATGGAGCTCAATATATTTTTGATTCACCGTCATTCTGGGTGTCATCAATTGTGATTGAATTAAAATTTTATTTAGAATCAATAATTTTAGACAAGGTATGGAATTTAAGAGTTCACAATAATTAATTTTGTATCAACTAATGAACCCTTGATTTTTATGGATCTAAGGAACATATTTTTCTTGGAATATCCTATTTATTTTTTAAAATTCATTGATGATATTACGGTATATTCTGAAATCTATGAAGATCATGAGAATCGCTTTCTAATCATTCATAAAACTCTCAGAAGGAATTAAATATATCATGAATTTTGGAAGTATTCATGGTAGCGTCAGAAAATTCCTATTATTGTCTATATTATGTCTAAAGATAGAATATTACATGATCTGGTAATGAAAAAAAATCCAGCGATGTTCTACACTAAGTAATATAACAGAGGTATGTAGTTTCATTTGATTAGCAGGTTAACATTAGTGTTTCATTCCGAATTTTTTCGGATTTTATAACCCTTTAACTAAGATCACACATAAAGGGTTTATTTTCATATAGAAAATTTATATATATAATGTATTGAAGATTGGAAGATAATATTATTTGATTCTACAATTTTGACTCTACCATCATGAGATGAATGGTCTTCTGACATATAGTGATTCATAATGGGAGGACTATCTTATAACGTTATGAAAAATGATAATGTGATTGAATATTCATCAAGGTAGTTTATGATTATTTAAAGAAATTTATCCAAATATTTATCTTGAGATATTAGTAGTAATATTTTCTCTAAATATATTTTGAAACATTCTCTATGGTTAAATATGTGAGATATATGTGGCTTACAAGAGATTGAAAAAATATAATTACACAAAAATAACTCAACATGAGGAAAATGTGATGTCTTGAGTTGCTCAAATATTATGATTGTGTAATAAACTACCACTTAAAAAATTCAAATAAGCTAAAATATCATTTAATCTAGAAATATCATGGAATTCTAACCCAAATGTGGAATGACAAAGATAATATATTTATGAATTTCGTAAATATGGATGTAGTAATTATTAAAGAAGGGGAAAATCATTCATTTTTTAAATTATAGAGAAACAATATTTTATTGTAAATGATAGAAATATCACAATCTACTGATAATAATTTTCAGATGAAAACATAAATTCGTTAATAATAGAATAAATGAATACTTCCTGTATAAAAATGGAATTATGAAATTTTGAAATAGGTTATTAGTTCCATCAATTCCTGAGAAAAAAAATTTGAACTATTAGATTATTCTCATAGCCCCAATTTCTCTATACACCCTGGTAATACCAAGATATATAAGGATATGAAAGAATATTTTAGGTGGGATAACATGAAGAAAGAAATTGTAGACTTTGTGTTAAGATTAATTTTTATAAACTAGTGAATTATGAGAGAAAAACTCTTATAGGATTCGTGAAACATCTAAATCTTCCAATCCGTAAGTGGGATGAAATTAATATGGACTTTGTAATTTGATTACCAAATACCACCAGAATTAATTATACGATATGGGTTATTATTGATCGCCTTACAAAATTGGTTCATTTTCCTGATATAAGAGAATATTTACATATTCAGAATCTAGAAATACTCAATAATAATGAATTTGTAAGACTTCATGGTTCAGCTTTATCAAATGTTTATGATTGTGATCTCTATTTTATATCAAAATAATTGAAGAGTCATTAGAAGTATTTTGATACTGATTTTAATTTCAATAATTTTAATCACCCTCAAACCAGTGTACAATATGAAAATACTATCAAAACAATGGAATACATCTTGAGATCATGATTACATTACATTCAAGGTATGTGGGATCACTATTTACCTTTTGTAGTGTTTTTCTACAATAATAGTTTACATTAAAGTATTCAAATGGGTCCATGTGAAGCATTATATAGAGAGATATGTCATATTATAACCTTTTGGGATGATGTTGGTGAGTGGAAACTTATGGGACCAATTTTTTTTTGAATATATATTGATAATGGAATGAAAAATTCAAACTAATAATAAATCATCTCAAGGTAGGAAAAATATTTATTTTTATAACCGAAGAAGGGATTTGGAATCTCATGTGGGAGATCATGTATTTCTGAAATTATATCCATAGTAGGGTGTCGTAAGGTTTTATGGGAAACGGAAATTTATCCCCAGGTATAGAAACCCATTTTAAAGTCTAAAAATAATCAGAGATTCAACTTACTGATTTAGAATTCCCCCATGTCTCTCAAAAGTTCCTTATGTGTTCTATATATCATTATTAATGAAGTACATTTCAGACCCACAGCATGTACTCACCTATGATGAAATAGAACTGAAACCTAATTTGTCTTACTATGAAGTTCCAATCATGATTTTTGACACAATAGGTCATGTATTGAAAATTTATTTGACTAGAGTAGAAATTTTTTTTGGGAGAAACCATAAAATGGAAGAATCAACATCAAAAGATGAGGGTGTTATGAATAGGAACCACCATAATCTGTTTACAAGTCTATATTCTAAAAAAATCCAGGTTTATATTTTTTAAGTATGGTGGAATATAACACCCCATAAATCTATTGTTAGTATCTCCTTAAATTAATTAAATTTATTCAATATCATATGTTGTGCATGACACCAATATCAAAGGACCCATGATATACTATTAACATTACTGTGGGAATATTAATGTGACTGTTAAGAATAATAATTTATCTATTTGAATAATAACCTCACCTATGAAATTATTAACCACATTTAGGTATCTCATTAATTAAAATATGATATATTTTAATAATGGAGTAAGTAAATAATATTTTTAAAAATGAGAAATTAAGTGTCGGTATTTTTTTGAAATAAAAATTTTTATTTATTAATATCTAATTTATATATTGATTAAAAATGAAATTTAATTTCATAAAATAGGTTTGAAATTAATAATTTTTATTTTAATTATAATATTGTTTTATGAGAGAAAAATTAATTTTTAAAAGTGCCATAAAATCGGTAAAAATATTAAAATCGGTATTTTTTGAATATATGAAGATTTTAATCAGAAATTAAATATATCATATTTGGAAAAAAAATTCATAAAATTATATTCGATTCTGAAATATACAGATTGAGAAATATTTTGAATTAATATTTGGTATTTTCTAAATTAGTTGAATTTTTTGGGAATAGTGAAATATGGTAATTTAGTGTATTGAACATTATATGTAAATAAATGAATTATTGAGTCATGTATGATTGATAGATGAGGTAATTTAATAACCCTAGAACACCCCAAGAGGGGAGTGGAGAAGAATAGAGTCAACATTTTCTTTTAATGTGATGGATATTTTTCCAACATTACTAGAAAATAGTTACACATGGCTGATGGGAATGCACTGAAAACAAAAAATCACTTTAAAAAATACATCAATTTTACCTGGTTAATAATTTGTGTATAATACAAGGTCCATATGATGATAGTGTATAAATTATACCGAAATCGACTAATCTTCACTGGATTTGGAATATATAATATCAGACAGTGTCACTCTCTTCCAGGCATGATACCTTTACATGATTTTAGGGATAACACACTTCATCACATAGAACTCTTTCAATGACCCCACCTAGAAC
This sequence comes from Viscum album, assembly GCA_963277665.1. Classification (NCBI taxonomy): domain Eukaryota; kingdom Viridiplantae; phylum Streptophyta; class Magnoliopsida; order Santalales; family Viscaceae; genus Viscum; species Viscum album. Next base: position 349,219,951 of record OY728135.1, read on the forward strand.
ACATATTTCGTTATGTATTACTCAATTTATTGACCTAAAAATATCATAATTATATTGGAATTAAATAAATTTTCTGGAATAGCACGAGTCACATCTTTCACCATGGACCAGAGTTAATACACATTGAAAACCCAGTTTATTGGAATACTGATGTTTAAAACTGCCTTTCGTGATGATTCTTCACAAAAAACACTCCATCATGAATTATAAACCATCATGGAACAAAATTCCTCTTTGATTCTCCCTGATCCATTTATGATAACCTGATTATCACAAAACATGAAATAATAAGAAACATTTTCCTCAGTGAAGATTAAGCTAGTGTTTTTGCAAAGCTCATGCTCGCATAGAAAACCAGACTCACAAAGATCCCAACCATAAACAATTCAGAGTTATTCTGGATTCTATATAATTTCTTATTTTTTTAGAATGATGTGGGGGTATCCTTATATTTATAGGCTCGTCTGTTAGTGATGCTCCATCACCTCTAGTGATTTCATCATATATTTCAAAAACATATTCACGACACTCCTCTAAACTACATTTTCATAAAATAAAAACCATTGTTCCAACATTAAGCACCCATTAGTTAAAACTCACATGAACTATTTACAATACATAGTCATAATATTAAACACTATTGATAGTATGGATCTGAAATAACAAACAAATGAATAAAATAATAAAAATACTCTATCAATGTTTTATAAATAACATCCCTTAACCTCACACCTTATAACCCTTAAAGATTCCATACGTTCTACAAAATTCCACTCCCAAGCCCCTTACCCATGTCTAATACATTTTAGTCTTATCAAAGTACCAAATCTATGTGTGATAAGGAGGTTCCCAAGGATATGATATTCAAGAGGTAGAGTCCCCCTTCTTTCTCTTTTAATTTATTTTCTATTACTCCTATATCAAATCCTAACCTCCCACACATGAAGTGTTATGGTGAATATTGTATGATTAATATATACCATAATTGAACTGTTTTAAGGTAATATCCATCAACAAATATCTCTACCACACCTTATAATTCTAAAAATGAAAACACCATTCATGAGGGATCGATTAACCACCTTCAGGGATGACGAGTTATCATTTTTCATTGTTTTCTTCAAGTCTAGTTATAAAACCATATTTATGGTTGAAGGAGATTAAAATATATATATTAAAACTAAATTATTGTTCTGTGACTAGAATATAATCATAAAATTATATAAATTGATCATAGTTCATGATTGTTTTAAAAACCACCAAAAAACTATACATTTTTTATTAATGTTTTATCTAATGAATTGTCCTCATACCATATAACCAAATGATATATGAGACCATTTAAACATATTTAAGTTAATTAATACTAAATAATTCCACTTTTTTATTTCTTTTTCTATTTTACTAGAACTCCCGTTATTATAAATAAGGTAACCAACAATAAAACAATAAAACAAATGTTCCCAAAATAATGAAATTAAGCATTAAAAACCACTAGAATGGACATAAATTAACATAATAAAATTATAATAATTAAACTATAAGTTAATAATTCTCTAAATTAAGTAACTAATTAATATAATGTGATAATATATTAAATTAGGTACTTTTTTGGAATCCCATTGGACTTGAGGTAAGGGACATTATCTCCATACAAATGACATTGAGACATACATGGTATTTTTTACACATTCATTTTTATGTGGTGCATCTACTACCCATTTGAGATTATTTTTCTCTTAAAATTATATTTCTATTAAATATCTATATTTATTTTATCATGTATATTATTATTTTCTATGATTTATACCATTTATACAAACAGTGTTTACCTTGAATGTTATGTTTATTGTGGATATATTGATAAATCTATATATTTTACTCAATATGTATATTTTGATATGGAATATTATTCATAGATTTAATCTATTATTAGATGTATGAATAATGTTTTGGTAATGTTGATGAGTTTTGGACTCGGTTATAGATAACCCCTTGATGTATCGATATGTCTCATTAGAATGAACCGTTTGTGATAAACATTTAATGTTTGTTTCCAAGAGGAATAAAATTATAATAAACCCACATATTTAAAATATCATTTGAAATTTTATGAAAGAAGTGTTTCATTTTACTGATACATGACATCCAATTGTTAATAATTTCCTTCATTTGGTATATAATTTTTACTATCCATTTGATATTGACCATGAAAATAATCTTGAATACATTTTTATTTCCAGTTTGTTGATTAAATAGATTTTATTATCATTTGTTTACCTTTCCATATTTATTATTCCTTTTTTTAGGTTTAGCTTATTATTGATTCATGATTCTTCTCTAATTTACCCTTACCAAGAATCTGACATCACCCTTTTGTTTTGTTTTCCTTCCTTGGGTTATGAATATGAAATCACAAAATAAGTGTCAAAGAAGTATTTTATTATCGCTTTTCATGATCTATGATCAAATATCAATGTTTTATGAGATCCATGTATATATCTAGTTCATAAATACTACTTAACTGGTCGATCATTGGTGATGTGGACTCTTGTATCAATTCCATTGTAATAAAATAATAACCAACTCTAGGCTATTAGGGTCAGTTTAGTTAAATGTCTAATTATTTCAATACCTATTTTTTGAAAAGTATTGATTTAAAACTATATTAAAAAGGCATTCAATTCATGGGACAAACCTACCATGAAATTGATATTAAAATGTAATTTTACGTTTTTTAATATGGTCTCTTATCACTTGTTGGTTTTATTCTAAATGGTTACTTTATTCAAAATGGATGTGTTGTTTTAGAAAGTAATTGTAATGGAAAAAATATTATTTCATTATTTAATTTCAAATTTTGGTGTAGTTTTATAATTGTTATTGAAATAGGGTTTTCATATTATGTAAAACATTTTTGTAATTCAAGGATCCTTTTGAAAGATCGACTGAAATGTTATAGGAAATGCATTTATAAATGGTTGAGACCCTCTTGAACACCATTTATTTATATTTTCTCGTCTTGGGTTGTAACCCTATTGGGTATTCTTTATGAAGATTTGCAGTTTGAGGTCCTCATTTATGGATTAATGTTTGGGGATTCTACATGTGAGGTTGTGTTAGGTGATTCATGGGTTATTTTTTAATTCATTTTTCTTATTGAATTTGAATGTGAGATTTATCACCAACTTACGTAATTATTATTGGGAATCCTAGGTAGATCATATGTGACATTGTGGAGGAAAACCCTAAAGAAATAATGGGTTTATAGGGTAATTTGTTTATATATACTCTGTCATGGATAGTCTAGAATGAGTAGAATAACTTTATGAAAGCGGTTGTTTTGATTCCTATTGAAAAATGTGTTCTAGGGATGTTATCTTTTCAGATAGTTCACTGTGGATTTTGGGGATGTGACGAGTTAGGTATTGCTTAATGAGGTTATTTTTCACCAATTTAGGCTTTTTTATTTATAGGGCTTGGGGATTATTCCCATGAATCTATATTCTTTTAGATTGTTTTGGGTAATTATTTTATGATTCAATTTTACATAAAGTTGTATATTTGACCATTAAATCAACTACAATATTGTAATCTTTGGATTGTGTTACCATGATTTCTAAGATTCTATGTGTGAGTTATATATCTACTTGTGTGTTTAGTTTTTTCTTTCTATTGGGAATAAAAATGGTACTAGGAATGAGATTAACCTCATAAGGGGTGAATTACCATATTTAGTGATTATGTAATTAAAAATCCTTCTATTTAACTATCTCATCATACCTTTACATATATTTAAATATTAATCCTAAGGTTCACATGGACTACCCTTTAAAAAGACATATTTTAGGTTCTAGGATCTGTTTTTCTAAGCATGAAAAAAGTAAAAATATAAATGAGTGTTTTCCTGATCACCCCCACTATGATACATCAAAGGATTATGCATCGAGATTATATCATGATCCATAATCTCTATAAATCTCACTTTTTAAAAAGTTTTATAAAAGGTCACTTCTATGCCTAGTCACACTACCTAACAAGGTTTATGTATAGATTAATACATCCCAAGGTTTACTCCTTTGAGAATTCCTTTATTAGATTACTATCAGTGGAAAGTATCACATGAAAACATTTTATGGTTGTGTAGGTACCTTCTCTAGAATCAATTATATTGATTTCATCATTAGGTATGAATTGACTTTCATCTGAACTACCTTTTACCACTCATTCACAATCATGGGAAACTCATTGATGTAATATATCATTTTCACATTTATATCATGTCATTAATAAAACTTCTCCTCATTGTAGACATCGATATCCAAAAATTATGAATGTAAATCCATTAAATGGTTTCTAAATATGCAAGATTTTAGCCCCTCACAAGAAAATAACCCTCTAATTCTCTTCAGTGAATTCATATCTTCAGGAAATCATATATTCCTCTATCTATATTCTCTATATTCTAGATATAGATGATATATATAGATAATCCTCCTCTCTTCATAATTTGTAGTTAGTATATGATTCTTGTCATGGTGAGGTTGTTTTCCCATCAATAGGACACTTCTCAAGATCAGTTATGGGATTTGAAAACATCACATAACTCCTTCATAATTCATTAACTATTTATCTCTATAACTTTTTAAAAATAAATGCTCATGGAAACATAGAGAACATCTAGTTGTGACCTCATGTGATGTTTTATGGAATAGATGCACCCATTATGAATCTTTTACATGGTGGTCAGTTCTAACATGCCGAAACCTTCAATTCATCAGACTTCACGGTAGAATATTAATTACTACCATGTTGTTGAATTTAATACCAAATGCCTCAAAATTTCCGGTCTACACACACTATGACATGAAAAAATATCTTTGATGAGATCCATATCACTCATGTGTTGTAACTCCACTATTAACAACACATGATTCTATGAATGATCTCTTCAAAGTACTTCACCACATAACTAGATACTAAATTGACACCACACTGAGGTAGGGTCTCCTTTAGGAATAGATAACCCTAAATAATTTACTTTTAATGAATTCATGCCCCCTATAGTTCATGTAAAAGCGATGGTGTGGAAATATTCTTCTCATAAAAGACTATGATGTATCCTTATTTACTACAATATGAACACCATGAAATCAATAGGGTCTCTAAAATTCCTCAAACTACACCTCAACAACAAGGGTTTTTTATATAGTGTATCTTGTAATCTTTTCATCCCACATTTGAGAACTCTATATATTTCCTCTGTTATATAAGAATTGTTTCTACCTCCAGTTAATAGATTCATGTAATGGGGTCCTCTCTCGACCTCCTCCACGCTACATCCATGTAATGTAAGACATTACATACATTTTGAATCCCTACAGCATGGACCACTACCTCTGTATTACTACCCTATGACATGGAACACTACTTCCATGTGCATACTTTCTACTGTGCATACTCATCTGCATCTTAGTGCCTCCGTGGATGGATGGATTTGTCTTTTCAAATGGTTGGTCGATATTTTATCCACATGTTTTTCATCCATATTTCTTTTTTGTCTAGAAATAGTTAACCTCTGTTTCACCATACCTTAAATCATTATAGTGTATTTATGTTGACTATGTAATGCACATATAATGGTGTTATTCTATATAATATCCTCTATTGTGTATCTAGATACACTGATTCTTAGTCCACTCTCAAACATCTCCTCTATAGAGTTGTTTATGATCTCTATGGTGTAGCTAGATAAACTTCGTTTACACCCACAATGAATACTACTATAATGCTTTCTTTCTTTTTTCATCCATATTCCACTCTAATGAAACAAACTCCATGAACATCACTTCTAGTATTCCTCCAAAACATCTCCACTAAGCCAATAATGACTCTAACAACACATTAATATGTATATATATGAATATTATTTTCAATTAAAAACATTGAAAATCATATTTATGATCAACCAATCTCATATGAAACACTTCAAAAGCATTGGTCATATTCAACTTGTTTTTTAAGAATGATGTTTTAAAATAATAATTATTGATTCATCGAGATTCCAAAAAAATTGGGTACAAAATTTTACCTAAATTATTGACCAAACTAATACCTTCTCATTATATCTATTCTCAAAAATTAAAACATAATTACTTTTGTATTTCTAGAATTACCCCATATGGAACCCTTCAACTCTTCAATCATCTTCAATATGTGTTCTAAATAATACTATTACCAAAACTCTAACTTATGTTATTGAAATACCAACATGAATCATTTTCATCAACCTTGGAAATCCATATTATTAGTTATTTATTCAATTTATAGTAAATAAAATAAAAATACTTTTTTTGATAAAAATATCCCCGTTTGGATTTTATTAAAAATAAAACAAACTTCTTCTCCCCCATGTACAATGTATATTTGGAAGTATATTATCCCATTTAACTGTTTCTTCCCTATATAAATATTTATTATCATCCCATTTATTTAAAATGAATCACAAAGGGCCTTTGGAATGATAATGATACATTAGAAATTAATTATATCAATGTGGTGATACACTTTTCTTATTTCCCCTCTTTATTGGATATAATATCATCTTAACATTATATGACCCGTAATGTAGAGAAATAATACCATAAATCACAACTCATCCTTAGGGTTATATTTTAAACTAGGATTTATTTTCTACCCTTGTAGTAAAAAAACTTCATTCTTTAGAATCAACCATATACTGATAAGAAAAATCCTTCTAAACCATATGTTATGCAGGCATATCAGCTTTCCTTATGTATTTTATCATGAAAATCACTGAGTGAATTTACTAATTTACACTCTATATTTCAATATACTCTAAGACCACTAATTTATAGATCATTATAGGAAAGATTATTTTTTATAAATAATAACATGGTTGTCTATGTCACTCATGAAGACCAAGAAACACATGTAATAGCATTGGGTTTTCCACTTTCTAAATACAATATATGATCAACATCAATCCATATCTAACCATTCATAAATAAAATTAATATACTTGGTTATGATAAATATACCATTTGATGAAGTAATTAATACCACTTGATATAAATTTTGGACCCCTTATTGAATGAGTTTTTCAATTTAATCAAATCACATAATTTTAGTTTCATGCACTTTAGCTCTTCATAGTCTTCAAAAACATATGATATATCCAGATATCATTTGATTTTCATCAAACCTCACTGTGATTTTTTTCACGCGAAAGCATTCGTTATATCACATGTTGGTGTAAATAATGGTGACAAATATTCTACTTGACAATATGTCTAATTATCATTACCCACTTGTTCTCTTCTAGTTCAATTATTCAGGTGATTTTAAAGAATGGTCACCCCATGGATTGTATTCCCACTTAATTTTTCACCTATTCAAAAATAGTTAGACATAATAAATAATATGTAGACTATGGAACCCAAAAGTTCCAAAAGTTATTGAATAGGGATGGTTACGATGAACCAAGAAATTAAGGAATAAGACAAGTTAAGATAAACCATCACATTACCATTTACCTTTCCTTTTTAAACATTCAAATTTCTAGAAAGGAATGAAATAACCTATTAAATTTCTTTATCATTACATGTAGTTGGAAAAATAATCTTCTTACCAAATTATATCCTTTTTTGATAACTATTACACACATACTTTCATGGATATTAATATTTCCATCATTCATTGTGTTGGGGTTTACCATAATTGTAAAATTCATCACACATGAAGAAGAGGCTTCTTGGTTTTCACCACTACTAGATCCCACATATGAATTTATTCTCTTTTTAATTTTCTTATTTTTCCCAATATTAGTTTATGTATTAAATTTAGAGAAAACACATTCCTTAACAATAAAGAGTTCTATCTTCCAGCACATCTTCCTTGGTGGATTCAACTTCACATTCTCTTACACATTTTTCAAAGCAAGAACAACCAATAATTTTTCTTCCGTATTTTACATTATTACTTCCAAGAGAGTTGTTGATAGCACTCATATTATGGTGATTGATAGACCATTTTATGAGGTTAATTTTCATTCTCTAAACCATTTAACTAGATTTATTACTTAATGGAACTTCTTCTAAGATAATAAATCTCCTAGAATGTCATATGAGTGGATTTTCTTTATTTAGATTCCTTAACCATCAATGAATTTTTTCAATTTTGATACTTTTCCATGTGATTATGGTCAGAAAAATTAAAATATATACCATGATAATCATTCAACATGTGTTCTCTCCTTGAATGAGATATTGGAATCGCTGATGTTCTCCTAATATGATTGGGCATGTTGAATTTGAGACATCAACCTGTGATTCTAAAAAGTATTCCATAATAAAATCTTTTTAGTTATTTAAACCATAATTGAAGTACAATTAAATTTTCATATAATTTAAAATTACATAGATATCTAAAATCATGTTTCCTCTTCATCAGTGCATAAGTTGAGGTAGATTTTGAGGGGTCTTCATCTTCTGAACAGATGTGTCCATCCTCTCATCAAGGTCTCTTATTTTTATACCGTTCTCTTTTAATTGGGAAGCTATTACATTAATAATTGAAGTAAAATTAATTAATTTTTTTTAAATTTTATTAATTTACTATTTGATTGGTATTATTATAACCTCAAACACTATATAGATTGTCATTTTATTTTTAAGATACTGGGAAAGATCTTCAACCATGTCACTTTTTTCATTCATCATTATTCCCATTTTATGCACACTAAAATTCATTGACAATTATTCATCCATTAATATCTTATTTTAATTTTAAAAATATATAATAATTGATTATAATACTCATTTAATAATACTCCATTGACCTTTATTCGAATTTCCTGATCATTCTATGTAATAGTAACATATTTTTCTACATTTTCATCTCTAGAATTACATCTCCGTTTCATTCCCATGTGGGAGACTGAAATTTCACATAATTTTTCAATATGACGGTTAGAATAAGAATTATTACATATAATTTTTACCTCTCCTGGAGATAAACACATCATGTTGAATTCTTCATTATTTTATTCTTCTATCCTTTCTCATTAGTCACTTCTCACTTGTCCTTTCTTCTGTGACAATAAAATATTCCAATTACAGCCACATGTATTTAGAGAACATGCAATGTTTAATATTTATTTCCATTTATTCCTTGATATCTTCCTATAATTACTCTTTTTAATGAACCATAAATTGACATATTTTATTGATATGTTTCAATGATTCCTCCATATGTGGTCAACAGAAAAATTCCATTTTCAACCACTTGTCATGAATGCCAAGAGACCCTTATATGATTAAAATGAACTCCCTTCTCCATTATTTGATATTATTTATATAAATTATGTATTTATTCAACATGGTTTCCATATTAAAAACAACTTTTCAACAGTGGAATAATGTTTAACATGTCGGCATTTTTCACATCGGTTCTATATAATCTATGTGCAATGATTTAATGATCGATATATCACATCGGTTATTTTATAACTGATGTGATATATCGATCAGGATCCATATTTTACATCGGTTATTTTATAACCTATGTAAAAAATACGGAGAATAGATTTTTTATGTCGGTTATTGTATAACCGATGAGAAAATCATATCTGGAGCGCCTTTGAATGTCGGTTATAAAATAACAAACGTGATAAAGGTATAAGGACCGCACTTATTTCATACATAATCGTGAATTTAATCAAGAAAACACTTCATTTTACATTGAGGATCATTTCAAGTTTAGAGCTTTAGAGAATTAAGACAAAACATTCATAACATTACACATTGTTACAAAGTGGATACCATAAAATCAGTTTCCATTTTCCTCAGAATATAAAACATTAAAACATAAAACAAGACTCCTTGAAAATTCTTAAACATTTAACATGTCTTCATTCCTTGTATTACTCATCCATTAACCTGTGAAAATCATTTAAAAACTTGGGATGATCACAAAAGCTCAGTTTGGTATGAAAAAGAAGGAAAAATCACATTAGTCCATGAATACACATGACGTATGAAAAAATTTTCAAAAGTCATGCTTTCCACCCAAAAACTCTTACTTAGCGTAACATGAGATTTACACAAGATCCACACAAACATAATTATAATCATAGAGTTATATTGGGGTATTACTTGCATAATCTTGTAACCATCTTGGCTACCTTAAAATTTGTAACCCTCACGGCTACCTTACTTTGTGTAACCATCACAATTACACTTGGAGTAACCCTATGGCCGACCTCAAACATACTCATACCCAATGCATTGGAGGGAAATATAGGTCCCACCCTTCATCATAAACAATGCCCAATAACCAAAACACAATCATAAAACATAAATAATAGCATAAAAACATTGCCTTTGAATCTTATAAAACATAATTTTAAAAGAGGATTTTAGAAGAAAAGTCCCTTATAAACATCATATTCATGAAGTGAGGATTAATAGAGTGGATGTAATATGTATATACTCTGTAAATACACATATTGAAACATAATATAAACAAAACCCATCACACAAACAATTTAAATAGCTCATAAATTATAAAGTAGAATGTTAACCCAAAGAATGGAAATCGGGTTAAGAATTCCCTTACAACAATGTGATCGGTCGAATCATATGACCAGAACATAATAAATATAAATTGGATCATTGAATAACATGAATATAAAGAGAATAATGTTGTTATATATATCAAATGACAGTATACATATTCCACATACAAGAAATAAGCAGCAAACGACTAAAATCTCACAAAATGAAAGTGAGACGAGGAACCCCTTACAACTTTGTAATAAATTGATTTGTATGACCCAAAATTAATGATTGTAAAATGATAAATTGAATATCATAAAAATAAATATATTCATTATATGAGACAATAATTGGCAGTATACATACACTATACAAAGTAATAATTGTGATTACAAAATATCTCACAAAAATGGAAGTGAGATGAAGAAACTCTTACCTTAATCATGTCTTACTTCAAACTTGTTAAAACATCCTGTATAATGGTTAAAATACTGTTATTAGTATTTTACAGAAATATTTTCATGTTTATAACATCTTATATGGTCATTTCATAACCTCATTTCACCCCTTATTTGTTAGTATTTTGTTCCTTGCATTATTTTGGGTGAGTTCTTTTGTGATTTTCATGATCGGTTCATGATGAATCATTCTTGTTGATTGGAAGTGAAACTCCAGAATTGGAAAGGAGTAGTATTTACATATTTCCAGTACCATAAATGTTACCATTTAACACTTTGATGCTTTATATTATGATGATTAATAAGTTAAAACATTAATTATGTTCATTTAGATCATTTAAGTGGTTCTTTGATAATTACAACTTCATTTAGTCTTATAAATTTGAATCATGAGTACAAAAGAATTACAGAACCTCATATGAGTCATAAAACATATATTATAACCTGGTTCAACCATATAAATGGTTTCATGACCATACTTGAAAGAATTAACGGAAATTAAAAATACATCGTCCATGATATCGGTAATTCGACACAAATGGAAAATGTTTTTTGATTCTTTAAATAAGTGGGAGAGGAGAGGAATAATGATTTGTAATTTTCCTTAAACATGAAAACATCCAGAATATACATTATTCTGGAGATTTCAGGCCTCTTGGATAAGAGGGGGTGAGGAAAAAAGAAGAAGGAATCATGAAATAAAGAAAACATGAGAAATTTCTTACAAAACATTCTGCAGCCTAACAGCGCCTCTTAAAATTTCATAAAAACAAGATTGATGATAGGAATGGAATATCTCATCAATCATACAAAATTTGGACATTAAGGGGAAATATTTAATTAAATATCCCAACAAAATACAAAGGGGAAGGAAGAGAATAACATAAAATGGAAGAAAAGAATGAAAATGAAAGAGGATGTTTACCTCTTGATTTCTTCTCCTTGAGATCCTCCTTAAGGGCTATGGTCTTGGTCTTTTGGTGAGACCAGCAGCTCTAGGACGTGGGGAAGAAGATTGGGGAGGTAATTTGGAAGAATTTATACAATTCTCAAGAATTGAGAGGTGTGGGAGGAAGAGGGGAGTGAGGGTGGTATTTATAGTGGAGGAGGGGAGGTTTTTTAGATTATTTTAATCATTATTATAATATTTTTATCAAGAATATGAATAATCTCAAAACAAGTGGCCCTAAATAGTGATAATATCATTTGATTTCTATGAAAGTCGCCTTGCATCACTTACGATGTCATAAATAGTGCATATTTACTAATAAATTGATTATACGGTATTTTATCGTATTTCACTATTCACTGAAAATTCAAGAGTTTCAGAAAAATACCATAAATTTACCCCTACCATTTTTCGACGTGTAGAATTCAAAAGTGAACTCCATTTTTCAAATATAATTTTCTAAATATTATTAATTTAATTTTTAAATAAGGTCACAGTTAATTCGAAAAATAACAATATTGAAGTGCAATTAGTTTTATGTGACATTGGAAAATTAATTAAGATCCCATTATCCTATTGCCATGGGAAAATAAAATAATATTATTATTTACTATTCATGAGGTCATATTACTATTCATATTACTATTCATAAGGGCATGTTACTATTCACCAAAAAACAAGTTTGTTTCATCAGACTCTAAATAACATACTGAACACAATTGTAGATGACAGTGTCTTGAAATTCAAATCATAGAAGAAATAAAATTATGTTTAAAGGATACTTATAAATATATAAGACAAAATTTGAAGCATTTTCAATTTATTTTTAGAAAAACTTGGGATGTTACATTATCCCCACCTTCTTGAAATTGCGTCCTCACAATTTTATTTACTTATTAAACAAGTGAGGGTACCTTGATCAAGGTGTCCAATCGGTTTCATCATCATCTTGTTCACGTAGGTAGAAGTCCCATGCATTACAACAATGATTTAGAGATCCTTCAAAATCATTTTCTTCCTCCATCCAAATACACCTCGTACAACATGGGTCATATGGGTGTTTACAGAAAAACAGTTTTGGAAAATAATCATGTATGACCTATAATTCCAAAACATCTGATAAAACATGATTTCTATAAAATAGTCAGACCGAAATTGAGTTGAAACATTATATTATTGGTCCTTTTAAAATACCATAATTATGTGATGTGAGACTATATTTTAAAAGAAAATACAAATAGGTTGCACAAGGGTCTCCTTCCTCAGCACCATTTTTAAAATCATAATATGCTTCAAATTCTTGTGATTAGGTAAAATATTTGAAAATACCATTATAATATTTACCATTCTTGAAATTATGTGAATATTGTGAAAATAGTATTTGTCTAAAAACAACCCATGATCCACGATGGTATCGAGGTATAGTGGAGGTGTTTGATATCTCAAACAGTTTCTTGCAAGTGAGTTTCATGTTAGAAAAGGTTTCAATGTCATCTCGACAAGACTTTGCAATAATTATTACACGAAAGTCATCGGGAAGAGATAGGAATGTCATTTGAGATCCTCCTCCTTCCACTTGTAACTGAATTTCATTAATCTGAAAAGTTATAAAACAAGGATTTAACATAAAGAATAGACATACAGAATAATAGTATGTTTAATGAAAACTTATAATCCCTAAAGTTGTCTAAACCTTTCCTTTGATACCAACTATAAGGACCCGCACTTATTTCATAAATAATCTTGAATTTACTCAAGAAAACATTTCATTTTAAATTGAGGATCTTTTCAAGTTTAGAGCTTTAGAGAATTAAGACAAAACATTCATAACATTACACATTGTTACAAAGTGGATACCATAAAATCAGTTTCTATTTTCCTCAGAATATAAAACATTAAAACATAAAACAAGACTCCTTGACAATTATTTAACATTTAACATGTCTTCCTTCCTTGTATTAGTCATCCATTAACCATTGAAAATCATTTAAAAACTTGGGATGAGCACAAAAGCTCAGTAAGGTATGAAAAAGAATGAAAAATCACATTACTCCATGAATACGCATGACGTATGAAAACATTTCAAAAGATATGCTTTCCACCCATAAAATATTACTTAGCGTAACATGAGATTTACACAAGATCCACACAAACATAATTATAATCATAGAGGTATATTGGGGCATTACTTGCATAATCTTGTAACCATCTTGGCTACCTTAAAATTTGTAACCCTCACGGCTACCTTACTTTGTGTAACCATCATAGTTACACTTGGAGTAACCCTATGGCCGACCTCCAACATACTCATACCCAATGCATTGGAGGGAAATATAGGTCCCACCCTTCATCATAAACTATGCCCAATAACCAAAACATAATCATACAACATAAATAATAGCATAAAAACATTGCCATTGAATCTTATAAAACAGAATTTTAAAAGAGGATTTTAGAAGAAAAGTCCCTTATAAACATCATATACGTGAAGTGATGCTTAATAGAGTGGATGTAATATGTATATACTATGTAAATACACATATTGAAACATAATATAAACAAAACCCATCACACAAACAATTTAAATAGCACATAAATTATAAAGTAGAATGTTAACCCAAAGAATGGAAATCGGGTTAAGAATTCCCTTACAACAATGTGATCGATCGAATCATATGACCAGAATATAATAAATATAAATTGGATCATTGAATAACATGAATATAAAGAGAATAATTTTGTTATATATATCAAATGACAATACACATATTCCACATACAAGAAATAAGCAGCAAACGACTAAAATCTCACAAAATGAAAGTGAGACGAGGAACCCCTTACAACTTTGTAATCAATTGATTTGTATGACCCAAAATTAATGTTTGTCAAATGATAAATTGAATATCATAAAAATAAATATATTCATGATATGAGACAATAATGGTCAGTATACATACACCATAAAAAGTAATAATAGTGATTACAAAATATCTCACAAAAATGGAAGTGAGTTGAAGAATCCCTTACCTTAATCTTGTCTTACTTCAAACTTGTTAAAACCTCCTGTATAATGGTTAAAAGACTGTTATTAGTATTTTACAGAAACATTTTCAAGTTTATAACATCTTATATGGTCATTTAATAACCTCATTTCACCCCTTATTTGTTAGTATTTTGTTCCTTGCATTATTTTTGGTGAGTTCTTTTGTGATTTTCACGATCGGTTCATGATGAATCATTCTTGTTGATTGGAAGTGAAACACCAGAATTGGAAAGTAGTAGTATTTACATATTTCCAGTACCATAAATTTTACTATTTAACACTTTTATGCTTTATATGATTATGATTACTATGTTAAAACATTAATTATGTTCGTTTAGATCATTTAAGTGGTTCTTTGATAATTACAACTTCATTTAGTCTTATAATTTTGAATCATGAGTACAAAATAATTCCAGAACCTTATATGAGTCATAAAACATATATTATAACCTGGTTCAACCATATAAATGGTTTCATGACCAGACTTGAAATAATTAACGGAAATTAAAAATACATCGTCCACGATATCGGTAATTCGACACAAATGGACAATGTTTTTTGATTCTTTATATAAGTGAGAGAGGAGAGGAATAATGATTTGTAATTTTCCATAAACATGAAAACATCCAGAATATACATGATTCTGGAGATTTCATGCCTCTTTGATTAGAGGGGGTGAAGAAAGAAGAGGAAGGAATCATGAAATAAAGAAAACATGAGAAATTTCTTACAAAAAATTCGGCAGCCTAACGGCGCCTCTTAAAATTTCATAAAAACAAGATTGAGGATAGGAATGGAATATCTCATCAATCATACAAAATTTGGACAGTAAGGGGAAATATTTAATTTAATATCCCAACAAAATACAAAGGGAAAGGAAGAGAATAACATAAAATGGAAGAAAAGAAAGAAAATGAAAGAGGATGTTTACCTCTTGATATCTTCTCCTTGAGATCCTCCTTAAGGGATTTGGTCTTGGTATTTTGGTGAGACCAGCAGCTCTAGGACTTGGGGAAGAAGATTTGGGAGGTAATTTGGCAGAATTTAGACAATGCTCAAGGCTTGAGAGGTGTGGGAGGAAGAGGGGAGTGTGGGTGGTATTTATAGTGGAGGAGGGGAGGTTTTTTATATTATTTTAATAATTATTATAATATTTTTATCAAGACTATGAATAATCTCAAAACAAGTGGCCCTAAATAGTGATAATATCATGTGATTTCGAAGCAAGTGGCCTTTCATCACTTATGATGTCATAAATAGTGCATATTTACTAATAAATTGATTATACGGTATTTTATCGTATTTCACTATTCACTGAAAATTCAAGAGTTTCAGAAAAATACCAGAAAGTTACCCCTACCATTTTTCGACGTGTAGAATTCAAAAGTGAACTCCATTATTAAAAAATAATTTTCTAAATATTATTAATTTAATTTTTAAATAAGTTCACAGTTAATTCGAAAAATAACAATATTGAAGTGCAATTAGTTTTATGTGACATTGGAAAATTAATTAAGATCCCATTATCCAACTTCCATGGGAAAATAAAATAATATTATTATTTACTATTCATGAGGTCATATTACTATTCATATTACTATTCATAAGGGCATGTTACTATTCACCAAAAAAACAAGTTTGTTTCATCAGACTCTAAATAACATACTGAACACAATTGTAGATGACAGTTTCTTGAAATTCAAATCATAGAAGAAATAAAATTATGTTTAAAGGATACTTATAAATATATACCACAAAATTTCAAGAATTTTCAATTTATTTTTAGAAAACCTTGGGTTTTTACAAAAGGAAACCTCGGTGATTTTAAAATCGGTTATAAATAAACTAATGTGATAATGGAAAGCTCAGTACTTTACCACGTCGGTTATTAAAAATCCAACGTTATGAAGCCAATCTCATCAATTTATCATGTTAGTATAAAGCGACGTTTATCACCTCAGTTATTTTATAAATGATGTGATAAAATATTTTATGCACCGAATATTAAATAACCAATGTTATAAACATTAAAAAAAGTTGTTTACCATGTTAGTTATTAAATATCCTACGTGTTATGTATTTAAAATTATTTATCTCACCCCATATTCAATCATTCGGTTTCCTTCGATCGGGTGACATGCAACTTATCTCTCTTGCGTGGAAAACCTAGAAATGATTTGTCAAAGTCGTTCCCTCCATTATTTTTTTCCAAAATAATTCATTATATTTAATATTATCAGATCTATCAGGTTGAATCACAACACCCATGAAAGCATCACATGATTCTTTTTCAGTTTTGATTTTTCACAATGCCCTAAAATAATTTTTCGAGATGTTATTTTTCATTGATCTTGAAATCATGATATGTTTCATAGTGTTCATATATATCCTGCTAAATTCATTTCTCTAAAATATACCTATGGAAGTGATAACATGCATGTTTACAATTTGTTTCTGTTCTATCATGTGTGTGTGCGTATACATGGGGTTTCCAAGGGCATGGGGGTGTGCAAGTGGGTGGGGGTGTCCAAGGGGGTTGGGTGGGCTGTCCAGTGGGATGGGGGTGTCCAGGGGGAGCCAAAGGGGGTTAGGGTGGCGTTCAGGGGGGGTGTGGGGGCTTTCTTAGGGGGTTGTGGCTGTCCTTGGGGGTGTGGGTGGTGTCAAAGTGTGTGGGGGTGGTGTCTAGGGGGGTTTGGGGGCCCTCCAAGGGGGTGGGGGCTATCCAAAGGGTGGGGGTTGGGGGTTTCCAGAGGGTTGGGGTGTCCAATGTGTCCATGGAGGTGGGGGCAGTCCATGGGTGTGTGTAGGGGGTGTCCAAGGGGTGGGGGTGTCGATGGGGGTGGGGCCTTTCAAGAGGGTTTGTGGTTGTCTAGGGGATTTTCCAGAGGTCTAGGGGTCTCCATGGGGTGTCCAAGGGTGTAGGAGGTAGAGGTGGTGTCCAGGAGGGGTGGGGTGTCCAAGGGGTGGGGTCCATCTAGATGGGTGGAAGCTATCCATGGGGTGGGGGTGTCCAGAAGGATGGGGATGTTTTCTAGGGGGTGGTGGTGTCCAGGGGGTGTCCAAGGGGGTGGGTGTGGTTTCCAGGGGTGGGGGTTCTATCCAAGGGGGTGTTGGTGTCCAGGGGGTTGTCCAATGGTGTAGGGTGGTGTCCACGGGGGTGGGGGATAAGTGTCAGTTGGGATTGAATATTGCATCTTGGTTTGTGAGATTATTAAATGATGATTGTATTGTTTCATGGATATTAGGCTATAATTTATTAGTGTTGTTTAAGGTTATGGGGGTGGTGTCCATGGTGGTGGGGGTGGTGTCTAAGGGGGTCGGTACAGTCAATGTATGGGATTTACACTATGATTTTTATGGATTCATGAATTATGAAATGACGATATGTGTTGGAATATGATCCTATTTGGTTATATATATTTTTACCAGTCATAGACTATGAGAAAATTTTTGGTTATGGGGGATACCATGTCATGGTTTTTAAAGATGCATAGTTTTCCTGACCCCATTGTGTCGTGATGATAGGCTTTACACTGTGATTTTATCCATCCGAGTTTTTATTTTAAATTTGATTTGATTCCCAGTTTTACTCCATTTTCCCCAATTTTCTATCAACCATTTTAGGCCCCTTGGTTTTCTGGGATTCAATGAAATTTCTTTAAATAAGATACATATTCCATGTTCTCCTTCTTTTATTCTTTTTTTCATCTTCATCCACTTCATCTTCTCCTTAAGTCATTCTATTATTAGGGATATTTAGTCATATTTAAATTTGTGGTTTAATAGTAATCGATGTGTTCTACGGTTATTAGGAGGGGTGGAGGGGGTGTCCAAGGGGTGGGGGATGTCTAGAGGGGTGGGGGCTGTCCAGGGTGTAGGGGATGTCCAGAGGGGTGGGGTCTGTCTAAGGGGGTGGTGGTGTCTAGGCGGTGTCCAAGGGGGTGGGGGTGGTGTCCAAGGGGGTGGGGGTGTCCAGGGGGTTGGGGTTGACTAGTGGATGTGTCCAAGGGGGTAGGGGTTGGGTGGTGTCCAGGGGGAGAGGGTCCAAGGGGGTGAGGGTGTTTTCTAGAGGGGTGGGGGAAATCCAGGGGTGGGGGATGCCCAGAGGGGTGGGGAATGTCCAGGAGGGTGGGGGCTATCCAGATAGGTGGGGATGTCCAAGGGGGTGGTGGTGTCCTAGGGGTTTCCAAGGGGGTGGGGTGGTTTCTAGGGGTAGGGGTTGTCCAAGGGAGTGGGGTGGTGTCCAAGGGGGGTGGGGGTGTTTTCTAAGTGGGTAGGGGTGTCCATGGGGTGGGGGTGGTGTCCAAGGGGGTGGGGGTGTTTTCTAAGTGGGTAGGGGTGTCCAAGGGGTGGGGTGGTGTCCAAGGGGGTGAGGTTGAGGTCCAAGGGGTGGGGGTGGTGTCCATGGGGTGGGGGCTCTCTAGAGGGGTGGGGTCTATTCACAAGTTTCAAATTAATAGGATCAGTGTAATGGTCAGTAGTGAATGTATACATATTTTAATATTTATACTTCATATTTCGTTTTTATGGATGGGTGAATTTGGTATCTAGTTTCACAAGGATGTATTCTGTGTGAATCTTAATAAGAAATGATTCATGATAAATTTAAATCAATTATATATAACTATAATTTCTTTTTTAAAATCATATTCAAGCATATTTATTTAAATACGCATAGATTTGTTTCATATTTCAAATTCTTTCTAAATTCAAATTATGTTTTTTTTCATATAAACATGTGTTAGTCTAATCATAAAAAGATGTATAATTTTGATATTTTTTGTAGGTAATAATGAGTCGAAGTTGTATTACGGCACATAAAATGAGAAATGAATATAAGGAAGGTGTTAAGGCCTTTTGGAAATTTTCTAAACAAAATGTTCCATGGAGGGACATTTTTTCCTGTCCATGCCTGAAATGTTTGAATGTAATGAAGCTGAAAAGTACAGAGATAAAAGATAATTTGATTTGTCATGGTTTTAATCTGAGTTACAGCCGTTATATTTGGCATGGTGAAACTGGATGGAATGTCACTGATGATGATGATTCTCAAGATGGTGACTCTGATGGAATTGAAGAAATGATGTGTGATATTGTAGTAGAACAAATTGGGATAGAACCAACAGTTGTGAATCTATATGGTGATGCTGAGAAAACCATTGTTTCCTAGTTGTAAAAATTTTACAGTTTTTTCAGCAGTGTTAAGATTGATTAATCTGATGTAAAAAATTGGATTGAGTGACAGATGTTTTACAGAGTTTCTAAAATTGATGAAATAAATTATTCCAAAAGATAATTATCTTCTAGATTCAAATTAGAAGTCGAAGAAATATTATACTTGATTGGATTGGTACACAATAAAATACAGGCCCCTCTGAATGACTGTATTATATATAGGAAGGAATACAGATTTCTATCATAATTTCCTAAATGTAGAACATAATGGTATAAGGTGAAATAAAAATCATATGATGATGTAGATATTAAAAATATCCCTTCAAAGTTATTTTTGTATCTTCCTATAATTCATCGTTTCAAATGTTTATTTAAAAATTCACATGATGCAAAAAGGATACGAAGGAATGTTGATGAGCAGTTATGTGATGGAAAAATATGTCATCTAGTTGATCATCCACAATGGAATAAAATTTATGAGCAGTATCCTATATTTTGAAATGAAATTAGAAATCTCATACTAGGGTAGATGGAATGAATCCATACCGAACCCTCAGTAGCACACATTGTTCATGGCATATTTTTTGGTAATTTACAACCAATCTCATTAAGTTTGTATAAAAAGAAAATATGTCATGTTGAGTATAATGATCTATGGTGCGAAGCAACCCTGAAATGATATTGATGTTTTCTTGTCACCCTTTATTGATGATTCAAAACTTTTATGGGAGGAGGCTATTAGGGTGTGTGATTCTAATAAAATGGAATATTTTCAACTACTTGAAGTGCTTATGGTCACTATAAATGACTTCCCATCTTATGGAAGTTTTTATGGATATAGTGTTAATGGGCATAAATCATGTCCAATATGCAATCAACATACTTCATACTGTCAATTGCACCATGGGAGGAAACAGTGTACATGGATCATCGAAATTGTTTGCCTATGGATCACACTTATAGAAGACTAAAAAATGAATTCAATGGCTCATAAGAATTTGATATTTCTCTAAAACCTTTATCCCTTGATCTATTTTTTAGAGGGTGGAAAACCTTTATATGACATTGGGAAATTAAAATAAATCTTGTAATTATAGACATATTTGGAAGAAAAGGTCAATATTTTTTGAACTGCCATATTGGAGATATCGTGAAGTTAACCATAATATTGATGTCATGCACATGGAGAATAATATCAATGATAGTTTGATAGGAACATTTTTATATATTAAAGGAAATACAGAAGATGGTTTAAATGTAAGATTAGAAATACTATTAATTGGAATACATTTGATGTTACCTCCCACTCTTAATAGTTGATGAACATTTCTTCCCCCGGGTAGTCATACATTATCCAGGAGAGAGAAAATTATCTTTTCCTAGTGTCTTCATGATATCAAAGCGCCTCAAGGTTATTCTTCAAATGTAAAAAATTTTGTCTCATTGAAGGACTTGAGGTTGATAGGTATGAAATCTCATGATTGTCACATCATGATGCAATAATTCCTTCCTGTTTCCTTGCGTGGAATATTTCCCATCCCTGTCAAAAAAACTATAATGAAGTTGTGTTATTTTTCAATTCTATTTGTAATAAGGTGATTAAGGAGAATGCTTTGAACATTTTGGAAAAGGATTCAATTTTTTTACTCTTTCAATGGGAAATGTATTTTCCTCCAACTATTTTTGATATAATGGTGCATTTAATTATTCATTTGGTTTGAGAAATAATATTTTATGGACCTGTATATCTTCGTTGGATATATCCTTTTGAATTGTATATGAAAATATTGATGGGGGTATGATAGGAATCCATATTGACCTAAGGCCTCCATTATTTTAATGTATATTTCTGAGGAGTTTTCACTGTTTTTTATGAACTACATGGATGTGGCACAGCACATACATTGGCATCTATCTCGCCATGAATGAGTGATTAATGAGGGAAAGGTGATTCGTGGCATGAAATTCTAATCATTGTCAACTGAACAGATGAAGAAGATAGAATCATATATCTTGAATAACATATATGATGCTCAACCATATATCACACTGTATATTAATGAGTTGAAAAAATTTCAACCAATGAAGAAAGAAATGTGGATTTTTAATGATCACAACAGAACATTTTTTCATGGTTTAAAAAGACTTTGATTGGTAGATCAGATGTATCAAAGAAATTAAAATTGGTAGTGTGTGGTCCATTTTTAAATCTGATAACATGGTCTGGTAATGACATTAATGTCTAGACATTTCATACGAAAGCTCAGGAGAATAGAAGTGCAGTTCAAAATAGTTCTGTATTGGTGTTTGTAGAAGGAATTCATTTTTTGAGTGCTAAAGACAAAACCCAATTTCAACATCAAGTGCATATTATGGAGTGATTTAAGACATATGGGAGGATGATTACTATAATATTATAGTTCTTGTTTGTAATGTTAAATGGTTCATTGGTAAAAATAGTGTCAGACATGATGAATTTGGAATGACAGTTGTTAATTTGGATAGATTGTAAGACACAACTGATTATTTTATAATGGGAACACATGAAAAAAAATATTCTATGTATTACATGAATCAAATACGCACTGAGATATTGTTTAAAAAAACAATATGTTGGTGAGCATGAACTTGATGAAATTGCAGATCTATTTGAGATCCCTACTTCCAAGGAATGATTAACAAAACATAATGATGGGCATGTTGAAGACATGGTTTGTGCCATAAGGAAAGATCGCAACGAAAGAATTTGTGAAAACAATCCATTTTTACATTCCTAAAATTACAGGTAACATTTTTTTTATTTCTTTTTTATAATTATAAATGTCATAAAATGTTATATATTATATGTTTTTTTATTAAAACTTGTATTAAAAAAATATGTATAAGTTTTTTATTGTTTTAATTTTTTTAGTTTACATTATCTTGTTTACCGTTACATGTAGTATATATCTACTATTTTTGTTTAGTGATAATTACTTTACCATGTTTACCATGTTTACCAGGTTTACCATGTTTTCCATTTTTACCATCTTTACAATTGTTTAACATGCTTACTATATTAACCATGTTTACTATTACATAACTTAGTACAATTTTCTATTTTCTGTTTACATTAGTATTGATATATTTGAATTTGTATATTGGTGAACTAATGATTGTTTTTTGAGTGGAAGGATAATGATAGTGCAATAATTTGATCAACCACGTGATTCTGGAGATGAGCATATTGGTCATACCTCTGGGGATGAACATTCACATGCTCCTCTTGATCTTCCCCAATCTTCATCATGTGCACCCATTACGACAAATAGTTCAAGACTTGGTAAATGTGGGTGCACACGATTACCAAAATTATCACTTGCTCGTACGTAGGATCTGAGGATACTCATTGAGTTTGATGGGGATGATATTCCTAGAGGTCCAAATGCAAAATATTTCAAGAGTTTTGTACCAACTAAGGGTAATAGCAAAGTAAGAATTTTGTATGATGACGGGAGAAGTGTGGACAAAGCGCTAATCTCTCAGTTGCGGGAGACGATTTTGGTAAGATCTTTTGATATTTTTTACATGTTCTTTAAATGATTTATGTATATGTAATATGATTAACCTATTCTTTATCAGATGAAATTTGGTATTCCTAACACTAGATGAGTCAGGAAGAAATGGTTATCGATGGCTCCCAAGATATGGAGGGATTTTAAATCAAACCTCTCATCTAATTTCATTTTTGGGTCATAGGAGTCTTGATAATCCATGTTGTATATATCATTTAATATATGAATACACATGGAGATAGTTTGTTGAAATTTGAAGAAAAGATTCAATTTTTTAAAGGGTAGTGTAATTTTTTTAATATTTCTTATATAAATGATCTTATTAATGTTTAGTAAATGATTTTTTATTCTTAATTAATGGAAAACAAGAAAATCTCATCCAGAGATCCAATCTAAAAATGTATACCATCATAGTTTATCTCGGGGAGGGTATACATTATTATAAGAACAAATGATGGGAAAAATTACAAAAACTAGGAGCTAAGTCTTCAAGCTCTCTAGAGGTGGCCCCTCCACCTCCACCAGTAGCCTCCACTCCCCCACCTCAGCCAGTGGACCCCATTTTTTGTCATACCCCTCCACTGCAACTTTATATTTATTTAGTGTCATATTTTGATGATCCTAAACATCATACAGTTGCATATGGGTTGTTATAATGTATAAGAGATACAGTTTATCATCAACAATTAGATGCAGAGAATCATAGGGTCACTATACAGAATAGTATAGATAAATCAGCTTGAGTACCATTACCTACGGATGAGGTGATGATAATTGGACATAGTATCGGCCATTTTTAAATTTGGCCACCCATACTTCTTATACTCATTACCATAGAGGTATATATGTAATATCTTTTGTTTTATTTTTTTATTAATAATTTTTTATCATTTGAAAACTAATATATTTTTCAATTTATTTTTACAGGAATAAATCAAAGGTAAAGAAATATTGTATAGACAACAAAAAATACAAATGGCTATGAAATTAGATACAGATTCTTGTATTCTTGAGAGATTTCCATGATATTAGAATGTCTTGTCTGATCATTATGAGTTTCCAATGGAATATCAAGTTTGTGGATGTGAAATAACTTTGGGGATTGTGAAAGCAGATTTCATGGAGCTTGTTACTAGAGATATGTTGGGCATCAGTGTGGTGAAATCATTCCAAATGTTTGTCTTCACACCTTTTCCATGCATTATATTGATTAAAAATATATAATTATGTCCATTTTTAATTAGGTATATTTATAAAAAATTTGAGGAGAATGAGAGGACAGATGTATATGAATTCATGGACCCACATTTGATTTCCCCTAAAGTATGTGCATTGGATGAAGAACAATGAATGATTTATATTGCTGAAAGAATTCAACAGAATATTTTCCCACAATGTTGGATGATGACTTTTTTTTGATAGGTATGAAACAAATCTCTCTCAAATAGTTCATTATATTTTAACATAAAAAACCACTAACCTTAAATTTTCTTTTATCAGTTATCATTGGATGTTAGATGTTTTTCCCATGGGAGAAATCAATTTATTGTATATGCTCTGTCCATGGTGATGTGTGGGAAAGTTTTAAGAAAATTTTTTAAAAGTAAGTTTAAATTTATCAATAGTTTTATATATTATAATAAATTTTAAATTTATCCCAATCATATTATTTTCTAATAGGGGATGGGTGTAATTTTGAAAAAACCCAACGAAAAGGATTGGTAAGATCAAATATATAAATTTAATGGTAAATATACATTTATAATTTTTACTTTTTTATTTATTACATAATAATAATATATTGATATTACACTCATTCAATTATAATTTTCATGAACAACAAGGTGACATCGAATGTGGATATTATATGTTAAGATTTATGTATGAAATAAAAAAAACTGGAACAGTTGATAACTTCGACCTGGTAATATTTCCTTTTAAAAATTTCTATAATATTTAATTTTATTTATTCATTATACACATTAATTAATATCCTTTTAATATGTATCTATTTGATGACCCTCAACCCTATAGTGCTAAAGACGTCAAACACTTACATGTGGAATGGTCAAATTATTTTACAAGTTTGATTGAATTTTAGTTGTTTGTAGCATAAAATGTAATTTTGAATATTGTCATTGTAATTGTGTACTTGGTAGTCATTTAGGTTGGATTTAGTTTTTTTAAGTTGACATTTTATGATTTAAATGTTATATATACAAATGTTTAATTTTTCTCTACTTCTTGTTTTGGTCTACTTATGATGGTTTTTCTGGTATGGATTCTGGTCTGGGGGGAGGGGTTCTAAGGGAGTGGGGGTGTCCATTAGGGTGGGGTATCCAAGGGTGTGGGAGGGATGTCCGATGAGGTGGGGGGTGTGTAACACCCGAGACTTTTATGTTATATAAATCATCAAAGGAATCTTTTTCTACACAACACTTGCTTGTCTTGCTTTACACGCAATCGCGACCTTCCTCGATAGCTTTCGTCGTACGCAATACCGAGTTTCACTAAATAACAATATGCTATTAAAACTAGCCGTTATGAATAGTAATAACCACTTTTTGAAATTTTATAAATTTTATTTTTCAAAATGGACTTCATTTTTGGACTCAGAATATCAAATTTAGCCTAAGGTGAAATTTTGGTACTTTTCGGATAACTTTAATATTTTGATGAATAGTGAAAATTACTAAATTTTAATTAAAAACAACTTTTTTAATCAAAACATTTAATAGTGATAAATTATGAATTTGAGTGGTTTTAAAGTATATTTAGAATATATTTTTACCACTTAATATAATGTTGGTCATTGGACACAATGTTACAATTAAACCGAACATAAACAAGTGTCAATCTTTTGATAGTTATTATCTCTTAAAAACACGCTTTTTGTTTTGACAGCGGGAATTAATTTTAAATTAATTTCTGCCACTTGTGTGTTTTGAATTTAGAAAAATGGATTCCATATTTGGAATCAGGATGTTCAAATTGTGTAAATAGGTAACTTTTATTTTTAGACATTTTGAATAATTACTGCGGTAAATATTTTATTTACCATGGTTAAGGGTAAATCCGGTAAATAAGGGTTAAACAAATAATATTATAATAATATTAAATTACCCTAAAACGTGTATTAACCCTATTTGTTGATACATGGTCGACCATGGGCATCTTTGGGTCGATTTTGGGACCCCATTGATCCACTTGTAAGTGATAATGACACTTTATTTTAATTAAGTTAAAATGAATACAAAAATGACACAAGCATATATCTTTTAGAAAAACAATTGTTACATAGGGTTATATATGTTGGATTTTAGATTATAAATATTCATTAAAAAGATAAAACGCTTTCCTACATAATGGTATTTTATTTGTAATTTTTAGACTTTAAATAATTTAATTTATTTATGACACAATGATGATGCAGTAATTATCTTATTAATGAAATATTGACATAATTGATGTTATAAACACCAAAATAAATGTAATTTAAGACTTTTTATGAATTCCACTAATTTTCTAGGTTACGATGATATATTAGTGTTGATTTAATCAACTTGGTTTGAACATATAATTCTGTTATGACTTTCACAAAAATCATATATCAAATAGTGTCAAAATTGACACAAAATAGTTTTTAAATCAAATATTATATTATTAATTGTTATTGTATTCCTAAAAATCTAAGGTTCGGCCAAATGACTTAGATAAGGATATATATTTTAATAATAAACAATTTGGGGTTCGTGTGGCATGTTATAGTAAGTGTATTAACCATATAGTGAAAGAAAACAAAAAGACATGGTAAAAGTTAAATTATTTAACTTAGAGTTAAATCTAATTGATAAGGTTAAAATAATACCCTAAACTTGTCTAAATCCTATTGGTTGATAGGATTTCGACCCTTCCCCACTTTATCTTCGAAATAAGACCCTTTTGAACCATTATAAACCGATTTTGACTTTAATATAAAATAATATTTTGAGATATTCCTAAGGTGCCCCTCTCCTCCCTTATAAAAGGGCACCTCCTCCCCCTCCTCCTCACACCAAATTGAGCACCCAAGCTCGGCCAACCCCTGCCATTTTCTCCTCTCCACTTCCCTAGAATAGTCCTATAGGTCCTGTTCTTCTCCAAAGGCCACTCTTAGTTCCTTAAGTGGAGGATTCAAAGAGGCGTTCCAAAGAAGAGGTAATATCCATTACCGATCTTTTCAATTTCTTTCTTCTTCAACTTCTTCTTCTTTAGTTGTTTCATGATGAAGTAATAACATCAGTACTACTTACATACTGATATGTTATTATAAATATGAAACAACCCTAATTCAACTTCTATCCATCCTACGGAAAAATGAAATCACCGCGCGTGCGTACGTACGGAATACCGTCTCCACGCCGTGGTGTAATCTATTTTTCCACCATCACTTTACAAGGATGGGTATAATGGTGTAATGAGTAACTATTTATGATTATTATAAAGTAATATTGATACTTAAATAATATATATATAATCCAATACATTTCCACGATCATAGGAACGATATCATCACTCGTGCGTACGTACGGAATACCGTCTCCACGATGTGATGCGACTCGTTCTACATGATCATCATTACATAGTAATTATATAAATGAATTGAATGAATAAATATGATATATGTTACACTAATAACATTCTGGATATAAGGTATCTATAACCTTGAAAGAAGAATAAGAATTTATTCGGCAAAACACGCGTAAGAACAAAAGGCAATAAAGACCCGAGTAACAAGTAACAATGAAATATTACTAACAAGAAGCTAAGAATATGACCATATATTATATCATATCAATATGTATGATTCTGGAATAAGTCAATAACATTATTTAAACCATTATACAGGAGCTTCGGACACATACAAGGCAAATTGGACCTAAGGTAAGGGAAATATCACAATCTCATTTTTATCCGAGATTGTTTATTCGTAAGTATTTACTGGGGTGTATTTTATCATCCACATCCATGTTTCATCAATATGTAATATTATTTCCATCCACCTACAATTGTTTAAATCCATTTTTACCCTTCGGTGATTTTTTAGTAATATGTATGAAAGGAATCTTTTGTCGTTTTTCGTACGAGGTACTTTTTGACTTTTCCGACAAAAGTACGAAGAATGTTTTTTTTAACTTATACGGAATGAATGGATTTTTAAAACATTATTTCCAAGAAGATTCCTTTACAAGTTTTCAAGTTTATTTTTAATCAACTTCTTTTATTTTAAAGTTGTATGACATGTTATGAAAGGAAAAATGTTTTTGAAGAAGAAAGGATATTTTCCTCAAGAATGGAGTTCAAGTGTTTTATCAAAATTATTTTCCATCTAAGATAATAAAGGGTTCTGTTTTTATCCCTATTATTAAATTGATTTGATCATGTTGTGATGGAATTATTTTTATGAATTCCTTTATCTTATATGAATTGTTTTATGATGTCATGTTGTTTAAGAATCCCATTTTTATTACATGGGTTATGTGATGATGTAAGATTTATGATTATGTGGCACACATAAGAAAGGATTCATTATAAGATGGGTGGGACCTATATCTCCCTCCAATGCATTGGGTAAAGATTTTATATCTCATGAGATAGACATGGATGGAACGGAAGGTTATTTCGGTTCAGTGATACAGGACTGAAACGAGGAGTGAACTCGGTTCAGAAAGGGACTTTGTCCACTAAGATAGTCTTGGAAATGAGTCATGACTAACAAGAAATGATTTTCCATGATTATGTGTGCATGCCACAAAGTTTCAAGTTTTATGTTATGATTATGGGGATCTCATTTTCACTTCTATGATTTATTCCATGTTAAGATATTATGATCTCTTTTGCAGGTTTTGATTTTCAAAAAGATATGATATGATTTTTATTTCCTTTATTTGCCCTTGCTGAGCATTTGAGCTCACCCTTTTTTGTTTTCTTTTCCCCAGGTCAGGAAGATGGATATTAAGTAGAATATGCTAAAAGGGACCCTAGATATGATGAAATAAATGGGAGACACTGTAGAATATTTATGAACCAGTTGTTTATGTTTCCCAGTTTCTAAAGACACTATACCTATACGGTTTTTTGTGGTTTTGTCATATGTTGTAATAAGTGTGCTTCAATTTTGAAGTATTAACAATGTATGTAAAGTATGGGTCGTTATAGTTGGTATCAGAGGAAAGGTATAGTCAACCTTTGGAAACTAGGATGTGAAAGCCCTAGTAAGAACCCTAAGGATAAGTCTAAGCATAGAACACAATCTTAGTGTTTTAGAAATGTCCTTGAATAACCTAGGATAAGACCTTAAGCATGAAAATTTTATTCTTGAATTATGTGGTTTTCCTATTATAATTAGTGTTGCTCACACTATTCCTCTTGGTTTTAGTCAATGGCTGGAACCCGAAGGAACCGTGTTAATGCGGAATGCGATGGGCAATGCAATGATTGTCCCCCTGAGCAACCAAACGATATGGGAGCTGGAATGCAAAATCTTGTATCCATGCTCACACAACTTTCTCAAGCTATGAATCATGCAGGACTTCCAAACGAGCAAAGGAAGGAGCAACATTCTGTTGAATCCTTCATGAGGCAGCGTCCACCTTCTTTCAGTGGGTCTACTGATCCATTAGTTGCTGAACAATGGATTAGTACTACTGAAAAGATATTTTCAGTTCTTCAATGTTCTGAACATGATAAAGTCATCCTAGCAGTGTATCGTTTGGAAGGAGATGCTGATCAATGGTGGAATCTTATTAAGAATACGAGGAAAAGGGATGAAATTGAGTCTATGGAATGGGACGAGTTCAAGAACTTATTTTTCAATAAGTACTTCCCTCGTATTCTCCGAACAAAGATGGAGAAAGAGTTCCTTGAACTGAAGCAAAGGGATGATGAATCTGTTAGTACCTATGAAGCAAATTTTACAAGACTTGCAAGGTACGCTTCTGGTATTATTATCCAACCTGAGAGTAAGATCGATCGATTCTTTAGTGGCTTAAAACCAAGTCTTCGAAGGGCGTTAGCCATAAGGGACTTCAACAGCTACGAGGAAATCGTTCGATGTGCTCTCAAAGTCGAGATGGAGATTGGAGTAACCCATCAGTCACATGGGTTTGATAAGAAGAGGAAGATGGAATTCAAAGGAAACTCTAAAGAGCACACTGAAAAGAAGATGAACTTTCCCTTATGCTCAAAGTGTGGAAAGAAACATGGAGGGAGTTGTCTTAAAGGGACAAGTAGATGTTTTAAATGTGGAAAGGAAGGTCATCGGGCATTTGAATGCCGTGATAATGGGAAGAAGATGTCTAATGACGCAAACAAAGGAAGGGATACACAGAATGAACCTACTACACTTCAATGTTTCAAGTGCAAGGAGATGGGGCATTATGCCAATCAATGCCCAAATCCAAGGGTTGATGATGATGGTCGACGTCAACAAAATCTTAAGGCTAAAGACAAAGGAAAGTCACATGCAATTTCTATCAGCGATGTGGAGTACGATAACGAAGTGGTGAAAGGTACACTTACCATCCACTCTAAAGTAGAAAATGTTTTATTTGATTCTGGATCCACCCACTCTCTTATTTCTGAAGAATTTTCTAAGGGTATCACCGTATTACCTCAACAATTAGATGTTGAGTTAGATGTGACAACACCTAATGGCACATCAATCGCATCAAATGTTTATAATTCTTCTCCGATCGAAGTTTGTGGGAAAGTGCTTCCTGAAAATCTTGTGATCCTTCCTTTAGTAGAATTTGATGTGATTCTTGGCATGGATTGGCTTTCTCTACATGGATCTCATATCAATTTCCAAAGAAGGGAAGTCACATTTCATATTCCAGATCAATCTACGATCGTCTATCAATGCAAGGATGAACATAACCTTCCAGTGGAAATTCCTTCCATCTTATGGGTCATGATTCCACTAAATGAAGGTTATTTATCTCAAATGGTTGGAGAGAAACTTACGATTAAGAATATTCCCATTGTATGGGAGTTTGATGATGTCTTTCCGGAGTAATTACCAGGTCTTCCACCAAATCGTGAAGTTGAGTTTTCAATAGAACTCGTACCGGGTGCTTTGCCTATTTCAAAGACACCTTATAGAATGGCCCCAATTGAGTTGCAGGAATTGAAGAAGCAACTCCAAGAGAATCTTGATAAGGGATTCATACGCCCTAGTGCGTCACCTTGGGGAGCACCTGTTCTATTTGTTAAGAAGAAAGATGGATCAATGAGACTCTGCATTGATTATCGAGAACTTAACAAGATCACGATCAAGAACAAATATCCTATCCCACGCATTGATGACTTATTTGACCAACTACGCGGAGCTCAATACTTTTCCAAGATTGATCTTCGTTCAGGGTATCATCAATTAAGGGTCAAAATGGAGGATATACCAAAGACGGCTTTCCGTACAAGGTATGGACACTATGAATTTATAGTGATGCCATTTGGTCTTACTAATGCCCCTGTTATCTTCATGGATCTAATGAATAGAGTCTTTAGAGACTATCTTGATCAATTTGTGGTAGTCTTTATAGACGATATTCTTGTCTATTCAAAGAGCAAGGAAGAGCATGAAGATCACTTGAGAATTATATTGAAGACCCTGAGAGAGGAGAAGCTTTATGCCAAATTTACCAAGTGTGAATTTTGGCTTCAAAAAGTTGCATTTTTGGGTCACATAATCTCAAAAGAGGGGATATCTGTGGATCCAGCAAAAACAGAGGTTATCGAAAGATGGTCGAGACCAACAACAGTAACTGAGATCCGACGGTTTCTTGGTTTGGCTGGATATTATCGACGTTTTGTAAAAGATTTTTCACGATTATCTAATCCAATCACCAAGTTGACTCGGAAAGGAGTTAAGTTTGTCTGGACAGAGGAATGTGAAGAGAATTTCAAGGAGTTGAAAAGAAGGTTATCCAGTGCACCTGTGCTCACACTGCCTTGTAGTGGAGAAAGGTTTGTGATCTACAGTGATGCATCCAAGAAGGGATTGGGGTGTGTTCTTATGCAAAATGATATGGTGATAGCTTATGCCTCACGACAGTTGAAAATCCATGAGCAAAATTACCCAACACATGATTTGGAGTTGGCTGCGGTAATCTTTGCATTAAAGATTTGGAGGCATTACCTTTATGGTGAAAGGTGTGATATTTATACTGATCATAAAAGTTTAAAGTTTATTTTCACACAAAAGGAGTTGAATATGCGTCAAAGAAGATGGTTGGAGCTGATTAAGGATTATGACTGCTCAATCCATTACCACCCTGGGAAAGCAAACAAGGTGGCAGATGCATTAAGTCGACAAGACCATGCTAGTTTATCCATGATGAGGATCACAAAAGATCCAATATTTATGGATTTACAAAGGATGGATCTTGGAATTATAATGGAAGGGGAAAAATCTTATCTTTCTCAAATGAATGTTCAACCATCTATACATGTGAATATTAAAGAGGCATAGAAAGAAGATGTCAAGTTACAAAAGAAGGTGAGAAATGTTCCTGAATTCAACCTTGATTGTGATGGGATAATAAAGTTCAGGAATCGGGTTTGTGTTCCTTCCATCCCCGAATTAAAGAAGGAGCTGCTGGATGAGGCTCATAGTTCTTCATTCTCTATTCATCCTGGAAGCACGAAGATGTATAGGGACCTGAAAGAGTACTTCTGGTGGGATGGCATGAAAAGAGATGTTGCTGAATATGTCTCTCGATGCTTGGTTTGTCAACAAGTTAAAGCTGGGAGACAGAAGTCTAAGGGGATGTTACAACCATTACCCATACCCGAATGGAAATGGGAAAACATCACTATGGACTTTGTCACAGGACTTCCTAAAACATCCAAAGGCAGTAATGCTATCTGGGTCATAGTTGATCGTCTTACAAAGTCTGCACACTTCATTCCTATTAGAGAGGATTTTTCTCTAGATCAGCTTGCCAGGATATATGTAAAGGAAGTGGTAAGATTGCATGGAGTACCACTTTCTATTATATCTGATCGGGATCCGAGATTTACCTTGAAGTTCTGGCGAAGTCTTCAGCATACTCTGGATACAGAGTTGAGTTTCAGCACTGCTTATCATCCCCAGACAGACGGTCAGTCTGAGAGAACAATTCAAACCCTAGAAGATATGTTGAGAGCTTGCTCTATGGATTTCAAAGGAGGTTGGGATCAACACCTACCTTTGGTGGAATTTTCTTATAATAATAGCTTTCACTCCAGTATTCAGATGGATCCTTATGAAGCTCTCTATGGAAAGAAATGCAGGACTCCAACTTGCTGGGATG
This sequence comes from Viscum album, assembly GCA_963277665.1. Taxonomy (NCBI): domain Eukaryota; kingdom Viridiplantae; phylum Streptophyta; class Magnoliopsida; order Santalales; family Viscaceae; genus Viscum; species Viscum album. The sequence continues at coordinate 349,254,041 of OY728135.1, forward strand.
AAGTTGGGGAAAGAAAGCTATTAGGACCTGATCTCATTGATGAAATGGCAGAAAAGGTCAGATCTATTCAACAACACATAAGAGCAGCTCAGAGTCGACATAAAAATTATTCCGACAACCGAAGAAAAGACCTAGAGTTTGAAGTGGGTGATAAAGTGTTCTTACGAATATCTCCCTGGAAGAGGGTTATGAGATTTGGAAAGAAGTGGAAGTTGAGCCCTAGATATATCGGTCCTTTCGAAATACTGGATCGTATTGGGAAGGTAGCTTACCGATTGGCGCTTCCACCGAATCTCTCTCAAGTTCACGATGTGTTCCATGTATCTCTCCTGAGAAAGTACATACCTGATCCTTCACATGTACTCAGCTCAGAAGTTGTACCGCTGGAGCAAGATCTTTCTTATGAAGAACAGCCGATAGAGATTCTGGATCGTAGTGAAAAAGTTCTACGAAACAAGACCACTCTATTAGTGAAAGTTTTATGGAGGAACCACCAACTTGAAGAAGCTACTTGGGAGCTTGAGGATATGATGAGGGAGAAGTATCCTCATCTGTTTGTTACAAAGTGACGAATTTTGAGGGCGAAATTCTTTTTAAGGGGGGTAGAATGTATCACCCGAGACTTTTATGTTATATAAATCATCAAAGGAATCTTTTTCTACACAACACTTGCTTGGCTTGCTTTACACGCAATCGCGACCTTCCTCGATAGCTTTCGTCGTACGCAATACCGAGTTTCACTAAATAACAATATGCTATTAAAACTAGCCGTTATGAATAGTAATAACCACTTTTTGAAATTTTATAAATTTTATTTTTCAAAATGGACTTCATTTTTGGACTCAGAATATCAAATTTAGCCTAAGGTGAAATTTTGGTACTTTTCGGATAACTTTAATATTTTGATGAATAGTGAAAATTACTAAATTTTAATTAAAAACAACTTTTTTAATCAAAACATTTAATAGTGATAAATTATGAATTTGAGTGGTTTTAAAGTATATTTAGAATATATTTTTACCACTTAATATAATGTTGGTCATTGGACACAATGTTACAATTAAACCGAACATAAACAAGTGTCAATCTTTTGATAGTTATTATCTCTTAAAAACACGCTTTTTGTTTTGACAGCGGGAATTAATTTTAAATTAATTTCTGCCACTTCTGAGTTTTGAATTTAGAAAAATGGATTCCATATTTGGAATCAGGATGTTCAAATTGTGTAAATAGGTAACTTTTATTTTTAGACATTTTGAATAATTACTGCGGTAAATATTTTATTTACCATGGTTAAGGGTAAATCCGGTAAATAAGGGTTAAACAAATAATATTATAATAATATTAAATTACCCTAAAACGTGTCTTAACCCTATTGGTTGATACATGGTCGACCATGGGCATCTTTGGGTCGATTTTGGGACCCCATTGATCCACTTGTAAGTGATAATGACACTTTATTTTAATTAAGTTAAAATGAATACAAAAATGACACAAGCATATATCTTTTAGAAAAACAATTGTTACATAGGGTTATATATGTTGGATTTTAGATTATAAATATTCATTAGAAAGATAAAAAGCTTTCCTACATAATGGTATTTTATTTGTAATTTTTAGACTTTAAATAATTTAATTTATTTATGACACAATGATGATGCAGTAATTATCTTATTAATGAAATATTGACATAATTGATGTTATAAACACCAAAATAAATGTAATTTAAGACTTTTTATGAATTCCACTAATTTTCTAGGTTACGATGATATATTAGTGTTGATTTAATCAACTTGGTTTGAACATATAATTCTGTTATGACTTTCACAAAAATCATATATCAAATAGTGTCAAAATTGACACAAAATAGTTTTTAAATCAAATATTATATTATTAATTGTTATTGTATTCCTAAAAATCTAAGGTTCGGCCAAATGACTTAGATAAGGATATATATTTTAATAATAAACAATTTGGGGTTCGTTTGGCATGTTATAGTAAGTGTATTAACCATATAGTGAAAGAAAACAAAAAGACATGGTAAAAGTTAAATTATTTAACTTAGAGTTAAATCTAATTGATAAGGTTAAAATAATACCCTAAACTTGTCTAAATCCTATTGGTTGATAGGATTTCGACCCTTCCCCACTTTATCTTCGAAATAAGACCCTTTTGAACCATTATAAACCGATTTTGACTTTAATATAAAATAATATTTTGAGATATTCCTAAGGTGCCCCTCTCCTCCCTTATAAAAGGGCACCTCCTCCCCCTCCTCCTCACACCAAATTGAGCACCCAAGCTCGGCCAACCCCTGCCATTTTCTCCTCTCCACTTCCCTAGAATAGTCCTATAGGTCCTGTTCTTCTCCAAAGGCCACTCTTAGTTCCTTAAGTGGAGGATTCAAAGAGGCGTTCCAAAGAAGAGGTAATATCCATTACCGATCTTTTCAATTTCTTTCTTCTTCAACTTCTTCTTATTTAGTTGTTTCATGATGAAGTAATAACATCAGTATTACTTACATACTGATATGTTATTATAAATATGAAACAACCCTAATTCAACTTCTATCCATCCTACGGAAAAATGAAATCACCGCGCGTGCGTACGTATGGAATACCGTCTCCACGCCGTGGTGTAATCTATTTTTCCACCATCACTTTACAAGGATGGGTATAATGGTGTAATGAGTAACTATTTATGATTATTATAAAGTAATATTGATACTTAAATAATATATATATACTCCAATACATTTCCACGATCATAGGAACGATATCATCACTCGTGCGTACGTACGGAATACCGTCTCCACGATGTGATGCGACTCGTTCTACATGATCATCATTACATAGTAATTATATAAATGAATTGAATGAATAAATATGATATATGTTACACTAATAACATTCTGGATATAAGGTATCTATAACCTTGAAAGAAGAATAAGAATTTATTCGGCAAAACACGCGTAAGAACAAAAGGCAATAAAGACCCGAGTAACAAGTAACAATGAAATATTACTAACAAGAAGCTAAGAATATGACCATATATTATATCATATCAATATGTATGATTCTGGAATAAGTCAATAACATTATTTAAACCATTATACAGGAGCTTCGGACACATACAAGGCAAATTGGACCTAAGGTAAGGGAAATATCACAATCTCATTTTTATCCGAGATTGTTTATTCGTAAGTATTTACTGGGGTGTATTTTATCATCCACATCCATGTTTCATCAATATGTAATATTATTTCCATCCACCTACAATTTTTTAAATCCATTTTTACCCTTCGGTGATTTTTTAGTAATATGTATGAAAGGAATCTTTTGTCGTTTTTCGTACGAGGTACTTTTTGACTTTTCCGACAAAAGTACGAAGAATGTTTTTTTTAACTTATACGGAATGAATGGATTTTTAAAACATTATTTCCAAGAAGCTTCCTTTACAAGTTTTCAAGTTTATTTTTAATCAACTTCTTTTATTTTAAAGTTGTATGACATGTTATGAAAGGAAAAATGTTTTTGAAGAAGAAAGGATATTTTCCTCAAGAATGGAGTTCAAGTGTTTTATCAAAATTATTTTCCATCTAAGATAATAAAGAGTTCTGTTTTTATCCCTATTATTAAATTGATTTGATCATGTTGTGATGGAATTATTTTTATGAATTCCTTTATCTTATATGAATTGTTTTATGATGTCATGTTGTTTAAGAATCCCATTTTTATTACATGGGTTATGTGATGATGTAAGATTTATGATTATGTGGCACACATAAGAAAGGATTCATTATAAGATGGGTGGGACCTATATCTCCCTCCAATGCATTGGGTAAAGATTTTATATCTCATGAGATAGACATGGATGGAACGGAAGGTTATTTCGGTTCAGTGATACAGGACTGAAACGAGGAGTGAACTCGGTTCAGAAAGGGACTTTGTCCACTAAGATAGTCTTGGCAATGAGTCATGACTAACAAGAAATGATTTTCCATGATTATGTGTGCATGCCACAAAGTTTCAAGTTTTATGTTATGATTATGGGGATCTCATTTTCACTTCTATGATTTATTCCATGTTAAGATATTATGATCTCTTTTGCAGGTTTTGATTTTCAAAAAGATATGATATGATTTTTATTTCCTTTATTTGCCCTTGCTGAGCATTTGAGCTCACCCTTTTATGTTTTCTTTTCCCCAGGTCAGGAAGATGGATATTAAGTAGAATATGCTAAAAGGGACCCTAGATATGATGAAATAAATGGGAGACACTGTAGAATATTTATGAACCAGTTGTTTATGTTTCCCAGTTTCTAAAGACACTATACCTATACGGTCCTTTGTGGTTTTGTCATATGTTGTAATAAGTGTGCTTCAATTTTGAAGTATTAACAATGTATGTAAAGTATGGGTCGTTATAGTTGGTATCAGAGGAAAGGTATAGTCAACCTTTGGAAACTAGGATGTGAAAGCCCTAGTAAGAACCCTAAGGATAAGTCTAAGCATAGAACACAATCTTAGTGTTTTAGAAATGTCCTTGAATAACCTAGGATAAGACCTTAAGCATGAAAATTTTATTCTTGAATTATGTGGTTTTCCTATTATAATTAGTGTTGCTCACACTATTCCTCTTGGTTTTAGTCAATGGCTGGAACCCGAAGGAACCGTGTTAATGCGGAATGCGATGGGCAATGCAATGATTGTCCCCCTGAGCAACCAAACGATATGGGAGCTGGAATGCAAAATCTTGTATCCATGCTCACACAACTTTCTCAAGCTATGAATCATGCAGGACTTCCAAACGAGCAAAGTAAGGAGCAACATTCTGTTGAATCCTTCATGAGGCAGCGTCCACCTTCTTTTAGTGGGTCTACTGATCCATTAGTTGCTGAACAATGGATTAGTACTACTGAAAAGATATTTTCAGTTCTTCAATGTTCTGAACATGATAAAGTCATCCTAGCAGTGTATCGTTTGGAAGGAGATGCTGATCAATGGTGGAATCTTATTAAGAATACGAGGAAAAGGGATGAAATTGAGTCTATGGAATGGGACGAGTTCAAGAACTTATTTTTCAATAAGTACTTCCCTCGTATTCTCCGAACAAAGATGGAGAAAGAGTTCCTTGAACTGAAGCAAAGGGATGATGAATCTGTTAGTACCTATGAAGCAAATTTTAAAAGACTTGCAAGGTACGCTTCTGGTATTATTATCCAACCTGAGAGTAAGATCGATCGATTCTTTAGTGGCTTAAAACCAAGTCTTCGAAGGGCATTAGCCATAAGGGACTTCAACAGCTACGAGGAAATCGTTCGATGTGCTCTCAAAGTCGAGATGGAGATTGGAGTAACCCATCAGTCACATGGGTTTGATAAGAAGAGGAAGATGGAATTCAAAGGAAACTCTAAAGAGCACACTGAAAAGAAGATGAACTTTCCCTTATGCTCAAAGTGTGGAAAGAAACATGGAGGGAGTTGTCTTAAAGGGACAAGTAGATGTTTTAAATGTGGAAAGGAAGGTCATCGGGCATTTGAATGCCGTGATAATGGGAAGAAGATGTCTAATGACGCAAACAAAGGAAGGGATACACAGAATGAACCTACTACACTTCAATGTTTCAAGTGCAAGGAGATGGGGCATTATGCCAATCAATGCCCAAATCCAAGGGTTGATGATGATGGTCGACGTCAACAAAATCTTAAGGCTAAAGACAAAGGAAAGTCACATGCAATTTCTATCAGCGATGTGGAGTACGATAACGAAGTGGTGAAAGGTACACTTACCATCCACTCTAAAGTAGAAAATGTTTTATTTGATTCTGGATCCACCCACTCTTTTATTTCTGAAGAATTTTCTAAGGGTATCACCGTATTACCTCAACAATTAGATGTTGAGTTAGATGTGACAACACCTAATGGCACATCAATCGCATCAAAAGTTTATAATTCTTCTCCGATCGAAGTTTGTGAGAAAGTGCTTCCTGCAAATCTTGTGATCCTTCCTTTAGTAGAATTTGATGTGATTCTTGGCATGGATTGGCTTTCTCTACATGGATCTCATATCAATTTCCAAAGAAGGGAAGTCACATTTCATATTCCAGATCAATCTACGATCGTCTATCAATGCAAGGATGAACATAACCTTCCAGTGGAAATTCCTTCCATCTTATGGGTCATGATTCCACTAAATGAAGGTTATTTATCTCAAATGGTTGGAGAGAAACTTACGATTAAGAATATTCCCATTGTATGGGAGTTTGATGATGTCTTTCCGGAGGAATTACCAGGTCTTCCACCAAATCGTGAAGTTGAGTTTTCAATAGAACTCGTACCGGGTGCTTTGCCTATTTCAAAGACACCTTATAGAATGGCCCCAATTGAGTTGCAGGAATTGAAGAAGCAACTCCAAGAGAATCTTGATAAGGGATTCATACGCCCTAGTGCGTCACCTTGGGGAGCACCTGTTCTATTTGTTAAGAAGAAAGATGGATCAATGAGACTCTGCATTGATTATCGAGAACTTAACAAGATCACTATCAAGAACAAATATTCTATCCCACGCATTGATGACTTATTTGACCAACTACGCGGAGCTCAATACTTTTCCAAGATTGATCTTCGTTCAGGGTATCATCAATTAAGGGTCAAAATGGAGGATATACCAAAGACGGCTTTCCGTACAGGGTATGGACACTATGAATTTATAGTGATGCCATTTGGTCTTACTAATGCCCCTGTTATCTTCATGGATCTAATGAATAGAGTCTTTAGAGACTATCTTGATCAATTTGTGGTAGTCTTTATAGACGATATTCTTGTCTATTCAAAGAGCAAGGAAGAGCATGAAGATCACTTGAGAATTATATTGAAGACCCTGAGAGAGGAGAAGCTTTATGCCAAATTTACCAAGTGTGAATTTTGGCTTCAAAAAGTTGCATTTTTGGGTCACATAATCTCAAAAGAGGGGATATCTGTGGATCCAGCAAAAACAGAGGTTATCGAAAGATGGTCGAGACCAACAACAGTAACTGAGATCCGACGGTTTCTTGGTTTGGCTGGATATTATCGACGTTTTGTAAAAGATTTTTCACGATTATCTAATCCAATCACCAAGTTGACTCGGAAAGGAGTTAAGTTTGTCTGGACAGAGGAATGTGAAGAGAATTTCAAGGAGTTGAAAATAAGGTTATCCAGTGCACCTGTGCTCACACTGCCTTGTAGTGGAGAAAGGTTTGTGATCTACAGTGATGCATCCAAGAAGGGATTGGGGTGTGTTCTTATGCAAAATGATATGGTGATAGCTTATGCCTCACGACAGTTGAAAATCCATGAGCAAAATTACCCAACACATGATTTGGAGTTGGCTGCGGTAATCTTTGCATTAAAGATTTGGAGGCATTACCTTTATGGTGAAAGGTGTGATATTTATACTGATCATAAAAGTTTAAAGTTTATTTTCACACAAAAGGAGTTGAATATGCGTCAAAGAAGATGGTTGGAGCTGATTAAGGATTATGACTGCTCAATCCATTACCACCCTGGGAAAGCAAACAAGGTGGCAGATGCATTAAGTCGACAAGACCATGCTAGTTTATCCATGATGAGGATCACAAAAGATCCAATATTTATGGATTTACAAAGGATGGATCTTGGAATTATAATGGAAGGGGAAAAATCTTATCTTTCTCAAATGAATGTTCAACCATCTATACATGTGAAGATTAAAGAGGCACAGAAAGAAGATGTCGAGTTACAAAAGAAGGTGAGAAATGTTCCTGAATTCAACCTTGATTGTGATGGGATAATAAAGTTCAGGAATCGGGTTTGTGTTCCTTCCATCCCCGAATTAAAGAAGGAGCTGCTGGATGAGGCTCATAGTTCTTCATTCTCTATTCATCCTGGAAGCACGAAGATGTATAGGGACCTGAAAGAGTACTTCTGGTGGGATGGCATGAAAAGATATGTTCCTGAATATGTCTCTCGATGCTTGGTTTGTCAACAAGTTAAAGCTGAGAGACAGAAGTCTAAGGGGATGTTACAACCATTACCCATACCCGAATGGAAATGGGAAAACATCACTATGGACTTTGTCACAGGACTTCCTAAAACATCCAAAGGCAGTAATGCTATCTGGGTCATAGTTGATCGTCTTACAAAGTCTGCACACTTCATTCCTATTAGAGAGGATTTTTCTCTAGATCAGCTTGCCAGGATATATGTAAAGGAAGTGGTAAGATTGCATGGAGTACCACTTTCTATTATATCTGATCGGGATCCGAGATTTACCTTGAAGTTCTGGCGAAGTCTTCAGCATACTCTGGATACAGAGTTGAGTTTCAGCACTGCTTATCATCCCCAGACAGACGGTCAGTCTGAGAGAACAATTCAAACCCTAGAAGATATGTTGAGAGCTTGCTCTATGGATTTCAAAGGAGGTTGGGATCAACACCTACCTTTGGTGGAATTTTCTTATAATAATAGCTTTCACTCCAGTATTCAGATGGCTCCTTATGAAGCTCTCTATGGAAAGAAATGCAGGACTCCAACTTGCTGGGATGAAGTTGGGGAAAGAAAGCTATTAGGACCTGATCTCATTGATGAAATGGCAGAAAAGGTCAGATCTATTCAACAACACATAAGAGCAGCTCAGAGTCGACATAAAAGTTATTCCGACAACCGAAGAAAAGACCTAGAGTTTGAAGTGGGTGATAAAGTGTTCTTACGAATATCTCCCTGGAAGAGGGTTATGAGATTTGGAAAGAAGTGGAAGTTGAGCCCTAGATATATCGGTCCTTTCGAAATACTGGATCGTATTGGGAAGGTAGCTTACCGATTGGCGCTTCCACCGAATCTCTCTCAAGTTCACGATGTGTTCCATGTATCTCTCCTGAGAAAGTACATACCTGATCCTTCACATGTACTCAGCTCAGAAGTTGTACCGCTGGAGCAAGATCTTTCTTATGAAGAACAGCTGATAGAGATTCTGGATCGTAGCGAAAAAGTTCTACGAAACAAGACCACTCTATTGGTGAAAGTTTTATGGAGGAACCACCAACTTGAAGAAGCTACTTGGGAGCTTGAGGATATGATGAGGGAGAAGTATCCTCATCTGTTTGTTACAAAGTGACGAATTTTGAGGGCGAAATTCTTTTTAAGGGGGGTAGAATGTAACACCCGAGACTTTTATGTTATATAAATCATCAAAGGAATCTTTTTCTACACAACACTTGCTTGGCTTGCTTTACACGCAATCGCGACCTTCCTCGATAGCTGTCGTCGTACGCAATACCGAGTTTCACTAAATAACAATATGCTATTAAAACTAGCCATTATGAATAGTAATAACCACTTTTTGAAATTTTATAAATTTTATTTTTCAAAATGGACTTCATTTTTGGACTCAGAATATCAAATTTAGCCTAAGGTGAAATTTTGGTACTTTTCGGATAACTTTAATATTTTGATGAATAGTGAAAATTACTAAATTTTAATTAAAAACAACTTTTTTAATCAAAACATTTAATAGTGATAAATTATGAATTTGAGTGGTTTTAAAGTATATTTAGAATATATTTTTACCACTTAATATAATGTTGGTCATTGGACACAATGTTACAATTAAACCGAACATAAACAAGTGTCAATCTTTTGATAGTTATTATCTCTTAAAAACACGCTTTTTGTTTTGACAGCGGGAATTAATTTTAAATTAATTTCTGCCACTTCTGGGTTTTGAATTTAGAAAAATGGATTCCATATTTCGAATCAGGATGTTCAAATTGTGTAAATAGGTAACTTTTATTTTTAGACATTTTGAATAATTACTGCGGTAAATATTTTATTTACCATGGTTAAGGGTAAATCCGGTAAATAAGGGTTAAACAAATAATATTATAATAATATTAAATTACCCTAAAACGTGTCTTAACCCTATTGGTTGATACATGGTCGACCATGGGCATCTTTGGGTCGATTTTGGGACCCCATTGATCCACTTGTAAGTGATAATGACACTTTATTTTAATTAAGTTAAAATGAATACAAAAATGACACAAGCATATATCTTTTAGAAAAACAATTGTTACATAGGGTTATATATGTTGGATTTTTGATTATAAATATTCATTAGAAATATAAAAAGATTTCCTACATAATGGTATTTTATTTGTAATTTTTAGACTTTAAATAATTTAATTTATTTATGACACAATGATGATGCAGTAATTATCTTATTAATGAAATATTGACATAATTGATGTTATAAACACCAAAATAAATGTAATTTAAGACTTTTTATGAATTCCACTAATTTTCTAGGTTACTATGATATATTAGTGTTGACTTAATAAACTTGGTTCGAACATATAATTCTGTTATGACTTTCACAAAAATCATATATCAAATAGTGTCAAAATTGACACAAAATAGTTTTTAAATCAAATATTATATTATTAATTGTTATTGTATTCCTAAAAATCTAAGGTTAGGCCAAATGACTTAGATAAGGATATATATTTTAATAATAAACAATTTGGGGTTCGTTTGGCATGTTATAGTAAGTGTATTAACCATATAGTAAAAGAAAACAAAAAGACATGGTAAAAGTTAAATTATTTAACTTAGAGTTAAATCTAATTGATAAGGTTAAAATAATACCCTAAACTTGTCTAAATCCAATTGGTTGATAGGATTTCTACCCTTCCCCACTTTAGCTTCGAAATAAGACCCTTTGGAACCATTATAAACCGATTTTGACTTTAATATAAAATAATATTTTGAGATATTCCTAAGGTGCCCCTCTCCTCCCTTATAAAAGGGCACCTCCTCCCCCTCCTCCTCACACCAAATTGAGCACTCAAGTTCGGCCAACCCCTGCCATTTTCTCCTCTACACTTCCCTAGAATAGTCCTAGAGGTCCTGTTCTTCTCCAAAGACCACTCTTAGTTCCTTAAGTGGAGGATTCAAAGAGGCGTTCCAAAGAAGAGGTAATATCCATTACCGATCTTTTCAATTTCTTTCTTCTTCAACTTCTTCTTCTTTAGTTGTTTCATGATTAAGTAATAACATCAGTATTACTTACATACTGATATGTTATTATAAATATGAAACAACCCTAATTCACCTTCTATCCATCCTACGGAAAAATTAAATCACCGCGCGTGCGTACGTACGGAATACCGTCTCCACGCCGTGGTGTAATCTATTTTTCCACCATCACTTTACAAGGATGGGTATAATGGTGTAATGAGTAACTATTTATGATTATTATAAAGTAATATTGATACTGAAATAATATATATATACTCCAATACATTTCCACGATCATAGGAACGATATCATCACTCGTGCGTACGTACGGAATACCGTCTCCACGATGTGATGCGACTCGTTCTACATGATCATCATTACATAGTAATTATATAAATGAATTGAATGAATAAATATGATATATGTTACACTAATACTATTCTGGATATAAGGTATCTATAAAATTGAAACAAGAATAAGAATTTATTCGGCAAAACACGCGTAAGAAGAAAAGGCAATAAAGACCCGAGTAACAAGTAACAATGAAATATTACTAACAAGAAGCTAAGAATATGACCATATATGATATCATATCAATATGTATGATTCTGTAATAAGTCAACAACATTATTTAAACCATTATACAGGAGCTTCGGACACATACAAGGCAAATTGGACCTAAGGTAAGGGAAATATCACAATCTCATTTTTATCCGAGATTGTTTATTCGTAAGTATTTACTGGGGTGTATTTTATCATCCACATCCATGTTTCATCAATATGTAATATTATTTCCATCCACCTACAATTGTTTAAATCCATTTTTACCCTTCGGTGATTTTTTAGTAATATGTATGAAAGGAATCTTTTGTCGTTTTTCGTACGAGGTACTTTTTGACTTTTCCGACAAAAGTACGAAGAATGTTTTTTTTAACTTATACGGCATGAATGGATTTTTAAAACATTATTTCCAAGAAGCTTCCTTTACAAGTTTTCAAGTTTATTTTTAATCAACTTCTTTTATTTTAAATTAGTATGACATGTTATGAAAGGAAAAATGTTTTTGAAGAATAAAGGATATTTTCCTCAAGAATGGAGTTCAAGTGTTTTATCAAAATTATTTTCCATCTAAGATAATAAAGGGTTCTGTTTTTATCCCTATTATTAAATTGATTTGATCATGTTGTGATGGAATTATTTTTATGAATTCCTTTATCTTATATGAATTGTTTTATGATGTCATGTTTTTTAAGAATCCCATTTTTATTACATGGGTTATGTGATGATGTAAGATTTATGATTATGTGGAACACATAAGAAAGGATTCATTATTAGATGGGTGGGACCTATATCTCCCTCCAATGCATTGGGTAAAGAGTTTATATCTCATGAGATAGACATGGCTGGAACGGAAGGTTATTTCGGTTCAGTGATACAGGACTGAAACGAGGAGTGAACTCGGTTCAGAAAGGGACTTTGTCCACTAAGATAGTCTTGGCAATGAGTCATGACTAACAAGAAATGATTTTCCATGATTATGTGTGCATGCCACAAAGTTTCAAGTTTTATGTTATGATTAGGGGGATCTCATTTTCACTTCTATGATTTATTCCATGTTAAGATATTATGATCTCTTTTGCAGGTTTTGATTTTCAAAAAGATATGATATGATTTTTATTTCCTTTATTTTCCCTTGCTGAGCATTTGAGCTCACCCTTTTATGTTTTCTTTTCCCCAGGTCAGGAAGATGGATATTAAGTAGAATATGCTAAAAGGGACCCTATATATGATGAAATAAATGGGAGACACTGTAGAATATTTATGAACCAGTTGTTTATGTTTCCCAGTTTCTAAAGACACTATACCTATACGGTCCTTTGTGGTTTTGTCATATGTTGTAATAAGTGTGCTTCAATTTTGAAGTATTAACAATGTATGTAAAGTATGGGTCGTTATAGGGTGTCCTGGGAGTCCATGAGAGAGGGGGACAGTCCCTGGGGTGGGAGCGTTTCCAGGAGGCTGAGAGGGTTGTCCAGGGGAGTGGGGGATGTTCATGGGGTGTCTAGGGGTGTGGGGGTGTCCCGTGGGGTGAGGGGGGCTTCCAGGGGTGTGGGGGTGTCATGTGTAATGGTGTATTCCCCATGTTATACTAGAATCGAAGTGATAGGATGAATGATATTTATAGGGGAAGAAAGCATTGGTGAAACATTTTGAGATCTCAAGCTTTTCTTGTCAGAGTGAGGAGTACATTCCAGTAGTGTTCAACCCCCCGAGGGATGGCGGTGCCTCCTCTCCCAACACCAGCTATACAGGGTATCTCCCAGGGGTGGGGTTAGCCTAGGGGAGTGGGGTGTCTAGGTGTGTCGTGGGGGGCTAACCAGTGGGGTGGGTGGGCAGGGGGCTTCTGGTCAGGTTTTGGTCGGGTTTTGGTCTGCTTTTGGTTTGGGGGTGTCCAGTGAGGTGGGGGTGTCCAGGGGTGTGGTGGGGGTTGTCCAGTGGGGTGGAAGGGTGTCTAGAAGGGTGGGAGGGATGTCCAGGCATGTGGGGGATGTTGAAGGGGTGTCTAAGGGTATGGGGCAGTCCAGTGTGGTGGGGGGTGTTCTAGGGTTGTGGGAGGGTTGTCCATGGGAGTGTTGTCTATTGTGGTGGGGGTGTCTAGGAGGGTGGGGTGTTTCTAGGGGTGTGGGAGGGATGTCCAGGGGTGTGGGAGTGCTGGCCAGAGGGTGGGGGTGTCCAAGAGGGTGGTGGTTATCTAGGGGTGTGGGGGGCTATCTCAGGCATGGGGACAGTCCAGGGGTGTGATGGTGTCTAGGTGTGTGCTGGGGGCTTTCCAGGGGGAGAGAGGGGGTTCTGGTTTGTTTTGGTCTGTTTTTTGGTAACTTTTTGGTCTATTTTAGGGGTGTGGGAGGGCTTTCTAGGGGTGTCGTAGTGCTGTCTAAGGGTTGGGGGTATACAGGAGGGTGGGGGTTGTCCATGGGTGTGGGGGGAAGTATAGTGGGTGGGTGCAGTCTAGGGGTGTGGGGTGTGTCCATGAGGGTGGGGGGTTATCCAGGGGTGGGGGCAGTCTAGGGGTGTGGGGGGTTTCCAAGAGGGTGGGGGGTTTTCCAGGTGTGTGGGGGCTATCCATGGGTGGGGGACAGTCCAGCGGTGTGGGGTTGTCCAGGCGGTGGTGGTTGTCCAGGGGTGTGGGGGTGTCCAGGAGGGCGGGGGTTGTCCAGGGGTGTCGGGGGCTGTCCAGGGGTGGGGGAAGTACAAGGGTGTGGGGGTGTCTAGGGGTGTGGTGAGGGATGTCTAGTGGGGTGGGGGTCTGGTCAATTTTTATAACATTTTTGTCTATTTTAGGGGTGTGGTAGGGTTGTCCAGGGTTGTGGGAGTGTTGTATAGGTGGTGGGGGTATACAAGAGGGTGGGGTTGTCCAGGTGTGTGGGTCACTATCCAGAGGGTGGTGGGATAGTCCAGAGGTGTGGGGGGTTTCTAGAAGGGTGGGGGGTTTCTGGGGGTGGGGGGGGGGGGGGCTTTCCCGCGGTGTGGTGGGGGATGTCCAGTGGGGGGGGGGGGGTTCTAGTCTATTTTGGTCTATTTTTTCTAACCTTTTTTTCTATTTCAAGTATTTCGGATGGGCATAGTTGTGGTTCAGTTTTATTTAAAAAATAATTTTTTTATTTTGGTTATTTCATAACTGATGTAAAAAATGAATTGGGATTATTTTTAATGTCGGTTATTTGGAAACCGATGTAATAAATTCATGGGAAGTTATTTTTACATTAGTTATTTCATAACTGACATAATAATTACAAATTTATATTTTTTTATGTCGGTTATAAAATAACTAACTTTGGATAGATGTTTTCACGTCGGTTTTTTATATAACTGATGTGGGAAACAACTTTCCAGACTGGTTTATCACGTCGGTTATAAAAATAACTGATGTGATAAATGCTTTGAAGGAGTGCTTTATGATTCCAGTTATTATATAACCAATTTAAAAGTGTATATTCCACTTTGGTTATTAAATAACCGACATAATAAACCATGACTCCGAAGTGTTTTCCACGTCGGGTTTTTATCAACCGATGTGAAAAACACTTCGGATTTGTGTTTTTGATATCAGTTGTAAAATAACAGACGTAAAAAACTATGTTTATAACATCTCCTGTAATAATGTCATCCAAAATTGGTTGTTCAAAATAAAAAACAACAACCATAAAAAAATTTTTTCTACACTACTATTAGATCAATCCATATAAATAAAATATAAAAATTTTATCATATCCCATTGATACCACTTATTGGAAATAACCACGGGACATAACATGAGATTACTCATAGTGGGGGACCAGAGTGTGTATTTCTTATGAAAATAAAAATATTTCTCCTTTATCTATCAAACCACTAATTTATATATATTATCATCATAACCTTGATGGTCACTTGTATTTTTGTTTAAACAGATGTGCTTCAGGTTTCCAAATATGTTTTTGTGTGCATGCATAATGAAAATTTGGACATGAGTAATTACATTGTTCATCCTCCTAGGACTATATCCAAGGATAACAAAATCATGTTGTTTAATGCATCAAAAGAACAATGAATCTCAGTTCATAATATTTTTTGGGATAGATTTATCATATGCTCAAAATAACTTACAACGCATTAGGATATCTCACTATTTCACAGGGTTCACTCTATCTAACATTCCTTTTTAGACCCACTAATAGTGGAAAGGAGAACCATTAAATATTCAATGGTCATGTTGATCACCACTCAGTATTCACTTTCATAGATTTAAACCTTACATATAAATGGATTCCTAGTTTATGTACCTTTTAATTCATCTTCACAATATATACAGCACCTTGATGCACCACTTGTTCATTACATTTAGAACAATTATTTAATAGCTTTTATCTTTATTGTAGACACAACCATTAAAAAATCAACTTAGGAATGCCTTCAATGGCTTCCATATTATCATAATTCTATCCCCTTAAAAGAACCCCATATTCTTGTCTATTTATGGAATTTATATCCTTCATAAACCATATATTCTAATGTCACTATGGTGTGGTCTCACACACTATAGCGTGGATAAATATATTTAAGTAAATCCTTCTATTTCACATGGATTAACTCCATAATAAACTCCATAATATTCCATTAATACTCTCTTAACACCAATTATCACAAAATGATTTTTGTGTTGTGGAAAAAACATTGTGGCGTGGTCTCCTTTAGGGATGGGAATCCCTAAATTGTTTACATTATAAGAATTCATACCCTCAATGATGAAAGTAACATATATAACATGGACATATTATTATCCAAGGGGGATATGGAATAACCTTATTTTCACCATTGTGGACACAATGTGGATTTGACATTCCTAAAACCAAACTTAAAAATTGTGGTTGTATTGGTAGCAGTGTATCCTTTAAATGTTGTATCCCACATAAGAAATTATTCGGGACATTCATCATCATATAAACCAATTCACTACCTCAAATATCCAAATGTGAGTAACAGGTTTCACTCCTATCATCTTCTGCACTATATCCATATGGCAAGGGACACTTCCCCTAAACTAATTCTCTATTTTTAAGACCATTGCTTTTATGCACATGACAACCCGCATGCATACTCACGTACCATATAGTACCTCCATGGATGAATGGATTTCTTAGTTCTTCCATGTTGTCTAGATTTCTCCCACATGTGTAGGGTCAATCTGGACTGGATAGATCGCCATGGATGGCCTTCATTACACATCATACCACACAACCATGTGTAATATCCATGGTGACTACAATGTGGATATACTTTGGATTTATCCTCTCACATATCCTCTATGATGTAGCCAGTTTCACTATGGTGCAGTGTACACTCCAATATCTCCTCTATGGAATCAAGCATGACCTATATGGTATATCTTGATATAATCCTTTCACACTAACCATGGACACCACTATATCATGGTCTAGCCTATTTTTTTGTCATTCACTAATGTGTAACACACCCCATGAACTTCACCTCCTCCATGCCTTTACAACATCTCCACGTAGGAAATCCTAAAATATTCATCATTGTTACATATATATCTATATATCTTTTATTCAAAAACATACAATATTCACAATCTTTAGAATCTTACAATCTTCCATGAAACACATAAATACGTTGGTGATCTTAAACATATGATTTTAACAATGATATTATCAATAAATCAATGTTTTAATATTAAGAATCCAATACAAAACTTGGTCATCGACCTTCAAAAACCATATTCATGGTTATCAAATCCATTATTTACAAATCCAGCACCAATCCTTTAGGATCAATAACAATATACCCCTATAAATCACATGAACACTTTATTAATCTTCAATGTGTGTATTCAAAAACGAAATTTCTAATAAATAATTTTGTTAATCATTGATATTTTAAAACACATATTGGTCACCATCCTTGACCAACATTAATCAATGAAAATATTCTTTTTCAACAAATCCATAGTCAAAAATCCCAACATCAATATTTGGGATTTATAAAACATAATTTCCAAATGGGTTTTTTTAGGATTGAATGTGTGGTTTTTAATGGAAAATGGGATGGTTTTTCATAAGAGTTTTTTTTTAAATGTTTTTCCTTTAAATTCGGTATGAAAGGTTTGTTTTAATGGAATTATTAGAAGATGGGTTAGAATTAAATTTTGATTTTTTATATGTTTTTATTTCTTGGTTTAAAAAATAATAATATAAAATATTTAATTAACATTGTTTTCATTTTATTAAAAGGGATACTAGAGTGAGAATGTGGTTTTGGTATGTGTTTTTGTTTTTTATAAGGAATGTGAATGCTAAATTTATTCCCTATGTTCCAAATATCATTTTTAATTATTTTAATAAGGTTTTTCTATATATTTGAATGGTATAGGTGGACAATGGAGTGTTTTTTTCTCATTCCTATTATATCTCAAGTACGGGTTCATTTTATTCCTCCAGAACAGTTTTAGAGTGTTTATTTATCTTTTTATTTAACATGAGTTCTTAATTTTACTACATTCGACGTATGGTTCCTATTATATTATTTGATTTGACAAACATCCATTTTATAAAATTTCATGTGTGTAGGCCTTTGTATGATTTCATTTTACAATTATTATATTATATTATTTATACAAATGGAGTGTAGCTATATCCATATGATCCTAGGATAACACTTAAGGATGATTTGGTTTTCTTTGATAGGGTGGGAGACAGTGGGCGAGTTGATGGATTTTTTTCTAATTTTCTTTACTAATATATTTATTTATATATATATTTTTTTATCTTGAACTTATGATATATGGATGGGTCATTTTGGTATTTCATTTTATTTTTTTATTGTTGTAACATTGATTATTTGGTGAAACCATTCCCAATTATTCTCTCATGATGAAAATGCACCGGTTACCATCCTGTTGGGATTGGGACTTCTCTCTGTGCTAGTGGTGGCCATGTTATAGAGACTATTTGATAGATGTCGAAAGATATATAAATACAAAATCATTATTATCACAATCTCTGACCATTTTAGGTTTATTTTTCGGAATGTATTTATCCATTTACTGCCTTTATAATTGATTTTACCTTATAACTCTATGGAAAATAACTCTTATACTGACATAAATTATATGAAATAGTTTGAAATCCTAATGAAATAATTTTCATGAATCAAAATCATGTTAATATAAATGAGTTATCCCTATGAAAACATATATTTTATCAAATTTAACAACACTAAATTTTCCTTCCAATGATTCATACCACATATCATAACCCATAATGTTATCTAATCTGTGATTTGATATAAACTATAATGGTATGATCTCATTCCTTGTCAGTTATAATCAATACCTATTAGATAACAATAATTGTTTATTGTCTTTTTGTGTATGATTCTAACCACTATCCCTAGTGTTATCCCCTTCCTTGTTATTTCATTTTGTTGAGAGTTGATCTTCACCCATAATTCACATGTGGAAGTCTCAAAGATCGGGTCCTCTATTTTTTTTATACGACATGGGACCAAATATATATATCCATTCTATATTTACTTGTTTTTTTAGAAAATTCAAACGCATAAATTCCATATAGCTTTAGGATTCTATTTTTAGTGTCTTATGAAATCTATATCAATCAATACACATAATTTTTTACGTTGTGTTTTTAACACAAAAATAGGTTCATGAAAGGATATAATTGCTTCATACATGACCATTACCAAAACTACTATTTTTACATAATTAATTTTTTTATGAATAATTAAATATTTATTTTATATTCATGGGGCCTTATACCCACAATGAGTTTTCTAGACCAGTTCTACACATGAACTGAGGCATGCATCAACAAATGCTAGAGGTTTTTGACAAGAAGTGAGAATTTAAAATGGAACTAAAGGGAGACTATACCCCCAAATAAAAGAGAGGTGTATAAGGTAAAATAGTTAAGAATAAATCATTATTAGAAACATCAATGTATTAATTTTAAAAACATTCCAATTAGTAGTAATGTGTAACAATAAAGCAATACAGGAATTGACCAAATATCAACCTCTATTCCAATCACATATACAAATAAATAAAGAGTAAAATAATAATATAAAAGTAGAAATGGTTTATATAAATCCCTCATACGATCCTCCATCTAGGTATCTAATCCCACTAATACTACCTCATCTTGATCATAAATATCTTATTAGGCCTCAACCCAGTTGTGTCTACAATGAGGGAGAGATTAGCTATGGTACCAAAGTGCTCTGGTCCCCCTAGAATGGTGTGAGTCTATCCCTATATAGAGAAAAACCAATATAGTCCCATACATAACCAATAAATGTAGAGTATGAGCATGTGGAATGCTCAGAATAATAATAAATTACCGTTGAAATGATAAATAAGTGAACCAACATCGATATCTAAAACTCCATAAACATAACACAATTAAGATAATTTTCCCTTTTTAATGAATTGAAAAGTTAATGTGATTGATGAAATAATATCCATCAAGAGATAAATCCTAGGTGTTTATTTAGGTCTCTTTTTATGCACGGCGTTATGATTGAGTAAATACCCAATACGCCCCAGTCAGGGTTACTACACCTAGGTACATTTGTGTTTTAGATTATATCCACTTTTAGTGTTCATAAAGGGGTATTATTTATAATAAAATAATGAAAATTCAACTGTAATAGAATTTTAGGATGTTATCATACTTATCACAGGGGATTTCACAAGAATTAAATAATCATCATATCCAATATAAATTGAGTAATCCTTAAAAATAAATAATCACCCCTTTGATGCTAGCTATAATGTTCCAAGTTAATCATGTCATTATTTTACATCATTGTCATAAGATAAAATTACATCTCAAAATAATCTCACACAGCATAGCTAAACTTTCAGTTTAGCGTCCTTGAGTACTAGTTATATAAGAAAATTCTTTGAAAAAATTATAAATTGTTATCAATAATAAAACTCTTCTAGACCCCTTTATATACTTCTCATAAGTAATACTTGTCTTTATAACATTGTGAAGGAAAACAAATGAAAGTGGTGAGCCCCATTTCTTTTTATGTAAAAAATATAAATATTTCATAATGTGTTATATAATTATTTTTTGATAAAACATAAAATGGGAGAAATTTATTATTAAATATAATGTAATACCCCAGCCCCAGATGCCCGATGTTGGTGCGTTATTTAGTTACATTTTCATTATTAGAAGGAACCAAATCCTGAAGGACCGAATAGTTTAATAATTTTGGAAATATAGATTAAATAAATGATACCCACATCCTACAAGGAAATTGAAAATAAAACATTACACATAATAAAATGAAATAAATTTCATCCATGAATGTTTATTTAATGATTTCTTCTTCTAAACCTGGGGAATGTAAACATAATAAGGGTGAGCTCAAATACTTGGTAAGGGTATGTAATGTGGAATATATAATTAATTTATGGGAATTATAAACATGTAATGGGAAATAAGTAATAACACATTCCATTAAAATAACTAGATAATGAAATATCAAAATGTAATGGTAAGAAAATGAAAACACATTCCATTTAATTAATGAATTGAAAATGAATGGTATCAATAGATATATCGACATAAGAGATCATGGATTAGTAATAACTTATTCTAAATAACATAAATCATTAATTATTTGATTGAATGTTTCATAGGTATATGAAACCTTTACCATCTATACCTTTCAAAAGAATGTTTATTATATTGTCTAAAAAACCTTCTAATTTGGAAAACTATTTCGTCTCATGAGACTATTGATACATCGAGGGGAAATATATGACAAGGATCCACCTATATAATATGTATATAAGGAATTACTCATATATCTATTTAAATCATTAACAATGTGACATGTAAAATACCCATATTGAATAAAATATATAGATTTATCATTAATTCCTTTGTTAATCAAATTATTGTTAAACTAAACATTGTATGCTAAATGGTATACAATTTATTACATAATGTTATAAATTGAATGTTAATAATGATTTTTAAGAAAAATTTATTGAAAAAATAAAATTATCAAAAGGAAGTGATACATTAAATATATGTTTAACAATAATAAAAGAACATGAGATTGAAAAGGTAATCATTAAACACATTATTTAGGAAAAAATACTTAAACATTCCATTTTTTCCAATACCTCTTTCAAATATTTGAAATAATAATCCCCGTAAATTAATTTCATTAATTGAAACCTAAAATGTAATGAGAATAATAATATTCATGACAGAACATGTCAATGTGCAGTATATACACCATATAAAAGTTAATTGGTGCATAAAAATAAATAACAACCATTCAACATATTCACTATTTTGGGTATTAGTTTCCTATTTATTTAATATATTTTAACTTGATAATTGTAGTTATTATTAATTACATCATTGTTCCATTATATATAGTTTTTAAACAACAATTTAAATATAATTTATAGTCAGTATAAATGAATTTATAATAACCGATACTATTTGAAGATAATAAACTAAATGCATCGTTAATGGTGGTTGTAGTCCATACGTTTGTAGGATTTCCACTTTCATTGCCTTTTTTATATTTTAAATGGATGGAAAGTAAAGGAAATATATGGATAGGAATATTATAATTCTAGAATCATATATATGTCATATATGTTACCTATAATTATTATAACCATCATTTAGGAATTCCACGTATAGAGAGAATGAATCAAATGACATTCAGAGGGTAGTAGTACACACTTCCACAAACGATGTTATTGTATTCCAAAAAAATGGATTTTATAATGATATGTGTCATAAAAC
The DNA here is from genome assembly GCA_963277665.1 of Viscum album. Classification (NCBI taxonomy): domain Eukaryota; kingdom Viridiplantae; phylum Streptophyta; class Magnoliopsida; order Santalales; family Viscaceae; genus Viscum; species Viscum album. Next base: position 349,276,438 of record OY728135.1, read on the forward strand.
AATTAATTAACTATAAATACATAATATATATCATATATAAATAGTGTGTACATCATAATTCAATACAATGAGAAGTGGTAAAGGAAAAATAGAAAGGCATCATTTTGTGAGGTTGTAGTTCCCTGTAAACATAATTGGTAGTCTCTTTACCCATTTGATGAAATTATGCGTATGTTTAGCTTTCAACCTTAACATAATAACATCATTAGTATATTGGTGGTACATGTTTTATTATATAATATTACCCATTGAGTTTTTATGGACATTTTTTCCAGGAATAAATTAATTTTGTATTTATGTCTTGAAATAAACTATGTAATAAATTCCTTTCTGATGGATCCAACTGGGAGTATGACTTGTAGTACATTACATGAAAAAATGACCTAGTGTCTATAAAATGAAACATCAATGTTTCAACTAAATAAAATTTTATTATTATACTTAATTGAATGAGATAATAATAATCATGAAATTAAATTTAGTAATATGAAAAGTAATAACTACATTACAAATATTTTTATCATTTTTTATATATTGAAAACATATTTATAGTGAATTATATAATTTTTTGGAAATGTCCTTATATGTTTAAAATACCATTTTCTCAGATGAACAACTATTAATATCTTCCTATGAAAAAATAATTACATAAATTTTTGACACATTTAAAAACTAAATATAATAATATTATCTTCATTTATAAATTTATACTGTTGAAACAAGAATAGGTAAAAAAATATATTTTTCTGATAAACGTCATTGTTTGGATGGATAACTAAAATACCGAATTTTAATTCAAAATTGTCTTTTAATATATTTTATTTATATAGATAAATTATATTTTAATTTATTTAAAATGTTTAATTATATAATATATTTATCATTTAATTAAATATAGGCCATTTTAAACAATTTCACATTTAAATTGGGTTTTAAAACATAGAAAACTATTAGATGTTTCTATGTTAAAAACCACCAATGTCGTCCCATCAGCAAGATTATTTTAAAAAATTATTTTCTTCCACTTTTATGATTATAATTTGGAAAAATGGATTCTATATTTCTAATCATCATAATTTTTAATATATAACAATTTAACATAGTTTTTATAAAAAAATATATGTGAATGTGATAAAAGTAAATAAAAATGATTAGGGTTAAATTAATCTTAATAAGGGACTAATACATAATCTTGAGGCCCAAAATGATAGATAAATTTGTCTAAAACTAATTTTATGGCCATTCTTGAGATATTAGAATTCCATTAATTAGTATTTTTTGTTTTGTATTTATTTTTTAGGTAAAAATTTGGGTATACCGAACTTGTTTTAAAAAATACCGAATGAGTCATTCTCCTTCCATATTAAAGGCCACAACCTCTCCCTCTTTTTTCACACATATAAAAAAATTTAGGTTCAGTTAATATATTCCCAATACCTTTTTTAACATTCCTACCTTACTTTTGTAATCCTCTATTTGGGAAAAAATCAATTCATTGAAGCCTTTTGGTACAAACCAAATGGGGTTACCCGATTAAGAGGTTACATCTTCTCCCAAGCTCCTTTTTTTTATTTATTTTATCCCCCATACACAATCATTATAACATTATTTTATATGGACACAAGTATATTAATTATACTAGGATTGTTTATTATAATTTTTCTACCTACACTTACACACACTTCAATATAATGGGTACCAAATATACTGTTTAAATATATGGAAAACTACCGCATGACTAAATGATGATTGTTATTTTTAACATCACTACCTATAATGATAGAAATTATTATCGACACTATATTTAAATATGTTTTATATTATATTTATTATCACTAGTACAAAAACCTTTTTTACGTCGGTTTTTTTCCTTTTTAACGTCGGTTTTTAATCGACGTTATTGCGAGTGACGTTAAAAATATTAATTTTTACGTCGGTTATCTAATAACTCACGAAAAAAATGGGGTAATATAGTTTTTAACATTGGTTTTTTAAAAACCGATGTGAAATACATTCTGGAAAATGGTTATAAGAAGCCAATTTTTACGTCGGTTTTTGAAAAAACCGACATTATAAGTCATTTTTTACGTCGGTTATTTAATAACCGACATTAAAAGTTATTTTTAACGTGGGTTATTAAATAACCGACGTAAAAAATGTTTACTATCTTGTAGAAAGTTTTCTAAGCATTCATTTGATAGGTCATAGATCTCAAACGGATTTACGGATCAAAAGTTATGACCATCAGAAGATTGATATTTTTTTCGAGGAAAGATTGAATGAGCCAACCATAACTTCATATTAAAAGAAATTTTTGAATCCATAGGGGGATTTGTAGTTTTATCATGATATAAAGAATCATCCATCATTATAATAAATTAAAAATCATTAAATGGTATATAAATTAAGAAAACTACTCATATAAAATATAAATCATGGGAAAATAATTACAAATACCTTGACGAGGTCACCGAAATAAGAAATCATTGATTCACGTTATTGATAAAACAAGTTGATGCGGTGTAACGATGATGGTTGAATGAAATGATCATATAATGGTATATTAATTAAGAAAAAAATCATAAAAACAATAAATCATGGATGTATGATTAAATATACCGTGAGGAGATCGCGGAAAGAAGAAATAATTTATTCACGTTTGAGAGAAAAAGAGTCGATTTGGGGAAACGATAATGGTTGAAATAAATGATCTTCAAATTAATATGGGTGTATAATGGAATAATATAATTGATATTCTATGAGAAAATGTGGTATTAAAAATTTTAGGCAGCAATTCAAAATTTCGATGTCGCGATGTAAAAAAATTGAAATTTCACGTTCGCGGGATATTAAAAATATCATTCACGTCGGTTTTATGATAACCGACGTGAAAAGATATTAAAAATTGCACTTATTTTTCACATCGGTTATTATAAAACCGACGTGAAAAATCATTCTTCATCACTCTTTCACGTCGGTTATTAAATAACCGACGTGAAAAATCGATTTTCATGACTTTTTCACGTCGGTTATTTAATAACCGATGTTAAAAGTTATTTTTCACGTTGGTTATTTAATAACCGATGTGAAAAAAGTTTACAAAAATATAATTCATTTTACATGATTTACTTTGAAAGGTCACGGAGCTCAAACGGAGTTACGGATTAAAAGTTATGACCTTTAGAAGTTGGGCATCCTTAAGACATCGTTTAGAGATGATCATTTTCTGAAGGCCATAACTTTTAATCCGTAACTCCATTTGCGCTCCGTGACCTGTCAAATTAAATCTTGAGAAATGAAATAAATTTTTGTAAACATTTTTGATGTCGGTTATTAAATAACCAATGTGTAAAATTCATGAAAAATAGATTTTTTCACGTCGGTTATTTAATAACCGACGTGAAAAATAAGTGAAAATTTTAATATATTATCCTGGAAAAAGATTTTTCACGTCGGTTATTTAATAACTGACCTGAAATTTTTTTACAAAAATCTACCACATTTTCCATGCTTCAATTTTACAGGTCCCAAAGCTCAAACGGAGTTACATATTAAAAGTTATGGCCTTTAGAAGTTGGACATTCATAAGACATCATTTAGAGATGATCAACTTCTGAAGGCCATAACTTTTAATCCGTAACTCTGTTTGAGCTCTGTGACCTGTCAAATTAAAGATTCAAAAATGAGCTACATTTTTGAAAACATTTTTCATGTTAGTTATTAAATAACCGACGTGAAAAAGTCACAAAATTAGATTTTTAAAGTGGGTTATTTAACAACCGGCGTGAAAAATAAGTGAAAATTTTAATATATTTTCCTGGAAAAGTATTTTTCACATTGGTTATTTAATAACCGACGTGAAAAATCGATTTTTGTGACTTTTTCACTTCGGTTATTATATAACCGACGTGAAAAATCAGATAAAATGTATTTTTAAGGTCGGTTCTTATATAACGGATGTGAAAATCAGCGAAAAATGTATTTTAACGTCGGTTATATAATAACCGACGTGAAAAATCGATTTTTAGATATTTTCACGCCAGTTCTATGAAACCGACATGAAAAATGGTGACGTAAAAAAAGGTTTTTGTACTAGTGTATTTCATTAATCATCTTTTACCCTTTTACAAAATATAACTTTATTCTTTCCAGTTCGTGTAAAAACGATAATTTCATTTGAGTAAATGTGGATTATCGCCACTCCCAACGATGTAATTCATTCACACACTACATGGAATGTATTAAAGATGTATTTATTGAACATATATGATATATATTATATAATAATTATAACTTAATAATGATATACTTATATATACATATATTTTATTTACCTTCATTCTTTCAATACGATAATTAAACGGATCTAGCGTTCATGTGTACGCACAAATTAATGTCTCCATGAACAATGTCTTCAATTTCATAATTATATATTAAAAATATAATTATAATACACATATAACGAAAATAACATATATTTGTATCATTATGTATATTCTTGAAATCATTAAGTAAGTATAAATATAAATGAAAAAACAAATTAATACACAAGTGAAGAACAATGTGAATATTACCCAGAGTGAAACCTTATAATAGGTTTATTATCATGAAGGTAATATAGAGTCATAAAAAAACAACATATGGTATTATATAAATTAATATTTATCAGTAAATAATTTATAAAAAACATACATTTATTATACATGAATCTTGTACTAGGATGAAGAGAGTCAACACACACATTAAGGGGGGTTTTTTTAACGTTTTATTTCCGCAAGATAGATGCCTCTGTCATCACTCACTTATTTTTTATGTGGAATGAACAAACCATGATTGTATTATATTTATTTTATAATTAAATTTATGGGTATTCAGATATCTAGTTTATGAATTTCATTTATGGGATTTATGTCTCAAAAGATACAAAATCTGTAAAATAGTTTTGCATCAATTTTCCTTTTTTGAGACTCCTATTTCTTATAAACCTAAATTCATTTCAAGGGGTATGCAATACCTTTTTTATGTTATATAAATAATATAATCCCCTTTAAGTATATTTTAATCCTAACATAATTTGGTTTTATTAAATGGAAAGTATTATCCCATGTTAACAAATTATAAGAGTTTATTGAAACAATCTTATAACTTTTTGAGATTTTTTATGATTATTATTTAATTAATGAAATATCATGATCCATATCTAAATTAAAATGAAATTTTTTTATCCTCTAGTTATTCAAGACATTTTCATTTATTAGTAAGATTTTTCACTCTTTGGTAATTAATATTAATTTTTAACAAAAATCAGATTGTCTCTCTCTTCGGTCAAAAATCAATAATATTAAAAACCATGTATTTTAAAATATTTTCAAGAGATAATTGAAGACAATTTTCAAGGAAAAAATAATTTAAAAGAGCCTTATGGTTTATGATTCCTCCATTAAAAATTTTTAAATCAATTTTCAGTGAAATTTTTTAAATAGAGTTTAGGTTCAAAAAATATTACTTAAATATAGAACTGATTTATTCATCAAGAAATGATTTTAAATGATAATTGAAAAATTATTTACCTTATAATATAACATCTTTTGGTGATAATCAAGCATTTCTAAGGAATAAATTAAATTTTTCCATTCATGTTCTTTCTCTAGATTGATTATGTAATTTTTAATGATGTTTATGAAGTGGATATAAAACCTGTATTTTTTCAAAGGTCATGATATGATTTCATGTTTATAATACCAATTTAATTTCATGGTTTTTTATATGATTATTTATGAACTTGTGAAACATGTATGTATGATTTCACTTTGAGATGGGTGGGGAATATTTCACCCTCTAATGCATTTGGTAAATATTGATATATCATGATATATAGTAAGATTGTATTGGGGGTGAACCTAGATTACTAAACTATCCATGAGAGTGTAAAATGACTACCAAGATGGTATGAGAAGTGAACTAATGCAACTAATATGTCCATGGTAGTTGACCATGACAACCATGATGGAATGGGTAGTAAACCCATACAACAAATATGGTCTTTAAAGATATTCCTTGGCTACGATAGAAATACTATTATATACTCATATATTTTTCAAGATTCCTTATTTTATTTCTATGTTATGCTATCATGTAATATGTTCATTATTTTCTTATGATTCATTACTTTTTAACTATCAAGTGTTATGATATGATTCATATTTATGATCTTTCGTATGCAGTGTATGATCTTCTATTTTCTTGATCACGTTATCATACCTTTATTACAATGATTATACTTACATATCTCCCTTTTTTACCCTCACTGGGCATCCTAGATCACCCATTTTCGTGCTTCCTTCTCCATGTTATGAAGATATATTTCATGATTGATGTTTCTCATAATGGTTATAGGGATGAGGAACCAAGTGGTAGATAATGTTGCTCACTTATGTTTCAGCAATTATGATTCCAAGTTTCCAAAGGCACTAGACTGTTATGGTATATGGGAATAAGTTTGTGTAATGATTTATGTATTCCAAAAAAGTTATGTAATGTTCATGTGTGAAAATAAAGGTTAACTATATATGGTATCAAGGAAAATTTTTACTTAACATTAGGAATTGAGGATGATAAAACATTAGTGAGAATCCGAAGTACATGTCTACAGATAAGTATAATGATAAGAAAACGAATAGGAACATGTACTAGGATTTTGGGGAATTATAGAGTGAGTGGTTTCATATAAATACATCCCTAACTATATTATGTAAATGTATGTGGATTTGGAACAAAGTTACCTCGATGTAATAACTCTGAAAATATTTTCTGGGCCTAACTTAGGGTAATCAGGTACATGACAATGGGAATTTCTCTATATCTGGTTTGACACTCCCATGGGATAATCCCACGGAATTCACAAACTATTCACTAACCATCATGATGGATTTAAATCGGAGTTATCTATGAATATACTAGGATAAAACTATGGTGTCATAGATTAAGGAAGGTGTCATAATTTTTATAACTTATATGTTACTTTTCATGGTTATTTGGTACCTCAATATGATATTTGTTTCATTATCCATGCTTTTGGTTTGACTCAATGGCTGGAACCAAAATTAACTATGTTAACGGTGATTATGATTGAAAATTAAATGATTTTTCTCTTGAGAAACTAAATTCTATAGGATATGTAATGAAAACCCCATTTTATATGCTCAAACAACTTTCTCATGTTATGAATCATGGTGGACATATAAATTAGAAAAGGAGAGAACAATATTTTGTTGTTTATTTCATGAGGAAATATCCACCAAATTTTAGAGGGTCTTCTAAACCAATTATTACTAAAAAAAATTTAATTACCACTGAAAATATATTCTCCATTCTCTAGTAATCAGTTAATGATAAATTCATTCGGGATGTTTAACTTTTAGAATGTGAATATGTCAATTGGTGGACTCTAATTGACAATACATAGAATCAAGATGAAATTGATTCCATGGATTAGTACAAGTTCAAAAATTAAATTTTCAATAATTACTTTCCTATAATTCTTTATACCATGATGGAGAAGAGTTCATTTAGAGCCTTGTGAGGTACACCTCAAGAATTATCATCTAACATGAAAATAATTTTTATTGGTTCATTAGTGGATTAAATCCATGTCTCATAAGGGTGATGACCAAATGATACTTTATTATCTTCCAAATATTTTTCAATTTGAAATCAAGGATAATATAGAGGTTATAGACACATATAAAATTGGTGATTTGGAAAAAGAGAGGAATATGGAGTTTAATGTAAAATTTGAAAACCATGAAAAAATGAATATGATATTCCTTATATTATCTAAATGTGGGAAGAGGTATGTATTAAATTTAATTAAGGGTATAATAAATGTATTATGTATGAAAGGGCATTACATGAGGAATTTGATTTCTAATTTTATGGGAATAAGTTAACTAATGTTGAGAATGGGGAAAAGGTAGTGAAAATTTAACATCCCACGATTATATTATACATGTTTAAGTATAACAAGAATTATTCTATCTAGTACACAAATCCAAGGGCTGAAGAAGATGAATGATTCCAAAAACCTCTTCAGGTGAGGAATAAGGGGAATTCCTAGGCAATTTCTATTTCTGATGAGTGGTGCAATAATAAAGTGATAAATGGTACACTTACCATCCACTCTAGAAGTGAAAATTTCTTATTTGATTATGGATTTACCAAATATTTCTTATCTAAATAATTTTCCAAGGATGTTATTATTCCCCCAAAAAAATTGATGTGGAATTACTAGAAAATATCCTAATGGTATGATGATTTCATCTAAATTCTATGATTCCTCTCTGGAAAATTTTTGTCTGAATATGCTTCCTACAAATCATGTCATTCTTAATTTGTTTGGATTTGATGTTATCATAGGCATTCATTAGTAATCTACATAAATATCATATCAATTGTCACAAAATGAAGGTTACATTTGATATTTCAACCCCTCCTATGAGCGTCTATCAATGTAAAGATGTGTATGAACATCCTTTAGAGATTACCTCCTGTGTATGAGACATACACTAATTAAAAAACTAGATTTCACAATAGTTTTGTTGAATTTTATTCAACGGATTATAACCAAAGTCTATAAAGGAAACATAGAAAAAGCTTTTCAGCATCGGTTTTCTAAAACTGACACAAAAAATGATAAGGTCTTGGTTTTCAGAATTTATTTTAAAAATAATCCATTGCTAAAAATTGATCAGTACCTTTGAGATTCTTGATCATATCACGGTGATAAATTTTCTTTTGTCACTTCCTCCAAATATATCTTAAGTACAAGATGTATTCCATGTTCCACTTGAGTATACTAAACATAGATGTCATACCTCTAGTGTAAGATCCTTCTTATGATGAACAACTAGGTGAAATTATGGATCATAGAGAGAAAATTTTACACAACAATACCACTAATGATAACAATATTTTTGATTGAAATAACAAGTTAGTGGAATCTATGTGGGAACATTAAGACATTATGAAGAAATATTATCCTCATTTTAGGACATGAATAATATATTTAAAGAGGAAAATTCATTTTAACGGGGTAGAATATAACAAACAAATTTTTTGTAGACATTTTTCACTAATAAATAAAATTTTCATTTATTTTTGCCATGAACTATGTTAAAAATTCCTTTCACACATCAACTTCTTGGTGTGTGGCTTTCCATTCATTAAATGTAATAGTGAATGGACGTATGTTACACTCAGCACCAATATTTCTACAAAATATCAATTTTTTGTTATAATTATTTAAATGAGATAATTAGAACCAAATAATTAAACACAGTAATATTAATATTAATAACAACTTATATTATATATTTTTTTTAATTTTTTCTAAAATTAATAAATATTTATAATTAATGATAATTTTTTGTTAACGTCATAATATTCTTAAAAATATCATTTTTTCAGATGAACTTCATTTACTGTCATTTTGTGAAAAAATGATATTATTATTTTTAGACATATACAAAAATTTAATTTGATAAAAAAAAATACATTTATGAATTTCTATTTTTGAAATTATCTTTGGTTGATTTTTTTATTTTTCTTAGAAACATTATTTTTGAATGAATAGTGATAATTATTAGATTTTAATTCAAAACTACATTTTCAAAAAATTTATTTATAAGGATAAATTATATTTGAATTTTGATTAAAATTAAATTAGAAAATATTTTTATCAATTAATCCAAATTATATCATTGTAATAAATTTCATATTAAAATTGCGTATAAAAAAATTTCAAATTTTGGACATTTTTTCTTTTAAAATCCACAGCATTATCCCACCAGAAGGAATTTAAAAACAATATAACAATTATATGATTATAATTTTTAAAAATTTATTACATATTTTTAATCATAATAATTTATAATTTCTAGTTAGTTTAGGTTAGTTTTTTACAAAAAAAATATTAGTGAACATGATTAAAATTAATTATAATGATTAAGGTTAAATTAATCATAATAATGGTCAAAATGATAAGCTTAACATCCAAAAAACTTGAAACTTATAAAATCCCAATTTAATTTCCATTATATGGCCATGATACTTATATAAATGGTTTTTTATGAATTTTTTTGGGAAAAAATAGGGGTAACCCTAACTTGTTTTCAGAAATACAAAGTGAGTCTTTTTCCTTCTTTATAGTAGGCCATCACAACTCCATGATTTTCACACCTCACAAACCACATTGTATCATCCATGAACTAAAAAATAACCTCACAAAATCCCTAACTTTCTCATTCAATACTCCCTTTAGGCATAAATAATCCAAATAATCCTTTTGAAACAAACTAGATGTAGTTACTTGATTATGAAGTATCATCTTCTCACAAGCTCCATTATTTTATTTTCATTCTCCACCCCATCCACTCCGTTTATTTAATTCCATTATAAAAAACCTGTATTTTATATATACTATTATGATGTTATACTATGTGTTAGATCTAGAATTACACAAATTTCCATCCAATGGGTAACGAACATAATATTTACATGTACAATGAACTACCGCCTTGCTAAATGATGATTAATCACCTTTCCTTTAATGAATCTCTGGGTGAACATTATAATTGAATCTATATTAACATATGTTATATATTGAATTTTTTATGTCTATAATATTATATAATCCTTTTACAACACATATAATTATACTTTACTTTTGATTTAAATACAATAATTTCGTTTTGGGAAGTGTGGACTGCCGCCACCTCAAAGCGATGTGATTCATTCACAAAATACTTCGAATTTAATAAGGATGGTTTTAAAAAACTTTTATGATATATAATATTATATTTCTACTAGAATAATGATATATATTTTTATTTATATTTATATATTCCATTTACCTTCTTTCTTTCAATACGATAATAAAAACGCAAAAAAAGTTCATGGTTATGTACAACATACCATCTCCATGAATGATGTTTTGAATTTAATACTTATATATTAAAAATATAATTATAATACCAATACAATTAATATTAAGGATATTTATATCATGATTTACATTCTGGAAATCAAGATATATGTTTAAGAACCAATGATATAACAAATAAAGACACTTGTGGAGAACAAATCTAATGTTTCCTGAAGTGAAAAAATGTCATAGGATTGTGACTAAGAGGGTAATATAGGGAAATAATAAAACAAATTGTATTATATAAAATATTATTCTCCTATAAAATATTTATAATAAACATAAGTTTATTCTTCAGTATGCATGTATGAGTATGAAAAGAGAAAACACATGAGGTAAGGGTATTTCATCTCATTTGTTTATTTTCGTGATTTAAATTCTTTAATCATTACTCACTTATTGTGTGTGGTGTATAAAATTCCCTTGAATGTATTATATTTATATTATACATATACTTATGGTTACTCACATACACATTTTATGATCTTCATTTCAAGTGATTTAGGTTTCAAAAGTTACTAATTCAATAAAACAATTTTGTCTCAATTAACCTTCTTTGAGACAATTGTTTTGTTATGAACTTAAATTATTTTAGATCGGTACATACTTCCATTTTAAATATTATATCATGAATCTCATTATTTTAATGATATTTTATGATTCATGTAATAACATTTACTTACATGTATAATATGGTCCCATGTTACCAAGTGATAGGATTTTAATGAAACAATCTCATCACTTTTCAAGATTTTTTATGCTTATGATTCAATTAATGAAATCTCATGATCCATATCTCAAGAACATTGATTAATTTTTTTATCAACTGGTTATTAAAGATATACTCAGATATTTTTTTCCATTTTTGAACTTTTTTTTATTATGATACTGTTATTATGTATAATCTGACAATCTCTCACATTCATAATAAATCTATTGTATTAAAAACCATGTTTTAGAAAAATAAATTCAGAAGATCATTGAAGACAATATTATTGGAAAAAATTGATATTAAAATCATTTTAAGGTTTTCAATTATTCATTTATTTGTTTGAAAATATAATCTGAAATAAAAAGTTCTTAAAAATGTTTTATGTTTTGAAAAGTTTATTTCAATGAATAAATTATACACTTCGAATGAAATTTTTTTAAATGTCTTTAAAATTATTTCTCATCTATGATAATATATGTTGGTGTTACTCACTCCTTTCTTGGAAAATTATTCAATTTTTCTATTCATATTTATTACATTAATGATTTAAATTTTTACGACATGATTTTTATGAAACACATTTCTCTTACATGGGTTATAAGCTTTTGAAACCCACTTATTTGGATGGGTTTTTTTATGATGAAATGATTATGAAAAATGAATTTTTCCATAGTTATTGATATGACTGCATATTTACAATACCCATTTAATTTCATAGGTTATGATATGATTATTTATGAATTTGTGGAACATATATGTATGATTTAACTATGAGATGGGTGTGACCTATATCTCCCTCTAATGCATTGCATAAATATTTTTATCTCGTGAGATAGACAATGATGGTCTTGGGAGTGATCCTTGACTTATAATATGACTATGGGAGTGAAACATGTCTACGAAGATGGTATGTGGAGAGAACGCATTCTACAAAAGGATACTTGAGAGTGAACAATAACAACCAAGATGGTACGGAGAGTGAACCAATTCTTATAATATGGTCTTACTAGTGATGCTTTGGATACTATAGAAATCATATTATATGCTTAGGTGTTTTCTACAATTCCATGCATTATTCCTATATTTGAAGATCATGGATTTTTTTCATTATTTACTTATTATTTATTTCTAATGACCTACCAATATATATTCCATGATTCATGTTTATGATCATTGATATTAAGGGCATCATCTTATTTTTTCATGATCATGTTCTCATACCATTATTTCCATGATTATTCTTAAATATATCCCTTGTTTACCCTTACTGAGCATCATAGATCACAAATTTTTATGTTTCCTTCCCTTTTTATGAATATATCTATTTTGTATGTTTCTAATATTGTTTCTATGAATGAAGGACCTTGTGGGAGTTAATGTTGATCACTTATGTGTCAGTATATATGTTTCCTTGTTTCATAAGGGACTAGACTAGTACCGACTTTGGGAGTATATTTGTGTAATGATTTATGTTTTCTGAAAAATTTATAAAATTTTAATGTATGAAAATTGGTGGTTTCTATATATATAAATTTATTAAGTGAAATTCACAAATTGAAAAATGAAATAAAACTAAATATCTTGATGAAGGGTGTTGGCTCTTATTTGGGTAACTCCTTTTAGTTTGCAATAAATGGCTTCCTTGGATGGATTTCTGACAATGGTGAGGCTTATAGGATTAGGGTAGGTATTTTGGGGATATATTTTGGTTGATATTGGTCAATCACAAGTGTCTTGAGATGTTTGAGTAATTGGGAGGATTTAAGGCCTTTTATGATGGAGGATGGCACTCTAGTAAATATTTGGAATTGGAATTACATGCATGTTTTTCCTATGACAAGTGGATCCAAAAATGTGTCAATAAAATGAAAAGGAAAAAATATCTATATATAGACATCCGATTTCATTTTGATAAGGGTAAATTTCATTGTGGGAATTATGTTTAATGTCTAGTCCTTTGTTAAACTAATTTTCCCCATAATCATTGTAATTAATTTTATGGACCTTCACAAAGATTTTTTATAATTATTTTTACCAAATTGGAAATTATAAATTAATTATGATTAAAAAATTTTAATCCATTTTTATAAATTCAAAATACATTTTTGGTTGAAATTAATTTAAAACAAATCCCGCATATGGGACGACAATACAAGTTTTTTAAACTAAAAATGTTCAAAATATTGTTATGTTTTCATATTCAATTTCAATGTGAAACAGATTCAAATTACCTAAATTTGACTAATTAATAAAAAATTAATATAAATATACTATAAATCCTTTTAAAAATATAAAATATCACAATGAATAAATTAGAAGAAAAGGCTGTTTTAAATTAAAATTCATTCATTTTTTACTATTCATTATAAATTGAAACTTCACAGAAATATAATAAAACACACCCTAAACTAATTTTGATGTTATGATTTAAAAAATTAAGTTTATATAGTCATATTAAATTCATAAATTCTTCCAAAATTATATTTAATGTATTCATTCCATTAAATGGTTGTCAAACTGCCTTTATAAAAATATAATATTTTATGTGTTACATTGGGTTTGTTTTTATATTAGGCCTATAAAATATATTGGATGAGTGTAAAAATATTTTACTGGCTAAATAATATTAATATTTACTAAAAAAAACCCTGAAAAAGTGTTACAATTTAACTTACTATCCATAACATGACTAATTGGTGTTTCATTTAAATCGTGTATTGTGTGTATTGAAAAGCTATCAACAAAATTAAATTTATTAGAAAATAAAAATATAGTAAATTATTTGTGTGATAGAGTCATACCTCCTAAAACATTCTATCATAATATATAGTGTATTAACTTCAAAAAGACGTGGCTAGTTATATTTCATACAATCCTCTAGTTCCCATGTTTTTTCTTCCACTTGGTCATTTATCTAGAGTACCTATACAAGATGATTCATTTGATTCCTCAATCCATGCTCTCTTGTATAAAGAATCTATATGTGTTTTCCAATTTATTAAATCTCAGATTCCACCTCACTCTCAATAAAGGCGAGAACATGCATTGGTTATGGCATGTACTTCAATAGATTAGATGTATTAAACACATCATCTATCCTTGAGAGATTTGGAAGCATTTCCAATTAATATGAATCAACTTCAACCCTTTCAATAATCTCAATGTTTCTGATTTACCTAAAATTTAATTTACATTTATTAATGAATATGATAACACCCTTCAATGGATATTCCTTAAATAAATCATGATCGCATGCCTAGAACTCCAAATGTTTCCTCTAATTATTGACAAAACACTTTTTCATGCATTAAGATGACTTAATATGAGCTTCAATAGCCTTTACTTTTTATATCATCTCTTTAAAAATGTTTCGGGCCTATAAGTTTCCTTTCACCATTATCATCCAAAAATTTATGTTAGAACATCTATGTCCATATAACTATTTATACGGTTCCATTTTAATACTTGAATGGATACTATTGGTATAGGATAACTCTACCAAAGGTAAGTATTAATCCCACATACCATGGAAGTTTACTTAGGATGACCTCAAAATGTCTTCCATTATCTGAATTATGTTTTCAAAATTTCCATCAGTATGAGTATGGTAGGTAGTACACAAAAAAAATCATAGTAGCAACATCCTTATAAAAACTTATTTTGTGGTAAATTAGGGATCTAAATCCCCAAAAATTGATAGAGATGCACCCATATATATTACAACATAATTATTATTGATCCTCTTGAGGCTCTCAATAGTAAGTTCTACTCTTATGAAAAATAAATGAGAATATTTGGTGAGATATAAGAAATAACCCATATAAAATCATTCATTTTAAGAGCCTTTAGTAGTCCGGTTACAATTTCCATAGTAGTTTTTTTCATCTCCACACTATAATAGAATGATTTTGTTGAAATATTTTAGGATGATGCCTCATAGAAATCACTTGTGAAAAATCCTAACATATTCACACATAATTATTAATTTCCCTATTCATGTTATACCACCAAAAATTGCCTTCATGTCCCTATACATTTTATTTCTAACAGAGTGTATAGAGTAATTTTATCTCCAATCATTACCCAAAAAGTACATTTTTATCTCAGGTATAGATGGAACTCAAAACCTATTTCAAATTTTTTTACCCCATCATCAAAAACAATATCATCTAATTTTCCATCCATTACAACATTTATCTTTTTCTGAAATTTCATCATCATCAGGTTGAAATTTATTTATCCTCTGTAATAAAAATGGTTCGGTAATAATTTTAAAAATGATTAATGTCTCCCTTTACCTAGAAATTCCCATATCATTCTTCACTTTGTCCATGATCATAGGATCCTTCTCAATCCTTATTTGGGCTAGAAAACTATGATCATTCCTTGTCAATTCATCTGCTATCTCATTTTCTTACCATGGATGATAGTGTTTTGAGAAATAATAATCCTTTAGTATATCTATCAAAATACTTTGTCTCATGTTGAAATATTTCTATTAGAATATGCATATCAGGATTTATGATTTGTGTATATCTCACATCTTTCTCCATAGAGATAATATCTCCATATTTTCACAGTAAAGATCAAACATGCTAAATTAAGATCATGGTTTGGATTGTTCTATTTGTGAGTCTTCATATTCCAATATGTATTATAATACACTTCATAATTTATCATTAGGACACAACTAATTCCCTTCATTGATTCATCACTATTTATGAAATTCCCATCAGTCCCAGATAGTAGTTTTAAAGTAGGATCATTGAATAATATTATATTTAGTTCATAAAATCATTCTTCACATTCGTTTATCTAAATAAACATATCCCCTTTAATTGTAATCATGGTTGATGGGTTATCCAATATTTTTTTTGAACTAACCGGAAATAGTATCTTACCAAACCATTGAAACTACATACCTCAGATATGTTTTTGGGTGTAGGACATTCTATGACTATCTTATTCTTTTTAGGATCTACTAATATTCTATCCTTGGAGACAATATGGGAATGAAAAGAAACTTCATGAAGCCAGAAATAACAACGACCAAATTTCCCATATAACTATTCCCATATAAATTTCTTAAAAACTATCTAAAATGAATATAATGGTCCTCATAGATTGTAGAATGCACCATAATATCATTAGTGAATACCACAATAAAATCATAAAGATATTCATTGAATAATCTATTCACTAGGTGTATAAAATCATTGGGTGAATTAGTAATTCAAAATTGAATTCCTATAAACTCTCAATTATCATACCATATATGAAAATCTATCTTCATGATGTATTCCATATTTTCTCATAATTGGTGATACCCAGAATGGATATCGATATTTGAAAAACATTGGGCACCATGAATTAGATCAAACAATTCATCAATGCGAGGATGATGATATTTTTTATTTATTGTAATAGTCTTGGTATCCCTATAATCAGTACACAATATCATGGATCCATAATTCTTATTAATGAATAATAATTCCCCCCATGGTGAAGTACATATATGAATAACCCCCTTATTATAGAAATACTCTAGTTTATTTTCCAAATATACCAATTTTATATGGTCCATTATATAGGGAGTCTTTGAAATCAACTACAAAGCAAGAATTAAATAAATAGAAAACTCAACTTCATGATCTGGGTTGTGTCAATGTAATTATTAATGAAATACATCAATTTATTCTTTCACAATAGGTACACTATCAATTTTAAGATTAGCTTATTCTTCAACAGTGGTTTTTCTCTTATTCCTCAAAAATTTCATTTATTATAGTTACTAGGGGTATATGTTGTTAAGAATCAGGTGAGGATACTTCTTCTACAAACACGAGTGATTCTCATCTTCCCCACAAATCATAATTTCATTCCTCTTGTAATAAATTTCTGTATCATATTTTGAGTGATGATCCATATCAAGGATTTTATAAAAGTCAACCCTTAGTGAGATTACAAGGTTAGAATGTAAATAATATTTACATGCCATAACTTAGATTTCTCAACACATATTTTTTTAATGAGACTTACCTAATGATTTTTTACTATCAAATATCTTATTAAATACCAAGGTAAATTTATGATACTTTTTATAAAAATTAGTAGATATAAAAGAGTGTGATGATCTATAATCAAATATGTCATTGGATAAATTTGATGATTGGATCAATGTACCTACCACCACTTTATTTGATATATCTACATCCACTATTGTGACTAAAAAAGACTTTCCATCTACCCTTGGAAACTTCTATGGAAAACACTCTTAACACTAGGGGCAGTAGTTTTTATAAATTCCATTTGCCTTTCAGTTTTAACACTGAATATTAGTGTTTTCTTTCTTCCCCTTAATCTATTTATCACCATGAACCATTTCTCCACACTTACAGAAATCTCTC
Organism: Viscum album; assembly: GCA_963277665.1. Classification (NCBI taxonomy): domain Eukaryota; kingdom Viridiplantae; phylum Streptophyta; class Magnoliopsida; order Santalales; family Viscaceae; genus Viscum; species Viscum album. The sequence continues at coordinate 349,294,538 of OY728135.1, forward strand.
ATTCCCTACAATCATTTTCTTTGGTGACTCTATACATAATTTTCACAAAATGGAAATTGCTCAAACTTCGTATACATTGATTCATTCCCACTTTCATGGTGATTATCTTACCATATATTATCTTGGTAACCATTTAATACATAGAACCTTGATAATTCATTCACATTCATTATAGTTCATAAAATGATTGCTTAATATGATGAAAAATTCTAAGAAACCAATTCCATTTGGAAACTTAGACTAATACCCTCAAATAATTGTTCAATATTTATCTTTGTGTTACATATATAATCATTAGAATACATGGATAACCTTGTAAAGGTAAATTTATATTCTAGAACACATTATTCATAATTTTACATTAGGATAAAGAACATCAACTTCACCTCAATTTGTTGTTCATGGTGTAGGTATTTATTGAAGAATAACTCCTTAAATGTATTCCATTCCATGATTTATATTTCTTCTTCTACCATATAATTCTAGAACAAAGACCACCATTGGTCATTATTTTAATTAATAAAATACACTTCAAGTGTAACCATTTCCTTTTCACTAAATCCAAATTCCAAGAACATATCCTCAAAAAACATAATCAATTTCTCTACCATCATTGGGTAATTATTCCAACTAAATTATGGCGGCCTCTGTCGAATAATGAAATCAAAAATCATAGAATCTCATTGTGGAATAGATTGCTCCATCCAAAAAATATTATCTTTCATAACCTGATTAAGATGACATAACATTTCCATAACTTTCTCAATTCAAATATCTATTATATTGGTTTCATCAGTGGGACAATCAATTCATTTTCCAATATTATGGATACTATTCTTCCTTCAAGGAATAATTCTTAAACAATGTGTAATTACCTGACCCCATAATCTAGGATCTGGTGAATTATTACATTAAATTAGCATTACTATAATGAATCAAATCATGAAGGACTGTATAGATTACCATTGTTGAAAATCCAGATTACATACATGATACAAATTGTAACATCTCTTACCATCTCATTGTCTTGAGAGGGTGGAGGAATTGTACATTACCTTAAGAGATATTACGAAGGATCCAATGGCTGGAAATAAATGACAAGGGCTTCGAGAATAAATTGGGGAACAATTTTTTTTGAAGTAAAACCAACCAACCAAACAATACACTATCAACAAACTACATGATGCATGTAGATGCAACATCCATACCCATACATTAACAAACAACAACCAAATATACCACAACAATCTAACATTCCAAATATAACCAAGACAAAATCAGAGTACCAAGAGGAAGACTACACAACAAGACCACAAGGAACTAAGGCACCATCCATAACTAAAAACCATGCTTCATGATCCATGAACCACAACATCAATAAAGCATCATGCCTATCCACTAGAAATATTAGATTCCTTACTCTTACTTGTGTCTCAGAACACAACATATGAAAAATCCCCAATGTTCCAAAGGATGGGGTGAGTAAAAATAATCAGTATGTTATCACCAAATGACTTCCCTACTCAAGACACTCGGAAAAAACCACTAACACATTTATATAAAAAATATTTTATAAGACACTAAATTGCTCAAACATTACAACAAGATAAACATACCCATACCAAGATATAAAAACCAAGGTAAATTCACATCTTTGCCATAATATATATCCCTATCACTCATTAGAAAAACATATTCCAACATTTAAAAATAGAACACAACAAAGTAACCATTACGGTGGGACTTCCGCCCACCCCGTTCACCCCATTCCCAACGAACGGCTTTTCTTGACTACTATCCATAATGGTAGTTATTGTAAACAATATCCATCAAATATTATAGTGATAATTCCTCCCCGTTCCTCAAAACTAAAAAAATCCATAACACTTAATTAACTAATAATCACAAAGCACTAAGGCCGCACAATAAGCACAAAACCATTTCCAACACATGTCAATTCACTTCAATAATTCACCCCTTTACTGAAAACACTCATTAACAAACATCTCATTCCCTATTACCTTTAAATAAACAACATATTTATTGAAACCCATATTTCAAAAAAATAATTATCATCTACTAACTAATTTAAAATAATAATTTGAAAATCACACCACAAATCCCATTTTTGCAACAATAACACATTTTCATCAAAATCCCCCAAATCATCACAAAATGGATTTCTGAAACGATTTTCACATCAATAAAACAGTTAATTTCAAAAAAAAACTATTATTAACCCAAAACACTAGTTCTAACTAAATGGATTTGAGAGATAATCCACCTACCTTTAGGGTTCTGGTGAATTTGACCCACACACAACAACACCACAATATTGGAAAATGATCCACTATAACAACTTTGGGTATCCTTCCCTAACATAAACATGATTTAAAATCAATAACCAAGGAAAAAAACCACTCTTTCAACACACAATGAGTATAGATCTAGAAAACATAGAGGGAGAGAAAAGTAGATCTAGAGAAAACAACAATTAACTAAGAGAAGATTCTTACTGGAGAAGAATCAGCTCAACCACACTAAGAAAACCCTTTTAATTTTTTCCCAAATTAGTGGGAGAACGCCCCTAACCCTTTATAATAGGAAGTACATAGTTATTCTTGAGTGGGAGGGATTTTGGTTGTTTTTAGGGAAATCCTGACTAATCTTTAATTTTTAAATAACCCCATTTTTTCAGGCCCCATGATTAGCTCGCACAAATAAGAAAACTATGCACTAACTATGTACCTTATTCTACCTAAAAGGGGATCTATCCCCCCCCCCACGTGGTTAGGAAAACCATCCTTTGGAAGTGTTGACCACACTGCCTAAATGGTTTATATAGCAAGGTTTCAATAAATCGTGCTCAAAATGTGTGACCTTAAAAAGGCCTCCAAAGTTTTCCAAAGCCTTCTCAAACTCTCCGAAACTCATCAAAACTCACCCCAAGAACATTAAAAACATAAATGCCCATAAATAAGGCTACATAACTTAAATTGGGGGTGATACATTTACCCAAACTTTGGATTTTTCATCCCCCAAAAGTAGAGAACCATTTGGCTATCGAAAGACCTTGGGCCATTTCTCAACCATATCTATCTCCTGCTCCAAAGTCTCTTCCTGAATCTGAACATGCTGCTAATAAACCTAAACTAAAATGATTATTTTACCTTGATATAATTTCTCTTTCCTATCCACAATCTTCACTGGCACCTACACCAAATAAGCATCTGGTTATGGCTCAACATGATCCCAACAAGTCACATAGTCACGATCTGGGTGATACATTTTCAACTGTGACACCTGAATCACATTGTGCACCACACTAAACCATGGTGTAAAATATAACTGATAATCCACATCTCAAATCCAGTCAAGTATCTCAAAAGTCCTAATATAACATGTTGATAACTTAACCTACTTCCCAAACTAACTATATCTCAACCTTGAAGAGATTCTAAAAACACATGATCACTCAACTTGAACGACAATGGTCATCGATGATGGTATGCATAAAACTATTGGTGACATTGAGGTTTCTCCATCCTATTTCTAATCATCTTTATCTTCTCTATAGTCTCTAGGACCAGTCTTAGTCCAATCATCAAAGTCTCTCCCGTTTCCACCCAACATATCCTAGAATGACACGGACGCCCATACAATGCGTCCAACATAGCCATATGTATTGAAGCCTAATTACTATTCTTATTGGATAAATCCATAAATTCTATGTTCTACTACCATAAACTACCACAATCCATCACACAAGACCTTAACATATCTTTCAATGTTTGTATCATAATCTTGGATTGGTCATCCATATGAGGATGATACACTGTGCTCATCATCAAATGTATCCCAAGGGATTGCTGCAAGGATTTACAAAAATGAGATGCGAACCTTAGATCTCTGTCTTCTACAATTGAAACAAGAACACCATGCATATTTACCACCTCTAAGATATAGATTTTGGATAAATCATCCAACATATGTGATTCAAGAATGGGTATGAAATGGTCAGACTTTTTGAGATGATAAAAAATAACCCATATGGCATCGTGTTTCCTTACCATTCTTGGGATACCCATAAAAAATTACATTGTTTTATACTCCCATTTACATATGGTTATATGTAAGGACTACATCATTAATTCTGGTCAATAATGCTCTAACTTAACCAGTTAACAAGGAAAGAATCTGGAAACAAACCTTGGAACATTCTTTTTTATACCATCCCACCAAAACATTACTTTCAACGCTTTATACATTTTCTAAATTCTAGGATGAAAATCCCACCTAGATGGTGATAACCCCTGATAAGATCATCCTGACAAGCTACTAGTTCCACTATCCAGTTCCAAAAACATAGGACTGAATTTCCTTTCAGTTCCCAACCCTCAATGGTCTCCCTACCAGTGAGTTTTGACATTTTTGTCACACATTCGTAATCAGATGCTTGTGCCTCTTTAACCAAACTATCCAAGTCAGGAACCAATGGAACTGAAAAAATAACCACTCTACCACTTTGGTCCCCACATTCCAACTACATGTCAACTATGAATGACATCAACATCCACTAATATGATGCCAGTTTCACTATCTGAGCATATGATTTTCTACTTAATGCATTTGCCACCAAATTTCCATTACCCAATGTGTAAATTATGTCCAAATCATACATCTAGAGATACTATATCTATATCCATTTCCTAAAGTTTAAATCACATAGTTAGAATATATTCATTAATATCATATGGGCCATAAACACTGTAAATTTCTCACTGAAAAGAAAATGATTCCATAGTTTGAAATCATGAACCACTGTCTCCAACTCCAAATAATTTATGGGGTAGTAATTCTCATGTTTCAAAAACAATGAGGAGCCATATGGTACCAAATCATCCCCCTGCATGAGATACACCCCAGCACTAATCCCTATGTGTAAAAATACACCACATATCCTTTACATGTTTCAGGAAAAACCACAATTGGTGTTGATTTAAGGTGACCCTTTAGCTCTTCAAATAATTTATGACATTTCTCATCCCAATGAAATGGAATATTCTTCCTGCTCAAAAATTTCATTGACGAATCCAATCATGAGAAATCATGAGAAAAACATTGATAATACTCATCTAGACCGTGCACGTTTTGTGTCATGAATGAATTCTTTTGTGGTTTCCATGATATAAAAACCTCTATATTATCTGAATCAACTAAAACACGTTATTCATAAATAACATAGAAAAGGAAACAAACTTAATTTATCTAATATCCACAATTTGACAATATGGAATACAACTGATGATCTGTTATGATAACCAACACTATCTCAAAGTGCTGGTAATGATCTAACCTTTTCCTCGAATACACTAGTATGTCATCCATAAATACCACAACAATATATATACATATATCATTGAAATATTTGATTCATCAATTCCATGAACAGTACTGGTTAATTCTTTGGGAAAAAGGGCATAACCACATACGCATAATGACCATATCTACTTCTCAGAGCTATTTTTGGAATATCCTCATTCCCCACCCGTAATTGATGATACACTAACCTGAATCAATATTAGAGAACCACTAAGCTCCCCACAACTATTCAGAAAAATCATAAATTATTGTGAGTGGATATCATTAATTTTTGGTATCCTGGTTGATTCTAAGATAACCAACATAAATACATAATGTTTCATCTACATTTTTAGAAAAAATATCAGAGCTCCCACGGGGACATGTTAGGACAGATGAACCATTTTTTCTAACTCTTCCAACTACACCTTTAATTTCAACAATTATACTGGTTCCATTAAGTAAGATGGAAGTGAGATAGTACTGGTCCATATAAGGGGATCAATCATAAATTCCACTTTTCTCATGGGTGAAATTCATAAGATATTTTCAGGAAAGACATCCAAATTCTGATCCACGATTTTGGAATGAACACTCTGGTAAACACCTTCCTATGATGCCAATGAAAAAGCCACTAACCTATATGACATCCTACCAACCACTGGTTCCAACAAGCCTTTTACCCCATTCTTATCACCCTTCTCCCCCCTAAGGTGATGTCTAATTCAATCCTCCATTAGAAAACTAACATCTCGTGCATAGAAATCGAAGCGGGGCTTAAACATCACAAACCAATCTGTTCCCAGGATTATATCATGAGCATAAATCTCAAGCACTGATAAATCCAACATCAATTAAATGTCATCTCTAACTAAGAAACACGCTCTATAGTGGAAATATCGACACTCTCTTTAACCCATATGAGTTTGATGTTTCAAAATAGAAGGCGTCATTTGTATGTGTAAACCCAATAAATCAATGATGAGAGAAGCAATAAAAAAATGAGAAGCACCCATATCAAAATGTTTATGCATCAATGTGTAATTTTAAAAAATAATACCTCACATTGTGGATGGTCCCATCTGGTTATCCATCACAGCCTATACAACAACAAAAAACTGATTTCATTCCACGCTCTACTCCATGTTACTCTGTTGAGGATTTGGGGTGTTCCTCAAATCACCGTGACTAATTTTAGTTTATTGCTGAGGGGTTTGCTGCTGCCCAATCCTATAGAAGGATAAGACCCACTTGACCCCTAAAATGTGTCACAGACTCATGACATCAGAGCACTTCAACAATAATGTTGTAAATGCCCCATATTGTTACAATTATGAAACTCACAAGGATATGTTGTACAATCCTGCTTGATGTGTATCATACAACCACACTAAATACATCCTATCTTACTATGAGGCTTTGTAGGAAGATTCAATAATCCTACTTTTGGAATTTGAACAGTACTCCCACCATTAAAATAAGTGTCCCTCTTCTACGTAAAACTAGAATTGGAGTTGCCACTATTTCATATGGGTTTCAACATACTTCCCCTGATTATAGCCCCTAATAGATCCCCCTTAGAAAATGTAGCTCTATTAATAATTTCAATGTTATCATTTGTTCACAACACTTTTATTTTGAATCAAATTACCTACATTAACCCAACTTCAAATATTCAGGCATTCTACAATGTACTACCTGCAAACTCAAGTAAAAACTTCACATAGTTCATAAAATTAGCCGCATATTCCATTACTACCATATACCCTTGATTCAAAATTATGAAATTTGATGTAAGATGAATTATGATCGTATGAGGGTAGAATTGATTATTAAACAATTCCTCAAAACCCTCCCACATCACACTTTGGTTCTTCCCAGCCTGGACCGCCAACTCCAACCACTAAATGTCAAGATCTTCCAACATGTACATGGATATATTCACTTTGAACTTTGTCAATGTTACCAAGATGTCAAATATCCTATTCATTCTGTTCAGCCATGCCTTAGCCCTTTCTGGCACTGAATCACCCCTAAACATGTTTGAATTCATCCTTCATAACTGAACCGCATGATCCACATTCTTTAGTTCATACTTTTTATTCCCATATTCCACAGCATGTAAAGCGTGCATTATACTCTACACTAGTTATTGGTTCACATGGGGCTCAGATGAAACCACATTTTAGAAGCTTCCCCTGGTTGGCCTCTATAACGCCTACATGTTTCCATTTCTATTAATAAAAATACAATATTAAGTCTTACTCCATTAACAATAAAGGGTATTAAATTTTCATTTTCAATTACATAATAACTATTACAACATAGATTTCCATAAATTCATAGTTTTCATGTGGAACTATTCTAAAAAATCCACCATTCTTTGAAGATCAACCCATTTCCAAAATACCACTTCTTTCCAAGTTTCAAAACCTTACATTTTGTATCCCAATTCATAATATTCCAAAATCAACACATTCATATCACATCGTAGATCATCATACCCAAATGAAATTTTCACCCATCAGGGAAGTAGTTTCTACCATGCATGTCATGCTCATCTAAGTGTTTACATCAATTAAAATGAGATATACAAGGCCTATAAGTGTCTCTAAACACTTATATACTCAAGTCCTTGGTAACATGACGTTCATCATCAAAGGGTTAGCTACATCCTTTTATGAATTACATTCCATGTTCTGACAATCCTCCACATTTCTATTATCTAGACATAAGGAATAGACCATAAACAAATTTCAACTCAAAGACCAAGAATCTATGCTAAAGGACCGAACAACTATTCACATTTGAAAGCCAAGGACCGAACAAACTGATTCCACTTGTAACATCCTACCCAATCTCATTGGCTTTAGAGGAAGACAGAATGCTACTTTCCTTCTAGTCATTTTCCCAAGGCGCCAACGGCTAGAAATAAATTTTGAGGACCTCAAGAACAAATTTGGGAACAATTTTCTCATGAGATAAATCCAACCAACAAAAAATCTACTATAAAAAAACATGATACATATCGACACACCAACCAAATAAACCCATAATTTACCAAAAGAAAACCAAACTCAACAATTACAATCCCACATGGAAAATAAACCAAATCCAAAATTAGACTACCAAGTGGAAGACTATGAAACAAGACTTTGAGGAACTGGGGAACTATCCATTTCTCCGCACTAAGCTTCATGCTCCAAGAAGCACAACATCCCCAATGCATTATGCTAACACACTAGAAAAATTAGTTTCCTTACTTTTACATGTGTCCCATAAAAAAACATCTACAAAAGCACCAATGTTCCAAAGAATTTGGTGGGTACAAATTCTAAGTTGGTTTTCCCCAAATGATTTTACTACACACACCACTAGGATAAAAGTGTTGTCTGATTTATATAAAACACTAAATAGCTCAACCATTGCCTCAAGACAAACATACCCTTACAAAGACATGTAAAACAAGGGAAATAAACAACCATGCCATAAGCCATATCCCTATCACACAATAGCATAACAAATTCCATCTTCTCAAAACATCACACAAAAAATCCACAATTATAATGGGACAAATTCTCATCCTTTTCATCACATTCCCAACTACTGGTGCTTATTGACCACTATCTATAAAGGTGGTTCTTCTCACCAGTATAAATCGCCTTTTATAGTGATACTTCTCTCCCAATTCCAAACAACCAATGCTAGCCATAACACTTAATTAACTAATAATCACAAAGCACCAAGGCCAAACAATAAGCACACAACCATTTCCAAGACATGCCAATTCACTTCAATAAATCACCCATTTATTAAAAACACCATTTAACCATCTTTACATGCCCAACTACATTTCAATAAACAACATATTTATTTAAAACCATCTGCCACAAAAAGTTTTTCATAATCATCCACTAACTATTAAAAAATCAACATTTTTCAATCACACAACAAATCCCCTTTTTGTTACAATAACCCATTTTCCAAAAAATCACCAATATTATAACCAAATGGATTTGAAACATGATTCACATATCATTTTCATAATTAATTTCAGAAATAAAATTAATTGTAACCAAAATCACTAGATCAAACCAAATGGAGTTGAGAGAGAAGCCACATACCATTAGGGTTTTGGTGAATTCGACACACAGGCAACCACACCACAATCTAGGAAAACGCTTCACTAAAACCACTCTAGATCTTCTTTCCTATCATCAAAAATCTTTATAATCAACACCCTAGAAAATACACTCTATATCTATACACAACTGATGTAGATATAAAAAAATATGTGAGATGGATTGCAAAATCTAGAGAAAACCACAACAAACTAAACAAGGAGACTTACAAGAGAAGAATCGACACAACCACACCTAGAAAACCCTTCTATTTTCCTTAAAAATAAGTGAGAGTACACCCCTAAACCTTGAGAAGAGGAAATAATGGGTGAGGATTGAGTGGGAGGTAGTTTGGTTGTTTCTAGGGAAATCCCGACTAATCCCATATTACTAAAAAACACATTTTTATGGGCCTCATGTTTAGCTCGCACGGTTACATAAACTGTGCGCTAATAATGAGCCATCTACTACCTCGAAGGGGAACCTCGCTTAGCACAACCCACAAGGTTAGGAATACTGTGTGCAAGCTCGGCATACCCCACTACCTACATAGTTTATATCGCCCGGTTCTCTAAACCTTGCCCAAACAATGATGACTTAAAAAGGCCTCCAGTGATTTCCAGCACCATCCTAAACTCCCCCAAACTATTCCAAAATCATCCCAAAAACATTAAACACAAAAAAACCATAATAAATGGATACATGACTCAAAATGGGGGTTCTATACACATAATACATTGAGAAAGAGGAAATTCAACCATGATACATAATAAAATGAAATAAATTGCATCCTTGAATGATGATTCAAATATTTTTTATTCATAACCTGGGGAAAGAAACATAATAAGGTTGAGATCAAATGATTATTAAGGGTAAGTAAATAAAATAAATAATGAATCAATATTTAGGTAAATGAAAATAATTGAGAACACATTCCATAAAAACAACTTAATAAGGAATAAATAATCTGTCAAGTAAGAAACTTAAACAAGTTCCATAAATCAATAAAATTAGAATGAACTACATCCATAGATATGTCGACAAAAAATCTCATGGAAAACAATAACTGATACTAAATGAGGGAAATTTCATTATTATCATACTTCATGTCTCAGGAACATAAAAGAATTAAAACTAAATGATAAATATTTATTTCATAATTTTCAGTATCATAATTATGTTATATATTATTTATAGGTTTATTACAACATACCATTATACATTCATTTGTATGACATAAAAGAGTTACATCACTTTAAGGGGGTCTTAGTCCACACTTCCTCAAACGAAATTATCATATTTACATGTGATTGAAGAATAAAGATATGTTATAAATGATAATTAAATAATAATAATGAAATTATAAATGAAATATAATATATATATATATATATATATATATATTTCATCATAATGGAAACCATGAGAGGTGGTAGGGAAAAATTGAACAATCATCAATTCGTGAGGCTGTATTTCATTGTACATAGATATATTATGTTCAATACCCATTAGATAGAGGTGTGTGTAATAGTTGGTTTAACCATTATTATCACAAATCCTGGTATATGGATTATAGTATTTTTATATAATAATATAAAAATAATTTTATAGGGAGTGAATAAAGAAAATGGAATTATGAACCATGAGAGAAGGTGTTACCTCTTAATCAGGTAACTTCATTTAGATTATACCCAACAAATTTCGTACAAATTTTATGCATCTTGGTATTATTTAGGTATTTTGGGAGACTATATGGGTAGGGATTTTCTGAAATAAGGTGGATTTAAAAATGGGGAGAGGTGGAGGCCTTTATAAGGAAGGGGGAGTGGCTCCTTTGTAAATACCAAATGTTATTCAATAATAGGTGGTCTATCTTAAATGATGAGACTCCAAAAAGGGAAAAATAAAGGATTAATGAAGAATAAGGTTTGATAAAAATCGCTTCCACACAAAAATATGGGTATTTTAATAATATGGTTCCTTAACATATAAGATAATAATATTTCATCATTTTGGTTTTTCTTAAAGAATCTAGTTTTCAAATATAATTTAAGTTAACCATTAGAAATAAATTAAAGTTAGATTTATTAGAAATATATATATATATAATAAATTATTATATTGATATTTAATTTATAAAATAAATTAATAATGTGTTTTGTAAATTCATTTTAAAACAGTCACTTGTGACGCGTTAAAACGTTGCTTGATCCTGGACCATGTTAACACCATAATTTTATAATATGGGTCAATATGAGAATTAAAAAAGAAAATTTCAACCATTTATAAAACTTGTTTAATATATATTATCACTTATAACTCAATTTAATGAATATAAGATTTTTATTAATTTTAAATCAACTTATTATATCCATTCATATTAAATTAACAATATTGTAAATTTTGACATTATTTATTTAATGTTAATTTTAAAATATCAATATTATATTGGAATTAAAATATATTATATTTACAGGTGTCTAACAAGATATATTAATATAAAAAATTAAATGATTACAATAGTTCAATCTATTATATTCAGTTTTAATATTTATAGTATCATTTATTTTTGTTAATTATTAACAAAATAATCACTACATTAGAGTTTCTTTGGCATCATCTCTAAAAATTATTGATAAATTATTATGATAAAAATAATGAATTTTACTTATAAATGGGTTATTATAAAATAATATTATGTTTTGTACCTATCATAATATTTTATAAATGTTAAATGTAAGCAATTTTCCCTTTTTTTCTTTTTCCTTTCTTAACCTTTTATATAGTGAACGTTCAATTAAAAATATCCTAGTTGCCATATATTTCGTACCAAGGGGGGAAAGGTACAATTATTGGTATACAATGGATTTGGACCTATTTCCAAGTCATTTAGGTTCTTAATATTAATGTTTAGTCACTTATTAAGCTTCATTATACCTTAATCAACGTAATCAATCTAAATCACATTCACTTCTAATTTTGGTCAAAAAATTAAGTTGATCTTATTGGAAAAAAAATATAATAATAATTACATACATTAATGTCATATTTTAAATGTTTAAATAATTAATTTTGGATAATTAATATTAATTCTAATCTTATCGACAAGGAGAAATAATAATTTTTTATAGTAGAAAAACATTCTACAGTTTGTTATGTTTTTATATTCAATTTTAAAGTAAACTTTTATTATAATGAACTTCATTTTATATATAAATGTATAATGAAACTAATTTTTCTCTAAACCAAATAAAAAATATAATTATTTATTAATAATTATTTAAACAAAAAGGGTATTTTTAACTAAATTATAGTAATTTTCCCTATTCACCAAAAAGTGATGTTTCTCAGAAAAATCCAAAAAATATACCACAAGATAAGTTGAAAATTATGAATTCAAAAATGATGTTTATTTTTAAAAATAAAATTCATAAAATTGTGATTTTTTTAGAAAAATAGGTTCTCTATTAAAAGGAGGTAAAACTTAGACTTCCGTATAACACAAGCTAATTTATTTTCATATGTAGCATTAGTTTAACATTATGTATGAAGCATGAAAAAAAATATTTCTTATAAGAGGATAATATTATAAATTTTTCGGGTTTCACATTCTACCCACCTTAATTAATATGTGTCTTCACAATTTAAACATGAACATAGTAATCTATGGATTTAAAATAAACTATTTTGGAAAGACATATATCCTAAAAATGGACAATATCATATTTTATTAATATGAGAGAATTAAAATTACAATGCTCAATTATCTGGGATCATAATAGGAGACAATATGAGGGAAATTTAAATATGTGTATAGAATAAAAATCAAACCATCATGTTTTAATAGATAATACTGGAGAACATTTGTTTGGAGAAAGTTAACAATCAGATGGCCATAAATATACGATGATCTAAGAGGCCATTTTATACATCAGATATGAAGTTACCAAGACAATAATTTTTATTTCAAGATAGTTTTTTCTATAGTTAAGGAATTATTTCACTCTATAATAATATAATTACATATATTTTTCTATAAACATAATATTTTCCTTTAATTCTCCCTTGAACTATTAATACTTCATCACATTCAACATATAGTGAGGTAATCGATTATCATCTAATATATCCTCAAATGATCAACTCAAACCATTTTAGAAATGGTTAACTTTTCCAAATGATTATGGTACAATAACTTTGTAATGAAATTATAATTTTTCATAAATCAACATGAATCAACTCTAAATTTTCACATTCCACACATTTGAATGACATCATCATGTGTCCTCTTGAAATGCGTTGATAACTCGAAGTTCTATAAAACCTTATTGGAAACATGAATTCCATTTTATTCCATAAGTAAGACACAAGTAATTGGTTATAATCCTTAAATCCAATATTGTTGTAAACTCCCTAAGTGATATCATAGACTACTTATAGACATGTCTTTAATTAGTTCCAAGGTAGTTAGTAATTATCCAAATCAATCATTTCATCATCATTATCTTAACATCATGAATTTATTAAGGGGTTTCTTTCCCTCAATCACATGTTTTCCAAACATTGTAACTTTTTACTTATTAAATTAATCTTAGTACCATTCTACATGTGATCTAAATCCTTATAAAAATGTACTACACTATGATACTAATTCATTCCCTAATTTTTATAACCAGTTTGTTGTAGATAAAATATTCAAAAAACACAATTATTTCTGAAGAAAATTAATCATTACACATTATCTGCAGTAGTATCATAATTTCATCATTATCCAATACCATTATCAAGGGTATATTCCTTTTAGTCTTGGGATATTGATCGTCATATTTCCTCTTCACCTTCTAGTGGAAGAATTGAACACTGGAAAGCATTTTATTACACATGAAATCACAAACTAGAGGTCTTTTTTATACACATTTATAACAAACTCTCATTCCCCTAATGAATTTACCAGGGTGATTCTTTCCATAGTTATCACATGTGGGAAAATAAGTCATTCTTGTTCGTCCCTTTACCAATATTTTTCTTTTTCATCATCTTGATCCCTTCAAATCCATAGGAATCATAAAATTCATTACTTATCATGTTAACACATGATACTATTTCCTCATATAATCAGAGTACTCGAGAGATTATCTCCCTTGGAAACGATGCCTTATGTCGATGAAATATATTGTCTTTATTACCCTTTATATTAAATTACTTGTAGGTGTTATCATTCCTTCTACAATGCATTATTTCTATACAATGTAATATACCTGATTAACTTATAATGTTATAATTTTTTTATAACTCTAAATATTTTATAACACATAACATAAATTTATGCAAAATAAATCACTAAACCCATAGCATACTCTAGGAAAATAATTATATTTAAACCCTTCATAATATTTTTTAAATAAAATATGAATTATACTAAGTATAACCACAAGGATTGTCAAGCCAGGTGCCTATTATGGCCCATTTTCGGGTACCCGGTTACCCCGAGTCTAAACTGAAACACCTTTTTGGAGTTTTAACTCCTAGGTACATATGTCAATGAACCATTTCCACTAGTACCATAGAGACATGGATATATTTCTAGGAATACCAACATAATATCTACTTTACCAAAATTTTAGGATGTTCTTCCACTCTTATCCTCAATTTATATCTTAGGTATGTGATCTCTAGTCTATGTTTTTTTAAAATCTAGTTTCCAAGGATGTTGCTAAACATCCATTGATATCAACGGTATGCCCCGATAGTAGAATCCCGGAGCTGGTGAATTATTACGCTACATTAGCATTACTAAAAAGAATAAAATTATGAAGGACTATAGGGTTATGTAGTCTAAGAAATCCATATTACATTCATGAAACCCATAATATTTTAGGAAATATAAAATATAAAAATGATAAATAATAAAATGAAATAAAATAAATCATTGAATTATTATACAATGATTTCTTCTTCATAACATGGGGAAAGAAACATAAAAAGGGTGAGCATAAACTCTATGTAAGGGTTTGTACAACAAAAGAAATAATGAATCGATATTTATGTAAAGGTAGATAATTGAGTACACAGTCCAAAAATAACAATATGTGGAATAAATAATGTGGAAATAATGAAACTAAAACACATGCCATAAATAAATAAACTAATAACGAACTATGTCCATATATATGTCGATGAAAACTATCACGGGGAAAATATAACTGATACTAAATATTGGAAATTAATATCTTATCATATGTAATGTCTCAAGAACATGAAATACTATTACCATCAATACCTTCATAATATAGTTTAAAACATAGATAGAAACTAGTTTAATTTGGAGAACTTATTTGTCTCATGAGAACCCGTCGATGCATTGAAAAGTTATATAAATTTTGAGATCCACCTGTAATTTAAATTCTAAAAAAATCATCATATTTAATAATAAAAATAGCTAATATGCCTTATCAAATAACTATATTGGATGATAAATGCATATTTATCAACAATTTCCCAATTAATAAATTAATTGTCAACATAACCACCGTATGAATAATAGTATATGTTTTTAGCAGTACAAATATCCATTTTATGACAGTATAAATAATCAATAAAATTTTAAATGAAAAATTAATACGATAATGTTATTTATTCAATGGATATATTATAATCACAAAATGAAGTGGCATTATTAACATTCATGAGGACAATAATCATTAAATATTCTTTAGTGTCCCATACAACATTGAAGTATTTAAATCATAATCACAAGAAAAGTTTGGAATTTAATGAATCATATAATATCATGAGAATAATATAATTCATGATATAATAAATTAAAATGGGTAGTATTTATGGCACACAAAATAAGTATGTTGCAAATATGACATTTACCTCTCAAATTTAAAAAATGGGATGAAAATCCCTTAACATATCCTTCATTTTTGTTGTATACTTTTTAAAATCTTTATAGTGGTTTAATATATTTTAATAACTAATAGATGATCAAAAATCATGTTTATAATATAATATATAAACTTATTAAAATATTTTTTTAACCATTTGATAACATTATTTCATTATTTTAACTATTTTGGGTGTTAATTGCTTAGTTTTCTCAACTAAATTTTGACTTGTTGTTTACTGTTATTGTTAAATATATAATGTTTTCATCATATAGAAAATTTGAAAAATTACTAAATTATCATATATATTCCTTTAAAAATTATTTAGAATAGATCCTAACATTTTTAGATTTGAAATGAATTGCACCGTTCATGGAGACGGTAGGTCGTACGTACGCATGAACGATAATTCCATTTCATTATTGAATTAAATGAATTAAAACTAAATGATAATTATTTATTTAATAAATTAAAGTATCGTATAAATGTTATATTCATTTCCAAATATTATTATAACCAACCTTTATATGTTCCATGTCTGGCATGATGAGTAGTATCCCATTTAGGTGCGGTAGTCCACAATTCCTCAAATGAAATTATCATATTTACACATGATTGAAGAATAATAGTCTATTAAAAATAAATATTAGAATAATTTTAACATTTTTAATGAAATATAAATTATATATAAATAGATTGTCTATCATAATGGCCAACATGAGGTGTTATTGGAAAAAATTGAACAATCATCATTTCCTGATACTGTATTTCACCATACATAGAAACATATGTTCATTTCCCATTAGATGGAAGTTTGTGAATTCTTAGGTCAAAGCAAAAAAATCCTAGATTATTTAATATATTTTTTTTGTTATGTAATCACAAAATAAGAAAATTATAGCTAGTGGAAATTGGAAATGAAATTAGAAAGAATGAGAAAAGGTCTTGCCTCTTAATCTGGTAACTTCTTTTGGTTTAAACAAAAGGGATTTTTTGGAAATATTTAATACCAAATGGATGATTATAGGATGAGGGAAGGGATTTATAGAGACTATTTGGGAATGTATTGTACTATCTTATGTGGTTTTAGATGTGTTAGTAATGGGGAGATTTGGTGGCCTTTTATATGGAAGCTTGAGTGGAACATTTGTTAATACCAAATGAAATTCAATAATGGGTGGCATAATTAACATAAATAGAATCCAAAATGGAAAAAATAATTGATTATTGGAGAATTATTTTCGATAATAACCTCATCCAAAAAAAATACGTGAATTTTAATAATTGTTTTCCATAAATTCTATGATTAATTTTTTTTATCATTTTGTATTTTATTTACAAATCTAGATTTCTAATATAATTAATTTATACACTAAGAATAAATTAATGTGAGGTTTATTATAAAATATAAATTAACTATATTATTAATATTATATATAATTTATAAAATAAAAGTCATATAGTTTTTTTAAATTAATTTTAAAACAAGCTCATGTGACGCGCTAAAACGCAGCTTCAACCTGAACAGTGTTTACAACATATTTACATAATATGAGTCAATAAATTAATTTTAAAAGAAATATTTTTCCATTTATATAATATATTTAATTTATATTATCACTTACTTGTCAATTTGTAGAATATAAGATTTTTATTAATTTTAAATAAATTTTTATGAATCATTTATATTAAAATATCAATAATGTTAATTTTGACATTATATATTGAATGTTAATTATAGAATATCAATATTATATTGTAATTAAAATAAATATTCTTAAAGGTGTCAACAATTGGATATTAATTTAAAAAATAAATAAATACAATAATTCAATCTATTAGACTCATTTTTATTATTTATAATATCATTTATTTTAGTTAATTATTAACTAAATAATCACTACATTAGAGTAGCATAAGAATCATTTCAAAAAATTATTGATATAATATAATGATAATAACAAAATAGTTATTTTAGAAAATGGTATGTACAATAAAAAATATTATGTTTTGTATATATCTTAAAATTTTATAAATATTAAAGGTATGGAATGTTCCATTTTTGTCTTTTTTCTTTACTTACCCTCTTATATAGGAAACATTCAATTAATTGTATCCAAATATCCATATATTTAGTAACAATAAAGGAAAGGCTATATTATTGGTAGATAATGGCTCTTGGACAAGTTTCCATGTCATTTCCATCCCTAATATTAAGTTTTATTCCCTTATTCATCTTAATCATACATTAATCAACTCGATCAATCTTAATAACATTCACTAATCATTTTGGTCAAAAAGTTAAGATGATCTTATTAGAAAAACATATAATAAAAAATTCACCCATGTGTGTAGTATTTTCAATGTTTAAATAATATAAGTGGGAGTATTATGATTAACGTTAATCCTGCCAACAGGGAGAAATAATGGGGTTTTAATAGTAGAATAACATTCTAATGTTTGTTAAGTTTTTATATTCAATATGGTAGTAAAATTAATTCTAAGAAACTTTATTGTATAAATAGATATAAAATTAATCTAATTTTATTTTCAAACAAATATAAAATATAATTCATTATTAATCATTCTTTAAACGAAAACACTATTTTTTACGAAATTGCAGTAATTTTCACAATTCATCAAAAAGTGATGTTTCTCAAAAAAACCACGAAAATTTACAAGAATCTAATTTGAAATTATAAATTCAAAAATGATGTTTATTTTTTAAAATAAAATTCTTAAAATTGTGCTTTTTAAATATTGTATCTCTATAAAAATGGTGTAAAACATGGAATTTCATGTAATACAAGTTAATTTATTTTCATATGTAGCATAAGTTTAACATTTTGAATTATTCATGCCCACAACAAAATTATATTTATTATAAGAGGAAAAATATTAAAAATATTGGTGTGTCACATTCTCCCCAGCTTAATTAATTTTTTTCCTCGTATTTTAAAAAGGAACATAGATTTCCATGGTTGTAAAATAAACCATTTTATTAAAGACCCACATCATAAAAAGGGTCAATATAATATTCTGTTAATAAGAGAGAAAATAAATTACAATGTTAAAAAATCTACGTTCTATAGTAGGAGAACATATATGAGAAAAAAAATATAGATACAAAAGAAAAATATAACCATCATGTTCAGATAGAGACTACGGGAGAACGTGGTTAAGATAATGCTAACAATCAGAAGGCCATAAATCCACAATGATCTAAGAGGCCATTTTATTCATTATAAATGAAGTTACTATGAAAAAAATTATTTTAATATATTATTTTCTATATTAATGTAATTATATTACTATATAATAATATAATTACATATATGTTTCTATAAACATAATCTTGTCCCTTTATAGGGCATTGAATTATTTATAATTCCTCACTTAGAACATATAGTGGAATAATACATTATCACCTAAATTATCATATAATAATCAACATAAATATTTTTAAAAATGGGTAACTTTCCAAAATGATTTTCCCTTTAGAATAGACATAACATTTTTTAGTTAACTTGAATTAGCTCTATATTTTCACCTTAGAAACATGTGAATAACATCATCTTGTTCCCTCTTGAAATATGGTAATAACTCGAATTATCATAAACCCTTGTTGGAAACATTTATTCCATTTTCTTCCTTAAGTAAGACACATGTTATTGGATATATTCTCTAAATCCAAAAGTGATGTGTACTTTGTCAACCATATTATAGACCACATCTAGACAATCCTTTAATAAGTTCCAAGGTAGCTAGTAACAATCCAAATCAATCATTTCATTATCATTATCCTAACATCATAAATATATTATGGGTTTTTTCCATTAATCTATTGTTTTCTAAAAATTGTAACTTTCTACTAAATAACTTTTCTTAATACCCTTCAACATATCATCTCAAATACTGAATGAAAAACTACTATAAAACAATACACACATATTCTATAATTGTCTTAATTAGTACATTGCTGATAAAATATTAAAATAACATAATTATTAAAGAATCATATTAATCATTTATCATTATATGCGGCATTATTATTACATAATCACTATCGAATATTATCATCTGGGGTATATTCCTTTGACTCATTGGTCATTATTCCTCATAGTGACTATAATCCTTGTAGTGGAATAATTGAACATTGGAAACCATTTTATTACCCATTAAATCATTAACATGGGGTCCTTTTTCTCCACACTTATAACAAACATTCATTACGTTCATGAATTTACCTGGGTGATTCTTTCATCAGTTATAAAGTGTAGAAAAATAAAGCATTCCCTTCATCCCTTTATCCACATTTTTCTTGGTCATCCTCTTCGTCTATTAAATTCAATAGGACATAGAGAATTTATTACATATCTTGTTAACACATGATACTATTTCCACATATTTTGAGAGTTCATGATAGAATATGTCCCTTGGAAATGATACCTTAAGACCATAAAACATATGATCCTTAGAACAATTTATATTACGTGCACTGGTGGAGTCCTCATTCCTTCTACTGTGAATTATTTCTAAACAATGGAATGTATTGGATTAAATTATAATATAATAATTTTTTTATAACTCAAAATATTTTATACCACATAACATAAATGTATGCATGATAAATACCTAAAACCATAAAATTTGGATAATTTGGGGAAATAATTACTTCTTAATCCTTCATGATATTAGGTGAATAAAATGTGAATGATCATAAGCATATCCGCCAGGAGTGGCAAATCATATGTTTAGTAAGACCCATTTTCATGTACCCGGTAACCCGAAGTCAATCATGGATCATGTTGTCAAAATTTTTACTCCTAGATACATCTGTTCCAGAACCGTGTCCAATTGTAAAACCAAGACATTTATTTATTTCTTCAAATACCTATATAATATCTACTTTAACAAAATTATTGGTTGTTCTTCCAGTTTCATCATCAATTTATTTATTAGTTTTGTGATCCATAATATATGTTTTTCTAAATCTAGTTTCCAAGTTTCTTGCTAAATATCCTTTGATACCAACGGTATGCCCCGACACTAGAAGCTTAGATTTGGTGCATTATTACACTACATTAGCATTACTAAAAGGAAGTAAATCCTAAAGGACCATATATTTTAGTGGATATATAAATTAAAACAACATAAATGATACCGATGATATATTATGAATTATTAAATATAACTTTGATACAAAATAAAATGAAATAAACTTTATCCTCGAATTCTTATTCAAATATTTCTTCTTCATAAAATGTGGAAAGAAAAATAATAAGTTTGAAAATAAATGATCAATAAGGGTATGCACAATGGAAGAAATAATGAATCAATATGTATTTAAAGGTAAATAATTTAGTACAATTTCCATAAAAATAAATATATATGACATATATAATGTGTCCAATAAGAAACTAAAACACATTCCATGAATCAATAAACTAAGAATGAAATACGTCCATAGATATGTCAAGGAAAATATCATGGAGAAAATATAAATGATACTAAATGAGGGAAATTTATATCTCATGGTACGTAATGTCTATGGCTGCCAAAAACCAATTACAATCACGACCATTCACAGGACTATTTAAAACAAGGATAGAAATTAGTTTAATTTGGAGAACTTGTTAGTCTCATGAAAACATGTCGATGCATCGAGGATCTATTTAAAGTCCAATATCCACACTTCATTTACATTCCAAATAATCAATAATATTTAATAATAAAAATAAATAATATTATTTATCAAATAACTATATTGAATGATAAATACATATTTATCGAGAATTCCCCAATTAATCAAATTATTGTAACTATAACCACAGTATGAATAATAGTATATTGTTTAGAAAATACAAAAATCCATTTAATGAGAGTATGGATATTCAATTAAATTTTTATCAAAAACTTATTACAAAAAAATCATCTCTTAAATATATATATAACAACCACAAATGTATTTTATAATAAGAACATTATTGAGGAGAATAATCTTCAAACATTCTAAAGTATCTCATACCACATTGAAGAATTTAAATCATAACCATAGGAAAGGTATGGAATTAAATGAATAAAATAATATAATGAAAATAAAATCAATCATGATATAATATATTAAAATGGTTAGTATGTATGGAACCAAAAAGATATAAGTTGTGAATATGACATTAATCTCATAGATTTAAAAAGTGAGATTAAAATCACTTACCATATACTTCCTTTTTGTTGTGTGGTATTTAGCCTCTTTTATAGGGGTTTAATATATGTTATTAAATAATAAAATAACAAAAATATTTTTTATAATAACATATATTATCTTATTATAATATATTATTACCTGTTTGTCAACACTCTTTTGTTTTTTTTACTATTTTGGGTGTTAATTGCTTAGTTTTATACATAAAAGTATGATTTGTTATTTGTTGTTATTATTAAATATATCATGGTCTAATTATCTGAAAAAATGTAAAAAATTACTAAATTATCCTATATATTCATTAAAAATTTATTTATAATAGTCCATACCATTCGGATATTAGAAATTAAGTGCACCATCCTAGGAGATTGTATATAGTACGTACGCATGAACGATAATTCAATTTCATTGTTGAATTAAAATAATTAAGAAAAAATGATAAATATTTATTTTATAATTTGAAGTATCATATATTTTTTATATATGATTCAGTGGTTTATTATATCCATCCTTTATTCAATTCAAATATGGCATAAACGAGTCATGTCTCTTTGAGGGGCGGCAGTCCACAATTTATCAAAAGAAATTATCATATTTACACATGATGGAATAATAACAGTATGTTAAAAATAAAAAATAGAATCCTAAATACAATATAAATTAAATATATATTATATAAAAATATAGTGTCAATCATAATAGAAACCATGAGAGGAGTTGAAAAAAAATTGAACAATCATTGTTTTGCAAGGCTGTATTTCACCGTACACTGAAACAGTATATTCCTTACCCATTAGATGTTGGTGTGGGTATGTTTTGGTTAAACCATTATCATAAAAGCATACTATTATATTTAGGATACTAGTTTTGTAAGGTAATCATAGAATAATAATATTATAGATACTAGAGAATGGAATGAAAATTAGGAAGCATGAGAAAAGGAGTTATCGCTTAATCAAGTATCCTCTTTTGGTTTAAACCAAAAGGATTTTCTGGAAATATTTATTACCAATGGGATGATTCTAGGTTGGGGGATGTAATGTTTAGAGACTATTTTTATAGGTATTGGATGATCTTAGGTGGTTTTAGAGGAGTTAGTAATGGAGATATGTAGTGGCCTTTTATAAGGAAGTGGGAGAAGAACATTTGTAAATACCAAATGACATTCAAAAATGAGTGGTCTATTTTACATAAAGATAATCCATAATAGATACATAATGGAGTATTGGGGAATAATTTCCCATAAAAACATCAACCACACCAAAATATGTGCATTTTAAAAATTTGGATCTTTATCTTCTATGATTCCTAACTATTATTATTTTGGTTTTTATTAAATAATAATGATTTAAAATATAATTAATTTTACCATTAAGACTAATTTAATGTGAAATTTATCAGACAACATAAATACTCTGAATTATTAATTTGATATCTAATTTATAAAATAGAAATTCCCATTTCTTTAAATAAATTTTAAAACAAGCGCATGTGACACAATAAAACGATGCTTAAACCCGGACCATGTTAATAATAATTTTACATAGTATGGGTAAATATTTTAATTATAAAATATTAATTATTCCATTAATAGACCATATATAATATAAATTTACACCTGCAATTCACACTGAATAATATAATATGTTTACTAATGTGAAATAATTTTATAAGTTTCATTTATGTTAAAATAAAAATAGTATCAATTTTGAAATTATTTATTTAATATTAATTTTAAAATATAAATATTATAGTTAAATTCAAATATATTATTGTTTAAATGTGTGTAACATGATATATTAATCTACAAAAAATAAAGAAAATAATTCAATCTATTAGATTCACTTTTATTATATATTATATCATTTATTTTAGTTAATTATTAACTAAATAATCACAACATTGGTGTTTCTTAAGTATCATCCCTAAAAATTATTGATAAATTATTATGATAACTAAAAAAATTTATGTATTCAAAAAGTTTATATATAAATTAAAATATGATGTTTTGTATATATCTAAAAATTTATTTATTGTGAATGGTATGGAAAGTTCATTTTTTATATTTTTTCTAAATAAACCTTTTATATCAGAAACATTCATTTGATAATATCCCAATAAACACATTTTCAATCAATATGGGAAAAAGGTCAAATTTTTTGCAGACAATGTATTTTAGACATGATTCCATGTAATTATTTTTATGTAATTTTAAGTTTTATTCCCTTATTAAGCTTAGTCATACATTAATCAACATAAATAATCACAATAGCATTCACTAATCATTTTGGTCAAAAAATTAAGTTAACTTATTAGAAAAAAATATCATTCTAATTACATCTGCTTATTTTGGACCATCAAAATTTATTTCACATAAGTAGTAAAATTAAGATTAATTCTAACCCTATATACAGGGAGAAATAATGGGGTTTATAATAGAGAAAAGTTCAAAAGTTTGTTATGTTTTTTTTAAATTTGAATGTATTATGGATTCAAGTGATATTCACTATATAAATAGATGGATTATTTTCCTAATTTGACTATAAAACAAATCTAAAATATAATTCATCATTAATAATTATTTACTAGAAACAGGTTTTTTACTAAATTCCTGTAATTTTCAGTATTTCTCAATAAATAATGTTTCATATAAAAATCCCAAAATTTTATCATAAGATAATTTCAACACTATGAAATGAAAAATGATAATTATTCTTAAAAATAAATTCATAATAGTGTCAAATTTTTTATTTTAAATATTTTATCTATTAAAACATGGAAAACCTCAGTCATTCATGTAACGCAAGTTAATTTAATAATGTATGTAGCTTAATATTAACATTGTATATATAGTATGCCAACAACAAAATTATATTTATTCTAAAAGGAAAATATTGTAATAGCTTTGGGTTCTAGAAATTTTCATACATTGGATTATCTTATAATTTTATAATATATATTTCCAAATATGATATAACACATAACATAAATTTTTTCATTGTAAATCAATGAATAATAAAATTGATATACTTGGGGTTATGATTAATTTTAACTCCTTAATGGTAGTTAAATATAATTTTAACTACTCTACACATACCCCACAGTAGTGTAAAACCAAATGCCCATTAAGGGTTTGTGTACTAGGTTACACCGAGTCAGGCCTGACACACCATGTCAGAGTTGTCACTCGTAGGTACATCTCTACGAAAACCACATCAACATGTAGTATCGAGAAAATGTTATATTTCTAGTAATACCAACATAATCTCTACCATACCAAAATTGTAGGATATTCTTCTATGCTTATCCTAAAATTCAATCGTAGGGTTATATTCCTTATTATATGTTTTATTAATCTTGTTTCTATGGTTTCTGTCAAAGTTCCTTTGATATCTAATACAACGCCCCAACCCAAGAAGCCCCGACCCTGTGAATTATTTTCTTCCATTATCATTATTTGAATAAATGATATCCTTAATGAATGAATAACATAATAGTTTTGGAATTTTAGATTACATACATGATATGCATATTACATTAGAATGTGGATAATAAAACATGATACATAATAAAATGAAATAGACCACATCCATGAATGCTTATTTATAGATTTATTCTTTATAACATGTTTAAAGGAAAAAAATAAAGGTGAGCTCAAATGATCAATACGGGTATGTAAAGTTGGAGGAATAATTAATTTATGATAATTATCAACATGTAAGTGTAAATAAATATTAACACATTACATTAAAATAACTAGATAATTCAATATCAATATTGATAGGTAAAAAACTAAAAACACATTTCATTTATTCAATGAAATGAAAATGAAATGTACCAATAGACTTGTTAATGCAAAAACTCATGGATAAATAATAACTGAATCGAAATTAGGTAAATGTATAATTATTGGAATCTATGTTTCCAAGGTATATGATACCTTTACCATTGATACCTTTAATAATATGGTTTAGCATACTAGGAAAAAACCATCTATGTTGGCCAACTATTCCATTTCATGAGAATACGAACGCATCAAAGGTCTCTTTATAACAAGGCCCCACCTGTGTCATGCAAGTACAAATAATTCCTAGTATATCAATGTAAATAATGAAAAACGTGTCTTATCAAAATCAATATTAAATAAAATCTATAAATTAATCAATAATTCCCCAATTAATCAATTAATTTTCAAATTCAACACCATATGTAAAATGTAATACTATTTATAAAATAACAATATACATTGCATGTGATTATGGAGATTAAATATAAATATAATTAACAAAATAATTACCAAAAATATGATAATGATTCACGATAAATGTAACAATCACCAAAGAATTTGAAATTGTAATGGTAATCATTAAACACATTCTTGAGTAAAATAATCATTAAACATTCCAAATTGTCCCATACCACTTCCAAACATTTGAATTAATAATACACTTGAAGGAATCATATTAATCGAAACATAAAATATCACGAGAAAAAGGATATTCATGGTATAACCTGTAAAATGGATGTATATACACCATATTAACGTTAATTTGTGTATAACAATAAATAAGACTCAATGGAATGTAAATTTAGACTAAATCCCTTACTATGTATTTCCTTTGTGTGTTAACGGACTTTAACTGCATTTATTAAAGTTTAAATAGTGTTAAAATCATATTAATGACTCATATTATTTTATAATATCATATATTATCTTATTATAATATCTTATTACTCATTTAATGGAAATCATTCATTATATTCAATATTTCAAGTGTTAATTACCCCACATATCGAGTATTATTTAACTTGTTACTTATTGTTATTATAAATTTATCATGGATTAATCATCTAAAGAATGTTAATAATTATGTAAATATAATATATTTTCATTATATATGCATTTATTATAATCTATATAGTGTAGACTTAGGAAATTCAATGCACTTTTCCAGAAGATGGTAAGTCGTACATATGGATGAATGCTACATTCATACCCTTCTCATATTTATAACAATGAAAAGTAAATAATATTTAAATATATTTATATTATATATGTAACATTGGTTTATTGAATTTTTCCATTATACATTCAATCTATAGAATAAATGAATCACATAACTTTGTGAGGGCGATAGTCCACACTTCCACAAATGATCTTATCATATTCACACAAAATTCAGAACCTGATGATATGTGTAATAAATTTTGTATAGAACAATAGAAACATTTTAAATATCATATAGATAATATATATAAAAAATCCATCATAACATCTTATATTTATAGGTGGTAAATGAAAAAACAAAGAGCTTTGTTTAGTGAGGTGATAGTTTGACGTACACATTATCTGTAAGTTCATTACCCATTAGATGGAAGTGTGTGTAATATTAGGATGAAAAAATTTCATAAAAAATTATTTTGTATATTTATGAAATTATTTTTGTTATAAAATCATTAAATAAGATGAATTTAAATAGTGTAAAAATAAATAAAACTTATGAGATTGAGCAAGGATGTATCCTCTTATTCAGGTAACTCCTTTTGGGTTGAACAAAAGGGATTCCTCGGATGGATTTATCACCAATTTGGGTCTTCTAGGATGAGGGGGGATGCATAGGGTATATCTTCGAATGTCATGGAGGGGAATAAGTGGATTAAGAGGTGTGAGAATGTAGGAGGAAAGGAGAAATGATTACTATATAACATCTCAAAATGTGTGAGAATTTAATTGACTATGAAAAATATCAGTAAATAGTAATCTGTTTAAATCGGGTGTTCTGTGTATTGGAAATAAATCGTGAAAAATTAATTTATTCTAAAAAAATTATGTTAATGTATTGGGGTACTATAAATAACATGTATCAATTAGTTTTTTCTATAAATCATAATGTAAAGACATGTAATATTAAAATTAAAAACATGTTACATGACAAAGGGGACTGAGATATACATGGAAACATAGTATAAATAAATGATATCAAAATATCAGAGAGTCATAAATATATTCCAAAAATATATAACATGTGTAACTAATTATCATTTATGTATCACTTTAAATACTATAATAGGGTTTTTATTTCCATAGTGGAATAGTTTTACTACCCATTCACATAAATACAATGGAAAGAGTCCCATAATAGATTGGGTTCACACCCCATTCCAATAAACATAAAGTGAAAGTCCAGAAATTGGATTAGGTTCGAACCCCTAACACCAAAAATAAAATACCATCATATATAAATGTTCCCCTATATTATTGGATTGTTTTATAATTATGGGACCACAAATCACATAACATAGTGATATTATGCTAACCACTCATGCACCATTCATGGCATCTCATGAGATAAAAACATTACCGAATTCAATATATGGGTATATAATTTTGGGAACCCACATAAAATAATGGAAATAATCCTATTTTCTTAAACATGAGTTCCAAATGAGGATAATATACCATGCATAAATCATAAGAAGGATGAAACCCAGGATAAAGAAGAGGGTTTCATATCCATGTATAAAAGAATAAAAAAAGGTTATATCATAATGATACCCAAGAGTAGAAGGAATTAAATAATTTTTTTTTTGAAATTTTAAGAAATCATTTTTGGATTCAAACATTTAGTTTTAGTGTAATAAAATTCATGAGAAGTTACAATGGGATGTATGAATAAAAATGAATGGAATATGTGATGAATTTTGAAATGATTATTGGATATTTTCAAAAAGTAAATACCAAATTATTTTTTATTAGACTATAATTGGACAAGGATGGGTTTCCATATATAAATTATTATATTAATATTTTATTAATTTTAAAAAACATTTTAGGGTGGTGATACTTTCCATGAATTAACTAATCAAATTGGTCCCCTAATTCGAGTATACATAATATGAGGAACATTGATGGGAACTTTTAAAAAATCCATTAGACACAAAAAATAAATGTATTGTATACTACTCTTATATATAAGTAAAATATATAAATAATATAGAAGAAATAATATTAATACAGTAGAGAAAATGGGAGAGAAAGAAATAGATAATGTAACTCAAATGTAACAGGGGTCATTCTGAAAGATCCATTTTCATGTTTTAAAAAACCATTACTAAATTCACACATAAAAAGAATAATAAAACATCACTTTAAACAATGGGGTATTAAAATATGAATTTAACATGACATAAAATATAATTATGTTTCCAAATTAGGATCACATTTGAGGGATGGAAATTGATGGATAGTGGGAAACTATCATTAAAGAGGATGAGAAATATTCTCAACAATGATATAAATATTGATAAAGAAATTAAACATTGTAAAATAATTTAATATAAAATATCAGTTTCCCCATAAATTAATATGTGGTCCATTAAAACATATTATTATGTAAATAACCAATCATAGAACTGGGATGTTCAAGATGAAACATAATAACTCAATGAAAGGGGTTTTAGTAAAAAACCATTACAACATTATATTATTTTAAATTAAAAAATATATTGAATGTGGGAAATTATATGGATTTTTTAATTCAAATTATTTAATTAAATTTAATAAAAAAACCTATTTCCAATATATAATCCAAAAAAAGTGAGGAAAATGAATCATACTTCAATAAAATAATTTTACACAAAAAACCATACATTAATTATCAAATAACTTTAACACAATTGTATCTCCAATATAAAAGAATTACTATGTTAATATCCTAATAAAGTAAAATTTCATTACGTATAAACTTTTATAAAAATAATTTATAATTATTTTCTACATGCATATTAGATATTAATTATATATTTTCAGTATTGGTTGTCAGTAGTCTTGATCGTTTAAAACTAGTTTCATAATATTGGTGTTGTTATTCATTATTCTTCAAAATTTCATCATTCCCAGATGATAAAAGAAATTATGATTTATTATTTATATATTATTATAATTTTATAATTTCATTCATCTTTTCTTTTTTGTTATGGTTCATATGGATTAAATTGGATAAAATCATATTTATATGATTTTTAACATATAAACATTGGTATCTTAATTGATTTAGTTTAGTATTAATTTTAGCATTCCATAACAAAAATAAAGTCATTATTATTTTATTTATATCATATATTAATATTATTTAATTTTTAAAATTTATCCATGATATTATATTGTAACATTGTTTAAATTGTTGGAACCATTGTTTTCTATGAATTATTTGGTGTATGGTTTGTGTTTTTTGTCGATCAGCAGTGGAAGTTCAGAATGTGTACCCGCAAAAGAGATCATACAGTTCAAGTAGACAATAGTATTGAACCTCGGTGTTCAGCCACCTCTCAATACATAATGAGGTTATGCAATACACCTCTCCCCATTTTCGATAACTGGTTTTATCTGTTTATGGATATGATGCAGGTTTATGGGGGAGATACTATCCAGGGGGCGTATGGTTTGAGGTGAACATTGAACAAATTACTGGTATTTGGATATATTGTTAATGGGGGAGAAAGGAATAAATTCAGGCAAGTAATGCTTCTGTGATGAGAAGAATGAGAAGGAAAACATTGGAACCCAATTCAAGCTTCCACTCTTGTTTTCTACACCAAGCATTGCTCACATAGACTTAGAGTGTTGGCTGAGTTGATTCTTGCGTTTTTTGGTTTTCACATGGATGGAGCTCAATTGAATTTATGTTCTGATTTCCCACAAACCCAAAGGGGGAGACTATTAGAACCATGGTCTTCTATGCATGATTTGGAGTATGGTTTGTGTTTGTTGTCAATCAGCAGTGGAAGTTCAGAATGTGTACCCACAAAGAGATCATATAGTTCAAGCAGACAACAGTATTGAAAGTGGCGCCGTTTCCCAGTGTTTGCCAAATATTTGGGCCTGAAAATCGAGAAATGGAGAAAAGTGTTTTTGGAAAAGAGACTTTTGCGCCGTGTACAGGATGAAGAGGAAACTTGCGCACCATATTTTTTTCAAGATCAGAACATGGGAAAATGGAAAAGGGATAAGGGCCGCACAAGTTTTCGGCTGGTCGCGCAAGTGACCTACGTGCCATGAAGAGACTTGGGCGCCGATGCCTAGGAGGATTGGAAACTTGCACACCTATTTTTATTCAATATCATAACTTCAAAATATGGTAAAGGAAAAAAGGTCACGCATGTATTTGTGTTCGTCGCGCAAGTGAGTAGCACGACAGAGGCTAGGGAGGATGAGCTGCGTGTTGGAACCAGCGCGTCGAGGGAAGACTTGCATGCCACCGCGCAGGGGGGTCCAGTTTGCCTATAAATAGAGGACTCCCCTCCTCATTTGTAACAATTTTCATGACATTGAAATTTTTTGAGCTCTCGTCGCGCAAGTGGTTGAGTCGCGCAAGTGGTTGTTGGGTCGTGCAAGTAGAGGTTGTTCGCCAATTATTGGATGCACGACCATGGAAGTAGGGGAGTTAAAGGTGCAACATCGCGCAAGTTTGGTGTTGAAGGAGGCAGTGTCGCGCATGTTTTTTGGTGTCACATGCACGCCGATTTTGTACTGCGCAAGTGACTTGCACGTCGGGATTGAAACTTGCACGATGGGCTTGGATAAGTGCGTCGAGGTTGTTAAAGTTCATATGTCCTTTTGAAGCTGCATGAAAGCTGGAAGATTGCCCGGTACCCTCAGCGCAGAGTGAGATTCGTCTTCTGGTGAGAGTTGGACTTCAGCAGAGAATCTACATACGATAGAGGATGCATTCTTATGCAATGATGAAGAGACCTTCATGCCTATTAACTGAGTGGGAATTCACCTAAGGGCAGTGTGCCAGGGGGAGTCAACGGGAGTGACCCGAGGGAAGCAGTGAGCTATCCCTGAACCTTTGTAAAGGCAGTGAGCCTGGGACAGAGTGACTGTTCCCGAACCTTTGTAATCCACAACTAGTGAAGATTAGTGGAATTAGGTACGACCGACAACTTGTCGGCGTATTCTCTTTGGATGTAGTCTTTAGTGGTGAACGAAGTAAAAAGTGTTGTGTCTTCTTAGTGCATGTGAATGTTTTCTTTCTGATCATATTCTTCTTACAGGTTCAACAAGTTCCTACCAATGTGGTAACAAGATCCATCACATTAAAAGAAAAATTTGTCACCCTGATTCACCCCTCCCCTCTCAGGGTGTCCCAGGGTCCTTCAAGTGGACTCAGAGGTTAAAGGTTGCTGGTGTTGAATCTGTCCTTTTTCATCATGGAGAATGCAGTCAACGTTAGGGGAGTCCCTCACTTCGATGGAATTAATTTCCAGATCTGGAAGAATATAATGATATCTCATCTAATATCTCTTGGAATGGATGTTCTCTTTTCTACTATGAAAGGAATACAAGTCACTGACCCAGCAGGACTGGCTATGACTGAAACAGACAGGAAAATTCTTGATATAGATGCTAAAGCACAAAATGCACTTACTACAGCCCTTTCTGATCAGATCTACCTAAAGGTGATGAATTTCACCTCAGGAAAATCCATGTTGGATAAACTCGAGAATAGTTTTGAAGGAGATAGAAAAGTGAAGGAGGTGAAACTACAAGTGATGCACAATTGATTTGATGATCTGAAGATTCATCTAGATGAGAATGCAGACTCTTTCTTCGATTGAATTACTGAAGTGGTTGGAGAAATTCGGGGTCTAGGTGAAGAAATCATAGACATTCATATTGTAAAGAAAATATTAAGAAGACTTCCAAATCTGTACAATTCAAAGGTGTTAACCCTTGAGGAAAGAGATTTTTCCAAACATTCTTTGGATGATCTACATAGCATCTTGGTAGAATATGAAATGAGAGTCAAACCAAAAGATGCTACGACTCGTGTGAGCATGGAAATGGAATTCAAGTCCATGGATAAACTGAAAATATCAAAAGATGTTAGTGGAGAAGATAACGAAGAAAAATATATTCTTTCTCTCATTGCAAAGAAGTTCCAAAAGGGGAAAGGGAAATTCAAAGGGAAGTTACCTCTCGCATGTTTTCTTTATGGAAAAGTTGGGCACATTGCCTCTCAGTTCGTAAGAAAGATCAATGATGATGATAGTGAAGATGAAAGCTTTGAGAAGCTTCAGAGAAGGTTCTTCAAAAATGGAGACTTAAAATCTTGAAAGAAAATGAAATGGAAGATTCTTGTCTGTGATGAGGAAGAAGATTATATTGAATTCTATGATGAAGAAGAACCAGAATTCAAAACTGGGAACCATGCTTCCATGATGGCCACTGTTGAAAAGTCAGAAGATACTGGTGGCGAAGAACAACTGAGAACTTGTGTAGATCCTGAGATGCAACTTAAGGATGCCATTAGTAAGCTTAATATTAAATTTAAGAGTTGTAATAAGTGGAAATCAATTGTAGATGAATCAACTGAATACGTTGATCAACTTGAAGCTGAAATTGAACGACTGGAATAATTTGTGAAGTTAAAGTCTAAAATAATTGAAACCAATGATGATGTAGTGGATCTGAACCTGAGAATTGAAGAGCAGGAAAAGGTCATCAATGACCTCACCTCCAGACTTGAAGAAAAATCCAAGACTACTGAGGGTCTTGAAGCGGAAGTTGTTACTCTAAGGAGTAAACTTGAGACTGAATCAATTCCAAAAGAATCGAGGAAGAAAATAAATCTTGGAAGATTCTCAGATGTATAATTACTAGCAAGATCCAAGTGTGGTTCAGATGGGGTTGTAAAAATCTTGAGTGATCAAAGACCCGCTTGCATGGGAAAGAGTGGAATTGGCTGTGAGGATGAGACATCAATTGCTGGAAGTGAAAAGATCCAAAAGAAAGATAAGATGAAAGTTGAACATGTTGAAACATTACCTAAAGTGCTGAAAAAGGAACCCTCAATCCAAACTAAAAAGAGAACTGAAAATTATCCTCAAACATTCAGAAATGACAGACAGTCTAACTATTCTCAAAAGTAAGAAGGTATGAGGATAAATTCAAGTGAGAAGACATTTCCTCTTATGAAGTGTCATTTCTGTGGCTATCTGGGCCATACCGTGTCTTATTGCGAAGAGGCAAGAAGCTATCTGGATGGAGAAGATATAGAATATCAATAAAGGAGAACAAATTCACATCCTAATTCTTATAGAAAAACAATTTCTATGGATATTGTTATCGTTGTTCTAACTTTGGTCATAAGGTTGCTAATTGCAGTCAGAGAAGGGACATGGACACCTCATACCGAAGATTAAGACAAGTCAAGTCTCGTCAGAAAGACAATGTTTCTCTTTCAAACAGGTTTTCTCCTCTCAAAGAAGATTTTGACTATGAATAACCTGGATATGTGGAATAGATAATTGAAAGGCCATCAGTACTATATACTCAATCCAATGTCTCATGGAAGGAAAGGAAGAATATTGAGAAATCCAACCTTGCAGAGGTGGACTTCAATGCTATAATGAACAATAGTACCTAGATTCTGGATAGAGGTTGTTCATCTCATATGATAGGTAATGCGGGCCTGCTAACATATATCAAAAGAAAGGCTGATGGTACAGTATTATTTGGTAATGACGAGGCTCTGAAAATCAAAGGGAGTTGAAGTACCGAATTAGCTAATGGAGAACTAAAAAGACTGAAGTCCTTTACGTAGATGGCCTACGTCATAATCTCCTTAGCCTGAGTCAACTCTGTGACTCATGACTCATAGTTACTTTTAATTAGAAAGGCTGCACGATCTAGGGAAAGACAGGCAATTCACTTATGAAGGTATGTAGAACAGAATGCAACTTTTATCAGGTCGATAGTGAGGAAAATGTATGTTACATGACTGTTGAAGAAGAAAACAATTTGTGGCATCGGAGACCGGGACACATCAATCAAAAAGACATGGAGAAAATATCAAAATTGAGAATTTTCATGGACATTCCCAACCTGAACTGTGAGCGTGAAAAATCTTGTGATGCTTGCATTCGTGGGAAGCTGGTCTGAAGTTGATATCAGCCAAAGAAGAAAAGGGCCTCTCACCTTCTTGATCTGATTCATACAGATGTATGTGGGCCGATAAATGTTGCCAGAACTCATGGAGAAAGGTACGTTTTCTTTTTCATAGATGATTACATTAGAATGGCATGTGTGATGGTCATTGACAAGAAATGACAAGTCCTTGACAGCATGAAAACACATCTGTGAATCGCCGAGAATGATATTAGACGAACAATCAAAGTGTTGCGATCTGACAATGGAAGAGAATACACGTCCATTGAATTTGAAAATTATCTAGAGAATCATGGGATACAACATGAGGTAGATGATATGAGAACTCCACAACAAAATGGAGTTGTTGAACGTAGGAATCGACAGGTAAACAACATGGCACGAACTATGGTGATTGAGAGTCGTATTCCACGACATTACTAGAAAGAGGTTATTCATGTCGTAGTGTACATTAAGAATAGAACATGACTTTATATGGGTGAGATGAAGACACCATATGAATTTTGGTATGGATGGAAGCATTCTTTAAAATACTTTCGTGTCTTTGGAAGTAAACGATTCATCAGGAACAAAGAAGGAAATCAAGGGAAATATGGAGACAATGCAGATGAAGGATTTTTCCTCGGTTACTCAATGAACAGAAAATCCTTAAAATGATGAAACAAGCGTTTAGGAAGGATTGTGGAAAGAAGTGATTTTAATATAAATGAAGGGAAAACCATAAATGCTTCAAGGACGTCATATACTGATGTGATAGAAATTCAGGAAGAAAGTGAACATGAAGAAAATTCAAATACAGAAATAAAGAAAGTTGTTCAAAACACTCAGCAGTCACATGATGATGTTGACTCAGAAGAAGAATCTGACGAAAAAACTATGGCTGAAGAGAATGCTACTGAACCTCGCAGGAGAAATCGAAGTGATGAGATTGATCCATCCAACATAATTGGGGACAATAGTGCACCCACTCAAACAAGAAGGATGAGGAATAACATGCAATCTTCATTTTTATCAGTTGTAGAGCCATACCCATTTGAAGAAGATTCAAATGATGAATCTTGGGTGAAATCCATGAATGATGAATTAGATCAGATTGACAAGAATCAGACATGCGATCTTTTCCAGAGACCCAAAGGACACAATGTGATTAGTACCAAATGTATCTTCAAAAATAAGTTTGATGAGCATGGAAGTGTCATCAAAAACATGGCACGACTGGTATGTAAAGGATACTCCCATGTTGAAGGCATTGATATTGAAGAAACCTTTGCTCATGTGGCTAGACTGGAATCAATCAGGCTTTTCTTTTCCATGAAACTCCAAAGAGGATATAAATTATATCAAATGGATGTCAAGAGAGCATTCTTTAATGGTGTACTCAAAGAAAGAAGTCTACATTGAACAACCAGTGGGATTTGTTTTGGGTACTGATGAAAAAAAGGTCTGGAAACTGAAGAAATCTCTATATGGTTTGATGCAGGCACCACAGGCATGGTACTCATGGCTGGATTCATATCTCAAGAATATAGAATTCAAAAGAGGAGGAGTTGATCACAATCTCTATGTAAATAATTCTACAAAAGATCAATTCATGGTTCTAGTCTATGTTGATGATATCATATTGGGTGGAAGTAGGTAGAAATAAGTGGACGAATTTTCCAACCACATGAAATCAGAATTTGAAATGTCTATGATTGGGGAGCTCACATATTTCTTGGGGCTGCAGGTGATTCAAAAGAAAGAATACACATAAATTTATTAGGAAAAATATGCAAGAGAGCTGCTGAAGAAGTTTAATATGCAAGACTCTAAACCAATGTCAACTCCGATTGCAGTTGGATCTATACTTGGAATGCATGAGGATGGGGACTCTGTTGATCCCACCATGTACAGATGGATCATTGGAAGCCTACTGTACCTGATAGTGACACGGCCAGATATTGTCTTTGTCACATGCCTTGCGGCCCGCTTTTAGATTAATCCAAAGGAGTAACATATGGCGATAGTAAAAAGAATCACGAGATACATTCATGGAACACATAACTTCGGGTTATTTTTTGTTGCTGGCAGGGACAGTGAATTATCAGCGTTTTCTGATGCTGACTGGGCTGGTGATGTAGTAGAAAACAATTCCACTAGTGGTGGAGCTTTCTAGATTGGGAAGAAATGTGTTGGCTGGTTGAGCAAGAAACAAGAAAGTACTTCTCTTAGTACTGCTGAAGTTGAGTATATCTCTTCCACAAAGTCATGCACTCAGCTGCTATGGATTAAGCAACAATTAACAGATATTGGTGATGAGGTAAAGCAACCAATGGTGATTTACTGTGATAACAAGAGCACAATTGATCTTACGAGGAATCTTGTTCATCATTACTATACGAAACATATTGAAATCAGGTATCACTTTATCAAAGAAAAAGTTGAACAAGGGGTGATTAGAGTGGATCATGTGGGAAGTGATGAGCAAGTGGCTGATATCCGGACCAAACCACTGTCTGCGGCTGTGTTTGAGAAGAATCGGTTGAACCTCGGTGTTCAGCCACCTCCCAATGCATAAGGAGGTTACGCAATACCCCTCTCCCTATTTGTGATAACTGTTTTTATCTGTTTATGGCTATGATGTGGGTTTATGGGGGAGATACTATCCATGGGGAGTATGGTTTGAGCTGAACATTGAAAAAATTACTGGTATTTGGATTTATTATCAATGGGGGAGAAAGGAATAAATTCAGGCAAGTAATGCTTCTGTGATGAGAATAATGAGATGGAAAACATTGGAACCCAATTCAAGCTTCCTCCCTTGTTTTCTATAACAAGCATTGCTAATGTAGACATAGAGTGTTGGCTGAGTTGATTCTTGTATTTTTGGTTTTCACATGGATGGAGCTCTATTGAATTTATGTTCTGATTGCCAACAAACCCAAAGGGGGAGATTGATGGAACCATGGTCTTCTATGCATGATTTGGATTATGGTTTGTGTTCGTTGTCAATCAGAATTGGATGTTCAGAATGTGTACCCACAAAGAGATCATACAGTTCAAGCAGACAACAGTATTGAAAGTGGCACTGTTTCCCAGTGTTTGCCAAATTTTGGGGCTTGAAAATTGACAAATGGAGAAATGTGTTTTTGGAAAAGACACTTGCGCACCGTGTACTAGATGAAGAAGAAACATGAGCTCCATATGTTTTTCAATATTAGTACATGGGAAAATGGTAAAGGGATAAGGGTCGCGCAAGTTTTGGGCTGGTCGCGCAAGTGACCTGCGTGCCGTGAAGAGACTTGGGTGCCGATGCTTAGGAGGACTGGAAACTTGCACACCTATTGTTTTTCAATATCATAACATAAAAATATGGTAAAGGAAAGAAGGTCACGTAATTATTTGTGTAGGTCGCGCAAGTGAGTAGCACGACAGAGGCTAGGGAGGATGAGATGCGCGCCGGAACCTGTGCGTTGAGGGAAGACTTGCACGCCACCGCGCAGGGGGTCCAGTTCTCCAATAAATAGAGGACCCCCTCCTCATTTGTAAATAAGTACAAGACTTAGATATTTTTCGAGATCTCGTCTCGCAAGTGTTTGAGTCACGCAAGTGGTTGTTGGGTCATGTAAGTAGAGGTTGTGTGCCAATTGTTGGTTGCGCGACCAAGGAAGTTGGGGAGTTAAAGGTGCAACATCGCGGATGTTTGGTGTTGAAGGAGGCATTGTCGTGCAAGTTGTTTGGTGTCACTTGCGTGTGGATTTTGTACCTCTCAAGTGAATTGGGTGCCAGGATTGAAACTTGCGCGCTGAGCTTGGATAAGTGTGACGGGGTTGTTAAAGTTCATATGTCGTTTTGAAGCAGCACGAAAGCTGGAAGATCGCCCGGTACCCTCAGCACAAAGTGAGATTCGTCTTCTGGTGAGTGTTGGACTTCAATAGAGCATCTACATACGACAGAGGATGCATTCTTATGCAATGATGAAGAGACCTTCACATCTATAAACTGAGTGGGGATTCACCTAAGGGCAGTGAGCTAGGGGGAGTCAATGGGAGTGACCCGAGGGAAGCAGTGAGCTATCCTTGAACCATTGTAAAGGCAATGAACCTGGGACAGAGTGACTTGACTGAACCTTTGTAATCCATAGCTAGTGAAGATTAGTGGAATTAGGTACGACCGACAACTTGTCGGTGTATTCTCCTTAGACGTATCCCTTAGTGGTGAACCAGGTAAAAAGTGTTGTGTCTTTTCTGTGCATGTGAATGTTGGCTTTCTTATCATATTCATCTTACATGTTCAAAAAGTTCCCACCAACGTGGGAACAAGATCCATCACATTAAAAGAAAAAGTTGTCAGCCTGATTCACCCATTCCCTCATAGGGTGTCCTGGGGTCCTTCATAAATTAGTGTTTATACCGAAACAAACAAGAA
Source organism: Viscum album (assembly GCA_963277665.1). Lineage (NCBI taxonomy): Eukaryota > Viridiplantae > Streptophyta > Magnoliopsida > Santalales > Viscaceae > Viscum > Viscum album. Next base: position 349,334,474 of record OY728135.1, read on the forward strand.
ACTTTCCTTATTAATGGATGGTAATAATTTTCGAAAGTGGTATATTTTTTTAATAATATAATTATTAAAATATAAGAATGATATTATTTAGATACATTTTTGTTTTTGATTTATATTTTAGCAAGTATTAATATATATGAGTGAAACTAGATGAAAATTGTGAAACAGTACCTCATAGAGGAAGTAGTTTTCACAATGCATGGTTTCCATTTTAATTGCTCAAAGTATGGGACGGAAGGAAGTTGGATTAAAAACTTTCAATTCATAATCAAAATTATATTAAAGATTTTATATTTATTCCTCAATTTAATCCTTATAATTAGTGAATTTGTGTGGTGTTTATAAATATATTTTAATTCATCATAGAGGTATTAATCCTCACAACCTGTGAATCACTCTATCAATTTCCATAATAGATTAAGAGAAGGTTGTTAAATAGTTAATAACATATAATATTAAAACATAGTAAAAAAGAAATACTAAAATTATTATTTATAAATTACAATATTAGATTTTTTTAATCAATAAAATAAAAGAAATTAAGTTAGGGGGAAAACAATCATGTTGTGGAATCATGATTTCACTTGCAAGACTCCCTAAAATGGAGTTCTTAAGAATATATATATCTAAGAGGATCAAAAAAATGAATATTGTTCTTGAGGATGTTAAAGTTGATATTTTTCACAATAATTCTAGAATTCCATGGTTATCTTGAAGTGGTGGTGAGATGCAACTTTTATAATTGGCGATAATAGAATATTTATAAATTTTTCAACATGAAATAAAGAGGGCACAAGTTTCACAAGTCGAGAAAACTAAATAATGGAGAATAATGGAGTAAAGAATGAAATAAGTAATTTGATGAATGCTGATAATACATAAATAATACACTTATTACATGGTTTAGTTAATACATCCCAAAATACACTCACAGCCCAAAGATCTTTGTATTTATAGTCACAGTGAATAAAAACAAAAAAAACATTTATTAAAAATGTTTAAAATATTTCACTATAAAATAAATCCACTCATATATAATTTAGGAGATATAACAATATAAAAATATTGGGGAAGGAAAAACATAAAAGGGTAGGAGATTAACATCTCAGTAAGGGGTAGCATATCAAAGAAAATAATGGATAGATCATAAGCATATGGAATCCCCAAAATAAGGGGAAAGCATCAAATTTAAAATAACAGAAAAAAATAATTGTTATCCATAAGAATAAAATATATATATATATAATATATAAAATGACAACTAATTTATAATGAAATGAGAAAAAATAAATCATGCATCATATAACATGGTCTATGAAACATAGTATTTATAGTGGCATAGTCTTTGAAATTGTATTTTTATCTATCTGAACATGGCTACCCAAAAAACCACTCACTTCTAAAATTATCATTATAGCTAAATTCCAATACACTCACCCTTTTTCAACATATTAAATTGATAAACCAATCATAGAACTTTTATATATCATGAGATATAATAGTTTAACCAATTAATTAGAGGGAAATATAGGTCTCACCCATATCATAATTCGTACATTCATGTTCCTCTTGATAAAATAAATTATCAAATCATAAAATAACCCCTAGAAAGAAAAATGAGATTAAATAAATTTTCAAATAATCATATTAAATACCCATAGAAATGAAATGGGTTTCCTAGAATTTCAAAAATGGAAATCATTCAATTTTCATAAAGATTCCATGAAGTAATATGATTTTCCTAAAGCCTCAAAATAATGTCATAAATTAAATATCTTGATATCTAAAACATGATCACCAAAAAGTAATCACATAATAAAAGAATAACATAGTGTAAACATTATAAAATAACTCTACTAAGAGAATATTGGTTTTTAATATAATGATAACCAAATTACATAAACATAATTTTGAAATTATTATTATCTCATCATAGTAAAAGTCTTAGTTACATTTCTCTTTTCAAAAGACATTTTTGTATTTTAGGTAAATGAAAAAAATAAAATGTTTAATGGAAATTGAATTGGATGAAAAAATATTTTCCACATAATTAAAAAATAACATTATTTAAAAAGGTAGGTTATGGAAAAATTATGATCAAATAAGATATTATATAACCCAAATAATGGAATTTTAGTAGCCACCTCCCTTACATTTTCCATTAACTTCGATGGAAGTTCATTAACATACTGTGTCATAGAGATAAACATCTTAATTACCAATTTTATAACATTATTCATATACATTTCCATTTATACTCTTCATTAATAACAATTCACATCATCTATTAGATTTTTGTAGCATCTATTCAATGTTTGGTATTAAAAATACTGAGTATTTTGAATAGGGTTTATAGTATCTTTGTCAATCTTCTTTGTTCTCAAAAATTAAATCAGTTAGGAACCATTAAGGGTAAAATATTTTTGTTTTATAATTGAATTATAATGTTATAATAAATTGATATGGGATTTTGATTCATGTTTTATGAAATATAAAAATAGAAATAAATTTGTTTTGTTTTATTTAATGATATTGACATATTAGCTTATAATGATCATTGATTTTAATGTTATCCAAAAATAACCTTATGAATTATTTATATTAATTATATTTATCACATATATTTATACACTATAAACTAAAACATTTCTTATTTATAAGTGAATAAAAACTAAATGTAACACCCCAAGATTTTATAAGATATATACTTTTTAATTTATTTGAGGTATTCTATTATACACTACACCAAGATTAGATTGTACTACACGGAACACCGTATTAGCTTGCACTACAAGAAAAACTATTATTGGCTCGTGTTACACAAAATTTCAAGTTCATTTTGTGGAAATAATTCTACACAACATTAAGTATAGATTTTTCTTAATTTATAAATGAAATATGTTTTTATTATGTTATAAAAAACAAAAAATGGAGCTTTCACTACATGCAACACTGACTTGGCTTGCATTACACACAATCGCATCCTTCCTCGGTAGTGTGTGTAGTACGCAATACCGTGTTTCACTAAACAACGATATGTTATTAAAATATTATACAAACTAGCTATTATGAAAATTAATAACCACTATTTGAAATTTTATATTTAAAAATGGACTTCATTTTTGGATTCGGAATATCGAAACTAGCCTCGAGTGAATTCTTTGTAATTTTCTAAAAACGATCAATTTTTGATGAATAGTGAAAAACACTGAGTTATAGTTTAAAATAGAATTTTTATTTAAATAATTATTTATTTTATTTAAATTTATTTTAGGTGAAAATATATACATAATAATTATATATGTTAAATTTAATTCATTGGATTCATTTTATAATAATTCAAGATATATAAAAATTTTATTGAACTTTTTATTGTCTTTTACCCACCTCCTTGGAGAATATTCAAATTTACATAAAACATAATTTTACCGCATCTATGAGTTGAATTTCACAAATCCGTGAGACAGAGTTGATATCAGTATGTAAAATGTGGATAAATGAGATTAAAATATTTTTTGGTGAAGAGTGACTTTAAAATTTTATTTACCACGGATAAAAGTAAATAGAGGAATTGATGGTAGAAATGATATTATTATTACCCAAAAATATGTCCTAATTCTATTGGATAAGTTTAATTCAAACAGAAGAAACCATAGGTATAAAATATTACCCTTTAGGTCCACTTGGATTAGATTATGATATTTATTATTATTTTATTTAAAGAATAGTTAAAATAGTAAAAATCAATGTTTAATAACTAAACCATTATTAATATAAGGATATACATAAGATAAATTCCACTATAAATATTAATTAGAAATCTAAAAATATTTCATACATAATGGTGTTTTATTTTTATTTTTTTGATATTAAATAATTTAATTTATTTATGGCACAAGGATGATACAATAATTACATAATTAATGAAATATTAACATAATTGATATTATAAATACCCAAATAAATGTAATTTCAGACTTTTTATTATTTAAACTAATTTTATATGTTAATATATCATATTATGATTGGTTAGATGAATTTTTTTCGAAGTAAAAATTCTGTTATGAATTTTGAAAAAAAAAATACAAAATAGTTTCGAAACTACCATTAAAGAGTTTTCAAAACAAAGATTAAATTATTAATTGATATAATGGTACTATAAATATATGGTTCCTCCAAAATACATATATAATAATATATATGACATTAATGAGACAATTTCTGTTTTATTGGAAGTTTATTGTATTTTTATTAAAAACATAGTGTAAGCATACAAGAAGACATGGTAAAAGTTAAATTATTTAACTTAGAGTTAAATATAATTGATAAGGATAACATGGTAAAATAAACTTGTCTAAAACCTATTGCTTGAGATTATTTCGACTCATACCCACCCTATACTCTAAATAGGTCACTTTGGAGACATTAAAACTGAGTATGAATTTATTATAAATAATATTTATGTTTTTTCTAAGGTTGTCCTCACCCCTCTTATAAAAGGGAACTCATCCTTCTCTCTAATTCACACCACCAAAGCCATTTTTCTCGGCCAACACTTGCCCAAATAACCTCTCAACTATCATACCTTCATTATATATTCCTTCATTTAGTCATAAAGCCAACCTGTGGTTCTCTTTTGATCAAATCAAAAGGAAGAACCTGATGAAGAGGTAAATATCTCACTACCAATTTCAAGTTCTTTTCTTCTTCCACTTCCTCATTCTTTGTTGTTTCCATTATAAAAAAATAAAAAACACTGTATTCTATATACTTTGATGTTATTATAAAAATTTTATAACCATTTTAGTTATTTTAACCATCCTATGAATGAAAAATTCACCACAGGTGTGTAAGTATGGCTTACCGTCTCCACGTCGTGGTGTAGTTTGTTATTCAAACATTTCATCATTTGGATGGGTATAATAATTAGTATAAATGATATAAATAAAAAATATAACAATATTATGATTCTGTATATTTGATATACCATTGAATTATATAATATTTTAATATCAAAAGAATGACATTGTTGATCGTGCGTACGTACGGACTACCATCTCCACGAACGCGATGAGATTCATTTTCCATGATAAAACATTAAAGTATGATTATTAAGTATATATTATAAATAATCACAAAATATATTACACAATAAGTATATGGTATTTATGTATATATATGTTTCATTTAACTAATTCCATTAAATTCAATAAGGAAACGAAAATAGCGTTCATGCGTGCGTACGACCTACCATCTCCATGAACGGTGTATTTCATTACATTTATCGGTCTATCATATATATTTATGTACTGAATATATATTATATATAAATAATGTTTTACATTTTGGAATTAATTAAATCAGGATATATGTAATAATATCCAAAACAACAACTCAAAACACGTACGATAAATGAAACTATTTTACCCATAAAGTTGCTTTAACATGGAATTTACAAAATACGGGTAATATATAGTCATAGGTGAATCATATATGATATCATAAATATTATTATAGTTATGTTACAAGTTAATAATATGTTTAAACCCACTATACAAGCATCTTGGACACATATTGTAGAAATTGGACTTAAGTTAAGGGATGATTATTCCAATCTCATTCATATCTGAGATTGTTTATTTGTAAGTATTTACTGAGGTTATGTTTATCATCCATGTACATGTTTTATAAAAATGTTTTCAAAAAATTTATAATATTCTTCCATGTATTTTTGAAGTCATTTTTACCCTTTTTGACTTTTATCACATTGTATGGAATGAGTCTTTCTTTTGTTTACCATACGAAGGACTTTTTTACTTTATCCGTAAAAGTACGAGGAGAATTTTTTTTAACTTATATGACATGAATGGACGTTTCTGGTTTCATAATGCCTTTTCCTAATGAAGCTTACTCAAAAAGATTTTAGTATAATTTTCAATAAAATAATTTTCTTTTAATATTTAGTGGCATTTTGTGAAAATAATTTTATTTTGAAGAAGAAAGAATATATTCCTCAAGAATTAATTTCAAGTGTTTTATCAAAACTAATTTTCATCTAAAATGAAATTAATTAGAATATTTATGATTCAAGTATAATGTCTCTATTATTTAAGTGGTTTCATTTTTATTATTATTAAATGATATCAATTTTTTTTATATGGATTATGTAGTGATGGGTTGATGTTTATGATACCCATTTTATTCTTAGGGTTATGATGAATGATTTATGATTGTTTTTTGAAACACGTAAGAATGATTTCAATGTGAGATGGGTGGGACCTATATCTCCCTCTAATGCATTGGGTAATGATTTATATCTCAATAGATATACATGGATGGAACGACATGTTAACGTGGTTCAGTGATACAGGACATGAATGAGGAGTGAACTTGATTCAGTAAAGGACATTGTCCACTATGATGGTCTTGGCAGCAATTTCTGGTCTACTATAGAAATCATATCTTGTGATTAATTGTTTTTCACAATAACATGTTTTATTCACATGTTATTTTATCATGATAAATTTTCTATTATGATCTATTCCATACGTAATTCAATATTTTATGTCATTGCTCAAGATTTGGATGTTTTATGTTCATATTTTTACATTCAAATGTTTATGGATTGTTTTTAACTTCTCCATGTTTACCCTTACTGAGAATTTTACCTCACCCATTATATGTCCTTTTCCCTAGGATATAAATAATGTTTTTAGGTAAGAATTCAAAAGGGGAAGATATTTATGGGATATGTTGAATATCTTTCCCCATGAATAGATGATTATATTCTGAGTTTCCAACGACACTAAACTATTACGGTCCTTGAGTTTCCTTTTTTTTTGTTATGTATTAATTATTCCGCAAAAGTAATGAAATGTCCATGTACATCAAGCCTGGGTCACTATAGTTGTTATCAGGGGAATGGATTAGTTAACCTTTGGAAACTAGGATGCAAAAACCATAGATCCCTATAGATATTTATATGTTATATCTAGGGATGTCCCTAAGGTTAAGTATAAGTGTATGTTATATACCAAGAATTACGGTAACGATCATAGAATTAAAACTAAGATGTTATAGATTGATTGTAATTCCCTTTATTATGTTGTTTTCCTAGAATTATATTTCCCTCTCACACTATTATTTTTGGGTTTTATAAAATGGATGGAAAGAAGAATATTCATGTTAATAGAGAATATGATGGACAATGAAATTATATTTTTCTGGAGAGTCCAAAATAAATTGGATTTGGAAGGTGAAACATTGTTATTATGCCTAATCATAAATCTAATAATATGATCAATAATATCAAATTTGGTATGTTTCCTGACTCGGCTAATAAGAGAAAGATGGAGTTTCATGATGATCATAGAGGAAAGAAAGATCAATTTCTCTCATGTAAATTATGTGGGAAGAGGCATGAAGGATAATGTTTCAAAGGAACTGGTAGATGTATAGGGTGTGGAAAAGAAGGACACAAATCCAGTAATTTCAAAGGAAAAGGTTCAGTTAACACAATAGACAAGGATAATGGTATTGATAAAACATAAAACACGGTTAAATGTTTTAAATGTGGAATGTACGAGCATTATGAATACCAATTCCTTAAGAGAAAATCTCATGAAGAGAATCAACATGGTTGTATGGGTAGTATTTATGTTGTTGATGATGAAGAGGCTACAAATGATATATGAGATGAAAGAAGTGTTGAGGAATAAAATGAAGTAGCTTAGTCAATGGTTTAAGAATCTAGTGGAATTATTTCATTTTTATCAATAAAAAGGATTGGTACTATGGAATAATGAAAAACATAAGGAGGCTTACACTATTGTTTTTCCTTGAGTATTTTAAAGTATATGTTGAATGGTACAGGTAACCATTAAAATTGATTGAAATTTTTTTTAAAGCCCATAATATGCACATAAATAAGGGATAAGGAGATAATGAAATTTTTGATAGTATTAATGACCTCATTACTGATATAAGGACAATGTCATATCATGGTTTGAGTATATAGAAGTTTTGGAATTGTGGTATGTTTGATGAGATTCCATTTGACAACATTAATGTTTTTACTAAGGTTCTATGGTAATTTATGTTTCAAGAGAATGCATTATTAAGGTATTCACATGTTTGGAATGAAATCAATAAGATATATCTGGTGATAAATGGGGGATAGATGATGGTATTCATATACTTGTTATGTGACCTTTCCAGTAATTGTTTTCTTTATAATATGAGATTGGAGAGATGTATTTTGGAAAAGTCTAATGATTTGAATGTATTATGTCTGACATTAGATAGTACTGTTTAAGGCTAGAACTTTTTTCGATATTATTTCTGTAATGTTATAATAGTATAGTTTTAGAAAAATGACAACCTGCAGGATGGGTGACAACCCATCGCGTTGGACAAGGATGCAGTAATCGAACCCACAACCAAAGTGAAACATGCCATTATCACATACCACTGGCCTACAGGAAGTCCATGTTTAGTATAAATTAGTTTTAATTTATTAAGTAGTATTATATATGAAGTATAAGTCCATTTTTGGAATCCTATACAGTTAATCTCACCATAAGATGGAATTATGTATATAAATTTTGCTTACCTTATGTTTGAGACAGATGGAATAACTTATCATTCTGTCGCATGATCTTCTAACACTTCACGGAAGACAAATTCAACTTCATTTAATCAAGATATAAAGTGGAAATTGTTCAAGGCACAAACAATAGTGACATTGTAAAAAAATCAATTACGAATTTCTTCAAATTCCAATTTTTTAAACATTTGGGAAATAATCTTGAAAACCAAAAATGTTATCCTCATACCCAAATATTAGATGAATCAAATGGTACCTTAGATCATCACAAATTTATGGCTTTTTGAAAGATGGTTTTTTCCTAGCCATGTTCTCTACCACTCTTCATTACAACATGATGGTTAGATTTCTCTTCCATATCCATATTTTCACCTATGTTCTTCTATATGGAACCTCAGTGATGAGTTAATTTAGGAAACAATTACGTTTAATACCTCACTTAATAAATTATGTTTTAGTATTCCTTTTTACAATGTGGATTTCTATGAATGAAAATTTTAAGTAGTAAACGAGTTATATCCCTCATGAATTATGAGGGCGAAATTCATTTTAAGAGGGGAAGAATATAACACCCAGAGATTTTATGAGATATATTCTTTTTAATTTCGTTGATGTCTTCTATTGTACACTACACCAAGATTAGATTGTACTATACGCAACACCATATTATCTTGAAGTATATGCAAAACTATTCTTGGCTCGTGTTACACACAATTACATGTTTTCTATGGAAATTATTCTACACGACATTATGTATAGATTTTGTTTAATGTATAAATGAAATAAGTTTTGATTATGTTATATGCAACACCAAAGGGAGCTTGAACTATACGAATATCCCTAACTTGTATTTCATTACACACAATCGAGACTTTCCTCGATAGTGTGTGTTGTACACAATACCGAGTTTCACTAAACAATGATATCATTTTAAAATATTATATAAACTAGCTCTTATGAATAGTAATAACCACTTTTTGAAATTTTATAAATTTTGCCTTTTAAATTGGACTTCATTTTTGGATTCCGAATATCGAAATTAGGCAAGGGTGAATTTTTGGTTATTTTCTGAAAACATTCAATTTATCATTAATAATGAACAATACTCAGTTATAGTTTAAAAATGAATTTTTATTTAAATAATTATTTATTTTATTTAAATTTATTTTAGGTCAAAATAGATACATAATACCTATATATGTTCAATGTAATTCATTGGAGTCATTTTATAATAATATTATCTATATATAATTTTTATTGAACTTTTTACCGTCTTTTACCCACCTCCTAGGAGAGTTTGAAATTTTACATAAAACATAATTTCAACACTTCTGTGAGTTGAATTTCAAAAATCCGAGACAAACGGTTGATATCAGTAAGTAAAGTGTGGTTCAATGAGATGAAAATAATTTTTGGTGAATAGTAACTTTTTTCTTTTATTTACCACGGTTAAAAGTAAATATGGTAATTAATGGAAAACATGATATTATTATTAGCATAAAATTTGTCCTAATTCTATTGGATATCTGTAATTTGACCAAAATAAACCTTAGGAATAAAATATTACCCTATAGGTCCACTTGTATTAGATTAGGACATTTATTATTATTTTATTTAAAGAATAGTTAAAACAGTTAAAATCAATGTTAAATAACTAAAACATTTTTAATATTGGGTTATACATAAGATATAGTTGATTATAAATATTAATTATAAAGTTAAAATGATTTCCTATATAATGGTATTTTATTTATATTTTTTATATTTAAAATAATATAATTTATTTATTACACAATGATGAGGCAGTAATTTCCTTATTAATGAAATATAAACATAATTGATATTATAAATACCCAATTAAATTTAATTGAAGACTTTTTATTATTTAAAATAATTTTTTAGGTTAATATAACATATTAGGGTTTTCAGATGATTTTTTTAGAGTTAGTAATGCTTTTATGAATTTATAAATAACAAAATAGAAAATAGTGTCAAAATTGACATAAAAGAGTTTTTAAAACAAATATTATATTATTAATTGATATAATGGTCATAAAAATCTATGGTTTGGAAAAAATACATATATAATAATATATATGATATTAATGAACCAATTGGGATTAGATTGATAGTTTATATTCAGTTTCTTAAACATATACTGTAAAAATAAAAGAAGAAACGGTAAAAGATAAATTATTTAACTTAGAGTTAAATCTAAATGGTAAGGTTAAAATGGTAACCTAAACTTGTATAAAACATATTGGTTTAGAGAATTTTGACCCATCCCCACAATTTACTTTAAATAAGTCACTTTGGAGTCATTATAAACCTAATATGAATTTATTATAAAATATATTTTAAGTTTTTGTTGAGGTTCCCCTCACCCCTCTTATAAAAGGGAACTCACCCTTCTCTCTAATTTACTTCTCTAAAGCCATTTGGATCGACCTTCACCTTCCCAAATACCCTCTAAACTGTCCTCCCATCATCATAGAGGCCCTAAATTAGTCATGAATCCATCCAATGGAGCCTTTTTGATAAAATTAAAAGGAAGAACCCTTAGAAGAGGTAAATATCTCACCACCAATTTCAAATTCCTTTCTTATTCCACTTCCTCCTTCTTTGTTGTTTCCATTCTGAAATAATAACTCCAGTATCTTCTATATATCTTTATGTTATTATAAAAAATTTAAAACCATATTTTTTATTTAATCCATCCTATTAATGATAACGTCGCCCTATGTGTGTACGTACGGCTTACCGTCTCCACGTCGTGGTGTAGTTTGTTATTCAAACTTTTCATCATTTGGATGGGTATAATAATGAGAATAAATGATATAAATAATAAATATAACATAATGATGATTATTTATATATGATATTACATCCAATTATATAATATTTTAATATCAAAAGAATGATATTTTCGCTCACGCATACGTACAGACTACCATCTCCACGAACGCGATGAGAATCATTTTCCATGATTAACCATTAAAGTATTGTTATAATGTGTATATAATAAATAATCATGAAAGATATTACATAATAATTATACTAGATTTATGTACATATATGTTTCATTTATTAAATTCCATTCAATTCAATAAGGAAATGAAAACAGCGTTCATGCATACGTACGACCTACCGTCTCCATGAACTGTTTATTTCTTTCCATTTATCGATCTATCATATATATTTATATACTGAATATATATTATATATAAATCATGTATAACATTATGTAATGACGTATATCATTATATAACTAATAATTTCAAGAACAAAAAGTCGAAACACGTACTATAAATGTAACGATTTTACCCAAAACGCAGCTTTATCATGGAATTTACCTAAGAACGGGTAATATAAAGTCATAATTGAATCATATATGATATAATAAATATTATTATGGTTATGTTAAAAGTTAATATTATGTTTAAACCCACTATTTAGGATTCTTGGACACTTATGGAAGATATTGTACATAAGGTAAGGGATAATTATTCCAATCTCATTATTATCTAAGATTGTTTATTCATAAGTATTTACCGGGGATATGTTTATCATCCATGTCCATGTTTTCAAAAAAAAATTCATAAAATGTTTACTATTCTTAAATGTATATTTAAGGTAATTTTTAACCTTTGTTGATTTTACCACGTTGTGTGGAAGGAATCTTTATTTTTTTACCATAAGAAGTACTTTTTGACTTTTTTGGTAAAAGTATGAGGAGAATGTTTTTTTAAATTATACGACATGAATTGATTGTTACGGTTTCATACTTCATTTTCTTCCTGAATTTTACTATATTGTATTTCATTATTATTTTCAATAAAATCGTTTTCTTTTTAAATTTCATTGAATTTTGTGAAAATAAATTGATTTTGAAGATGAAAGAATATTTTCCTCAATAATTCATTTCAAGTTTTTTATCATAATTATATTCCATTTAAGATGAAATTATTTAGCTTTTTTATGTTTCAAGTATAATGTCTATATTATTTACATGGTTTTATTTTTATTATGATAAAATGATATCCATTTGTATTTTTTTGTTTTATGTCACGATGTGATGATGGTTATGATACCCATTTTATTCTATGGGTTATGTTGAATGATTTATGATTCTTTTGTAGAACACATAAGAATGATTTCAATATGAGATGGGTGGGACCTATATCTACCTCCAATGCATTTGGTAAAGATTTATATCTTATTAGATATTCATGGATGGATTGACATGTTAATCTGGTATAGTGATATAGGACTAGAATGAGGGGAGAACTCGATTTAGTAATGGACTTTGTCCACAATGATTGTCTTCACAGCAATGCTTTGGCTACTATGGAAATATTATCGTGTTCTTAATGGTTTTCCACAATTACAATTTTATTACCATGATATTTTATCATGATTGATGTTCCATTATGATCTATTCCTTACGTACTTCCATGCTTCATGTCATTGCTCAATATTTGGATGTTTTATGTTCATGTTTTTATGTTATAATGTTTATGGATTGTTTTTATGTTCTCAATGTTTTCCCTTGCTGAGAATTTGATCTCACCCTTTTTACATTTTATTTTTCCCAGGATATATAGAAAGGTTTTAGGTACGAAAAAGGGGATGATATTTAAGGGATATGTTGAGGATCTTCCCCAAGATTAGAAGATTATGTTCCGAGTTTCCAAAGACACTAAAATATTACAGTCCTTGGGTGTCAGTTTTTTGTTATTTATTAATTATTCCGCAAAAGTAATGTAATGTCCATGTACGTCATGCTTGGGTCTCTACACTAAACATGTTTATTCATGGAGATAGTAGTTTATACAACGTACGAAAATTGTTTCCATTACTAAAAGGATGATGGGGTGACATTGGATTATAATTGATCATTTAATAATAATATATAAATTATATAAATAATATTTTTTCACAAATATTATAATTACTACCATCCATGACGTATGGTGATGAAAAATTACAATTGTCAATTTATGGAGGTGGTAATCTACACACCCGCACGGAAAAATATTCTTATTATTTATAGTAGATTTTAAATAATAAAAATTTATTTTACCACTATAATAAAATATAAAATCACTAATTTTGGTTGTATGTCAATATTATACTATGATTATGGTCCATTTTGGAATAAAATAAAAGGAAATAAATGTTAACAAAGATATGATACCGATATTGAAATATTGATCTTCCTCTTGATGATCGCCTTATATTTGAGGGACTTTGTATAATTTGGGGTGTCTAGGTGTAGCAGGGAATTTGAATTATTTAAAAAAGATGAAATATGGGTAATATTTAAAGGAAGTCATGAAATAGGAGGTGAATATTGAAAGTGTTAAAGAGATGTCCTTTTATAGGGGAATAAAAGAGAATGTTTGAAAACACATGCATTTGTAATAATTCCATGAAACTATTTGTTTCATCCTAATATTCCTAAAAAACACTATATTTTAAGGCGTATAAAACATGCAACACCATGTTTAAAAGAACCATGGAATATTATTATTTAAATATTATAATTAAATCCTTGTACTTAAATTAGAAGTTATGAATTTGATTAAATAAATTGTGAACAATATTTAAATACACTACACAAAAAATATTTATTGATTAATTCTTATAAAATAAGAATTTTATTTTTTTTTAATGTCATTTATTCTTCAAATAAAATATTTTTCTTAAAAGATAATATTAATTTCATTTGGTGAAAAAATATTTTAATTATTTTATAACAAATTTTAAAAAAATTATATGATTATAATATTTTATTTTTTATATCATCATATCAAATTTCCCATATGATGAGATTTTGGGATTTTATTGACCAGATTTATTTTTTAGTGACTAATGAAAAAGATATTTTTTAAATTTTAAGATAAAAAATTATTTTTTTTAATTTAAATGTCCTAATACACTTTGAAATAGTTCATAAATCAATATAGTTATCTATTATTTATAAATAATTAAATTAATTACATAGGAATCAGCAATGTACTTTATTTTGGTATAAGTTCATTTTTAGGATTAAGTGTGTTTTCTCTAAAAAAAAATTTTTCCACCTTTTACACATTTAGAAAAAAATTAATTCATATAAATTAAATAAAATTTAATTGATGAAATGGTTTTTATTTTTTGGATTTATTTATTAAAAAACTTCCATGTTTTATATTTTTATAATTTTTCTAAAGTAGTTAATTTTTTTTAACTGAAAAAAATTAATATTTTATGATATATGGTATCTTGTATGAATCACCAAGATATAAACATGTTATGAAAATTTATTAAATTTATGGAATGATACCTTTTTTATAATATATTCCAAATATCATTAATAAATAATAAAAAAATTATAATTTATAATTTATTTAATAATTAATAATAAAATAATTTTCATTATTGATGCATTGTTTGTAGAGAAATGAAAAAGACATGTTCTGTGTCATAAATATGGTATTTGAGGAGGGAATTTTTTTTGATCGACTTTGTTATCAAATATTAATTATTATTTATTAATTTTATGTTAATATATCAATTTTTGAGATATATAAAAAGTTGACTATCCAAAAAAATCACTTGTTGTGTGAGGTATTAAATGTCAAAATAACTAAGTAACTAAGCTTAATAGATATATATGTTGGTAAAAATGCATATTGAAAAAAAATATAAATGATAAAAATGAACATAATTAATTAATTTAAATTAATTTAATTTATTTAAAATTTATAGTGTAAAAATAATCACCATAAATTGTTACGCAACGCTGACACAAAACTTATACAAGTTGAAGAAAAAATCAATTAATTTATTTCTAAAAACTCTAAAAATAATATTTTCTAGGTGAATTAAAGTATACTAATAATTTTTTGGATAAATATGAATTATTGAAGATATTTTAATGTATTAAAATGTAATTTCATTTTTTTATTTGGTTTATTTATGTTCAAATTAAATGAATTTTGTAAAAATAATATTAATTATATTTTATTAAAATAATATGTTATTAAATTTTTAAAAATAATATAAATATTGAATGAGGAACATGTGGATAATATATTTTCTAAAAAATAAACAATTTTTAATTTATTATATATTATTAAAGTTTTATAAAAAGTTATAACCCTTTAAGTGTGAAAAAATATGTCACTGTGTTTAAGGTTAACATATGTTAACTAAGGGGCCAAACCAAAAGGTAATTTTTAAAAAATAAATAAATCCTATAATAGTTTTATTTATTAATTTTAAATCAACTTAATTAATCCCTATGTTAGAATATATATCAATTTGGATGAATTTTTAAAGAGAATAGCCTTATTATATTTTTAATATTTTAAAAAATCTCAAGAGCCCCATAAATTATAAAAGGAACCTATCCCTTATATTCTTCACAACACTTTGATCCCATTATCTCAAGAAAAATGTACCAATTAATCTTTAAAACATTATTATACACATTATATAGGTTTTTACCTCTGAAAATACAAACTGTAGGGTAATTAAAATGATATCTAAAGTAATTTTTTCAATGAAGAAGAAATAACCTTAATCGACCACATTATATTTTATTCTTCTATCACATTATATAAATATGGTTTTTTATTCATTAAAAAATAAATTATGTCTTTTCATTATATATAAATTTTATTATGATTATAGAACCATTTTTATTCACCATATTTTTTTATCAAATACGAAATGCAAGTATCACTCGTGCATACGTACAGCTTACTGTCTCTACGTAGCGATACAATTCATTTTATATCATCATCATTCATTTATGGTTATTATGACAGGTTTAAATATTAAATATGATATTTAACAAATAATTATTTTCCTTCTAATAATAATGTCATATCTACCTTCTTACCTTCTAATATTGTGGAAAATGATAATGTCACTCATCTGTATGTGCGGACTATCACCTCTACAGAGTGATATGATTCATTATCCATGTGTCTTTTACATGGATGGTCATAAGGATGTATTTGATGAATATACACCTTTTATAAACTATAATTATGATTCTATAAGGGTCAAAATTTATTTTTCATTCATTCAATCCACTCGTGGAAAAATTAAAACAATATTCATGTATACGTACGACTTACTATTTCCATTAATTGTGTAATTGATATTTCTATAAATAACTTTAGGTAATGTTCCAATTTTTTATATAATGAATATATTTGAAATTTAAATAATTGTTTAAAAATTTTATGATATTTAACCATGATCAACTTTTGAATAAAAAACTACCGAACATAAAAATACATGAAATACAAAGCAATTATCACCCAAAACTAGGATTTTAATAATGAATTGTTAAA
This sequence comes from Viscum album, assembly GCA_963277665.1. Lineage (NCBI taxonomy): Eukaryota > Viridiplantae > Streptophyta > Magnoliopsida > Santalales > Viscaceae > Viscum > Viscum album. Next base: position 349,351,430 of record OY728135.1, read on the forward strand.
AAATGGATAACAATGTATTAAAATTAAATAATAAATTTTATAATATATCTATATTTAATAAATTTTTAATAGGAATATATTTATTATTTAGGAGGTCTGTATGTGTTTTAAGAAACTCAGTGCTAGTGGTAAGGGAATCTAGTCTCACTTCTATTCTTGTGGGATAAATTCCATATTCACCAAAAAAAATTTTTGTGGTGTATAAACTTCCGATGAGAGGTTTTTTTGTTATTATAAATAAACATATTTGGAAAAACATATTCATCTATGTTTATCTCTTTCATGGGAACTATGATTCAAAAGTTTCTAAGTTGTTATGGGATTTCTATTTTAATATAATTTTAATCCTGATTTATTAGGATTTAATTTCCATTGAGGAAATTATATTGTTATTTTCTAATAAAACCATTTAATTATATTCTCATATGGTTATTTTTTAAGAATAATATTTTTCCTTTAATTTTTCTCACATTAAATTTCATGATAAGAAAAGAATGTTTTTAACAAAAAACTAACTTTATTTCTCTATTCAGTCAAAAACCGTTTTTCTTTCACACCCATGTTTTTAAAAAAAATACTGAATAATGTTTTTAATATTCTTATATTATTAATTTAATTTATTTCGATTCATGATTTAATTTTTCAATAAATTTAGTAATATTAAACTTCTCTAAATTTTCCTAACATTTTAGTTTTTGTATTTTTATAAAAAATGTGAATTGAATGTTTTCAATTAACTAATATGGAATGAATTGAATTTCTTATAATCACAACCACTAAATTTTTGGAAATTACTATACATGTTTCTAAGATTTTATTCAATGAAAACATTTTCTTTAATATTTGGATGAAAATATATTTTAAACAAGTGATTTCAAAATGTAACGGATTTTTTCATTAATACATATTCCAATAATTATTTTAAATGAATTTTAATCTATGATAACATATTTTGGGATAATTATGTATTTATAGGGATATATACACTGGTACCATCCTTTTTCGTTATCTCCGAGAATTATTAATATTATGATGAGATTTTTATGAAACCCTTTATTATTCATGGGTTATTCTATGATGAATTGATGATATTTTTATGAAACATGTTTTCATTTATTTTTTTATAATCTGATGAATTGATGACTGGTTTAAGATCTTATGGAATGCATATGTATGGTTTTAATTTTGTGATGGGTGGTACATGAATTATTGATACCTCCAATGAATTTGGTATAACATTATATATCATGAGATAATTATGGGAGACAATTCATGATGCTTGATCTAATTTAGGGAACAAGTTGATGTGATTGATCCACTATGGAATATAAGTATATGGTCTTGGTCCACTAGAAGAAACTAGTCGATGTGATTTATCTACAATGTAAAATATATATTGAGTAATGATCAATTATTATTTTATGTTCTTGTTAGTCAAAAATGTTATATGAAATGTTTTCCATACTGATGATGATTCCAAACTCGTATAAAAATAAAACGGGGTTCGTGATTGAATTATGGAGATTCTATACTCCAATGGTTCATGTTTTTTAAATTGATAATTTTTTATTTCATAACTTATTTTTATGAATCATGATAATTTGGGTTTGTTTTATTTATGTCATGTTAATGATATTATACCTTATGATTATTGTATTCATTTATATAATAATTTATTGATATATCCCATGTTTTCCCATATCGAGAATCTATGATCAGCCTTTTATAAGTTCCATTTCCCTGGTAATAAAGAATTGGTTTAGGTAGGGAATGTTTTATAAATAATGTGTGTTATTTTGGGTCAATATAGTTGGTATCATAAGAAAATTTTATTCAATATTTTTACATTACTATTAGATATATTTGGTTTAAACAATGGGGATAATTATAAGTATATGATAACTTACCAAATTTTTAATGAGAAAGTTATTGTGTGGTTTCCCAGCAATATATCCCCATCTGAATACTATAATTGGATGTGATATTGGCATAGATTCATCAAAGGTAAAAACATCAATATTATTGGTTCTAGTACATATATACAATTATTATAGTACATGGTGATTTTCCCATTCTTTTGGGCCTAGATTGACACTTCTAGTGGAATTTTAGTGGTTAATTCATACTTTCATTATAAACCATTATGAAGGGACTGAATAAATGATAGCCATGGATGTCCTTGGATAAATGTAATTTGAAAGGAAGGTGTAGTGATTTAGAAATAATATGAATATTTTTTCAAGATTACCTGATTACGAAATATTATTTATATTTATCACCACACAATTTTTTACTTTAGTCAATAGATAGAACCATCAGGATTCACATAAATACTGAATGTGATTGGAAAATGAATGCATTTACTCATGATAAACCACTTTTAAGGGGAGATGGAATGTGAAACCATATTAGTATACCTTATCATATATCCAATTATATTATTAACAAAATCAAATTTGATGAGTTACCTAACTCTCCTAATAAGAGAATGATGGTGTTCTGTGGAGACCATGAGGAAAATTAGATTTAGTTTCCCACATGTTATGAATGTGTGAATTAGAATTTAAAGTAATTTTCCAGGGGAAGAAAAATATGTTTTAAAAAATAATGCAATAGGGAATGTAATTTCAAAGGAGGAAAATAAAATAATAGTTAACATGATGACTGATAATAATTGTTTTGTAAGGTATTAGTGATCGTTTAAGGCTTTAAATGTGGAAGGTATAGGTGTTAAATAAATTGATTTCAAAGGATAAAATCTAAAGTATATAATCCATAAGGTATTATGAGTATTTATTTTTCAATTTATGTTAAAGATATGAAAAATTACATATGAATAAAAGGAGGTGGAATGGAATAATATGAATAATCCTAGTCAGCTGTTTAAGAATGCAGGGGACGGAATAAAGTGTTTATGTATTTTAATTCAAGAATTATGTTCTTGATATACAAATCATGAAATATTTATGTATTGTTCTATATAGTTATTAAATTATGTATTTGTAATAATATATATAATAGAACAAATTACCTATAAATGTTATTACTTATTGAGGTTATATTTTATCGAAAACACATTATTAAATGAAAGATAACCCTTAATATGTTCATCATTTTTAGATAATGGTGTTTGTTTTGGATAAATATATTATTGATGTCTATAAAGAAAATTTCATAGAATTTAGGAACTTAAAATAATTAGTGATTTGATAATATTTTGTTTTATATTATCTTTGATGGATTTAAAACGTTTATTATATTTATACAACATTTATGGTAATATACGATTTTGTTTAGGGAATGAAAAAAGAGTTAATTTTAGTTTGTATGAACATTTTCATTGTGGTTTTATGGTAATTAGAGTTATTATAATGTCATAAATGAATATATGAAAAAGGTATTCACATATTTGGTATTTGATAATTATGATATAGTTAATGATATTTGAGGTTTAATGGTAATTTAGTGACCTTATTTATACTTTTCTTTATTTTTGGAAGGATTTTAAGGTGAAATACATAAAAAAAGTTTTAAATTAAACCTAGAATATTATTTTTTGAGGTAAAAGTATGGTTTAATATATTGGTTAACTAGTAATAATCATTATGTTTTGGGTAAAAATTTGGCTAAATAAGTAATGTTTTGTCATTATTTTATTGATATTATGATATGTCAAAAAAACATTGTGCTTTAGGTATACAAAAATTCATGTGGAATATTTATTTCTTAGAGTGAATGATAAATTCAAAATTTATCTACTATCTGAAAAAGGATGATATTGTGATTGTGAAATGGAAGAAAATCGAATAAGTATATTTTCTTATATTCTATATCTTGATATTAAGAAAACAAAATCCCTAAATGTTAAGAAAATGGTATTAAGAAAAATATTTTTTCATATTACCATTATTTCTAATGATTCTATGGTCTATTAAACCATCAATAATTTCTTGTTTTATAGCAATTAACTGGTTATTTTCCATGTTATATATGCCTCTATATTATTCCATGGGAATTAGTTTTATTATTCATGTCTTAATATTCACTCCCCACTATGTTTCATCCATTTTGAATCCTACATATTTTTTATTGTAGATGACCTTAATATTTTCTATTACCTCTTTTCAAGAGGATTTTTATTAACCCTTTTTACAATGTGGGTTTTCCATATAAAATTTCAGATGTCAAACACTTGATTACTGATAACATATTAAAATTTTGGCAGTGCAATTTATTAATAGGTGGAGAATTTAAAACACCTATATTTATAAAAGAAAACTATGTCTGATAGCGTAAATAATACAAAACAATGAGCATAAACGAACACTAAAATATAATTATTTAAATATTATATTTATAAAATAGATGATATATTGACATGTATGAAAAGTGTTAACCAAATTATGAAAAATATACATATTTCATACTCAATAGTGAAAATATCAATTTTTATTTTTTTAGAACATTCATTTATTTTAATTTAAATTTAAAATTATAATTTGAATTTGATATTAAATTAAAATTAGCATCTCTTAGTTATAAATAATATAATTAATCCCATAGTAATTAGTAATATACTTAATTTTGGTATAAGTTTTTTTTGTCCTTAAAACATTTTTCCTAAAATATGTTTTTAATTTCATTTTACAATTTTATATTTCAAAACATATATCACTTATATAAGTTAAAATTAATGAAGTTTTATTTTTTTATTAATAAATTATAATTCTTCCTAGGATTTTTATTTGATATTTTTTCTAATAAAGTTATATTTTTGGTGAATAGGAAAATATATTGTTTTTATAAAATATTGTTATTTTATGATATATAAAATACATAAACATGTTATAAAACATCATAATCATATGTAAACCACAATTTTATTATTATTATAAATATATAATAACTAAATAATTTAAAATAAATATATTATAACTTATTTAATAATTAATATAAAAATTATTTTCTGTCGATGCAGTGTTTTTAAATCATTGGAAATGAATAATTTTGTGTCCTAAAGATTATATTTTATGTGGAAGAGACAGTTGATCAAATTAATTAGAGAATTTTAATTATTAATTATTATATTTATGTTTATATATTAATCTTGTAGTTAAATAACATTTGTATTATCCAAATTCTTGTGTAATGATTGCATAAGTTGTGGAACGTCAAAATAACATATTAAATAAGTATTCATGACATAGATGGGCGTAAAAATACATATTGACCAAATATGAAAGCTTATAATGAAATTAATTTGATAATTTTTATATAGGTAATTTATTTTAATTTTTTAATAATGAAAAAATTACCTTAAATGCTTATGCAACACTGACACAATGCATGTGAAAGCAATAAAAAATCACATAATTTATTTTTCAAAACTATAAAAATAATATCTTATAGATGAATTAAATTATCCCAAGTATTTTTTATATAATTAATTAATATTATGAAATTTTAAATTGTTATATTCAAATTACATTTTTATTGGTGTATTCTAAGTCAAATTAAACAAATAGAATCAAAATGACATTAAAAATATTTAAGGAAAATATATATTTATTAAATTATTTTAAATAAGAAATAATGTGAATGAGGATAAGGTTTATAATGTTTTGTCTTAATTTCATAAATTATCCATTTATTATCCAACTTTCATGTTATAAGTAAAATTATAAACACTGTGACAGTGAAATATGTGTTACAGCGGTTAAGGTTAAAATTTGTGGACTATGGGGTATTACAAAAAATAAAATGTTTTAAACACCAAAAAACCTATATATATTTTAATTTATGATGGTAGTTAAACCCCATAATAAATTATCTTTAAATACCTTGATATTTGTATGCATTTTTCAAGAGAATTACATTATTATATTTTAATCTTTTATGAAATCCCAAGAGCACCCCTTCCCTCAAATATAAATGGGTACCCTCCTTTCTCTTATTCATGACAATTTGAGAATTATATATCATCAAAAACCACTATATTTATCATAATAACAAATTTATCAAAATTCTATAGGTTTTTACCACAAAAAATTCCCACCATAAGAACCTTAAATGGATATCTAAAGGGGTTGTTTCAAAGAATATATAATCTCCTTAACTGAACACTTCCTTTTTAATTATTTTTTAAACTCCTCTAAATAATTAATATTTTTAATTAAATAATAAAATTACTATAATCATTATTATTAAATGTTATTATCATTTTTAAACACCATTATTCACCATCATTTACATCAAATGAGATGTTAAATTATCTCTTGTGTGTGAATATGACTTATCATATCCACGTAGCGATACAATTTGTTGTCCATCACCATCATTTATGGATGGATATTATGATGGGTTTAATGTTTACATATTATATATAGTACACACAGATATATGTAATTATAATATCATACCCTAATTATTTCTTTTGAATGCTTTGGTTAATGATAATGTCGCTTATACGTACATATGGACTACCGCATCCACAAAAATATGTGATTCTTTTTTCATTTTTGGATTTACATAAATGGTAATAAGGATGGAATTTTTGAATATATATGATTTATATGAAATACTAATGATTATTTTTCGGTGAGTTTTTAATTAAATTTTTTCATCTTCTAAAAAAAATATGCTTTCCAGAAAATCTACGACATATCGTCTCTAGGAGTGTTGTATTTCATTTTTATATCTAAATCATTTATATATTATAACTCCCAGACCACATAAGAGGAAAGATAGAAAATTATTTTGTTAAGATGGAAAATAAAAAAAATGAATCCTGAAGTATCAAATAGTTTATTAGATTCTTAAAAACCAGACACACACTTATGTTCAACATTAAAAAATGAAATGAAATACATCATTGAAACTTCGTTGGATATACTCTTATTCTTATAGATTATCCTTGAATGTCATTCAGATAATTAATCATGGAATACTAGTGAAGAAAAACATAAGAAATGGGTGCTCTCATTTGTTCAGTAAGGGTAAGTAACACAACGATGTCATAAATTATAATGCAAGATGAATAACTAACGAACATGTTTTATTAAAACAAAATCATGAGCATAGTATGGTAGAAATAAAATATAAATACATAATTACACTATAAAACAACAATCTTGTTACTATAATATTCAAATAATCACATTAAATATTAATTATATTTTCATAATGAGGGAATACATAATGTCGGAACTCGTAATTATACCGTCAAGTATTAGGCCAAGATACCATATATAATGGGTAAAAACCTAGGCTAGTTTTTTTCAGGAGACATAACAACGAATCAAGGGTATATAGAAGGCCCAAACCTGAACTTACTAATTAAAATTCATTCCTAACATGAAAGTGGAATATCATAATCCACATATACTTTAATATTGAAACTAACATATATTTGAAATGTGAATAACTTTCCCAAATTAGTATACATAACCACTAACCATTTAGAGTAATATGGTGAATCGTATTAAGATTGATAATCCATATTCAAACTATTAAAAAAAATTCAATAAAATAAGGTATATTATATCATAAAATAATAATTCCAATTAAACATAATAAACATCAAGATAGATGAAATTGTTGTAAATACTCATATAAAATCATCGAGTAATACATGAGTGAAATAAACTTTTACATTGAAAATAATGTTTAATTTGGAAAAACATATTTTTATCAACCAAGAAGGAAACTAGTATAGTTTTTTATAATAAAATTATTTGTTTCGGAAAAATAAAGGTGGGTTAAAATTGATTTCATTTTGATATTTAAAATGTGTATGTATTTGAGATGTTCCACTGAATCGGGTTTGTTTGTCAAGATGAATATGAGAAAGATCCTTTGAAACATGTTACTCCCCATAAAAAAAATAATTATTATTATTATTATTATATATATATATGACATTAACATATATTTATTTATGTGTATATACGAATAATTAATATTTTTTTGGGTAATGAAATAATACGAGTAACTCGAACGAAATTGGAGGGTTGGGTAGAAAACCCGTACTTTATGTCTGAGTATATTCTTAAATTGACCTTAACGTCCTGGATAAAATAATTATATAAATAAAATAATTAATTAAAATCCCATTTAATATTTATTTTATTTAATATAATTTTATAAAGTTCATTTTGGGTCTTTTTTATGTGTTATAAAAAAAATTGTATTGCTCTAAAGTGATCATTCCCATGGTTTTCAAGATTGGAATAATTTTTTGTGAGTAATGAAGATCATGTGGAACTGGTATAATTATACAGGATTGTATTTATATGTATTAATGAAAAAACATATCATTAATTGTTATTATGTATTATTTTTTACTTATTATGGGGGTGTATCATTAATGATAATCTTTCAGCTTAATTTTAGTATTTTTTCAATCATGATGGACTAGTTTTGTTCTTCTATTTAATATCATATGTATAAAATGGTTCCATAAACATGAATAAAATATAATAATTATTTTATAATTTGGATCGACCATAAAATATTTTCATGACCATCATTTAATGCTAAATTAGACCAAAAAATTTCTTCATCTATGAATGCTTTAATTCAGCAGCTCGAGGATGATGATTTATTTATTAAAATAAGAGAGAGAGAGAGAGAGAGAGTAAGGGGATTGATGATGGATCATCCATTAACATTATATTATTCCCGAATATATATGATCATATAGGTATCATGATCATTTTAAAGTAGGAGGTGTGGAGAGGATTGGAAAATAAAATAAATTGAAATTAAATTAAAAGAAAAAGGAAGAGGGTTTACCTCTTGGATTATCTGCCTTGAGAAACTCTATAGGGAAATGGGTTTTTGTCTTTGGGAAAGACCAAGTGCTCCAAGGAACTAGTTATAGACTAGAGAGGATGATATGGGATGAATTTATACATGATTCAAGGATTATAGGTGTGATGAAAATAGGGGGTGATGGTGATTTCTATAGTGCGAGAGATGAGTTATTTCTCATTATTTTTTTATTTTTCTGAAGGAAAGAAACGGTAATGTAAATTGAAACTAAATACAATAATTATTTCATGTTATTTATAATTAATGATCCTTATATCCTCCAAAAATAATACATGGTTCTATAATTCTTGTATTTAGCATTTATCATTAATTATCGTATTTAACTATTCACCATAATTCATGTATTTTGGTAAAATATCAAAAAATCACCCTAACCATTTATCTATGGGTAGAATAAAAAAATAAAATCCATTTATGAAAATAATTTTCAAAATATTAAAATTTTTATTTTTAATCAAAATCATCATTTACTCAAAAAATAATGTTTTAAAGATTAAACTCATTTATAACTCCTTGATAAAAAATATGGTCTATTTAAATTATCCAATAATCATAGTATAATAAAATATTGATTTATGAATAAATTTAGGAAAATTTATTTTCATTTAAATTAATTTTTTAATAATATAATTTGTATTTAATATTTATTACTCACTAACACACCAATACATTATAATTTATTTTTAATATATTCCCATACTTATATTTTTATATCATACTTTAGGTTATAAGAGACCTAAAATTTATTTATACATTCATGTTTTATGTTACTATTTATATGGGGCATTTTAATGCCCCGACCCTAGTTACCCAGAGTCAATGCATTATTACATAACATTGGAAAGATACAAGGAATCATGTCCTGAATGACTAATTAGTTTAGTATCCTTGAAGTACTAGATACAAACATATTTTTTACATTATATAATGAAATAAAAACAACAAAAACATTTTATCCCCATTGAACAATATTATATCACTTAGACTATCCCTAATGGTCAACCATAAAATTCTTTTTCACAACCATGGAAAAATAAAACATAGAAAGGGGTGAGATTAGATGCCTAGTAAGGATAACAATATAGCGGAAACTTCATAAATAAGCACAAACATTTAAGGCAATGTATAAAACTAATACAAAATACTTTTAAATTTAATCTTCATAATTATATGGAAAATAAAAAGTAAATAATCCCATTTACTTATTCAAATGGATATTCAACTATTCAAATAATCATTTTCTATATCAATAGACAATTTCATAATGATGTAATACATAATGCATAAACTCATTCCAATACTACAATTAATATTTTCTCAAGGAAATGTTCCATGAAACTAGTTTGTCACATGAGACCTACCGATGCATCGAGGGGCTGTAGAGGGATCCACCTGTCACATACTATTTCCAATGAATTCTTCATATGAAAAGGTTTAAACATAACATAAACATTCATATTAAAACTAGCATACAAAATGTTAATACATTAACCATAAATCATGAATGGTATAAAAATAATACATACAGAGTCAAAAATATCACAAAACCATCAATGCAATATGGAATATTTTTATCATAATAAATCAACTTAAAAAAAGTATAAAATCCATTAAAGGATATTGACATAGATGAACTCAAAACAATTTGAGAGAAATTTCTCTTTCTATTTTGAAATAAATTAAAAATCATGTAATTATAAAAGAAAACATTTATTTTGAAAATATCATTATAAGCTTGTAAAAGAATCATCAATGGTTTTACATTGGTTGATAATAACTACACTCGCTATATAAGTTAAAAACATTATTACCATAATTCATCGAAAATGTTATAAAGTACATTATATGAAAAATGATCGAAAGATTACATTCAAAACATTTTATAAAATTAAATAAAAGGGAATAAATTACATTAACCGATATTATAGGAAATAGTAAAAAAGATTGAAGTGAATTTTTAAGAAGCACAGATGTGGATGGTAAAGAAGTCCCAGAAGATCCTCACGTATAAACAACTTCAAATAATGAAGAGATTGTGAAATTTAAACCTTACCTTGAACATTTCCTTATTTGAGGGTAATTTAAAATCATGTATTATATAGAAATCATTTTTATTAAATTATACAAGAACCACATACAAAAATATGGTATCATATATGATGTTTTAATAATTCTTTGTTAATAATAGTTTAGAATTGTCATTGTTTCGAGTGTTAACTGATTCTTTTTCATTTTTTTGTTTTTTTACTTATGTCATGTTTCTTTTGGTTAGGATGTATTTGATTTATATCCAGAATGATATAATGTTCTTAAATATTAAATTAAATAATCAAATTAATATTATTCTTTAATGGTTACATTGGGGAATATATCACATCACGTTTATGGAGATGGTAATATGTACGTATGCACGAACAGTACTTCCATTACAATTTTAAAGGAAATTAGACCAAATTATACATAGTTATATTATTTTTCCAGTATAATATAATATTTTATTTATGTTACGTAAGTTCATTAAGACTATCCTCTATATGTTCTATGTATGGTATGAACAAGTCATATCACTTTGAAGGGGTGGTAGTCCGCACTTCCTCAAATGAAATTATCTTATATACCACTTTAAAATAATAAAGGTATGCATTAATAGAAAATTAAATAAGATTACAGATAAAATAAATACCATAAACATCATATATAATTACATTTCCATCATAATGGCCACCATAAGAGGTCGTAGTAGAAGATTGGACAATCATCGTATCATGAGGCAGTAGTTTGCTGCCTACAGAAATGTTATGTTCTATAACAATTAGATGGAGGTCTATGTAAGGGTAGTTTAAATAATTCTCATAAAAAACCTATTATATTGAGGATAATTTTTTATAAATAAAAGGAATAAAAAGAGTTTAGGGGGGTGTATAAGTAAAATAAAAGAATAGAACTTTAGAGGAGAAGTTACCTTTAAATCGGGTAACTCCCTTTGGCTTGAACAAAATAGGCTTCCTTGAAGATCCTTCTGAAAAAGGTAAGGCATCTAAGAGGAAGATATGTATTTTTTGAGATTAATTTGATAGTGTTTGGATAATCTTAGGGGCCTGATATGTGTTAAAAATGGGATAGTGGTGACGGATTTTTATAAGGTGGAGGAGGGGATGTTTAAGAATGTTTGAAAAAATTATTTTGTTATATAATTATTTTCTATTTCTAAAGGCACAAAACTCATTAAATTGGAAGATTAGATGACTCAATTTCAATTTTAATCATCCAATAAGAATTGGATTGGTTTTTTCATTCTATTAATGTATATAATGTCATTTATTTAAATCATTCTTTAATGAGGTATAAAGTACATCATTATTGTGTCATAAATAATGTTATTTATTTGATGACTAAAAATTATAAAAAAATATCATGATGTTGGATATATATTTATATTTCAAATAAATGTTTATAGTATAGAATATAAATTATATAAACCCTTTTCAAAATTGTTTTATTAAATGATATTATTTTATTTCATTTTTTTACTTTACTTTAAATTAATTAATATAAATTTTCATTATCTCTCTCATATGGCTCCATGGGATCCAAAAATAGACCCAAAGGCTCCATGGTCAGAAATGTATCAACCAACAAGAATTGGACATGTGTTATAGTAATTAATATTATTATAATAATATTTGTTTACCCTTACTTACCAGATTTTCATTTTAACCACGGTAAATAAAATATTTACTGATGTAAATATTCAAAATTTCTCAAAAATAAAAGTTAACTATTTACACAATTATGAGCCCCTAAGTCCAAATATGAATCCATTTTTCCCAATTAAATACATAGATGCAGAATAATTTAATTTCAAATAAATTCCCGTTGTCAAAACAGAAGGCGTTTTTTAATAAATAATACCTATCAAAAGATTGAGAAATGTTTATGTCTATTTTAAATTTCAAATTACATCCAAGGATAAAAATTTTATTAATTTATAAAAATATAATATATTGATACTTTAAAACCACTCAAATTTATAATAAATGACACTAAATTATTTCGATTAAAAAAGTTGTTTTTATTAAAATTTATTATTTTTCACTATTCATCAAAATTTGCTAGTTTTCAAAAAAGTATAAAAAATTAACCCTAAGGTTATTTTGATATTCCAAATTAAAAAATGAATTCCATTTTGAAAATTAAAATTTATAAAATTTTATAAAGTGGGTATTACTATTCATAATAGGTACTTTGACTGGTCATGTTGTGAAAGAATCTCAAAGATGCGTACAACGCAAGCTATTGCATTATTCAGAGGAAAATGTATCGTGGTTGCTTGGGGTGTTGCATTAATATCTACATCAAAAAATTTGGTCCTAGAAATTTCTTGAATACTACTACATAAAATGATTTTGGTGGTTCTTCATCATACATTCCTCAGGTTTCCACGTTGCCTCTACCATCTTATTATTTCTCCATAGAACTTTCACCAGACGTGTAGTCCGGTTTCTCAACACTTTTTCTGTTCTATCAAGAATTATGATAGGATCATTTCAATAAGATAGATTGGGTTCCAATTCCATTTCCTCATAGGTGAGTAAATACATTGGGTTAGACATTTATTTTCTCAATAATGATATGTGGAACACACCATGAACTTTGGAGAGAAATGGTGGAATTTCCAAACAATAAGCTACAACTCCAATTCATTCTAGAATTTGAAAATGTATGATTACCTGGGACTTAATTTTTCTTTCTTACTAAATTTTATTTCACCCATCCATGGAGATACCTTTATGAAAACCATATCTCTTACTTGAAATTCCAAATTATTCCTTCAATTATTGGCAATGATATTTTTCCTACATTGAGCTACATTGACGTGGGTTTGTATAACCTACACCTTTTCCATTGTTTCCTTAACAATTTATGGGCCTATGAGTTTTCTTTCACCAACATCATCCCAACATGTTAGTGTGTGACACCTCCTTCCATATAACGCTTAATATGGTGCCATATGAATACTTGAAGAGGAACTATTGTTATTGGAAAATTGTACCAGAGTTTATATAGGTCCCATATACCATGAAATTCAAGTGAGAAATATCTCAACAAGTCTTCCTGTGTTGAATAGTCCATTCTGATTGTCCATCAGTTTGAGGATGGTAGGCAGTGCTCAAATGAAGTTCAGTAACCAAGGCCTTCTGAAGACTTTTCCAGAATCATGATGTGAATTGGGGATCATGGTAAAAAACAATTGATAGGGGTACTCCATGAAGTCTTACAACATCATTAATATATAGTCTTTCAATACGTTTACGTGGAAGATCTTCTCAGATAGAAATAAAAATAGATGACATTGTAAGATGATCAACAATGACCGACATTTCATCATTCCATCTTGGAGCCATTGGTAGCCCCATGACAAAGTCCATTGTACTATCATCCCATTTCTACTCATGTATTGGAAGAGGTTGCATGACTCCCCATGGATGTTTCCATCCAACTTTCACTTATTGACAAACCATACATCTTGGCACATAATCATAAATCTCTCACTTCATGTTGTCCTGCCAAAAATGTTCCTTCAAATCTCTTTACATCTTAGTGCTACTAGGGTGTATAGAGAAATTGGAGCTATGAGAAACATCCAACAATTCCCTTTTTAGATCAGGTATGTCTGGAACAAAGATTCTCTACCAAAATTTCAATATCCCATCTTCATATATGAAGTGGATTAATCTCCCATCGTTCATAAATTTAATTTTTTTTGAAAATCCTCATCATAAGTCATTTAACTTTTTATCCTTTCTTATAAAGATGGTTTATAAACCATTTGAAAAAATATCAATGATTCACCTTCCATGATTATTACCATATATATATTTATGATAATCATGAACATAGTATCCCTTTCCACTCTCATCTTATTCAAAACTCTTGGATCCTTTATGATCAATTCATCAGGAACCTTATTTTCCTTCCCTGGGTTGTAGTTTATGGTGAAGTCATAATCCTTGAGCAGTTTGAGCCATCTCCTTTCCCTCATGTTGAGTTTTTTTGTGAGAAAATTTAACTCAAATACTTGTGATAAGTCTAAATTTCACATTTTTTCATTATAAAAATAGTGACTCTATATCATTAGAGCAACGATTACAGCTACTAATACAATATCATGAGTGGGATAGTTTGTTTCATGAATTTTTACCTATTGTGATGTATAGGCAATTACCCTATCATTATTTATAAAGACACAACATATTCTATTCTTTGAAGAATAATTATAAATAAAAACCCCATCGTTCCTCGATGAAAGAGTCAATATATGAGCATTGACTAGTATTATCTTCAGTTCATACAAATATTCTTCACACACTTATGTCCAAAAGAATTTCACCCCTTTACGTGTGATCCTGGTTAATGGGATAGCCAATCGGGAAAACATTTTGACGAAAGCCCGATAATAAACTGATAAACCAATAAAACAGGGTACAACAGTTATACTTATCGATACTGGTGATATTTGGATTGCCTTGGTATTTGAAGGCTCAATAGAGATTCCCTCCTTAGAGACAATATGGCCATGAAATGAAATCTCCGAAAGCCATAATTCACACTTTATGAATTTTCCATATAATTAATTTCTTCTAAGAGTCTTTAAAATAGTGCACAAGTGATTTTCATGATCTTCGTAGTTTTTTGAGAATACCAAGATATCATTAATAAATACCACTACAATGTCATCAAGATATTCCTTGAAAAAAGTTTTCATTAGATCCATGAAGATAGAGGGTGAATTAGTTAGTCCAAAAAGCATTATTGAAAAGTCATAACACTCGTACCTAGTTCGAATTGTTGACTTTGGAATGTCTTCCTTCTTCACAAACAACTGATGATAACCAGATCGAAGGTCAATCTTTGAAAAATATTGAGCTCCATGAAGAGAATTAAATAAATCATCAATTTGAGGTAGGGCATACATTTTCTTTATTGTTATATCATTGATATCCATTTATTCAATGCACAACCTCATAGATCCATTTTTATTCTTAACAAAAAGAACAAGGTCTCCCCATGGAGAAACACTAGGGTGATAAATATTTTATTACTCAGCTCCTCTAGTTGTTTAGTTAGAAATACTAAATCCTATATGCCCATTCAAAAAGGGTTATTTGTTATAGTCCATGAACCAGGAATTAAATCAATATAAAACAAAATTTCTCATTATGGAGGATTTCTAGGTTAATACTCTAGAAATACAACAACATATTATTGTGCAATAGGTACATCCTATATTTGAACATTTCATTCCTCACCCAATGTTATTTCACTATATTCCTCCATGATAATTAAATATATCAGATCTATAGGGGATGTATCTAGATAATAATAAGATGGTGACATTTGTACTCTAAAGATAATGTATTCCTTATCATCATCAAAAATTGTAACCTCCTTCTTCATAAAATAAATTTTCGCATCATGTTCTGAAATCCAATCCATATTGAGGATTATATCAAATTCAAGTATGGGTATGATAATGAGATAAAAGGATAATGAAATTTTATATTACATATTGGGGACTGATTGATAATACTTTTTTTTAATGATACTTCCCTTAAGAGTTTTGACTGATAACTCCCTTGTTAAATCAAATTGGAAATATCTAATTTTTATAGAAAACTGGGAAGATATGAAATAATACGATGATCCTAAATCAAATAAATAATTTTCTAAATATGATGAAACCATTAAATTACATACCACCACATCTTTTAGAGCTTCAAACTCAGATTTAGTAATCACATAATATTGGCCTTACTCCCTTCACATTTCTGATGTATTTTTTCTTTTATTATTATAAAATTCATCTTCATAATGCCCCATTTATTTACAATTTTTCATTCAACATTGACAGCTTCTTTCTTTATCCTGCAAATATGAGCATGGTGGCCTATTTCACCACACTTGTTACAGACTCCCATTCCCTTCAGGAACGTAATGGGGTGTTTCTTCTCACATTTACCATAGGACGGATATTCAAAATTTCACTTATTCTCCTTATTTCCATATCCATAGTTTCCAGACGATCTCTTCTTCTCTTTCTTTGTTTCAATGTCGTCATACTTATGAAATTCCCTTTTTCTCATGCTAGCAGCTGTGACAATATTATTACATGATGAGAAGGATTGTGAGACTAATTTTCGAGGGAGAAATAGTTTTAACCCATCAATGAATCGATCAATTTTACTCATTGGTTTATGTTTATAATATATTTCATGCCTTGATATCCTTATAATGTTAGCCTCATACTTAGTGACATTCTTATCTTCCTTTTGACTCAAAATCAAAAAGTTTCATTCCACATCCGCTCGATGGTCATGAGGAAAATATTTTTCTAAGAAAATATATTTAAACTCCATCCATTAAAAAATTTATACTTCTTTATCTTCCTTTCTTTTTTGAATTAATGACAACCATTGATCTGAATCTCCCGTGAGGTGATAAAATTCCATGAAATCTTTTTCCCTTTCACTGCTCCCCAAATCGTGAAATATATTCTCTAAGAAACTTATCCATTGATCATCTACAAATGGTTTTGTAGTCCCATTGAATTCTTATGTTTATTGCCTCATGAATCATTATATCATTGATTCTCAACATTGTGGATCAGGGTGCTCCATACATGTAAGGTTATTATTCATAACATGAGTGGGTTGTACTATTATAGTGATAAGCTGATAAGCAATTATTTCTTCACCAGATCCACTATTATTATCTTGAGTCGGAGGGAAATCCCAAAATGGATTACTTGTGTTGATATAGTTTCCATTCTTTCCACTAGGATCCATTTTTAAATAATTACATACACTAGATTAGTTTTCGAATCATAATACATAATTACAAACAAGTAAATCACTTGACATAAATTGAACAGTTTATTGAGATAATACATAATCATAAAAATGTTTTCTTTTAGGAGGAATATACTCATAAATCCAAAATAATGGTTTATAATGAAAATGTGAATTATCCTATGTATATCCCCCCTGGATTGTCGTAACCAAGAGTGCAGTAAGTCCCGTTGTCGGGTACTAGGATACCTTGGGTCAAGCACGAAACTCCTTTTTCATATTTTCACTCCTAGGTACATCTATTCCAGAGCGGCCTCTACCTATTAGTATCAATACATGGATGACATTATAGGAAAATAATCCAAATATCTACATTAAAAAATTTCTATGAAGTTCTCATATACTAATCCTCAATGTCTAAATTAGGATAATGTTATATAAACAGATTTTATCTACATTAATTTTCCAAGGATTGTACTAAACTCCCTCTGATACCAACTATAATACCCCAACCATAGTTACCTAGAGTCGGTGCATTATTACATAACATTTTCATGATAAAAGGAATAATTTCCCGAAATACCGGTTAGTTTAGTAGCTGAGGAAGTACTAGATACATTCATTATTTTTACATTAAATCATTAGATAAAACAACAATAACATTCTGTCCCCTTTGAACACACATATATCTCTTATTCTATCCTTGCAAGTCAACCATAAAATACTTCTTCACATCCCGGGAAAAATAAAACAGTGAAATGGGTGACCTCAAATTCTCTGTAAGGATAACAATATAGCAGAAACTTCATAAATAAGAATATACCTTTATCGAAATGTACAAAACTAAAACCAAATCCTTTTAAACATAAAATTCAGCATAATATGGAAAAGATAAATCAAATAATTCCATTTACTTATTCCCATGGATATTATAATAGTATAATAATCACATGGAATATCAATATCCAATTTCATAATAATGTAAGGCATAATGTTGGACATCATAACAACATGGTCAAGGGCTCATGCCATGACTACAAATAATATTTTTTCAAGGCCTTGTGCCAAGACATTTTTTGTCTCATGGTATCTACCAATGCATTTATGAGTTCTAATGGGCTCCACCCATCACTTTCTACGTTCAATTCATTCCTCATATTAAAAGGTAGAAACATAATATAAACATTCATATTTAAACTTGCATATGAAATGATAATACTTTAACCATAAACCATGAATGGTATAAAAATAATCCATCCACAATCAAACATATCACAAAAAAATCAATGCAATATTGAAGATTTGTATCGTAATAAATCAACTTCAAACAAGTATAAAATAGATTAAAGGATTTTCATATAGATGGAATCAAAACTATTTGAGAGAAATAACTACTTTTATTTTGAAATCATTTAAAATTCATGTAATTTAAAAAAACATTTCTTTTGAAAATACTTTTATAAACATGTAAGGGAAAATTAAAAGGTGTTATAATAAAGGAGAATAACCTCACCCTTTGTAAAAGATAAAAAAACGATCGTACCATAATTCATCGAAAAGATCAAAATGTACATTGATTGGAAAAAGACAGAAAGATTACATTCAAAACATTTAATAAAAAGTAAAATAAGGGTATAAATGAAATTAACCCATATTATAGGAAATAGTAAAAATGTTTTGAAATTCATATTTATGAAACACATATGTGGATGATAAATAATTCCCCGAATATACTCACATATAAACAACCTCGGATAATAAAGAGAATGTGAAATTTAACTCATACCTTGTACTATTCTTTGGATGAAGCTATGTTAACCTCCTGTATAATAGTTAAATCATTGTTATTAAAATATAAAAGAACCACATATATAAATATGATATCATATATGATATTTTCATATAGATTTGTTAACAATATATTAGTAGTATCATTGTTTTGGATGTTAAATGGTTCGTTTTCCTTTGTATGTTTTGTTACGTAAGTCGTGATTTTTATGGATTGGATGTATTTGATTCATGCCCATAATTATATTATTTTCTTAAATATTATTTTTAATAATATAATTAAAATAATTCTTGAAAGGTTACGATGGAGAATGAATCTCATTGTGTTCGTGGAGACGGTAATCCGTACGTATGCAAAAACGCTACTTCCATTTCATTTTTTTATATTAAAAAAAGAATACCAAATGATACAAAGGTATATTATTATTCCAGTATAATATAATATTTTATATATTTTACTTAGGTTCATTAACATCATCCTTTATATGTTCCATGTATTGTATGAACGATTCATATCACTTTGAGGGGGTGATAGTTCCCACTTCCTCAAATGAAATTATCGTATATATACAACTTGAAAAAAATAAAGTTATGATATAAAAAATAATCACAGAAGATTATATATAAATAAATATCATATATTATTATAGTTCCATCTTAATGGACACAATAAGATATGGTAGTAGAAGATTGAACAATCATCATTTTGTGAAGTAGTACTTTGCTGTCAACAAAAACATTATGTTCTAAACCCATTAGAAGAAGATGGGTGTATGTATAGTTCAAATACTACATATAAAAAAACCTAGTATATTTAGGATATTGGTGATGTTATAAAATAATGAAATTAAGAGAGTTTAGGGGGTTTGAGAAGTAAAATAAAAGGAAAGAACTTAAGAGGAGATGTTACCTTTAAATCAGGTAGCTCCCTCTAGTTCAAACCAAAAGGCTTCATTTAAGTGCTTTATGCCTAAGGTAAGGCTTCTCAGAGGAAGATAATTATGTAGTGACATTATTTGGTTAGATTTTGTATGATCCAAGGGGATTTAGAGGTATGGGAAATGGAATATTTGTGAGGGATTTTTATAAGGGGTTGGAGGGGCTCTTTAGGATTGTTTAAAAATATTAATTTATTATATAATTAGTTTCAGTTTAAAAAGGTTAAAAACTCATTAAAGTATAAGATAAGATGAATCATGTTCAAAATAAAACAATCTAATAAGAAGTGGGTAGGTTTTTGATGTTGTTTAAATTTTTATAATCTCATTTATTTAAATCATTCATTAATAAGTTATACACTGCATCATTATTGTGTGATAAATATTTTTATTTATTTGATGTATAAAAATTATTTAAAAAAATTTCATGGTGTAGGAAATAATTTAAAAATTATAATTAATATTTATATTCTAAAATATAACGTATATTACCCCTTGTAAAAATTATTTTACTAAAAGATATATGTTTATGTCATTTTTGTCTTTACATTAAATTAATTAATATAATGTGTTATTATAAATTTAAAGTGGCTCCATGGGGTCCCAAAATATACCCAAAGATTCCCAAGGTCATATATGTATCAACCAATATAAATAAGACACATTTTAGTGTAATATAATATTATTATTATAATATTTTTTTACCCTTACTTACCCGATTTACTATTTAACCATAGTAAATAAAATATTACTAGAGTAATTATTCATATTGTCAAAAAATAAAATTAACTATTTACACATTTTGGACATCCTGAATCCAAATATGGAATCCATTTTTCAAATCTCCAAACACAGAAGTGTCATATATTAATTTAAAATATTTCTCGTTTTCAAAACCAAAAATGTGTTTTTAAGAAATCATAACTATCAAAATATTGACACTTGTTTATGTCTTGTTTAAATATATATTACATCCAATGTCCTAAGTTATATTAAATGATAAAAATATAATATAATGATACTTTAAAACCACTCAAATTTATAATTTAACACTAGAAATTATTTCCATTAAAAAACTTTTTTTCTTAAATAAAATTTAGTATTTTTCAATATTCATCAAAAAAAGAAAGTTTTCATAAAAGTACCAAAAAAACACCCTAAGATAATTTTGATATTCTGAATGCAAAAATTAATTCCATTTTGAAAAATAAAATTTAATAAATTTAGGAATGTGCATATTACTATTCATTAGAGATCTTTTTATTGGTTGCCATGTGTTAGAATTTCGAAGTTGTGTATAGTGCATGCTATTTCATTATTCAATGGGAAATGTACTATAGAAGTTTGGGGTATTACATGAATATAATTATTCATGATAGTTACAATAATATTCAAAAGGGTCAATTTTATACTCAACAATAAACTGAGTTATTCATATCAGACTCTAAATTTCATACAGATCACAATAGTGTATGCAAGTTTTTTGAAATTCAAATCACCAAAACTGAAAAATTATGTTTCTTGACTATGTTATAACTATACTATTTAAATAATTATAATAACAATGTTTTGTTTTATAGAGACTAAATATATTTTTCATTAATTTCTTCATTAAATTTATTTGTAAATCTTTGTGTTGTTACATTCTCCCCTCCGTTAAAAATATCATTCTCAGATTTCAATTTTGTTACCTAATAAAAATACTTGGGTAGTTCTTCATCATATGCTACTCAGTGTCCCATGTAGGCTCTTTAGTTTAATGATTTTTCCAACGTACCCTTTCTGTTCAAGTCATCTGATTTCGGAACACATGTTTTTAGTTTCCAAATTTCATATAGCCTCTTCAAAGTAAGAGAAATCACCTTCCAGATATATTCCATTAGAAGTGAGGACATGTATTACGTATGACATGTAATTTCCTAACAAGGAGATATGGAACAAATTGTGTACTTTAGAAAAGACAAGTGGAATCTCCAAATGATAATCCACATCTCCAAATCTATCTTGAATTTTAAAAGGACCAATTTTCCTCGGACATAGTTTCCCTTTCATTCCAAAACATATAACACCCTTCTATGGATATACTTTTATAAAATGTCATCTCCCAATATTAATTATAAATGCATCCATTGATTATCAGCATATATTTCTTTTTTAAGATGCTTTTATTTCTTATTTAATAGTCATTACCTTGGTGGATGTTTACTTTACAATCTGTGGGCCAAGAAGATTCATTTCAACAGCTTCATCCTAAAATTTTGGTGTATAACATCAGTTTCTAAAAAATTCTTCATATGGTTCCATTTGAATTTTGAATTAAAACTATTGTTGTAAGAAAAATATACCAAATCTTAAATACTAATTTCATATACATTTAGAATCAAATGAGCATGATCTCAACATTTCATCTAACGTTTGGATCATCTTTTTTAAAATCATGTCTATTTTAGATTGACAAGATGTTGTCAAATGAACCCACTATCTAAATATATCTAAATAATTTTCCAGAAAGTTGATGTAAATTGTGGATCACGATCAAACGCAATTGGGATAGGTTCTCTATGAAGTCTTACAAATTCAATAATATATAGTTGTGAGATGTGCTCTAGTGGGACATATATTCTTATTGGGTGGAAATGTGATGATTTGGTAAGTCGATCGATAGTTACCCATATTGCATCATTATTTCATAGAGTTTTGGGTAATCCAATGAACAAATACATAGTGACACCATCCAATTTCTATATAAGAATAGGAATATTTTGCATAAATCCTTTATGATGTTTTATTTAATCCTTCAACTCATGAATGATAGAATATCTTGACACAAAATCAGCAATTTAACAGTTCATATTATCCTACCAGAAATGTTCCTTTGTATCTCTATACATATTAGTACTACCATTGTGTATATAGAAATTCAAGCTGTGGGAATCATCTAATAACTCCCTCTTTAAAATAGGGTGAGAAGGAAAACATATCCTCGTACAAAATATTCGGAATCTATCTTCATATATAATTTATTCCAACTTCACATCATTCGTAGCTTTAATTTTATTTTGATGATTCTTGTCATCAAGCAGAGAACATTAATTCCATTATAATATATATGGTTAGGAAACAAATTTAAATAGCAGTTCTGTTTTACCTTATTTTATAATTTATATATCTATCCTAACTAAATCCATATACATATTATCCTTATCAATTCTCATTTTGTTCATAACTCCAAGATAATTCTTAATCGATGCATCAGCTACCATTTTTTCCTTCTCTAGTTGATAGCGTATTGATTAGTCCTATACAGTAAAAAACTCAAGACTTTGACTTTTCCTCCTGTTTATTTCTTTCTATGTGAATATATATTTCAATCTCTCGTGATATTTATATATCTCACATATTTAACCATAGAGATAATGTGTCTCTATCTTTAGAGAAATGAGTGCAACTACTAACTCATGATCCTGAGTTGAATAGTTCTATTATTGAGTATTTTACTACCACAATTCATTGGTAATACCTCTATATATCTTCATAAAGAAACAACCATGTCCTCTCAGTGATGCTTCAATAGAAATCCAAAATCAACTATATCCCCATGGTAGAGTCAAAATTAGAGGATTTACTAACCAATTCGTCAATTCTTCAAATATTTCTTCACATTATTTTTTACATATGAACTAAACCCCTTTTCAAGTAATCTTGGTTATTAGGTTAGCTAAAAAGGTGAAGTTCTAAATGAAACATCGATAATAACCTACTAATCTAATAAAATTACATACCATAGTTATATTCATTGGTGTAGGCCATTCTTGGACTGCCTTTTTCCTCACTGGATCAAATAAGACTCTATATTTAGGGACAATATGGCTATAAAAATAAACTATTTGAGGCCACAATTCATATTTTCAAAAAATTACATATAACTTCTTCCTTCTAATAGTCTTCAAAACAATGCGTAATAATTATCATGATCTTAATAGATTTTTTGGTATTCAAGATATCATCAATAATTACTATAAAAAAGTCATCAATATATTCCTTGAAAATGTTATTCATTTTATCCATTAAAATAACGGGGTTCATTACATAGTTCGAACGGCATTAATGCAAACTCTTAATGCTCATACCTGGTTCAAAATGGTGTCCTTGGAATATCTTCCTTCATCACATGCAACTGATGATATCCAGATTGAAGGTAAATATATGAAAATTATTTAACTATCTGAATTTTATCAAATAAATCATCAATGTGATGCAGTGGATACTTGATATTTATGGTAATAGAATTTATTTATCTATAATAAATGCACACCTCATGGATTCGTCTTTCTTCTTGACAAAGAGAATAGAGGATCCCCAATGAGGTACACTGAGGTGAATAATTCCATTATCACTCAATTCATCTAGTGGTTTCTTCTATTTTACAAATTCAATAGTTGAAATTATGTAAGGAGTATTTGATATTTGTATTGAACTACGAATTAAATCAATAGAGAACTCAAATTCCCACTCTCGAGTAAGTCCAGGTAAATTATTAGGAAATACATCAATACATTATTGTATAATAGGAAAATCCTCAATTTGAATATATTTTTCCTCACCCATTGATATTCTGTTCTCATCCTCCCAAGGAATTGCATTCAGTTGATCTACATGGGTGGATCTAGATAAGAATCAGTTTTTAGGGTTTCTACACTAAAGATAGGGGATTCTACATAATTATCAAACATTGTAACATCTTAATTCTTGAAATTTATTTTATCTTCAAAATTTAAAATACAATACATAAAGAGTATTATATCAAAATAAATCATGGCTATAATAATAATTTTATCAAGTAAAGCATGTTTATGTGTCATAAAGGCCACCGATCGACACAAATTTGTTGTAATAATACTTCCCATATGCATTTTTACTAACAAATCCTTTATTATATAAAAATGTAAAAGTCTAATTTTTTTGGAAAAAAATGAATATATAAAAGAATGTGATCATCAAGAATCAAATACACCAATGGATAAGAATTATGAAATGTTTAAAGTACATACCACCATTTCATTATGAAGTTTAACTTCAGTAGTTGTGAAAATATAAGTTTATCCTTTCACAATTTTCCTTCTTTGAAAAATGTTTCCTTGATGTATAAGACAATAATTTTCATAATTTTATTCTTACTAAAATTGTAACATTGAAAATTGGAAGATTCTTTAATTCCTTTATAATCATGGTATGGTGTCCTTTTCTTCCAAACTTTTAAAAACACCCATACCCTTCAATAAATAATGAGGTTTTTTCATACAACAATTATCACTTGATGGAAAATCAATTATTCTATTCTTCCATTTAACATATTTCATTTTAAAGAGTGTTACACAACTCTCTTCTTATATTTCATTTCTTTAATGTCATAATTCTTAGAGAATTATTTATCTATCTTCAAAGAACATGAGACTATATCTTTGTTTGATGAGAAAATATTGGGAGGATATTTCCCGTTAGAGGAATTGTTTCAAACCAAAAAAGATTCATTAAAACTAATCATCGGATTATGTATATAGTCCAAAAAATTTATTTCTAATTTTTTAATGTTGTATTTGTAGTTGGAAAAAATTCATCCTTTTTATATCTTATAATCATGAATTTCCACTCAATATATGTTCTTTGTTTGAAGGGACAGTATTTTAATAGGAAAATTTACATTATATCATTCAAATCTAAATTTTTGATTTCAACTTCATCTTTTGTGTTTTGAATTAATGACCACCACTGATCATCATCAACCAAGAGATGATAAAAATCAATGAAAACCTTATCCCATTAATTACGTCCTATATTGATAAATATCTTCTCCAATGAACTTAACCACGACTCCTCTAGAAATGGGTTTGAAGTGCTATCAAAAAATAGAGGAAATTGACGGATAAATATTGCTAAAATTTTTACTCCATATTGAGGATCATGATGCTTCATACAGGTATCATTATTTTTCATATCTTTATTCAGCTACCCTAGTATAGTTATAAGTTGCTCATTTATAGTTATAGCTCCAATACTGTTATCATTATCTTACATAAGAGATAAATCCTTTAAAGGGATACAGGAATCCATGTGGATTCTATTTTTTACTGTAGGTTCTATTTCTAAATAATTTAATTCCATAAATTAGTATGTGAATCCGAATGTATAATATCAAAATATAAAAACACATAACATTAATTTAAATTTTATGCATTTCTAATATCATAATATGAATTATGGTTTATTTTCATTCTTATTTTAGTTCAAAATAGTGGTTTGTAATGAAAATTCAAATTATCTAGAGCATATCCCTTGTGAGTTTCCAAGATGGTATATAGTATGGCCTATTGGCGTGTACCAGGTTACCTCGAGTCTGGGTCGAAACACCTGGTCAGATTTGTTAATCCTAGGTACATATATTCTTGAACCACATACAATTGTTGTATCCAAGAAGTGATTTCTTTCTAGGAAGGCCCCCAAAATATATACATTACCAAATTTAGAGGATGTTCTTCTACGATTTTCCTAAAATTCTATATTAGGGTTATGTTCTCTAAACAATGTTTTCTAAATCTTGTTTCCATGGTTTCTTTTAAAAATACTCTTATACCTACTATATCAGACCAACCCCAGATTCCTATATATGGTACTTTATTTTAATACACAGGAATATAAACAATGAAAATTTATCCCTATGGAAAAAATATTTTAGCATTTCTAGAAAAACTAAATACATATATAATATCAACATTACAACATGAAATGAAATACATTCTAGGAAATCCTTTTTAAGCACTCTTATTCTTCGAGAATATATTTTAATTCCATTCATAAATTTATCTTAGAATTCTAGGAAAAATAAACACAAGAAAGAGGTCAGATCAGATGATCAGTTGGGGTAGGTAATATAGCCGATGGCCAAATAATAATTCATGATGAATAACAACCAAACACATTCCATTAAAACAAAATAATGATTATTATATGGAATAAATAAAAGATGAATAAATGTTCTATAATAAATCATAACCATGGACATTCTACTAGTCGAATAATCACATGGACTATCAATTACTAGTTTAATAATGAGTGAGTTCATAATGTTAGATATCATAATAATATCATCAAGGCTTTGGCTAATACACTATACAAAATTTGTAAAAACCAAGGTTAGTTGGTCTCATGAGACCTAATGATGCCTCGAGGGGCTATAGTGGGCCCCACCATTCACTTACTAAGTCTTATTCATTCCTAATACAAATGGGTATAAACATAATCAATATATATATTAATATTACAATTAATATGTGAAATGTAAATAACATTTTTCTATTTGGTTAACCTAAACACCATCAAATAAGGGTAATATGATGAATGGTATCAAGATAGAACATCCATAGTCAACCTAATAATAAAAAATTCACTAAAATATTGTAGATGAAATCAAAAATTATCAATCCCAATTAAACAAAATAATCAAAAAATTGTTGAAATCGATGTAAATACTCTTATAAATACATCAAATACTACTTGGGAGAAATATTCTTTTAGTTTGAAAAGAAGTGTTCTTTTGGAAAAAATAATTATATGAAAACATAAGATAACAAATATAGTTATTTCATAACAAAATGAGTTCTTTTAGATAAATATTGGTGGTTAATAGCATATTATTGATTTCACTTTAAAATAGTTGTGAATTTGAGAAGTTCCCATGAATCTGAATTGTTTATCAGGAATAATTTTAGAAAGATACATTAAAACATTTAACTCCCAAAAAAATAATAAAGGATTCTGATTGGAACATATAAATACAAAAATAATATAAAATATATTTGTAGTATATAATAATTATTAAATATTTCATTGCGGTAAATAGGTAAAAGAGAAACCCCAAATAAGTTGGAGGCTTGGGTATAAAACCCTTAACTTATGTATGAATGAGTTCTTCACATGACCATAATATCATGGATAATAATATTTAATTAATTAAACAATAACCTCATATATATTTATTTGATTTATTAAAATTTTATTAATTTTATTTATGTGTTTTTTATGAACTATAGGATACATTTTTATTTCAAGGGAGCATTCTTTTCCTGGGTTTTCATGATTTCTGTAATTGTGTATGAGTAATGAAGTTCGTATGGAATATGTATAATTCTAAAGAATTGAATTTATTTTATATTAATTAATTTCCACATTTTTAATTGGTATTATGTAATATTTTTTCCTTAGATTATTATAAACCATTAATGAATATTATTTAGATGAATATTAGGGTTTTTCGATCATAATGGACATGTTTTGTTCTACTTTATAACTACTTATTTATATAATGGTTCTTGAACCTTAAAAAATATTTAAAAAATATTTTATAATTGGGTTAAACCATAAAAATTATTCATGAACATCCTTTAAGGAGAAATTAATGAAAAATGTTCGTCGTCCACGAAGGTTGTAAATCTGCACCTCACGAATGAGGATTTTCTTACTAAAATAAGTGAGAGAGATAGAGAAAGTGTAACAAGATTTATGGTTTTTCTTCCATTAACAAGATATGATTGCATTATATAGATGATAATGGAGTTATCATGATCATTTGGATAGAGTACGTGAGGATAAGATTGGAAAAGAAAATAAATAGAATTGAAACTAGATGAAAAATAAAGAGGATTTACCTCCTAAATTATCCTCCTTGAGAAACACTTTAGGGAAATGGGTTTATGAATATCATAAAGAAAATGATCACTTGAATATGGATTAGATACTATGAAAGAAAAAAATCAGAATATAGAAAAGCTTTGAGACTTAGAGGTGTGAGGAGAAGAGGGGGTGATGGTTGGTTTTTATAGTATAGGAGAGGGGGAAATTCTCATCAATTTATTCATTATATTATTACTTTTCCCATTAAAATCAACATTATTGATTACTAGGATAGAATATAGTAATAATTTATTGTTAATTTGAATCAATTGTGCTTACATCATCCAAATATCATCCATGACTCTATAATTCATATATTTAGTATTTATAGTAAATTATCATATTTTAATTTTCAAAAAACATTCTTTTATTTCAGAAAAATAGAAAATATTCATCCCAACCATGTTTTAATCTATAGAAATAAAAAATGAAATACATTTTATGAAAATAATTTTATTAATATGGAAATTTTATTTTTTAATTAAAATCATCAATTACTCCGAAAAGAATTTGTTAAAATAAAAAATGATTTTATAACACCCTAAAAATTTTAATAATGTCAAATTAAATTATCAATAAATCATGAGAAAATAATATATTTTTTTATGAATACATTAGATTAAAATTAATTTTATTTTGAATCAATTTATTTATTAAATAATATCATTTAAATATTTATTACTCACAAAAGATTAAAATACTTAATTATTAATTTTCAAAATATTCACTTACATATTTCTTTATATATTACAATAATTTATAATGTGCCTTAATTATATTTATAATTTCATGGGTTATGTTAGTATTATTAAGGGTCACATTATTTTTCATAAGGGTAACATTACTATTGAAAAGGGTCAAGTTACTATTCAATAAAAAAATAAGTTATTCATGTCAGACTATAAATTTCACACTAATAATAATTGTGTATGACTATTTTTTGAAATTCAAATAATAGAAGAGGGAAAACATTTTTCATGGATATGTTATAAATATCTTGTTTAAATAATTATAATAAAAAAGTTTTTTTTGTAGAGGCTCAAAGTTGTGTGCATTATATTTTACATTAAATTTATTTTTAAATCCTTGGGGTGTTACATATATGACTTTAAATATGTATATAACTAATATGTATAATTTATATATCATTATTAAAGCATTTTATATGATCTAATTGTGATAATTGCACATGGAAAATTACTACTAGATAGAAACATACATAAAAATTGAAGGAGTTGTCATAGAGAAAATTTATTTTAATAAAGAATTGTTAATAAGTGGGTAATAATGTATTAAAGGTAAACCATACAAGGTATTATTGATATAATTATGGTTATTTTAACACCCCGAGCTTCCACGATACGCTTCTCTTTCAATAATGCAATAGCTTGCATTGTACGCAAGTTTGAGATTCTAACGCACTATGACCAATCAAAATAGCCAATATGAATAGTAATAGCCACTTTTTGAAATTATATATATATTTTATTTCAAAATGGACTTCATTTTTGGATTAGGAATATCGAAATTAGCCTATGTTTAATTTTCGCTATTTTTCTGAGCACTTCAAAATTTTTATGAATAGTGAAAAATACATAAAAACAACTTTTTTAATCAAAATAAATTATAGAGATAAATTATACTATATAGTGGTTTTAAATTATAATTATAATATATATTTTTACCATTTTATCCAATGGTGGTCATTAGAATTAATTTCACTTTGAAATTGGACATAAACAATTATCAATCTTTTGATATATATTGTTTCTTAAAAACACGCTATTTGTTGTGACATCGGGAATTAATTATAAAATTAATTAATTCAACTTATATGTTTGTAATTTTGTAAAATAGAAATCATTTTTGAATTTTTAATATCAATTATAGCTTAGGGTGAAATTTTGGCATTTTTCTGAAAAACTTTAATTTTTTATTAATAGTGAAACCACTAAGTGGTAGTTAAAAAACTAATTTCTTGTTTAAATGAAACATTACCTCCTCTGTGATTTTATTTTCAAAAATCTGACATAAAAGGTTTTCATCAGGAAGTAAAATTTGTTTCAATGGGATTAAAATAATTTTTTGGTGAATAGTAACTTTTAAGTTTAATTAATCGCGATTAAAGGTAATTAGTGAAATTTAAGGTAAAAATGATGCTATAAAAATATGAAAATACACATACACGTGTCCTACCCTTATTGGATGAGTAATGGACGACCAAGACAATCCATTTGTCAACTTGGGGACCCCATGGAGCAACTTGGGTAAGAAAATGACATTAATAACTTTTAATTTAAAGTAAAAATAAACTTGTCACAAACATGTGTTGTTTTAATAAAACAATTATTACATGGGGTTATGTAAGTTATCTTTTTTACTATAAATATTAATTGTAAATATAAAACGATTTCTTACCTCGTGATATTTTTTTTAATAATTTTTAGACATTAAATAAATTAAATTATTTATGACACATTAATGATGCAGCAATTACCTCATTAATTAATGATTTAAATAAAATGATATGATAATGAAACATCTAA
Source organism: Viscum album (assembly GCA_963277665.1). Lineage (NCBI taxonomy): Eukaryota > Viridiplantae > Streptophyta > Magnoliopsida > Santalales > Viscaceae > Viscum > Viscum album. The sequence goes on from OY728135.1 coordinate 349,383,110, forward strand.
TGATTACACTTGTCAAAAACCTATTAGATGATCATATGTCGAACCCTTATCACCTTATTCTAGAAATATATCATTTTGGGACCTTTAGAATCCGAAAATCATTTCATAATAATGTAACCTTTCAATCTTTCCAAGAGTTCCCCTCCTCTCCTCTTCTAAAAGGCCCCCAACACTACCACCTAATTCACAACGGAAAATCCATTTGGCTTGGCCAAACTCTAACAAAAAACTCTCTCAGCTTCCCTCTCTTACTCCTAGAAGCCTCACTTTGGGTAGAAGTATTCCCAAGGAAGCCTTTGGCTCAAATCAAAAAGAGTTACCTGATTTTAAGGTAATGTCTTCTCTTATGTTGTTTTGTTTGATTTTGCTTCTCCAACCCCATAAAATATTTTTATTAGTTTCTTTTGTAACAAAACCAATATCTTCAATATACTAGTATTTTGTCATGAGAAGGATTTTTTTTTGAACTTACACACACCTTCGTCAAATGGTTAAAGAACATACTGTTTCTGTGGGTGGCAAATTACTGCCTCACGAAACGATGATTGTTCAATCTTCTTTTAACACCTCTCATGTTGGCCATTATGATGAAACTATTTTTTATATATGATATATATTAAGTTTATTTTTTCCTTATGCTTATGTATTTTTCATTTATGGCATACCTTTATTATTTCCATTATAGATAAACGTGATAATTTCATTTTAGGAAGTGCGGACAACCGCCCCCTCAAGGTGATTTTAATCATTAATACCATTTGTGGGATGTATAAAGGATGTAGTAAATGATATTAATTATGATATTATACTGGAATTATAATATACCTTCATATCATTATGATTTCATTCCTTTAAATATGAAATAGAAATGAAAGTAGCGTTCATGCTTACGTACGGCTTACAATCTCCATGAACAGTGAATTTCATTTCTTACCTCTAAATGTTATGTAATATTATAAAGGCAAGTATATACTGGATATATATGATATATATGATATCTACATCATGAATATAATTCTGGATATAATGGATATTTTACCACATGTACAACTTGTAATTATAAAAAGTTTATTTTTGACTCAAGTATCAAAGATCGACTAAACGGCCGTTATTAACATAAATAATTACATAATGATCATAACAAGGTAATAAGTGATATAAAAGGAATAATAAAATTGAAAAAGGTTCTGAAGAAATTATAAGTTAACTGTGGTTTATTATTCAGGAGGTTAACGAACGGTCGAGTCAAGTCGGACACGAGGTAAGGGAACTTCTTAACCCAATTTCTATTCTTTGGGTTAATATCTTATTTTCAAATTATTTCATGATATTATTATGTCCTATCTTGTATTTATACTTTCTTTATGTGTGCATATAGTGAATACACATAATATTTCTATTTTATTTAAAAATGATCTTTGCAAGGGACTTCGTCTCAATCTTCATTCATTGAGGCATATTTTGTTTTATACACCAATTTCTTTTATACGGTGTAAAAACCCCTTTAACTTTTACATTTATTCAAAATGAATATTTTTATATGAAGAGTTTTACTAAAAGTAAAAAAGGAATGTTTTTCTTTTCGTACGTATGCGGCGACAATAACTTCTCCACCGTCGTGACTATTATTTGAGTTTCGGCTTCCTCAAGAAGCCATAACTTTTTTTAAATGAAAAATAAATAAAAAGTTTTAATTTTATTTTATTTGGATATTGTAAATGGTTTTGATAACGTTTTTATTATATAAATATGTTGTATTGATATATTTTGATTGAAATGTGGAAATGTTATGTTTCTTTTATGCATGTTTTATGTTATAAGATTATGTTACGGTTTATGATATGTTTAAAACTGTTCATATGAGGAATGCATTGGACTTAATAAGTGATGGCTGGAGCCTACTATAGCTCGTCAATGCATCGTCAGGTCTCATGAGACAAACTAGTGTGTTGGCACAAGGCCTTGACAAAATCTTATTTGTAGTCTTGTCACGAGGCCTTGGCTACGTGGTTTTGATAGTCTGGCATTATGCATTCCATCATTATGAAAGTGGTTATTGATATTGCATGTGATAATTAGACTAGTAGAATATCCATGTGATTAAGTAAATGGAATTATTTCATTTTACTTTTTCCATATTATGATAAATTCAAGTTTAAAAGGCTTTTGTTTTAGTTATACATTGCCTTATATGTTTATGTTTATTTATGAAGGCTTCTGCTATATTGTTATCCTTACTAAGCATCTTAGCTCACCCCTTCCAATGTTTTAATTTTTCCAGGATGTGAAGAAGTATATTAAGAATGACCTTCAGAGATAGTATGAGGGGATATGAAGACAGGATTTTTTTGTAGTTTTGTTTTACTTTATGATTTAATGTAAGGCTTATGAATGTATTTAGTGTTTCCAAGGCTACTAAACTAATCGGTCTTTCGAGACTTGATCTTTTGTTATCATGCCAATGTTACACAATAATGCACCGACTCTGGGTAACTGAGGTCGGGGCGTTACAGTTGGTATCAGTGGCAGTTTAGTATGACCCTTGGAAGCTAGATTTAGAAAAACTCTGATTAGAAAACATAGCCATAAGATAGACTTTGAGGATTAGAATAGAAGAACTTCCAAGAATTTTGTTGTTGTAGATATTTTGTGAGTTTTCTGAGAAATACATCTATGTCTGGATACGAGCAGGTAGAGGCGGCTCTAGCACAGATGTACCTAGGGGTACAACCCAAAAACACCTCTTTTAGCTCGACTCGAACGGGAACTAGTGCACGAGAACGGGCCTTGCTGCACTCTTGGTTACGACACTCCTGGGGGATATGCTTAGGATTATTATCATATTCTTTACAAACCATTATGAAGGGTTTATGAGTGTATAATTCCTTAAAGGAAACATTTTTATGGTTATGAATTATATCCATAAGTTGTTTAATTTATGTTAAGTGTTTTGAAATTTTGTTATTGTGTATATCGATTCATAAACTAATCTAGTTTATGACATTGTTTAGAAATGGCGCCCAGTGGAAGGAATGGAAACCGTATCAATACACGCACTCCATGTAGGGATTTCCCTCCTACTTATGATAATTATAATGGAGCTGGTGATACAACTGCTGCTGATCAGATTATCACCATACTGGGACAACTAACTTAGGTTATGAATAATAACCTAACTCGTATGGAGCACCCTGATCCACAACGTGGAGGATCAATGTTAGACTGCTTCATGAGGAAACAACCGCAAACATTTAATGGGGGTAAAAATCCATTAGTAGCTGAGCAATGGATAAACTCCTTAGAAAAAATATTCCATGCCTTGTGGAGTAGCGAAAGGGATAAGGTTGTCATGACAGTTTACCGGCTCACTAGAGATGCCGATCAATGGTGGTCACTGATTCAAAACACGAAAGAATATGAAGAAGTATCTAATATGGAATGGAGGGAGTTCAAAGATATTTTCTAAGAAAAATACTTCCCTCGTGACCATAGAGCAGATATGGAATGGAAATTTCTGAGTCTGAGGCAGAAGGAGGATGAGAATGTCGCAAAGTATAAGGCTAACTTTACAAGAATAGAGAGGCATGATGGAGATTATATATGTAACCCAAGAAGTAAGATCAGTCGTTTCTTTGATAGGTTAAAACTGTTTCTTCATCGAGCATTAGTATCACAATATTTCTCAACGTATGAAGATATATTCGCATGTTCTATCAAGACAGAAAAGGAATTCTCTAAATATTATGACAATAAAGTAAATCGAGAGACGAATAGAACGGTGGAATAAGAGACAGATAAAGGGAAAAAGGGAAAGAAGGATTTTCCATTATGCAATAATTTTGGGAAGAATCACCCCGGTACTTTCCTAAAAGGAATGGGAGTTTGTTATAAATGTGGAGAAAAAGGTCACCAGGATCGTGATAGCAATGGAAAGAAAGAAGTTTTCAAAGTTGAATGCTACAATTGTAGGGAAATGGGGCATTATGCAAATTAATGTCCTAATAATCAGGGAAACATATCTCAGAAAAGGCCAAGGGATCAAGGATAATCTTATGATGTTACTACAGTTGAAGTGGAATAATTAATGTATTGGTGATTTTGGACTCAAGGATTATATTCTGGTTATAATAAGAATGTGATATATATATAAGGATTGTACTGCAGTAGTTGTTGTTTCATTAAGATTTTAATATGATGAAGGTAATCATATTTTTAGTATGTGACAATAAGAGAAAATTTAATTTGTTTGGGGAATCTGATGTTATAATTGATTTCAGAGTTTAGAGACCTTTTAGGGAAAGTCTGGACAGAGGTATTTTGGATAACTATAAAGGTTAGAATGGATTAAGTTGATCTTTGGATAGTATTGTTTAAGGTTAAAACATTTCTGAAGATTATTTTTGGAATATTATAATACTATAGTTTTAGGAAAAGGAAAACATGCAAGGTGGGGGATAACCCATCGCGTCGGACAAAGCTGCATGAATCAAACCCACAACCATAGTGTGACAGGCCTTTTTTACCTACCACTAGCCTACAGGAAGTCCCTGGTTATTCCAAAATAATTTTCCTAATCTAAATGGTATGTGGTAATATTTGGAACTTTATACAATTATGATAAATAGAATATTTTTGAGTTATGTTTCCATTTGGATTGAAAGATATGTTTGTGGTAAAAATTTATTAAAGAATGAAATCCTACATAACAATTAAGTATATTTCCTTACATTCTTAGTAAATCTCTTAAATAAATTCCTCAACTTTACGAAAGGCAACTTAATACAAAAACGTTGTCGGTTAACTTTTCCAACTGGGGATTCAATGGCCATTTAACCAATCACAAGTTTGTGATTTTCTTGTGGTTAACATTCTCCTAATCCTGTTTTCTACAACTCTCCATCAGACCTTGTTTCGTCACGGAATCTGGGGATGACCTCCTGGGCGGGAGATTCAAACGTTCTGATCGGTTTCTAACAGGTTTGTTCGGAGAACCGGAAACATCCAATGATTCCACATCCGTTTGGACCTACTTTCCAAAGGCAGGCGCTCATTAGCTTGTGGACTAATGAGGCTTAGGAATTTTCATTGGTCGAGAGGATGGGAGGTCGGACTCATCACACCTTTTTTAGGGGAATTATTGTCTACTCCGGGACTCTCTTTATAGATTTAAGTTATCTTCGTGAATCCTTATTACATTACCAAGTATAAAATGTGCTTTACTTTAGTTTTAACAATCAATGATTAAATATGCAAGAAATTTAGAGAATCTTTTATATGTATTTGAGGTTCTTCATCAATAGAGAATCATCTATATCTGTTTAGAGATTCCTGGTCAATTGTATCCTTCAAAACATTTATATAAAAGTCTCTTGGTCATTATGATGACCAGGCTGGTTTTAAATCCACTCAGTGGGGCACTTGATGTTTATCGTCATTCAGAAGGACAGAGATTATTTCAAAGTTGGGATCGATCCCATAAATGGGCTACCTACATATCCTTTGTTTTGGAAAAGGAATCAGAACCCACGTAGTTCGAGTAATGGAGTATGATGTTTATGATTGATGGATCAAAGAAGAATGTCATAATTAATTTTACACTCTAAGCTCACGTGAGTCATGCTCGGTGTGAGAAACAAGAGGTGTTGGTAAAATTTAGACAATTGTGCCATGAAAGATGCAATCATAAAAATTTGTTTGGGGCTTATGTATGTATGACTGCCCAAAATAGATGAAGGTATAGTATTTACTTTTAGGGAGAAAATCCAGGAACAGGGTCCATAGATGTATATGGGCTTTATGGAGATTTTAATACTCTAATATTGGGGCTTACTGCTAAGGAGGATGCCCAAGTTAGGAGGGGACTTATGATTGGATTTTACTCCTGAAAAGGAAACCCAAATCAAAGGTAAATTATGACTGGTGAAGAGAATTTTAAGGGGGCTTGAGGTTTATTCCTAAAAAGGAAACTCAAGATTATGACTGGGACTTATTCCTAAAAAATTAGGCCCAGGTTAGGGGACTTGGGGCTTACTCCTGAAAAGGAAACCCAAGGTTATGACTGAGTCTTATTCCTGAAAAGGAGACCCAGGTTAGGGGACTTGGGGCTTACTCCTGAAAAGGAAACCCAAGGTTATGACTGGGACTTACTCCTAAAAAGGAGGCCCAGGTTAGGGGACTTGGGGATTACTCCTGAAAAGGAAACCCAAGGTTATGACTGGGACTTACTCCTAAAAAGGAGGCCCAGGTTAAGGAATTAAGTTTTGGGGCTTACTCCTGAGGAGGATGCCCAAGATTATGACTGGGACTTACTCTTAAAAAAGAAGGCACAGGTTATGACTGAGTCTTATTCCTAAAAAGGAGGCCCAGGTTAGGATTCTCTCATCTTAAAGGATGAGGCTGAATGAATGAACACTCCACATTTAGTGACATAAGGATATTTAAATCACTAGACTTTGAGAGAGATTCCACAGAATTCCTTTCAGATAAGGAAGTCAAATCAAGAAATCATGCCATAAATGGCTTTGAAGAGTGTCTTGAAGACTGAATCATGAAAAGGAAAGGTGTGATGGCTTAAGAGGGGTAAAAATGGGCAAGATGGGCACCCAAAAAGATAGGGGCGCGCAAGTCTTGCAAGGCGCGCAAGTCTTCCGTGGGCGCGCAAGTATGGTCGCGCAGGTATACCTGCGCGACACATGGTGTACTTGTGCGATTTTCAACCAGCATTGAAATACTTGAGCGACTCTTTTTTAAACCCTTTAGAATTTTTTTGAGGTTCTTCCAGAAAAGGGACGTGCAAGTTATATTGAAGGAAATAAGTCGGCGCGCAAGTGTTTGATAAGTTTCAACACTTAGGCCTTCCTTCTTCTATTTAGATCTTCCGTTCTAGGTAAGAAATTACCTTAGAAGTGTTCCGGAAGCTTTGAGAAGAGACTTGGGCGTCGGGAGCTTCAATCCGAGTTTCTGGAAAAAGATCCTCTCGAATGGGGGGCCCACAGGGTCTATTTATAGGCAAAAGAAGACCCCGGGCGGTTACCGGGCGGTTACCACTTAGGTCGCGCAAGTCACCTGCGCGACCAAGGGTGTCACGCAAGTGTACTTGCGCGACAGTGATAAAACTTGCGCGGTGCCGTTGCTGTCGATCCTTTGTTCATGAATTTGTCGATTTTTGATGTTTTCTTCAAAGGTTGAATCACTTGAGCTCAGATATTACCTTTTCCGATCTTTAGATTCTGTGACGAAAGGAGCGTTAACAAAATTCCCCCCTCAGAGTTGAATCTGGAGAGAAATGAGGATTTGACTCTGAGGAAATTGAATCCATCCAAAGGAAAAGGGGGCGCGCAAGACTTTAGGGCACAGAGGGCAGTGCGCAAGTGTTGTGGAACTTGACATTTATTCATAGTTCCTTTGTCTTTTGTGGGCAGTTTAAAGTCATGCATGCTGGACTTAAAGGGGCTAATGTTTAAGGTAGAAATAGCTTTGACCAAAATGGATAAAAATTGATTCAATTCCTTGACAATTTATCTGAAAACATTTTACCGTACTCAAGTATGAGAGAAAATATGTAAACTATGGCTTAAGAATATTTGAATCTGAGGAATGATATGAAAAAGAGCTAAAAGGAATTAGAAGAAGTAGTTTCCAAGAATGAAGTTACTATTATTTAACAAAACCCGTTAGGGGGTTGAAATATGTAGGGCCACCTATGGGCATTGGCTGCATGGTCAAATAAATAGTTTCTTTCGGCTAACAAGTCTGTTATGTGGACTGTTTATGCAAGGCCACCTATGGGCACGTGCTGCATAGTCAGGTGAAAGAACTCTCAAAAATTTACTTTCCTAGTGCTAAAAGCCAGTGAATGTTTATGGAGATCCAAATTTTCCAAAGCATAGAGTTTGTTGTATGGAAAGTGGTACTTGAATATGGAGAAGATATTTCCAAACAAGAATATCGAAGAACTGGATGAATATCACTCCTACGAAGGTCTGACCCAAACGTAGGGAAGAAGAATAAACCATAGACTTGAATACTTTCAGATCATGAAAAAGGATATGGGACAAATATGTTAAGGATGGCTATTTTTTGGCGGATCCCTACATACTGTCGTTTAAGACAAATAAGGACAAAAGAGGCATTCTTCCCATGAATGAAGTTACCATTATTTAACAAACCCGTTAGGGGGTTGAAATATGCAGGGCCACCTACGGGCATTGGCTGCATGGTCAAATAAATAGCATCTTTCGGCTGACAAATCTGTTATGTGGACTGTTTATGCAAGGCCACCTATGGGCACATGCTGCATAGTCAAGCAAAAGAATTCTCAGAAGTTTGACATTTTTGTGATTAGAAGTCATGAAAAGGGTTATGAAGATCTGAAAATATTTAAGGTTAGGATTATAACACATAAAGATGGGTATTGTCCAATGTATATAGAGATACATAGGTTAATGACAACCATAATCATGTTGTGGCTGGGTCCTGAATTGAAACTTGGACTTCACTATGAATCTCATAAGAATGATAATCAGGCCATACGTAGTTCATGAAATGCAGTTTAACGTCGTGCAGGACGAAAGTATGAGAAATCTTAGTTTAGGGTCATAGAATTCGGACCATAATAATGAATACACAGTGTGTGTTTTCATGAGGACTTTTCAGCTAAGGGACTGAAAGTGAAATTTGGGGTTAGGCCGAAAAGACTTGGGACTGGATTCGAGGGATACTTGAACGTTCCTACGTATCCCATAAGGATGGGAATCAAGCCCACGTAGTTCTAGAACTACCCTTTGTACAAATTTGGTTCGTACATGTGAAGGGTGAAAGGGGACTTTGGTGCAATGATGGTTTAACCTAAGATAAAAAGTTTAGGCATTACCATGTATGCATGTAGTCTTTTGTAATGAAACATGATCAATGAATATTGTAGTTTTTTGTCGTACCGGACAAAAGTGTTGTATAGTTTAATGTCATATAACAAGGACGAAAGTGAATCAATGTAAATATATTGATTCCAGGGGCGGTTTCAAAAATCATATGAGATGGTGGTGAACCGATGTGAAGAGATTTTTTTTTTGGGATTGAACCCTGGGAGGTTGCCTACATACCCATCCTAGAGGGCAAGGATCAAAGTCCGTGTAGTTCAATTAAAGAATGAATTAATGATCAAGTTGTTCTTGGGGACAATGATCTAATAAAAAATGTTGTTGGGACTTACACATGGTTAGTGGCCCAAAGGGAGTATTATGGTTGATGTTCTCTCTAATCTCACGTGATTCATACTCGGTGTGAGAAACAAGAGGTAATAACAACCTTAACGATGCACAGTTTAATTTCATGTAGAACATAAAAAAGGGACTATGCAGTTTAAAGTCTTGCAGTTAGGACTATTGGTGCTGCACAGTTTAGTGTCATGTAGCAGGGACAAAATAACAGTTTAATGTCATGTAGGACATATCAAGGACTTTCTGTACAGTTTAGTGTCATGTAGTTAGGACGATGGGGATAAAACAGTTTAACGTCATATTGGACGAAAGGGGGATTGTGCAGTTTAATGTCATGCAATAAGGACAAAAGAGTGTACCATTTTAACGTCATGTTGGACGAAAGTGCGAATAGTTTAAGGTCATATGCATGGACCGTGAATGGTGCAGTTTAATGTCATACTGGACCTTTGATGATTATATAGTTTAACGTCTTTCCGGACATGAGCGACTTTCATACAGTTTAGCGTCATGTAGTTAGGACGTCACAGTTTAACGTCTTGCTGGACCAGGGATGATGCAGTTTAAGGTCATGTTGGACGGTTTAGGGAACTTTTTCATAGTTTAATGCCGTGTGGGACGAAGTTGCAGTTTAAAGTCATACTGGACCATTGCTGTATAGTTTAACGTCATATAGCAAGGACGAACTGGTGCTGTACAGTTTAAAGTCATGTAGCTAGGACTAAGGTGAACCAATATGAGGATATCAGTTCTTGGGACTTTTTACAGTTTAACGTCATGTTGGACGATGAAAGTGCCACACAGTTTAATGTCATGTTGATAGGACACAATATAGTTTAATGTCATCTCGGACAAAATATAGTTTAATGTCATCTCGGATAAAATATGGAACTTCTGTACAGTTTAATGTCATGTAGATAGGACATAATACAGTTTAGTGTCATGTAGGACAATAATACAGTTTAGTGTCATGTAGGACAATAATACAGTTTAGTGTCATGTAGGACAATAATACAGTTTAGTGTCATGTAGGACAATAATACAGTTTAGTGTCATGTAGGACAATAATACAGTTTAGTGTCATGTAGGACAATAATACAGTTTAGTGTCATGTAGGACAATAATACAGTTTAGTGTCATGTAGGACAAAATCATGAACCAATGTGATTTTTTTGGATCTGGGAACAATATTTTGTGTTTATACAAAATACTTCTTCAGAAATCTGGCATTAGTCGGAGTCATAATGTGTTCTCCATCCATTGAGATTAGAGAATATGCTCCATTGGAGTAGACCTTATGTATTGAATAAGGTCCTTCCCATTTTGGTTCAAGCTTGGGAGAATTCTTTCCTGGTATCATTGGTGCTCTAAGAACCAATACCAATTCTCCCTGAATGAATGAACGAAGACGATCTTTTTTGTTAAAAGATCGTGCTATTCGATTCTGATAGATTTCCAAGTGGTGCAAAGTGCACAATCTTTTCTCATCTAACTGTTCCAATTCATTCAACCGCTTTTGGGATTGCTCATCTGTTGATAACTGATCACAAATGGCTATTCTGAGTGAGGGCAATTGAACTTCAATTGGCAAGACTGCTTCTGTTCCATATACCAATGAATATGGAGTTGACCGCGTTGCATTGCGAGTGGTAGTTCGATAAGCACATAAAGCATGAAAGAGTTTATCAGGCCATGACCTCTTATCTTTATCCACCATCTTTTGCAGTATATTTGAAAGAGTCTTGTTGAAGGCCTCTATCTGGCCATTAGCCGCTGCATGATATCTAGATGAATGGTTGGACTTAATGTTGTATTCTTGATACAATTTCTTTACCTCAGAAGAACAGAAGTTGGTGCCGTTGTCCATCAATATGGTATGAGGGACACTAAATCTAGTGATGATGTTAGACTTGATGAAGCTAACAATGCATTTAGAACTGACTTCTTTTAGAGGTACTACCTCTGCCCATTTGGAAAAGAAATCAGTAGCAGTAAGAATGTACTTAAACTGCTTGGCCATAGCTGAAGGGTAAGGTCCCACCACATCCATTCCCCATGTGGAAAATGGCCATGAGTATTTAGCTGTATGAAGCAACTCTAGAGTTTTATGAATGAAGTTGGCATATAATCGGCATGAATGACACTTCTTTGTGAAATTAACACAATCTTGTATCATTGAAGGCCAAAAGTATCCAATCCTTCGAATTTGATCAGACAGTCTATGTCCAGACTGGTGGGCACCACAGACTCCTGCATGCACTTCTTTTATGACAGCCATTGTCTCTTCACCATCAATACATCTGAAGAGAACTCCATCAAAACCACGTTTGTAGAGAATTTTCTCGAGGTGGTTTGGGCTATCATAAAGAGTAAAATTGACCACACGTCGCCGAATTTGTTCTTTCTCGGCTCTATCAGGTGGAAGTGTTCCATTTTGAAGGTATTTCCTGATAGGTGACATCCATCCTGTAGTATGACCATACGGTTCAGGAATGGGACTAATTTCATTAATTTCCTCTGTTCTGACTTGAACAGAAGGTGAAATTGCACGAAGGTGGGCAATACAGATGGTTGTCTCGTCCCGATTTGGATCTGCTAATGCTGTGGCTATATTAGCCAGTGCATCAGCTTGAGCATTTTTTGATCTTGGGACATAAGAAAATGTCGGTTCTGAAGGGAATTCCGACATTAACTCTCTGACGTAATCATAAAAAGGGATTAATTCTTCTTTTCTGATGGCATAATCTCCATTGACTTGTTTGATTACCAGGTCTGAATCACCTTTCACCTTTAAGTGATTCACTTGTGCTTGAAGTTCTAACTCTAATCCTGTAATGAGAGCTTGGTATTCAGCTTCATTATTGGTACCACCTTCCCACAACAAAAAGGAATAAGGTAACACTGCCTTATCTGAGAAATGAGCACAATTCCTAAACCAACTTTGTTGAATTTAGGATTTTCCATTTTCTTCCCTGTTGGACTTCTAGAAGCACCATCAAAATACATTTCCCATGTTTGAGGACTCTCTTGAATAGAGAAAACTTCCTCATCAGGGAGTTCGATATCTGAATACGTGTCTTCCACTGAAGGATGTTCAGCCAGGAAATCAGCCAGAGCTTGGCCCTTAATTGCCTTTTGAGACACATACTGAATGTCGAACTGTTGTAGAATAACCGCCCACCTTGCCAGACGTCCTGTAAGCATTGGACGACTAAGGATGAATTTGAGCGGATTATTACGAGATACCAATTGGACCTCGTGATGTTGCAGGTAGTGTCTCAGTTTCTGAACTGCAAAGATTAATGCTAGGCAGCACTTTTCAATACTTGAATACTGGTTTTCTTCTTCAATCATAGTTCTACTGAGATAGTAGAGAATATTTTCATTCCTAGCATCATTCTTTTGAGCGAGAAAGGAACCCAATGATCGCTCTAAAGCTGTCACATAGAGGATAAGAGGTCTACCCTCAACAGGTGGCATGAGTACTGGTGGACTCAAGAGGTATTTCTTGAGAACATCAAATGCTTCTTGACATTCTTCAGTCCACTGGTAAGTGACTCCTTTCTTCAATAATTTGGTAAAGGGTAAACTTTTTCCTGCCAAATTGACGATGAAACGCCAAATATAGGCTAAGTGTCCTTGAAGTCCTCTTAATTCTTTCAAATTCTGAGGAGGTGACATACCAAGGATTGATTTGGTCTTCTCAGGATCGACTTCAATACCACGATGGCGTACAACAAAGCCGAGGCATTTTCCTGAGGTTACCCCAAAAGCACATTTTAAGGGGTTCATCTTTAAATTATGTTGTCGAAGCTTGTGGATTATGACTTCCAAATCAGCCAAGTGATTAGAACTTTGTTTGGATTTAACCACCAAATCATCTATATAGCATTCAAAAAACTTCCCTAAAAGAGGTTTGAAGATACGATGCATGGCGCGTTGATATGTTGCACCTGCATTCTTCAATCCAAAGGGCATTACCCGGTAACAAAACACACCTTGAGGAGCTCTGAAGGCTGTATATTCCTCATCATCTGGGGCCATTCGGATGTGATTATATCCAGAATATCCATCCATGAAAGAAAGTACTTCATAGCCAGCCGTCACATCAATTAAGAGTTCTGTAATCGGAACTGGGAAATCATCTTTAGGACAATATCGATTAAGATCTCTGAAATCGATGCAAACCCTAATTTGTCCGTTCTTCTTCTTTATAGGGACAATATTAGCCAACCACTTGGGATATTGAACTTCTCTGATTAAGTTAGCTTTGATAAGCTTATCCACTTCAGCCTCAATTTTGGAAGCATAGGTTGGGTGTGTTCTTCTCGCGGCTTGCTTGAATCCTCGATGTTCTTTTGGTAAACCCAAATGATGAGTAGCAACATCAGGATCAAGGCCAGGCATCTCTGTATAATTCCAAGCAAAAATATCTTTATTTTTCTTTAGAAAAGAAATATACATTTCTTGCTCTTCAAGGGTCATGGCCGCACTAATTAAAGTGGGGCGTGGATCTTTCTCTGTACCCAGATTTATTTCTCTGAGTTCATCCATAGTGGTAGAGATACCCTCTTCAAATGCTGGAGGAGCATCTCTAAGATCTTCCTCTTCCTCTTCATCACGTGTTATTTCTTCCGTTTCTACTTGCAAAGTAGATGAAAAAACGAAATTCTCATGATCATAAGAGATGTAAAAATTTTCACATTTTGAAGAAGAAGCTTCCATTTCCGACCCTATTGATGATAAAGGGTCTTCTTTGGGAAATAAAGAGGAGATGATGGATTGAGAATCGACATCATTATTCACCTCTGGTGTTGCTATAACTTCTTCTGGCCTGATTAGCGATGTATAGACTTGTTGGATTTCAGCAGACGAAATGAAAACGTCACCACTTATGCTTTCATCACTGCTTGGTAAGTTACCAATTTCTCCCATGTTGTCTGGCTCGATTGTCGTAATTGACATTATGGATCTTTCCATAAGAGTATTTTGATTTGGGCCTACTTTTTCAATTTGACTGATAGGTAATACATAATCTGTACTCACATGTGAAAATGGATTTATTGGAATTTTTTCCAAACCATATGGAGCATTAACTTTGGTAATTTCCTTCATTGTAGATTTTTCTCTTCCCTTCATGTGATAAAATTCTGCCTCAATGTATTGAGACTCACATGTCTTGAATGGGGCCTTATCACCATAAAATGTTCCAACTTGACCATCGAAATAGTATTTGAGACATTGATGGTATGATGACGGAATAGTTGCATGCTGATGTAGCCAGGGTCTTCCAAGCAAGATATTGAAAGCTGAGTCTTGATCAACAATCATGAAATCCGAATTGGAAACAAGATCTCCAAACTGAGTTCTGAGTGTAACTTCTCCCAGTGGTTCTTGTTCATTTTTATCATATCCTTGCAACATCATGGTAGAAGGAGATAAATCAGATTCTGTGAGGCCCAATCGACGAAGTGTATGAATGGGCATGAGGTTGACTCATGAACCATTGTCAATGAAAGCTCTTCGAACATCTATACCATTGACTTTGCCAGATAAGTACAAAGGTTTTATGTGCCCATGCACAACATCAACTTCATCTTTATCAGTAAAAGATATCACTCCATGGCATTCTGCAGGATTATTCTCTATGTGATAGATTTCAGCTGCAGCAATTTCAAATTCAATCTCCTGAGGACTTGACAAAGCTTCGATGAGTGCTTCCCGAATATCTTTTGACAGATTCAAAGCATCCAAAATTGATAACTAGGATGGTACATGGGCCAAGTATTTCAATATATCATACTTTTGATCTAGAGGTCTACGTTTCCCAATAGGAATACGCGGTTTAGCAGGTACCTTGGAAGCAGATGCTTTGGAAGCTGATGCATCTTGTATTGAAGCTGGCAACATCCTTGGTTTTGGCAGATTAGACTGATTAGATCCATTTACTTGCTGAGATAAAGAAGATGGAACTTTTAATCAGTCTTCCAAAATAACTGTGCCGAAACTGAGTTGGCCATTGGCATAAGAACTTGCTTGTTCTTTTTGAGCTCGCTGAAGGTCTCTACCACGAGTTTCTGCTGCATATACAGTGCTAGAAGGGGTAGAATTAGAGTAGTGGCTTCGGAAAGATCCACGTCTTCCCCTATATCCTGAACCTCTAGAACTTCCTCGGGTTCCCTTATTTGATACAGGGAATTCAGGCTCATCAAGACTGGAATATGGATCTGTTAATTGAATCATATTAACAGAACCAAAGATTAACTCTTCGTCTGATAAAGACTCAGCTTGGTTAGCCTGTTTAGGCTGTGCCATTTGATGGGGCGGTGCCCGTGGCATTGAAGTAGATGGCATGTAATCTGCCAGAGTCAAAGACAATTTAGGCTTTGATACATACTCATCCTCTCCTGATTCCTCTTTCTTCTTTGAATTGCGCTGCCCTTTTGAAGATTTGTCTTTTGATGGAGGCTTTACTGCAGCTTTTGTAGGAGACACAATTGGCTTCTTCAATTGTGTTCGCAAAATGGAATGAGTCTGATTGATTGTCTTTCTGACCATATAATCATCATATTTTTTCGCAGTTTTGCTTTTGACTTCCTGCCACTCGCCTCCTTCCTCTGGATCTGTAGCGGTAATACACGCTACATGAGCTGAAGAACCCTTCAATTTGACTTGTCCCAAATCGACCATCTTTTTCAGGAGGTCTTTAAAGACAAAACACTCCTGGATGGGATGCCCCAACATTTGATGAAAGGGACAATAATTGGGACGGTCTTCATCTCCTTCCTTGTTTGGTCTCTTGGGCACTGGTAATTGAACCAAATTATCTTCCAGAGCTGAAATGAAGTAACTAGGAACTTGCTCACTTCGGAAAGAGTATGTTTTACTCTTCATATCCTCAAATTTTTTCCGTCGTTGATCTTTTTGATCATTTGGACGAAACAGCCTTTGTTGTTGGCGTTCAGGAGGTGGAGCCCTTCGAGAAGATGAAGGTTTTGAAGTAGAAATAGGTATAGGTGCTTGTTTAAGCATAACTGTAGCAGTTTCTGCTTTACCCATTCTTCTTCCTGGAGCTGATGGAATTATACGAGATTTAACCTTAGCCTGTATAAGGGAATCTTCAATCTGTTGAGCGATTGAAGTAAGGTCTCGAAACCCTCCTGTGTATTTCACAGGGATCAATGGCGTGCGTAATTCGTCACGCAAATTTGCCACACATATTGGCAACAATTCCTCCTGAGGGAGTGCTAAACTCAAGCAATACATTAATCCCTTCCAACGAGCAATGAAATCAGAGACACTTTCATTCTCCCTTTGCTTGCAGTTTGTAAGATCTAAAATTGTCATTTTTGGCAAAGTTGAGATAAAATGAAGAAAGAATTTTTGACGAAGATCCTCCCATCCGATGACTGACCGGGATTGAAAGCTTGTATACTAGACAAAAGCTGGTCCTTGCAAGGTTCGCAGGAAGCATCTGAGTTTCACTGCTTCTTGTTGCTCTGGAGTTCCCATCATAGGATCACAACAAGACACGTAATGCGTCAAATGTTGTTTGGGGTCGCCTGATCCATTGAAAGTAGGGAAAACAGGGTTTCCAAAACAGGATGGAGGAGAAATTGAATCTACCCATTCAGGGTAAACTTTCTTTTCAGGTTGAACCTGCGCCCGTTTCCCTTCCATAGTTTCTAACTGAGCTGTTAATGACTCAATAGTAGTTATTAAATTTTGAGAAACGTCAGGTTGAACTTGGTTTTGGGTAGGTGCAATGAATGGAGCTTGGACAGACGTGGTGGTTGGTGCTGCAACTGATGGTAGTGATGCCAACCGTTGTTGCGTTTGACCCGTAGGATTAGACCTATGTGGGTGGACTGATAAAGGAGGATATTCTTGATCCATCTCAGTAGTTACAACAAATTCCTTCGGCTGTCGGACTTCATCATTATTAAGAAGAAGACTACTCTGAAGTAGTTCTGCATTCAACCTTCTTAATTCTTTCATTTCTTCCTCCTGATGTGCAAACCTTTGCTCTAATGAGAGCGATTGACCTCCTTCAGAGGAAGGGTGAGAAGTAACCTGATTCTTTCCTTTCCCCTTATTGGATCCTTTTTGGAGAGGGGGAAGTGGGTTACTTGAAGGAATACCCAGATTTTGGGTAAGCCTTTGATTACGTGTGCGCACACCTTCTTCATTTAGGTCTGTGTGCGCAACTTCTTGAGCAGGAACCTCTTCGTCTGATCCCTCTGATTGAGCCTCATCTGGTGAATCAGCAGCAACGGCATTGATGACATTAATGGATGCATATTTCATGGAATCCTTTCTATCAGCATTTCTGTGATATTGTCTTCTTCCATGTCCATGATGAGACGTGGAATTTCGTTGACTTGATCCCTTAGGAACTTCTTGGAGAACCGTCACTTGGAGAGAATCTCCTGATAGCTTGGATCTTCGTTCCTCTTGAGGCTTATTCCCTAATCGAGAGAATACTGACTTTCTCTGAGGGAGGGATTGAGGATTTGAAAAAGTCCCCAGTCCGGTAGAATGGGGATGTTCCTGCTGCTTCCGCTCAACTCCTCGAATCCCATTTGTTGACTCTGAGGGTTGGGTTAGAGAAGTCCCCAGTCTGGCAAGCTGGGGTGTCTCTTGACATGCTATGTCTGAGATCTTCTTAAAATCTCTCTTGATCTTGCGAATTTTAGTTCGGAAATTAGCTGGATGCATTAACATGTATCCACTTTTATCACCTGGTTCAACAGACCATTGGATGATTTCCGAAACTTCTGTCTTTTGATGACGTGTTTGCTCCAGACGAGAGGCTTGTGCAATATTCTCGCCTACTTGATGTAGGAGCAATTCAACAACTTGTTCTCTATATACTTGATTTTGAGAGGAACTAGTTGAAGCCTGTTCTTGAGCAAGCTTTTGATTATGAACAAAGCCCATTGACTGTGGCCGGCCATGGGCAATAACATTGCATGAGACCATTTTCGGCGGGCTTTGCTGACCGGAAAGAACTGTGAAATGTAGTACTCCGTGAACACACCATCCTCTGATATGAACATCAGATGGAGCATTGGAAATTAACTGACGCAATTTTCTTAGTGCGCCAAGGCATGAATGTTGAAGGGTTCTCTGTTGCTTTTCAGCCTTTGGATACCGAGAGACTAATAGAGATGCCAAATCAATCTGATGTTGTAGCCCTTCTATTATCTTAAGATTATTTTCATATTCATCGTATGATAATACCTTCTTCTTTAATTGACAAAGATTTTTCCATATGTTGAGACGAATATCATGGATTCCATCATCCGTCAACATCTTTGTAATGTCGTACTGGGAGTCAGCCAAAGGCTAAAACATGACTGGTACTTCACCTTTTGCCAGTTTTTTTCTCATGTTCAGCATTTCCTCTTTATCATTAAATGAAGATTCTTCTACCTGTTTGGACTAGAGTTGGTGTTTCCTTGTTGCTTCATCGGATTCAACAAGATTGGTAGAGAAATC
The DNA here is from genome assembly GCA_963277665.1 of Viscum album. Taxonomy (NCBI): domain Eukaryota; kingdom Viridiplantae; phylum Streptophyta; class Magnoliopsida; order Santalales; family Viscaceae; genus Viscum; species Viscum album. The sequence goes on from OY728135.1 coordinate 349,401,829, forward strand.
ACTATTCATGCTGGAAGATGAATGACCCAGGGATGGTTCGGAGAATAACTTGAACCCCTGGATATCTTCTGATGGAGAAAGAGTTTCACCTGCCGATAGTAAAGCATAAGACATGACTGGTTTTACATTTGCATGTGCCTCGATATAGGAGGGCTTTCTCGTCACTACATTGCCTTCTGAAGAATTTTTGAGACAACGTGAATCACTACTGTGGAGAGGACTTTCGCAGCGAAGTTAATCACCATGAGGAGGACCGTCATGATGGGTTACAGAAAAAGATGAAATCTCTTGCTCCTTGGTCTTCTGACCACACAGAGGGTTCCTGTGGCTCTCATCTGAAGAAGAAACTTCAAGATTGACCGAATTTTCATGAAGCAAGTATTCATGAGGAAGTGTCTATTGATGACCTTCAGAATTAATATTCCTGTTATTGGGAACTGAGGGAGTAGAATCTTGAATTCCGACAGATAAATGTCTGAGGGCTTCAAGAACTCCAGCATCGAGTAAGTCTTGGTTGCAGATTGGCCTTTGATCTCCTGACTGTGCTGGGCGGATCTTTTTCTTAGATGCCTTCTTACTCGCTTTAGAAACAACTTGATGACGAAAGTGATTGCTCTGAGCAGGTGTATGTGCCTGATCAGGAAAGATGGTCAGGTTAGGCTGATGATATCCACTCAAATCAGGTGTATGTGCCTGACTTGGTTGTCCGTATGATATGGGGGAGTATGCCCCATAACCCTCTTGGACTGGAACAGATGTGTGTGTCTGTTCCGGAGTGAATCGTTGATGTGTCACTCCATTGCTAGGGATAGATTTATGTGTCTGTCCCTGTGATGATGCTGAAGCTGTTATGATATCCTGGCAAGCATCCAGAATATGAGCAGGAATTTGATTCTACTCTTTCACCATTGACAAAATATTTTTGGTGACTTCAGCCGCCGGAATAGGGATATACGTCCATTCCAGGCTTGGAGTAGGTGTACGTGCCTGCTCCTGTCCTCCTTTTACTGTCAGTGAATCCTGACAGTACTCAAGTGTGGAGGCAGAGAGTTGAGTCTGCTTCCTGTTTGTCGTCGGGACTTTCCGACTGACTTCTCCGTGCGCTACCAAGCGAGACTGTTGATAGGCTTGATTAGTATTAGCAGGTGTCTGTGCCTGCTGATTACACTTCGCCAAACGCGGTTGACGAGATCCATCATATTTAGTCAGACGAGCCTGCTGACTAACTGGTGATGTATAAGCAGGTGTATGTTCCTGCCTATGGTACTCCGCCGGAATTGCCTGGCAGGATAGGCTTGATGCTGCCAGACGAGTCTGCTGGACAGCGGAATTAAAATGGGAAGGTGATTGTGCCTGCTCGTTATTTTCCACCAAGTTAGGTTGGTGGACTTCTCCGGAGGTGGAAGGGATGACAACCTGCCTATTGTTAACCGGATTCCGTCTCTAGCGGTTCATCTTGCCTGCTCGGGTTCGAGGAACCTGAGCTGAATGCCTGGAGTCGGTACCCTCATCATGTTGAGGGCGCACTACCGCATGAGTCTGGCAGCGATTGTTGATGGGAGACCTTGAGAAGGACTCCTGTCTTTTTGAATTAAGGTCCTGCGGGACCTGCTCATTCACTTCCTCAGAGTAAGGGAGTGAATGGAAATTGCGTTCCGGGGATAACGACCCGAAATGGTTGGAGACGGTAGTCAGCACCGCCTGCTTCTTGATCGCTGGCCGCAGTTGTCCGGACGACCAGGTAGAGTTGTTAACTTGGAGGGCTTGACGAGCGGCCTCCAGAGTTGGGATAGTACCGTTGCGACGGTACTCCTTAACCAGTGCATTAGAAACCCAGCATTGAAGATGCTGAGTTGGTGATGTCATCCTCAGAGCGGACGACGTTCCAGCAGGAGTAGTAGCATTAGTTTTCACAGCAGTAGACCTCACAGTAGAGGTGTTCACAGCAGCAGTATTCACAGAGGTGAATTTAAGGAAATCCCTTTTGCAGAAGATCTTGAGAAAAGAGTGCATGTTCCATATAACAGACATAATCAAGATGAATCCGGCCACTGCTTCTTTTGGATGAGCACATGTCAATGATTGCTTTGTTGGACCAAGGGGCCTAACAAATAAGAAGAATATCACTTTAACTTGGTTAAGGATTCACGTCGGGTTCACCATTTTTGTTTCGTCACGGAATCCGGGGATGACCTCCTGGACGGGAGATTCAAACGTTCCGATCTGTTTCTAACGGGTTTGTTCGTAGAACCGGAAACATCTAATGATTCCACATTCGTTTGGACCTACTTTCCAAAGGCAGGCGCTCATTAGCTTGTGGACTAATGAGGCTTAGGAATTTGCATTGGTCGAGAGGATGGGAGGTCGGACTCATCACACCTTTTTGAGGGGAATTATTGTCTACTCCGGGACTCTCTTTATAGATTTAATTTATGTTCGTGAATCCTTATTACATTACCAAGTATAAAATGTGCTTTCCTTTAGTTTTAACAATCAATGATTAAATATGAAAGAAATTTAGAGAATCTTTTATATGTATTCGAGGTTCTTCATCAATAGAGAATCATCTATATCTGTTTAGAGATTCCTGGTCAATGGTATCCTTCAAAACATTTATATAAAAGTCTCTTGGTCATTATGATGACCAGGCTGGTTTTAAAGCCACTCAGTGGGGCACTTGAAGTTTATTGTCATTCATAAGGACAGAGATTATTTCAAAGTTGGGATCGAACCCATAAATGGGCTACCTACGTATCCTTTGTTTTGGAAAAGGAATCAGAACCCACATAGTTCGAGTAATGGAGTATGATGTTTATGATTGATGGCTCAAAGAATAATGTCATAATTACTTTTACACTCTAAGCTCACGTGAGTCAATCTCGGTGTGAGAAACAAGAGGTATTGGTAAAATTTAGACAATTGTGCCATGAAAGATGCAATCATAAAAATTTGTTTGGGGCTTATGTATATATGACTGCCCAAAATAGATGAAGGTTTAGGATTTACTTTTAGGGAGAAAATCCAGGAACAGGGTCCATAAAGGTATATGTGCTTTATGGAGATTTGAAGCTCTAATCTTGGGGCTTACTCCTGATGAGGATGCCCATGTTAGGAGGGGACTTATGATTGGGTTTTACTCCTGAAGAGGAAACCCAAATCAAAGGTAAATTATGACTGGTTAAGAGAATTTTAAGGGGTCTTGAGGTTTATTCCTAAAAAGGAAACTCAAGATTATGACTGGGACTTATTCCTAGAAAAGGAGGCCCAGGTTAGGGGACTTGGGGCTTACTCCTGAAAAGGAAACCCAAGGTTATGACTGAGTCTTATTCCTGAAAAGGAGACCTAGGTTAGGGGACTTGGGGCATACTCTTGAAAAGGAAACCCAAGGTTATGACTGGGACTTACTCCTAAAAAGGAGGCCCAGGTTAGGGGACTTGGGGATTACTTCTGAAAAGGAAACCCAAGGTTATGACTGGGACTTACTCCTAAAAAGGAGGCACAGGTTAAGTAATTAAGGTTTGGGGCTTACTCCTGAGGAGGATGCCCAAGATTATGACTGGGACTTACTCTTAAAAAAGAAGGCCCAGGTTATGACTGAGTCTTATTCCTAAAAAGGAGACCCAGGTTAGGATTCTATCATCTTAAAGGATGAGGTTGAATGAATGAACTCTCCATATTTAGTGACATAAGGATATTTAAATCACTAGACTTTGAGAGAGATTCCACAGAATTCCTTTCAGATAAGGAATTCAAATCAAGAAATCATGCCATAAATGGCTTTGAAGAGTGTCTTGAAGACTGAATCTTGAAAAGGAAAGGTGTGATGGCTTAAGAGGGGTAAAAATGGGCAAGATGGTCACCCAAAAAGATAGGGGCGCGCAAGTCTTGCAAGGCGCGCAAGTCTTCTGTGGGCACGCAAGTATGGTCGCGCAGGTATACCTGCGCGACACATGGTGTACTTGCGCGATTTTCAACCAGCATTGAAATACTTGAGCGACTCTTTTTTAAACACTTTATAATTTTCTTGAGGTTCTTCCAGAAAAGGGACGCGCAAGTTATATAGAAGGAAATAAGTCGGCGTGCAAGTGTTTGATAAGTTTCAACACTTGGGCCTTCCTTCTTCTCTTTAGATCTTTCGTTCTAGTTATGAAATTGCCTTAGAAGTGTTCCAGAAGCTTTGAGAAGAGACTTGGGCGTCGGGAGCTTCAATCCGAGTTTCTGGAAAAAGATCCTCTCGAATGGGGGGCCCACAGGGTCTATTTATAGGCAAAAGAAGACCTCGGGCGGTTATCGGGCGGTTACCACTTAGGTCGCGCAAGTCACCTGCGCGACCAAGGGTGTCGCGCAAGTGTACTTGCGCGACAGTGATAAAACTTGCGCGGTACCGTTGCTGTCGATCCTTTCTTCATGCCTTTTTCGATTTTTGATGTTTTCTTCAAAGGTTGAATCACTTTGAGCTCAGATATTCCCTTTTCCGATCGTTAGATTCTGTGACTAAAGGAGCGTTAACAGACCTTGATGGTTTTTTCCCTCCATATCCATATTTTTATACAATCCTAGTATGGGCTATCTTCGGTGACCTTTTTACCTCTCTTTCTTTCTGTTAATGTTATAGTTTTATTAACCCTATTTCCGATGTGGGTTTTCCACAAAGGTATTTTCTATTTTAAACATTTTATTTTCAAAGAAAAATTTCAAATAGTGACGATGCAATTTATTGAATGAGGGGATAATTTAACACCCCGAGCTTCCACGATACGCTTCTGTTTCAATAATGCAATAGCTTTCATTGTACGCAAGTTCGAGATTTGAACGCATCGCGACCAATCAAAATAACCATTGGGAATAGTAATACCCACTTTCTGAAATTATATATATTTTATATTTCAAAATGGACTTTATTTGTTTATTTGGAATATCGAAATTAGCCTATGTTTAATTGTTGGTATTTTTCTAAGAACATCCAATTTTTTATGAATATTGAAAAATACTTAAAAACAACTTTTTTAATAAAAATAAATTATAGTGATAAATTATACTATAGAGTGGTTTTAAATTATAATTAGAATATATTTTTACCTTTTTATCCAATTGTGTTCATTAGAACTAATTTCACTTTGAAATTGGACATAAACAATTGTCAATCTTTTGATATATATTGTTGCAAAAAAATACGCTATTTGTTGTACCAGTGGGAATTAATTATAAAATTAATTAATGCAACTTATATGTTTGGAATTTTTTAAAATAAAAATCATTTTTGAATTTGGAATATCAATTATATATTAGGGTGAAATTTTGGCATTGTTCTGAAAAACATCAATTTTTTTGATGAATAGTGAAACCACTAAGTGGTAGTTAAAAAACAGATTTTTTGTAAAAATGAAACATTACCACTTATGTGATTTGATTTTAAAAAATCAGACATAAAAGGCTGTCATTAGAAAGTAAAATGTTGTTTAATGGGATTAAAATAATTTTTTGGAGAATAGTAATTTTTAAGTTTCATTAATCACGATTAAAGGTAATTAGTGAAATTTAAGGTAAAAATGATATTATAAAAATATAAAAATACACTTACACATGTCCAACCCTTATTTTATGAGTCATGGTCGAGCAAGAAAATCCATGGGTCAACTTGGGGACCCTATGGAGCCACTAGGGTAAGAAAATGACATTAATAACATTTTATTTAAAGTAAAAATAAAATTGTCACAAACATGTGTTGTTTTAATAAAACAATTATTACATGGGGTTATATAAGTTAACTTTTTTATTATAAATATTCATTGGAAGATAAAAAATATTTCCTACATTATGATGTTTTTTTATAATTTTTAGACATTAAATAAATTAAATTATTTATGACACATTGATGATGCATCAATTACCTCATTAATTAATGATTTAAATAAAATGAAAAGATAATGTAAAATATAAGGCTTAAACTTGTCAAAAACCTATTGGATGAGCATATTTCTAACCCTTATCACCTTACCCTCTAAATATATCATTTTGGGACCTTTAGAATCCGAAAAGAATTTCATAATAGGGTAACATTCCAATCATCCCAAGAGTGCCTCTCATCTCCTCTTATAAAAGGCCCCACCACTACCACCTTATTCACACCTTCAAAGCCATTTGGCTCGGCCAAAATCTTCCCAAATACTATCTCAACTTCCCTCTCTTACTCCTATAAGCCTCAATTTGAGCATAAGTTCTACCAAGGAAGCCTTTGGCTCAAATCAAAAAGAGTTACCCAATTTTAAGGTAATGTCTTCTCTTATGTTGTTTTGTTTGATTTTGCTTCTCCAACACCCTAAAATCTTTTTATTATTTTCTTTTGTAACAAAACAAAGTATCTAAAATATACTAGGATGTTTTCATGTGAAGGATTTTATTTAAACATACACACACCTTCGTCAAATGGTTGAAGAACATACTGTTTCTGTTGGTGGCGAATTACTGCCTCACGAAACGATGATTGTTCAATCTTCTTTTGACACCTCTCATGGTGGAAATTATGAAGAAAATATTTTTTATATTTGATATATATTAATATTATATTTTCCTTGTCCTTAGATATTTTTCATTTATGGAATACCTTTATGATTTCCATTATGGGTAAACGCGATAATTTCATTTTAGGAAGTGCGGACAACCGCCCCCTCAAATTGATTTGAATCGTTAATACCATATGTGGGATGTAATAAGTATGGAGTAAATAATATTATATATGATATTATACTATAATTATAATATACCTTTATATCATTATGATTTCATTCCATTAAATACAAAATATAAATGAAATTAGCGTTCATGCGTACGTATGGCTTACCGTCTCCATGAACGGTGCATTTCATTTCATACCTCTAAATGTTATGTAATATTATAAAGGAAAGTATATACTGGATATATCTGATATATATGATATCTACATCGTGAATATAATTCTGGATAAAAGGGATATTTTACCACATGTACAACTTGTAATTATAAGAAGTTTATTTTTGACTCAAGTACCAATGATCGACAAAACGGACGTTATTAACATAAATAATTACATAATGTTCATAACATGGTAATAAGTGATATAAAAGGAATAATAAACATGAAAAAGGTTCTTAAGAAATTATAAATTAACTCTAGTTTTTTATTCAGGAGGTTATAGAACGGTCGAGTAAAGTCGGACACGAGGTAAGGGAACTTCTTAACCAAATTTCTATTCTTTGGGTTAATCTCTTATTTTCAAATTATGTCATGATATTATTATGGAATATCTTGTATTTATACTTTCTTTATGTGTGCATATAGTGAATACACATAATAGATCTATTTTATTTAAAAATGATCATTGTAAGGGACTTCGTCTCAATCTTCATTCATTGAGGCATATTTTGTTTTATACACAAATTTCTTTTATATGGTGTATAAACCCCTTTGACTTTTACGTTTATTAAAAAGGAATATTTTTATACGAAGAGTTTTACTAAAATACAAAAATGAATTTTTTTCTTGTCGTGCGTATGCGGCGACAATAACTTCTCCACCGTTGTGACCATAATTTGAGTTTTGGCTTCCTCTACAAGCCATAACTTTTTTTTAGTGAAAAATAAATAAAAAGTTTTAATTTTCTTTTATTTTTAAATTGTAAAAGGTTTTGATAATATTTTTATTATATAAATATATTGTATTGATATCTTTTGATTGAAATGTGGCAATGTTATGTTTTCTTTATGCATGTTTTATGTTGTATGATTATGTTACAGTTTATGATATGTTTAAAACTGTTCATATGAGGAATGCATTGTACTTAACAAGTAACGGGTGGAGCCCGCTATAGCTTCTCGATGCATTGGTAGGTCTCATGAGACAAACTAGTGTGATGGCACAAGGCCTTGACAAAATCTTATTTTTAGTCTTGGCACGAGGCCTTGGCTACGTGCTTATGATAGTCTGGATTATGCATTCCATCGTTATGAAAGTGGTTATTGATATTGCATGTAATTATTCGACTAGTAGAATATCCATGTGAGTAAGTAAATGAAATTATTTCATTTTACTTTTTCCATATTATGCTAAAGTTCCAGTTTAAAAGTCTTTTGTTTTAGTTATACATTGTCTTATATGTTTATGTTTATTAATGAAAGCATCTGCTATATTGTTATTCTTACTGAGCATCTGAGCTCACCCCTTCCAATTTTTTAATTTTTCCAAGAGGTGAAGAAGTATATTAAGAATGACTTGCAGGGATATTATGAGGGGATATGAAGACAAGATGTTGGTGTAGTTTTGTTTTACTTTATGATTTAATGTAAGGATTATGAATGTATTTAGTGGTTCCAAGGCTACTAAACTAATCGGCCTTTCGAGACATGATCTTTTGTGATCATGCAAATGTTACGCAATAATGCACCGACTCTGGGTAACTGGGGTCGGGGCATTACAGTTGGTATCAGTGGCAGTTTTTTACTAACCTTGGAAGCTAGATTTAGAAAAACTCTTATTCAAGCACATAGCCATAAGATAGACTTTGAAGATTAGTATAGAATAACTTCCTAAAATTTTGTTGTTGTAGAGATTTTGTGAGTTTTCCGAGCAATACATCCTTGTCTGGATAGAGTAGGTAGAGGTGGCACTCGCACAGATGTATCTAGGGGTAAAACCTAAAAACACCTCTTTGACCTAGACTCTAACGGGAACTGGTGCATGACAACGGGCCTTGCTGGACTCTTGGTTATGACAATCCTGGGGGATATGCTTAGGATTATTCAAATTTTATTTACAAACCATTATGAAGGGTTTATGAGTGTATACTTACTTAAAGGAAACATTTTTATGATTATGGATTATATCCATAAGTAGTTTAATTTATGTTAAGGGTTTTGTGAGTATTTTATTGTGTACATCGATTCATAAACTAATCTTGTTTATGACATTGTTTAGAAATGGCGCCTAGTGGAAGGAATGTAAACCCTATCAATACACACACTCCATGTACGGATTGACCTCTTGCTTATGATAATTATAATGGATCTGGTGATACAACTGGTGCTGATCAGCTTATCACCATACTGGGACAAATCACTTAGGTTATTAATAATAACCTTACCCTTATGGAGCACCCTGATCCACATCCTGGAGGATCAATGTTAGACCGCTTCATGAGGCAACAACTGCCAACATTTAATGGGGGTAAAAATCCATTAGTAGCTGATCAATTGATAAACTCCTTAGAGAAAATAGTCCATGCCTTGTAGAGTAGCGAAAGGGAGAAGGTTGTCATGGCAGTTTACCGGCTCACTGGAGATGCCAATCAATGGTGGTCGCTGATTCAAAACAAAAAAAGAAGATGAAGAAGTATCTAATATGGAATGGAGGGAGTTCAAAGAGATTTTCGTAGAAAAATACTTCCCTCGTGACCATAGAGCAGATATAGAAAGGAAATTTCTAAGTCTGAGGCATAAAGAGGATGAGAATATCGCAAAGTATGAGGCTAACTTTACAATGTTAGAGAGGCATGATGCAGATTATATACGAAACCCAAGAAGTAAGAACAATCATTTCATTGATAGGTTAAAACTGTTTCTCCGTAGAGCATTAGTATCACAATCTTTCTCAACGTATGAAGATATAATCGCGTGTTCTATTAAGACAGAAAAGGAATTCTCTAAATCTTATGACAATAATGTAAAGCAAGAGAAGAAGAGAACAGTGGAACAAGAGACAGATAAAGGGAAAAAGGGAAAGAAGGATTTTCCATTATGCGATAATTGTGGGAAGAATCACCCCGGTACTTGCCTAAAAGGAATGGGAGTTTGTTATAAATATGGAGAAAAAGGTCACCAGGCTCGTGATTGCAAGGGAAAGAAAGAAGCTATCAATGTTGAATGCTACAATTGTAGGGAAATGGGGCATTATGAAAATTAATGTCCTAAGCGTCAGAAAAACTTAACTCATAAAAGGCCAAGGGATCAAGGACAATATTATTATAATGACCCATAATTTACATACATTGTTAATACTTCGAAATTGAAGCACACTTATTACAACATATGACAAAACCACAAAGGACCGTATAGGTATAGTGTCTTTAGAAACTGGGAAACATAAACAACTGGTTCATAAATCTTCTACAGTGTCTCCCATTTATTTCATCATATATAGGGTCCCTTTTAGCATATTCTACTTAATATCCATCTTCCTGACCTGGGTAAAAGAAAACATAAAAGGGTGAGCTCAAATGCTCAGCAAGGGCAAATAAAGGAAATAAAAATCATATCATATCTTTTTGAAAATCAAAACCTGCAAAAGAGATCATAATATCTTAACATGGAATAAATCATAAAAGTGAAAATGAGATCCCCATAATCATAACATAAAACTTGAAACTTTGTGGCATGCACACATAATCATGGAAAATCATTTCTTGTTAGTCATGACTCACTGCCAAGACTATCTTAGTGGACAAAGTCCCTTTCTGAACCGAGTTCACTCCTCGTTTCAGTCCTGTATCACTGAACCGAAATAACCTTCCGTTCCAGCCATGTCTATCTCATGAGATATAAAATCATTACCCAATGCATTGGAGTGAGATATAGGTCCCACCCATCTTATAATGAATCCTTTCTTATGTGTTCCACATAATCATAAAACATACATCATAGCATAACACATGTAACAAAAATGGGATTCTTGAAACATCATGACATCATAAATCAATTCATATAAGATAAAGGAATTCATAAACATAATTCCATCACAACATAGTCAAATTAATGTAAAAATATGGATAGAAACAGAACCCTTTATTATCTTAGATGGAAAATAATTTTGATAAAACACTTGAATTGAATTCTTGAGGAAAATATCCTTTCTTCTTCAAAATCAATTTCTTTTCACAAAACATCATGCAATTTTAAAAGAAAGAGATTTTATTGAAAATAGTCATGAAATCTTTTAGAGGAAGCTTCATGAAAATAAGGCTTTATAAAACAGTAGAAATCTGTTCGTGCCGTATAAGTTAAAAAAAACATTCTTCGTACTTTCGTCGGAAAAGTCAAAAAGTACCTCGTATGACAAAAGATTCCTTTCATAGATATTACTAAAAACTCACCGAAGGGTAAAAATGGATTTAAACAATTGTAGGTGGATGGAAATAATATTACATATTGATGAAACATGGATGTGGATGATAAAATACACCCCAGTAGATACTTATGAATAAACAATCTCGGATAAAAATGAGATTGTGATATTTCCCTTACCTGAGGTCCGATTTGCTTTGTTCGTGTCCGAAGCTCCTGTATAATGGTTTAAATAATTTTATTGACTTATTCCAGAATCATACATATTGATATGATATCATATATGGTCATATTATTAGCTTCTTGTTAGTAATATTTCATTGTTACTTGTTACTCGGGTCTTTATAACTTTTTGTTCTTATGCGTGTTTTGTCGAATAAATTCTTATTCTTATCTTTAGGTTATAGATAATTCATTTCCAGAAAGTTATTAGTGTAGTATATACCATATTCATTCATTCAATTCATTTATATAATCATTATGAAATGAATATCATGTAGAACGAGTCGCATCACATCGTGGAGACGGTATTTCGTACGTACGCACGAGTGATGATATCGTTCCTATGATCGTGGAATTGTATTGGAGTATATATATATTATTTAAGTATCAATATTACTTCATAATAATCATATATAGTTACTCATTACACCATTATAGCCATCCTTGTAAGGTGATGGTGGAAAATAGATTACACCACGGCGTGGAGACGGTATTCCGTACGTACGCACGCGCGGTGATTTCATTTTTCCGTAGGATGGATAGAAGGTGAATTAGGGTTGTTTCATATTTATAATAACATATCAGTATGTAAGTAATACTGATGTTATTACTTTATCATGAAACAACTAAATAATAAGAAGTTGAAGAAGAAAGAAATTGAAAAGATCGGTAATGGATATTACCTCTTCTTTGGAACGCCTCTTTGAATCCCCCACTTAAGGAACTAAGATTGGTCTTTGAAGAAGACCAGGACCTCTAGGATTATTCTAGGGAAGTGGAAAGGAGAAAATGGCAGGGGTTGGCCGAGCTTGAGTGCTCAAATTGGTGTGAGGAGGAGGGGGAGGAGGTGCCCTTTTATAAGGGAGGAGAGGGGCACCTTAGGAATATCTCAAAATATTATTTTATATTAAAGTCAAAATCGGTTTATAATGGTTCCAAAGGGTCTTATTTCGAAGCTAAAGTTGGGAAGGTTCGAAATCCTATCAACCAATAGGACTTAGACAAGTTTAGGGTATTATTTTAACCTTATCAATTAGATTTAACTCTAAGTTAATTAATTTAACTTTTACCGTGTCTTTTTGTTTTCTTTCACTATATGGTTAATACACTTACTATAACATGCCAAACGAACCCCAAATTGTTTATTATTAATATATATATCTTTATCTAAGTCATTTGGCCGAACCTTAGATTTTTAGGAATAAAATAACAATTAATAATATAATATTTGATTTAAAAACTATTTTGTGTCAATTTTGACACTATTTGATATATGATTTTTTTGAAAGTCATAACAGAATTATATGTTCGAGACAAGTTGATTAAATCAACACTAATATATCATAGTAACCAATAAAATTATTGGAATTCATAAAAAGGCTTAAATTACATTTATTTTGGTATTTATATTATCAATTATGTCAATATTTCATTAATAAGATAATTACTGCATCATCATTGTGTCATATATAAATTAAATTATTTGATGTCTAAAAATTACAAATAAAATACCATCATGTAGGAAATCTTTTTAGCTTTCTAATTAATATTTACAATCGAATTTATCTTATGTATAACCCCATATTAAAAAATGATTTACTTATTAAACTTTGATTTTAACTATTTTAACCCTTCTTTAAATAAATTAATAATAAATGTCCTAATCTAATCCAAGTGGGCCTAAATGGTCATATTTTATTCCTAAGTTTGTTTTTGGTCGAATTACACTTGTCCAATAGAATTAGGACATGTGTTAGGGTAATATTGATATCAATTTACCCTTAGTTACCCTATTTACTATTAACCGCGGTAAAAATAGTAAAAAGTTATTATTCACCAAAAAATTATTTTCATCTCATTGAACCACATTTTAGTCCTTGATATTAACCGTGTCTCTCGGATTTTTGAAATTCCATTCACAGAAGCGGTAAAATTAAGTTTTATGCAAAATTCAGTTTTTAACCTACCACTTAGTGGTTTCACTATTCATCAAAAATTGAAAGTTTTCAGAAAAATACCAAAATTTCACCCTAGGCTAATTTCGATATTCTGAGTCCAAAAATGAAGTCCATTTTGAAAAATAAAATTTATAAAATTTTTAAAAAGTGGTTATTACTATTCATAACGGCTAGTTTTAATAGCATATTGTTGTTTAGTGAAACTCGGTATTGCGTACGATGCAAGCTATCGAGGAAGGTCGCGATTGCGTGCAAAGCAAGCCAAGTAAGTGTTGGGTAGAAAAAGATTCCTTTGATGGATTATATAACATAAAAGTCTCAGGTGTTACATTCTACCCCCCTTAAAAAGAATTTCGCCCTCGAAATTCGTCACTTTGTAACAAACAAATGAGGATACTTCTCCCTCATCATATCCTCAAGCTCCCATGTAGCTTCTTCAAGTTGGTGGTTTCTCCATAAAACTTTCACCAAGCGAGTGGTCTTGTTTCGTAGGACTTTTTCGCTACGATCCAGAATCTCTATCGGCTGTTCTTCATAAGAAAGATCTTGCTCCAGCGGTACAACTTCTGAGCTGAGTACATGTGAAGGATCTGGTCTGTACTTTCTCAGGAGAGATACATGGAACACATCGTGAACTTGAGAGAGATTCGGTGGAAGCGCCAATCGGTGAGCTACCTTCCCAACACGATCCAGTATTTCGAAAGGACCGATATATCTAGGGCTCAACTTCCCCTTCTTTCCAAATCTCATAACCCTCTTCCAGGGAGATATTCGTAAGAACACTTTATCACCCACTTCAAACTCTAGGTCTTTTCTTCGGTTGTCGGCATAACTTTTCTGTCGACTCTGAGCTGCTCTTATGTGTTGTTGAATATATCGGACCTTTTCTGCCATTTCATCAACGAGATCAGGTCCTAATAGCTTTCTTTCCCCAACTTCATCCCAGCAAGTCGGAGTCCTGCATTTCTTTCCATAGAGAGCTTTATAAGGAGCCATCTGAATACTGGAGTGAAAGCTATTATTATAAGAAAATTCCACCAAAGGTAGGTGTTGATCCCAACCTCCTTTGAAATCCATAGAGCAAGCTCTCAACATATCTTCTAGGGTTTGAATTGTTCTCTCAGACTGACCGTCTGTCTGGGGATGATAAGCAGTGCTGAAACTCAACTCTGTATCCAGAGTATGCTGAAGACTTCGCCAGAACTTCGAGGTAAATCTCGGATCCCGATCAGATATAATAGAAAGTGGTACTCCCTGCAATCTTACCACTTCCTTTACATATATCCTGGCAAGCTGATCTTGAGAGAAATCCTCTCTAATAGCAATGAAGTGTGCAGACTTTGTAAGACGATCAACTATGACCCAGATAGCATTATTGCCTTTTGATGTTTTAGGAAGTCCTGTGACAAAGTCCATAGTGATGTTTTCCCATTTCCATTCGGGTATGGGTAATGGTTGTAACATCCCCTTAGACTTCTGTCTCTCAGCTTTAACTTGTTGACAAACCAAGCATCGAGAGACATATTCAGCAACATCTCTTTTCATGCCATCCCACCAGAAGTACTCTTTCAGGTCCCTATACATCTTCGTGCTTCCAGGATGAATAGATAATGACGAACTATGAGCCTCATCCAGCAGCTCATTCTTTAATTCGGGGATGGGAGGAACGCAAACCCGATTACTGAACTTTATTATCCCATCACAATCAAGGTTGATTTCAGGAACATTTCTCACCTTCTTTTGTAACTCGACATCTTCTTTCTGTGCCTCTTTAATCTTCACATGTATAGATGGTTGAACATTCATTTGAGAAAGATAAGATTTTTCCCCTTCCATTATAATTCCAAGATCCATCCTTTGTAAATCCATAAATATTGGATCTTTTGTGATCCTCATCATGGATAAACTAGCATGGTCTTGTCGACTTAATGCATCTGCCACCTTGTCTGCTTTCCTAGGGTGGTAATGGATTGAGCAGTCATAATCCTTAATCAGCTCCAACCATCTTCTTTGACACATATTCAACTCCTTTTGTGTGAAAATATACTTTAAACTTTTATGATCAGTATAAATATCACACCTTTCACCATAAAGGTAATGCCTCCAAATCTTTAATGCAAAGATTACCGCAGCCAACTCCAAATCATGTGTTGGGTAATTTTGCTCATGGATTTTCAACTGTCGTGAGGCATAAGCTATCACCATATCATTTTGCATAAGAACACACCCAAATCCCTTCTTGGATGCATCACTGTAGATCACAAACCTTTCTCCACTACAAGGCAGTGTGAGCACAGGTTCACTGGATAACCTTCTTTTCAACTCCTTGAAATTCTCATCACATTCCTCTGTCCAGACAAACTTAACTCCTTTCTGAGTCAACTTGGTGAGTGGATTAGATAATCGTGAAAAATCTTTTACAAAACGTCGATAATAACCAGCCAAACCAAGAAAACTTCGGATCTCAGTTACTGTTGTTGGTCTTGACCATCTTTCGATAACCTCTGTTTTTGCTGGATCCACAGATATCCCCTCTTTTGAGATTATATGACCCAAAAATGCAACTTTTTGAAGCCAAAATTCACACTTGGTAAATTTGGCATAAAGCTTCTCTTTTCTCAGGGTCTTCAATATAATTCTCAAGTGATCTTCATGATCTTCCTTGCTCTTTGAATAGACAAGAATATCGTCTATAAAGACTACCACAAATTGATCAAGATAGTCTCTAAAGACTCTATTCATTAGATCCATGAAGATAGCAGGGGCATTAGTAAGACCAAATGGAATCACTATAAATTCATAGTGTCCATACCTTGTACGGAAAGCCGTCTTTGGTATATCCTCCCTTTTGACCCTTAATTGATGATACCCTAAACGAAGATCAATCTTGGAAAAGTATTGAGCTCCGCGTAGTTGGTCAAATAAGTCATCAATGCGTGGGAGAGGATATTTGTTCTTGATAGTGATCTTGTTAAGTTCTCGATAATCAATGCAGAGTCTCATTGATCCATCTTTCTTCTTAACAAATAGAACAGGTGCTCCCCAAGGTGACGCACTAGGGCGTATGAATCCCTTATCAAGATTCTCTTGGAGTTGCTTCTTCAATTCCTGCAACTCAATTGGGGCCATTCTATAAGGTGTCTTTGAAATAGGCAAAGCACCCGGTACGAGTTTTATTGAAAACTCAACTTCACGATTTGGTGGAAGACCCGGTAATTCCTCCGGAAAGACATCATCAAACTCCCATACAATGGGCATATTCTTAATCGTGAGTTTCTCACCAACTATTTGAGATAAATAACCTTCATTTAGTGGAATCAATACCCATATGATGGAAGAAATTTCCACTGGAAGGTTATGTTCATCCTTGCATTGATAGACGATCGTAGATTGATCTGGAATATGAAATGTGACTTCCCTTCTTTGGAAATCGATATGAGCTCCATGTAGAGAAAGCCAATCCATGCCAAGAATCACATCAAATTCCACTAAAGGAAGGATCACAAGATTTGCAGGAAGCACTTTCCCACAAACTTCGATCGGAGAAGAATTATAAACTTTTGATGCGATTGATGTGCCATTAGGGGTTGTCACAGCTAACTCAACATCTAATTGTTGAGGTAATAAGGTGATACCCTTAGAAAAGTCTTCAGAAATAAAAGAGTGGGTGGATCTAGAATCAAATAAAACATTTGCTACTTTAGAGTGGATGGTAAGTGTACCTTTCACCACATCGTTATCGTACTCCACATCGCTGATAGAAATTGCATGTGACTTTCCTTTGGCTTTAGCCTTAAGAGTTTGTTGACGTCGACCATCATCATCAACCCTTGGATTTGGGCATTGATTGGCATAATGCTCCATCTCCTTGCACTTGAAACATTGAAGTGTAGTAGGTTCATTCTGTGTATCCCTTCCTTTGTTTGCATCATTAGACATCTTCTTCCCATTATCACGGCATTCAAATGCCCGATGACCTTCCTTTCCACATTTAAAACATTTACTTGTCCTTTTAAGACAACTCCCTCCATGTTTCTTTCCACACTTTGAGCATAAGGGAAAGTTCATCTTCTTTTCCGTGTGCTCTTTAGATTTTTCTTTGAATTCCATCTTCCTCTTCTTATCAAACCCATGTGACTGATGGGTTACTCCAATCTCCATCTCGACTTTGAGAGCACATCGAACGATTTCCTCGTAGCTATTGAAGTCCCTTATGGCTAACGCCCTTCGAAGACTTGGTTTTAAGCCACTAAAGAATCGATCGATCTTACTCTCAGGTTGGATAATAATACCAGAAGCGTACCTTGCAAGTCTTGTAAAATTTGCTTCATAGGTACTAACAGATTCATCATCCCTTTGCTTCAGTTCAAGGAACTCTTTCTCCATCTTTGTTCGGAGAATACGAGGGAAGTACTTATTGAAAAATAAGTTCTTGAACTCGTCCCATTCCATAGACTCAATTTCATCCCTTTGCCTCGTATTCTTAACAAGATTCCACCATTGATCAGCATCTCCTTCCAAACGATACACTGCTAGGATGACTTTATCATGCTCAGAACATTGAAGAACTGAAAATATCTTTTCAGTAGTACTAATCCATTGTTCAGCAACTAATGGATCAGTAGACCCACTGAAAGAAGGTGGACGCTGCCTCATGAAGGATTCAACAGAATGTTGCTCCCTCCTTTGCTCGTTTGGAAATCCTGCATGATTCATAGCTTGAGAAAGTTGTGTGAGCATGGCTACAAGATTTTTCATTCCAGCTCCCATATCGTTTGTTTGCTCAGGGGGATAATCATTGCATTGCCCATCGCATTCCGCATTAACACGGTTCCTTCGGGTTCCATCCATTGACTAAAACCAAGAAGAATAGTGTGAGCAACACTAATTATAATAGGAAACCACATAATTCAAGAATAAAATTTTCATGCTTATGGTCTTATCCTAGGTTATTCATGGCCATTTCTAAGATTGTGTTCTATGCTTAGACTTATCCTTAGGGTTCTTACTAAGGCTTTCACATCCTAGTTTCCAAAGGTTGACTATACCTTTCCTCTGATACCAACTATAACGGTCTGGAATTACTTCCAGTGGACTATAATTGATACCTATCAGGGCACTCCATGGGCGACTACACCCCCTGGGCGGGACACACCACCATCCCCAGTGGCAGCCATTTCCTCATGAATCCCTTGGGCGGAGAGCCATGCTTCGTCCAACGCTCACATGTGAGAGTTCCCAAGGATCGGATACATTCCTACCTCCTTTGCCTCTGATACCAACTATAACGACCCATACTTTACATACATTGTTAATACTTCGAAATTGAAGCACACTTATTACAACATATGACAAAACCACAAAGGACCGTATAGGTATAGTGTCTTTAGAAACTGGGAAACATAAACAACTGGTTCATAAATCTTCTACAGTGTATCCCATTTATTTCATCATATATAGGGTCCCTTTTAGCATATTCTACTTAATATCCATCTTCCTGACCTGGGTAAAAGAAAACATAAAAGGGTGAGCTCAAATGCTCAGCAAGGGCAAATAAAGGAAATAAAAATCATATCATATCTTTTTGAAAATCAAAACCTGCAAAAGAGATCATAATATCTTAACATGGAATAAATCATAGAAGTGAAAATGAGATCCCCATAATCATAACATAAAACTTGAAACTTTGTGGCATGCACACATAATCATGGAAAATCATTTCTTGTTAGTCATGACTCACTGCCAAGACTATCTTAGTGGACAAAGTCCCTTTCTGAACCGAGTTCACTCCTTGTTTCAGTCCTGTATCACTGAACCGAAATAACCTTCCGTTCCAGCCATGTCTATCTCATGAGATATAAAATCATTACCCAATGCATTGGAGGGAGATATAGGTCCCACCCATCTTATAATGAATCCTTTCTTATGTGTGCCACATAATCATAAAACATACATCATCGCATAACACATGTAACAAAAATGGGATTCTTGAAACATCATGACATCATAAATCAATTCATATAAGATAAAGGAATTCATAAACATAATTCCATCACAACATAGTCAAATCAATGTAAAAATATGGATAGAAACAGAACCCTTTATTATCTTAGATGGAAAATAATTTTGATAAAACACTTGAATTGAATTCTTGAGGAAAATATCCTTTCTTCTTCAAAATCAATTTCTTTTCACAAAACATCATGCAATTTTAAAAGAAAGAGATTTTATTGAAAATATTCATGAAATATTTTAGAGGAAGCTTCATGAAAATAAGTCTTTATAAAACAGTAGAAATCCGTTCGTGCCGTATATGTTAAAAAAAACATTCTTCGTACTTTCATCGGAAAAGTCAAAAAGTACCTCGTATGACAAAAGATTCCTTTCATAGATATTACTAAAAACTCACCGAAGGGTAAAAATGGATTTAAACAATTGTAGGTGGATGTAAATAATATTACATATTGATGAAACATGGATGTGGATGATAAAATACACCCCAGTAAATACTTATGAATAAACAATCTCAGATAAAAATGAGATTGTGATATTTCCCTTACCTTAGGTCCGATTTGCTTTGTTCGTGTCCGAAGCACCTGTATAATGGTTTAAATAATGTTATTGACTTATTCCAGAATCATACATATTGATATGATATCATATATGGTCATATTATTAGCTTCTTGTTAGTAATATTTCATTGTTACTTGTTACTCGGGTCTTTATAACTTTTTGTTCTTATGCGTGTTTTGTCGAATAAATTCTTATTCTTATCTTTAGGTTATAGATAATTCATTTCCAGAAAGGTATTAGTGTAGTATATACCATATTCATTCATTAAATTCATTTATATAATCATTATGAAATGAAGATCATGTAGAACGAGTCGCATCACATCGTGGAGACGGTATTCCGTACGTACGCACGAGTGATGATATCGTTCCTATGATTGTGGAATTGTATTGGAGTATATATATATTATTTCAGTATCAATATTACTTCATAATAATCATATATAGTTACTCATTACACCATTATACCCATCCTTGTAAGGTGATGGTGGAACATAGATTACACCACGGCGTGGAGACGGTATTCCGTACGTACGCACGCGCGGTGATTTCATTTTTCCGTAGGATGTATAGAAGGTGAATTAGGGTTGTTTCATATTTATAATAACATATCAGTATGTAAGTAATACTGATGTTATTACTTTATCATGAAACAACTAAAGAATAAGAAGTTGAAGAAGAAATAAATTGAAAAGATCGGTAATGGATATTACCTCTTCTTTGGAACGCCTCTTTGAATCCCCCACTTAAGGAACTAAGATTGGTCTTTGGAGAAGACCAGGACCTCTAGGATTATTCTATGGAAGTGGAGAGTAGAAAATGGCAGGGGTTGGCCGAGCTTGAGTGCTCAAATTGGTTTGAGGAGGAGGGGGAGGAGGTGCCCTTTTATAAGGGAGGAGAGGGGCACCTTAGGAATATCTCAAAATATTATTTTATATTAAAGTCAAAATCGGTTTAAAATGGTTCCAAAGGGTCTTATTTCTAAGCTAAAGTGGGGAAGGGTCGAAATCCTATCAACCAATAGGACTTAGACAAGTTTAGGGTATTATTTTAACCTTATCAATTAGATTTAACTCTAAGTTAATTAATTTAACTTTTACCGTGTCTTTTTGTTTTCTTTCACTATATGGTTAATACACTTACTATAACATGCCCAACGAACCCCAAATTGTTTATTATTAGTATATATATCTTTATCTAAGTCATTTGGCCGAACCTTAGATTTTTAGGAATAAAATAACAATTAATAATATAATATTTGATTTAAAAACCATTTTGTGTCAATTTTGACACTATTTGATATATGATTTTTTTGAAAGTCATAACAGAATTATATGTTCAAACCAAGTTGATTAAATCAACACTAATATATCATAGTAACCTAGAAAATTATTGTAATTCATAAAAAGTCTTAAATTACATTTATTTTGGTATTTATATTATCAATTATGTCAATATTTCATTAATAAGATAATTACTGCATCATCTTTGTGTCATATATAAATTAAATTATTTGATGTCTAAAAATTACAAATAAAATACCATCATGTAGAAAATATTTTTATCTTTCTAATGAATATTTACAGTCGAATTTATCTTATGTATAACCCCATATTAAAAAATTATTTACTTATTAAACTTTGATTTTAACTATTTTAACCCTTCTTTAAATAAATTAATAATAAATGTCCTAATCTAATCCAAGTGGGCCTAAATGGTCATATTTTATTCCTAAGTTTGTTTTTGGTCGAATTACACTTGTCCAATAGAATTAGGACATGTGTTAGGGTAATATTGATATCATATTTACCCTTTGTTACCCTATTTACTATTAACCGCGGTAAAAATAGTAAAAAGTTACTATTCACCAAAAAATTATTTTCATCTCATTGAACCACATTTTAGTCCTTGATATTAACTGTGTCTCTCGGATATTTGAAATTCCATTCACAGAAGCGGTAAAATTATGTTTTATGCAAAATTCAGTTTTTAACCTACCACTTAGTGGTTTCACTATTCATCAAAAATTGAAAGTTTTCAGAAAAATACCAAAATTTCACCCTAGGCTAATTTAGATATTCTGAGTCCAAAAATGAAGTCCATTTTGAAAAATAAAATTTATAAAATTTTTAAAAAGTGGTTATTACTATTCATAACGGCTAGTTTTAATAGCATATTGTTGTTTAGTGAAACTCGGTATTGCGTACGACGCAAGCTATCGAGGAAGGTCGTGATTGCGTGCAAAGCAAGCCAAGCAAGTGTTGTGTAGAAAAAGATTCCTTTGATGGTTTATATAACATAAAAGTCTCGGGTGTTACAATTATGTTGTTACTACAGTTGAAGTGGAAAAATTAATGTATTGGTGCTTTTGGACTCGAGGATTATATTCTGGTTATAAGAATAATGTGATATATATATAAGGATTGTACTGTAGTAGTTGTTGTTTCATTAGGGTTTTAATATGATGAAGGTAATAATATTTTTAGTATGCGACAATAAGAGAAACTTTAATTTGTTTGTGGAATCTGATGTTACAATTGATTTCAGAGTTTAGAGACCTTTTAGAGAAAGTTTGGACAGAGGTATTTTGGATAACTATAAAGGATAGAATGGATTAAGTTGATCTTTGGATATTATTGTTTATGGTTAAAACATTTCTGAAGATTATTTTTGGAATATTATAATACTATAGTTTTAGGAAAAGGAAAACCTGCAAGGTGTGGGATAACCCATTGCGTCAGACAAAGCTACAGGAATCGAACCCACAACCATAGTGTGACATGCCTTTATTACCTACCACTAGCCTACAGGAAGTCCCTGGTTATTAAAAAATAGTTTTCCTAATCTAAATGATAACTGGTAATATTTGGAAACTTATACAATTAGGATAAATAGAATATTTTTGAGTTCTGTTACCATTTGGAGTGAAAGATGGGTTCGTGGTAAAAATTTATTAAACAATGAAATCCTACATAACAAGTAAGTATATTTCCTTACATTCTTATTAAATCTCTTAAATAAATTCCTCAACTTTATGAAAGGTATCTTAATACAAAAATGTTGTTGGTTAACTTTTCCAACTGGGGATTCAATGACCGTTTAACCAATCACAAGTTTGCGATTTTCTTGTGGTTAACTTTCTCCTAATCCTGTTTTCTACAACTCTTCATCAGACCTTGATGGTGTTTTCCCTCCATATCCATATTTTCATATAATCCTAGTATGGTCTATCTTGGGTGACCTTTTTACCTCTCTTTCTATATTTTAATGTTATATTTTTATTAACCCTATTTCCGATGTGGGTTTTCCACAAAGGTATTTTCTATTTTCAATCATTTATTTTCAAAGAAAAATTTCCAATTGCAAGGACACAATTTATTGAAGGAGGGGAGAATTTAACACCCCGATCTTCCACAATACTCTTCTGTTTCAATAATGCAATAGCTTGCATTGTACGCAAGTTCGAGATTCGAACACACCGCGACCAATCAAAATAACCATTATGAATAGTAATACCCACTTTTTGAAATTATGTATATTTTATATTTCAAAATGGACTTCATTTGTTGATTTGGTATATTGAAATTATCCTATGTTGAATTTTTGATATTTTTCTGAGAACTTCCAATTTTTTATGAATAGTAAAAAATACTTAAAAACAATTTTTTTAATCAAAATAAATTATAGTGATAAATTTTAATATTGAGTGGTTTTAAATTATAATTAGAATATATTTTTACCATTTTATCCAATGGTGGTCATTAGAATTAATTTCACTTTGAAATTGGACATAAACAATTGTCAATCTTTTGATATATATTGTTTCTTAAAAACATGCTATTTGTTGTGACAGCAAAAATTGATTATAAAATTAATTAATGCAACTTATATGTTTGGAATTTTGTAAAATAGACATCATTTTTGAATTCGGAATATCAATTATATCATAGGGTGAAATTTTGGCATTGTTCTGAAAAACATCAATTTTTTATGAATAGTGAAACCCCTAAGTGGTAGTTAAAAAATAGATTTTTTGTTTAAATGAAACATTACCACTTCTGTTATTTGATTTTCAAAAATCTGACATAAAATTTTTTCATTATGAAGTAAAATGTGGTTCAATGGGATTAAAATAATTTTTCTTTGAATATTAATTTTTAAGTTTAATTAATCGCGATTAAAGGTAATTAGTGAAATTTAAGGTAAAAATGATATTATAAAAATATAAAAATACCCTTACACTTGTCTTACCCTTATTGTATGAGTCATGTCCGACCAAGAAAATCCATCTGTCAACTTGGGGACCCTATGGAGCCACATGGGTATGAAAATGACATTAATAAATTTTTATTTGAAGTAAAAATAAAATTGTCACAAACATGTGTTGTTTTAATAAAACAATTATTACATGGGGTTATATAAGTTAAGATTTTGACTATAAATATTCACTGGGAATCTAAAAAAATTTCCTACGGCATGATGTTTTTTTATAATTTTTAGACATTAAATAAATTAAATTATTTATGACACATTGATGATGCAGCAATTACCTCATTAATTAATGATTTAAATAAAATGAAAAGATAATTTAAAATATAAGGCTTACACTTGTCAAAAACCTATTGGATGAGTATATTTGAAACCCTTATCACCTTAACCTCTAAATATATCATTGTGGGACCTTTATAATCCGAAAAAGATTTCATAATAATGTAACATTTCAATCATTCCAAGAGTTCCCTTTCTCTCCTCTTATAAAAGGCCCCCAACACTACAACTTTATTCACGCCTTAAAAGCCATTTGGCTCGGCCAAACTCTTCCAAAATACTCTCTCAACTTCCCTCCCTTACTCCTATAAGCCTCAATTTGGGCAGAAGTCTTCCCAAGGAAGCCTTTGGCTCAAATCAAAAAGAGTTACCCGATTTTATGGTAATGTCTTCTCTTATGTTGTTTTGTTTGATTTTGCTTCTCCAACCCCCTAAACCCTTTTTATTCATTTATTTTGTAACAACACTAGTATCTTCAATATAATAGGTTTTTTTCATGAGAATGATTTTATTTACACTTACACACACCTTCGTCAAATGGTTAAAGAACATACTGTTTCTGTGGGTGGCGAATTACTGCCTCATGAAACGATGATTGTTCAATATTCTTTTAACACCTCTCATGGTGGACATAATGATGAAAATATTTTTTTATTTGATATATATTAAGTTTATGTTTTCCTTATGCTTATGTATTTTTCATTTATGGCATACCTTTATGATTTCCATTATGGTTAAACGCGATAATTTCATTTTAGGAAGTGCGGACTACCGCCCCCTCAAAGTGATTTGAATCGTTAATTCCATATGTGGGATGTATAAAGGTTGGTGTAAATGATATTATATATGATATTATACTGGAATTATAATATACCTTTATATCATAATTATTTCATTCCATTAAATATGAAATAGAAATGAAAGTAGCGTTCATCCGTACGTACGGCTTACCGTCTCCATGAACGGTACATTTCATTTCTTACCTCTAAATGTTATGTAATATTATAAAGGAAAGTATATAATGGTTATATATGATATATATGATATCTACATCATGAATATAATTCTGGATATAATGGATATTTTACCACATGTACAACTTCTAATTATAAGAAGTTTATTTTTGACTCAAGTACCAAAGATCGACAAAATGACCGTTATTAACATAAATAATTACATAATGTAAATTACATGGTAATAATTGATATAAAAGGAATAATAAACATGAGAAAGGTTCTACATAAATTATAAATTAACTCTAGTTTATTATTCAGGAGGTTAAAGAATAGCTGAATCAAGTCGGACACGAGGTAAGGGAACTTCTTAACCCAATTTCTATTCATTGGGTTAATCACTTATTTTCAAATTATGTCATGATATTATTATGTCCTATCTTGTATTTATACTTTCTTTATGTGTACATATAGTGAATACACATAATAGATCTATTTTATTTAAAAAGGATCTTTTTAATGGACTTCGTCTCAATCTCCATTCATTGAGGCATATTTTGTTTTATACACAAATTTATTTTATACGGTGTATAAACACCTTTGAATTTTATGTTTATTCAAAATGAATCTTTTTATACGAAGAGTTTTACTAAAAGACAAAAAGGAATGTTTTTCTTGCCGTACGTATGCGGCGACAACGACTTCTCCGCTGCCGTGACCATTATTTGATTTTCGTCTTTCTCTACAAGACATACCTTTTTTTTAAATGAAAAATAAATACAAAGGTTTAATTTTCTTTTATTTTTCTTTTGAAAATGGTTTTGATAATGTTTTTATTATATCAGTGTGTTGTATTGATATCATGTGATTGAAATGTGGAAATTTTATGTTTCCTTTATGCATGTTTTATGTTATATGATTATGTTATGGTTTATGATATGTTTAAACTTGTTCATATCAGGAATGAATTGGATTTAATAAGTGAAGGGTGGAGCCTGCTATAGCTCTTCGATGCATCGGTAGGTCTCATGAGACAAACTAGTGTCTCGGCATGAGTCCTTGACAAAATCTTATTTGTAGTCTTGGCACGAGGCCTTGGCTACGTGGTTTTGATTATCTGGAATTATGCATTCCATCATTATGAAAGTGGTTATTGATATTGCATGTGATTATTCGACTAGTAGAATATCCATGTGAGTAACTAAATAGAATTATTTCATTTTACTTTTTCCATATTATGCTAAAGTTTAAGTTTAAAAGGATTTTTTTTAGTTATACATTGCCTTATATGTTTATGTTTATTTATGAAAACTTTCGCTATATTGTTATCCTTGCTGAGCATCTGAGATAACCCCTTCAAATGTTTTAATTTTTCCAGGATGTGAAGAAGTATATTAAGAATGACCTTCAGGGATAGTATGAGGGGATATGAAGACAATATGTTGTTGTAGTTTTGTTTTAATTTATGATTTAATGTAAGGCTTATGAATGTAACTAGTGTTTCCAAGGCTACTAAACTAATCGGTCTTTAGAGACTTGATCTTTTGTGATCATGCTGATGTTACGCAATAATGCACCGACTCTGGGTAACTGGGGTTGGGGCGTTATAGTTGGTATCAGAGGCAGTTTAGTACTATCCTTGGAATCTAGATTTAGAAAAAATCTTACTAGAGCACATACCCATAAGATAGACATTGAGGATTAGTATAGAAGAACTTCCTAGAATTTTGTTGTTGTAGATATTTTGTGGGTTTTCTAAGCAATACATCCCTGTCTGGATACGAGCAGGTAGAGGTGGCTCTGGAACATATTTACCTAGGGGTAAAACCCGAAAAAACATCTTTGAGCTAGTCTCTAACGGGAACTGGTGCACGATAACGGACCTTGCTGCACTCTTGGTTACGACACTCCCAGGGGATATGCATAGGATTATTCTCATTTTCTTTACAAACCATTATGAAGGGATTGTGAGTGTATAATTCCTTAATGGAAACATTTTTATGTTTATGGATTATATCCATAAGTGGTTTAATTTATGTTAAGTGTTTTTTAAGTTTGTTATTGTGTATATCGATTCATAAACTAATCTAGTTTATGACATTGTTTATAAATGGCGCCTAGTGGAAGGAATGAAAACCGTATCAATACACGCACTCCATGTAGGGATTTCCCTCCTGCTTATGATAATTATAATGGAGTTGGTGATACAACTGGTGCTGATCAGCTTATCACCATACTGGGACAACTCAGTTAGGTTATGAATAATAACCTTACTCGTATGGAGCACCCTGATCCACAATGTGGAAGATCAATGTTATACCGCTTCATGAGGAAACAACTGCCAACATTTAATGGGGGTAAAAATACATTAGCAGCTGAGCAATGGATAAACTCCTTAGAGAAAATATTCCATGCCTTGCAGAGTAGCAAAAGGGAGATGGTTGTCATGGCAGTTTACCAGCTCACTGGAGATGCCGATCAATGGTGGTCGCTGATTCAAAACACGAAAGAATATGAAGAAGTATCTAATATGGAATGGAGGGAGTTCAAAGATATTTTCTTAGAAAAATACTTCCCTCGTGACCATAAATAAGATATGGAAAGGAAATTTATGAGTCTGAGGAAGAAGAAGGATGAAAATGTCGCAAAGTATGAGGCTAACATTACAAGGGTAGCGAGGCATGCTGCAGATTATATACATAACCCAAGAAGTAAGATCGATCGTTTCATTGATAGGTTAAAACCGTTTCTCCATCGAGCATTAGTATCACAATCTTTCCCAACGTACAAAGATATAGTCGTGTGTTCTATCAAGACAGAAAATGAATTCTCTAAATCTTATGACAATAAAGTAAATCAAGAGAAGAAGAGAATGGTGGAACAAGATACAGATAAAGGGAAAAAGGGAAAGAAGGATTTTCCATTATGCGATAATTGTGGGAAAAATCACTCTGGTACTTGCATAAAAGGAATGGGAGTTTGTTATAAATGTGGAGAAAAAGGTCACCAGGCTCGTGATTGCAAGGGAACGAAAGAGGTTGTCAATATTGAATGCTATAATTGTAGGGAAATGGGGCATTATGCAAATGAATGTCCTAAGAGTCAGGGAAACTTACATTAGAAAAGGCCAAGGGATCAAGGACAATCTTATATTGTTACTGCAGTTGAAGTGGAATAATTAATGTATTGGTGCTTTTGGACTCAAGTATTATATTCTAGTTATAAGAATAATGTGATATATATATATAAGGATTGTACTGCATTAGTTGTTGTTTCATTAAGGTTTTAATATGATGAAGGTAATCATATTTTTATTATGTGAAAATATGAGAAACTTTAATTTGTTTGGGGAATATGATATTACAATTGATTTCGGAACTTAGAGACCTTTTAGAGAATGTCTGGAAAGAGGTATTTTGGATAACTATAAAGGTTGGAATGGATTAAGATGATCTTTGGATTGTATTGTTTAAGGTTAAAACATTTCTGAATATTATTTTTGGAATATTTTAATACTATAGTTTTAGGAAAAGGACAACCTACAGGGTGGGGGATAACCTGTCACGTCGGACAAAGATACAAGAATCGAACCCACAACCATAGTGTGGCAGGCCTTTATATACGTAACCCATGACACGCTTCTGTTTCAATAATGCAACAGTTTGCATTATACGCAAGCTCGAGATTCGAACGCACCGCGACCAATCAAAATATCCATTATGAATAGTAATACACACTTTTTGAAATTATATATATTATATATTTCAAAATGGACTTCATTTGTGGATTCAGAATGTCGAATTATCCTATGTTGAATTTTTGGTATTTTTCTGAGAACTTCCAATTTTTTATGAATAGTGAAAAATACTTAAAAACAAATTTTTTAATAAAAATAAACTGTAGTGATAAATTATAATATAAAGTGGGTTTAAAGTATAATTAGAATATATTTTTACCATTTTATCCAATGGTGGTCATTATAATTAATTTCACTTTGAAATTGGACAAAAACAATTGTCAATATTTTGATATATATTGTTTCTTAAAAACACGCTATTTGTTGTGACAGCGGGAATTAATTATAAAATTAATTAATTAAACTTATATGTTTATAATTTTTTAAAATAGACAACATTTTTGAATTCGGAATATCAATTATATCTTAGCATGAAATTTTGGCATTGTTCTGAAAAACTTCAATTATTGATGAATAGTGAAACCACTAAGTGGTAGTTAAAATACTGATTTTTTGTTTAAATGAAACATTACCACTTCTGTGATTTGATTTTTAAAAATCCAACATACAATGTTGTCATTAGGAATTAAAATGTTGTTCAATGGGATTAAAATACTTTTTTGGTGAATAGTAAATTTTAAGTTTAATTAATCGCCATTAAAGGTAATAAGTGAAATTTAAGGTAAAAATGATATTATAAAAATATGAAAATACCCTTAAACTTGTCCTACCCTTATTGGATGAGTCATGTCCGACCAATACAATCCATGGGTCAACATGGGGACCCTATGGAGCCACATGGGTAAGAAAAGGACATTAATATATTTTTATTTAAAGTATAAATAAATTTGTCACAAACATGTGTTGTTTTATTAAAACAATTATTACATTGAGTTATATAAGTTACCTTTTTACTATAAATATTCATTGGAAATATAAAAATATTTCCTTCATCTTGATTTTTTTTCATAATTTTTAGACATTAAATAAATTAAATTTTTTATGACACATTGATGATGCAGCAATTACCTCATTAATTAATGATTTAAATAAAATGAAATGATAATGTAAAATATTAGGCTTACACTTCTCAAAAACCTATTTGATGATCATATTTCGAACCCTTATCACCTTATCGTCGAAACATATCATTTTGGGACCTTTATAATCCGAAAATCATTTCATAATAATGTAGCATTTCAATCTTTCCAAGAGTGCCCCTCCTCTCCTCTTATAAAAGCCCCCCCCCCCCACTACCACCTTATTCCCACCTTCAAAGAAATTTTGCTCAGCCAAACCCTTCCCCAATATTCTCTGAACTTCCCTCTCTTACTTCTAGAAGCCTCACTTTGGGAATAAGTCTTCCCAAGGAAGCCTTTGGCTCAAATCAAAAAGAGTTACCCAATTTTAAGGTAATGTCTTCTCTTATGTTATTTTGTTTGATTTTGCTTCTGCAACCCCCTAAACACTTTTTATTCTTTTATTTGTAACAAAAACATTATCTTCAATATACTAGTATGGTTTCATGAGAAGGATTTTATTTACACTTACACACACCTTCGTCAAATGGTTAAAGAACATACTGTTTCTGTTGGTGGTGAATTACTGCCTCACGAAACGATGATTGTTCAATCTTCTTTTAACACCTCTCATGGTAGACATTATGATGAAACTATTTTTTATATATAATATATATTAAGTTTATATTTTCCTTATGGTTATGTATTTTTCATTTATGGAATACCTTTATGATTTCCATTATGGGTAAATGCAATATTTTCATTTTAGGAAGTGCGGACTACCGCCCCCTCAAAGTGATTTGAATCATTAATTCCATATGTGGGATGTATAAAGGATGGAGTAAATGATACTATATATGATATTATACTGTAATTATAATATACTTTATATCATTATGATTTCATTCCATTAAATACGAAATAGAAATGAAAGTAGCATTCATGCGTACGTACGACTTACCGTCTCCATAAACGGTGCATTTCATTTCATACCTCTATATGATATGTAATATTATAAAGGAAAGTATATACTAGATATATATGATATATATGATATCTACATCATGAATATAATTCTTTATATAATGGATATTTTACCACATGTACAACTTTTAATTATAAGAAGTTTATTTTTGACTCAAGTACCAAAGATCGACAAAACGGCCGTTATTTACATAAATAATTACATAATGTTAATAACATGGTAATAAGTGATATAAAAGGAATAATAAAATTCGAAAAGTTTCTTATGAAATTATAAATTAACTCTAGTTTGTTATTCATGAGGTTAAAGAACGGTCGAGTCAAGTCGGAAACGATATAAGGGAACTTCTTAACCCAATTTCTATTCTTTGGGTTAATCTCTTATTTTCAAATTATGTCATGATATTATTATGTCATATCTTTTATTTATACTTTCTTTATGTGTACATATATTGAATACACATAATAGATATATTTTATTTAAAAAATTTCTTTGTAAGGGACTTCGTCTCAATCTCCATTCATTGAGGCATATTTGGTTTTATACACTAATTTCTTTTATACAGTGTATAAACCCCTTTGATTTTACATTTATTCAAAAGAAATCTTTTTATACGAAGTGTTTTACTAAAAGAAAAAAAGTAATGTTTTTCTTGTCGTACGTATGCGGCAACAACAACTTCTTTGCCGCTGTGACCATTATTTTAGTTTCGTCTTCCTCTACAAGTCATAACTTTTTTTAAATGAAAAATAAATACAAAGTTTTAATTTTATTTTATTTTTCTATTGAAAATGGTTTTGATAATGTTTTTATTATATCAATGTGTTTTATTGATATCTTGTGATTTAAATGTGGAAATTTTATGTCTCCTTTATGCATGTATTATGTTATTTGATTAGGTTATGGTTTATGATATTTTTAAACATGTTCATATGAGGAATGAATTGGAATTAATAAGTGACGGGTGGAGCCCGCTATAGCTCCTCGATGCATCGGCATGTCTCGTGAGACAAACTAGTGTCTTAGCATGAGGCCTTGAAAAAATATTATTTGTAGTCTTGGCACGAGGCCTTGGATACATGGTTATGATAATCTGGCATTATGCATTCCATCATTATGAAAGTGGTTATTGATATTGCATGTGATTATTTGACTAGTAGAATAATCATGTAAGTAAATGGCATTATTTTATTTTAATTTTTCCATATTTTTCTAAACTTCAAGTTTAAAAGGCTTTTGTTTTAGTTATACATTGCCTTATATGTTTATGTTTATTTATGAAAGCATCCGCTATATTGTTATCATTACTGAGCATCTGAGCTCACCCCTTCCAATGTTTTAATTTTTCTAAGATGTGAAGAAGTTTATTAAGAATGACCTGTAGGGATAGTATGAGGGGATACGAAGACAAGAATTTTTTGTAGTTTTGTTTTACTTTATGATTTAATGTAAGGATTACGAATTTATCCAGTGTTTCCAAGGCTACTAAACTAATCGGTCTTTCGAGACATGACCTTTTGTGATGATGCCAATGTTACACTATAATGCACCGACTCGGGGTAACTGGGGTTGGGGAGTTACAGTTATAGAATAAATTTTAAATAAATCTATATTTATTATATGCGATGTTTTAATTTTTATGAAGAAATTTGGGACTTGAGGCAAGGGAATTTCTCCTCACTTTTATTTTTGTGGGACACATTCCATGTTAACTGTTTTTTTATTTTATGTAGTGTATATACTTATACTGAATATTTATTTATTTTTCATATGAAAATAATTTTGGATATAAATATCCATCTATGTTCATATCTTACATAATAATTATGATTCAAAATTTACCAAAGTGTAAAGGGTTTTACATTTCAAATTAATTTAAATTGGGATTTTTTATGATTAAATTTTAATATAACGAAATTATATGATTATTTTCTAATAAAACCTTTTATTTTTATTCTACATTTGTTATTTTTTCAGTATACTTGTTTCCCATCAGTTTTCCTCACATTAAGGCTCAATATACTAAAATAATATTTTAATGGAAACACCAACTTTATTTTTCTCTTCAATCGAAAATATTTTTTCTTGAATTTCCATTTTTTAATAAAATGTTTTGAAAAAATAATTTAATATTATTTTATTACCTTTTTAGATAATTTTCCACCAATTTTTAATTTTTTACTCAATTTTTTAATAGTAATATTCTATTTATTTTTTAATAGAGGTAGTTTTTTAATTTTTTAAAAAAATGTGAATGGAATGATTTATTTTAACTAATTTGACATGAACAAAATTTAGAACCATCATCAAAAAAATTGATTTGAATAATACATTATAGGTTTCTGAGGTTTTTTAATGAATATTACATCCTTAATATTTGGTAGAAATTCTATTTTAAAAAAAGTATTTCAAACTGAAAAGTATATTATCCTAAGGAAATATTCCATTGATTATTTTAAAGGAATGTTCATCTATGATAACATCCTTATGACATTTATTTTGATTTATTGGGGATATAATCCAATGATACAATCCATATAATTTATCTAGATAGATTATTATTATAGTGATTATATATTTACAACACCTGTTTATTTTTCATGGGTTATTCTATGATGAATTGATGAAATGTTTATGAAAATTTTTTCTCATTGCATCAGTTATGATGTGAGGATATGATGGATTCATTCTGATCTTGTGGAATTTATATATATGTATATTTATAATTATGTGATGGGTGGATATGGAATTACATATCCCTCCAATATATTTGGAAAAACATTATACTAAATGAGAAAATTATGGGAATCAAGTTCATGTTCTTGGTCCACTATGAGAAACTATTAGATGTGTTTGATCCTCCGAGGGAAACAAGTCAATGTTATTTATACACTATAAGAAATAGTTGTTGAGTCCCAATCTATTATAATTATAGTGTCTTTGTATTAATCATTTAAATATTAAATGTTTTATCTACCTATAACAGTGGCACACTTTTATAACAAGAACATGTAGTTCATGAATAATTTATGATCGGTCCTCGCTCTTAAGATTCATGTGTTTTTAAATGATAAAGGATTATCTCATAATTTATATTGATTATCCAAAAAAATATTGGGTATGTACTATGTAATTTATTTTCATGATCTTTTATCATTATACTTATGTTATGGTTTTATGTATACATATATTAATGTCGCTCATGTTTGACCTTACAGAGCATCTGAGCACTCTGTTTATTATATTTTCATTCCCCATGTTATATAGAAATATTTTGATTTGTATTTATATAATTGGTATTGAATGAAAAGTTATTTTTGGGATGTGTTTAATATATTTCATAAAATAATAATATTGTTCATCTAGTCTCCAAATACACTAAACCTTTATGGTCCTTGAGAATTTATTTTTTAAATGTATTGAATGTTCATCCAAAAATATGTAATATTTATATACAAACGTCATGGGATAGTGTACTATTCATGTTTCAATGGATCAATAGTGTAAAATATTTTATTTCAGGACATTATAAATTTATAACTCATCTCAACTGCCTATTTGAAGAAAAAATTGACTATTTCGATATACTAAAAGACATTTTACAATTTTAAATTATTATTGAGGGATGTTTTTATCTTTGGTATTTAATTTTCATAAATAAAATGAAAATTTATCTCATTAAGTAATTATCACCATCTACATTTAAATTTCTAATTAATTTTATAATATCAAATTTTTACAATTGTTAAAAGATAATTTTAAAATTAGTACACTTAATCGTGTATAAACAATTTTTATAAAAATGAAGTTGTTCATCTTTAATTTCATTTACAAGATAATATAATCATTATTATTTATGTAAATAAATTAATTTTATTATTATTACCCTAATGAATGTAATGATGCTATCAAGGAATGGTGAAACTCATTATCTCCATGAAAATACTTTTTAAAAATAGATGGCCATTGAAAATTTCAAATAAAATAACCCTTTTATTTACCTCTACATATTTTTTAGATAGTATTTATGAGCCAAAATAATATATTAATATTCATAATTTAATTTTTAATATAAATATATTATTAATTAATTTTTTTAATATTAATATATTCATACCTAGTTATAAAATGATAAATATTATAATTACCTCAAAAAATTTATTTTCATTATATAAATTTAGACTTTTTTGGAAAAAAATTGAAATCCATACTAAGTATATTTTAGTCATATAATTTCAAAAATTAATTTAATTTTATCAAGTACAAAATTTGAAACATGTAAATTATATTTTTAAAAAAATAAATTGTGGTATAAAAAAACTGCCTTTTATTGAATATAATTTCTTTCAATATTAACTCTTATTAATTATATATAAGCTAAAGGAAATAACTTTTAATGGGTTTCTATCATAGTGTTTATTATAAATTTACTAATAATTTCCAACTTTTTTTTGTTTTTTACACATTATCTAGTCTGTAATATGAGTTATAGAACACAATATTTATTGAATGAATAAAAATCCAAGACATTACTTTATACACAAATTTAAAAAAATTCTTCATGTATTTTTTTTAAATGAAGAAATAAAAATGAGGGTAAATTTCCCACATTATATCCTCGTCATAAAAATTACCCATCCAAAACTAATTATTTTTTCATAAAAAATTATCTTAATGAGTTTTCTTGTTATACGACACGTTATCTTTTCAATACAAGGTTGTCATGAATTTTTCTTCAAGTGAGAATTCATATTCTATGTAAATAGCTTATATGTCTTGTATTTGTGACGAATTAGGTCTGTACTTCTTAAAAAAGGATATATAGAAGAAATAGTTAACATAGTATAGTTGATGATGGAGTGTATAGTAATAGGTTATGACTTTTACATGATCAAGGATCTTGAATGAAACAAATTGCCTAGGTCTCAATTTTTTCTTCCAAAATATAATGAACCATTTCCATGGAGATAATTTGAGAAATACCTTATCACCAATTTGAGACTCTATAACTCGTCGAAGAATATCTAAATAACTTTTTTTATCATGTTTCACTTTAATATTCCACTAAATGGTTTAAACCTTCACTATCATTCCATGGAAAAGGTACTGACCTATCAAATTTCCCTCTCCATATTCATCCCAACATGTTGTGTCCCTACATATATTCCATAAAAGAGCCTCATATGGTTTCATATAAATTATGAAGGTGGAACTGGTATAATATGATAACTATAGAATGGGTAGGTTTTATCCCAATATCCTTGTAATTTCATTGAGAAATATATCATTATATCCTCTAGAGTTTAAATTTTCCTTTGAGACATACCATATAAATGAAGATGATATAAAATGATGAATCATTGATATGCCTCCAATGATTTCTGACTACTTTTTTAAAACCATGAAGTAAACATCGATTCCCAGTCAGATACAATTGATAAAGATACTCCATACTACCATAACAATTCCCTTATATATATTGTGGTGAGTTATTGAAGGGAGAAATATTCTTCAATAATAATAAAATTTCATAACTTTATAACAATATCAACTACAACCCTTTTGAAATTTTGACCTTTATAAGTATTGTGGTGTCCTATGTTGTTGTCCATGGAGATGTTTTATCATTTCCATACAAGCTAATGTAATAGTTTAATTATCCAATTAGGATTTTTTTATTCCTCTTTAACATTTTTTCCTTTCCAATTTGATATATATACTCTTTGATATCCCTCTTCATGTTAACCCACTAAAATATTTTCTTTATATCTTAATACAACTTTTTTCCTCCATGATAGATGTTGGAGAATGATCTATGTGTATCATCAAAAATATCCTTATTTAGTTCCATTATAGATGGGATATATATATATAGAAACCAAACCATATAACTCAATATTTATCGATGTTAAACCCTGTATTAATAGTATCATTTTTATATATCTATACATCATCTTTCTTGTCTTTTTTATTTTCACAAAAATGGACGGATGAGAAGTAACTTGGGTAAGACATTATTTATATCCTCTCATTATAACATCATGATTTATCGTCTTAATATCCATTAGTATTGTGTAATTTTCAATAATCATCATGGATATAGTAGCATGGTATTTTATACATAGATCATCATCAAACATATTTGCCTTTATAGGGTGATAATGTATCAAGGAGTCAAAATAATTGATTAACTTTATAATTTTGTATGAATAATTATCTTCATATGAAATAAGATATATTCAAAGCTTTTATAATCAGTTTATATATACTAATTCTAAATATATTGGTAATTATGTTACATTTTCAATGTATATATCACAATCACTACTATCAAATCATTTATCATGTAATATTTATCATGATTTTTAATAGTTAGGTGGCATAATAAATCACTATTTCATTTTTTTAGGTGGATGCAACCAAAGTACTTTAATAGTAAATCATAGAAAATTGAAAACCCTTCACCAGAACGTGGTAATTTAATAAAATTTATTGTGAAAAATTGTTCATTAATATTCTTTAATCTTTGCTAAGATTATTTTAACAATATAATCTTGAATCCTTTTTGTGTTCACTTGGTAAATGGTTTTTATAGTTGTTATAAATTTCTCATGAAGAATTGTTGATTCCATATAACATATGAAAACAATGAATATTAGTTTCAATGGTTGGCTAAGGTTATTTCTTAATAACCTTATCCTTCAATGGATCTATATATATACACACACTTGTGGTGACATGACCCTAGAACGATACTTTTTACTACTATAATTCACATTTGTTGAGTTTATCATATTGTCTTCCCATCCTATGGGTCTTCAACATAATCCTAAATTCATCTTCATGATCTTACATACATTTTGGAATATATATAGATATCATCTATGAAGAGTACCCCAAATTTATCTAGGTAATATCAAAAGGTTTTTTTCATATAATCCATGAAGATAATTGGGCCATTGGATAGTCCAAAACATAATCAATATAAACTAATAGTATTTATACCATTCCTAGTAAACTATCTTCATAATATCATTTATTTTTACACATAGTTGAGGTTATGAAGACTATAGATCAATATTTAAGAATAATTAATATCCACTAAGTTGATAAGAAATTTCATTAATACAGGGAATATGCCATTAATTTTTAATAGTATTTTTTTGAGCTCATCATAATCAATTTAATGATGAATTGATTTATCCTTATTCATTATAAAGGGGACCGATGCAGCCCTTGATGACTCAATAGGTAGTACCGAAACCATATCAATATTCCCTTGTAATTTCTTCTCTAATTCCCCTAATTAATGGAATATATAATATAGGTAGTCTTTGATATAATAAATGACCCAAAGGTGAGTTAAATCGATAAAACAACCTCACTTTCTATGGGAAGTCCGTCCAAATCATCAAGAAATACACAAACATATTAAAAAAAGTGGTGATGTTCCAAATGTGGACTTGATCCTCATTAATATGAGCTTTGAACCCCTTTTTATAGGGTATGAAGATCCATATTATATAATTTTATTATATATGAGGATCATGATCATCCTTACATTGATACTTGATAAATTGATAATTATGGATATTAAAGGATATTTCCCTTTCTCAAAAATTGATTTTTGATTTATATAAGGAATTCAAATCCATTTGAAAAATTATGTCAAACTTAACTATAAGAAGAAAAACCAAATTAATGAGGGTGTTTGGGGGGAATTCCTCATTGGGGTGTTGTGATGTCTACACTGAAATCATGACGACAGTGGAAAACATGTCTATCCCTCCTCCACTGGAGGGGGGACCACCGAAATATTATGAGGGAGGAGAGCCTCCCAATTTATCCCCATTTTATAACCCCATCCTTATTCCCCCATTTACTTACATATCTATGTTTTTTAAAGTCATAGATATGTTCTATAGTTGCCCTAACCATTCTATCTTGACCACAAAATTCAATGAAGCATAATCCCTTTTGAATCAGACATTGATTCCTCAATTAAATCAGGGAAAACCATTAGTTGACTCATTTGATAGGTGAATTTTTAGGTCATTGGATCTAATATATGGGAAAATGGTGGGTTTTCTTGATAAAAAACATATTGATATTCTTTTTGAATTAGATGAAGTATTGACCAAATATTGTCCTCGTGCACCCAGAATCTGCAAAGGATCCTAGTTCTTCCCATTTAGATGGACTTATGATTTATATATAACGTGTGACACTCCATAAGTGGATATTTGGGTTAGTTTCCAAAATCATAGTTTACCTTTTCAAAATCCATCGATTATTAAAATGAATTATAACCTTATGGGTAGATATTTTTATTCGAATAGCTGAACTTGGTCTATTTTTCATCCAATAATTCCCTAAGTCTTTGTGGAATTTGATCTGTCGAGAATGCATTAATAAAATATCTAGACTGTTTTGGGGGAAGAGTTTCATTGAAGACATCGTGTGGTAGGTGAACATTGGTTATATTTTAATTCCTCTTGTAAGAGAATGGGGAATTAAATTGTATGATGAAGGCTTGGGTAAAGAAATATGGATAAGAATAAGAGTGTGGATATAGGAGGTTGTGGTAAGGACCTATGGTCAAGTGGTGAGGAAGATTCATCTAGACAGAGGCTAGTGGATGTTGATACTGAGAAAAATTCTGAAAAGACCCTATAGTGTGGAAAATAGTAAGTTAATACAATGATGAAAATCATTTTAAATATCTTTAGAAAGGATCTAGGAAATCCAAAAACATCCTTGAAAGATCCTTCCAGGAAATTGATTTTTCCCTAGGGGAAGGTAGTTGATGTTTCAGTTCCTCTAAATGCTCTTTAGGGGCCTCAATATGGGGATGTGTGATTTGGTAGGGTTCATAACATCCATGTGGAATAAAAAATTATTAATGATTTATTCTTGAATACTCCTACTTTTACATCATAAGCTATGTATGTGCTTTCAGGGAATGGTGTAAATGGTAGAGGTCAGGCAAAGGTTTCTAATGCACCAAGAGAGGGTGACCCTTTAAGTAGTAACGTTCTAGAGGGTGTGAGGCATTGATCAAGACAATCCCATGAAATGAGGCTGCAATTATATGCATGGATAAAATTTGGAAATATTGGATAATGTATATTCAATTTATGAGCATAAAACCACTTAGGTTAGGCCTTACATGGATGAGTAGGGGGTTCGTGGTAACAATTCTAGTGATTATTATTTTGGCCATTTTTTTGATACTGCAGATTACATATAGGATACTAGGCTTCTATGTCTGAGGAGAAATAAGTGTTAGATGGGAAACTGAAATGAATGAAATTATTACACATACATCCCACCATCAATGGAAACAATATATTCTAAAAACATAAAATTATAGTTTATGTACAATGATTCTTTTTTATTGGCCCCTAGAATTCCATTTCAAGATGAGGTATTGGACTTCGGGTCTCCTTCCCACAGAGATTATTTTCCTGTTCAGCAGTGGGAGTTTGGTTTAGTGCTTGAACATTATTTTGGGCAGTTGTTTTCTTAGAAGAATAATGGTTGAAGCTTTTTTGGTGATAAATTCTACTATATAAGAAGTTGAAAGGATGATGTGAAGACCTTTAAGGGTGAATAACAAAGATGATAATAGTACACAGATCAAATAGAAAATTATTATATTAATAAGTGGATTCTTTCATGGGTTGATCAATTAAGAGGTGGACATATGGACTTGGTAAAAACTGGCATATCATTTCGAATACCTGTTAAAAGACAATTTAGATACCTAGGTAAAAATCCTATCCTAGAAATTAGGTATGGATATTAAGTCAGGTATACTAAAGTTGTACGTCAATGGTTCTATTATGATATTTATTTTTAGAACATTATGGATTATCACTTTTAACGTAAAAGTGGTTGATAATAAAAAATATAATGCTTATTCTGGGAGAAGAACCAAATTTTTCGGATGTATCTCGCCACAAATCATGAATAGATATTATTTAAAATCCATAGTTCTATTTATAATTAAAATAATTTATTTTTTATGGACATACTGATATAAAATATTTTTGGGGGGTGAATCTATGTTATTTTCAATCATTTAATATAAAAAATGTAAAATCCTACAATAAAATATGGTATCCATTTTTCTATAGTTAATAATGATTTCTCCATTCACAACTATATTATTATGGTCCACCACTACTACTTTGATTTCATATTTCCTCTCTTTATCCCTTGGTTCACTAGGATTCAACTACATTTTCCCTTCCTTAACTCATGTGTTAGGGCATTGATTCTCATAATTTCCACGTTAATGTCATTTGAATAATTGAAGATCATTATGAGCATCATCTAGGTACATCTTCCCCTTAACAGTGTTATTTAGAATCATTCAATTACTTTTGATGTAATGATTTTGGTGCACTTCTTTTCCATACTTGTTACCATTCCCATATCTTTTTTATAAATTAACCTAGTGTTTCCTCCGACATATTTTTCATATGGGTGGTTGGACCTTCTCATCCTACTGAAACATTTCATTAGAGCAACTATGATACTCTATCATTATTTTTATTTGTACATAATCAGGGGGTTATTTATCTTCCATTTTAACATTAAATGCACACATAATATCTCTCTTATAGTTTCTAAATTCCATTATCGATAATAACTTTTAACGATTGGGTTTTAAGGTAATAAGGAATATATTAATATTTTTTCAGGTCTAGAGATAGACATTGAACTGTACCTTGTGGGTCTTTGGAAGTTTACCTCATAATATCCTGTAGAATCTTCTTTGGTTCGTTCCAATTTATGTAATTCTCATTCCATATTAGAGTAAAGAGTTAGTGGGAAATCTATAGAAAACTTTATTCCCCTAAAATCCTTGAATTTCAAGGAGTCAAATTCCTCCCTTTTCATTATATTCCTAATTATATTACACCATTGGTGAGCCTTATCTTCTAGATTATAGACATCCAAAACAACCTCATCATACTCTGAGAATTTTAGGATAGAAAATATACTTCCAACACATGATTCCCATTCTCTCAAATAAAGGTTTTTGAATTCCTCTTAATGGATAGTGGATGTTGATGTATACAAGATTAAATATAAATATACAACCTTATTAGTGAATTTTGTAGCTCTATATTATTTATGATATTAATCAAAACAAGATATGGTTTAATGAGCATTTCCATTAGGTCTTGAACTCTAGTAATCATCACATTAGTATAATCGCAACATTAACCATTGTATCTAACATTAGATTAGTTACTTATTAATATTACCATATCCATGATTTAGGAATGTTCATGGTGAGGATACTTAAATTAATAAATGTATAAAGTATAAAACTTTTATCATATAAGGAATGAGTAAAAAATAATGTCTATATATTTCTTTATCAACTCTATAAACTTCAATCTCGGATGTCCATGAATTTTTACCTACTAAATTTTCCTCAACCACACTAGTTGACATGAGAATTAAATCATTCATAATGGTTTATAATTAAAATATGAATTATCATAATCATTTCTCAGGGGAGTCTCAAATTTTGTGCATTGTAAGGACTAATTCACCATGCACCAGAATTTTTGCTATGATATTCTCAAAAAACACTTTTTGGGTTATTAACCTAAAATTAATTTATTTAAATACCACAGTCACATGTAGTATCTAGATAGGTATTTATTTATGGGAAAAAATACTAAAATGTTAACCATTACATGGGTTTCTCTCTTATATTAATCATATTATAAGGGTTCTCACGAAATATTTATCATCTTATTCTCAAAAATAAATAAACCTTTCTTTGAGACATTCAAAATTGACCCAAGATTATCGTAAATGAATAA
Organism: Viscum album; assembly: GCA_963277665.1. Taxonomy (NCBI): domain Eukaryota; kingdom Viridiplantae; phylum Streptophyta; class Magnoliopsida; order Santalales; family Viscaceae; genus Viscum; species Viscum album. Next base: position 349,444,761 of record OY728135.1, read on the forward strand.
TACATTGAATACATTTATTGATTATTAGATACACATTATATTTGAACTACCAACGATCATACAGTTTTAGCGTCTTGGGAACAAGAAAAATAAAAAATTATTACACACGATGTAACCATTTCACCACAAATGGAATCCACTCTTTGAAATTCCAGATGACATAAACATCTTCAAATTCAAGGGTAGGGAAAAAATAAAAAGGGTTGAGATAAAATGATCAATAATGGATAAAATATCAAATACAATAATTTTATGATCATAAATAGTTTTTAAATCATGAATAAGGGTAAAATATTTTATTTAAACTAATATAAAACCTTAAGAGTTAACCACAAGCCTAAAATATAAGCATAACAACCCAAAAGAAAACACATTCACCATGGAATTTCCAAAATAAAACATGAATCATATAACATGGTACATGAAAAAATTTAATGAAATTTGAAAAATCATTAATATAGGATTTATTATCTTTTAAAACTAGACTACCCACCAACCTATCAGTCATAAAATTGTGAGTAGTGATAATAGTCATCATACTCACCCATTTTAAACCAAGATACATGTCATCTGATGAACATAAAATTTATATATCAAGAGATATAATCCTATACATAATTCATTAAGGAATATATATATGTCCCACCAGTCTTAGAATCTATACATTTGTCTTCCGCATGGTAAAAATAATCATTAAATCATAAAATAATCCATAAAAAGAAAATTGGGTTCAAGGAATCTAAAAATCATTAGATAAATTACCCATATAAATAATCTGAGTTTCATATAACATAAAAATAAAAATCATTCAATTATTATGATGAACCCATGAATTAATATGATTTTTATAACACATCAAAATAATATATTAAATTAAATAGACTCCCATCAAAAACATGATCACCAAATATAGTCACATAATAAAAGAATAACGTCATTTAATATAAAAATATATATTAGAGGTTTAAAATGTTTAATAGATTTTAAAACCCACAAAAAATATTTTTGAAATCATTTTTTGTTCGTAGTTATAAAATTCATGGTTATGATTCTCTTTTCAAAATTACCTATTTATTTTAAGGAGAAAAGATAAAGAAAAAATTTCATGGAAGTCCTATTGGTTCCAATACTATTCTTCCGTGAAATAAAAAATTGGATATTATTTTAAAGTTAAATTATTTAATGAAAAATCAAATAAAAAATTTTACAACTCAAATAATGGAGTTTGTCAATGAAATTCCCCAATAATTACACTTGATTTCCAAGGAAGAGATTAAAACTCATGTATTATTAATATATTAATCTTAATTAATTATTTTTGAAGCTTATTCATATGAATTTAAATTTATACTCTTCATTTATAATAAATCTATTCATTTATCAAATTATTATAACATCGTTTCGACATTGGGTGTTAATAATAATGATCGTTTTTAACTGGGTTAAAAATAGAAAAGTCAATCTTAATTTTTCTCTAAACGATAATCACCTAAAAAAATAAAGGTGTTGGAATTATTTTTTGATAAACACTTATAATTTTATAATACCTTTACATGTTTTTTTGTTTCATGAAAGTGAAAATGGTAATGAATTAGTTTTGTGTTATTTAATGATATTAAAGGATTACCTTCTAATGATCATTATTTTTTATCAAAAAATATTCATATTAATGATATATATTATTTATATATATTATATACACTCATACACAATAATGTAAAACCATATTGTATTGCATGTGAATTAAAAGGAAACGTATATATTCATCGAGAATGTATTACTTAAATGGCATGAATAGTGTTTTTGTAACTCAAAAAATAATAGGGATGGATTTGGATAGTGATTTATCATTTAAGAGTAATAAATAAATTATATAAATCATATTTATTCATCAAAATCATAATTATGAAAAACCACAAGTGGTGGTGATGAAATGATGAAAGTGATGCTTCGGGGAGGTGGTAATCTGCACACATTCACTAACGATGAATCTTATTTTTCTAAGTATATAAAAATGAATAAATAATTTTTATACCATTATAATAGAATATAAAAATTGTAATTATGATAATATTAGAATTATACTATGGATATTATTGGGTTTTTAATGAAATAATAAGGAACAAAATTATAAGAAAGATGTGAAACAAACAGTTAGGGCTTGAACTCCATCTAGATGGGCCATAGATTTGATGGACATGTGATGAATTTTATAGGACAAAGAAATTAAGTAATATAAATGAATTCAGGTATATAAAATTGTGTGTGGGATTTAGGGATATTTAGAAATAGTAGTGGAGTATTGAAAAGATATATGAGATATCCTTATATAAGAGAAATAAAGTGAGCTTTTTAAAACACTCATTTTTTTAATAATTGCATTAACAATTCAAGGTTTAAAAGAGAAAATCTGAACAAAAGTGGAATGTGTGAAAATATAAAGTAGAAATTTATCACAACCATCATTTATTAAATTTTTTGTTTATATTTTCACTATTTCCATATATTAAAATACTTTTTTCCATTTTTTCATTTATCATAGAAAACAAAATTTTATCCATAATGGGTTTCTTATAATTAACACAAAAATCTAACACATTACGTAATTTGAACCTAATAATTTTAGGTTTTAAAATTATTTTAGCATATCAAATTTCTAAATTTCGGAATATTTAATTTTAAAATGAACTATGTTGATTGCAAAAACATGATTTTAGAAAAAAAAAATTAATTATATCTTTAATTTTATATATAGAATAAAATTAGTGTAATTAATTATTTTAGTTACATAAATATATTTATTTTAAATTAAATTAATCTGAATTTCAAGGAATCTCAGAACAAAATATCACCATCAAAATAATCATTCAAATAAGAGACTGAAAATAGTTTTTATTAACCCAACATTTTTATTTAGTTATAAAGATGATGGAGAAAGGTACTATTAAGCCCAAATATTATATTAAAATGAATATTTTTACCCCATATATGCGTGTTTTTTACATAAATGTATATTTAACAATCTATGATACACTTACATAGTAAAAACAATAAAAATTATAATTTTTTCAAAATATGATATTTTCATCCAAAATTAAATCTTTTCAAAAAAATATTATAACCATACTATGTAATTTTATCATAACATGACTTTTAATATAAATTTATTTTATCATATTTACATTTTTAAATTTTTAAATTTTTTTAAAGAAGTTTCACTATAATAAAAATGGGTTTTATTAAAAATAATCTTTTACAAAATTAACTCTTATTATTATCTATCATCTAATGGAAATATAATTAAATGGTTTATTATCTTAGTGTTTATCATATATTTATTGATAATTCTCCTACTATATTTAATGGTTCATTTAAATTAGTTGTATCATGTATTAGAAGTTATTTAACACAATATTTAGATAATGTAGGAAAACTATATTTGCTGCAATATGGTTGATAGTGCCTTAAAAATTCATTTGAACAGATTTTTTAAAGCACATTACTCTAAAAATTTTCAAATTTAATTTTTTTAATGTGGTGAATATTTAGTTTTAAATTTATTTCATTTTAATGAATAAATATAAAATATAACTTATTACACAATATAGTCCCACTGATTCTAAATATGAAATCTATTTTACAATAAAAACGTTATATGTCTAGGAAACTCTTTTTTTATATTATCACAAGTAATGCATAAAAAATATTTTTTAAAGATTAATTTTAATTTTAAACATAAAATTTATTTTTAGTTTGAAATTATGAATTTATTTTATTTTCATGACAAGAAATATTTTATAAATGAATAAATGAAATTTATGTGGATATTAAATCCAGTAAAATCCATTTTTTTAAATATTATTTAATGAAACTAATAGAAAAACATATTTTTTTATTTGAATTTATTTTTTATGTTCCTAAAATGTCAAAAATTTGTTTTACAAATTAAGAATGGTATTTTAAATATTTTAGTTTTACTCTATAAGCACATATTTGATAAATTAAAATTTTTATGAACATTTAGACCATTCTTATATAATATTAATGTTATCGTTTTGGAAAAAATAGTATTTTCAAAATTCACCAAAAAATAGATTATTTCATAAATATCCAAAAAAATAATCTAATGATAAAATTTTTATTTTAAAAAATTATTTATTTTTCAATTTAAATATCCAATTCTAAAATTGGTTAATTTAACTTATTAATAAGATATTGAAATACAATGATAATTGTTTTTATTAAAATAACATATCAAAGTATTAAACATTCTTATTCTTATTTTCTATAAATTAATAATAAAATTATTGTTAATAAAATATTCATATTTAAATTTATATTATCCATATCAATAATTTACATTATCTATAATATATATAGTTTCTTAATATAAGGCGTTCAAAAATAAAAGTTTTTTTCCAAATATGTTTCTCATATAAAATGATCATACAAATTCTTCAACCATAATAATTTTATCAATGCATTTGAATTAGTAATTACCTTTATTTTATTTCACTGTGTATTTAATAATACATTTACCTCCACTTTTACCCACGATTGAATGGGTACATTAAAAATATTATACGACATTTCATGGTCCCCTTTGTTTTTCTCTTTCATGTAAATAATGCTACAAAACACATTGTGTTTTAAAGGAAAATGTATTATTTTAAATATCAGGGTGTTATAATTACCATTGTAGAGTATCACTACAAAAACTTGTGCATGGCTCATATACCATTTTTATCATATGTCTAAATATCTATGTATATGGTAATAAATAATAGTGACATGGTTCCATATCCAATATAAATGCTCTCTGATATAGGGGTTTCACAAATTTAGGAATGATTCAAGCCTAACCTTCCATATCTTAGTTAAGTTATAATCTCATATAGGATCATATAACAGTTATAGTATATAATAGTAATAATCACTAGTCATAGTTAATAAATGAAAATTCTATATATGAAATTTTAGTAACATTAAATTCCCAAACCTTGTCTCATTACATTAATATAAATTATTGATAAGCTTATGAACTTTAGGAGATTCGTACTTTACAATAATTTTGCATGAAACCATGCACTCTTTCTACCTGTTCTGAGAGTAAAAACTAATAAACTATACATCAATATCATAAAGATTCATATTTATTAAAATTAACTCAACTATAAAATAAATAAATATAAAAAAATAATCTCATATTTGTTAACATGTACTTCCCTCATTTATGGGTTAAGTACTCCAAAGCATTATACATACATGAATATCTTACCATAACTTATCTTTTATCTACCGAACCCAAATTTAAGGGAAAATAAAAAAGGATATGATGCCACAATATAACATCCTCAATTTGGTCCACATCCCCCTAGACCAAACCAGGTCACTACATACCTCAAGTGTGCCTCTTCCAATGAATGAGAAAACTGATTAGTGGTGAAAATTTCCAAAAACTAAAGGAAAAAACTAATTTCTTGGGTATAAATAAAAATAGAACTCACTTTAAAATATAACAATAGTATAATGATAGAAATAAAATATATATGCTATATAAAATTTAATATAAACATTATTTTTTATTAAAAAAAGTTATTATATAGATAATACATATCATATAGTAATAACAATATCTTCCCTGGATAGTCCATAGACAGTAAAGTACAAAATTTTAAAAAATGTGGTTTATTCCCACAAAAAAATCCCATATTTTCTCCAAGAGCTATCTCCTAGCTCAAAAATGTTTCCATTAGAATATAAATCTGAAGTAATAGCTACATATCTCTTACCTAGGTCTTGATACATAAAGCCTTATTAGGTACCACAAAGAATGAGTAGGGTGTGAGTGAAAATCAATAGTCCATCACCCACTGTGCCCCTAAAAAGTACTATAAATACACATTATTTCACAATATAAAATGACAATAAAACAAATAGATAGATAAAAAATTACCATATGTAATTTATAGTAACAAGGTAATGTATGACCATACATGATTCACATAGTTATTTAATGGGATAATATACCCATGTTTCAAACACACATCAAGGATGAATGATATATCAAACCATGTATCTTCATAGAGGTGAATAAGATATCTTTATAAAGTACGATTTGTGAATGATGAATCACCATCATAGCTCATATAAGTGAAAAAAATCATTAATCCAATATCAAGGTTAAAAAATGAATATATTAGTAAATGAGGCATCACCAACTCATGGTGGATGATCAACCACCACTACCCATCATCGGGTTGATGATATACCACAGTTACAGAACTATATTAGATGATCACTATAAAAACCAACTATCTGAATGATCTATCCCCAATATAATGTCTCTGGTGGACGAGGCATATCTTAGTGATAAGGAATAACCAAACCAAGTTAGATGATCTTCCACAACTAATACAATAATAATTTGTTGGAACATTAACCACTAGAATCAATACCCATAGGTGTATGATGCAACAATAACATGATTATCCATGTTAAAATTCTACCACCATTATAAGCCTCCTATTTCATGAGGAAACACCATTGATAATATCAATGTAGATGATATTCCATTAATCCAACAATTTGGTTGAATGATACACAACTAATATCACATCTTTTGGTGGAAGAGGAATACCCTTCTTACAACTCTAGGTGGAAGATACAATACCAATTTATCATAAAAGAGTTATTTTAAATGATTTATCTGAATTACCTAACATAATGAATTTATAGTTATTAAATATATAAAAAAGGGTCATGATCTCTAACCACTAACCCACCCAATACACATACTAGGTAAAATACACACCTTTCCACTCACATTTCAAAACCATTCCTTACAAAGGATTAGATGAATATGCCACACATAGATCATATAGTTCCATCATAATAATATAGACTCAACATGGATCATAAGTTGTAATTCAATAATATTAAAACAGATATTCTAAGTAATCGGTGAATATAATGTCATCAAACAACGTAAGGGGGACCTATGAGTTCCATATACTATATCTCTCAGTCCAAAAGGATAGTGGAATGAAATTAATAATTTTAATTAGGTATTTCAAAATAAGTGGGACTTAATATATTTCAAATAATAAATTCAACATATGTAATTGGAAATATAAATTTAAGGGATTATCTACCATGAACTAATATAATCCCACTCATTGAAAACCACGAGTTTATTTTGTTCTATATGGTTTGAATCGAAAAATAAATAAAAATACCTGCAATTAGGAATAATAATATACGAATAGTTTATCATTTATCAAAATGATTATTACAAGGAAAATGAGTTAAATATTTACCATAGGTCATTCACCGCGATTGATCACAAACAAAGGGATTATCTCACATGGAACAGAGAGAATGGATTGAGGCTTCATGATGTTTGGTGAACTAAATGATAAAGATATAATAGTTATGAAAAAACAATAATTATAAAATAATTAATTTAAAATATTAAAAAAAATACGTAACCCATCAAGTACCAATAAACTATTGAATCGGTTCCCACTTTATGGTTATTGGCTACTTTGTGGGCCATCAAGAGCCACTTACTCGACTTACACCTGCAATAGGTACCCGGTACTATTACCTCATCTTACTAATGGAATATTCAAAAGGATATGTGTCCTATAATCAACCATGTTCACTAAATACAAAATCTTTAACACCCACTAAAACCTATATCGTCCGTAATTCATCAAAATACTTCAAGATTAGAAAAAATTAGATCTATGTAATTCCTCAAAAGACTCGGGTTCTACACTATCTAAAAATCCATGAAATACCCACCCATTGTAAATTAAACCAACATGGTAAATGTAAGTCAAACAAAGGTACTATTTACTTACTAAACAACTAGATACAATCACTTTCAAACACCAAAAAGTTTGTGAGTTTTAAAAATTCTACTTTTGTATCCAAGGGCATTCCATAAAATCCAAAAAAAACATAAAATTTGTCTCATAACTAGTCTTTTCATTGAAACCCAATCATATTTTTAAAATCCATATTAATATACATTTTACTTGGAATCATCTAGACAAAAAATTAAAAAATAATTTTCATGCACCCCCTACCATTACACAAATTTTCAATTGAAAGTGGTGTTTTTATAAAAAATATAAAACACCCAAAACCCCATTTTTTATAGAGTTCTAACAAGGAGAATAAAAAAATAAATCCATCAATCCCCTCATATCCATATTAATAATGTCACCCCTTATAATTAATTTTCTAAAATATTACATAGATTATAAATTTCATCAACAAATAGTGGACCTTGAAAAGGAAATATGTTAAACAACACCATCCAAAGGCATGTTTATCATTCCCAATGAATGAAATGACCTTGAGGTGTGGACTCAAAGGATCCCAACTAATCCCTATGACTAGTATTATTATTTATACATTCCACATTAGTATTATAAATACAACACCACACTTATACAAAAAGTTTACCTAATCCCAAAAAAAATTAATACCCAAAAAACATGGGTTTCCATAGAAACAATACTGGAGAGTCATGCTCTTGGACAACATCTCAAGTTATAACACTATCTCTACCTCTAAATAAAAATATCCTAGCCAAAGACATAATCTAATACTAATTTATAATTCACATCACAGAACACCTAAATTAAATCCGATATGGGGGGTCCATATGACCTTATGCATTCCTACCCATGTTCTAGAGGATAAAAAAGTGATGAGGGCCAAAACTTGTTTTGGGGGAAATATTCTTTAAAAACAAATACTTATGTTTAATGAAAATATATATTAAACATGTTCAGGACTTTTCCATATAACAGACATACAAAAACTATATGGACATAATACAATGCAACAAGAGGGGCCCTATGGTCTAAAAATTGATGTAAAAAATAAAATATATATGTTGAATTAATGTAGAAAACTGTTATAGTGACATAATACCCAAAAAAGGTATAAAATACAAAATCTATTGAATAAAAATTATTATTTGGATCATTACTCAATAAATGTATTATAGAACTGAAAATAAATATACAATGTCCTCTTTACCAACTCACTTATATCTCTCCTACTGAATCATGAGACTCTAGTAAACAACTCATATTGAGCTATCTTTCTATACTATGGAGAATCATATGTGGGAGAAAAAACATTAAGACTACCCAAATACATACAAACCCGTTTTTTACACAGGTAGGGGATCAAAAAACCCAGTAGGATTCCCCATTTTTCATAAACACACTGAATTATTGTGATCAAGTGGATGTGTATGAAAGTATTTGAGAGTGAAATTTTTTCTTAATAGACCTAACCCACCTTAAGAATAAATCATTCATGAATATAAAATCCACACCATGATGCCAATAACACCTGAAAACATATGATAACAATCATAATAATGGCATGTCCTTATATTCTAAAAAGACTGCAAATAAGTGACCATTCTTACTTCAGACAAAATGAGAACGGGATGATTCATACGTAGTCTAAAAATAACCTAATGGTTTATAACTTTTAAAAAATTCATAGTCCAATGTTAATGATTTATAAATAAATAAATAATCCATAATGGAAAAATCACCACCATACTATCCCTAAGGAGAGTTATCTATAACAGAATCACAACCCTCATAGAGAGCGATGTACTTCCCAGTGAACAATTTTTTCCAATAAAAAACATGATAAAAATGTATTTTCTGGATATGGATGTATCTATATATTAAAAACAGTAAGGGTGAATTATGTATCACTAATTTAATTTGGTATCACTATGCGGACAAAAAACAAGGGGAATGGTGCATCGCTAGGTGAATGATGTATCTCTATCCAGTTAATCAAATTGGAAAATGATGTGTTACCAAGGGAATGATGTATCAACACTCAAATAATAACATGAATAATTTGAAGACATAACCATGTGTATGATTTGTATTTATTTTAAATCATTACTATTGGATGTCAATGGTGTTTAATGAAATAAAAATATATTTCATTAATGTAAATATGTTTATGAAATAAGAAATAAAGAAATAAATAGAAGTCAAATGTCCAAGATAATAAAGCTTAATATCAAAGTGAATATAGATTGGAGAAATAAATGATGAAGAACGTAATCAGGTTTTATTAATATGAAGAAGTTATATTGAGGAATTTTACATTAAGACTATGATAATTTTTGGATTGTTCTTAATGACAATGACATGTATCCATTGAATTTGGAGATTGTATATTTATTATAACATGATGAAGAATATATAATAAATAAGGTCATGTAATATTTCATTATTACATGAGGACGATGGATAATATTTAATTCCACGAAAATAGTGTCTTTCATGAAGTTCATTTTAATAATATATGATATTCATTAAAATGAACATTATTTAGCATGGTGAAGAACAACAGGGAAATATTGATAATGACATGTAATATATTATTATTCCATTAATTTTTATTAACTAGGGGGGAATGGATAAATTTATTTGGATGAATTATTATACATATAATTATGATATATCTCTTATAGTGGGACTTTTTTAAAAAAATATTTCCAACCAAGGACCACCTCAACCAGATATATGAAACCCATGGGTGAAAAACATGGGATGTTATCAATTTGGCCATACTAGAGCCAAAGGAAGAATAAAAATTCAAAAAATTGGGTATAGGAGAATCGTGGGCCATCCACATAAGGCCCATAATATCAAACTTGTGTGAGGGAGCTGTGGGAAGGTGTGCTAGCACTAGTGCGGCACAGCTCGTGAGGGATGTTGGAGAATTGTGTTGTGGGTGCTAAACCCAACCACCGACTTGAAGTGATAATGTAATGGAAATGTTTAAATTGGATATAATGACTAATATCAACTTAAATTTGGGATATAGGAATGTTTAAATTGTTATACTATTATTAAAACATATATATAGAACTCGGTCTATTGGATAGAATTTATTTGGGTCATCTAATCTCCCACACAACATGTTTTTAAACTAGTGTTTTTGACTTCAAAATCCAGACACGTCTTGTTTCTTATATTTTCATAATTTCATACTAAGATCTCCCATGATTTATCATGACGTTTTAATATTATTGTATGGATGAGATTGTGATATTATGATATAATGGGCATTCAGGCATATATGTCATGCCAGGCATGAAATCAAGAGTTCGAGGATCATGTCACAGGTAAATACAAAAAAACAGGAAAATGATACTTTTATATCCATATTTCATAGATGTTTTTGATATATAATATATTAATATATATTCATCATGTGAATGAGATTTAATCATCTATAATAGTAAACATCAAGTCACATAATAAATAGTGATTTATTTTTTAGAATCATGAAACCCATTTATGAAAAAATAAAATACTGAGATCTTTTGGAATTGAATATATTGATTTACAAGAATTTAAATTTCATATTTGAGTTGGTAAAATGTAATAAATAAAGGAGATTATATTATCCTATAAAAGGATATCATTCAAGGCCAGGAGAGATGTTTCGAATCAAGTATTTTTTTTTGAGATCATGTTTTCATAAAAATATAATTTCCCCCAATTCTATTTACATGAATAAGAAAATAGAACCATGATCCATTCCAAATTTATAGAGACAAGTGTTTTGAAATCATATATTTCATGAAGAAGAGTCATGTACTAATAATTGAGTTTCTTACTCCCACATTGTTACTCAACAATATTTTGATTAATGTTATGTACAACTTATTCTTACTTAAGAAAGATGAGAAATACTATGGGCATACAAATTATGCCATGAAAATTTAATGTTCTTCATAGTAAACTTGTTTCTTGAATCTCACATACTTATATGAATAATTAAAGTCACCTTTTTTTAATACTCCTACGTGAGGTAGGAAATGTGAATTTTTACAATACATTAACCATGTGATATCTTTTTCCCAAAAACCCTACTTGAGATTATGATAATTCATTTAGTTTTGATAAACAGAATAACTGAGAGGTAGTGAAAATAAAAATATTGTGTGTTAATATACCTGGGTGTGTGAATAAGAAAATAATAAATTAAATAGTTCATGTAAACTATCTTGTACATGTGAGTTCTCAAACACTCATGAATTCATAAACATTCAGGATACATGAAAAATAAATAAATAAAGAACATAAAAATAAATGAATTCTATAGGGATCCAAAAGACATGGACCATGATATACACGAATGAATTTCATAAAATTTTAATGGGTTGATAATTAAGGAAGAGAAACTTCATGATAATATGATAATGTTATTTAATATCCCAGGTTTTTTTTTCAAAGACATAAATCAAAAGACATAATTTTTATAATACTTATAAGAACATTCATTGTTACAATAACAATAAATAATGTTTTTATTTTATATATACTTAATGGATAATGAATTATACATACGGGTACCTGAATGAGGTAGCTGACTGACTAGAAGTTATCTGATGGGGTAGTTGTATAGTGATAATGATGAAGAAGAATGAGATATAGTGCAAAATGTAATTTATTGAATAAAAAGAGTGTAGAAGAAAATAAGTTAATAAATTTTTGTAAATATTTTTTCATAGGAATATGAATGAAAAAAATTATTTGGTGTTTCTATTGCAGAGAAGAATAATAGTTACTTGTATGTTGTTTTTCAAGTAATATTGGAGGGGAGAGAAGACAAAATCAGCACTTTAACAACCATAATAACTCTCAATATGTCGAATAATTTATTTGTATTACAACCATAAAAAATTTAGAGACTATATTTATAGGTATTATAAATAACTATATTTATTATAGAAACATTAACATTCAAATGACTATAGTGTGACACATCTTAAAGGTTATTCCCTATATATTGTAACCATGTTAAAGGATAATTTTCTACATGTTTTGTATTATTTGATAATTTCCAAACCATGCCAAGGACTAAAAACTCTTAACAAAAAGTAAACATTATCAAAATATCATGTTACCTAATTTACCATCATTCCTCTAGTTACATGTTATAATGAAAAGAGATTTTGATAATCGAGATCCTAATTATTCTAGTTCGTATAGGGATAAAAAGTAATAATTGCCTAAAATGTTCTGAAAAATGATTCCCCACCCCCACACACCACCTATTAGTGTTTATAGTATAATAAATTGGTATTATAAAATGGTATAAAATGTAAAATTACCATCTATTGGATTCTCAAATTTTAATTTATTCTCTTTTGATGATTTGAGTTTCATTCACATGTTAACAATGATGTCTAATTATGATCAAGATTTAGTTATATCTAAAAAAAATCTATACCTACCAAGACTATGATGAATATAAGAATGAATTATAAAATAAATCTAAAGAATTTATCTTCATTTCTAAAATAAGAATATGTAATTTTTTATTCATACATTGTTAAAAAAATAGAGGTCATTCTTACAATGTAAAAAGTAGGTGGCTTAATTTTACCCCAAAGAGATAGACACTTCCTTTGCCTCAAGTGATCAAGGGTAATGTGTTATGTCCTTGTTTCCGACGCTTTCACCGGTGCGTGCGCGCGTATGTCTGTTCCGTCCGCGGAGGAGGACGCGCGGCGCTCTGTTGCCCCGCATTCCCGCTTTCCAAAGGCGGGCGGCATTCACTCCTTATTCAGGGACCTCTACTCCTTAATCGAAACGGGATGTTGGGATGTCGGTTCTTCCTCCTGTGGATTCCTCCTTAGAACTCGTCACCTAGTCCGGGTCTCCCTCATAGATTTAAATACGTAGTTCGTGAAACTCTTCCCAGTGCCATGATTCCATGGACACCGGTTAATTACACCGCTTCTGACGGGACATTCCAAAGGGTCCAGTCAGGGCAGCAACCTTCAGTTAGGGGAGTAGTCACGTTGAGGCATCAGTAGTGTGTATGGATGCTGGGGAACCTGGCATGTCTGTCTGTTATCCCTGGTCACAAGGCTTCTCGAGGGCGTGGAAGCCCGAGGCATCCCACATCGAGCGCGGGGGATTATATGTCATAGACACATATATAATGTTTTCCTCAGCTTCCCGTGTTTAACACAGGGTATGCCGCGAGTTTAACGTCTAGCGGAGATGGATCAACCCAACCAGATCATTGGCTAGGATAGATCGGATTGAGGGATCCTCCATGAAGGGATGTCGATACCGGGGCCAACCCATGGGCGGCTGTGAAGAAGATCGTACCGACATGGTCTCTCCGGGATAAGACGGTCCGGGTGAGAATCAGGATGGGTGATAGGTTGATGAATGGAGTGGAGGGAGATTGGAATGGTACCATCGCAGGGGCGATAGTGAAGTTGGGCTTGAGCCTTGACGAGGCTTCCTACGTATCCCCGTGGTAGGGAATCAAAGTCCGCGTAGTTCGGGATGGCGCCGGTAAACCGATGTGAAGGTGGACCTTGGCCCGATGGATGTCGTCGACGAACCAACGTGAAGGTGGACCTTGGTCCGATGAGTGGTGGGATTGAGCCTTGGGAAGGCTTCCTATGTACCATGCCTTGACATGGATCAAAGACCCCGTAGTTCAAAGGGTTTCATCGGTGAACCGACGTGAAAGTAGACCCGTGGGTCCACTAGTGGTGGGCTTGAACCTTAGGAAGGTTTCCTACGTACCATGCCTTGACATGGATCAAAGTCCCCGTAGTTCAGATGATGGAATATAGTTTAACGTCATGCGGGACGATAGTGAACCCTGACGTGAATAAACGACGGGCGGTGGGTGTCGGTGAACCGACGTAAGTGAGGGACCTTGGTCCTATGGGAGATGGGCTTGAAAATGGGGCCTGGCACACTGACTAGAAGACGGTTTGGGACAATGATTGTTGGGCTTGAACCTCAGGGAGTCTTCCTACGTACCATGCCTTGACATAGATCAAAGACCTCGTAGTTCGGGTTGGGGAATGCAGTTTATTGTCATGCGGGACGGGGGTGAACCGACGTGAATGAGGTCGGAACGACCGGATGGTGGGTTTGAACCTCTTAGAGGCTTCCTACGTACCATGACTTGACATGGATCAAAGACCTCGTAGTTCGGGTTAGTCACAACGGCTTTCCATTGGACTGGAATTGCTGCTTAACGTCATGCTGGACGTGGGTAGAACACGACGTGAATCAGATGATGGGTGGGCTTGAACCTCGTGGAGGCTTCCTACGTACCACGCCTTGACATGGATCAAAGACCTCGTAGTTCATATGGGGCTTTGTCGGCGGACCGACGTGAAAGTGGACCTTGGTCCATTGGGTGGTGGGCTTGAACCTTTGGAAGGCTTCCTACGTACCATGCCTTGACATGGATCAAAGGCCTCGTAGTTCAAATGGGTGTGCAGTTTAATGTCATGCCGGACAAGGGGGGAATACCGTTTAACGTCATGTTGGACGAGGGTGAAACTCGACGTGAATAAACGACCGAGCAATGTGGCTTGAACCTCATGGAGGCTTCCTACGTACTGTGCCATGACATGGATCAAAGTCCTCGTAGTACGGGTGGGATGGGTCACAATGGATTGCCATTGGACCAGAATGAAGTTTAACGTCATGTTGGACGGGAATGAGACCCGACGTGAATAAATGACGGGTGGGCTTGAACCTCATGGAGGCTTCCTATGTACCATGCCTTGACATGGATCAAAGACCTCGTAGTTCATATGGGTAGGGGGTAAGGGTCGGTGCTCACTCTAAGCCCACGTGAGTCATGCTCGGTGTGAGAAACAAGAAGTTGTAAGGACCTGATGATCACATCGCGAAGGATGCATCCGTGAGAAGCGAAGAGGGGATTACACGTTAGGCGGCCCATGGTGCTGGGACTTACTCCAGGATGGAGGCCAATGGCGTGACAAGGCGCGGGAAAGATGGACCTTGGTCCAATTATGGGAGGTGCCTCGTTCCCTATCACGCCCTCCACTGACCTTGATAGTGGGGAAGTACGGAGATGCACGGGTGCAATCGTCCGTACAAAAGGTTAGGGGCTTACGCACTAAGGCAGCCCTTCCCCCGCGGACAAACGCCGCTCCAACAAGGAGGATCTCATTCCATGTGAGGAAGAGTTCACTCCCGTGGAGACGAGTGGGCGTAATGAATGTCTGAGCTAGGGGGACCCTTCGTGAGAGGCACGAGGTCGGATCATAGATTAACGTCATGTGTTGAGGATGTGGTGCTTGGTAGTTTAATGTCCTGCAGCTCGGACGAGGTGGGTTCACCCCACACCCCTAGGACTTACATAACTGGTACACTCTGGTCCTTGGGGAAGGGAAGGTACCAGTAAGGCCATGGTTAAGGGGGGTTGTGGAACAAACCATCGAGGGGTCCACGTTAGCGTGGCTATGCGAAGAAGAAATAGCCGTTAGCGTGCCTATGAGAAGAAGCAATAGGCGAAGCAACGCTACAGGTGGTATTGTCCATGGGACTTCGAAATCACATCGTGCAAACCTGGAGGGTCGCACGGGAAGAGGAATCACTAAGAAAAGGAGTGTGCTTCGTGAAGTGGAGTGCCTTGGCCTTATCATGGGGAATAGGATTGAGTGGAAGGTGCTTCGTGAAGTGGAACAGTGCTCGCGGAGCACTACCTCGTGAGGAAGAGGTGACTCACGAAGCAGGGTCCTACGAAGCAGTGTGTTTCGCGATGTGTGGCGATCCTGCCTTAGCGTAGGGATCACTAGCATGGGTTCGGTGTTTTGCAAAGCATAAACGCTCCACGGCTGCCCGGGTTCCCTTGGGAATCCCCTTCCTTCGCGAATTCCCTTGAGCATCGCGAAGGGCATCCCTCTCAGAAGAGGGTCCCAAAACGAGGCAATGCAGAGGCGTCTCGCAAAGTAGAAGTACCTCGTGGAGGTCATGATTCCTGGGGCAAAGAGTGCTTCGCGATTCGGGAGAGGAGAAGCCGAGAGGTCAGATTGTCCTTTTTTTGGGGCTCAGGGGGAGTCCAGTATTTATAGGGAAGGGGTGCCGCGAAGCAGAACTCACACGCCTCCTCTAGTGCTTCGCGGCGCGCTCGCGAACGTCAACGTCGTCCGCGGAGGATTACTGCCTCCGGAGCTTCGCGGCGGCTCGCGAACGTCAAATGCGTTCGCGGTGGATTATAGCCTTCAGAGCTTCGTGGCGGGCTCACGAACGTCAAATGCGTTCGTGGAGGATTACCGCCTATGGAGCCTCACGGCGGCTCACGAACGTCAAATGCGTTCGCAGAGGATTACCGCCACTGGAGCTTCGCGGCGGGCTCGCGAACGTCAAATGCGTTCGCGAAGGATTACCGCCTCTGGAGCTTCGCGAGGCCGCGAGGATCGGGGATCTTCGCGTCGGTCCTTCGTGACGGTGCTTCGCGGCGGTGCTTCGCGAGGCAGCGTGCCAACCTTCTTTTTCGTTCCTTCCTTTCATGCCATATTATTTTGGTGCCAACAAATGCCCCCCCCCCCCCCTCAGACTTGGAGCCGCAGAGGGCGAAGGGTCGAAGTCTGAGGGAAAATCGCCAAAATTGTCGGTGGTTCGCGATGTGGCTTCGCGAAGGGTGCCTGCGGTGCTGACCGGGGCCACAGATCTGGATGCGCCACGATGCTCCGCGTGGGTGAGGCGCGTCGGGATGCTCCGGGGTCGCCGCCTATAAATAGGGGGTCGACCTGTTTTGTCTTCACGTGCCTTCATTGTCTTTTTGTACTCTCGACTTCACGAAGCTCCGTGTACTCCGCGACAGCCCTCCGTGAATCGAGCTCCGTGGTGAACCGCGGGTCTCCGACTCCGCGTCTGTGCCAAGAGAACCTCTGCTTGTCGGCCTTGGCCAGACTTCACGGCTTGGTCTTGCGATCGATCTTCACGATCCGGTTTCGCGATTCAGCTTCGCGGTCGAGCTTCACAATCCATTTGAAACAAATTCTTTTCTGAGGGCCAGAGTTAAAATGGCCCATCAAGAAGCTTTATTGGGGGTGCTTGTAGATGCTGCTCGTTGGGATGAGATGGCCAACTGTCCAGGCCTGGGGGATATGATCTGAAGCCACTCGGACCACACTTTTCTGACGGATCTGCTATCGGAGGGTCAGAAGGATTATCCGCAGTGCAAGAAACTTCCATTTTAAGGCTTCGGGCTGAGGGATGACGTCTTTATCCCTGAGGAATGTAGGGACGAACCAGCTTGCTGGTTCAGGAGCATACCATGCCAGCACCAATGGTTCAGGGCGGCCGATGGTCACGCACAAGAGAACTTCACACCCGTTAACGCTGACTATCTCTACAACCATGTGAACGACATTGACGGGAAGCCACTATAGCCAGAGACTTCTCCTCCCCTTTACTGTACCATGCTGAAGGCGGCTTTGTAAGATTCTAAGAAAGGATGGTCCGATGAGTGGGACCTGCGCCAGGGCGGCAACTTTACTGATGACTGGGCCTGGGCCTACTGGGAAGGTGCCTCATGCGAGGATTTTGGGGCCGAGCTGAGGAGAGTGGGGTTATATGAGGCGGCATGGGCCTCCAAATTCCACATTTATCAACCAAAGCAACTGATGCCGGAGCTGTTGAGCATATGGCCGTCTAGGACCAACACTTTTCACCTGCATGATGGGGAGGTGGGCATCAGCCTGTGGGATGTCCACCAGATTTCCGGGGTCCCGATCTTGGGGGCCATGTATGACGAATTCCTCCCCGTCGTCAGCGCATGGGGGGATACGGAGCAAATGCCGCGACTCGCATCGGCGCTGATGGCACTTGTCCCTGGAGAGGACAAGGAGGTAGTGAGGGATGTCCATTTTAGGAGATGGTTCAAGTGCTTCCTGAATTTCCCAGAGAATCTAGAGTTCCCTCCGAGGCCTCAGACTTGTCCAAGGGTGGCCCAACGGGGCAAGGGGCACTCGTATTGGCGGGTCTTGGAGGACAGCCAATGGAAGAATTGGGGTTTCAGTGTCAGCACTGAACAACAGCCGATAGTCAGGATGTCGGCGTTCATCGTGGCTCTCATCTGTGGTTGGATCCTACCGGTGAGAGATAAAAGCATGGGGGTACGGCCCAACTCGTTTTTCATGGCGTCGATGTTGGCCATGGGGCAGTGGATCAATCTGGGGATTCCGATGCTCAACAAACTGTACAGAATGCTGCGGCATATTAGCGAGGGAAAGAAACTGCCAAGGATATGCAGGCCCTTCCACCTCCTGTATGGGTGGATCGCAGCACATATCAGGGGGATTTATGAGTATCCAAACCCCATTTCGCCGTTGGGATCTAACTTCCGCCCCTCCATCCTGAACGCGGTCGGGAGCTTCCGGTTCAAACTGGTCGTTCCCATGGTGCTGAATAGGGTGTGGAGGGGAGATGAGTTTAACTTCCACCCCTTCCCATTGCCGACGGGGATTCTTACTGATGACGTAAGGGGAGCGGAAGAACATCGGGCTTACCTCCTGGCCTTCCGAGGTGGAGTATTGGTGGTACGAATAGATCGCGAGCCTCTCTGTGAACGGTACACCCCGCATCGGTTTGCGAGGCAGTTCTGGTGCCTCCAGCGGCTGACCCCGCAGGTCTACTGGGAGGTGCGTCATGAGGAGCACCCGTGTGTGATGAGGCAGTTGCGGCTCATGTTCACATGGGAAGATGGAAAGATGCGGATTTCATTTCCTCTATCCACTGCCACCTTCGGATTGGTGAAGGAGTACACCATCAGTTGGAAGGATGCTTACCCAGGGGAGATACTGAAGCAACCAACTATCCGGGTCGGTGACTGTAGGCCTCCTCTATCTCGAGGTCGGGGTCGGAGGGCAGCTAGGGCCGCTCGCGGTAGCGGGGCTGCCATGGCGGCGAGACCCGCACCGGCCGAGGGTATGGCAGCAGCGGTGGATCCGGTGATTCCGGAAGAGCAGGATCATCCGGAGGGGCGGCCACCGAGGGGATTTCGTAGGATATCCACTCAGGCTCCGGGGAAGCACCTATGTCACATTGACATGGCAGAGGATGTCGTCTTCCTAGAAGCTTGGGACATTTGGGATGTCAACTGGCAATTCTTTATCCCACCTGAGATATGGGCCCACATGAATCGCCTCGGGATGGAATTACTGGGCATAGGCCCTGTTCGGGCTGTATTCATGGCGTCTCCGGCGGAGGCAGAACAATACCTGGACGAGCTGGAGGATTACGTCCACTCTAGTGGTGTCCCATGCCCAATGTCAGACCGGTTGAGGGTACTGTTGAATCAGACGGTCCCCCCACAGTTATCAGCTTTTGATCTGAGGGAGCTCTTCCCCTTGCCGGAAGAATCAGAGGAATCCTCTCGGGAGGATGAGGCTGGAGGAGGGAGCCCGTTGGAGGAGGGAGAGGTCGGAGACCGAGGCTCAGAATCCGATGACTTCGCGGAGGCTCTCGAGGTAGCATTCCGAACTTCTCTCCTTACAATCTGTTCTTGGGTCACTATGGACTTCTCACCAATGTTTGAGCCATGCGGGAGGAACTTGTTCACAGGCCTCGTTCTCGCCACTCGGCGGGTGATGATGCGGGACCATCAGAACCTGCGCCTATGGCTGCATCCAGTTCCGCGTCTGGTGGGACCAGAGCGCCCTGGGTGGCTCCTCCGGAATCTTCAGCCCTTCCAACAGTATACGGAGGGCCTCGCCTCGGGGTCCCGTCAGTACCAGCTCAAGAGCAGCGCCAGCAGGTCGATCTCTGTAAGTCTCATCTACCAGTCTCTTCGTTTTCATATGTAGACCATGCCAACTAACGTTTGTCCCTCTCTGTCGTATAGTTCTCCGACTGGCGTGGGCCGCTGCGGCAAGACTGGTCGTGATGTCTGGTGGTGTCCCTCCTAGGGGCATGCTGGTTATGGTGGCGATAGTCCCCCCATCTCCTCAAGCTGCGAAGAACATCATCACTGGCGGGACCACCAGCAGGGCCGTACCTGAAGTCATTGAGGTGGACTCTAAGGAAGAGGATCAACTGGTCGGTCCCAGTATTGTCGTGCCTACTTCGGTGCCAGGTGTCATACTGGATTCAACACCGGATGTTGATCCTGCCGAGGATTTCTTGCGGGCGTACCCCACGTATGAGCCTACCAATCGCGCGGACTGGGACGAAACAGCCTCCGACGAGGAAGACAGTAGCATAGTCCGCCGCCGGTCGTGGAAGCTGTTCAGGAACTTTATCAAGGACACTCCCCAAGCGCAATGGCTGGCCGAAATGGATAGACTTCGCTCGCGGTTGCGCGAACTGTGTGTTGGGGGAGTGGATGCCCAACGTCCTCACGCACTCATCCGAGATCTTATGGCTGAGAAGATCCGGGAGCATGATCGTGGGCTCAGTGTGGGATGGAAGTGGAGGAAGGCGACTAGTATCAAGAAGCTCCAGGAGGCTGAAGGCGAGGTTCTATAGATGCAGACCCAAGCAGATGAGCTGTCAGCCTCTCTTGATGCACAATCTGAGCTGGTCTCACGGTTGAAGGCCTAGCTGGAAGAGGCAGAAGAGCATATAAGGGAGACCTATGGAGAGATGGTTGTCGTTCAAGCTGGCATAGATAGGGCCAAAGCCAGGACTGACGAACTGCGCCCCGCTGCTGCTGAGGAGGAGCGAGAGCTGATTCAGCGGCAGCAAGCCTTGGATGCCACAAGCCAACGGGTGGCGGAGCTACAACACTCTTTCGACGGGGTCAACCCGTCCATGGGGGGAGTCGACCCCCGAGTATTGTAACAAACCCAGAAACCTTTTATTGGTACTTTTGTGATTCAAAATTTCTTCTTTGTTTTGAATGCCGTAGCGCGCACGATTTCCACTGTTGAATTGCCTTGTTACATCCCTACAATGTTTGCGGGACGTTCGACGACAATTCCCCAAGCCCACTTGGGTCGAGCCCAATGTCCGGGATTCGGATTACCAGTCTGGATTTCTGACATATAGGAGAGGCTTGATGGGGGAAGGAACTTTCAGGATGACCAAAGTACCGTTTCTTCAACGTGCTCTCATGCACGAACGGGGCAACGCCATGGGCGCTGAAATCGGTCCAAACAGATGACAATGGGAAGTGTGAATCATGATACCCAAAATCCGGAACACTGTGGGGATAGCGTGACAATAAGGGACAACCGTTAACCTTAGAGGAGAAGTGGTACCCTTACTGCGTTAGCTTGTAATGGGGACAACAATTGAGGGTCGACCGTTGACCATGTTCGAAACACAGGACCATGTCACAAATGTTGTTGATCAATCCTTCGGGATGTTGGCCCAGGACAGTTGGCGGACCATAGGTCAGACATCCATACTATTAGGGGGTCCTTTCATACATGACCCGTCTTCCGGAACGTTGGCCCAGGATGGTAGGTGAGCCGATGCGGCATGAGACCAGGCCTTTTGGGGGTCCCGTGAGGCACGAAAGGGGACGAGGGTCCGAATAAGGGGCACACAAAGCATGGAATATGGAGTGATGGTCTGTCCGAACAGAATCCAACACTTGGGTAGTTACACAACCGTGGTGGGAGTACGCCAGATGGGCGCATCATTTTGACCATGGATCACTCCTTCTTTCAGACATGGCCTCTTTGGCGAGGGGGTCTGTCACTTCCCAGTGGGATCTTGGGGCATCC
Organism: Viscum album; assembly: GCA_963277665.1. Classification (NCBI taxonomy): domain Eukaryota; kingdom Viridiplantae; phylum Streptophyta; class Magnoliopsida; order Santalales; family Viscaceae; genus Viscum; species Viscum album. The sequence goes on from OY728135.1 coordinate 349,467,313, forward strand.
TGAACTCGTTCAGGGTAGAACCGCAGTTTAATGTCATACGTTGAGGACACATAGACTCATGTAGTTTAACGTCATACGATATGACGTGGAATAAAAGGGAAGGAAGCATGTGGCGCGGTAGATATTAAACTGACGTGAATGAGGACTTGGAGTCCAAATCATACCACATACCCCCCCCCCCCCCCCGGGAAGAAACTCTTCAGTTCGTGGGACCAAGAGTGAGGATTGGGATGGGCCCGAAGCAGAGTGGTCGGGCGTTCCTACGTACCCCATGAGGATGGGGATCAAGCCATACGTAGTTCTGGAAGCACATTTTAACGTCATGCAGGACGAGGAGCAGCCTGACCATGTTGGTACACATCCCACCAAAACTAATAAGCCCAAGTGAGTCGTGCTCGGTGTGGGAAACAAGCAGTAGTGATAGGAATTTCCCGACACAGAAAGGGGCAGGTTAGGGAAAAGGGATGCTCAGTGAATACCGGCCCAGTGACACTAACACGATCGTTCAGCACACCTAGATGTGCGAAGAGAAAGAGCCAAGTATGATATAATTCCACTCGAACATGGGGAAGTGGAAATGTGTGAATCAGGGTGCTTGAGATTCAGATCACGATGATGGCGGCATGATGACGGAGGGTAACTGTTGACCGTATTCGCAACACAGAATCCTGTCGCATTAGCCTAGAATGGGGACAGACAAACGAGCATCGACCGCTGACCGTATTCGCAACGCAAGATTTTATCGATTTTTTGTCCAATATTCGTAGGGACGTTGGCCCGAAATGATTGAAGGGCCCTTAGGTCCAGCATTCATGGAGAGACCTTAAGCCTAGTATCCATGTCGCCCGGGGGTCCATTTGGATGTGGAAGAGGATGAGGATCCAAATAGAGAGCTCACGAAGCGTGGTCGGGGGACGAAGGGAATGTCCGTATGAAAGTCCCACAATTCGGGTTCTTTGTCGAAACACATCTGAATACGACAACGAAACGTATTAGAGAGAGGGAGCAGATTCCTTTCCCTTGGGGAGATCTTAGTTTAGGGTTGTATAATTCGGACCATGGATGGGTAAGGGGAGAAGGGGATACATGGCAAGGTGGTTTACAAAACCCGACGTGAAGGAGGACCTAAGCCCTACTTACCATGTATTCTCTGAGGAAATGCTCGAGTCGAGGGACCAAACACAAAGGTTAGGCTGGGCCCGAGGGGAAGTTCCTGGTCGCTCCTACGTATCTCATAAGTATGAGAATCAAGCCATACGTAGTTCTGAAAGGTGACACGGTAAGATACCAGTGCCGGGGAAAAGTGGAGTGTGGGCGTGGCCCTTGCACTAAAAGAAGTAGAATTTGATAAATCTTGTTTGTTCTTTAAGGTGAATGGTTTTTTTTTGTGAAGCGACATTCCTAGGATAGTAGGCCGTGACATCGCCACAAGGATCAAGTCGTGATGGGCGTTGACAAATGGCATGGCACGTGGCCAATACCCAACGTGATGTCCTCTACAACGAGGTCACCACAATGCAGTACTGTTTTTTTGTCGTGCGGCCAGGACGATAATGTCACAGTTTAGGGTCGTATGATAGGACCAAGCATGCATTTTATCGTCATGTTGCACAGACGTAGAAGAGACGATTCTAGGCGGGAAATTTGCGTAGTGTTATAAAATACAATTGATGAAGACATGATCCCACATCAAATTGTACGCCATTCAGAGAGGGAAACCTTAGGCTGAGGGGCCTATATAGAGGTAAGAGGTGAAACCGGGGGAGGGACTGGCTCCCTAAATGGGTTGTACCCGAAGATAGGGCGTCCGGGAAGTCCTACGTATCCCATGAGGATGGGAATCAAGCCACATGTAGTACTGAATGGATCTTAGTTTATGGTCTTAGAGCTCGGACCATGGGAGCCCCGAAGGACGCCATATTTCAGCTTTGTCCCCCTGAAATGCAAAGGTGCACTGAGGGATAGCGCCAAAAGTGTCGAGATTCCACCTGGACATGATGGGGTGGAAAATGATGTGAATTATGCAACCAACATTCGAGGACTGAAGGGGCTAGCGTGGCGACAGAGGATTACTGCTGACCAAGTTCGCAACACAGCATCTTGTCGCGTTAGCCTGAAATGGGGACAAACAAATGAGCATCGACCGCTGACCGTATTTGCAACGCGGGATTTTATCGATTTGTTGTCCAAAACCCTTGGGGGCGTTGGCCCGTAACAGTAGGAGAGCCCTTGGGCGTAGTATCCAGGCCGTTCTTTGGGGTCCCTCTGGATGTGAAAGGTGATGGAAGCCCGAATGGAGGGGAACACGAAGCTTGACAAGTGGAATGAACTTGATCAAGTTGAATCTGACACTCTTGGTCTTATACCAGAGTACTCTTAACACATGGGTTGGTAGCTGCAAGGAGTCAAGGGACTCAACTTTGAGGGTGATCGAGAGATGGAAGATTCCCGGGGAAAGGGTCATGGTGCCCGAAACCTTGTATCATACCTACATATCCCCCTCCTGGAGAGGGAAAGATCAAGTGGCCTAGGTGACCGGGAGATCAGGAGATCTCTAAGAGGTGGGGCTGGACCCGAATCCTAGACATTCAGGTGGTCCTATGTATCCCATGAGGATGGGAATCAAGCCACACGTAGTTCTGAAGGGTGCCTTTTAATGTCATGCGGGTAAAGGAATAGGAGGGCTAACTCTCAGAACGGGGTGCACATGGTGCGGCTATTGCAAACCCGACGTGAATGAGGACGTAGTCCTACACTACGCCATGCGGTCCCGTGGTCGGGGTCCCAATGGCAGGACCCGAGAGGCGAACTAGCTGAACTCAAGCTGGACCCAAAGACAAGGGGTCTGGGTATTCCTACGTATCCTATCAAGATACGAATCAAGCTGAACGTAGTTCCAGATGAGAATCTTAGTTTATGGTCTTAGAGCTCAGACCGTGGATGGTGACAACTCCCCAAGTAAGCACAAGTGTCAACCCAATCCCTAAGCCCATGTGAGATAAACTCGGTGTGGGAAACAAGGGGGGAAGATCCTTATCGCAATACTTGGGGATTCCATCAAAGGGGAGTCGGCGGAGAACCCCGAAGGACACCTTTGATGCAGTTGTCCCCCCAACGCGCGGACGTGCACGGAGGAAAAGTACCAAGAGTTTCGAGACTCTACTTAGACATGATGAAGTGATGAAGGGTGTGAATCGTGTACCCGAAATTTTGGGCTTAATGGGTTGGCGTGGCGATAGAAAAAAAACCGTTAACCATGGTGGAAACACAGCATCCATATCGCGTTAGCCTGAGGTGGGAACAACAAACGAGCATCGACCGCTGACCATGTTCACAACGCTGGATTTTATCGATTCGCTGTCCGAAACCTTCGGGGGCATTGGCCCGTAACGGTAGGAGAGCCCTTGGGCGTAGTATCCAGGCCGTTCTTGGGGGTACCTTCGGGTATGAAAGATGATGAAAGCCCTGATGCAGGGGTACACAAAGCCTGGAAAGTGGGTGCGGACGTGTCCGAGTAAAGCTTGGCGTTCCAGGTAATAAACCAGAGTACTCTTAAGCACATTGGTGAACCACCGAAAAAGGATTGACGAAACAACTCAGTTGGGGGAGGTACATGGCGTGGTCATTACGAGACCGACGTGAATGAGGAAATAGTCCCACACCACACCATATAATCCTCTCATGGAGGAATGACAGGCCAAGTGGCCAAGATGGGCCGAGGATTCCCGAGAGATGGGGCTGGACCCGAATCTTGGACATTCAGGTGGTCCTACGTATCCCATTAGGATAGGAATCAAGCCACACGTAGTTCTCTAGATGTAGTTTAACGTCATACTGGATGAGAATGGGAGTAATATACCCCTAAACAAGGGAGGTATGCGGTATGGCGAAGAAGCCGTCGTGAATGAGGACGTAGTCCCACACCACACCATACAATCCTATAAGAGATGACCTGGGCCGTGGCCCGGAAAGGCCAACGGGACTAATGGTTAGGCATTGGTCAGGAAGGCATGACCTGCTTTTAGTTTAATGTCTTGCAATGAGGACGAGGGTCAGGGACCCGAGGAGGCTAAGGGGCTTGAGGCTGGGCCTCATAAGGGGAGGCGTACGGTATGGTACATGATCCCGACGTGAATGAGGAAGTAGTCCCACACCACATCGTACACTCCGGGTAAGAAGTTGGGCGAAGGGGCCCAAGAAGGCCAGGGGGCCTAAGGTTAGGCATCGGTCAGGAAGGCTTGACGGGTCTGCAGTTTAACGTCTTACATGGGGACGAGGGTCGGGGACCCTAGAAGGCCAAGGGGCCTGAGGCTGGGCCTCGTAAGGGAAGGCGTACGGCATGGTACATGATCCCGACATGAATGAGGACATAGTCCCACATCACACCGTACACCCTGGGTAAGAGGGGACCTAGGACGTGGCCCAAAAAGGCCAAGGGGCCTAAGGTCAGACATCAGTCAGGAAGACATGACTGGTTTGCAGTTTAACGTCTTACATGAGGACGAGGGTCGAGGACCCGAGAAGACCATGGGGCCTGAGGCTGGGCCTCGTAAAGGGAGGGCGTACGACAAGGTACATGATCCCGACGTTAATGAGTACATAGTACCACATCACATCGTACACCCCTATGAGGAATCGGGGTCGTGGGCCCGATCGCTAGCACCACCCGGGGGGAAGTTTGTCACCTCGGGATGGGGCAAAATGAATCACTGCACTCGATGTCTGGGACATCTCGGGGTGGACCCGAAGATCCAGAACACTGTTGACCATATTCGAAACACAGTGTTCCTATGGTGACCCATTATGGGAGAAACAAATGAGCGTCTACCGCTGACCAAATTCACAATGCAAGACTTGTATCGGCTTGTTTCTTGAAAACCCTCAGGGGCATTGGCCCGTATCGGTAGGAGAGCCCTTGGGCGTAGTATCCAGGCTGTTCTTGGGTATCCCTCTGGGTGTGAAACAAATGATGGAATCCCAGTCAAGGAATGGGTGAAGCATAGTTGTATCCATCCACGAAAGAGGAAAACATCTCCAGGGGGATGTGCAGCCGGGTCGAGGCTTGCTCGATGTGAGTTGGGGAAAAAAGTATGCACCCTGCCATGTCTTGACACGAGGGGAAGATTTTGGCTTTTGGGCTAGGCCAATGGACGAAATGTCCGGGCGTTCCTACGTATCTCATGAGGATGAGAATCAATCCATACGTAGTTCTTGAAGGCCATGCAGTTTAGTGTCATGCGGTAAGGACGCGGGAGGATAGAAGAACGGGAGTGGGCACATGGTGCGACCCTTACAATCCTTTTGCGAGCGGAGTTGCATGAGTGGGGCCAAGAAAGCCTACTCCCTGCTACACAAAGATCCACCAAGGAAACTATTCCCAGGGGGAATAGTGGAAGAGAAAAGCTTTGGGCTGGGCTCAAGACGAGGCGTCCGAGCATTCCAACATATCCCATGAAGATGGGAATCAAGCCACACGTAGTTCTAAAAATGCAGTTCAACATCATGCGGGACGACGAGAGGCATCTCATTTGGGGATACGTACGGTACGATGAGTAATCCGACGTGAATGAGGACGTATTTCTACACCATACCGTACAATCCCGCAAGAGGGTAGATCGGGGGGAAAACCAGGGGGCCTGGGGCCGGACCGCGGTCAGGGAGACCTGACAAAATTTCTGTTTAAAGTCTCGCGGTGAAGACGGGGGCCGGGGGCCCGAGGAGGCCAAGGGGCCTGAGGCTGAGCCACGGTCAGGAAGGCTTGACTGGCTTGCAGTTTAACGTCTTGCAATAAGGACGGGGGCCGGGGCCCAAGGAGGCCAAGGGGCCTGAGGCTGAGCCTCGGTTAGGAAGGTCTGACTGGCTTTCAGTTTAATGTCTTGCAGTAAGGATGGGGGTCGGGGACCCGAGGAGGCCAAGTGTCCTAAGGCTGAGCCTCGGTTAGGAAGGCCTGACTGACTTTCAGATTAATGTCTTGCAGTAAGGACAGGGATGTAGTTTATGGTCGTGAAGGACTTTACAGTTTAGAGTCATGTTGGACCATAATGTGCAGTTTAAGGTCATGCGGGACCGTTTCACAGTTTATCGTCTTGCAGGACGAAGATGCAGTTTAAGGTCGTGTGGGACCATCATGCAGTTTAGGGTCGTGCAGGACCCTTTTCACCCTAGGCAAAGTATCATTTGAGGAATTTGGAATTGGTGGGAGGGGTTATACTCTCTCCATCTGTGGTCACCAAGGAGTATGCTCCATTGGGGTAAACCTTATGGATGATATAAGGCCCTTCCCATTTGGGTTCTAATTTGGGTGGCTTTCTACCAGGAATCATTGGATCTCAAAGGGCCAGTACCAGGTCGCCCTGTAGAAAAGATCGGAGACGAACCTTCTTGTCAAAGGCCCTAATTATCTTGTCCTGATGCCTTTCCAGATTGTGCAGGGCACGAAGCCGGTTCTCATCCATTGCATCTAATTCAGCTAGACAGATCTCGGCTACCTCATCTGCTGTCTGGTGGTCATAAACTGCAGTGCGTAATGACAGCAGCTGAATCTCAATGGGTAGGACGGCCTCAGCTCCATACACCAGGGAATATGGGGTCACCTGGGTAGAGTTGCGAGTCGTCGTCCGGTAAGCCCAGAGGGCGTTGGGGAGCTTGTCCGGCCAACTTTTCTTGTTCTGACCAACCATCTTCTGCATAATGTTAGAGAGGGTCTTGTTGAATGCCTCGATCTGTCCATTCGCCTGCGCATGGTAGCCGGAGGTATGGTTCGACCGGATGTCATACTTGGCGTACAATTTCTTCAATTCAGTTGCTCGGAAGTTGGTGCCGTTATCGGTGAGGACGGCGTGAGGTACCCCAAACCGGTGGATAATGTTGGAGCTCACAAAGTCGACGATGGAACGAGCCTTGACCCCTTTGAGAGGAACTACTTCTGCCCACTTGGAGAAGAAATCTATAGCAGTCAGGATGAACCTACACTGGCGGGATATTGCTGGTGGATACAGTCCCACTACATCAAGTCCCCATACCCTAAATGGCCAAGAGTACTTGGTGGGGTGGAGGGGCTCCGGTGGCCGATGCAAGAATTTGGCGTGTACTTGGCACGCGTGGCATCTCTTGGCATATCCAATACAATCGTGGATCATAGAGGGCCAAAAGTACCCCAATCTCTGGATTTGATGGGACAGCTTAGGCTGAGCTTGATGGGCGCCACAGGAATCGGCGTGAACCTCTTGCAAAACTTGAGGTATCTCCCCTCCTTGGAGGCAACGGAGGAGGACACCATAGAAACTCCGCTTATAAAGAGTTTTTTCAAGACTGGGGCCACTTTGGAGGGTAAATTGCAGCGCGCGGCATCGAATTCGCTCGCGCTCGGCCCAGTCATCCAGGAGGCGACCATTTTGGAGATACTCGACAAAAGGTGCTCTCCAGTCGGGGGTGGTTTCAACCACTGCGTCTGACGAACCCGGGACCCTGACGTGGAGGGTCCAACAATGAGATGACTTACTCGCAAGCTATCATGGTCCTCTTGGGTGACGTGGGCAATGACACTCCGGTGGGCCACATGTATGATCAAATCATCTTGCTCGGGTTCTGTGAGCGACGCGGCTAAGCCATCCAGGGAATCTGCTTGGCCGTTCTGCGACCGTGGGACATGGGTAACCTCTGGCCGAGAAGAAAACCGGGCCATCAGGCGGAGGGTGTACTCCAGCAATGGTGCGAGCTCTGGCTTCCTGACGACGTAGTCGCCATTAACCTGTTTGATTACCAGCTCGGAATCTCCCTTCACATGAAGATGGGGCACATGGATCTCAAGGGCCAACTCAAGGCCGGTGATGAGAGCTTGGTACTCTGCCTCGTTGTTCGTACAGCCTTATGACAACAGGAACGAGTATGGCAGGACGGCTTGCGCCGGGGTAATGAAGACAATACCCATGCCTACTCGGTTGAGATTGGGATCATTGAGCCTCCTACCGGTGGGGCTCCGGGAGGCGTCGTCGAAATGCATTTTCCAACACGGGACAGCATGATCGACTGAGAGGATCGTCTCATCAGGGAAATCCAGGTCCAGGGATTGATCCACGGTGGTTGCATGGGCAGCTAAAAAGTCTGCCAACGCCTGTCCCTTAATGGCCTTGTAAGGTACAAACCTGATATCGAACTGCTGGAGAATCACTTCCCACTAAGCTAGTCGGCCAGTAAGCATGGGGCGGTTCAGGATGTACTTCAGTGGGTCTACCCGGGAGACCAATCACACCTCGTGGTGCTTCAGGTAATGTCGCAACTTCTACACGGCGAAGACGAGCGCAAGGCAGCTCTTTTCGATAGGGGCGTATCTGACCTCCGTATCGAGAAGCATGCGGCTAAGATAGTAGAGACTATTCTCAATACCCTCGTTATTCTTCTGGGCGAGCAGCGCACCGAGGGATTTCTCTAGGGCGGTCACATAAAGGACTAGCGGCTTTCTAGAGACGGGTGGCATCAAGACCAGAGGTTGGAGCAGATACTGCTTGATTTACTCTAAGGCGGTCCGACACTCCTCATCCCATTCGTAGGTGGCGCCCTTCTTCATAATCCTGGAAAAGGGCTTACACGTGCCGGCCAGATTTGCGATGAATCGGCGTATATAGGCTATGTGTCCTTGAAGGCCTCGAAGCTCCCGAATGTTGCTCAGGGGAGGCATTTGGCTGATGGCCTTGATCTTCTCTGGGTCGATCTCGATACCTCAGTATCTGACAACAAAACCCAGAAACTTCCCAGAGGTGACCCCGAAGGCACACTTCAGCGGGTTCATCTTCAGGTGACAAGAATGGAGGAATCCGAACACTTTTTCAAGGTCTTCGAGATGGTCCCGGCACTGACATGATTTTACTACGAGGTCATCCACGTAGCATTCCACCAATGCCACCAGAATCGGCTTGAATATGCGATGCATGGCCCTCTGATAAGTGGCACCAGCATTTTTCAAACCGAATGGCATAACCTAGTAGCAATAGGTACCTTGGGGAGCTCTGAAGGCAGTGGACTCCTCGTCTTCGGGGGCCATCTGGATATGGTTATACCCGGAATAGCCATCCATGAATGAGAGGGCTTGGAACCCGGCCGTGGCGTCAATCAACAACTCTGTCACCAGGAGTGGGAAGTCATCCTTTGGGCAGTGGCGATTAAGATCGCGGAAGTCGATGCAGACTCTGATCTGCCCATTCTTCTTCCTGTCTAGCACAATGTTGGCAAGCCACTTGGGGTACTGGACCCCCTTGACGAAGCTGGATTTTATTAGCTTATCAACTTCGACCTCAACCATAGCACCATGAGAAGGGTGCACCTTCCTGGGAGGCTGCATAAACCCACGGTGTTTTTCCGGGAGGCCCAAACGGTGAACGGCTACCTGGGGATCTATCCCGGGCATCTCATTGTAACTCCAAGCAAACACCTCACGGTGCTGTTTGAGGAAGTCTACGTACTGCTGCCACTCCTCGGGGGACATGGATGCACTGATCAATGTGGGCTTCGAATCTGCCTCGCTACCAAGGTTCACCTGTACCAGTTCATCAACCGTGGTAGAGACGCCTTCTTCAAAGGCGGGGGGAGCATCCCCGAGGTCTTCCTCCCCACCCGTGGAGAGACTTCCCGCGACGGAAGATACTTCTGGGCTATCAAAACCCGAGGGGCAGCTGGTGTCGGCCTGGGCAGCAGCGGTCATCACATCCGGAGACTCACTCTCCATTGAGACCATAGCAATGAAGGCGGTCGATCCTATCCCATCTGGCCTTCGGCCTAAGGGGTCGTGTTTGATAATATCAAAGTAGTGGTGACGTGTCGACCAGAGTCGGTTAATTCTAGCCCGGCAGAAGAGACACGTATGACGCACTACCGTTGTCATAAGCTTGACGTCCCAGTACTGTACAGGGGTAGGAGGTTCCGGGATCACCTGAGCCTGGTTGATGTAGGAGTACGAGGTGATTTTCCGTCATCGCTTGGACACGGGAACATGCCTTACTTGCATACCCGAAACAATAAAACATTTTCCCATGTCGGGGGTCGTGGCCTCCAACCGGTGGATCGGGAGAATGTAGGAGTCATCCATGCTTGCCCAGGGATCACTTGTGACCGGGGCGGGTTCATCCTCGCTTAATAGGATTTTCGTATCCTTACTTTTGTAATAACACGCATCCAGGTAGCGGGCCTCACAAGAAGCGAAAGGGGACGCGTCTCCTTGGAGCACGCCTACTCAACCGTTGAGCGAGTACTTGAGGCACTGGTGATATTACGAAGGGACCATTGCATGCAGATGGAGCCATGGCCTACCCATCAATGCGTTGTAGGCGGTGTATTGAGAGACAACCATGAACTCAGTGCTGGCAATTAAGCCACCGAACTGAGTCTTCAGGAGGATCTTGCCGACTGGGGTTTGCTCGGTCTTGTCGTACCCCTGGATCCTGAGGTTAGAGGGAGCTAAATCACCTTCAGACAGACACAGCTTTCGCAACATCCGAGTCAGAATTAGATTGATTCTGGAACCTGTGTCAACGAGGCAGTGGCAGACTTCCACACCATTGAAGTGGCCAGTGATGTACAGCAGGAAAATGTGCCCCTGTATAGGAGGGTCCTCATCTTCACCAGAGAACGAGATAATCGCCTGGCATTCGGCGTTTTCAATCGTCTCGGTATGGAAGGCTTCTGCAGCTGCTACCTCCGTCGCGAACTGGAGGGGGCTCCTTAGGGCCTCGGCAAGTGCCTCACGCATTTCGGATGACAGGCGAAGGGCCTCAAGGATGGATAGCCTCGCCGGAATGCTGGCCAGGTGCTTCAGAACATCATACTTTCGTGCCAAACACGAACCTCTGCTTACAGGAAGTTGTTCGGCATTTGGAGGCATAACGGGTCCTGCTAGTTGAACCGACGACCGACTAGTACTGGGTACATCTTGTTTCCTACTAGTAGAAGCCTGGAGAGTAGTCGCCGTACTAGGATCGGACAGCGGAGGTTGGCCTGCAGCTGGGCAAGATTGGATGTGATACGAACGAGGCAGCTCCCCCCGATCCAGTAGCGCGAACGGCAGTAAAGGTAAAGCCGAGGGCGTTAGATGGGGTTGCGCGTGCGGAGATCGGCGCTGAGCCTGCTGCCTGGTCTCAGTAGCGTACACGGCTTGGCCAAAAGTGCTTGCTGACATACCTCGATGACTGGAGCGGTTGCGATTCTGCTGACATTGATGTCGGCTGGAAACATTGGGGAGGTCTGCCTAGCGTTCCCCTTGTCGGGGGTCATATAGGGCTTTACCAGCTCCACGGTGTTAACTGAAGCGTACCTCCGGCTGTCGCTCGAGGATTCATCCACCGCTGGGCGGATTTTGGGAGGAATCCCCATTTCAGGGGGCATAAAGTCGTCGAGAGTGCGGGATGACGATGACACCGGCGGTGCGTGTAGCTTCTTCTTACGTCGTCGTTGCTTGCCCTTTTGGGAAGAGGCCGATTGTGAAGACGATGCGGAGGCACCAGCTACTTCTTTTGAAGGTTCCTACTGATTCAGGCACACCCGAATGATACCATGGGCACGGACGATGGTTTTTCGAGCCATCCAGTCGTCGTATTTCTGGGATCCGCGGCTGGGGACCTGCTGCCACTCGCCTTCGCTGTCGCTGCCGATCTCTAATCCTGCAAAGACACATGCCACTTGTGCTAGTGCTGGACCCAACTTAACTCTGTTTTTGTTGACCTGGTCTTGAATCCAGTCTTTAAACACATAGCATTGCTTGAGGGTGTGCCCCAGGATCCGATGATAAGGGCAGTAGTTGGGGTGACCGGTGAGATTCGCCTCTGCCTGCCTTCTGGACTCCGGTAGACGCACAATCCCTAGCTCTTGAGCACTTCAAAAGTAGCCAGGGACCTGATTTTCGTTGAACGAATAAGTCTGGTACCTTCTTTCCAGATAGGGGGCCCTGGGGGCCTGGCCCTGATGAGGGGCCAGAGGGGCCTACCGAGGAGGCGTCGCCTGATTTTCTCGCCTAGGTGGCGGTGGCGCATTGCGCGGGGGAACCTGTCGGTTCTGAGGGGGTCGCTGCTGTGCAGGAGCCCGTGCCTGAGGTGGAAGACCTCTACGGGGTTGCGGGGGTGATGTCGCCGGCAGTAACTCTAGCTACCTCGGGGCTTCTATTTGGGCCACCGCGGCGGGTTCAGCCCTGGCGGCCCTCCTGGCCGGGATCAGAGGGGGCTACAAACGTGCCTGACTTGCCTGTTGTAGGGATTCCTCAAGGCGTTGAGCCTTATCTGAGAAATCAGTGAACCCTCCAGGGTAGTTCTGGGTAATCAGGGAGGGTAACAGCCTTGTCTTGACGTTCCCCACACACATCGTCAGTAGTTTCTCCTGAGTCGGTGGCATATCGAGGGAATACGTAAGTCCCTTCCACCGGGCGATGAAATCTGCAACCCGCTCATCAGGCCTTTGCTTGCACTTGAAGAGGTCTGCAATGCTGGTCTTCCGCGTGGTGGAGCTGAACTGGTATAAGAACTGCCGGTGAAGGTCCTCCCAACCGGTCACCGATCCGATAGGGAGCTGGTTGTACCAGACGAATGTCGGACCTTCCAATGTCTGTACGAAACATCGGAGTTTGGCGGCCTCTTGCTGAGCCGGGGTCCCCAGCATGGGGCCACACATGGATGAAAAATTAGCCAAGTGATGTGGCGGGTCCCCTGTCCCGTTAAATGGCAAGAAAGTGGGGTTCCCAAAACCTGGAGGTGCAGGCATATCATCCACCCACGCAGGATAAGGCTTGCCATCCGGTGGGACCGCCACCTGCCGTGTTTCTAACGCTTCAAGGCGGGATGTGAGTGACGCAATAAGATCATCTGGGTGGGGATCCCTGTCTTGACGGGGATCCCTAACCACAAGTGCATTGTCAGGTTCTTCAACACGGTAGACGGCTTCGGCCGCTTGTGGGTCAACTGGTTGGACGACCCACCGGGCGACTGGGGGAACCCGGACTGGATTCTTCAGATTTCCCCATCGCTCGGGGGGATTTGGCGAGACGTATCGCGCCCTCTTGCCATACGTTCTAGCTTCTGCCCTGTCTATGGTAGTATCATGATCAGGGTTGCCCGGAGGCATCTCACTGGGGGGAAATTGTTCCTGCCCCTGCTGCCCCGGCCTGGTATTACCATAGTCGGGTCGCCGCTCTGCGGCGCGCTCAGCCAAGAGTTCGTCAACCAGACTCTTCTGCTCAGCAAGAAACTGCCGTAACGTGGCCTTCTCAGGATCCTCTTCCGTTTTTTGCACAGAGGCGGATGGGTCGGAGTGCTTGACTGTTCCAACGTGCTCCTTACCCTTGCCGGTGTTTCGACCGTGTACCATCGACTCAGTGGGTACGTGGAGGCCTAGCAGGTTCCTTTACTGATGGGTAACTCTCCCCGATGGGTCCAGCAGTTGCGGTATGCCCTCGGGGGTAAGTCTCCATCAAGGAATTCAAGCTCATCTTCCTTTTCCACGACGTCATCCATGTGGACTGCGACCCCTCTCGAGGGCATGTCCTCGATGTCTCATAGCGAATCGGGCTGCCGTCGGATAGGGTCGAAGAGGATAGCAGCATAGTGTCCCCAACCACAGACATTCACATGGGGGGTGGCTTCCCTGATGATTCTGCAGAGTTATTTAAAACTCTGAGCGCATTTTCGTTGAAGGGCGCTCTGGCGGCCTGGCGACTCAGAGTGTTGGGCCACAAAGAGTGCGACCGCATCGACCAGGCGACATTGCTCCCCGATTTCTTCGAAGTGCTCTCTACTTCTGGGGTACACAACCCGTTCGTAACGAAGGGGTAAGTGTGTCGCCCATAGGGTTCGACAAAATCACCCCACTTCTTCAGGGGTAAGAGACTCTGGTACGCGAAAGTTCAGCGCCGCTGTCGGCCAGAACTTTTCCGGGAAGTAATCCGCTGCGAGGATACTCCAGAAGCTCATGGGCTCGGACTTAGGGTCTGGCCCTGTGTTGCCCCACTCATCAACCGGGGGTGGCTGAGGGATCGGTAGCGGTACCGAGGCGGACCTCTGGGATAGTAATCTCGGCGGTGGGGAATACGGCGAATGAGCTGACTGGTTTCCGAACTCTGGGCCATCCTCCGAAGAGTGAGGTGACCTGGCCACGATATCACGATACGATTTGCTGATAACCACAACTTCCGGAACAGGAGCCATGGCTACCGACGACAGGTCGTGTCGTCACTCTATAGTCGTTGGCCCCCAAAATAACTCTCCATGATCTCTGGTAGAGGTAGAGGGCGCTTCTGGTGACAAAGGCGGTGATTGCGTGGTCAAGACCTACAGAATTCCCCAGATTTCTTCCTCTTGGATGTACCTACGGAGGGAGATGGGAATCTGGTGGACCTCAATTTCCGAGAGAATGAGTCTAACGCGTCTGGTTCCTGCCCCAGTCCTTGATACGGAGGAGCGGGGAGAAGGTTCCATCGCTGAATCGCATTCCGCTTCCGAGTCGGAGAAACGGGCAGGTTTGATCTCCACCTGGGCCTTCCCAGGGTTCTTTGTGTGGCGGCGACGACCCGCTCTCCTGCCCTGGGGTGGCTCTTCGGGACAGGGTCGACCCCTATCAGGCAGCCTCAGGGTGGCGCTGGCACCGTGGCGGAGAGGGCCCCCACTCGAGATAGCCGGGGTGCGAGGGGCACCAGGGAAAATGTCAAAGGGTACATGGGGAGGACCTCCATGAACATCACCCATATAGGCGGAGCCTCTATTGGAACCGGTAGGAGCATGGGGAGGACCTCCATGGTCGATGCGAGTGGAGCGAGGCTGACCTTCACTTCTCGAGTTGCTGGGGCGAGGAGGACCTTCGCCGGTTGCAGAGAGGACGTAGGGAGGTCCCCCACGTTGGAGAAGGACCGGATGGACGGTGCCTTCAGGTCAGTGGTCGGGGGCAGGAGGATGGACTCCATGCCCTGTATAATGGGCGCAGGAAAGGTTTCCGCACTGAGCGTCACTGCCGCGGGGCAAGTCTTCCTTCGGGATGGGGGTAGCACGAGGTATGCCTCCATGATGAACTTCGGAGCGGGGGAGGACCACACTCTGTGGATTAGTGGTACGGGTAGGACCTCCATACGAGGTGACATTACCACGGGTTAGTTCGCGGCGATCACCACTTGGGCCTGCAACTCGGAGAGTCAACCCAGCCTGCCCATGGCGTGGTTGGGGTCTCGATCCTGGTGGGGTGAAGGAGTGCCCTTTCCCAGTGTATGCAGGGGCTTCACGATGCACGTCGGCAGTGGCATGGGCCACTGTAGCTGTCGACGTTGACGCGCCTGGGCGAGCGTCCTCAGCCCGGGCCCCGCGCTGACGTCATGTCAGGCGAGCTGGTGCAGGTGGTGCAGGGACGTAGCCTGCCTACTCTTCCTGCGGGGCTGGACGGCGGCGCTGACGCGGCCGGGCGGGAGCTCTCGCCTAGAGCCCTTGGGTCGGGACCCTGAGCAGGCTGAGCCGGATGGCGCCCGCCTCTTCAGCATAAGGAGAGGAGTCGTCAAGGCGTTCTGGGGACAATCTCCCTAAATGGTTGAACGTTGGGGTGGGGAGTAGGGGCTCCCTGCGCGGCCTATTAGGGCGGTGTTGACGGTGGGGTCTGGAGGCTTCCAGGTCCAATCGGGTCATATCCCTAGTTGGGATGACCCCTTCCTCCTCGTACCTGCGCACGAGGTTGTTGATCACCCTTCATTGGATGACCTTTTATGGGGAAAGGGGACGTGGGTGCCCCGTATTCCGTGATGTGGCGGCCGTCGTGGCGGTAGCAGTGCTATGTGGGGTGGTCGTGGCGGTGTTTCCCTTTCCCCTGAGTGGGCGAGGAGCGGACGGTGATCGCATCTCTGTAACAATAACCTGGTTCCTGAGAAACGAAGGGATCAACTCATTAGTTATGAGAGGAAAAGGATTTACAGCCAGTGCCCCAGCGTCCTTCCATTCTCCACGTCTGTAAGAAGGATCCACGCCAACATGCTGCAGAATGGAGTGCCCCACGTTCTACTGCCCCGACTTCCGGTGAGTTTCACGACAGGCCCGCTATTTGCTTGGCGAGACTAGGTGCCAGATATCTGGATCCGGTGACACGTCAATCTACTGGTGTCTCGAACGCTACTAATCTCCATATTTAGGAGAAGAATTTCACGTCGGGTTCACCATTTATGTTTCTGACGCTTTCGCCGGGGGGGGGGGGGCGCGCGCATGTCCGTTCCATCCATGGAGGAGGACGCGCGACGCTCTGTTGCCCCTCATTCCCGCTTTCCAAAGGTGGGCGGCATTCACTCCTTATTCAGGGACGTCTGCTCCTTGATCGAAACGGGATGATGGGATGTCAGTTCTTCCTCCTGTGGATTCCTCCTCAGAACTCATCACCTAGTCCGGGTCTCCCTCATAGATTTAAATACATAGTTCGTGAAACTCTTCCCAGTGCCATGTTTCCATGGACACTGGTTAATTACACTGCTTCTGTCAGGACATTCCAAAGGGTCCAGTCAGGGCAGCAACCTTCAGTCAGGGGAGTAGTCACGTTGAGGCATCATTAGCGTGTCTGGATGCTGGGGAACCTGGCATGTCTGTCTGTTATCCCTGGTCACAAGGCTTCTCGAGGGCGTGGAAGCCCAAGGCATCCCACATCGAGCATGGGGGATTATATGTCATAGACACATATCGTAGGTTTTCCTCATCTTCCCGTGTTTAAAATAGGGTATGCCGCGAGTTTAACGTCTAGAAGAGATGGATCAACCCAACCAGAGCATTAGCTAGGATAGATCGGATTGAGGGATCCTCCTTGAAGGGATGTCTATACCGGGGCCAGCCCATGGGCTGCTGTGAAGAAGAGCGGACCGACATGGTCTCACCGAGATAAGACGGTCCGGGCGAGAATCGGGATGGGTGATAGGTTGATGAATGGAGTGGAGGGAGAGTGGAATGGGACCATCGCAGGGGCGACAGTTAAGTTGTGATTGAGCCTTGACGAGGCTTCCTACGTATCCCCGTGGCAGGGAATCAAAGTCTGCGTAGTTCGGGATGGCGCTGGTAAACCGACGTGAAGGTGGACCTTGGCCCGATGGATGTCGTCGGCGAACCAACGTGAAGGTGGACCTTGGTCCGATGAGTGGTGGGATTGAGCCTCGGGAAGGCTTCCTAAGTACCATGCCTTGACATAGATCAAAGACCCCATAGTTCAAAGGGTTTCATCGGTGAACCGACGTGAAAGTAGACCCGTGGGTCCACTAGTGGTGGTCTTGAACCTTAGGAAGGTTTCCTATGTACCATTCCTTGACATGGTTCATATTCCCCGTAGTTCGGATGATGGAATACAGTTTAACTTCATGCAGGACGATAGTGAACCCTGACGTGAATAAACGACGGGCGGTGGGTGTCAGCGAACCGACGTAAGTGAGGTACCTTGGTCCGATGGGATATGGGCTTGAAAAAGGGGCCTGGCACAACGACTAGGAGATAGTTTGGGACAATGATTGTTGGGCTTGAACCTCAGGGAGGCTTCTTACGTACCATGCCTTGACATGGATCAAAGTCCTCGTAGTTCGGGCTAGGGAATGCAGTTTATCGTCATGCAGGACGGGGGTGAACCGACGTAAATGAGGTCGGAACGACTGGATGGTGGGCTTGAACCTCATAGAGGCTTCCTACGTACCATGCCTTGACATGGATCAAAGACCTCGTAGTTCGGGTTAGTCACAACGGCTTGCCGTCGGACTGGAATTGCAGTTTAACGTCGTGCTGGACGTGGGTAGAACATGACGTGAATCGGATGATGGGTGGGCTTGAACCTCGTGGAGGCTTCCTACGTACCACGGCATGACGTGGATCAAAGACCTCGTAGTTCATAGGAGGCTTTGTCGGCGGACCGACATGAAAGTGGACCTTGGTCCAATGGGTGGTGGGCTTGAACCTTTGGAAGGCTTCCTACGTACCATGCCTTGACATGGATCAAAGGCCTCGTAGTTCAAATGGGTGTGCAGTTTAATGTCATGCAGGACAAGGGGGGAATACCGTTTAACGTCATGTTGGATGAGGGTGAAACTCGACGTCAATAAACGACCGAGCAATGTGGCTTGAACCTCATGGAGGCTTCCTACGTACTATGCCTTGACATGGATCAATGTCCTCATAGTTCGGGTGGGATGGGTCACAATGGCTTGCCATTGGGCCAGAATTAAGTTTAACGTCATGCTGGACGGGAATGAGACCTGACGTGAATAAATGACGGGTGGGATTGAACCTCATGGAGGCTTCCTACGTACCATGCCTTGACATGGATCAATGACCTCGTAGTTCATATGGGTAGGGGGTAAGGGTCGGTGCTCACTCTAAGCCCACGTGAGTCATGCTCGGTGTGAGAAACAAGAGGTTGTAAGGACCTGATGATCACATCGCGAAGGATGCATCCGTGAGAAGCGAAGAGGGGATTACACGTTAGGTGGCCCATGGGGCTGGGACTTAATCCAGGATGGAGGCCCATGGCGCGACAAGGCGCGGGAAAGATGGACCTTGGTCCAAGGATGGGAGGTGCCTCGTTCCCTATCACGCCCTCCACTGACCTTGATAGTGGGGAAGTACGGAGATGCACGGGTGCAATCGTCCATACAAAAGGTTAGGGGCTTACGCTCTAAGGCTGCCCTTCCCCCGCGGACAAACGCCGCTCTGACAAGGAGGATCTCATTCCATGTGAGGAAGAGTTCACTCCCGTGGAGACGAGTGGGCGTAATGAATGTCCGACCTAGGGGGACTCTTCGTGAGAGGCACGAGGTCGGATCACAGATTAACGTCATGTGTTGATGATGTGGTGCTTGGTAGTTTAATGTCCTGCAGCTCGGATGAGGTGGGTTCACCCCACACCCCTAGGACTTACATAACTGGTACTCTCTGGTCCTTGGGGAAGGGAAGGTACCAGTAAGGCCATGGTTAAGGGGGGTTGTGGAACAAACCATCGAGGGGACCATTTTAGCGTGGCTATGCGAAGAAGCAATAGCCGTTAGCGTGCCTATGCGAAGAAGCATTAGGCGAAGCAACGCTACAGGTGGTATTGTCCATGGGACTTTGAAATCACATCGTGCAAACCTGGAGGGTCACACGAGAAGAGGAATCGCTAAGAAAAGGAGTGTTCTTCGTGAAGTGGAGTGCCTTGGCCTTATCATGGGGAATAGGTTTGAGTGGAAGGTGCTTCGCGAAGTGGAACAGTGCTCGCGGAGCACTACCTCGCGAGGAAGAGGTGACTCGCGAAGTAGGGTCCTACGAAGCAGTGTGTTTCGCGATGTGTGGTGATCCTGCCTTAGCGTAGGGATCACTAGCATGGGTTGGGTGTTTTGCGAAGCATAAACGCTCCACGGCTGCCCGGGTTCCCTTGGGAATCCCCTTCCTTTGTGAATGCCCTTGATCTTTGCGAAGGTCATCCCTCTCGGAAGAGGGGATCAAAACGAGACAATGCAGAGGCTTCTCGCGAAGTAGAAGTACCTCGCGGAGCTCATGATTCCTGGGGCAATGAGTGCTTCGCGATTTAGGAGAGGATAAGACGAGAGGTCGGATTGTCCTTTTTTTGGGACTCAGGGGGAGTCCAGTATTTATAGGGAAGGGGCGCCGTGAAGCAGAACTCGTGCACCGCCTCCAGTGCTTCGTGGTGCGCTCGCGAACGTCAACGTCTTCCGCGAAGGATTACCGCCTCCAGAGCTTCGCGGCGGCTCGCGAACGTTAAATGCGTTCACGGAGGATTAACGCCTTCGGAGCTTCATGGCGGGCTCGCGAACATCTAATGCGTTCGCGGAGGATTACCGCCTCTGGAGCTTCGCAGCGGCTCGCGAACATCAAATGCATTCGCGGAGGATTACCGCCTCTGGAGCATCACGGCGGGCTAGCGAACGTCAAATGTGTTTGTGGAGGATTACCGCCTTTGGAGCTTCGTGAGGCGGTGAGGATCGGGGTTCTTTCCGTCGGTCCTTCACGACGGTGCTTCGCGGTGGTGCTTCGTGAGGCATTGTTCCAACCTTCTTTTTCGTTCCTTCCTTTCGTGCCATTTTATTTTGGCGCCAACAGTCCTATAAAAACATTCCAAAATATGATCCATGAACTAAAGGGAGTGATAACATGTTAGTTGATATTTTAATTGATGCATTAATGTATATGATGCATGATTCTCCCAAAGAATTAGGCTATATTATATTTAGGATATTTGAGAGAATGTAGGAATAGAAAAAACTACATAAGAACAAGTTTGAGGTTATGTGGATAGTTTTAAAAGATAAATTTATTGAATTTATAAATCTCTCCAAGATATTTGGATGCTTTATGAAGAAATATTGGAGCTTGAAATATGTTTCTAATATTTTGGAAACAAAATGGTAGAATAATGTGTCACCAAGGGAATGATGTGTCACCATCCAGATAATAACCTATTGAATGATGTGTCACTATTTGAATGATCTATCACCATACAAATAACAATATTGATGAATAATGTGTTACCAAGTGAATGGTGTATCAACATTAAAAAAATATCATGATGAATTTTAATATCCCATTTATCTATGAGTTATACTTTCTTTTACTAGCATATATTTGTTTTTTATTTTTCCAATGAAATTGAAAACTATTTCATTGATTTTAATATGTTGAAAAATTATGAAAGAAATATTTTTTTGAGGTGAACTATCATTGATATACAAGTTAGATATCAATGTGAATATATAATGGATGAATGGATACAAAATATAATACTCAGGTTGTATTATCATAATGATGTTCTTTTGAATACATTGAGTTTAATACACTAATAAATGTTGACATGTTATTATTTAAAAAGACATGATTCCCTAACACTGAGATATTGAACACTATTTACAACATTATAAAGAAGAGACAATAAAGAAGATCATGTGATATTTCATTAGGGAATGTGGAAATAGAATAACAATGTAGACATGTCACGACCCATCCTCGGGGCCCGTGCTGTGACTACCCCAAGCCCGCCTTCCATAGGCCAGGGGCTGGCGACTAGCACCAAGGAGTAAATGTCGGAAAAAGGGAAGGCATTGCCTTTGTAAAGTAAACAAAAAACACCACTGAGAAAGCAGGAAGAAGTAAACAATAATTAAAAGGTGAGTACAATAGTAAGCGCGGAAAAGTAAGTGGGCCAGAATACAAACCCAAACTGAAAATAAAGTACAATTGGAAAGGGAAAATAGAAACTGAAATGTAAAGCCGCAATGTCGAGCTGTCCACTAGAAATCCCACATGAAGGGTGGGTAAAAAAAGCCTCCACTGCTCCTCGGGTCCAGCCGACCGCTCCGAGTATGTCCCGCCCAGTGGTCCACCTCCAGGTATCGTCCTGCTCCGCAAGCCTCCACCACGATCAGTGTTGTCCGTCGTCTGCAACCAACACAACGTAGTGCGGGCATAGCCCGTGCAGGGTTGAGTATAAGCTACTCAGTAGGGACCCCTCGACCCCCGAAGGTCTCCCAAAATCCACAAAGGATAACCCCAAAGGAAAGATACAATCACGAAGTAACATCCGACACTGCTTAGGTATAAGCCCATACATATACCTAAGTCATCAATTCTTGCTCGGCTCCAACATCCGAGCTCAAGTACAACCCAGTCCACACAGGAAAACAAAACGTAAATCCATACAGGATAGAACAACACAATCCAAAAAGGAATGTAAAACAAGATTCAGCTCACACAGGTATACTTCTTCATATGATGATAAATATGACCAGATATTGCCACTGATTCATCTAAGTCATCAGACCCACAAAGAATCGATAGGTACAAAACCCCGCAATAACCCACAAAGGATCTGACCCACAAAGGATCGATATGTAACTAACCCACGCAATGACCCACAAAGGATCTGACCTACACAGGATCGATAGGTAACTAACCCCCACAAAGACCCACACAGGATCGGACCCACACAGCATCTATAGGCGCTGGCCCACATAGGACCGCTGAGCGCTGAACCACACAGGATCGGTATCACTGACCCAAAAAGGATCACTGAGTGCTGTAGTCGTCGCCGTCGAATCCACTGAGGATCTCTGCACAGTCGTCGTCGTCATAGTAGCAGTCGCAGCCAGCTCTAGGGTTCCCGCACATAGAAAGCTCGTTCGGAAGGGTCCGCTCCACGAGCCGAGAGGCTGATACATCAACTGACACATAGTCCAGATTTGATGTATCCAAAAGTTCCGTATCGTCAACAGGAACTCAACGTCGCAGACGGCGCGTCAATCGGACGCCCGGTCTGAGAGTTATTGGCTTTTTCGTCTCAGGGGCCCGGTTGGTTTTTAAGTAAAATCCAACCCGACCGTACTCCACCTATGTCCAAACCTCGGGCGGAGTAAGTCAAAAGATCCTTCTCACTTAGAGGAATTTATCAAAGTCGACGACACGTCAAACGGACGTCCGAAGCTCAAGATATGAGCATTTCCGCTCCGAGGGCCCGGTTGGTTTCGTGTACGAACCAACCCGGCCGAACCCAAAGTATTCCGAAACCTTGAGTGTGATATACCGAAACGACCGCCTCAATCCAAGGATTGCATCGCCAGTGACGGCGCATCGTTCGGAGGCCCATAGCTCATGTTATGAGAAAAAGACCGAAAAGAACTGGAAACGGGGGGTCTGGGCCCGGACCGACCCGGCCCAACCCCCCCTGGGTCGACCCGACCCGGGTCCCAGTCTGACCCAGCCAGCGCGGCCAGGCCCAGCCTGGGCGCGACCCGGCCCGGCGGGTCGGCTCAGCTCGGCTCGGCTCGGCCGAGCGGCCGAGCGAGTGAAATCCGGGGGCGGGGGCGTGCTGCCCCCGCGTGATGGATCTGCGGCCCCGGCTGGGGCCGCCTCTCACCAACAGATGTGGCAAGGCCACGTACTACCTTCGGTTCTGCGCGGCCGTGGAACCGCACACCACCGCTGGGGCTTCAGCCGCGGCGGCTCCGTCCGGCGGCGCGCCGGGGCGCCGCCGGTGGAGTCTGCGGGCCACCGGAGTTGCTCCGGTGGTCCGATTTCATTTCCTTCTGTGCCGTAGCTCATCCCGGGTCCAGTTCTTCACTACGGAATCAACAAAGTCTCTGCGGCCCGTTTTTTCATCGTCCTCCAATCCGCGCATCAACGAAAAACTGCGGAGGGTTGTCGGGTCGTGTTTGATTGGCCCGCACCCTCCGTGTTAAGTGATAACAATCAGGAATAACAATCAACACATGAAGAACACAACAAGTCACAGTTTTAATGAATCAGAATTGAACTTTGATCTGGTTCTTTGTTTTAGAAGAAACAACCATGGGGATAAATATTATCCTCAAATAAAACCCCTACCTCGTCGTAGTCGTCGAACGCGAGTTCATCGCAGAATTGACTGTCGTGGTAGGAGATGATCGTCACGTCGCGGAAGGGTGTCGCGTCATCGCGGTATACGGTGTCGCGTCGACGAACTCCGAGGATCAATGACATACAGATTTAATTATAACAATCAAATCCATGTTGATGTTATAATCCACAAATAATTAAAAGGACCGCAATCCCCTACCTCAAGATGCCGAACAAAGATTGTCGCGGCGATGGAACATCGCGGAAGAAGCGTCGGCGTCGCGTCGCGTCGATCTCCGGGGGTTCGTCGTTCATCGTCGCCTTTCGTCGAAGGCCGGCGTTCTTCGCGTTCTTCACGTTCTTCACGTTCTTCGTGTTCTTCACGAAGGAGGATGAAGAACTTAGAGTTTCTATCAGTCCTCTCAACAAGCTACCACAAGCAAAACGTGTGTTGGCCTTATTTTATTACATGCCAACAGTTTCAAAAATTGGTTAACAAACGAACCATTAATTCGGTGAATTAATGGTAATGTCTTAACATTCCATTTAATAGGAGAGTTTAAGAGTTTAGAAAACACGTCAGTTGACTTTCATTTAAAAAGGGTTTTCGCGGGTGCGTTACTTAGTGGAAAAGAAACGGTGGGGCTCGTGCGGGCCCCACCTCACAAATATGTTACCAAGAGGGTATGATATTTTGGGTTTCACCCTATCCACTTCAACTCAGCTTAAGCAGCTTTAAGTGGCTTTAAGAGGCGTTACGTGAAATAAAATGATGTTTTTCGTACCACATTATTTTATTTCTTAACCTAAAGCCCCAAAAAATTAAAAACCACACCCGAGAAAATGCAACTCCGGAAGAGGCATTTTTAAGCAATTACCTGCTCTGCGATTCCATCGGTGCCCTTGGAATTTGATTCTGAGCACCGGTTCAAAAAATAGAAAAACTCGCTCGTTCGTTCACGGAACGTACCCGAGCCAAACTTCGGAAAATGATTCCGGGCACACCGGGCATCGGAATCAGGTTCCGTTAGAAACTGCGTTCTTGTAAAATTCCAATGAAAATTTAAGAAAAAAAATTCACTTGAAATTTATGGGTCTTTACATCACTCCCACCTCAGGGATTTATGTCCCCGTAAAGATACATCATAAACTAGGGAAACAAAAGTTGGTACTAAGCATGCATCTAAGCCTCCCACTCCCAAGTGCTCTCCTGGAGGTTCCCATGCTGCCATCTGATGCGCACAAGAGGAATCGATCGTCCATGTAGGACCCGCTCCTGTCGATCCTCGATCTCCACTGGGACCTCCGCAAAAGTCTCCCCTTCATCAACGTCTAGATCCCCATGGTCAATGATGTGCATCGAGTCTTGCACGTATCTCCTCAGGTGAGATACGTGGAAGAAATCGTGCACCCGATGCAACTGAGGTGGTAGAGCCAGGCGATAAGCTACCTCGCAAATCCTGCTGAGGACCTGGATTGGTCTGATGAAGCATGGAGACAACTTGCCGCCTCGGCCAAATCTCCGTAATCCATATCTAGGTGAGACACACAGGAGGACGTGGTCGCCATCCTCGAACTCTAGTGGCCTCCGCCTCCGGTCAGCATAAGACTTCTGCCGGCTCTGAGTTGTCCTCATCCACTCTTGGATGACCTGGACCTTCTCTGTCATGGCTCGGACCATCTCTAGTCCCACAAGTGCTGACTCCACAGGGTTTGTCCAGCACAAAGGAGATCTGCAAGGTTTGCCGTACAACGGCTCGTATGGTGACATCCCGATGGTGGAGTGGTAGCTATTGTTGTACGTGAACTCTACAAAGGGTAGGTGGTCCTCCCATCAGCGACCAAAGTTGAGGACACATGCACGGAGCATGTCCTTGAGAGTCTGAATGGTCCTCTCCATCTGACCATCCTTCTAAGGATGAAAGGCGGTGCTCAGACGTAGCTGCATCCCAAACGCCTCCTGCAACCCCTTCCAAAGCCAGGAAGTAAAGTGAGCATCTCGATCAGAGACGATAGATGATGGCACACCGTGAAGCCGTACAATCTCTTGAACGTAGAGACACCCCAATCTCTCCACTGAGCCCTACTCTCTGATGGGTAAGAAGTGAGACGACTTGGTGAGTCGGTCTATAATCACCCAGATGGAGTCATGACCTCTAGAAGTGTGTGGATGTCCAGTCACGAAGTCCATAGATATGCCATCCCACTTCCACTACGGGACCTCCAAATGCTGTACGAAGCATACTAGTACCTGATGCTCTGCCTTCACCTGCTGGCAGGTGAGGCATCGTGAAACGAACTCTGCCACATCCTTTTTCATGCCCGTCCACCAGTGCTGTCGTCTGAGATCCTAGTACATCTTCGCCACTCCAGGATGTACCACCAATGGAGAAGTGTGAAACAGTCTCAGCACCTCCTCCCATAAAGCAACTGGTACCAAGGTACGTCCTCTAAAAAGGATGTCGTCCTCTCCTCCAAAGGAGAAACCATCAGGTGCCTGTCCTGAGGATATATGTGCACGCCGCGTCTCACGATCGGTGTCCCCACACTATTCCTCTCCGACCCACTACTGTAGTGGTGGGGTGACTGTGAGAGACTGAAGGAAGGCTGATCCCTCTCTATCCACGAAGGATATTTGCAAAGAGGCTAGCTACTCTGTCGCCTCCTCAAGTAGCTGAATGCCCGTCCTCCTGCTGAGAGCATCGGCTACCACGTTCCCCTTCCCAGGAGTATAGACTATCTCAAATTAATAGTTCTGGAAGAACTCGATCCATCGCCGCTGTCTCAGGTTCAGGTCCTTTTAAGATAATATGTACCTGATACTCTGATGGTCAGAAAAGACTGTAAAGCGCTCACCCATCAGATAGTGTCGCCATGTCTTCAGAGCGAAGACCACTCCTGCTAAATCCATGTCATGGGTAGCGTAGTTCTTCTCATGCGGCCTCAACTGACGTGATCCATAGGCGATCAATGCCCGCTCCTACATCAGGACACATCCGAGTCTGGTCCCTGATGCATCGCAGTAGACTACATACCCTACTCCCTCCTCAGGCAAACTCAAGATAGGTGCACTGGTGAATCTCTGTCTCAACTCCTGGAAGCTCTGCTGACATCTGTTTGACCACACAAAGGGTTTCCCCTTCATCTTAAGAGATGAGATTGGTGCTGTAACTCTGGAGAAGTCTGGCACAAATCTCCGATAGTATCTAGCTAGTCCCAAGAAACTCCACACCTCTGTCACGCTCTTGGGTGGCTCCCAAGCTAGCACTGCCTTGATCTTTGTGGGATCCACTGCAACTCCCACCTCAGAGATAACGTGCCCCAAGAAGTGGACCTTGCGTATCCAGAACTGACACTTTGAGAGCTTTCCATAAAGATGTTACTCTTGGAGTGTGTCTAGTACAACCCGTAAGTGGTAGGCGTGCTCCTCCTCAGTGGTCGAGTATATCAAAATGCCGTCGATGAAGACTACGACAAATCGATCGAGGTATGGCTGAAAGATCCTATTCATGAGGCCCATGAACACTGCTGGAGCATTGGTAATGTCGAATGTCATAAAAAAGAATTCATAGTTTCCATACTGACACCTAAAGGTCGTCTTCTGCACGTCCTCGTATTGAACCCTAAGCTGATGATATCCTGACCTGAGGTCTATCTTCAAGAACCACCGTGCTCCATTGAGCTGATCGAAGAGGTATTTAATCCTCGGTAGTGGATACTTGTTCCTCATTGTCACCTGGTTCAGGTGACGATAGTCGACACACAGTCGCAAGCTCCCGTCCGTCTTCTCGGCGAACAATATCGGGGAAGCCCAGGGTGAAACACTGGGTCAGATGAATCCTTTGCCCTGCAAGTCCTCCAACTGTACCCGTAACTCTCAAAGCTCAGTGGGGGAAATACAATATTCTGTAGTGGATATCGGGGATGTCTTAGGGTACATATCAATATAAAAGTCTACCTCTCCACGAGGAGGTAGTCCTGGAACGTCGTCGGGAAAGACGACCGCATACTGATCCACCACTATAGGAAAACTAGGACTTCACACATCATCTTCTCCTAGGATGAGGCTAGCTAACTGATGAGTGATGGGATGTACTCTCCTATGTGGATGTCCATCCTGTGTTGCGAAGACTCCCTTCTCACCAGTGAAGGTGAACCTGCTCCCGTCGGTGCGTACACCTCGCACGTTGCGCCTAATACAATCAATCTGTGCATGGACTTTTGATAACCAATCCATGCCCAAGATAACGTCGTAAGCCCTCGAAGACGCTAAAAGGAGAATCCAGCTGAAGCTCTCGCCTCCTAGAGTAAGATCACACTGCCGGCACCAGTGGGTAATCGTCGAGTCAGCTTCCGTAAGAGTCTCTAGCCATAAGGATCGAGCCAACAGCTCTGTCCGAATCTCTGAGCTCCGAACAGGGGCAGCAGATATGAAAGAGTGACTCACTCCTGTGTCTATAAGAACAGTAGAAAGGGTGGAAGAGACACAGATAGTACCTCGAATCATCTCGGGCGCACCGTGGTCGTAGGCCTACCCTGCCTGAAGCTGTGCCTATCTCTGCCCACCAGCTCCATGTGGTCAGGGTGGACCTCCTGGTGGTGGTGGTGGTAGAGCCTCAAAGCGTCACCCACCACCTGCTACTCGGCCAGATCCTATGCCTCGTCCACCTCCTCCCTGCGGCCCACCACAGTCGACCCTCAACCTCTACCTGGGTGGCCCCTCAACTATCTGCTGCTCCTCGGCACGGTGGGTCGGGCAGTCACGAGCCATGTGGCCCTGCCCGCCGCATGTGTAGCACTGCCTGCCTCTCGAAAGACTGGCTCCAAGATTTGTGCCCCGCACTGCTGAGCCAGTGTCCTGAGGTCATCTATGTGAGGGTCTGGTCTGCCTGGACCCCTGAGTCATCCATCGACTGCCTGCTGTAGAAGACTCTGCTACGTGCCACCCCGCGGTAGGTCTCGCCACTGGAGAAGACCTAGCAAGAAAGCTCTCGATCAAAAGGGCTCGCTCAAGCACTCCTGCATGAGTCGGAATGTTGAGGGAGGTCATAGATGACATGATCTCGTGTCTCAATCCCTGCTCAAAGGTCCGGGCCTAGAAGAATGGGTCCCGTACAATGTCGGTCGAGTAGCGCGAGAGATAGGTAAATCTCGCCGAGTACTGGGCGACCGTCAAGCTGCCCTGCCGTAGCTGAAGAAGCTCCTAGATGCGCACCGTACAGAGGGTGGCTGGGACGAACTCTGAGTGGAAGAGGCCCTCAAAGTCTGTCCAGAGAAGAGATGCCTCATCGTGCACCTGGAGCATCAAGCTCCACCATCGGCCCGCTGCTGCGTGCAGTAGGCTCACTGCGAGGATCGCCATGAGTTCTGTTGGTGTCCTCACTAGCCTGAAAACTCGTACAACTGCCTCCAGCCAGTCCTCAGCTACCGGGGGGTCCGTCTCCCCGCAGAACCTGGTCGGTCGCTGGTGCTGGAACTCATGCAGTGCACTAAGGCGATGTGCATCATCAACAGCTGTGGCTGGAAGCATCAGTGGCTCAGCGGGTAGAGGTACCGTCGGTGCCTCTGCTGTTAAAGGGCCCTGCACCGAGGCCTCATCGCTCGGCGGGATGTCGTCACGCTCAACTCTCGGAACCCTAGTTGGCTACCATCGTGGGGACATCCTGAAAAGGAAACAGGTGCTCCATGGTCAGAACAGTATACCTAGTGAGCTGATATAAAGTAATCACAAAGAAAACTTGAAACACACATGCAATCAATGTTTTCGTGCATTAAGTCGGAAATCAGAAGTCAGGGTCCTGGTGTACGGATACGTCGGCCGCCGCACCAACACTGGGCTCCCTAGACTGATAACCACACTCAATACGATTAACACTATTACTTCACATAGAAGAAAGATCAAAGTCTACGGTAGAACCGAACTCCTCTGATACCAATTTTCCACGACCCGTCCTCGGGGCCCGTTCCGTGACTACCCCAAGCCCGCCTTCCATAGGCCAGGGGCTGTCGACTAGCACCAAGGCGTAAATCCCGGAAAAAGGGAAGGCATTGCCTTTGTAAAGTAAACAACAAACACCACAGAGCAAGCAGACAGAAGTAAACACTAAGTAAAAGCAGAGTACAACAATAAGTGCGGAAAAGTAAGTGGGCCAGAATACAAACCCAAACTGAAAGTAAAGTACAACTGGAAAGGGAAAACAACAACTGAAATGTAAAGCCGCAACGTCGAGCTGTCCACTAGAAATCCCACCTGAATGGTGGGTACAGAAAGCCTTCACTGCTCCTCGGGTCCAGCCGACCGCTCCGAGTACGTCCCGCCCAGTGGTCCACCTCCAGGTACCGTCCTGCTCCGCAAGCCTCCACCACGATCAGCGTTGTCTGTCGTCTGCAACCAACACAACGTAGTGCGGGCATAGCCCGTGCAGGGGTGAGTATAAGTTACACAGTAGGGACCCCTAGACCCCTGAAGCTCTCCCAGAATCCACAAAGGATAACCATAAAGGAAATATACAATCACAAAGTAACATCCGACACTGCTTAGGTATAGGCCCATACATATACCTAAGTCAACAATTCTTGCTCGGCTCCAACATCCGAGCTCAAGTACAACCCAGTCCACACAGAAAAGAAAAACGTAAATCCACACAGGATAGCACAACACAATCCACCAAGGAATGTAAAATAGGATTCAGCTCACAAAGGTATACTTCTTCATATGATGATAAAGATGACCAGATATTTCCACTGATTCATCTAAGCCGTCAGAACCACAAAGGATCGATAGGTACTAACCCCCGCAAGGACCCACAAAGGATATGATGCACAAATGATCAATAGGTAACTAACCCCCGCAATTACCCACAAAGGATCTGACCCACAAAGGATCGATAGGTGACTAACCCCCACAATGACCCACAAAGGATCTGACCCACACAGGATCGATAGGTAACTAACCCCCGCAAAGACCCACACAGGATCAGACCCACACAAGATCTGTAGGCGCTGGCCCACACAGGACCGTTGAGCACAGACCCACACAGGATCAGACCCACATAGGATCGGTAGCACTGACCCACAAAGGATCGCTGAGTGTTGTAGTCGTTGCGGTCCAATCCACTGAGGATCTCTGCATAGTCGTCGTAGTCACAGTGGCAGTCGCGGCCAGCACTAGGGTTCCCGCACACAGCAAGCTCGTTCGGGAGGGTCCGCTCCACGAGCCAAGAGGCTGATACATCAACTGACACATAGTCTAGATTTGATGTATCCAAAAGTTCTGTATCATCAATAGGAACTCAATGTCGCAGACAGCGCGTCAATCGGACGCCCGGTCTGAGATTTATTGGCGTTTTCGTCCTAGGGGCCCGGTTGGGTTTTAAGACAAAACCAACCCGACCGTACTCCACCTGCGTCCAAACCTTTGGCAGAGTAAGCCAAAAGATCCGTCTCACTTAGAGGAATTCAACAAAGTTGATGACATGTCAAACGGACGTCTGAAGCTCAAGATATGAGCGTTTCCGCTCCAAGGGCCCGGTTGGTTTCGTGTACGAACCAACCTGGCCGAACCCAAAGTATTCCAAAACCTTGAGTGTGATATACTGAAATGACAGTCTCGACCAACCCCCCCTTGGTCGACCCGACCCGGGTCCGGGTCCGACCTGGTCGGTGCGGCCCGGCCCAGCCAGGGTGGCCTGGATCGGCCTGGGCGTGACCCGGCCAGGCGGATCGGCTCGGCTCGGCTCGGCTCGGCCGAGCGGCCGAGCGAGGGAAATCCGGGGGCGGGGGCGCGCTGCCCCCGCGTGATGGACTCGCGGCCCCGGCTACGGCCGCCTCTCGCCAACGGGCACGGCAAGGCCGCGCCCTGCCTTTGGTTCCACGCGGCCGCGAATTCAGCTGTGGCGGCTCCGTTCGTCGGCGCGTCGGGGCGCCGGTGGAGTCTGCGGGCCACCGGAGTTGCTCCGGTGGTCCGATTTCATTTCCTTCTACGCCGTAGCTCATCCCGGGTCCCGTTCTTCACCGCGGAATCAACAATGTCTCTGCAGCCATTTTTGTTGTCATCCGCCAATCCGTGCATCAACGAAAAACTGCGGAGGGTTGTCGGGTCATGTTTGATTGGCTCGCACCCTCCACGTTATGTAACGCCCCGACCCCAGCTACCCAGAGTCGGTGCATTACTTCATAACATTGGCATGATCACAAGAATGATCAAATCTCGAAAGACCGATTGGTTTAGTAGCCTTGGAAACACTAGATATATTCATAAGTTTTACATTACATCATAAAATGAAAAACTAATACAACAATATAATGTTTCCACAATCCACACTATTAACCCCTCATAAAAATCCCTTCAGGTCATTCATAACTTACTTCTTCACACCCTGGGAAAAATAAAACATAGAAAAGGGGTGAGCTCAAATGCCCAGTAAGGATAACAATATAGCGGAAACCTTCATAAATAAGAATAAACATTTAAGGCAATGCATTACTAAAACAAAAGCCTTTTAAACATTAACTTCAACATGGTATGGCAAAAGTAAAATGAAATAATGCCATTTACTTATTCACGTGGATATTCTACTAATCGAATAATCACATGCAAAAATCAATAACCACTTTCATAATGTTGGAATGCATAATGCCAGACTATCATAACCACATAGTCAAGGCCTCGTGCCAAGACTACAAATAAGATTTTGTCAAGGCCTTGTGCCAAGACACTAGTTTGTCTCATGAGACCTACTGATGCATCGAGGAGCTATAGCGGGCTCCACCCGTCACTTATTAAGTCCAATGCATTCCCATATGAAAAGGTTTAAACATAACATAAATATTCGTATTAAAACTAGCATACAAAATGTCAATAATTTCACCATAAACTATGAATGGTATAAAAATAGCACATCCACAGTCAAACATATCACAAAACCTTCAATACAATATAGAAGTTTTGTATCATAATAAATCAACTTCAAATAATCTTAAAATCCATCAAAGGATGTTGACATAGATGAAATCAAAATTCTTTTTAAAAAAGTATCTCCTTTTATTTTGAAATCATTTAAGATCCATATAAAATAAAACATTTTCTTTGAAAATATTCTTATAAGCTTGTATGGAAAGCTTCGACGATTTTATAACGGCGGAAAATAACCTCACCCGCCGTATAAGTTAAAAAAAACATTCTTACCTCAATTCTGTCGAAAAGGTTAAAAAGGACCTTGTTTTGAAAACGACAGAAAGATTCCTTTATAAACCTCTTATAAAAAGTCAAACAAGGGTATAAATGACTTTAACCCATATTCTTGTAAATAGTAAAAATGTTTTGAAATACATTTCGAAGAAACATGGATGTGGATGATAAAGAGGTCCCAGTAGATTATTACGTATAATACAACCCCGGATAATGAAGAGATTGTGAAATAACCCTTACCTTGTACTTTTCCTTGGTTGGGGTAGGTTAACCTCCTGTATAATAGTGAAATAATTGTTACTAAATTATACAAGAATCATATACATTAATATGATATCATATATGATCTTTTAATATTGATTTGATAATAATATCTTAGTATTATCGCCGTTTCGGGTGTTAA
The DNA here is from genome assembly GCA_963277665.1 of Viscum album. NCBI lineage: Eukaryota > Viridiplantae > Streptophyta > Magnoliopsida > Santalales > Viscaceae > Viscum > Viscum album. Next base: position 349,500,224 of record OY728135.1, read on the forward strand.
CTTACTCATTTTCTTTATATGTTTTGTTACATAAGTCATGTTTGTTGTATCTTATTCATATCCAGAATGATATCAAGTCCTTAAACATCATTTTTAAATCATTAAATGATAATTATACTTGAATGGATACGATGGAGAATGAATCTCATCGCGTTCGTGGAGACGGTAGTTCGTACGTACGCACGAACGCTACTTCCATTTAATTTTTATTTTAAAAGAATCGAATCCAAATGATACATAGGTATATTACTATTCCAGTATAATATAATATTTTATATATGTTACTTATGTTCATTAACACCATCCTTTATACGTTCCATGTGTGGTATGAACGAGTCATATCATTTTAAGGGGGCGGTAGTCCGCACTTCCTCAAATGAAATTATCGTATGTATATACAACATGAAACGAATAATGGTATGAAATAAAATAGAATTACAGAAGCTTATATATAAAATATATATCATTAATATCATATTTAATTACAGTTCCATCATAATGGCCACCATGAGAGGCGGTAAGATGTATTTGAACAATCATCGTTTCGTGAGGCGTTAGTTTGCCATCCACAGAAACATTATGTTCATCATCCATTAGATAGAGTTGTGTGTATGTGTAGTTTGAATCCTTCTTATAACAACATCCTAGTATATTGAGGATACTGGTGTTGTTACAAAAGAAAGGAAATAAAAAGAGTTTGGGGGTTGAAGAAGCAAAATAAATGAAAATAATTTAAGAGAAATCGTTACCTTTAATTTAGGTAACTCACTTTGGTTGGAACCAAAGGACTTGTTGAAATGCTTTCTGCCTAAGGGGAAGCTTCAAGGAGGAGGAGAGGGATGTGGGGAGCTTAGTTGGGCAGAGTTTGGACGAGCCAAGTGGCTTGAGAGGTGTGAGGAATGAGTAGAAGTGGTCTCCTTTTATAAGGGAGAGGAGGGGCTCTTTAGGAAAGAGTGAAAGTATTACTTTATAATATAATTATATTCGGTTTATAATGGTCCAAAAATCATTGAGGTCGAAGATAAGATGACTCATATTCTACATAACATCAACCAATAAGAATTGGACAGGTTTTAGATAATATTTTAATCATTATAATATTATTTATTTCAATGATTTATTAATGAGGTAAACATTGCATCATTATTGTGTCATTAATAATTTAACTTATTTGATGTCTAAAAATTATAAATAAAATATCATCATGTAGGAAATCTTTTTATCTTTCTAATGAATATTTATAATCGAAAATCCAACATGTATAACCCTATGTAAAAATTTTTCTTCTAAAAGATGTAAGCTTATGCCATTTTTATTTTTATTTTAACTTTATTAATATAATGTGTCCCTACCACATACAAGTGGCTCCAAGGGGTCCCCAAATTGACCCAAGGATGCCCATGGTCGGGTATGTGTCCACCAATAAGGTTAGGACACGTTTTAGGGTAATTTTGTATTATTATAATATTATTTTTTAACCCTTATTTACCGGATTTACCCTTTAACCATGGTAAATAAAATATTTACCACAATAACTATTCAAAATGTCTAAAAATAAAAGTTACCTATTTACACAATTTGAACATCCTGATTCCAAATATGGAATCCATTTTCCTAAATTCAAAACACAGAAGTGGCAGAAATTAATTTAAAATTAATTCCCGCTGTCAAAACAAAAAGCGTGTTTTTAAGAGGTAATAACTATCAAAAGATTGACACTTGTTTATGTTCGGTTTAATTGTAAAATTATGTCCAATGACCAAAATTATATTAAATGTTAAAAATATATTCTAAATATACCTTAAAACTACTAAAATTCATAATTTATCACTATTAATTATTTTGATTAAAAAAGTTGTTTTTAATTAAAATTTAGTAATTTTCACTATTCATCGAAATATGAAAGTTATCCGAAAAGTACCAAAATTTCACCTTAGGCTAAATTCGATATTCCGAGTCCAAATATGAAGTCCATTTTCAAATATAAAATATATATAATTTCAAAAAGTAGGTATTACTATTCACAACGGCTAGTTTATTTAGTTGTGGTGTGTGTTAGAACTCGAGGTTGCGTACAACACACGCTATCGCGTTATTCGAAGGGAAACGTACCGTAGAAGCATGGGGTGTTACATTCTCCCCTCCTTCAAATAATTGCGTCCTCGCAATTTCTAGGGTATTACTGCATAAAAAGACTCGGGTGGTTCTTCATCATAAGTTCCTCGGGTTCCCACGTTGCCTCTTCCATCTTATGATTTCTCCACAAAACTTTTACCAGACGCGTCGTCCGGTTTCTCAGTACTTGTTCTCTTGTATCAAGAATCCTGACGGGCTCTTCACAATAGGAAAGATCAGGTTCCAATTCTAATTCCTCATAGGTGAGTACATGCGTTGGGTCAGGCATGTATTTCCTCAATAGAGATATGTGGAACACATCGTGAACTTTGGAGAGACTTGGCGGCATTGCCAATCGGTAAGCTACAACCCCAATTCGTTCTAGAATTTCGAAAGGTCCGATGTACCTGGGACTCAATTTACCTTTCTTACCAAAACGTATGACTCCCTTCCACGGAGATACCTTCAGGAAAACATGATCACTGACTTGAAATTCCAAATCCTTCCTTCGATTATCGGCATAGCTCTTCTGCCTACTTTGAGCTGCTTTGATGTGATTTTGGATTACTTTCACCTTTTCCACCGTTTCCTCCACCAGTTCTGGGCCTACAAGTTTTCTTTCACCAACGTCATCCCAACAGGTTGGTGTACGACATCTCTTTCCATATAACGCTTCATATGGTGCCATCTGAATACTCGAATGGAAGCTATTGTTATAGGAAAATTCTACCAGAGGTAAATATTGATCCCGCATACCCTGAAAATCAAGTGAGCAAGATCTCAACATGTCTTCTAAGGTCTGAATAGTCTGTTCTGATTGTCCGTCTGTCTGAGGGTGGTAAGCAGTGCTCAAATGAAGTTCAGTATCCAGGGATTTTTGAAGAGTTTTCCAAAATCTTGAAGTAAAACGGGGATCACGATCAGAAACAATCGATAGGGGTACTCCATGAAGTCTCACAACTTCATTAATGTATAGTCTTGCTAGACGTTCCAGGGGTAGATCTTCTCTTATAGCAAGAAAATGTGCTGACTTGGTAAGACGATCAACAATAACCTATATTGCATCGTTCCTTCTAGGAGTCTTTGGTAGCCCCTTGACAAAGTCCATCGTAATATTATCCCATTTCCACTCAGGTATGGGAAGAGGTTGCATGACTCCTCCAGGCTGTTACCTTCCAGCTTTCACTTGTTGACAAACCATACATCTTGACACAAAATCAGCAATCTCCCTCTTCATGTTGTCCCACCAAAAATGTTCCTTCAAATCTCTATACATTTTGGTGCTCCCAGGGTGTATAGAGAAATTGGAACTATGAGCGTCATCCAGCAATTCCCTTTTTAGATCAGGTATATTGGGAACACAAAGTCTCTTCCCGAATTTCAAAATTCCATCTTCATACACAAAGTCTCTCAATCTCCCATCATTCACAGCTTTAATCTTCTTCTGAAATTCTTCATCATCGGTCTGGGAACTCTTAATCCTTTCTAGTAAAGATGGTTTGGAAACCATTTGAAAAAGCATTGATGTTTCACCTTCCCTGGTTATTCCCATGTCCATCTTCTCTAGATCCATGAAAATTGGATCCCTTTCAATTCTCATCATGTTCAGAACTCCATGGTCTTTTCTGCTCAAAGCATCTGCTACTTTGTTTGCTTTCCCCGGGTGGTAGTGTATCGTGCAATCATAATCCTTGAGTAATTCAAGCCATCTCCTTTGCCTCATGTTGAGTTCTTTTTGTGAGAAAATATACTTCAAACTCTTGTGATCAGTATAAATCTCACATTTTTCACCATAGAGGTAGTGCCTCCATATCTTCAAAGCAAAGATTACAGCTGCTAACTCGAGATCATGAGTAGGATAGTTTTGTTCATGAATTTTCAACTGTCGTGATGCATAGGCAATAACTCTATCATTCTTCATAAGGACACAACCAAGTCCTTTCTTTGATGCATCACTATAAATATCGAACCCATCATTCCCCGATGGTAGAGTCAATATAGGAGCATTGACTAATCTTCTCTTCAGTTCTTCGAAACATTCTTCACACTCTTTTGTCCAAACAAATTTAACCCCTTTACGTGTGAGCTTCGTTAATGGGTTAGCCAATCGGGCAAAATTCTGGACGAAACGTCGATAATAACCTGCCAAACCAATAAAACTACGTACCTCAGTTATACTCGTAGGTGCTGGCCATTCTTGGATTGCCTTGGTCTTAGAAGGATCAACAGAGATTCCATCTTTAGAGACAATATGGACAAGAAAAGAAATCTCCTGAAGCCATAATTCACACTTTCTAAACTTCCCATATAATTCATGCCTCCTCAGAGTCTTCAAGATAATGCGCAAGTGATTTTCATGATCTTCGTAGGTTTTGGAGTATACCAAGATATCATCAATAAATACCACCACAAATTCATCGAGATACTCCTTGAAAACTCTATTCATTAGATCCATGAATACAGAGGGTGCATTAGTCAATCCAAACGGCATTACAGTAAACTCGTAATGCCCGTACCTGGTTCGAAATGCTATCTTCGGAATATCTTCCTTCTTTACACACAACTGATGGTATCCAGATCGAAGGTCAATCTTTGAAAAGTATTGAGCTCCATGCAGTTGGTCAAATAAATCATCAATACGAGGTAGGGGATACTTGTTCTTTATCGTTATAGCATTGATCTCCCTGTAGTCGATACATAACCTCATAGATCCATCTTTCTTTTTAACAAAAAGAACAGGGGCTCCCCATGGAGAAACACTAGGGCGAATAAATCCCTTATTACTCAATTCCTCTAGTTGTTTCTTTAGTTCGACTAACTCTACAGTGGCCATTCTATAAGGGGTCTTCGATATAGGCCTTGATCCAGGAATCAAATCAATGGAAAACTCAACTTCTCGTTCTGGAGGATGTCCAGGTAAATCTTCCGGAAATACATCTACAAATTCTTTCACAACAGGTACATCCTCTATTTGAACATTCCTTTCCTCACCGATAGTTACTTCATTATCTTCCTCCCCAATAATTGAATTAAGTTGAGCTACTGGGGGTGGGTCTAAATAAGAATTAGGTGGTGACGATTCTGCTCTAAAAATAAGGTGTTCCTTATCATTATCATCAAGAATCGTAACCTCTTTCTTCTTACAATAAATCTTCGCATAATAGTCCGAAATCTAGTCCATACCGAGGATTATATCAAACTCAATCATAGGTATGACGATGAAATCAGCAGATAAAGAAAATTTATGTGCTCTAATGGGGACTGATTCACAAAACTTTGTTGCAACGATACTTCCCTTAGGAGTTTTAACTGACAACTCCCTTATTAAATCAAATTGGAAATATCTAATTTTCTTAGCAAACTGGGAAGATATGAAACAATGCGATGATCCAGAATCAAATAATGCATTTGCTAAACTTGAGGAAACCATTAAATTACCTGCCACCACGTCTTTCGGAGCTTCTACCTCAGCAGTAGTGATAGCATAAGCCTGGCCTTGATCCCTTGGCCTTTTCTGAGGTAAGTTCTCCTGACGCTTAGGACATGCATTTGCATAATGCCCCATCTCCCTGCAATTGTAGCACTGAACGTTGGTAGCTTCCTTCTTCCCCTTGCAATCATGAGCTTGGTGGCCTTTTTCACCACACTTGTAACAGACTCCCATTCCCTTCAGGCAAGCACCGGGGTGTTTCTTCCCGCACTTACCACAAGATGGATATTCAACCTTTCCCTTCTTCCCCTTATTTCCATTCCCAGATTGATCAGCAGGTCTCTTCTTCTCTTGCTTTGCTTTAAAGTCATAAGACTTAGAGAATTCCTTTTCGGTCTTGATAGCACATGAGACAATGTCTTCGTACGATGAAAAGGATTGTGAGACTAATGCTCGACGAAGAAATGGTTTTAACCCATCAAAGAAACGATCAATCTTACTTCTTGGGTTGCGAATATAATCACCAGCGTACCTCGCTAACCTTGTAAAGTTAGCCTCATACTTTGTGACATTCTCATCCTCCTTTTGTCTCAGACTCAGAAATTGTCTTTCCATATCTGCTCGATGGTCGCGAGGAAAGTATTTTTCTAAAAACAGATCTTTGAACTCCCTCCATTCCATATTTGATACTTCATCATCTTCCTTCGTATTTTGAATCAATGACCACCATTGATCGGCATCTCCAGTGAGGCGGTAAACTGCCATGATAACTTTTTCCCTTTCACTGCTCCCCAAAGCCTAAAATATTTTCTCTAGGGAAAATATCCATTGCTCAGCTACTAAGGGATTTGTATTCCCATTGAACGTTGGTGGTTGTTGTCTCATGAATCGATTAACATTGATCCTCCACGCTGCGGATCAGGGTGCTCCATACGGGTAAGGTTATTATTCATAACCTGAGTAAGTTGTCCCAGTATGGTGATTAGCTGATCAGCACCAGTTGCATCACCAGCCCCACTATAATTATCTTGAGCAGGAGGGAAATCCCTACATGGAGTGCGTGCATTGATACGGTTTCCATTTCTTCCACTAGGCGCCATTTCTAAACAATGGCATAAACTAGATCAGTTTATGAATCAAAATACATAATCCCATACTTATAAAACACTTAACATAAATTGAACTATTTATGGATATAATCCATAATCATAAAAATGTTTTCTTTGAGGAAGTATATACTCATAAACCCTTCATACTGATTTGTAAAGAAAATGAGAGTTATCCTAAGCATATCCCCCGGGAGTGTCGTAACCAAGAGTGCAGCAAGGCCCGTTGTCGTGCACCAGTTCTCGTTCGAGTCTAGCTCAAAGCGGTGTTTTCGGGTTTTACCCCTAGGTACATCTGTGCCAGAGCCGCCTCTACCTGTTCGTATCCAGACAGGGCTGTATTGCTCGGAAAACTCATAAAATCTCTACAATACCAAAATTCTAGGAAGTTCTTCTATACTAATCCTCAAAGTTCATCTTAGGTATACGTGCTCTAATCAGAGTTTATCTAAATCTAGCTTCCAAGGTTTGTACTAAACTTCCTCTGATACCAACTGCAACGCCCCGACCCCAGCTACCCAGAGTCGGTGCATTACTTCATAACATTGGCATGATCACAAGAAAGATCAAATCTCGAAAGACTGATTGGTTTAGTAGCCTTGGAAACACTAGATATATTCATAAGTTTTACATTACATCATAAAATGAAAAACTAATACAACAATATAATGTTTCCACAATCCACACTATTAACCCCTCATAAAAATCCCTGCAGGTCATTCATAACTTACTTCTTCACATCCTGGGAAAAATAAAACATAGAAAAGGGGTGAGCTCAAATGCCCAGTAAGGATAACAATATAGCGGAAACCTTTATAAATAAGAATAAACATTTAAGGTAATGCATTACTAAAACAAAAGCCTTTTAAACTTTAACTTCAACATGGTATGGAAAAAGTAAAATGAAATAATGCCATTTACTTATTCACATGGATATTCTACTAATCGAATAATCACATGCAAAAATCAAAAACCACTTTCATAATGTTGGAATGCATAATGCCAGACTATCATAACCACATAGTCAAGGCCTCGTGCCAAGACTACAAATAAGATTTTGTCAAGGCCTTGGGCCAAGACACTAGTTTGTCTCATGAGACCTACCGATGCATCAAGGAGCTATAGCGGGCTCCACCCGTCACTTATTAAGTCCAATGCATTCCCATATGAAAAGGTTTAAACATAACATAAACATTCGTATTAAAACTAGCATACGAAATGTCAATAATTTCACCATAAACTATGAATGGTATAAAAATAGCACATCCACAGTCAAACATATCACAAATCCTTCAATACAATATAGAAGTTTTGTATCATAATAAATCAACTTCAAATAATCTTAAAATCCATCAAAGGATGTTGACATAGATGAAATCAAAATTCTTTTTAAAGAAGTATCTCCTTTTATTTTGAAATCATTTAAGATCCATATAAAATAAAACATTTTCTTTGAAAATATTCTTATAAGCTTGTATGGAAAGCTTCGACGATTTTATAACGGCGGAAAATAACCTCACCCGCCGTATAAGTTAAAAAAAACATTCTTACCTCAATTCTGTCGAAAAGGTTAAAAAGGACCTTGTTTTGAAAACGACAGAAAGATTCCTTTATAAACCTCTTATAAAAAGTCAAACAAGGGTATAAATGACTTTAACCCATATTCTTGTAAATAGTAAAAATGTTTTGAAATACATTTCGAAGAAACATGGATGTGGATGATAAAGAGGTCCCAGTAGATTATTACGTATAATACAACCTCGGATAATGAAGAGATTGTGAAATAACCCTTACCTTGTACTTTTCCTTGGTTGGGGTACATTAACCTCCTGTATAATAGTGAAATAATTGTTACTAAATTATACAAGAATCATATACATTAATATGATATCATATATGATCTTTTAATATTGATTTGATAATAATATCTTAGTATTATCGCCGTTTCGGGTGTTAACTTACTAATTTTCTTTATATGTTTTGTTACATAAGTCATGTTTGTTGTATCTTATTCATATCCAGAATGATATCAAGTCCTTAAACATCATTTTTAAATCATTAAATGATAATTATACTTGAATGGATACGATGGAGAATGAATCTCATCGCGTTCGTGGAGACGGTAGTCCGTACGTACGCACGAACGCTACTTCCATTTAATTTTTATTTTAAAAGAATCGAATCCAAATGATACATAGGTATATTAATATTCCAGTATAATATAATATTTTATATATGTCACTTAAGTTCATTAACACCATCCTTTATACGTTCCTTGTGTGGTATGAACGAGTCATATCATTTTAAGGGGGCGGTAGTCCGCACTTCCTCAAATGAAATTATCGTATGTATATACAACATGAAACGAATAATGGTATGAAATAAAATGGAATTACAGAAGCTTATATATAAAATATATATCATTAATATCATATTTAATTACAGTTCCATCATAATGGCCACCATGAGAGGCGGTAAGATGTATTTGAACAATCATTGTTTCGTGAGGCGTTAGTTTGCCATCCACAGAAACATTATGTTCATCATCCATTAGATGGAGTTGTGTGTATGTGTAGTTTGAATCCTTCTAATAACAACATCCTAGTATATTGAGGATACTGGTGTTGTTACAAAAGAAAGGAAATAAAAAGAGTTTGGGGGTTGAAGAAGCAAAATAAATGAAAATAATTTAAGAGAAATCGTTACCTTTAATTTAGGTAACTCACTTTGGTTGGAACAAAAGGACTTGTTGAAATGCTTTCTGCCTAAGGGGAAGCTTCAAGGAGGAGGAGAGGGATGTGGGCAGCTTAGTTGGGCAGAGTTCGGACGAGCCAAGTGGCTTGAGAGGTGTGAGGAATGAGTAGAAGTGGTCTCCTTTTATAAGGGAGAGGAGGGGCTCTTTAGGAAAGAGTGAAATTATTACTTTATAATATAATTATATTCGGTTTATAATGGTCCAAAAATCATTGAGGTAGAAGATAAGATGACTCATATTCTAAATAACATCAACCAATAAGAATTGGACAGGTTTTAGATAATATTTTAATCATTATAATATTATTTATTTCAATGATTTATTAATGAGGTAAACATTGCATCATTATTGTGTCATTAATAATTTAACTTATTTGATGTCTAAAAATTATAAATAAAATATCATAATGTAGGAAATCTTTTTATCTTTCTAATGAATATTTATAATCGAAAATCCAACATGTATAACCCTATGTAAAAAGTGTTCTTCTAAAAGATGTAAGCTTATGCCATTTTTATTTTTATTTTAACTTTATTAATATAATGTGTCCCTACCACATACAAGTGGCTCCAAGGGGTCCCCAAATTGACCCAAGGATGCCCATGGTCGGGTATGTGTCCACAAATAAGGTTAGGACACGTTTTAGGGTAATTTTGTATTATTATAATATTATTTTTTAACCCTTATTTACCGGATTTACCCTTTAACCATGGTAAATAAAATATTTACCACAGTAACTATTCAAAATGTCTAAAAATAAAAGTTACCTATTTACACAATTTGAACATCCTGATTCCAAATATGGAATCCATTTTCCTAAATTCAAAACACAGAAGTGGCAGAAATTAATTTAAAATTAATTCCCGTTGTCAAAACAAAAAGCGTCTTTTTAAGAGGTAATAACTATCAAAAGATTGACACTTGTTTATGTTCGGTTTAATTGTAAAATTATGTCCAATGACCAACATTATATTAAATGGTAAAAATATATTCTAAATATACCTTAAAACTACTAAAATTCATAATTTATCACTATTAATTATTTTGATTAAAAAGGTTGTTTTTAATTAAAATTTGGTAATTTTCACTATTCATCAAAATATGAAAGTTATCCGAAAAGTACCAAAATTTAACCTTAGGCTAAATTCGATATTCCGAGTCCAAATATGAAGTCCATTTTCAAATATAAAATATATATAATTTCAAAAAGTAGGTATTACTATTCACAGCGGCTAGTTTAATTAGTTGTGGTGTGTGTTAGAACTCGAGGTTGCGTACAACACACGCTATCGCATTATTCGAAGGGAAACGTACCGTAGAAGCTTGGGGTGTTACACGTTAGGTGATAACAATCGGGAATAACAATCAACACATGAAGAACGCAACAAGGAACAATTTTAATGAATCAGAATTGAACATTGATCCAGTTCTTTGTTTTAGGAGAAACAACCATGGGAATAAATATTATCCTCAAATAAAACCCCTACCTCGTCGTAGTCATCAAACGGGAGTTCGTCACAAAATTATCTGTCGTGGTAGGAGATGATCGTCGCGTCGCGGAAGGGCGTCGCGTCGTCACGGTATACGGCATCGCGTCGACGAACTATGAGAATCAAGGACATAAAGATTTAATTATAACAATCAAATCCATGTTGATGTTATAATCCACAAAGAATTAAAAGGACCACAATCCCCTACCTCAAGATGTCGAACAAAGATTTTCGCGGGGATGGAACATCGCGGAAGAAGCGTCGGCGCCGTGTCGCGTCGATCTCCGGGGGTTCAGCGTTCTTCGTCGCCTTTCGTCAAAGGCTGGCGTTCTTCGCGTTCTTCGCGTTCTTCATGAAGGAGGATGAAGAACATAGAGTTTCTGTCAATCCTCTCAACAAGCTACCATAAGCAAAACGTGTGTTGGCCTTATTTTATTACATGCCAACAGTTTGAAAAATAGGTTAAGAAACGAACCATTAATTCGGTGAATTAATGGTAACATCTTAACAGTCCATTTAATAGGAGCGTTTAAGAGTTTAGAAAATGCGTCAGTTGAATTTCATTTAAAAAGGGGTTTCACGGGTGCGTTACTTAGTGGAAAAGAAATGGTGGGGCTCATGCGGGACCCACCTCACAAATATACTACCAAGAGGGTAGGATATTTTGGGTTCCACCCTATCCGGTTCAACTCAGCTTAAGAAGCATTAAGTGGCTTTAAGCAGCTTTATGTTAAATAAAATAATGTTTTATCGTACCACATTATTTTATTTCTTAATTTAGCGCCCCAAAAAATTAAAAACCACACCCGAGCAAACGCAACTCTGGAAGAGGCATTTCTAAGCAATTACCGACACTGCGATTCCATCAGTGCCCTCAGAATTTGATTCCGAGCACCGGTTCAAAAGTTAGAAAAACCCGCTCATTCGTTCACTGAACATACCCGAGCCAAACTTTAGAAAATGATTCCGGGCACACTGGGCCTCAGAATCATGTGCCGTCAGAAACTGCGTTCCTGTAAAATTCCATATAAAATTTAAGAAAAAATCCCCTTGAAATTTACGTGTCTTTACAAGACCATTAAGATATTTATTTTCATGAAGATAATTTCATGAATATAATAATTTCATGGTAATGAATTTTATTTATAAGGATAAATTATAAGATGGAATTATTTTTATTATTGGGAAATATTTTAGTAATCCATGTGTTTTTATTTAGAATGTGAAAATTTGGCTAAATGTAATTGTATTAATTGGTATAAGTAGATTTATTCTATGTCACTCATGAAGGGGATTTCTTAAAATAATATTACTCACCAAAATACAACCAAGGACTAACATACCCTCATATATATATCTTGAGGTTTAGAAAAATGGTAGTCAGTGAGCCTCGCTAGCCCCTGGAGGCATGAAAAGGCCTAGATCCCTCATGGAGAGATGGATAATAGTGGTTTAAATGTATAAGGCCAATAGGATAAAACTTCGGTGAGAGAGAAGTCTGAAATTGTGCAAGTGTAGGTGAGGAGTAGACATCAAAATCATGGATGAATTATGTTGTGGGTGTTGAACCCTACTACAAGATAAAATTGATGAATGAATGGAATGAATTAAATGGGAGAGTGAGTCTAATCTTGATATTTCTATTGTATTAGGGTCTTTGTCACTATGTTCATATATAATTATGAAATGCACATATTATAAGGTCCATAAGATGGCATAAATATTGGTTTTCTGATCACACACATCACACATACATAAACTAGTGTCGTCATCTTCTACTTATGGACACCCGATGGTGATTATATTTGTTGGATTTAATGGTTTATCCTCACATGAATGATCCTAACACTGGAATGATCATTTTAAGGATGATATTGTGATATTATGATTTGGTGAACATTAATGCATTCATGTAATGCATTACAAGAAATCAATAGTTCAATGAACATGTCACTTCTGAATGAAAATGAAGTTACATCGGTTTTTTAGGAATTTTTAGTACATTTATGTGTTTTATGTATGGCCCTGATATTTAAAATAGAAAAAATTCAGGTTTGATAGTGTATATAATACACAACAACAAGCTTAAGTAGACCACAAAATAATACTATTTAAATATAACCATTATAATCTAAAAATGGAATTAATTCGTATCAATAATATCAAATTAATTATGAAAATTATATAAAATACATTGTCAATACAAATTCATTGATTAATTATTAGGAAAAAATTTCTCAGTTTTCAATGATTTAATTTTATGTTTTCAAGATAAATTTTCTTCAAAATTATTTTTTATTTTCTTTTCTGAATAAATATTATTATTAATTTATAGAAATTTAATAAATTTTATTTTCTAAAATTAATATAATTTTTGAAATTAATCTATAAAAATTGTGTCTGGGATAAATTTTTATATTATTATTAAATGGTTTGATTTTTTATTAAATAGTGAAAAATAACTATTTTTATTGAAAATGGTAATTTTTTAATTAATTTGAGTGATTCATTTTTCAAAATTATTTTATGATAAAATATGTTCTCTTATATAATTACCAATATAATTATGTTCATTTTAATCAATTTTATCATTTAATTTAACATAAAAATTTTAAAAATAAAAGTCATTTTTCTAGAAAATGATTTTTCATGGGATTTTGCATTATAATTTTAAATATAATTTCATGGACTTATGAAAATTGAATTTTATAAAAACAGATTCCATATTTTGAAGCTGGTGGTTCAAATTTTTTAAATAGGCCCCTTTTATGGTTATTCAATTGAAATAGTAAACCTAATACAATTTATCACCACAATAAAGGATAAATCAGGTTAATATAGGTCAAAAACAAGTGATAAGGTCAGATTATTTCATAATGATTCTTATATGATTATGTTAATTGGTCACCAATCATGGTAGTCATGAAATTTATTTTTTTAATGGACACTTTTCCATTAAAAGGACCAATATAATATGTAAATCATATTTACAAAATTTAACTCTCTTAATTATAAATATTTTTTATATGTTCATATAGAAAATAAATAAATAAATATCTATTGTGATATTAATGTTATTATTTTCATAATTGAATTTATATATAGTATTTACGTATTATACAATTACAATAAATTCTTATACATCACCAATAGAAAAATTATTCAAGTAATTAAAAAATATTATAAATTATTATTAAAATATTAAAAGTGATATAATTTGAGTGTCTAATAGTGTTAAAAAAATTTATAAATTAATATGACATATTATTATTGCATTAAAGTATTATATTCTAATTAAAACATTTTTAATTATGTCTTTTATTCATATAAATTGAATAGTGTCGAAATAGACATCAATGATAATTAATCAGAATAAAATTTTATAAAATTAGTTAAAAACATTAAAATACTAAAATACAAAAAGGTAGATAATATATTCACTAAAAATTCATCAATTTTCCATTATTGTGGTAATATTTACCATATATTTAAATGAAGAACAATTTAATTGTGAAAAATATTCTACTGTGGTTAAAATTAAAACAGTTTCACAGTGGCGTTAAACCAAAATTTGAAGATTAAAATACAACATAAACATGTCCAAATTTCATTGGTTTATGGTATTTAAGTAACATCCTATATAATCAGTGAATATATTTCCTTTTAGATTCCTTTGGTTTGGAATATATATATATATATATATTATAATTTAATATTTTAATAAATTCAAAAAATAACCCTCATCTCAATTATAAAAGGGAACCAATCCTTTCACATTCACACACTGCATTGAGTCATATATCTCAACCAAAACCTATCAATTTCTCTTCAAAAATAACATAGACACATTATGTTTATGAATTCATCCCAAAAAATTAATAATGTGGTACTTAAGAGAAGATCTCAAAGATTCCGTTCAACGATGTGGTTGTAACATCTAAACATGGGTGCCACTAATTGCTAAATCGAGCCGGACTTCCACATGACCCCAGTCGTGGTTCCCAATATGCAAGACATTTATGACTAATAATGAGTTTCGAATATAAATCATGGGGAGACAATAATGTATTTTTTCTCTTTTATGAGAGTAATACACTAACATAAATATATAAACAATTGAAATTCATATATATATATATATATAACCATAGTAAAAACCTATATCAAAAGATGAACAAAACTAGAAATACACAATCAAACTGAACTATAAATATTTCATGATAATGTATAATCCATGTGTCAAATGAAAACCCAAATTTAAATACACTGACAACTCCCAAGTGGGTCTCAAGACAAATTTGGTTCCCTCATCCATGCTCAGTCCTAGATCATCCATCTTACATAGGGCCTTTTCCATTAACCTATCCTGAAACAGAATGTCTATTTGGGTACTTCATAGGAAACTTAAGTAGGGTGCGAGTAAAACTCTGTAAGCAACAACCAATGGTGTTTAAAAAAATCCATTCTGTGATAGAGCATGTCATTTTTAATGAAAAAAATACATGCAATAAATTAAAAAAATTTCATTTATTCAATTTTTCTTTATTTAACTGCATAAACTCATGGGTCCCCATTCCCTCATGTGCCTAAATAACTACTTTAGCTCATACCAGATTCTGAACCACATCTTATAATCATTATATCATGCTAGATTTCATTATCATTTTAAATAATTCATATACGGAAAACTAGATCCTTAGTCCAATGTTAATAAATTGGTTAATAACATCACGTATAGCACCCTTGTGAGTATTTGGAGAATTAATACATATCTCACACCCCATGGTTATTTGGAGCCTCATTCAATATCCCATACAAGAATATTTTCATGCATGTAGGGTGTAGAACGCCATGTCTAGAACCTCGTGAGTATTTTGAGCGTTAGTCCCTCTCTCAAACCCCATGTATCAATCACACACACGCACACACACACACACACAGACACACACACATACACACATAAACACACACACACACACACACACACACATATATATATATATCATTTCTGTATAATTTCATGTCTAGCTCTCGGTACGTATTTGGAGCATCAGTGTAACACCTCGAGATTTTGGGAATTATTTTTTTTGAATTATTTTATCTTTTAAATATTTTATATTTCACATGACACTAGAAATAGTTATATACATATATATATATATATTAAAACACCATGTCAAACACTCAATTCATAGGAAATACCAACTTGGCTTGTGCTAGATTCAATACCATCTTCGACTGTACTACAAGCCCCACCAACATGGCTTACAATGCACACAATAATTAGTTTCTACAAAACATCCAATTATATTTTTTTAATTATATAAATAAGATAATTATGAACTATAAATTAAAATTATTAATAATTACTTTTCAAATATTTTTTTTATATATAAATATTACATATCAGTAATGAAATATACTATTTTTATTAATTTCCATTTATGTTAGAAATATTGTTTCATTGAATGAATCAATTTTAATAATAAAAGTAATTTTTGACCCATTTAGAAATTTAATTGGAAAATAAAATTTTTATAATTATGAAAATCTTAATTATCGTAGGGTGAATTTTTTGGATATTTATGAGATACACAATTTCCTGATTAATAGGGAAATATACAGATTTTTAGATGAAACCCTCATTTTTTAATAATTAATTATTAATGATAAATGATATTATAAATAATTTATAATGTCACATTGGATAAATATTAAATATATTAAAACAATTTAATTCATTATAAAAAATTTCACTTTGAAACTATGTATAGAATCATAAGAAAATTTTGGACTTTTTCCTACTTTAGAACCCTATTATGTCGTCATGTATGCAGAATTATCTCTAATCTTAATTCATTATCTAATGTGATTGGAATTTCAAAAATATAATATATACCATATTATTCATTTTAATATTTATATTCTAATACTACCATGATAATGTTTGAACTAAATTATTAGAAAAAGTGATTAAAATAAATCGTAGCGGTTAAAGCCAAATTAAGCTTAATTATGGACTAAAAATTAAAATTAATGTCCCAAATGACCTAAAAACTTGTTAAACACCTATTGGTTGTCCATATTATTTCCATAAATCTTCCATTATTCATTTTTATGGTTTTATCAGACTTATTATAAGTAATAACATATGCACACCTAATTTGTGTCTAAATATTCCATGTGAGTCATTTTCCTTCCCTATAAAAGGCTAACACATCTACCCATTCATCAAACCTCTCAAACCTTTTATGTTCATCCATGATCTTCCGAAGAAGCCTTCCAAATATCGTAAATTTGACCATGAACCCTCAATTTTGGAAGAATAATTCTTAAAAAATACTTTTGGCACAAACCAAAAGGAGTTTCCAGACTAAGTGGTAACACCTTCTCTCAACCATCATTCCATTATTTTTTATCTCCAACCCTCTACTATCATTATTAAAATCTTGTGGGAAAAAAGTATCATCTATATAATAAGCTATTGTGATGAAATTTTTCTGACATACACATACACACACCTATATCTAATTGATGTTGAACATACTATTTCTATGTACGACGAACTACTACCTCACGAAATGATGATTGTTCATTTCTCTATTACCAAAAATCATAGTATACATTATGATGGAAAATATGTTTATAAATGTAATATATTATATTAAATATTTATTTAATATTATTTATTCATTTTTCAACATACATCGCTTTACTTTCAATTTGGTGTACATATGATAATCTCGTTTGAGGAAATGTGGACTACCACCCCCACAAACCGATGTGATTCATTCACACACCACATTGAATATATTAAGTATGGTTTAAATAAACATATATGATATATATGATAGATTAATTATACTGAAATAATTATATATATATATATATTCACATATATATATATATATATATGTCATTTACAAACATTGTTTCAATACGATAATAAAAATGGAAACATATTTCATGCATACGTACAACTTACTGTATCCGTGAAAAGTGTATTCAATTTCAAACTCCTATATTATATATATTATTATAATTAAAATATATTGTATACATTTTATATTTATATTAGGTTTTAAATTATAGAAAACATGATCTAACTAGACGACCAAAGATGTACCAAATGAACACACTTGAAAAGAACAATGTAAATATTACACAATGTGAAAACTAAACATAAGATTGTTAAAAGGTGGGAAATATAGGGTTATAATTAAAAAATATATGGTAATATATTTAAGAATATTAATCTGTAAAATATTTATAAAAATTTATATTTATTATACTGGAATATTGTATGAGTATGGAGAGTGTCGAGACTAAGGTAATGTGATTTTATCTCACTTTTAATTTTTGTGTGATATACGTTATCTTCACCACTATTTATTTTTTGTTGTGTGTGACCATCCCAAAATTTTATTCTATATATCTTATACATAAATTTATGAGTATTCACATTTCCATTTTATCATCATTCTTTTATGGGGTTTAATATTCAACGTTAAAAAATCAGTAAAATAGTTTTGTCTCGATTATCCTTTTTTGAGACTCTGGTTTTGTAATTCCCCTAAACTCATTCTTCAAGGTGTATGTAATTCCATTTTACCTAATATATTATGTATCTTAGTATTTTAATTATATTTTAATCTTCATGTGAAGTTTATTTTCTTACATTTGAGATTATGATCCAAAGTTATCGTGTTATAAATTCTTATTGAGACAATCTCATCGCATTTTGAGATTGTTTACGTTTATGATTACATTGATAAATACATATATTACATATCTCAATACATTAATCAATTTCCATCACATGTGGTAACTCATGTTATATTCATGTATTGGTATTATTTTCTACACATTGGTAAATATGATAGATAATAATGTGTTCTAAAGAAAGACTAACTATACCCTCTCTTCAGTCAGAAATCTGTATTCCTTCAAAATCTATATATTATAAAAAGGGTTTCTAAGAATAATATGCCATTATACTGTAATATTTAAAATCAATATTTACTCTCTTTTTTACAAATATCTCTAATTTAGTATTCTTTTCTCTTTCTGAAAAAAGAAATCCTTCTAATCTTTTTACTTTGAAAAAGAATGTTTTTACCACATTCGATATGGACAGATTTACCCTCCAGTATTCATTTAAAGATTCCATTGCATTATTAAATGGTTAATCTTATAAAATTTGTTTTTAAAACTATTTTTCAATAAAAATGGTTTTAAAAATGATTTCAAGTCCTATTTATATGTTTTCAATGCATTTTCTATGAAAATGGTTTTTAATGGTTTTATGTATTAAAAACCCATTTACAAATAGGAAATAATATTTTCCTCAAGAAACATCATCGAATGATATTCAAAAAATTGTTTCAATCTAATATGAAATCCTTTTAATCTAATATGAAATCCTTTTATGTTATTCATGACTGTATTGGAAATTATCTAAATGTTTTGTTCAAATTATTTCCATGAATGGGTTGCACTTAATGTCATTTTCTTCATGAAGCTTGTTACACTTTCATGTGTTACATGTTTATATAAACCAATAATTTTAATGGTTTATGATTTGACTAAATAGTTAGGAAATCTATCTTTTTTTGATAAGTGATTTTATGATTACATGTTAATGATAACCATTCTATTTCATTTTTTGTAATTTTAGGTTTATAAAACCTATAAATTTTTATCGGTGATGTTTTGAGGAATGTTTTATTATATTTTTCCACATGAATGAATGATTTTATTATGTGATGGGTGAGACATATATCTCCATCTAATGCATTGGTTAATTATGGATCACTTATGAGGATAAATGTTATGGGTGAACGTGATTACACATTCACAATGTTATGCACGGACCTTCTTCTTGGTCTATAAGTTTATACGTGAACCTAATTACATCTTCACAATGTTATTAGTGAACCCTATTACATGTTCACAGTGTTTTAAATAGACCTGGTAGAAAGTACACAAGTTTATGGATGAACATGATTACATGTTCACAATTTAATAAGTGAACCTGATTACATGCTCACATTATTATGAATAGACCTAGTTTCATGTCTATAAGTTTATACATGAACCAGATTACAATATTAAAAATGTTATACATGGTCATGGTTTCACATCCATAAGGTTATGTGTGAACCTAGTTATGTGTTCACAATGTTATGCATGAACATTTTTTCGTGTCCCTAATATTATCCATGAACCTGATTACATATTCTCAATGTTATGTGTGGACCGGATTTCATGTTCACAATATTATTCATGGAATTGGTTTCACATCCATTAGTTTATGTGTGATCCTGATTACATGTTCAAAATGTTATGTATATACCTAGTTTCTTGTCCATAAGATGATGTTGGGACCTAATTTCGTGTCCTTCAAATAATTACTGATAATTTTTATACTTATACATGTTCACAACATTATAAACCAATGTACATTCCACAAATTCAATGTTTCACTCCTATGTTATGACTTCATGAATTACCCATTTATTTATTTATGATTCATTTCTTATGAGCTACTAATAATTATCCCATAACTCATTTTTATTACCTTTGACATGCAGGGTGTGATCTCTTAATTTTATGATCACATTATCATACTACAATGTTCAGTATTATGCTTATATGTTTCCATTGTTTACCCTTACTGAGCATCTTAGATCACCCCTTAATTATGTTTTCCATTCTACAGGATATGTAGAAGGGTATTATGTAGAAGTACAATATGTGGAGATATTTATGGGAGAGGATGAAAATCTTTCACCAAGATAAAATATTTTGTTACGAAATTTCCAAAGACACTAGAAATAATTATATATATATATATATTAATTCACTAATTCAAACATTTCATTTAAATTCAAAACCAACTTGGCTTGCGCTACATGCAACACCAACTTGGCATGTGCTATAAGAAACACAGACTTGGTGTACGATGCACATAACATTACGTTTCAAAGAAACATATATTTTTATTGTTTTAATTTTTTAGATAACATAAATAATACATAAAAATTAAATTTAGTAATAACTAATTTTCTGATATTATTTTTTTTATATAAGTAAAACATATAGATAATGAAAGATAATATTTTTGGTAAAGTCCTTTTATGTTAAAAATATATATTTCAGGAATGAATAATTTTAAATAATAAAACTACTTTTAGACGCATTTATAAATTTTATTCGATAATATAAAATTCATTTTATAGTTCATAATGGGGAAATTATCCTAGGGTATATTTTTTGGATTTTTATGAGAATCTTCATTTTTTGATAAATAGTGAAAATAATGCTTTTTAGTTAAACATTTATTTTGAATAATTAATTACTAATTATAAATGATATTATAAATAGTTTTTACCGGAAAATTAAATGAATATTACATATATTTATAAAAATTAATTTATTAGCATAAATTTCACATTGAAATAGAGTACAAAATCTTTACTAACTCATGAACTTTTTCCAACTTTAAAACCCAGTTATTTCATCTCATTTACAGTATGTGCACTAATTTTAATTTTTCATCTTTTATGATTGTAATTTAAAAAATACTACTTAAAAATTTTATTCATTCAAATTTTTATAGTTTAATGATACCATTTTAATTTTTTACCAAAACGATTTGTAAAAGTGATTTAAATTATTCACAATAGTTATGGCCAAATTAAGCTTAATAGGGGACTAAACCTTAAAATCAAGGGTACAAATGACTGAAAAAACTTGTAAAAAACCCATTTTATGTCCATATTTCACTCACAAACCATCCATTATTAATATATTTTGGGTTTTAAGACTTTTTATTAGTAAAGAACATATGCATACCTAATTTGTTTCTAAAACGTCCATGTGAGTCCTTTTTCGTCCCTATAAAAGGCCAAAAACAATACCCATTCCTCACACACAAAAAAACAATTAAGTTTGTATAATATATTATAATTAATCCTACCAAAAATAACCTCTTATACAATGAATCCTTTATTTGTGTAGAAACCATCTCAATGAATCCTTTTGGAACAAAGAAAAAGCAGTTACCCGATTAAGAGGTAACATCTCCTCTCAATCTCCTTCCCGTTATTTTCTTTATCTACCCCATAAACTCCCTTTATTAACCACTTGGGTAAAAAAAACAATATCTTAAACATATTGGGATTTTTTTATGAAACTTTTATGACCTACACATACACAAACCTTCATGTAATGAATGTTGAACATATTGTTTTTGTGTATAGAAAACTACTGCCTCACGAAATGATGATTGTTCATTTCTCCTTTACCACCAATCATGTTGGCCATTATGATAGAAACTGTATTTATATATATATCGTATATTATATTTAATATGTATTTAAACTTATTTATTCCTTTTACAGCATACATATCTTTACTTTCTATTTGGTCTTAATACGATAATCTCGTATGTGGAACTGTGGACTACCTCCCGCTCAAAGTTAGGTGATTCGTCCACAGACAACATTGATTGTATTAAGGATGGGTTTAATGAAATTATTTGATATATAGGATACAGTAATTGTAATTTAATAATTATATATATATATATATCAATTAGATACTTTCTTTCAATACGACAATAAAAACGGAAACAACGTATATACGTATGTACGACATACCATCTCCCTGAATGGTGTATTCCATTTCATAATGCTATATTATGTTGATTATTATAATAAATATATACTTTATATAAATTGTATTTATATCATTGTTTAAATGTTGGAATCATTATAATAGTAGAAGGACCAAAGATGTAACAATGTAAGACACGTGCAAAGAAAAAAGTGGATATTACTTGATGTGAAACCTTAACATAAGATTGATAACGAGTGGATAGTATAAGGTTATAATAAAACCATATATTGTAGTATATATAATATTATTATTCTTTAAAATGTGTATAAAAAACTTATAATTATTATTCCAGAATATTTTATGAGTACAGAGAGTGTCAGGACAGATGGTAAGGGGATTTCATCTCCCATTTAGTTTCTGTGAAATACATGTTATGTTCGCCACTCTGTCATTTGTTGTGGTGCATGTAATTTCCCATGATTATATTATATGAATATTATAATTTAATTTATAGATATTCAAATTTCCATTTAATGATCATTATTTCATGGGTTTTATGTTTCAAAAGATACCAAATCGGTAAAATAATTTTATCTCAATTTTCCTTCTTTGAGACTCATGTTTTGTGATGGACCTATACTATTTTTTGATGTGTATATAATACCAATTTACATTTTATATAATTAATTTTAATATTTTCATGATTTCTAATGCTTCATTTAAATTTATTTTTCGTACATTGGAGAGTACTATCCCAAGTTACCAAATTATAAAAGTTAATTGAGAAAATCTCAATGTTTTTCAAGATTTTGTACATTTATGCTTCCTTGTAATAGTAATTATTTTACATCTCAGGACATTCATGAATATTATTGACCTCTAGTAATTCATTACACTACGGAAAAAATGACTATTTGCGACGGGTTATTTGTGACGGGATGAATGCATGTCGCAAATAACCCGTCCAGGAGGGTATTTGCGACGGGGAAAAGTGCCTGTCGCAAATAAGCAATTATTTGCGATGAGATTTTTCCCTCGTCGCAAATGGTTTAGCGCGACTTGCGTGCCAAACCGCACGAATATCATTTGCAACAGGGAGATGTCCCCCCGTCGCAAATAGTTTGGCACAACTTGCGCGCCAAACCGCATGGCTTTCGCGCCTAACCGCACAGGGGTATTTGTGATGGGACCCGTCGAAAATACACGACGGCGGTCAATACCTTTTTGTGACGGGATGTCTTCCCGTCGCAAAAAGACTGTTGGCGGGTACTATTTGAGACGGGACCCATCTCAAATAACCTTTTAACCGACGATAGTAATTAATGAGGGCGGGGTTAATTGCGACGGGCCCCGTCGCAATGACCACCATTCGTGACGGGAAGCCCGTCACTAATAACTCTGTCGCAACTAATTTATCATATATATACCCCCATTTGTTTTTTCTCCAAATCATTCAGATCTTGGCCTCTCTCTCTTTATTCTTCAGTTTTAAAGATAAAATTGTCTTTTAGCTGATGTTTTTCATACAAGAGCTATTGGAGAGCATCAATATCTTCAGAATATCAAAGTTTAAGGTATTTATATTTTTTTATATATTTATTTTATTTTTTAGTTAATTTTAATTGTTGTGTATTAATTCTAATTTAATTAGATTTCAATTGATTTTTATTTATATTTTTTAATAAATTGATATTGTTAGTTATAATTATAAATAATTAGTTATAATTAATATTAACTAGATATAATTAGGAATAATTAGTTGTAATTAATATTAATTAGATATAATTTGCAATAAATAGTTATAATTAGCAATAAACAGTTATAATTAGCAATAATTAGTTATAATTAGCCGTAAATAGTTATAATTAACACTAAATAGTTATAATTAGAAGTAAGTACATATAATTAGCAATAAGTACATATAATTAGCAATAAATAGATATAATTAGGAATAACTTGATATAATTAGGAATAACTAGATATAATTAGGAATAACTAGATATAATTAGGAATAACTAGATATAAATATATATAACTAGATATAATTAGGAATAACTAGATATAATTAGGAATAATTAGATATAATTAGGAATAACTAGATATAATTATGAATAATTAGATATAATTAGATATAATTAGTAATAATTAGATATAATTAGAAGTAATTACAATAATTTGACAGAATTAGATAAAATTAGTAATAATTAGATATAATTAGCTATAATTAGTAATAATTAGATATAATTAGTAATAATTAGATATAATTAGTTATAATTAGATATAATTAGTAATAATTTGATATAATTAGTAATAATTATATATAATTAGTAATAATTAGATACAATTAGTAATAATTAGATATAATTAGTAATAATTAGATATACATAGTAATAATTAGATATAATTAGTAATAATTAGATATAATTAGTAATAATTAGAGATAATTAGTAATAATCCGATATAATTAGTAATAATTAGATATAATTAGTAATAATTAGATATAATTAGTAATAATTAGTAATAATTAGTAATAATTAGTAATAATTAGTGATAATTAGTAATAATTAGTAATAATTATTAATAATTCGTAATAATTAGTAATAATTAGTAATAATTAGTAATAATTAGTAATAATTTGTAACGACTAGTAATAATTAGTAATAACTAGTAACAATTAGAAATAATTAGATATAATTAGATATAATTAGATATAATTAGTAATAATTAGTAATAATTAGTAATAATTAGATATAATTAGATATAATTAGTAATAATTAGTAATAATTAGTAATAATTAGTTATAATTAGTAATAATTACTAATAATTAGATATAATTATGTATAATTAGTAATAATTAGTAATAATTAGTAATAATTAGTAATAATTAATAATGATTAGTAATAATTAGTAAAAATTAGTAATAATTATAAATATTTAGTAATAATTTGTAATCATTAGCGATAATTAGGAATAATTAGCAATAATTAGAAATAATTAGAAATAATTATCAATAATTAGCTATAATTAGCAATAATTATCTGCCGATAGTAATTAATGCGGGCGAGGTTAATGGTGATGGACCCCATCGCAATTACCACCATTTGCGTCGGGAATCCCGTCGCTAATAACCATATCGCAACTAATCTAACTTATATATACCCCCATCAGTTTTTTCTTCAAAAAATTCAGATCTTGGCTTCTCTCTCTCTCTTTATTCTTCAGTTTTAAAGAAAAATTTTCTTTTAGTGGATGTTTTTTATACAAGAGCAATTAGAGTGCGTCAATATCTTTTGAATATCAAAGTTTAAGGTATTTATATTTTATTTTTTTATATTTATTTAATTTTTTTAAGTTAATTTTAATTATTGTTTATTAGTTAAATTTAATTAGGCTTCAATTGTTTTTTATTTATATTTAGTTTTACTACGTAATTGATATTGTTAGTTATAATTATAAATTACTAGTTGTAATTAATATTAATTAGATATAATTATGAATAATTAGTTATAATTAATATTAATTAGATATAATTAGTAATAAATAGTTATAATTAGCAATAAATAGTTATAATTAGCAATAAATAGTTATAATTAGCAATAAATAGTTATAATTAGAAATATGTGCATATAATTAGCAATAAGTACATATAATTTGCAACAAGTACATATAATTAAGAATAACTAGATATAATTAGGAATAACTAGATATAATAATGAATAACTCGATATAAATAGATATAACTAGATATAATTATGAATAACTAGATATAATTAAGAATAACTAGATATAATTAGGAATAACTAGATATAAATAGATATAACTACATATAATTAAGAATAATTAGATATAATTTTATATAATTAGTAATAATTACATATAATTATATATAATTAGTAATAATTAGATATAATTAGATATAATTTGTATTAATTAGATTTAATTAGTAATAATTAGATATAATTAGTCATAATTAGATATAATTTGTAATAATTAGATATAATTAGTAATAATTAGATATAATCGGTAATAATTAGATATAATGAGAAATAATTAGATATAATTAGTAAGAAATAGATATAATTAGTAAGAGTTAGATATAATTAGTAAAAATTAGATATAATTAGTAATAATTAGATATAATTAGTAATAATTAGATATAAATAGTTATAATTAGAAATAATTAGTAATAATTAGTAATAGTTAGTAATAATTAGTAATAATTAGTTATAATTAGTAATAATTAGTAATAATTAGTAATAATTAGTAATAATTAGTAATCATTAGTAATAATTAGTAATGATTAGTAATAATTAGTAATGATTAGTAATCATTAGTAATAAGTAGTAATCACTAGTAAAAACTAGAAATAATTAGATATAATTAGATATAATTAGATATAATTAGTAATAATTAGTAATAAATAGTAATAATTATTAATAATCAGATATAATTAGATATAATTAATAATAATTAGTAATAATTAGTAATAATGAGATATATTTAGTAATAATTAGTAATAATTAAATATAATTAGTAATAATTAGTAAAAAGTCGTAACAATCAGTAATAATTAGTAATAATTAGTAATAATTAGTAATTATTAGTAATAATTTGTAATAATTAGTAATAATTAGTAATAATTAGGAATAATTAACAATAATTTGGAATAATTACCAATAATTAACAATAATTAGAAATAATTAGAAATAATTAGCAATAATTAGAAATAATTAGGAATAATTATGAATAATTAGCAATACTTAGGAACAGTTAGGAACAATTAGAAATAGTTAGCAATAGTTAGCAACGATTAGAAACAATTAGCAATAATTAGCACCAATTAGCAACAATTAGCAACAATTATCAACAATTAGAAACAATTAGCAATAATTACGAATTAAAAAATTATATTATTAATATTTATGAAAAAAATATTTATATTATTAAAATAATAAAATATTTATAAAATATTAAAATTATCAATATTCGAAACAAAATTTTCTCTATTCTTAACATTTCAAATCTCAAAGGTTTCCAAATATCATTTTATGCACAATAAAAAGTTTGTGTTAGTCATGTCCAATAAAAACTCTATAATTATCCTTGCATGGTTGATCACCTCGCAAGTAGTGTTGTAATCAGACAAATCAAGTCATGTCTTTCTTATCTATAAGAATTATCTCACATGAACCTTTACATAGACCATTCTTCCTTGAAAATTTAAGGGAAAAAATAATGATACCTCCTCAAATTTTCAAGGAACAATGATCTATGTAAAGTGTCATGTGAGATGATTTTTAGAGACAAGGTCCTTACTTTGGTCGTCCTGTTGCAACACTACTTGCTAGGTGATCAACCATTCAAGTACAATTATAGAGTTTACATTGGACATGATAAACACAAACTTTTTATTGCGCATGACATGACAATTGACGACCCTTTGAGATTTGAAAATTTTAAGAATAGAACAAATTCTGTTGTGAATAATGATAATTTTAATATTTTATAAATTTTTTATTATTTAAATTATATTAATATTGTTTTTTCGTAAATATTAATAATATAATTTTTTTTATTACTAATAATTAGTAAACGAAATCTTCTTGGATAATGAAGATAAAATTTGTAATCATCTCAACAATGATGATAACCAAATTTCCTTTCATTATTCAAGCAGTTTTCCTTTTTCTATGTATTGCTAAGTATTCCTAAATTAGCAATAATTAGTAATACATTGTAATAATTAGTAATAAATTGTAATAATTAGTAACAATTAGTAATAATTTTTCATAATTAGAAATAATTTGCAATAATTAGGAATAATTAGGAATAACTAGGAATAATTAGCAATAATAAGTGTGAGAAAGATGAAATTAAAGGAGCTGTCAAACAAAATAATAGCCATCAATCCAATGGAAATTGTGTCACCCTTAATTAATGATAATTATTAAGTAGTTGTAATTATTTATCTTCTTTTTCAAACAATATTTTTATTATTTCAAACTATTCAAAAACATTGAAGATTTTATAATTTATGTAGAAAAATATGGAACAAGGAAATCGACATCAGTCATTATTAGATGATCAAGCTTGGAAAAATCAGCGCAGAAATCCAAATGGTTCTAGTTTAAATCCTGTCTATTATGAGGGTGTTGAAGCTTTCTTAGAATTTGCATCATCAAAACCAGAATATGTTTCAGAAGGAACAATTAAGTGTCCTTGTAAAAAATGTGCTCTGATAATGTTTGACACATTTGATAAAGTTGGGGGACATCTCTTTTGGTATGGTTTTCAACCAGATTATGATTTTTTGTATCAACACGGTGAATGCAATTCCAGAGAAGATTCTAATAACTTGATTCCAGATCCATCACAGTTTCAAATTTTAGTACATGATGTCGTAGGTCCATCTGTGCAACAAATAGAAACTCAAGATGATATTGATTACACTCCTATGTTGGCACCATCTGAATTTTCTGAGTTTTTGAGGTCTGCTGAGGATGCATTATATCCTGGTTTCAAGACAAGAAAATTAGAAGCGGTTGCAAAATTTATGGCTATTAAATCAGATAATGCAATTTCAAACAACTGTTTTGATCAGATATTTTCTTTGGTTAAAACATTGTTACCTGAAGAAAATGTGTTGCCTTCAAATTACTATGAGCGCAAGAGGCCGATTCTTAATTTGGGCCTTAGTTATCAGAAGATTCATGCATGTCCAAATGGTTTCATCTTATATTCTGGTGAAAATGAGTCATTGGATATTTTTCCCACATGTGGACAATTGAGGTATAAATAATCTCAACCAAGGAAGTCTATATCGATTCTAGTAAAACAGTTGAGACATTTCCCCCTTAAACCCATTTTACAGCACTTATTTATATCTCAGAACACAGCGTCAATGATGTCATGGCACAAAACCAATATTTCAACTAATAAAAGATTGAATCATCCATCTGATGGTGATTCATGGAAACATTTTGACAGTCTGCATCCTTCTCCTTCTATAGAAGCCCGAAACGTGTGATTGGGTCTTTCTACTGACAGTTTTTTTCCATTTGGTTCTTATGGTACTCAGTATTCATGTTGTCCTATCTTTATAACTACTTAAAATTTACCTTCATGGATTCTGATGAAGGATCCTTATATCATTTTGACTCTATTAATCCCTGGACATCTGAGAAAGAATATTTATGTTTATTTGAAACCATTGATTGATGATTTAAAAACATTGTATAGTGATGATGTTAATACATATGATGATGCTGCAAAACAAAATTTCAAATTAAAAGTTGAATTGATATGGACGATTACTGACTTTCCGTTATATGGCATGTTATCTGGTTGGAGTACACAGGGTTCGAAATCATTTCCTTTCTGTATGAAAGAAAAAAAATCCTTTATGCTGGTCAATGGAAAAAAACCATTCTATTTTGTTTATCACCATAGATTTCTTCCAACTAATCATCCTTTTTGGATGAACAAATCTCATTTCAGAAAAGGTATAATTAAAAGAGATGAATCTACAAAGATGATCTCAGGTGCATAGTTAAAATCAGTTGTATTTTCATTACCCTCATCATATTTGGACAAACAGTAAACCAACAAAAAATTCATGGCTTTGGGAAAGAACATAACTGGATAAAACAGAGCATTTTTGGGATCTTCCGTTTTGGTCTGATTTGTTGGTCCGCCACATGTTGGATGTTATGCATATTGAGAAGAACTGTTTTGATAATTTATTTCATACAGTTTTGGGTATACCAGGTTTGACCAAAGATACTATAAAGGCACAATTAGATCTTTCCCAAATTTACAGGCGACCAGAACTTGAATTATTCCAAAATTTCAGATCACATAGGTTAATGAAGCCAGATGTAGCTTATACACCTTCCAAAGAGTGTCTCTTATTATTTTTCCAGTGGATTACAGATTTAAGACTTCCAGAGGGATATGCTTCCAATTTTGGAAGATGCGTTAAGAATGGTTATATTACTAGTTTAAAAAGTCATGATTGTCATGTTATAATGGAAAGAATTATGCTTATTGGATTCAGAGGTTTTTTGAATTCTATTATTTGGGATTTGATAACAGACATATCATATTTTTTTTGAGACATTTGTGCAGTGACAATAGACAACTATGCGCTAAGAAAACTGGAAGAAGATGTTGCTGTAATTATATATAAACTGGAAAAAATCTTTCTTCCTGCTTTCTTTGACTCAATGGAAAATCTGATATTACATTTGCCACATGAAGCTATATGTGGAGGTCCATTAAAGTTTTGATGGATGTAACCATTCGAGAGATGAATGCAGAAATTGAAGAAAACAATATGTAACAAAGCATTGGTTGAAGGCTCAATTGCTGAAGCTTATTTGCAAGAGAAAATTTCTTTTTTCTGCACTCATTATTTTGAATGTCAATATCCCCCAAAATAGAATCGCATAGGGAGAAATAAGGAGAATATTAATGAAGAAATGGACAATCAATTAACAGTTTTAAAGAAACCAAATCTTGGTTTTGTTGGAGTTCACAAATTATGGCTTTAAGATGATGGACATCACAGAGCTCATACATACGTTCTTCTCAACTGTGAATAAATGACATCATTTGTCCGATAAGTGCTTCTATCACTTATTATATAATTTTGTTACATTATTTAAACTTCTTTTATTTGCAGGTTATATGATAATCATATCAAGAAAAAAATTCCAAAAATTTCAGCAGCTAATCTTCAAAAACTCAGACAAAAAATATTTTTCACACTGGTTTCAAAAACTAGTATCATAAATTATTGATGGTTTAATATCAATTATTTTTATTATTTATCATATTGATAATTGTTTTACAAATTTTTAGGTGTCTCTAAATGGTGATAAAATTGACAAATGACTGTGTATATTGAGTAACCCACCATCCAAAATGGTTAAATCTTATAATGCATATATGGTGAATGGTTTTTGATTTCATAAACTTGCATACAGGGAATAAAAAAAATAAACAATAGAGTTTTCATAAAAGGATCACATCACAAAGAAATTGAAGTAAACTTTTATGGAATTTGGGATGAAATTATTGAGTTGTGTTATCTAGGTCAGAATTATATAACAATGTTTAAATGTTGGTGGTTGGACACTGAAATAGGTTTACGTGTTCATCATACTCATGGAATCGTTGATATTAAATATAAATGTCTTTTTTATTAAATGAACCATTTTTTCTAGCTCAACAGGAACATCAAATTTATTTTGAAAAGTATTGTGCTACTTCAAGAGACTTGAGCGATTGGTGGAGCATAATAAAAATGAAATATCTGGAAAATGAGTTTACTCAAACTGAATGTCGTTCCACTGAAGTGGAAGTAATTGATCTTTTTCAAGAGACTACTCAACATCTATCTGATTCACAAAGTGAAATGAATATCGACGATGA
The DNA here is from genome assembly GCA_963277665.1 of Viscum album. Lineage (NCBI taxonomy): Eukaryota > Viridiplantae > Streptophyta > Magnoliopsida > Santalales > Viscaceae > Viscum > Viscum album. The sequence continues at coordinate 349,532,177 of OY728135.1, forward strand.
CACCCCACAATTAAGGATCAATGATGATGAAGATGTTAATGATGTTACAAATGAATTTGAAATGACAAGAGAAGATGAAACTGAAACTCATATGGATATTGATGATGCAGAGGAGGAAGATGAAGACATTGACATTGACAACTATGGAGAAGAGGATGAAGATGAACAATGAAACAGTTAAATAATGGTTATAATCATAACTAATATATATCTATATATAATAGTTATTTTCAAAAATCTGCTAACAAAAATCATTTTGTGTTTCAGATGGACGGTGATTTATTTCATGAGTTGCAGGAGGTTGAGCTACCTTTGGATGATGAGGATGTGGGATCAGCTGACCCTCAACCTACTGGTGGTTCAGGAGGTACACAGAGGGGTTGCAGTCTTGCGCGACTGATGATTCCTGACCTTATCCCCGAGTGACGTCTAAATCTTGGATTTGGTCCACGCACATTGAGGTATGGTAACTTGTATATTTTAGTTATATTTCATTTATTTATTTATATATATATTAATTGTTTGAATATTTATTCTTTTTTCACATTCTTCAGCATATAGCTATTGGACTTGGAAGCGCTATATTACGCAATTATTTTTCTCAGCCATGGATCACATGGGAACAGATTCCCATTGATGTGCGACGCGACATGTTCCATCATTGGCTGGTACGTAAATAAAAAATATTTATTTTTAAATTTATTTTATTAACAAATTGATATTATAAATTATTTTTAGGGTTTCTGGCATCCTATCGATGATAGCATGTGTGATGCTATCCACATGGCATGGAAGGTTTCTATACGTGACTGTTTCTGCCAGTTTTTGCATAATTTGATAAGGACAGTCATTAATAAAGAAGGGGTGACAGAATTTGATGAGTCGTGTAGATCCCACCGACCAGAGTACATTTCATCTCATGATTGAGATGGATTATTTTTACACTGGTTCGGTGGTGGATTTCAGAGGAGATCTTTAGTGGGACGACAGAACCGGGGGAGACAGTAGGTGATGCATCGAGCTGGTAGCCATACATTCAGTTCGCATAAAGAGCATATGGTAAGTATATTTTTAAAATATTTAATATAACTATAAATATAAAAAAATTATTTTATATTTTTTTAGGCAGTTGAGCATTCTGATATTACGAAGTTCGACGTTTATTGGAGGATATGCAGTGATCTAGCCACTTGAGAGATTAGAGGTGATCGCCAGCGTCAGATTGTGGTTAGTATTATTTTTTCAGTTTAACATTTAACTGCATATAATATTTTTACAATTTTAATTTTAAATTGGAATTGAAGGAGTCATATGAGGCTGCGACCTCTTAGACACAGGATGAGGTTCATGACGAGATGGTTTAACGTACTAGTGCTCACCATTTCAATGAGGAGACATAGATGCAGGTGACTTAGTATAGCTTTGAGAAGGGTAGAGTAGTTGGAATCGGCTCTCAGTGGACTCCTGGTACTTATTATGGTATTGTTGTGATGTCGGTGTCTAGCTCGAGAGGAGCTCGTGCAGAGGTATCATCTTTTGGATCACAGTATCAGGAGCAGTTGCAAGCTCAGGTTGAGCATATATAGATTTTGCAGAAGCAGTAAGAAGATATGTGTCGGTGGTGGCAGTAGCAGCAGCAGCATGAGGAGGAGATGATTCAGTGTAAGCAGCAGCATCACGAGAAGATGGAGTAAAGGTGCTGTCTGACTTGTAGTTGAGGGATAGAGTTTCCTCAACCAACTCCTTCAGCTTCTCCACCTCCTCCAAAAGATGACCCCCAGGGATTTTTTTATGTTACAATCATTTGAATTTAACATTGTAATATGAATTATTTACATTTTCTGTCTTTTATATCTGTGAAAATATTACATAATTTAATTTTTAATATTTTATTATCTTTTTATATTTTTTTGTGAATATCGATAATTTTAATATTTTTTAGTATTTTATTATTTTAATAATAGTAATATTATTTTATCATTAATTGTAATATTATTAAATTTTATTTTTTTAAACTTAATTTATTATTTGCAACGAGACCTTTTGTGACAGGACCCCGTCACAAATAGTCTAACTAAATTTTTTAAAGCCTATTTGCGATGGGAAAGTAGTCCCATTGCAAATCATTTGTTGCAACGAGCCCGTCACATAAAGTGTATATACATATTTTTTTGCGACAGGACAACATCCCGTCACAAATAGTTTTTGCGACAACCCCATCAAAAAAACGTTTATGTATATATAATACATGTAATCAGAGACTTATTTGAGATGAAGATGTTTCCCATCACAAATAAAATTATTTGTGATGGGCCCGTCGCAAATAATTGTATTTGTGATAGTGTTTTATGCAATGGGTCATTTGCGATGGGGCCCCGTCGCTAAAGCCTATTTGAGATGGGATCCAGTCGCAAATAGATCGTCGTAATTACCAAGAATTCCAGTAGTGTTTTATATTCATTTATTGGTTCCAGTTTCTACTCTTCCATATATAATATTGATAATAATTCTTTTTTTAAGAAAGCACGACTTTACCATATCTTCAGTTAGAAATCTGTGTTCCAAGAAAAATCTATGCTTTATAAAAAGGATTTCCCATAGTATTAAACCATTATCCTATAAAATTTAAAAGAAATTTTTGCCTTTTTATTTTAAAAACTATCTTTAATGTAATCTTCTTTTCACTTTTCGAGCAATGAATTCATTCTATCATTTTTACAACAAAAAAAGAAATGTTTTTTTACCCCATATAAAAGTGACAGATTTACCCTCCATCATTCCTTTGAAGATTAAATTTCATATTTAAAATGTTAAACATTAAGAAATTGTTTTTAATGGTAAATTTCTATAAAAAAGGTTTTCCAAATTATTTCAAGTCTTCTTTATATGTTTTCAAGGTATTTTCTATGAATATTATATTGAAATTATTTTATGTATTAGGAAGATATTTTCAAAGAAGAAAGGAAATTTTTATCATGTAACATCATTGAAAGATATTTAAAAATTATTTTCTATCCAAGATGAAATCTTTTTATGTTACTCATGGAATTCTATGAAATTATATTAAGGTTAAATTCATTTTCCTTCTATGAATTTTTTATGTTCAATGTAATGTTTTTATGAAGCTCGTTTCTCTTTCACGAGTTACATGTTTATAAAACCGACTTATTTTCACAGGTTGTGATTTGATGAAATATTTATAATACATATCTATTTTTGATAAGTTATTACGTGATGACATTTTAATGATACCCATTTTAATTAATTGGTTATTATTTGATGTCTATAAAACAAATGTAATTTTTTGGGTCATGTATGAAGAATGTTTTATTATCTTGTGCGACATATGTAAATGATTTTTTTATGAGATGGTTGGGACCTATATCTCCCTCCAAGACATTGGGTAATGATTAATTAATCATGAGTATAAATTATATGGGAAAACCTGATTACATGTTCACAATGTTATGCATGGACCTGGTTTTATGTCCATAAGTTTATGCATGAACATGATTACATGTTCACAAAGCTATAAGTGAACCTGATTACATGTTGAAAATGTTGTGAATGGAGTGGGTTGCATGTCCATAAGTTTATTTGTGAACCTGATTAGATTTTCATAATGTTATGAGTGAACCTGATTACATGATCACAATGTTTGGAATGGACCTGGTTGGATGTCAAAATGTTTATTCATGAACTTGATTACTTTTTTACAATGTTATATGTGAACCTGATTTCATGTTAACAATGTTATGGATGGAATTGGTTTCACATCCATATGTTTAGGTGTGAACCTTATAACATGTTTATAATGTTATCCAAGGACATGTTTGCATGTCCACAAGTTTATGCGTGAACTTGATTACATGATCAAAATGTTTTGTGTGAATATATTTCATGTTCACAGTGTTACACATGTACTTGGTTTCACATCCATAAGGTTATGAATGAACCTGATTACATATTCACAATGTTATGAATTGACCTAGTGGTATGTCCACAAGTTGATTATAGGGCCTTATTTCATGTCCTTAACTTAATGACTTAGCCTGTTCACCTTTATACATGTTCACAATTTTATAAACCAATGTGCATGCCACAAATTCCATGTTTTATTCCTATGGTATGATTTCCTGGCTTTTTAATTTATCTCTTTACGATTCATGTCTTATGAACTGCCAAAATTTATCTGATAACTCATGTTTACGACCTTTCATATGCATGGTTTGATCTCTTAATGTCATCATCGCATCATCATACTACTATTTCATGTTTATTCTAACATGTATCCCTTGTTTCCCCTTAATGAGAATTTTATCTCATTCCTTTCTAATGATTTCCTTTCTCAATGTTATGAAGAACAATTTTAGGTATAATTACTAAATGTAGAGATCTTTATGTGATATTTTAAAGATATTTCACTAGGGTAGCATATTTTGTTTCCATGTTTTCAAAGACGCCATACTATTACAGTCTTATGGTATTTATTTTTATAAAGTATTAAATATTTAACTATAATGATCCAATATCCATATATTTTAAACATGGGTCGCAATAATCAGTCATTTTCTCACACCCCATTTATCAATCCTTAATTTTTATCATGGTTTATGATTACCAATTCTAAAATTCTATTTCTCATTAATTCAAAATATATCATAAATATCACAATTTATCATATTTGACATTAATCAAGGTCAATCAACCTTAACCCTCAAATCAAATTTCACATCACAATTCCACAATAATTAATTTAATAATTAATTTATAACAATATAATAATTGGATAATCACATTGTTTCATTACTTAATTAAATAATTAATAAATCATTGTCAAACTGATTAATTAATTCAACTATTAATTAATCTAAATAATATTTTAAAATAATTCAACAATTAATCAATCAAAATAATTTCATTAGTTAGTCCAAAAATTAACTAGTAGTATCACATTAATTAGTTAATAAGACAACTTATTAATCACATAATTAACAATATATAATTTGAGAATTAATTAATTCAATAACTAATTAACCACCACAATTTTCTTTAATTAATACACCAATTAATTAATGAAAACCAATTTCTTTTAATTAATCCCATGATTAATTAATCACATAAATTATTTTAATTAATTCCCATAATTATTTCATCAATTAATTAGTCACTCCACCTCCTTTGTCTAAATAAACAATTAGTTAATAATATATAGTTGATTAATTAATTGAAAAGTTCATTAATCATTACACAAATCGACATTTGAAAATTAATTAACCAACTAATTGTTTACATTTTATAATTCAAAAATTCGATAATTAAATCTACAATTAATTCTCCACTAATTCGAATAAAAATTCAATAATTAGTTTATAACATGTATCCTATAAATTAATTTCCCCAATTAATTGTTAATTTTAATCCCATTAATTAATTTATCAATTAATTATTTAATAACCACAACTCAAAATCCCATAATTTACCCCACTATTAATTATCTCACTCATGATCCCAATAATTCATAATTAATTAAACAATTAATTATCTAAAATTGAAAACCCCTAAGCCCCATAATTAATTCAATAGTTAATTTTCCAATTCTACAAATTCAATATCCATTCAATAAATATTAATTAATTAACTAATTCATTAATCCAAGTCATTCAATTTCACCATAAAAGTATTTCTCTTTAATTATTTCACCAATTAATTAATTTAACTCATTTAATTACTTTAACACAACAATCTATTATAAATAATTCTGCAAATAGTTAATCCCATTATATAATTCAGAAATTAAATAATTAGAATTCCCATTAATTAATTTAGAAATTAATTAATACAATTATTTAACTCAAAAACATAATAATCACATTACTCCTATTAATTAATTCATCAATGAATTAATACATTTATTTAATTTAATAATTAAATATTCAAATAACTCACATTAATTAATTCTTATAATAATTAATCAATTTATTTAATTCATAAATTCAATAATCACATAACATCCATTAATTAATTCATTAATAAATTAGTAATTTAAACAAATTCAACAATTAAATAATCTCATAACCTTAAATAATTAATTTTTCAATTAATTAATTAAAACCCACATTAACAAAAACCCACATAATTAATTCATAAATTAATTATTAGAACTTAATCAAGTAAATAACACCAATTAATTCATAATTTATTTCTTATATCTTAATAAATTAAAAATCAACAATTAATTAATCAATTAATTATTCTCTCTACCCAAATTTAATAATCATTATAATCTCTATTTATTAATTGTTTGATGAATTATCCTCATTCAACACCTTCAATATAATAATAATAATTAATTAATCAATTAATTATTAAATTTAAACCATCTCTCTCCATAATTACTTCGACAATTAATTAACAAAATAACAATTTCATAATATGATAATTAATTACCAAATAATTATCCACATTCTAAAATCCCAATTTCCCAATTTCACATTCCCCTTAATAAACTAATTCAAAATAATACATAATTTAATCCAAAAACACAATTTCTGATCATCTAATATAAATTCTACAATTACTGACACAAAATTTTATTCAAGAATAAGGGATTTCAATTTTAGACCATTTAATTCAATAATGGTGATGAATGATTTCCAATAAATACTCCCAATTTGAAGAATTTCAGCCGAGAATGCGATGATGAATGTGCTCTAGATCTGAAATGTAAATCCATTGTTAAATGAAATATGTTCTATTAAGTCTAGACCTAAATCCATCAAACCTAGATCCAGATTCGACATATATATATCTTGATATTATAAGCCCTAATCGAGATTAAAAAAATCTAGATCCAGATTCAACAGGCCTAGATCGAGATTCATAAAACTATGATCTAGATCTAATGATCCTAGATCCAGATTCCAAAAATATATATCTATATTCAATAGAAAATAAATGACTTCCTTTTATTTGGGAAGTGGATTAAATGAGAAAGGTAGATCTAAACGAGAAGAACACCCATACCCGGAAGGTTTATGGGGGGTCTTCGGTCAATGAAGGTGGTGCATAGAGAAGCTTTGGTCTAAGGTGGGGATGTACAGTGGATCTCTAGTACATGGAGGAGGTTCATATAGGAGTTTTGGTCTAATATGGATGTAGAGACCCGAAGCTTGACTTACATTGACATTACATTACATTTTCGGAATACTTAGTACATAACAAAAACACACACACAAGGATCTTAATAGTTTAGTGTCTTTGGAAACTCGGAATATAATCTTCTCATCCTGGTGAAAGATCTTCAACATCTCCTATAAAGATCTTCCTTTTTTTTAATACCTAAAAACTTTCTTTATATCCTGGGGAAAATAAAACATAAAAGGGTGAGCTCAAATGCTCAGTAAGGGTAAACGAAAGAAATATCAATCACATCATATACATAAGCACACAACTTTTGGAAATCTTAACCTGTAAAAGAGATCATAATTTCATAACCTGGGATAACTCATGGCAGTGAAATGTAATCACAATAATCATAACATAAAACATTAAACTCTGTGGCATACACACATAATCATAGAGAATCATTTCTTATTAGTCAAGACTCATTGCCAAAACTATCTTAGTGGACAAAGTCCATTTCTGAACCGAGTCACCCTCATTTCAGTCCTGTTTCCCTGAACTGGTATAAATTACCATTCCAGCCATGTATATCTCATGAGATATAAAATATTTACCCAATTAATTGGAGGGAGATATAGGTCCCACCCATCTCATAATGATACCATTCGTATGTGTGCCACAAAATCATAAACCATACATCATTGCATAACCCATGTAATAAAATTGGGAATCTTAAACATCGTGACATCATCAAACAATTCATATAAGATAAAGTAATTCATAAAAATAATTCCATAACAACATAATCAAATCAATGTAATAATAGGGATATAAACAGGACCCTATATTATCTTAGATGGAAAATAATTTGGATAAAACACTTGAACTCCATTCTTGAGGAAAATATCCTTTCAATTTCAAAAAACATTTTCCTTTCTTAACATGTCATACAATTTTAATCTAAAAGAAGTTGATTAAAAATAAACTTGAAAACTTGTAAAGGAAGCTTCTTGGAAATAATGTTTTAAAAATCCATTCATGTCGTATAAGTTAAAAAAAACATTATTCTCGTACTTTGGTCGGAAAAGTCAAAAATTACATCGTACGAAAAACGACAAAATATTCCTTTCATATATTTTACTAAAAACTCATCGAAGGGTAAAATTGTATTTAAACAATTTTAGGTGGATGGAAATAATGTTACATATTGAGGAAATATGGATGTGGATGATAAAATACACCCCAGTAAATACTAAAGTATAAACAACCTCGGATAAAAACGAGATTGTGATATTTCCCTTACCTTAGGTCCGATTTGTATTGTAAGTGTCTGAACCTCCTGTATAATGATTTAAATAATGTCATTGAATTATTACAGAATCATATTCATTGTTATGATATCATATATGGTTCACTTATGACTTTATATTACCCGTTCTTTTGTAAATTCCATGTTAAAGAGCGTTTTGGGTAAAATTGTTTCATTTGTCGTCCGTGTTTTGACTTGTAATTATTCATATGATTACTTAGATCATGATTACTTAATTCCAGAATATAAAAAATTATTTATATATATATATATATATTCAGAATATAAATATATATAATAAATCAGTAAATGGAAATAAATACACCGTTCATGGAGACGGTAGGCCGTACGTACGCATGAACGTTGTTTTCGTTTCCTTATTGAGTTGAACGGAATTAAGTAGATGATATATATATATAAACATAAATCCAGTATAATTATTATGTAATATATTTCATGATTACTTATTATATATACTTTATAATCATTCATGAATGGTTAAAGTGGAGAATAAATCTCATCGCGTCGTGGAGCCGGTAATCTGTACGTACGCACGAGTGATGATATCATTCTCAAGATCGTGGGACTGTATTGGAGTGTATGTATACTATTTAAGAATCAATATCACTTTAAAATAATAATATATAGTTATTATTTACACCATTATACCCATCCAAGTAAGGTGGTGGTGGAAAATAGATTTCACCACGGCGTGGAGACGGTATTCCGTACGTACGCACGCGTAGTGATTTCATTTTCCATAGGATGGATAAATGGTGAAATAGGATTGTTTCATACTTATAATAACATATCAGTATATTAGTGATATTTATTTTATTACTTCATAATGAAACAACTTAATAAGAAGAAGTGGAAGAAGAAATAAAGGTGAAAGAATTGGTAACGGAAATTACCTCTTCTTTGAAGCGCCTCTTTGAGACCTCCTCTTAGGGCACTAAAATTGGTCATTCAGGAAGACCAGAACCTCTAGTATGTTTCTAGGGAAGTGGAGAAGATAATTTGGAAGGGTTTGGCCGAGCTTTAAGGCTCAATTTTGTGTGAGGAAGAGAAGGAGGAGGTGCCCTTTTATAAGGGAGGAGAGGGGCACCTTTGGAATAAAAAAAATATTATTTTATTATAAAGTCATGTTCGGTTTTAAATAGCTCCAAATTTATTTATTTAGAGGATAATGTAGGGATGGGTCGAAATACTCTCATAAAATATGATTTAGACAAGTTTAGGTTATTATTTTAACCTTATCAATTAGATTTAACTCTATGTTAAATAATTTAACTTTTACCGTGTCTTTTTGTTTTCATACACTATATGGTTAATAAACTTACTATATCAAGACAAAAGAACCCCAAGTTGTTTCTTATTAATATATATAATATTATATAAGTTATTTGGCCGAACCTTGATTTTTAGGAATAAAATAACAATAAATTATATAATATTTGTTTTAAAAACTAATTTATGTCAATTTTGACACTATTTGGTACATGATTTTTATGAAATTCATAACAGAATGATAAGTTCCAACCAAGATACTTAAATCAACAATAACATGTCATATTAACCTAGAAAATTAGTTTAAGTCATAAAAAGTCTCAAATTACATTTATTTGGGCATTTATACATCTATTATGTCAATATTTCATTAATAAGACAATTACTGCATCATCATTGTGTCATAATAAATGATAATTATTTAATCCCCAAAAATTATAAATAAATTCCTATGATGTAGATAATTGTATTAGATTTCTGGAGACTATTCATTTTCTAAGTTTCATGAAGTTTATCACTAGATTAAAATTATTATACATATAAGATTTAAGAAAGTGACATGTTGTCACATTCTTTTGTTTTAATAATAATTAAATTATTTTCATTGAAAAATTTTAATTAAATGAATCTAATCCGACCCTTAGGTGATATGGGTAGACTTTTATTCATCCAATAATATTTTTAAATTTGTTAGGGTAATTTTAAAATATTATATTTACCCTTAATTACCCGATTTACCTTTAACTATGGTAAATAAAATTTACCGTAGTTACTATTCATAATTCCCAAAAATAAAAAGTAGCTTATTAACATAATTTGGATCCACTGATTCCAAATATGGAATCCATTTTTCCAAATTCAATACACAAAAGTTTCAGAAATTAAATTAAAATTACTCCCATTGTCGAAAAAAACGGGTTTTCTTTAAAACATTGCAAAAGATTTAATTGATTTAACCTACGAATTCAAGGTAAAATCAATGTTAATGTCATAAATTATATTAAATGTTAAAAATATATTCTATTTATACTTTAAAACCATTAAATATTATAATTTAACCACATAAGATATTACGATGAAAAAAGTTGTTTTTAATTAAAATATAGCATGTTTTTACTATTCATTAAAATATTAAAGTTATTGGAAAAATATCAAAACTTTATCTAATGTAAATTTTTATATCTTGATTCAAAATAAGAATTTTATTTTGTCAAATTTAACTTATAAACATGTCAAAAATTAGATTTAAAGTGGGTGCGCCATCAAAAGGCGGCAAAACAACATTTTTTGAAAAATACTTATTTTACCCGAAAAATTTATTTTGTTCTTATACCATGTTTTAGAAATGTGTAAGATGAATAATAATGTTATAAAATTCAAAATTTAGTTAAGACTATTCATAACGGCTAGTTCATGACAATAATATTATAATATATCGTTGTTTATTAAAACCCAGTATTGTGTACAACACACGCTATCGAGGAAGGTCGCGATTGCGTGTAATGAAAGCCAAGTCAGGGTTGCGTGTTGTGAAAGAATCCTTCGTTGTTTCGTATAACAGAATCCAACCATATTTCATTTATACATTGAATATATATATATATACTCAATGTTGTGTAGAATTACTATTATCAAAATTGTGTGTAACACAATCCAAGAATAGTGTTCCATATACTGCAAGCTAATACGGTGTTGCGTATAGCGCAAGGTAATATTGGTGTAGAATACAACACAAGACATTAATGAAATTAAAAGAATATTTTTCATAAAATCTCAGGGTGTTACATTCTACCCCCCTTAAAATGAATTTCTCCCTCGAAATTCGTTGGGGTTATAAATGGATTACTATTCGAAAGTTTCTTTAATAGAAACCCACATCGTAAAAAGGAATACCAAAACCAATCTTTAAAAACAAAATTTTGAAATGTAACGGTTACCCAAATAAACTAATCACTGGGTTTCCACATAGGTTAAAATATGGATATGGAAGAGAAATCTAACCATCATGTTCTGATGGAGAGTGGTAGAGAACATGGCTATGGAAATGCCAGCAATCAGAAAGACATAAATTTGTGATGATCTAAGGTACCATCTGATTCATCAGATATAAGAGCACTAGGAAAACATTTTTTGTTTTCAAGATCATTTCCCTAAAGTTGATGAAATTGGAATTAGAAGAAATACTTTCGTGATTTTGGTATAGTCCAACTGTTTGTCGTTCTTTGGACAATTTCCACTTCATCTCTTAACGAAATGAAGTTGAATTTGTCATTCGTGATGTGTTAGTAGATCATGTGATAGAATGATGGGTCATTCCATCTATCTCAAACAAAAGGTTAGAAAAGTTATCAAAAAATACATAAGTCCATCTATAGTGAGATTCATCATATAGGGTTCCTAAAATGGACTTATAAATCATATATCATATTGCGTAATATAATAAAACTAGTTTCTACTAAACAGGGACTTCCTATAGGTTAGTGGTAGGCGATAAAGGCCAGTCACACTTCGGTTGTGGTTTCGATTCCCACAGCCTTGTCTGACGCGATGGGCTATCACCCATCCTGCAGGTTGTCCTTTTTCTAAAACTATATTACTATAACATCCCATCAATAATATCGAAAAACAAACAATACTAACTTATGTCCAACATAATCCATTCCAATATTTAGGCTTATCCATAATACTGCAGTCCACTCTCAGAGATTTAATACCATCGTTGATCCCCATATATAATAAGATATATCATGTTGGTCACATTACAAACATTCAAAGGCCTTAATCATGTACTCTCTTGAATACCCATTGAACCTTAGTGAAAACATGAATGCAGTTAAAATATAACACTTTCCAAATATCAAAATCCTCAAAATTCTATATACTCAATCCATGATATCACTTAGTCCTTATATCAATCATGAGCTCATGAATACTGTTAAACATTTCATTTTCTCATTTTCCCTTCATTATGCGCATATCATCTTATTTCCAAAAATATCTCAATCACTTTGAATACCACATTAGACCAATACATAAATATTACAATACTTTATGATACAACATTATTTTGGAATCCCATTACATAAACAATTAATCATTCCACCACATCATTATCATATTCAACATCGCCAATGGTGATCGCATGTGACTTTGCTTTGTCCTTTTCCTTAAGCGGTTGCTCATGTAGATCATCACTAACCCTTGGATTAGGGCATTTATTAGAATAATTCCACATTTCCTTTCACTTGAAGCATTGAAGTGTTGGTTGTGTGTTCTCTGTAGTGTTTTCTTTATTCACATCATTAGAAACCCTTTTTCCATAACTTCGACACTCAGCTACTCGATGACCTTCTTTTCCATGCTTAAAACATTTTCTAGTCCCTTTAAGACAATCTCCACCATGCTTCTTTCCACACTTTGTGCATAAGGAGACATTCATCTTCGTTTCACCATTATTTTGAGATTTCTCCTTGAACTCCATCTTTCGTTTCTTGTCAAAACTATGAGATGGATAAGTAACACCAACTTCCATTTATACCTTGATAGCACAACGCACAATTTCTTCATAGCTACTGAAGTCTCTTATAGCTAATTCCCTTAGAAGATTTGGTTTTAAGCCACTGAAGAATCGATCAACTTTACTTTCAGGTTACATGATAAATCCAGATGCATACCTTGCAAGCCTTGTAAAATTCGCTTCGTATATACCAACAGATTCATCATCCTTTTGCTTTAGTTCATGAAACTCCTTCTCCATCTTTGTTCGAAGAATACGAGGGATGTACTTATTGAAAACTATGTTTTTGAACTCGTCCCATTAAATGGACTCAATTTCATCTCTTTGCCTCGTATTCTTGATAAGATTCCACCATTGATCAGCTTCACCTTACAAACGATATACTGCTAAGATGACTTTATCATGTTCAGAACATTGAAGAACTGAAAATATCTTTTTAGTAGTACTGATCCATTTTTCTGCAACAAGTGGATCAGAAGACCCACTGAAAGAAGGTGGGCGTTGCCTCATGAAGGACTCAATAGAATATTGTTCCCTTCTCTGCTCATTTGGAAGTCTAGAATGATTCATAGCTTGTGTAAGTATAGCAATAAGATTTTTCACTCCATCTCACATAACATTTGTTTGTTCAGGAGGACAATCATTGCATTGTCCATTGAATTGATCAACACGGGTCCTTCTGGTTCCAGCCATCATCTAAAACCCAAAAAGAATAGTGTGAGAGGAAAAAATAATTCTAGGGAAAACAACATAATAAAGGGGGAGTACCTTCAATATCTAACATCTTAGGTTTAATTCTATGATCGTTAGCGTAATTCTAGTACTATAACCTATACGTATACTAAACCTTAGGGACATCCCTAGACATACCTTAGAAATATTTCTAGGGATCTCACTAACGTTTTCGCATCCTAGTTTCCAAAGGTTGACTAAACCTTTCCTCTGATACCAACTGTAGAGACCCGAAGCTTGACGTACATTGAAATTACATTACATTTTCGGAATACTTAGTACATAACTAAAACACACACACAAGGATCTTAATAGTTTAGTGTCTTTGGAAACTCGGAATATAATCATCTAATCATGGTGAAAGATCCTCAACATCTCCCATAAAGATCTTCCTTTTTTTTAATACCTAAAACCTTTCATTATATCCTGGGGAAAAGAAAACATAAAAGGGTGAGCTCAAATGCTCAGTAAGGGTAAACAAAAGAAATATCAATCACATCATATACATAAGCACATAACTTTTGGAAATCTTAACCTGTAAAAGAGATCATAATTTCATAACCTGGGATAACTCATGGCAGTGAAATGTAATCACAATAATCACAACTTAAAAAAATAAACTTTGTGGAATACACACATAATCATAGTGAATCATTTCTTATTAGTCAAGACTCATTTCCAAGACTATCTTAGTGTACAAAGTCCATTTCTGAACCGATTCACCCTCGTTTCAGTCCTGTTTCACTGAACCGGTATAACCTACCATTCCATCCATGTCTATCTCAGGAGATATAAAATCTTTACCCAATGCATTGGAGGGAGATATAGGTCCCACCCATCTCATAATGACACCATTCTTATGTGTGCCACAAAATCATAAACCATACATCATTGCATAACCCATGTAATAAAAATGGGAATCTTAAACATAGTGACATCATCAAACAATTCTTATAAGATAAAGGAATTCATAAAAATAATTCCATCACAACATAATCAAATCAATGTAATAATAGGGATATAAACAGGACCCTATATTATCTTAGATGGAAAATAATTTTGATAAAACACTTGAAATCCATTCTTGAGGAAAATATACTTTCAAATTCAAAAAACATTTTCCTTTCTTAACATGTCATACAATTTTAAACTAAAATAAGTTGATTAAAAATAAACATGGAAACTTGTAAAGGAAGATTCTTGGAAATAATGTTTTAAAAATCCATTCATGCCGTAAAAGTTAAAAAAAACATTATTCTCGTACTTTTGTCGGAAAAGTCAAAAAGTACATCGTATGAAAAACGACAAAATATTCCTTTCATATCTTTTACTAAAAACACAACGAAGGGTAAAATTGTATTTAAACAATTATATTTGGATTGAAATAATGTTACATATTGAGGAAATATGGACGTGGATGATAAAATACACCCCAGTAAATACTAAAGTATAAACAACCTCGGATAAAAATGAGATTGTGATATTTCCCTTACCTTAGGTCCGATTTGCTTCGTAAGTGTCCGAACCTCCAGTATAATGATTTAAATAATGTCATTGACTTATTAAAGAATCATATTCATTGTTATGATATCATATATGGTTCACTTATGACTTTATATTACCCGTTCTTTTGTAAATTCCATGTTAAAGAGCGTTTTGGGTAAAATTGTTTCATTTGTCGTTCGTGTATTAACTTGTAATTATTCATATGATTACTTAGATCATGATTAATTAATTCCAGAATATAAAAAATTATTAATATATATATATATATTCAGAATATACATATATATAATAAATCATTAAATGGATAGAAATACACCGTTCATGGAGACGGTAGGCCGTACGTACGCATGAACGCTGTTTTCGTTTCCTTATTGAGTTGAACGGAATTAAGTAGATGACATACATATATATACAAATAAATCCCGTATCATTATTATTTCATATATTTCATTATTACTTATTATATATACTTTATAATCATTCATGAATGGTTAAAGTGGAGAATGAATCTCATCGCGTCGTGGAGACGGTAGTCCGTATGTACGCACGAGTGATGATATCGTTCTCTTGATCGTGGGACTATATTGGAGTGTATGTATACTATTTCATAATCAATATCACTTTAAAATAATAATATATAGTTTTTATTTACACCATTATACCCATCCAAGTAAGGTGGTGGTGGAAAATAGATTTCACCACGGCGTGGAGACGATATTCCGTACGTACGCATGCGCGATGATTTCATTTTCCGTAGGATGTATAGATGGTGAAATAGGATTGTTTAATACTTATAATAACATATCAGTATATTAGTGATACTGATGTTATTACTTCATAATGAAACAACCTAAGAAGAAGAAGTGGAAGAAGAAATAAAGGTGAAAGAATCTGTAACGGAAATTACCTCTTCTTTGAAGCGCCTCTTTGAGACCTCCTCTTAGGGCACTAAAATTGTTCATTGAGGAAGAAAAGAACCTATATGATGTTTCTAGGGAAGTGGAGAAGAGAATTTGGCAGGGGTTGGCCGAGATTGAAGGCTCAAAGTTGTGTGAGGAAGAGAGGGAGGAGGTGCCATTTTATAAGGGAGGAGAGGGGCACCTTTGGAATAACTAAAAATATTATTTTATTATAAAGTCAAGTTCGGTTTTAAATAGCTCCAAATTGATTTATTTAGAGGATAAGGTGGTGATGGGTCGAAATCCTCTCATCCAATATGATTTATACAAGTTTAGGGTATTATTTTAACCTTATCAATTAGATTTAACTCTAAGTTAAATAAGTTAACTTTTACCGTGTCTTTTTGTTTTCTTACACTGTATGGTTAATAAACTTACTATATCAAGCCAAAAGAACCCCAAGTTGTTTATTATTAATATATATAATATTATCTAAGTCATTTGGCCGAACCTTGATTTTTAGGAATAAAATAACAATAAATAATATAATATTTGTTTTAAAAACTAATTTATGTCAATTTTGACACTATTTGGTACATGATTTTTATGAAATTCATAACAGAATGATAAGTTATAACCAAGTTACTTAAATAAACAATAACATGTCATATTAACCTAGAAAATTAGTGTAAGTCATAAAAAGTCTCAAATTAAATTTATTAGGTCATTTATAACATCAATTATGTTAATATTTCATTAATAAGACAATTACTGCATCATCTTTGTGTCATAATAAATGATAATTATTTAATCCCTAAAAATTCTAAATAAATTCCTATGATGTAGATAATTGTATTAGATTTCTGGATACTATTAATGTTCGAAGTTTCATGATGTTTATCACTAGATTAAAATTATTATACTTATAATATTTAATCAAGTGACATGTTGTCACATTCTTTGGTTTTAATAATAATTAAATTATTTTCATTGAAAAAATTAAATTAAATGAATCTAATCCGACACTTAGGTGATATGGGTAGACTTTTAGTCATCCAATAGGATTTTGAAATTTGTTAGGGTAATTTTAAAATATTATATTTACCCTTAATTACCCGATTTACCTTTAACTATGGTAAATAAATATAACCGTAGTTACTATTCATAATTCCCAAAAATAAAAAGTAGCTTATTAACATAATTTGGATCCAATGATTCCAAATATGGAATCCATTTTTCCAAATTCAATACACAAAAGTTGCAAAAATTAAATTAAAATTAATCCCATTGTCGAAAGAAAACGGGTTTTCTTTAAAACATTGCAAAAGATTGAATTGATTTAACCTACGAATTCAAGGTAAAATCAATGATAATGTCATAAATTTTATTAAATGGTAAAAATATATTCTATTTATACTTTAAAACCCTTCAATATTATAATTTAACCACATAATATATTACGATGAAAAAAGTTGTTTTTAATTAAAATATAGCGTGTTTTTACTATTCATTAAAATATGAAAGTTATCGGAAAAATATCAAAACTTTATATAATGTAAATTTTTATATCCTGATTCAAAAGAAGAATTATATTTTGTAAAATTGAACTTATAAACATGTCAAAAACTAGATTTAAAGTGGGTGCGCCATCGAAAGGCGGAAAAACTGCATTTTTTGAAAAATACTTATTTTACCCGAAAAATTTATTTTGTTCTTATACCATGTTCTAGAAATGTGTAAGATGAATAATAATGTTATAAAATTCAAAATTTAGTTAACAATATTCATAACGGCTAGTTCATGACAATATTATAATAATATATCGTTGTTTATTAAAACCCAGTATTGCGTACAACACACGCTATCGAGGAAGGTCGCGATTGCGTGTAATGCAAGCCAAGTCAGGGTTGCGTGTTGTGAAAGAATCATTCGTTGTTTTGTATAACAGAATCCAACCATATTTCATTTATACATTGAATATATATATATATATACCCAATGTTGCGTAGAATAAATATTATCAAAATTGTGTGTAACACGATCCCAGAATAGTGTTGTGTATACTGCAAGCTAATACGGTGTTGCGTATAGCACAAGGTAATCTTGGTGTAGAATAGAACACAAGACATTAATGAAATTAAAAGAATATTTTTCATAAAATCTCGGGGTGTTACAATGGAGGAACGCAGAGGCTCTGTATTAGAAAGGATAGGTACTTAGAAGCTTTATAGCCGAGAGGGGGCTACGTGTTTAGGTTTAGGAAATGATGGAGGGTTTATAGAGGAAAATCCAATTATTTTCCCCATTATACACTAAAATCCCATCACCGTCATTTAAAAAACATTAAAATTAAATTTATGTGGTGTAATTAGGTTTCATAACTTGTCGACATGTGGTGAAAGACACTTATTGGGGGTGCAATCTACTTTCTTGACATGTCAACATATAGGGAAAACTACATTCATGGCATGTCGACATGTGGTGAAAAAAAATTACAGTGGGTGGAAATTTTTGAAGTTGTGAATTAATTCATTCTAAGAACTAAATTCATAGGATTTACCCAAAACAATTCCCATCATGAATTGGGTCTATAATGTAATTTTTTTTTCTGTAGCAAGAACTCACCCCTTAATCCTGTTTCACCCCAATAAAAAGACGGGATCTTACATTTTCCCTACCTTATAACATCTCATCCTCATGTATTACTCACAAACACTGCTACGAATTCATGTAATTATTTCCAGTCCACTGAGCATTAATATAATCTTCTCTCTCATATATTCCCTCCTATACATGACCATGTTTCCATAGTATAAAAACTATTGCAACAGTTTTTTCCTACAACATCCTCCCACAATATCCCAACGCATGTGTTAGATGACCTTTAAAGGAAGAATCATTCTAAAGATAATATTCCAAAACATACCAGAAACATTTTCTAAAATCACTATTCCCAAAATCTGTAAGAACTTCATCCCACATTGGAACTCATCCTTAACGTCAAAATATCATGGAAAGGACATACATTTACCTCATCTAAGGCCAAAATGGCCTTCCTCCAAGAAATTTAAAATTGTGTCATACAACTAACTCTTTATAATTTTGATGCCACAACTTTTGAACAACGGTATTTATCCACATACCAACAATTGATATTTCTCTCCCTAGCATAATAGAATTGTTAATATCGTTTTCTCAAAAAAAAACTGAACTGCCAATATATTCATCGACCTCATATTCATCATAAAAACCTAATTTATAATTTTTTTATGGTGTACCTACAACCATCCATATCAATATATATCACTTTATACAAACAAAACTGACAAGGCACCATATCCAACCAAAACACGTTTATGTAGCTAGGCATAAGGAATGGGCTTTCTCAACATACTCAAAATGATGTTAAGGTAGGGTACATGATCACTGCTAATTAAAAGAATGCAAGGAAATCATCATAGAGGAATATTTATAAAATTTTCAGCAAACATATTATAATTAATAACCCAGATATGTCACATTTATGATAGATTAAAATCACAAAAATCCATAAAAAGTCTTTTCCCCATTTTCCCACCACATGGTCAAGACCGAGCTGTTGTTACTACCCTTAACCATTCTATATATAAGGCCTGGTTAATAACTGAAAAAACATGATCATTATTCAATTTTATCATTTAAAAACCCATTCATTCTCATGTTTCATTATTTTCCAATATTTATAAATTTTATTTTATGCACCCTTTTCAAATCAATTTGATTGGAAAAGAAAAAAGTTCAAGTTCAACAAATTACAAAAAAATAGTTTTCCTGACCATTCCTATAATGATTCATGTTCAAAAAATAATCATGAGTTCCAAGAATGATGCATGTTGAATGAAATATCGTAAAATTTAGGTCCACATGTAAATCTAAAAAATGCTCAGAAAAATCACACAACAAGTGTTTCACTAGTGGTGAAATAATATTCAACTGTAACAATAATTATACATAACAGTAATCCCACCCTTGGTGCTTGGGTTCTACACATACATGGGGTACTGACTCCCATACACGACCTCAAAACCAAGTCCCTCCTATTTATATTATCCAATCTACCGTCACAAATAGAAATATAAATGAATAAGAAAATAAAACTTCTTCTAATACCACTTTGTAATGTCCTGACCTAGGTGCCACTCACTAGTGCCCCAAGCCAGACCACCACAAGACCTCATAAACACCTCCACGTATGCCAGAGGCTGCCGACTAGTAGTGAGGGTCTGATATTAGTCATGGAGAGACTATACCCTCATTTTCTATTTTAACAAAGTAATACACTAATGGAAATAAATAATTAATAGAGGAAGCATATATATAACCATAGAAAGTACTAATATCACAAGATGAAAAAAAATGGAAAAACATAATCAAAACTAAACAATAAATATTTCAAGATAATGTATGTGTCATGGGTCAAAAGATAATACAAAATTAAATACACTGATAACTCTAGAGAGGACCTTCAACCATGTAGGGTTCCCTCAAACATGATCCATCCCTACTCAGCCATCTTGAAAAGGGACTTTTCCCTTTAACTATATAGAAAACACAAATTCTATTAGGGTACCGATCAGGTTGTTTGGGTAGGGAGTTAATACAACCTAGTATGCCACCACCAATGGGGGTTAAACCAATCTATTCTATAATAGTGTATGTATTTTATAAAAAAAATGGTAATAAAGAAAATACTTTACATTTATTCAATGATTCTTTATTAAACCGCATAAACCCTTAGGTTCCCATGGACACCCGTATCTCGATACCTTCTTCGGCCTATACTAGTGTCTGAACCAATTATAATATTCAGGTTATAATAATTATATCACATGTTCTTTAATTATATATTTAATTTAATTAAAATTTGGACAATTGGATCTATGGTCCAATATTATTAAATGGGTGTAGAAGTTCATTTCTACCACCCCTATTTGTATTCAAAAAATCATTCCATATCTCACACACCATGGATATTTGGAACCTCAGTCCACATCCCATACATGAATAGTTTCATGCATGTCTGGTGTAGAATACCATGTCTAGCACCCAATGAGTATTTAGAGCATCAGTCACTATTTTACACCCCATTTATCAATCATACATATCTATCATGGGTGTAGAATTTCATTTCTATCAATCCATATATAAATGATTCACAATATATCAACAATATCAAAGTTTTCCATATATCAAAACAATCAAGGTTAATCAACATTAACACCCTTATCCCATTTCACATCACAATATCACATTATTTATTTAAATAATTAATTAATCCAAATATAACAATTGAGGAATAAAATTATTCAATTAATTAATTCAACAATTATTCAATCACATCAAACTCATTAATTAATTTAACAATTAATTAATCACACAAATCGTATTACATAATTTTATAATTAATTAATCAAAACAATTTAATTACTCAATCCAACAATTAACTAGTCACTCCACTTTCATTAGGTAATTCAATAATTAACTAATCACTTAAATTACATTACTTAATTCAATAATTAATTAATTCAAAAATTAATTAACATTTTAAATTTCAATTAACTAATTCACTAATTAAATAATCAAAACCATATCTATTAATTAACCCAACGATTAATTAGTCGCATCAATTTCATTAATTTATTCTCCCAATTAATCATAATAATCTCTTTAGTTAATTTATGAATTTATTGGTCACTTCAAATCTGTTAATTAATTTAAAAATTAATTAACCATATAAATTCCATTAATTATTTCCAAAATTAATTAACCATTCCTTAAATTGGCCTCTAATAATTAATTCAAAAATTAATTATTCACAATTTATTAATCAACAATTTGATAATTTTTCAAAAATTAATTATCCTCCCATTCCAATATTAATTCAACAATTAGTTTGTCACATTAATCCTCATAATGAATTTCCCCCAATAAATAAGAATTTAAATAACATTAATAAATTCATCAATTAATTAATAAATATCCACACCTCAAAATCCCATAATTAATCCATCAATTAATTATATCACTCACGATCCAAATATTTCATAATTAATTTTTCAATTAATAATTTAAATTTTCAAATCTCATTGACCCATAATTAATTCAACTATTAGTTTTCCAAGTCTATCAATTCAATGTCCCTAAAATCACATTAATTAATTCACCAATTAATTAATCCATGTCATTCAATTCAACCTTCATAATAATCCCAATTAATTAATTAACCAATTTACTAATTTAACTCATTCATTTTCTTCAACAAAATAATCTTTATTAATTAATTGATCAGTTTATTATTCCATTTATATAATTCAACAATAACATAATCCCATAACTCTGAGTAATTAATTTAACAATTAATTAAAACATGTATGTAACTAAAAAATTAAATATTTACATGACTCCCATTAATTAATCAATCAATTCATTCATTCATTTAAATAAATAACCTAAATAAATAATCACATTACTGGTATTAATTAATTAGTCAATTAATTAATCCATTTATTTAATTAAAAAATTATATAATCACATAACTCCTGTTAATTAACTGGTCAATTAATTAATCTATTTATTTAATCCATCAAATAATTAATCATATAACTCTCATTAAATAATTCATCGATTAATTAATTCAAACCCACAGTCACAAGAACCCTCATAGTTAATTCATAAATTAATTATTCAAAGTTAATCAAATCAATAACCCAAATTAATTCCTCAATTAAATGTTACATCATAATCAATTCAATATACCCAATTAATTCATCAAATAATTCTAATATATTCACTAATTTAATTATCATAATAATATTTGATAATTAATTCTACAATTAATTATCCATATTCAACAACTTCAATATAACAATAATTAATACGTTAATTAATTATTCAATTTCAAAAATCTATATCTCCCCATTATTAATTCAATAATTAATTATAAAAATCACAATTTAATAATACCATAATTATGTCACCATTTATTTATTCAGGATCTAAAATCCCAATATCCAAATTTCACATTTCCTTTAATTAATTAATTCACCAGATTAATTAATTTAATCAAAAATTCAATTGAGAAACATTTAATAGCAATTAAACAATTACATACACATATTTTTATTCACGACTAAGGATTTTGAATTTCAGACCACCAACCTCAATAATATTGAATAACTATTTCCAATGGATAACCCCAATTTGAAGCAGGCTAACCGAGAACCCGATGATGAATTCTATCTAGATATGAAACCAAAATCCACAGTTAAATGAAAAAAGATCTCTTAAATCATGATCTATGTCCAAAAATTCCAAATCTATATTCAACAAATCTAGTTCTATATCCAATACGCCCAGATCTAAATTCCAAAAATCTGCATCTAGATCCCATAGGCTTATATCTATATTTAACAATCCTATATATTGATCCAACAATCCTATATCTATATCGATCAGATATATATCAGTACCAAACAACTGATTAAAAATATTATTATATTCTGAAAGCATAGTGGAAGATATTGATTGATCTAAATGAGATGAACACCCAAACCTGGGAGGCGCATGGAGGGTCTTTGAACAAAGACAGTGGTTCGCAGAAGAGCTTCGGTTCAAGGTGGAGGTGTGCGGGGGAGATTTAGTCCCTAGAGAAGGTTTTTAGAGGAGTTATAGTACAATACAGATGTGTGTGAAGGCCCTACATATAATTAAATGTTTCTACAAAAGCCATATAGTGGAGTGGGGATGCACATTTACATTTAGGTGATATTGGAGTGTTTATACAGGATCCCCCCCTTATTTTCCCTATTTTACACTAAAATATTATTGACTCCATTTAAAAAAAGAAAATTAAAATTAATTAAAGAAGGTTTAATTTGGTTTTGTGACATGTTGAAACATGGTGAATGGTAGTTACTGGGGGTGGAATTTACTTTTGTGACATGTCGACCCATGGAGAAAACAACAATCATGACATGTCATCATGTGTTCAAAAACTATTTCAGGGGGTAAATTATTGATATTTTGAATTAATTCAATAGAAGAATTAAATTAACAGGGTATACCAAAAAAATTAATTTCATGAATTGGGTCTATGAAGTGTATTTTTTTGTAGCCAGAACTCATTATATAATCCTTTTGCACCCATGGAAAAATATGGTATCTTATAGATGCAATCTCCTTAATCTATGACATTCTTTTGACTTATTATTTTACCACCTCTATATATATATTATCGATTGTAAAATAATTACTAAATTAGAGTAAATATTAAAAAAAAATTATTATGATAATGAAGCCACCATTATCCAATCTCTTTAAAATAAAATAGATAGTGAATATATCGCTTGTGTGTACATACAATTTACTATATCCATGTAGTGATACAATTAATTATTCATCAATATATTTTATGGGTTGTTATTATGATAATTTTAATATTTATAAGTGATATTTATGAAAAAAAATTTCTTATATAATGAAAATATCATATATACATTCTTACCTTCTATTCTGTTGGAAAACTATAACGTGGTGTGTGCGTACGTGTAGACTAACACCTCAATGAAGTGATGTTATTTTTTCATTTATATTCTCGTTTAATTGTAATAATTATATGTTTAATCAATATTTAAGATATATATGATATATTCATTATTCTATAAAGGTAATTATTATTCAGCTTTCTTTTTTAAATCCTTTAAAAAATGAAAATAGTGTTCTTTCAAATGTACGACCTACTGTCTCCTTATATGGTGTAAATAAATTTTCTATCTATAAAAATTATTGATGACTGAAAATTAATATAAAATGAATTTATATGAATATAATATTATTATTAAAAATTTTATGATTAATAAAACATTATTAAATTTAAAATATGGAATCTACTAAACAAAAACATATATGAAACAAATGTTGTTATCATCTGTAATAGTGAATTATCAAAGAATTATTAATAAATGGGTAATAAAGGATTATATATATCTATATATATGGTATGATATATGTGATAATGGTTCTATAATATATTTATAACAAATATTTCGTTATTATATATTAGGTCCATACATGTATGGAGGCAATTGGACCTAAGGTAAGGGTTTAATTCACAATGTCATCATTATTAAAGATTGTTTATGTTTAATTATACCTTGGTGATTTTTTTATGAAATTTCTATATTAAACCTAGTATATTCTATTCTCATATGGTAATTAATTAAATTCTCATGTAATATTACCATTTTTATCTCTTGGGGATTTAAAATTATTGAGAATTTTTTGAAATAAAAACATACTTTATTTCTCTCTTTGGTCAAAAATCCTTTCTATTTCATGTACACATTTTCTAAAAATTTTCTATAAATGATTTTACAGTTATACAATGATTTTTTGAATGGAATTTTACCCATGATTTACTTTTAATTTTTTTAAAGGAATCTTCTTTTCTTTTTTCAAAAATTGAATATTTTGACAATTTTACAAAAGTTTGAATGAAATGTATTTTCACATATATACAGTGATTGGAATTTCCCACCATCATGAATGATAAATTATTTTATGTTTCATTTATTATTTAAAAATTTTATTTTCATGTGTGTAACTTTAATTAATATTATTGATATTTTTAAATCTTGAATTATTGTTTTCAAAGTGAAACATTGTTTTTTCCTCAAAACAATTTCCAATGAAATTTTATAATTATATTCATTTATTATTTATATACTTTTTTAATATTATTATTTTCTGGGGTTATAATAATATTCTTACACCATCCACAATATTCCATTTTGTGTTTGATAATCATCTTGACTAGGGAAATTGTTGATATATTATGTTCTAGTTTTTTAAATATGGAATGTTTTTTATTTTGAAGGCATGTCGCTTAAGTTGTATTGTTTATTTATATGATGAATGAATTGGACATAGTGAGTGATTAGTGGGGACAAATATAACCACACAATTAATTGGTTGGTATCATGAGACAACCCAATATGGGTTTTTTTTCTGAGGCCTTACCCATTTATCTAGATGTCTTTGTATATGACCTTGACAATATTTTTATACGTAATGGAATAAAGCCTCAATGGTTTGTTTTTGATATCCCGAATTATGAATTCTATCATTATTAAAATAGTTATTTATTTCCATGTGATTATTAAATTTTTTAGTAAATATTTGGATATGTTTCAAACTCATTAGTTTATTTATAAGGAATTATTTTATCATAATTTATTCCTATCGTATTACTCATAGAATATTTAGCTTCATCTGAATGCACAACCCTATTGAGCAAATGATGTCAAACCTTTATTATGTTTCCATTTCCAATAATTCAAGTATGGATTCTATTATTTATTTGAAGGGATATTCTAATGATTATAATGGTTTCATCTAGGAAAATAATATGTTGTATTTTAATTTTTCATATTTAATATGTAATTAAAGTATGTATCATGTTTAACAATATAACTAAACTATTTGTCCATTTGGGATTCTATTTCTTATATAAATTACAATATAATGAACTAAACATTTATTCTTTGGTATTAGAGTATGGTTCATTACATTTGGTATGAACATAAGTTTTGTAGAAACCATGGGAAATATATTTTGGAAATCATAGATTAGATAATGTAACCTTATAAAAAACTGTTAATATTCCAAGTGAAATAAATCATATGATTTATAAATTTATTATAAATTAATTTATAATTTATGTTAACTATTTTATTATGATTCCTAAGTATATAATATAATTTGTTCTGTTAAATTGTTTAGACATGGAACCTTGTTGAAGGAGTGGAAACCATAACTATATACATAAACCATGTAGGGATTTCACTACTAGAAAAGATAATGAATATAGATATGATGTATTAAATGGAACTTAAATATTATTACTATATTGATGAATTTGAATATTTTTATAAAGAATAACCTTGTCTGTATATAGAATCCTCTTGTTCCATAATGTCGTGTTACAATATTGGATTGCTTCATGCATCTGAAACCTACATCACTTAATGGGAAAAAATACATTTTACTTAATAAATCTATATGTTCCATAGTGAATATATTTCTCATTTGAGATGTATTGAATGAGGTACATTTCTGTTGTAGTTTATCATCTCCCAAAAGATGTGGGTCAGTGGTGGTAACTGATTTGAAACACTAAGGATGAAAAAAATATCAAATATGAATTGAAAGGATTTTAATGTAGTTTTATTGGAAAAATATTTTCCTCATGAGAAAAGAGTATATTTTGAGATAAATTAATTATCATAAGACAAAAGGAAGATGGAAATGTTACTAATTTTAAAGAAAACTTCACAATGTTATCAAAGCCCTTCGTGGACTATGTGTCTAATTTAAAGAGTACTATTAGATGTTTATTTGATAGGTTTAATCAAATACTTAAAAGTATACTAGTATCAAAACAATTCTAAAAATATAAGGATATAGTAGAATGTGTTATCATTAAAATGAAATAATTATCTATGTCTTATGTATTTGAAGGAAAGTAAGTAAAGAAGATGATGGAATAGAAAACAATAATAATATAATAACAAAAATAAATGATTTTTTAAATAAGATAATTGTGGAAAGAAGCACATTGGTACATTATTAAAGGGAATTGGATTTTTAATAATGTTTGGAGATAAATAAAATTATTCATTGGAATGAAATTGTAAGAAATAAACCTCAAATTTATTGTGTTTTAATTATAAGGATATGGGGCACTATGTAAATAAATTCCCCCAGTGTCAACGAAATATAACTCAGAATTAGATAAGGAGTTATGGTCAATATTATGCTATAAATACTAATAAAGTGGAAAAAATAAAGTTAATGTATATTTGAATTAAATAATTACAATTTAGTAGTTTTTTGTCAGTTATATTCAGTTTATAAGAGTCATGAAACATATAAGGATTTTACCACAATAATTGTTTCTAATATATTTTAAATTTGATGTCAAATGATATTGATATCTAAGAAATTTGATTTTTTGGTAATCTAATATTTTGTAGAATACATTCATTAGGGAGATATTACACTTAAGATGTTCTAGGTACTGAGTTTAAAATGTGTATTTGGGATTATATATGTGACCCTAAAAATGATTGGTTATTGATGAAAAAGTTGTTAATGATATAGTTTAAAAAAATTAATTTTTGAACTATATTTCATTATATGATATTTATTTTAAGGAATTATGAGATAGTTTTTATATATAAGCATATATGATTTCATTGATAATTTATCGAATTACCATGTTTTAAGAGAATATGTTTTCATATTCATCCCATTTTTAGTATATGAAAATTAAGAGATACTTTTCGAATTAATGTTATGTTGATTTTGAATTTCTTCAGATATATTTTCAAATAGTCATAAGTTTAACCATTTATGTAGTGGAATAAATTTAACATTTTGTGTGGTTTTTGAGGTTTTATTGAATAAGAAAATATTGGATGACTTGTACTAACCATCTTCATTTTGGAAAATGTCAAAAGACATGAGGAATATCTTGTTCAAATTTTCTTGAGTGTGTGATCCATTATAAGAAGATTTTTGTTCTCATGGCATACAAATTTTTTATTGGATTGTTATTTCATAGAGTAAGTGATGAAATGGAAATTTATTGTGGCATAACATAAGAATTAAATTGATCTTGTAAAAAAGTAAAATATTTCAATAAAATAAATTTCTTTATTTTCTAATCCTTGATGGTAAAAAAATTTCATAACAATAAGAAAGTGATTTTGAAGCAAAATTGGTGTCATGTTTCAATAATTTTTTTTTTTTGAATTTTTGGTCTTTTCATCCAACCCAAATTTAAGGTTTTTTTGTTATTAACTTTATCCTACCTACATTTTTAATAACTCTCTATATATCCTTAGGTGTTATATTTCAATTCTATGTCTATATATTCACTTCTTACTAACATTATACTTTTTTAAAACCTATTTTTCATGAACATATTATATAGCTTTTTTCTTTTCAATATGAATATAAAATAACCATTTTTTTAATTTGGGTTTTCCATAAAGAAATTTTCACATGTAAAAACATTACTACTAAACATATGTTTAAATTCTGATGATGAATTTTTTTTAAAATAGGATAATGTAAAACCTCAATAATTTAAAAGGAATAATATTAGTTTTTATTTTATACACATCACAAAACACTGATCTCAAGAAAACCACAAAATAATATTATTTATGTATAATCATTATATCCTATTAGTTGAATTGGAAGGTATGAATAGTATCAAACATATTCTTAAATATATATAAAGTACCTACACACTAAATTTTATTTATTAATTCTTATAAAATAATTACTCAATTTTCAGTGATTATATTTTATGTTTTCGAAATACTTTTTCTTCAAAAATGATTTTTATTTCATTTTATTAGTAAATATAAAAATTAATTTCCAGAAATAATATAAATTTTATTATATAAAAAAAATTTAATTTTTGAAATTTTAATTTAAAAAATTATCATAGGATGAAATATTTGGATTTCTATGAAAAATATTTATTATCCAGTGATTAGTGAAAAATAACGACTTTTGTTTAAAATTGTACTTCTATTTAATAAATTTAAAAATTTATATTTTTTATTAAAATTAAACTAAAATTAGATCTTATTTTTTATAAATAATCCAAATATGTTTTTCTAAATAAATTTCATGATTTAATTTAGTATAAAAACATTTTTGTACACAAAAATTCATTTGTATGGAAAACAATTTGTAATCTCATTTGAGAAATTTATTTTATATTTAATTTATAACCAAAATAAAAATTTATTTTGATTAAATTGATTAAATATTTGGAATTTGGAGTCTCAAATTTGGTCAATAGATCCCTTTAATTTTTTTCCAGTATGAATACTTACCTTGGAAAATTTTATAACTGCATTAAATGATAAATCAGGTTAATCTAGAGTAAAACTATTGGATAAAGCAATAATATTTGATCTTAATTCTTATTGTATGAATGTAATTTGAACCTCATATAATTATTATGTAACTGTATTTTTCTTAATAGACACGTGTCCTTGAAAATAACCAATAAAATCTTTAAACCAAATAATTTTATAAAATGTTGCTCTCTTAGTTTTGAATATCATTTATCAATTCATATAAGGAAACAATCATGTTATGATTGAATATAAATATATATTTTAATATTAATGAAATTATTTTCATGATGTAAATTTACTTATAATTTTTTGGAAGTATATAATTTTGTTAAATTCTTATACAACCGAGAAAAAATATATATTCAATTATTTTAAAAACAAAATAAATGAATTTAAAAATATTTAGAGTGATTTAATTTTAGTGATTTATCGTGTTCTAAAAAATTTATAAATGAATGTGATATATTGTTTTAATAGATTATTTTCTAATTCCTGGTTTCTATTTTTTGTCTCTTAATTCAAATTAAATTAATAGTATTTAAATTGACATTAATTATAATTTATCAAAATTTAATCTCACTATATTATATATAAGTCATTTAAATATTGAAAAAAGAAATAGGTGATAAAATATTCTATAAAAGTTCATCAAATTTCTATTTATGATTCAATACTTACTCAATATGTAAAATAACAACCCTTTACGTGGGGAAAATATGTTACTATGATTAATGTTAAAATAAGTTAGCTAATGGGTTAAAAAATGATAAGGTCTACAGTACCACATAAACCTACCTATATTTCATTAATTTATATTATATCAACCATATCTTACCATATATTAATCTGTCTAACCATTTAATGTCATTTTTCTAGATACATAATTTTCTATAATTTAATCTTTTAATAAATTCTAAAAGTTGCCATAATCTCAATTATAAAAGGGAACCAGTCCTTTCACTTCTTCATGCCTATTTTATCCATATATCTCAACCAAACAGTTACTAATTTATAATCCAAACTCCCTTAGACACATTTAAAAGTATCTTTTATTTACAAAATATTAACCTTATGGGTTTTAGATAAGATCTATAGTAGTTATTTCAAATAATAGGTCATCACCTTAGTGGATCAATTTCTTTTTAATTCTTATTTAACATCATATATATATATATATATTGAATTTATCATAAAATATTATCTTAAATATCCTAAATAAAATTAATTAATATTATTATTATGAAACCATAATTACCCTCCCTATTTTCCATCAAATATAATGTGAAAGTGTCTCTCTTGCGTACATACGACATACCATCTCCACGTAGCGATTCAAATAATTTTTCATCACCATGATTTAATAAAAGTATAATATGATATTATTAAAAGTTAAATAATATATTTATGAAATAATAATCATTCTATAATGATATTGTTATATCTTCCATCTTAAGTTCTAAACTATTGGAAAATAGTAATGTCACTCGTTCGTACGTGTGGACTACCACATCCACAAAGTGATGTTTTTTTTATTTCATTTTTTTTGAATATATGTAAATAAAGACATATATATTGAATATGTATAATATATATTATACAATAATTATTTTGGAATGATTAATTCTCATTTACCATTATTTCATTCCATCGGGTGAAAAATGAAATCAATATTCTTGTGTACATACGACCTACCAGTCTTCAAACAGTGTATTTCATTTTTAATCTATAAATTTAATGGATGAATATAAATCTGTATAAAATGAATATATATTTTTAATATCATTATAAAAATTATTAGTATGATAAAACCATTATTAATGTTCAAATATGAAAACAATTTAAGAAAAACATACATCCAAAATGAAGTAGTTACCACCAAAAACAGTGATTTTATAATGAATTGTAAATGAACAGGTGATAAAAGCTTATAAGTAAATAATATATTGTACTATATATGTGTGTATCGTTTTATACTATATTTATAATA
Source organism: Viscum album (assembly GCA_963277665.1). Classification (NCBI taxonomy): domain Eukaryota; kingdom Viridiplantae; phylum Streptophyta; class Magnoliopsida; order Santalales; family Viscaceae; genus Viscum; species Viscum album. The sequence goes on from OY728135.1 coordinate 349,564,521, forward strand.
AATCTATATTTATGATACATGATTTTTGGACACATGTGATGGAAATCATACCTAATGTAAGGGTTTATTACACCATATCGTTATTATTCGAAATTGTTTATGTTTAAGTCTCCCTTGGGTTAATTTATTAAAATTTATATATTTAACTAGATATATTTTCATCCCCTCTAGTTATTCATGAAATATTAAATTAATATTTCCTCATAACACACCTATCATGGGTGTGTTGAAAAAAAATTTATATTTTTTCAAGTACATCAAATTTGTCTACTAACTATTTTATAATTTACCTTTACTATTTATTTTTGTGATTTTATTATTTTATGAAAAAATTAATTTTTTTAAAAAATATTTTATTTAAATAAAAAACATTACTAAGTTGAATATTCAATAGAATGGGATTATAAATAAAGTACTCAGACTTTAGGTTTTGTTTCATGTTCCTTCATTATTCATTTCTCTTTTTCAAACCTCACTTTGACATCCCAATTCTAAAATATTATGCATGAACAAAATGTATTTTATTTATTGGTCTTGTAATATCATATTATTATATAATATAAATTCCTCATCCTTATATAATCATGTAATATGTAACCCCTCAATTAGGACTGTAACACCTTCCAAGACCTAGCTCTTTTGTATGTCGTATCATCCATTAAATGGATCAAATCCACTATTTGATGATTTTGTTTCCAATATTAGGTAGGGATAATATTTAAATGAAATAAAATATGTGAGTTAATGATACAATTTGTAGTGTAAAAGCTTCACACATTGGTATGTCACTTTAATTCACTATAAAACAGTAATAAAAAACATACTGAAATTAATTACAAATTACAGGAACACTCACTCCTCCCTTAATGCCATGTCTATGGTCAACCTCCTATTATCAAGGGTAAGAGGTCACTTGGTGGAAGAATGCGTAAAAATGATTCAAATTAATTTAAAATAATATAAATAATGATAAAATATAAAATGAAATTTAATAGGAGAGGACAATAAGAGAAAACATGGTGGAAAACACTTGAATAGAAGAAGAATAAGAAGAAAAAGAAGATTGAATATCTTATATTATTAAGAATATTGTTAAAATCAAGAACAAAATAAAACTAAAGCGAAATAATAATGAATAAACTAATAACATATTGAACACATCTCCTTCAGCCTCTTCTAGTGTAAGTCCAACCCTCACAATCGATCTCATCTCCTCCACAGTAGCTATTCCCTCTCTTATATAGGGGTTATTACCTTCTATTTACCCATGTAACAATAATTTACATATATTTTTTAAATGGTTGTTTATTATTTTATATATTCCATCATCTGAGTATCAATTTTGATATCAAAATTGAAAACACCTAAGAATATCATGATTTATATATTACTCAACTATTATTGAGGGTTAATTCACAAGGTCATGGTGTATGGACTCTCTTTGGGCTATGAGGAAAAGTTGGAATGGTAGTGTGAAATAACCCATGGAATATCAACATCAAGAATTCATAGTGGAATAATGGATATAATGTTAATTTTTTATGGAACATTCTTCTTTGAAATGGGCATAACAACAATCTCTTGAGTTGAAGCAAAATATCAAAATTATTCATGGCCTTGAAAGTGGGTACCATCTCAAACCTATACTTCTGAGTGGTCTTTAATGGAATCTGTGGTGTTTTTCAGAGGAGTATATAGTCAAAAATTAGTGGATCCATGGTGTATAGTTGTGAATAAGCAAGGAGAATAGGCGAGAGATGTTGAACGATGTCTTTTTTGTGACAATAAATAGTGTCACATGACCATCCACCAATATCAAAAATAATAATTTATGTTTTTCACATTTATTAATATTTTTTTACAATTCGTTTCTTCAGTTTAGGTTATACGTCACACAGATATTATCAAGTCACACTGACACATGTCTCCCATGCTAGCCTTGTCCCATTTATAAATTAAATTCTCATTACCATGGTCTCACACCTATCTACTAGTTCAATCTAGATCCCCATTTTAATTCTTGATTGGTCGACCCTTTGTGGGTAGACTTGGTGGTTTGGTGGCTATCTCTAAGGGGTAACAACATTAGATAATTATTAACCCAGAAATTATTAAATATTTTAGTGAAATTCCACCAAATATTTCCAAATTTAGGTAAATATTTAAAATTCACATTTTTATTATTTTCAATAAATTTAAACTAATTATTGGTAAATTCCAAAATTTTATATAAATAATTATTTATATGGGAATTTCCATTAAAACCCATTAAAAATAATAAATAAAACACATAAAATTATTCTTGATAAATGAGTGTGTCAAACACCCCCACACTTAATTTTCATTTTCTTCACGAATAAAATCTCAACATTAAATTTAGAGGTCAAAATGGTTACTAATATTGAAGATTAAAAGAATTAAAAAATGTTACTCAATGTAAAACCAAATATTCATGTTTCACATAGAATATCAATCATATTTCACACATTTAAAAGAAATAATCAATCCAGGAATTATACTTCCCCCTTTTTAAAATGGTTGAATGTATCCTTTAATTCAAACTAGTTATTCAATTTATTATATTTAAACATTCCTATTAATGATATACCTATCATGAATATTTTTATTCATCACTCATGAAAAAAAATCATGTGTAGTTATCATCATATAATGAGGACATGCTCTCTATCCAAAGTCTTATAAAGTAGCTACAATATCTGCTTTTTAAATACAAAATACACATAAAATAATGTGGACATGAAATAATGGATCTAATGATTCTAAGGTTTAATGTTGGTAGGAAGTGATGTTAAAATTTAAGGATCAAATGAGGAGTTTTTCTTTTAAATAATATTTCATGGTATAAAATAGTAAAATATCACATGAATTATCCCCTAAAATGACAACACCCACTTCCCAAGCTAAAATTAAAGTTCATGAAAATTGAAAGAATAACTATTAAAGTGAACCTTCTTAAATTTTTCTTTTAATTTTTTATTCTATATTAATAAGACCGATATTGTATATAATTTCTTTTAACTTTTTTGAAATTATTTCCCATAATAAACCTCAAAACCATCACCTAAAATCATATGAAAAAAAATCATCAATATAGTATTTGTTAGTTTTAACTCTACTAAGTCGTGACCCATTTTTTTATTATTTTAGAAGGTAAAATAATCATTTACATTTTTAATTTACAAACATTTCTCAATTCCCAAAATAGAACCCCACACACTTTTCCATTGAAATGTAAGGAACCTTCCAACCAATAATTCCCTCACCCATACACATAAAATTTATAATATCATGAAAATTCTAAGATTAGTGTAATAATGTATAAAAATGTCTTGAAACATGGATCATTTCTAAGAAATTCATTCATGGTCTACATGGGATAAAAGGGGATTGATGTATAAAGAGGTATCAACGTTAATGACTTGTCAAAACATTCCTCATTAATTTTAAATTCCTTTTTTCATAGTCATTAGATCTTATAAGTTTCAAAGAATGTTTTTATTGGTTTAATTTCTAGGATCATTCTAAAAATATGATCAAGATAAAATTTGATATATTTGGTCTAGAAATATTCTTAGGAATGAAAAATAATATTTAGGGAAACCACTCATGATATGACTAATTAAAAAATTAAACCACATGAAATTAATAATTTTACAGTATGAAAATGGGTCAAAAAATATCATTTACATAAATCATTCAATTTTCTAAAATCTGGTGTCATTATTTTAATATCCATTATTTACTACAATAATTCAAATATCTAGATTACTCATTCGATCTCATTATCATTGAAATATAAAACATAGAATTATAGGGTTCATAAGAAACAAATTTCTCTTATATATGTCATGTAACTCATAAATTTAAAAAATTATAATTAGAAATTAAATTTAAATATCCCATATGTTTTTACAAAAAAAATTGTTAACAAAGTTAATATATGAATGAATTATATGTTTTCATAAGGATTATTTCTTCTCTTATACTTAGTGTTTATTGATTTCCTTATTCCATCATGGTCCTATAAAAGTAAATTAACAAACTAAGTACATGTAAAATGTTTTTAAATCTCATAATGATAAGGGATTGTAGATGATTCTTAAACTAATACTAAGAATTAAACTGAAAATTCCAAAAACTTATGTAATGAGATAATTATTTTTTAATCCCCAAGTGGTCCATGGATTTTTACTATATCCATAATGGCGGTATTAGCTATTATCCAAAGTCAGTTGGTGGTTGAATCACTTTTCAATTGAACCACCACATATGGATTTTCCAAGCATGTACTTATTCTTGTTATTAATGAGTTCGTGGATACAATACCCTAAATTATTCCCCTTCACAATAATTTATAGCTTAAATGGATTGTATAAGATGATGTATGGTACATACTCCTTCTTGGTTTTTACTTTTGAAACATATTCTTCATTATCACATGGTTTCTCAAGTAGTTATGCAATAGAAGAATATTTAAAGGGACATGAGTGTGTAAATTTATTTGCGTAAATTTTAAATTTAAAAATTAAATAATAAATTCATACATTTTAATATATGCAACTTGTGACCTGGTCTTATTTGTTACATCCACTAGGATATATTCTTATTATTCCTCTAGTAAATATTCAATGTCTTTAGGGGGGTCCAAGAATTACTTAATAATATCATTTTCATATTTTGAATCAGCCTCCGTGGATGAATATGTGTCCAATAAATCCAAGGTCAGTTCTTCTTGAATCTCATAATCATTTGAAAGTGCATGTTGGAGTTGATCATCATTGATGGAAACATATAGTCAGGCACCTCCAGTCATTCATCAAATTTTACCATTTAGTTGTACTATTATCTTTTATGGATAACAATAGGTAGTCATGTATTAATTATTTGATTTTATAGATGGGGATATCTTGTTGCATTTTTTTTGTTTTCCCGTTCACTCCAAAATTGATCTGAATCATTTCCCATGTTTTTTTCGACACATGAAACAATATCTTTACTCCCTACCTCTTTATTGAATTATTACATTTTTATCTCCATATATTGGTGTTTTGTATACTCCTCACAATGTAGCCTCAACATCTTGGATATATTATAAGAAATTGAGAAGCTCCAATGTTACTTTTTCCTTGGAATTTAGTCATTAAATATAAATCTTGATGTTATTGAGCATAATTACTGATTATCGAAGTGAAATTCCTATCTCAAGATTAATTAATATATTCTTCGTGACATCAATGAGTGCAGTAATCCTTCCTTGGAGGGCCTCCCCAATAACTGCATCCACTTTCTCTTGTTTCTATACCTATAGAAATTTTTTTTATGTGTTAAAGAAATAATCCTTTGAAAAAATAATGGAAAAATATTTTTTTAATAAAATTATCAAAAATTATGTACAATATGAAAATATAATAATAAATCTAATGACTAATTTTCTATTCAAGAATGGTACTAGTTTTTATGACACACCTATCACAAGTTGTGACAAAAAATATAGATATTCCTAAAGTGGAAAAATGGATTAACAAGGTCTTATCTCTTGAAGAGGATCACGACTTTCGAATATATATTATTTAATATTCCTAAACTATATATTAATTTGTTTTTATTATTTTATGAAAACATTGAGTTTTATTTAAAGAATTCCATTCAATAAAATAAAATTATACTATTATGTAGATGCAATATAATGATATTAAAAATAATGTAATAGACCCTTAGGTTTGGTTTTGAGGTCCTTTATTATTCATTTTTGTAGTTAAAAACATCGTTTCACGTCCTAATTAAAAATATTATGAATGAAATAGTAATATTTTATTTACTTGTTGTGGAATCCTAAATTATTAATTAATCTAAATTCCACCTCCCTTTGTAATCATGGTTGATGATAAACCTCAATTGAGATGGTGAAACCTTCAGTGATGGGAATCCATTGTATTTCATTTCATCCATTGATTGGATCAACTCCACTATATGAAGAAATTGATTTGAAAATAAGGTAGGGAAATGATATAAATAATTTAAAATGATTGTGGTCAACATCCTGGTTATAGTTTAAAATCATCACACTATTGTATCTCATAATAACTCACAATAAACAATAATAAAAAAACATCAAATAAGTTAAGTGAAAATTTTTGGAACACACAATCCCCTCCACTGAGTTTAATACATGGGTCATACTCCAATTATCTGGAGTAAGATTTTGCATGGTGAAATAATGGAAATAAGAGAAAAAATAATAAACATAATAAATTGAGATAATTAGAAAAATATATAAAATAAAATCAAATTAAATATGTTACTGGAAGATAAATTAGTAAGAAATAGTTGAAAATAAAAATAAGAAGAATAATACATGTGTTATTTTGTTATGAAGCTTAACAAAATATACTATAAAATAGATCTAAATATAAAAAAAATAATAGAATAAAACATAAAACATAGTAGCTTCATCTTTCTTCAGTTTGAGCACCCCCAATGGTTGAACTCCTCTCCTCCACATCAACTAGCCCCTCGATTTATAGAGGGGATATTTTCTTCTATTTTTCCATATCTTTCGTAACATATTGAATATTTTTTTTATTAAATATTTTGATTTTCATTTAAAATTTCATCATTAAAAAGACCATATAAAATCGACATTTCTTTATTAGTCATATTTTGGCATGAGTTCCTTCACACGTTTAGGGTTTATGGACTCTATATGGGATATGATGAAAGTGTGGTGTGTAATTTTAGTATCACATATAAAATAGGTTCATCAAATCTTCATTTTAGTTTAATGGACAAAATATTTATTTTTCATGGTGCTTTAATATTTAATGTGTGAAAACAATGGGTACCCAAGGTGAAGGAGGAAATATAGGGTTGTTCAAGGTCTCAGAACTGGGAATAAACTAACACTCAACCATCCTGGTGGCTGTCAATGAAATCTGTGGATTGTTGTAATAGGTAATTGTGATGTTGAGTGGTATAAGAATAATTAAAAGCATTGAAAACGTGTGTCTGAGGCTAATGATCAAGTTACTGATGCATAAAAATGATGTTTCAGTAAGTTTGAATAGTCTTGTGTTAAAATATGTCCCACATAAGAAATCAGAATAGAGGGTAAGTTCATTTATTAATCAATATATGGCATTTTTTATCTAGAATATCTCCTCGAGTATGGGTTCTAGGTTACACTTCACAAACATATCATCAGACCACATCGAAATGTTTGTCCAATGTTGGGCCTTGGAACATTTATGCACCATGGGTTCCTCCCCATAGGCTCACACCCTTCTTCCAACTATAGATAGCTATCCAATGTCTATCTTAGCCACTCAATCCCTTTTGGTTGGGTCTGAAATCTATTTATCATTGACTATGGGCCAACCAATATTTTCTAATTTTATTCATGAAAATAATTAAACACCATTAGTGTGGTTACACCAAATATTATCAAATATAGTTAAACATTTAAAATCTACATTTTTATTCTTTTCAATACATTTTAATTCCTTTTTGTTAAATTCCTAAAAATTCATAAATAATAAATTATATGTGAATTTACATTAAACAATGTAAATTTATTTAAAAATCACTTAATATTATGCATTAAATTTGACTGTGTCATTTCCATTTTCCCTTTTTGGAACTTAAAATTATTGAGATTTTTTAAAGAAAAAATGTCTTTATTTCACTCCTCAAAATAAAATTCATTATCTTCCATGTAAAAGTTTTATAAAAATATTTAAAATAATGTATTTACTATTCTATAGTTACTTTTTAATATCCTTTTTACCCATTTTTTACTTGTTCATTTTTTGAAAGTAAACTTCATCTCATTTTCCCAATGAGATACTTTTTTGAAACATTTTCCGAAGTTTAAAAGGAATGTTTTTAACTACTAATGAATAAATGGTATTTTAATGAATTCATTACCAATAAAATCATTGAACCTTCCATTAAACTTTACAAGGTTATAGTCAAATAAAATATTTACGATCATATGTTGGAGATTTTTAAACCATAAATAAGTTTTTTCATATTGAAAAAGACAATTTTACTCACCAAATTTTCTAGTGAAATTTTGAAATAATTTTATCTATGCCAACATCATTTGATAAACATTATGATTTAATTAGTTTATACTCTTATGATTCCATCAATCATTTATATTTTTATTTTTGTATGATCATGTTTATTATGTAAAGTATCGATATTCTATATACTAATTCTTCAAAATTTTAAAATTATTGGTTTTTAATTCATGTTAATTTGTTATAATGTTTTTCATATAATGAAATTATTACACTTAGTATGTTATAGGATGTGACTTATATAACCCCTTGATGAATTTGTAGGTCTCATGAAGAAAACTATATTTTGTTTTTGGTAATGCCTTACTAATTTATGAATAGGTTCTAACGTAAGTATTTGACAGCATTCGCATAAGTCTTGTCCCATGACATCTATGGAATGTTTCAGATATCCAATATTATGAATTCTATCATTATGAAATATTTTATTATCTTCGATATGATTATTTTATTTGTTATTATATCCATGGATAACTTCTATGCTCGGGTGATTATTTTTATGTAATTATTTGATGGTCATTTATTCCTACCATATAATTCATGTCATATATACCTTCCACTATATTCATCACCGTAATTAGAATTATATCTCATCACTTTATTATATTTCCTTTCCTCAGGATTCAAGGAATTGTTTTATGGTTTTTATTTATGGATATTCTGATATACGTAATGGTTTTATCAAAGAAAATATTGAGATATATTTTATGATCTAAAATATAATGTCTAATACATGTATGAATCTAGTATTCTAATAATACAAAACTATTTGGTCCATCAGATGTTTTTTCTTATATGAATTCCAATGTAATAAAGTAACCATAAATTATGTTCTAGTGGAATATGTTTCATTACATTAACTTAATATGTATAATTTTATTCATGGATAAGAGAAGTACCACAATAAAGGGCCATAAGAACATGAAGGGAGAACATGATCCTAAGGGGGTCAAAAATAATAAAGAACTATTGAATCCCCTATAATAATGATGACCCCCACCAGCTGCTAGCTACTAAAATTATGGAAAAAGATGTTCTCAGGGCCAGAATGATCTAGCAATGCTGGGTAGTCCACTACATTATTACCCTCCCCCCAAGTATGTGTTACTTCAGTATCATTACCAAGGATAACAAAAAACTTTCAAGTGATGTAAAAAATTGACTATGGGATCACCCCAAGATCATGGAATGAATTATTTAGAATAATTGAATCTTTTTTAACTTTTGTGATATCCATATGTCATTGTCTTCACACATCAACATAGTTCAGTATGTCCAATGCCTCCTCTTGAATATTTGTTCCACTAACAATGAGAATTATTAAGGCCATCAAAACTGACCATGTACTAACACACAACACTCCCCCACCACACCGAGCACCAGAAATACATAATCTGTGAGAATTTAATTTCAAACCCCTAGAAGAAGGTTTCTAGCCGATATAGTTGTCTGAGCGTCGCCAGATACCTAGATGAATCCCATTGGAACATGTAGTGATCCTTTACTGGGAAGGTTCTTCATCCAATTTCTATATAGAAGTACTATATCGAGAATCAATGATTTAATTATGATAATAATATATCTTCTCGGAGATGAATCTCCATTATGAATAATTTTGTTACATGCCTTCCACAAACACCAAATTCCAGCTTCCAAAATAATAGTGTGCACTATCCTCTCCTAACCTGCCTCCCTTGAGACATGATACCATTGGACAAGAAGGGGCTAATCATCCATAGATAAATATGATATAGTAGTAAAATCCTCAAAGTAATTCCCCACCGTACAATCCCACTTACATTCAAAGAAAAGGTGTCTCGATCTTTCCTCGTTATGACTACTACAAGAAATGCATCTGGAAGGGATAGAAAAACCACAATGCTTCATATTAAAATTATCGGTGACATCCTTGTTCCTAATTCTCCTGATGTGGAAATTTAATTTAGTACGAATAAACTTGGCCCAAATAACCTCATCTCATGCATCTGCTGGTTCAGGTGCAGTGAAAGTCATGTGGTAGTCCTTTGACGAGAATGAACCAGGGGAGGATGGAGTGATGACACACTATTCTAGATCGGATTTCAGCTCGATGAGGTCAAATTATTATTTCTAGACACTAATGAGAACTGCTTTGATGAAGGTCGGATGCTTCCTGGCTTCCCTATAAGAAATTTCAGTAGCTAGACAGCCCATGTAGCCAATGAATGTGCCACTCTAGTTATGGTGCAAGAAATAAATTTATCCTATCCCAATAATCCATTGGACATGAGGACCAATGGAGTTGACCATGGGGCCATTCTCCAAGAAAAGGGGGATCCATAATCATAATTAACACCCAATCCCAAACTGAATTTTCGTGCTTGGTGAACCCCCAAAGGGTATAGTATTCTAAAATAGTTTATGCCAATTTTTAATTCATGCAGTGAATGGTGTCTTCTAGGCTAAAAATGTTAATCCCACCTTCATTAATAGAAAATTTCATCCTACTCCATGAAACAAAGTCCCTTTTTTCCTCCAAAATTGGATCCCAAAATGATGTTGTCCAGGACTCTGTCAGTATTTTCAATCACAACTTTTTGTACTTTGATGGCTAGGGGGTATAAACTGGGGTGGTAAGAAGAAATATATTCACCAGAATAATCTGACGAACCCTTCAGAATCATACAGACAGGTGTGCAATATTCATATATTGTGTGAATAAGATCTATGATCAAGTGCTTTCATTATTTATTCCCACTATGTTGCATGAAATAATTTTGACTGTCATAACGTGAAACATATGATTTCATGAGGAATGGAAGAAATAACAAGTTAAATTGACTTGTTCTAAAAAAATTAATTTATTTCTAAAGAACTAGTTCCGTGAAGCACACATATTTCTAGGAAGAATAAAACATTTTTGGTTTGCGAGATCCTCTTATACAAAGTAGTCACTATGAACATAGAAAATACATACCCTCATAATATTATTTATATCACAAACCCTACATCAGAATAAAAATGTCCAATTGGTTTTGGTAAAAAATAATAACAATGAATAATTGAAAAAAGATAGTGTATGCATATACTTGTGTGTGGAGATAAACAAATAAGAATGTGAACAGTACATGCACCCTTGTATGCATATGTGAATAATCTTGCATAAGTAAATACATATAAGTTTTAAATAACTCAATTTATGATAAATATAATATTTTCATAATTATTCATTTTTCTATTATTTAATCGCTTACTATTAATAAATATTAGATGATCTATCTAATTTTAGTATTTTTGGAGAATTTTGGGCATCATTGTGTAAATTATTTTATTCTATAAATTTATCCATTTTAGGGATCTCCAGTATTTCTAGAATATCATTTAAACATTTGGAAAAATAGGGAGATTACTTTTTTGGTGGGATTCATGTTTTCATTTTTGTCCCATGTTCAATTTGTAACACACTAGCCTAGAAAAATCAATAAATATGAAAAAATTTCATGTCCAATTGAATGGACACCACATTAGATATTAGAGCATATATCATCATATATAACTCTAAATAAATTGATTCTAACTATATTGGAAATATAATCATATAAACATATTCAATTTATATTTCACGAAGAAATTAGGTCATGAAGGCATCCACTGATTAAGCCAAATTAGAGGGAGTTGAGCAGTCTCCATTGGCATAAAAAGTATTCATCATTGATTCCATTATAAATTTTTGGTTACTTATCCCAATCCATTGATACTTTATATAAATAAATTTTATATAGGAATATGTTTTATAATGAAAAAATTTCGATATTAATTCATTTATTATAAAAAATGTACATAAACTTTTGTAAGATTGAATCGGGTGATGGTGGAATTTCTACCCCTCAAGCCAATAATATGTGTGTTCACTGCCATTCAAAGTGGTTGAAGATGGTGTAGGAGGGGATATTCTAGGGGGTCGGATTTTTCAATAGATGTGTATTTTATTTTTTCATTTTTTATTGCTTTTTTATTCTTTATTATTTCCCATTCAAATCTCTTACCCATCACACGGAGGTATTAAACCATTGACTTATCAAGGAAGGGGGAGTTTCACTTTTGTAATGTTGGAGACTGGTGATTTAATTTAAAACTCTATTTTTTATTTAATGATATATATTTTCAATAGTTTCCAATTATCATAATGTAATTTTATTTTGGTTTTTTGTTTAATTCATTTTTTTTATATTTGGATGAAGATATTTAAACTCCCTCTGCCTAATGCAATTTGTCTCAATCGAGTAGATTGTGTTAGGTAGTGATTATTTGGAGATATTTGGAATGTGTGTAGAATTAGTGAATCATTTATATATTTATAAGGTTAAAATATTCCTGATTGGAACTAAACATAGTTATTTGGGAATTATTTATAAACATTCATGCACATAGGAGTGATCCCCATTACTTTATTCAACCAGGGGTGATTAATAACTTGGTCTAGGAGTCCTTTATTTATCATTAAATAGATTGATATGGGGAATGATATTTACGACTATGATGAAATTGAAAAAAGTGATGCTAACCTTACCCCATCACTATCTTCATCTATTAGCATTCAGTATTTATTTTTAATTTATTTCATTATTTTGAAATTTAAATAATTTCCAAAAAACCTCTACTACATTCTCGAATTTTTGTGAAAAACGTGATTATTATGAACTCCTCTCTTGATCCAACCTAGGTTAACAACTATACTACATTTTAAAATATGAAATATTTTTTTCACACCCCACTATAGGCACATATCAATAGACTTGACGATATTGCATAAAATAATATTACAAATAAATTAACGCAATATGGTCTACATGTGATACATGATGAATTACATGAATCAAGTAATAATGATCTTATATAGTTGATAATTCAATAAGAGAATGTTTTTGAGAATTTGACACTACAATTTTATATCTCATGTTTTTAAATGATGACTAAAAGTAGAATAAGTAATTATTATGATGCTAATATTAATATTCATTTTTTAAATAATCAAGAAGATTGTTTGGGATTCTAACAAGACTTAATGAAGATGGCATAAAATGTATAAGTAACAGACTGAGCATAATTTATCAGAAATAGATGTTTCATTAAATTAATAGGTATCAAAATATCAAGGTGAATAAATAAGAGATCCAATGTAGTCTATTTTCCACTAAAAATATATTGGAAATAAAATAAGAATAAAAATAACTTTCTCACCATATCTATTTTCATATGAAGAGGAGGAATAATAAAGAGAATCATTCAGTTTACTGTATTGAATAAGGAGAAGAGTTACATGAAATTTTATTTGAATGCAATAATATTGGGAATATATTAACAATGAAACATTTTGACATACCTCAAAAGTATCATCATCTGGATGACCTTTTGGAGTTACAAACCATTAAGAAGGTAGAATCTATCTTCATAGGTAGTATAAAAATCTATCTACTAGCTAGAAAAATGTTTTTTTAATTTACATCAGTGTGAATAAAGTGAATTATTATTGATTAATTTTTTAACAACATTAATGAAATTTTTTCTAATGGTTATGTGGTATTTTTTTATAACCAATTTTTTCCAGGAATTATATAATCTTATTGGGTAGTGAACCTTGTAAAAATATTGTGTCACAACATTTACATGCTTTTATATAGATATCTATAATAATAAAAAGTGATTTTAAGAATCAATAAATTTTTTCTTTTAATAGGTAAAGGGATTACATGTTTTATTGGTAAAAAACATTTACTACACTGATTCACCCCCTCTCAATATTGAGTGTATTCCAAACTGTTCCTCCCAAAATGATGTATTTCCTGGTGAACGATACATCATCATTTAAACAATAATATTGTAAAATATTCCTTTAGGTATCGATATATCAATATCTAGATAATAAAACCATGAAAGATATATCATGATGTGAAAACATTATCATTAAAAAAAATATTCCTTGTGGGTTACTTATCACTGAATCTCAATCCCCATGGATAATAATGCATTGAATACTAAATGATATATTACAAAAAAAATTAAAGGATGGGTGATATATTACCTATATACAAGATATGTGTATTTTTCATATCAATACTAATCAATAGTGTTTAAAATAATCAAATATGTGATTGATATGTTACTAGTCTTATATTTATGTTGAACAATGCATTACTAGTTGAATAGTTAGAGTGAATGATCCATCCCAAAATATCAATAACTTGAGTGAAGAATACATCACCCCATTACTAAGACATAGGGTCCCATAAGATTACCCCTATAACTTGGGTTATGCTAATAAGTTCAATAACCATCCCAAAATTCCATTACATGGTTTATTTTTCACTATCCTAGCTCATACACAACACCCTCTTATCAAATAACAAACTATGATACATCCCATGAATCGTAAGGTCATTACATAATCAATAAAACATATTTTAAGTCAAAAATAACATTTTTATAATTATTTAAATTGGGAACATGTTTACTAGTGACCATGGTATCGTTGCACAAACCTGAGGGAAAAGTTACTCATAAACACAACTTATTCCATCAATAAAATAAAACATGGAATCAATCCCACCTTGACAAATAATTTCAAATATGAGGAATTTATTTTTGATGCACTTTAATTCCGATAATGTTTTGATTCAATGTTTAAGTGATTTACAAAGGCATTCAACCATTACGAATTTAACAATAATTCCTCTAGAAGTGCATTGGTCAAGAAAATGGTTAGTCATTCTCATCCCACTAGTTTAGGGATAAATTTTAAACTACAGTAAAATTATTATACAAATTAAACCTTTTATCATGAATACTTCACTATCAACAGTATTATTGATAGTTTTCATAGTGTATTTTTTTATAAATCATTCATTTATGTTAAATTATGTATGCATAAGAGGATCTGCATCCTTTACTTATTGGTTGGTTATGTTGTTGTTTAAAGTATTTTGTTAGACGTTATAGTGTTTATCATATTCTAGGTAGGTTGTAGGTATTGTGAAGTTCGGATCAAACAAATTAAATATATTTTCTATAAATCAGTATAAATAGAATTAAATATCATGATGTTTGGTACCACATAAAGGGACACATTGAAGCTTTTATGGTTATATTATAAGAGCCAATGTGGTTCCTTTTAAGACCATGAAACCATGGATATTGAAGTACATTATATGATTATGTGCCTTGTACCTATTGATTTTTGGTATTAAAGCTCTAGAAGGCATCCTATCTATACTAATTAATAGGAATAAAATCCCATATAGTTTAGTTTCACAATTTACTGTCCCAAAATAGAACCCATCGATCCATTTTAATCTCATGGGGTAACCACATATGTGTTGTTAATGGAATGAAAATACGATATTACGAGTGTAATATTCATAGAAAACCATTTATTGTTTATATCAAAGGGAATATATCAATTTAAGGAATGATGATTCATATGTAATATGGTCCTTTGATGGATGATTTGGGGTTTATGCATGGATCTCCTTGGTCTTTCCTCGAAATTAGAAGGATTTATATGTTTCTCAGTCATATAATGTAGGGATGTGTCGTTCTACAAAGATAACTCTGTTGAAGGTAGGGATGATTGATTCTTACAAATAAATGGTGTCCCATGACTATCTGTGTCTCATTGTTTTGAAAAGATGGGTATAGTGGGTTCAAATGATTATTATGTGTTGGATATGGATAAATCATGTGGGGAAATATGATCTTGTAGAGGTTTAAAACGTATCCTCATGATAGAGATCATTGTTTTCAAATGAATTAAGGACTTTAATTACCTAAGGGATCTTATCATTTGGGGAGTATTTAATGGTAAGGGCCTTTTATTTAAGTAATATATAATTGAATGTATGCATGTTGATGTGCACAATATGGTCACATGAATAAAGAGGATATAGATTTGGGCATTGTAGAGAGGTACCCAGCTAAGAGTCCTTTGTGTTTATAACACCATAGAATGGAAGTAGGAGAATGGTTGCATTGTTTGGGTCCAAGATGAATATGTAACCCTAGTGGGTGACTGGAGTGAATGATTATTCCAGTTTATGTCTCTTTAAAGGATCTCCCTAGCATGGGGTATGGTTATGTGTCTACCTAATCTAATGTAAGGTTAAGTATCCCCCAAATATAGAGAAGGGGGAAGTTTTAATTATTATGGATTATAGTGATGTGTCAAAAAATGTTTGAGGGACAAATATCTAGAAAATATAGATCATTTAGGTTTAATAGTTCATGTGGAACCTTAGTACAACACTCTCAAGTATGTTCAGTGTGGGGATCCCATGTATAGATTATTAAAGATAAGTTTATTTAACATTGTTTTGGGGAACTAGTGGAGAAGTATTATATATGATGGGTTTAATGTTATAAACCATTGGGTAACACAATTTTTAAAACCTTTCAATTTTTATGAGATATCATTTTTAAAAAACATGATTTCTTGATGTCTTGGATTACACGCAACACCGGTTTAGCATGTGTTACATAAAACACAAACTTTCTGTGAAACAATAATTATTGTAATTGTTTAATAAAAATATAACCTATATAATAGAATTTATCGATTGAATATGATTAAATTTATTATATATTTATAAATTTTTATATATAATTCTTGGAGAAATTAATTATAAATGATTTTGAAACCCTTTTTTAAAAAAAGGAATTGTTTTTCTAAAAAATTATTTAAATGCGCACAAGTGTATTTTATACAAAAAAACAAAATCACTAATGCTATATTATATTAATGAAGTTTATATAATTTCATCAATTAAATTTTTAGCATTCATCTTATGTGTATTCTAGTTATGATAGAAGAAAAATTCTAATTTTACGTATAAAAAAGTAGTTTTCTAAACATACAGTTTTGCAGCCTTTTGATGGTGCAGTTGTTTTCAATCTAGTTTTATGAAAATTTTATATATTATATTATAAAAAATTCACCTTCATTGAAATTGGTAAATAAAAAATTACTTTGGGTGAACTTTTTGGATTTTTCAGGGAAGTTTCATGTTATGATGAATTGCGAAAAATATTGAATTTTAATTGAAACCCAATTTTTCATCAATATTATTTATAATGATTAATTAAATATTTTATTTTGTATTAAGTGAAATTAAATAAAATTTCTTTGAATTACTCAAATTTCGGTCGTTTTGATCAATTGTACATTAAATTTGGATATAAAAACATTTCGTTATGTTAAACTTTTTCACTTTAAAACCTCGTTTTCTCATATCGTCAATGACATTTATTTTAAATTAAATTTTAAAAAATTTATTAGATTTATTTTTGAGAAATGGATTCCATATTTTGAATCAAAAGTATTGGATTTATTAAATATACCCCTTTTATTTTTTGTCCAATATTAATTGTATCTTTTGAAAATATTATTACCACGGTAATGAGAAAATTATGTAATTTTTGTTAAAAATAACGTTATATGGGGTATAAAATGACCATAATCATTAAACAAATTTTATTTTTTGAATTTAATTCCACCCTTTACAAATAAGTACCTATCATAAATCATTAAATGGTCTATTTTCCAGTAAAATTATTTTTATAGTAGTAAAATCTAAGAGAGTGATAAAATGTCACACTGTTATATTTAATAAGTATAATGTTTTTAATGTGGGGGTGAAAGTGAAGATATGATAGACTATATATATTATTATGAAATATAAAATGTTTATATACATCATATTAAATTATTTTTAACCATTAGTGAAGAAATATTTATAAATAATAATTTCCAAATGATGATATATTGATTATTAAATCAATGAAACCATCAATTAAACGATATTATTAATATTAAATGAATTATAATTTTATTTAATTAATTTGATCAATGTATTTAATAGGTGAATATGAAATTTTAGGGGTGTTTTAATTAAATTATTTTGATGTTATCTTGTTGTATTGATTTTATTAAATTCAATGTAATGAATAGTGTAAAAAATTTACACTTATGATGTTTTATAAAAATAATTCACAATTAAATTATATAGAAATAATAAGAATATTAAACAAAAAAGGGGATTATATATGGTATTAAATATAATATTTTTTCCATTTATGGTCCAATTGAATCTTTATAAGTAAAAATTTAATTCTCTAAATATTGAAAAATTTGTTTCCACAGTTAAAAATAAAATGTTTTAAATGAGGGTTAATCAAAATAAGAGGGTTTAAAATTATCCCAAAACATTTCTAAAATATATTTCCTATGATTTTAAAACCATATAATATAGTATATTCAAATAAAAAAAATTAGTGGTATTTTTATTGACATTAGATTTATTATAAATAAATCTTTCGATAAATTCGAAAAGGTCCCCTCCCCTCCCTTATCAAAGGTAACATATTCTTCTATTTTATTCACACTTCAATCACTATTTGGTTTGAAAAAACACTATAAATTTATCCTTAAAACATACCTCCCTTCATCTTATAATCCTTAATTATAACAAAAATCATACCAATGGATTCATTTTATCCATATAAAAATGAGATACCCAAAGAAGATGAGGTTTTCATGAGTACAATGATAGTCAAAAACTAAGGTAAGGGGATTTGTTGTTTCAAATTTATCTCAATACAACCCATATTTAGCAATAATTTATTTATTTTGGGTGAATATAATTACCATTAATTCATTCTATTATACTTATCCTTAAATTATTGGGTATTTGTATAATTGTATTATGATATCTTGTCCATGGTGTTTACGGTTCAAATTTTACATAATCAGTAAGGTAATTCTGTATCAATTTACCTTCTTTGAAAAACATGTTATGTTATATGACTATATTTTTATACAAGTAATATATACTTTCTTTTTACATTTTTTATAATGAATCATATTATTTTCGTTATAATTTAATCTTCATGTAATGCTATTCTCTATTCATTCAGAAATTTGTGTCCCTACACAATAGTGTATTTTAATAATGTTTTAAAAGTGTTTTAAAATGATCATTAAATAATTTTCAAGAAAATTTATTTTCAAATATGTTTAAAATGGATGAAATTAATCCTCTATATGTTTTCAATTATATTTTCAAAAAAAAGTTTTGATAACTATTTTTTGATTCAAAAAGTGTTTTTGGTAGAATAAAAGTATATTTTCCTCAATAAATGTAGTAAGAAGATATTTCCCAATTATTTTACAGTATAGATGACATCCTTTAGTTTTAATAATTCCTTAAAATAGATATTATCCAAGGATGTCATGAATATTCCATCACTTAATGGTTCATGTTGTGAAGGAATTATGTTTATGCATCTCGTTAATTATCAATGAGATATTCTATGATGGAAGGTTTACAAAAACAATGTCTTTTCATGATTTCTAATATATAAAATGATTTCTGATCATGGGGAAAGTGTATTTATGATTTCAATATTTACTTTTTTGTCATATTTCTCCCATCAATGCATTGGATAATGAATAATTTTATATTATCTCAAAGAGTAAATAGGTGTTCATCATATTCCTACATCAAGATGGTACATGGTGTGTCATCCAAAGGATATAATAATAGGGTATATATAAATAATCCTTATCTCACAAAAAGAAGGTGAATGGGGATTCATCTTAATCCTGAAACTATGAGGTACAATGGAGGTCATCAAAAGCCTGAAGCAAGTATACTGGTGATTATCCCAAGCCTAATATTATATTAATTCTTTTGTAGGTATCATCAAAATAATATTTTTTAACATTATTTTTATGCCACAATTCACATTACTTATTCCATTTTTAAACATTAATGACTCATGTGATTTGATTTTCTAATGATTTATTCCTTATTATCTTCCAATCATTATTCCATTACTCTCATATATGATCTTTGATATGTATGGTATGATCTTCAAATGTTACACTCGTGTTTTCATACCCATGCACATAGTTGGATTACATATCTTCCATATTTACCCTTTCAAATCATCTAATTTCACCCTTTCATATGTTTCCATTCATCAAGAAATTACAAATATTTTTAAGTGGTATTACGAAAGGGGAAGATCCTTATGGGTGATGTTGAATATCTTTAACCAAATTTGAGGAATATTTACCCTGTATCCAAATGCTATAAATTACTACAGTCCTAGGGAATGTGTCTGTGTAATTTAATGAATATTAATTTAAAAATATGTAATATCCATGTATAAAAATCATGGGTATTTATAGTTGGTATTAGAGATAAATGTTTATTCAAACATAAGAGACTTACATGAGAAAACATTAGTTTGATCCTTGGGGATATTCCTATTGATGATTATAGGGATTTATATAATGATAATCCCATAGCATGCTATAAGTAAAATTTGGTGTCATAATTTAGGTATCCTATAGGTAATGTTTCATGATTATTTTTTTATTCTATGATAAGTGTTTCTTATTGATTTGTTTTTGGTGTTATTAAATAGCAGGAACTAATAAGAAATGGGTTAACATTGAATTTTTTTGATACAGAAGGATGGTATTTATGAAAATCGATATCACTAGTGGAAATATCATGATGAGAATTAGGAAGGGGGTATGAGAGTTTAATTTATTACTTATGATAAAGAAACCGTAGATTACATTTGAAAGGTGTGATAATTTATAATAGTATTGTTTATATTAAACTTAATAAGTATGATTAGATTAAAGTCGAGGAACCTTAAGAAATGCTTTATATTCTATAATTGAGGAAATATTAAGATAATGATACATGATTAATGGTTTAAGAATAATAGTTTATGATTTAAGTATACATGTTTTGGAATTCAATCATTGTGAGATATATATGTATTTTAAGTATAATTGTTTCATTAAGTATTAAAAAGGATATGTTGAATGGTTCTGAAGATAGAGAAAAGTTATTTAATAGAAAAGTGATATTTATGGGAAACATGATATTAAGGGAAATATAACCCTTAACTTGTTTATAATGTTGAGATTATTATGTTTGGATAATGATAAATTGGATATGAATAAGTAAATTGGTTGGGACTGATTACCTTTGAACTGATTAATAAATTTTTATACAATATTTTATGTGATCACATATTAAGTTTACAATATTTTTGGACATAAGGAATATATCCAATAATATTTGAAATAATAACGAATGAACATTTTAAATAAGGATTAACGGTAATTACCATCATTCCAGATAATACATGATAAAGGTTTTCACATGTTTTGTTTGTGACAAACAATATTTACTTTATGATATATAGTTAATCAATGCATAGATGTTTTTGAGAAATGTAATGACATTATTTATATATTTTTATACTTTCATATTTTGTAAGGGATGCAAGGATAACTATTTAGGGAACGGTTTATGATAAAATTTACATTAGGTTTGGAGGATTAGAGTATTATCTCACCATATAAGGATTTATGCATATTAGATAACATGTGTTAACCATTTTTTATGATTATAACTATAAATTATAGGAATTAATTTTCATCCAATTATGGATCTTATCATCCAATAGTTTTATAGGTATAAATATTCACATTCATTTCATAGACTAAGAAATTTTGCGATGATAGATCAATGAATAACTAAATAGTGGGATTGTTATTAGGAGATGAAATTAATTATTTCATCTGAATATATTTTAAATAAATAGTTATCCTATTTTCATCATTTTGATTATATCAATGACATTTTCCATAATAATTTGTTCCACATTTTTTTGGTCATTATTCTTATAATGATAATATTATCTATCACTCAATATAATAGAATGATAGTTAGTTTATTCTTCCGTGTCCATGTTTTCAATTTCCAACCAATATCTCCTATATAGAAAAATAATTATGAGTTACATTTTTTAATATTTAGGTTTCCAAAATTCCATTTAAAATTTATGTTTTATTATTCATTTTTACGTTGTGGGTTTCTCTAAATAAAACTTTCTTGTATTAAATATTTTATAACCCAGATGAATTTTGAGAGATATTGATTTTAATGGGGATATAATGTAAAACCTTGGGATTTTTTTAATTTGGATGTTATAATAAATTGTCTTCTTTATGTCTTACATTACATGAAACCCTGACTTATCTTGCATTACACACAACACTTAATTTCGATTCAACCATAGTATTATAACGATTTAACGAAAACATTTATAAACGAGCTATTTTCATAGTGGTTGTGAAAAGTATTGACTGAATTATAAAATTTTGGATTACATATGTATATACAATTATTTGACAAATAATTGTAAATGAATGTAAAACCTTTTTTAGCATAAAAGGAAATTGTTTTCCAAAAAACTATTTAAATGAGCACAAGTGTGTTTAAACCAATAAATTAAGAAATAACACATGTCGGATTATAATAATTAAAAATATATTAAATGTTTAATATTAAACTTATGGGTTTTCTATACATGATATAAGAACAAATCAAATTTTATGTATAAAAGAAGTATTTTTCTAAAAACACAATTTTATCATATTTTAGTGGTGAACTAGTTTTAAATCCTTTTTTGAAACATTTATAAATACTACTTGAAAACAATAATATTCTTCGTCTTAATAGTAATATCATAATATAATTTGGGTGAACATTTGGTATTTTTCTGAGAAGATTCATATTTTGATGAATAGTTAAAATTGTGGAATTTTATTTGAAAATAGAATTCTCATCAAAATAATTTATATTATTAAATTCTATATTTGATTTCATATAAATTATAATTATATATATTTTTAATTAAATTAAATATGGGTCATTTTAATCAATTTCACATAGAATATGGTTATAAAAACATTTTAATCTTTTGAACAAGTTCACTTCAAAAACATGTTTCCTTATATCATGAACATGATTAATTTTAAGTTAATTATATCAAATTATGTGTTATGAATTATGAAAAATGTATTCCATATTTTTAATCATAAATTATGAATTTATTTAAAAAGTAAATTTTATTTTTATATGAAATGAATCGAAACTTTGATAGATTTTGTTGCCATTGTAAAGGGAAAATTTTGTAATTGAACTTAAAAATAATGGTATAAGGACAATAAATTGAACCTAAAACATTCCCAAACTTTATAGTATGATGTAAATTCGACCTTTAAAACATAATGATATAAATAAAACAATTTAATGGTAAAATTTCCATGAAAATGTTTTGGATATTACTAAAATCAAAAAGAGTGACAAAATAACACACTCTTACTTTTAATGAGTATAATATTTTTAATATGATGTGAAATAGAATATATTATCAACTATTTATATTATTAAAAAATATAAAATCATTATTTCAATCATATAAATTTATTTTAATATTGTGGATAAATAATTATCATAAATAATTACAAAATTGTGTTGTAGTAACTATTAAATTAAGGAAACAATCTTCTAAATGATATAATAAATATTGAGATAAATATAATTTGACTTAATGAAGATGATACAAAAATTTTATAGGTTAATATTAAATTTTAGGGTTGTATTAAATGAATATTTTGGTATTTATCTTGTCATTTTTATTTTCATAAAGTGAATGAAAGGAATAGTTTCAAAATAGAAACTTATGTTTTTTTGAAAATAATAATTTAATAAATTATTGATAAATCCTAGAAATAATAAAAAATGAAAAAGGGGTTGAGATATTGTAGAAAGTATAAAAAAATTTCCTTTTATAGTTCAATTACCATTTTATATATAAAAATTACATTCTCATAATATTGAACAATTTGTTACCCTATTTAAAATTAAAATGGAATAACTAAGGGTTAATCTAAATTATAAGGTTAAAAATAACCCCAAAACATTTCTAAAATCTATTGTTTGATGATATTAAAACCATATCATAAATTATATCTGAAAAAATATAAATTTTTATGTATTTTTATTGACAGTTAATTAATTAAAAATTAATATTTCAAAAAATTCCAAAAGTGTCCCTCCCCTCTCTTATAAAAGGGATTTTATTCTTATCTTTTATTCACACTTCAATACCAATTTGGTTTTGCAAAGGTATATTAAAATATCCTCCTAAATTACCTCCCTTCATCTTTGAAGCCTTATTTTGGGAAGAAATCTTACCAATGGAGTCCTTTAGTGAAATATGAAAATGAGATACCAAAAAAATGAGGCTTTCATGGGTATTACGAGGGTCATGATATAAGGTAAGGGGATTTCTAGTCTCACATTTATTTCTAGGAGAGATTTTCCATTTTCAACCCTTTTTTATTTTTGTTAATGTATATACTTAGAAAAAATTTATTCTAGGATCATTTTCCTTAAATTTATGGGTATTTACATATCAATTTTGTGATATCTCTTTCAATAGGATTACAATACAAAAAGCACCAAATCAGTAAGGTAATTTTCCATCAATTTGACTTATTTGATATACATGTTATATAATTCACCTATATTATTTTACAAGGAGTATCTAATTTCCTATTATATATTTTATTAAGAATATATTTATTTTCATTATATTTTAAGCTTTATGTAATGTTATTCTCTCTTCATTTGGAAATATATCTTCCTTAAAACAATGCCTAATAAAATTGTTTTAAAAGTATTTTAAATGATAATTTAAATTTTTTTAGAAAATTTATTTTCAATGATGTTTGAATTTGTTTAAAATATTACGTTATATGTTTTCATGGTCATTTTATATGAAAATGTTTTGATAAATTCTTTGTTATTTAAAAAGTGTTCTCAAAAGTGGAAAGTATATTTTCCTCAAGAAATGTTTTTAAATGATCATTCAAAATTATTTTCCATCTGAAGTGAAATATTTCTATTCCTACTCATGCATTACTATAGATATTTTAATATCATACTATTCATATTACATAACAAAATGGTTTGTGTTTAGACAAAATGATGTTTCTCAATCCAGATACCTTTCAATGATATATGCTTTTATGAATTGTTTAACAAAATAATATCTTTTCATGATTTCTAATATGATTAATGGTTTATCATATTTGGGAATATGTATATATGATTTAATTATGTTATTATTGGTACATGTATCACCATCCAATGAAATGGGAATTGATTAATGTTCTCTAAGCTCAAAGTGTACAAAGGAGGTCATCGTAATCCCCCAATTAGAGGGTACATTGGAGGTCATCCTTAGATTACAACAATAGGGTACACAAGAGGTCATCGCAAGCCTAAAAAAAGAAATTACCTCATAGTTCATCCTATTTATGAAACTATAAGGTACTTGGGATGTCATCCCAGGACAAAATAGGTTATATAGGTGATTATCCAAATCCGATCATGTTATGAATATCTATGTATGTATCGTTGAAATAAGATTTTCTAAACTTATTTGTATACCTCAATTTCAATTTAGTATGCAATTTTTATAATTTAATGGATTCTATGATTTTATTTTATTATGATCCATGTTTTATTATCCTCTAATATTTATTCCATGACTCATTTATATGATCGTTGATATGCAGGGTTTGATCCTCAAATGTTATGCTCCTGTGTTCATAATATTATTTTCATGTTATATATATTTATCTTCCATTTTTACCATTACTAAGAATCTAGGATTACTATTTATTATGTTTACATTACATAGGTTACAAATAAAGATTTAAATTATTATTATTAAAGGGTAATATCCTTATGAGAGCTATTGAATATCATTTAACAAATTAGAAGAATTATTTCAAAGTTTCAAAAGAAAATAGAGTATTACGGTCCTTAGGCAAGTGTATCTATAATACAAGGAATATTAATATAAAAATACATAATATCGATTTCAAAAAAACCTGGTTTATTATTTAAATAATATGAAGTTTTTTCATTTAATTTGGTTTGTTTGACTTGGTAAGTCACCTGGAGGATACAAGAACACTTGGGTGCATATAAAAGAATCCTTGATCATTTGGGTCTCTCGTGTCCATGTGTGTGTAAAAATAATGACCCATGGGGTATAATTATAAAAATATATGGGGAAAATGAAAAATGTGGTTAGGGAATGAAATGTGTTTCATTCAAGAACACAAGCATTGAATCCGAGCACACATGTGAACTCATGCATGCTGGTTTCATGAAGTGAGAAGTTGCGTCGATGTAGTCGCACTAGTAGAAGTGAGAATGATCGCAAGGGAGAAATAAGAGACCATCAAAAATTAATATTAAATGATTTTATATATTTGAGACACTAATGTGTGAAAAAGTAAAGGAAAAACTATGGAGTTCACCTTGTATAAAAAACTAGAATTTAGTCAACCTGCATTAAACTAGAAAAGTGAAAAAAAAAATTGATGTATTTTTTTAATCCCTACAATCAGTCTGATAGAACACTAAATATTGAGTATTTTATTTTTGTCTAGAATAAAAGTTCCAAAAAACCCTAAAAATTTGTATTTTTTTCATAACAACCCATTTCATTAGGAATAGATGAAACACATGGCTTACTACTTATGGGATTTTCTCCCTATAGTGTCACTGAATAAGGAACAATTTTTAGTATTCTCCTTACCTAGATGTGAAATAAATCTGGAAGTACATAGAGATCCAATTTTTTGTATTTGTTTTGTGTAGATATACTTTTATACTCAAACTTGAGTTTTGTTTTATAATTGAGTATTTTATCATATATTTTTTTAGTAAAATGAATGGAATAAATTATTTAATTATTACAAATCCCCCACCCCCTAATTGGGTTTGGTCATAATGAAAAACAAATAAGATCTTGATGTAATATAGAGAAAAATATCAAACAAATTTTTCTTCGTTTATTATTCTAGACATAGCACGCTATTGAGTGTCTAATCACAAAGAGGTGTATCTAAACTCAATAATTACTTGTCACCAAGACGATAAAAACTTCAATATTCTCCTATTATTATTTAAAGGAATTTTTACCCATGTTTTAAATTTTCAAAATGGTCTAAAATGGAATAATATTTTCTTTAATGAGGGGTCTTTTATTTTTAGCAAAATCATAAAAGGAATCCTTTTTTAATATAAATAGAAATAATATAATTCCGGGCCTGCATGACCACACAATGCACTAATGATTCCATTAAATGTTTATCTGGTTATTTTTAAATAAAATTATTGTAATTCCCTGACCCCAGAAGCATGGAGCTGGTTCATTATATTAATAAATTTACATAATTACAAGGTATTATGTCCCTAACTATCTATCAATTTAGTAATCTTGGAAAATAGATTACATAAATGAACATTAAATATCACTTTAAAATATAAAACACAAAAAAATAATACTTTTATAAATCCATTATTCCCCTAGCTTAATCCTGCATATCAATCATAATACACTACTTGCAATCATAGGAAGACAAAATACAAGAAAGGGGTGAGCTCAGATGCTCAGTAATTTTATACAATTTAGTGAAAGTTGTAAACATTTTAGTAAATATGAATAAGAAAGAAAACAAAATTTTATGCATAAACATGAACCATATATAAAAAAATAAATCCAACATTACCATATGAAGATGAACATGGATGTTCTACTAGTTGAATGATCAAATGTAATAACTAATTTCATAATGAGGGAATGGATAATGTAAGAAATCATAAACACATAGTCATGGCCTTGTGATAAGACTACAAATAAATAATTTTTCAAGGCCTTGTGGAAAGACACTAATTTGTCTCACGATGCCTACTGATGCATCAATGAGCTATGGCGGGCTCCACCCCTAACATGCTAATTCCAAAGTATTCCTCATATGAAATGGTTGAAACATAACATAGAAATTCGTATTAAATATATCATATAAAATCTCAATACATTTACCATACAACATTAATTGTATTAAAATTGAACATCCATAGTAAAACATATCATATGTCATTCAATACAATATGAAATATAATAAAACAACCTCAATCAAGAAAAATATCTGATAAAGGATGTTGACATAGTAGAAAATGATTAGTAAAAATCTTTGAGATAAATAACCATTTTTGTGAAATAATTTAAAAGCCGCACATTTATAAAGGAATTTATTTAAAATATATTTTTTTAAGCAAAGCATTCCATACCAATATTAATCTTTTGAAAGAAATTAATTTTTTAAAACATTCGAGTCCATATAAATAAATCATTAAAACCATTTTGAAAACATGGATATTAATGAGAATGATTTAAGAATATTAAATTTTTAAACATTTAAAATTATGTTTTAGTAATAGAGACACTTAAAAAGAACCAATATGAATTTTTTTTTATGAAACATGGACATGGATAATAAATATGTCCCAGTAAATACTTAAACATAAACAATCTATGAAAATAATGAGATTGAGAAACCAACCGTTACCTTGTACAATCTTTTAATCGAGAGTGTGTTTAGCCTCTTATATAATGACCATATTATGTTATTAAATTATAAAAAAACCATATTAATATTTATTATATCATATATGATTCATTAATGACTTTATATAACCCATTTAAAAATAATTTCAATGTTAAAGTAACATTTCGGTTAATAATCGATTTCTTTATCATATGTGTTTTTAATTATTATTCATGATCATATCACATAGATCATTTTTTAAAAAGAGCCAAAATATAAAACTTGATATATATATAATATATACTCAGAGTATAGTAATTTATAATGTATAGATTTTTTAAATGATAAAAACCATTTTTGGAGATGGTAGACATTACATACACATAAACGTTGTTTCGGTTTTCATATCATATTGAATGGAAGTAAGTGAATGAGATATATGTAAATACACACACACAGAAATATATATATATATATATATATATATATATATATTTTCCAGAAACATTATTATGTCATATATTTACTACTTATTAATAATATATATTTATAATCATCGCTAAATGGTGAACATCGAAATTAATCTCATCGTGTTGTGGAGACGGTAGGTCATACATACGCATGAGCGATGATATCATTATATTGATGGTGTAATAGTATCTAATTGGATGGTATATTTTTTATAAAAATAATTAAAATCTTACTTTTATTATTTACATCAATTATACTCATTATTATACCCATCCAATTCATGACATTTTGAATAACAAACTACATGATGTCGTGGAGACGGTAAGCCGTAAGTACGCACGTATGGTGGCTTTTCCATTCATAGGATTGATAGAATAAAGAATATGGGTGTAACATATTTATAATAACATTATATTATGTATAAGGTAGTGGAGTTATTATTTTGGTATGGAAACAACAAATAAAGAGGAAGTGGAAGAATAGAATAACTTTGAAAGAGATGACGAACTAATTACCTCTTCTTCGGGTGATTCCTTTTGATTTGATCAAAAATATCCATAGGTCGAATTTATGATCTAGTTAAGGCCTATAGGATGAATTGACGGTATTTGGGAGGATGTTTGAGAAGGTTTTGTCAGAGAGAAAAGGATTTGGATGTGTAAAATTGAGAGAAGGGAAAGTACAATTTTATAAGAGAGGTTTGGGCCACATTAGGAAAAGCTTGAAATAATATTTTATTATAAAATCATTTTCTGCTTCTAATAGATAAAAAGGATTTATTTCTAGGATATGGTGTGTATGACTCAAAATCCTCTCAAACAATGGTTTTAGACAAGTTTTGGTTACTATAATAACCATGTCATTTGGATTTAACTCCTAGTTAAATAGTTTAACTTTTACAATGTCTTCTAGTATTTTTATATTACATGGTTAATAAACATAATTTAAAATTCCATAAAAACCTCAAGTGGTTCGTTAATGACATATATATAATTATATAAGTCCATTGGTGAAACATTAGATTATTTGGAATATTATATAATTTAATAAAATAGTATTTGTTTTTTGTGAAAGTAAACAAACCTAATTTCTTCGAAAAAAATTTATTAAATCAACCATAACATGTCTTATTAACCTAAAAAATTTGTGTATGGAATCAAAAGTCTCAATTTAATTTTATATTAATATTTAAAATAACAATTATTTTGATCTTTCTTTAATAAGGTAATTATTGCATCATCATTGTGTCATATATAAATATAATTATTTAATGTATAAAAATTATAAAGAAAACACCATGATGTTGGAAATATTTTAAGATTTCTGATGAATATTTATAGTTTAATTTATCTTATGTATAACCCTTTAATGAAATTTTTTAGATATTAAAATTTTAATTTAACACTTTTAACCTTTCATTAATTAAATTAAAATAAATTTTCTAATATAACCAAAATGGATTAAAAGGTTCATAGTTTTTCCCTAATGTTGATTTTGGTTGAAATAAACTTATCAAATATAATTAGGACATTTTTTTGGGTAATATTTATTTTATTTTAACCTATAATTACCATATCTACTTTTTACCGTGGTAAATAAAATTCATAAGTTACTAATAAACAAATAATTATTTTTATCCAATTGAACCGCATTTTACATACTGATGTCAACCGTGTCTCTTGGATTTTTGAAATAAAACTAAAATAAGTGATAGAATTAAGTTTTCTGCAAATTTTCAAGTGTGCCTATAGGGTATGTAAATATGCCGAGAAGGTGGGTAAAAGACGTTAAAATGTTTCAATAAACGTTATATATATAATCATATTATAAAATGAATCTAATGGCATAAATTTTACTAATATATGTATTATATATCTATTTGGAATTTATATTAAATTTTTAATTAAAAATAATTATTTAAATGAAAAAGTAGGTTTTCTTCTACAATACGGTGTTTTCACTATTAATCAAATATTGAATGTTTTTCCAAAAATTCAAAAAATTCACCCAAATATAATTTTGATATTTCAAATTAAAAAATAATTTCAGTTTTACCAAATTCCAGATAAATAAGATTCATTAATAGTATTTAAATTAATTCTTATTGTCAATACCAGAAAGTGGGTTTTTAAGAAGTAAAAACTATCAAAAGATTAACATGTGTTTATGTACAATTGAAATGTGAAATTAAAAACACTAACCTAAATTATTTTAAAAAATAAAAATATAATCTCATGATCCCTTAAAACCACTTAAATTTATAATTTAACACAATAAATTATTTTGATTAAAGAAGTTGTTTTTAATTATAATTTAGTATTTTTGGTTATTCATCAAAATATGAAAGTTATCAGAAAAGTACTAAAAATTTGTCTAAACTAATTTGTTATGTCTATATAGTAAAAAATAATTTAATTTCATTAAAATTAACAAATTAATGTGTCAATTAGTGTATTAAAAAAGGGTTCTCCACTAAATGTTGGAAACTGCATTTTTATAAATAATTCATTTATTTGAAAAAAATTAATTTACCTTTATATAATGTATAAAAAGACACGTAATATATATGTTAAAATTATATGGAGTATATTAAAATCAAAATGTAGTTAATAATATTTATAGAAACATTTTAAATGGCTTGCTTGGTATGTAGTGGTGTGCTCAAACTTAGTGTTGCATGTGGTGTAAGATATTGAATTACTATAATGAAATAAAGTATTATGAAATCCTAGGGTGTTACATTCTCCCATCCTTCCAAAGATTTCTTCTCCTGAAATTTTAAATTGTTCTTATAAAATAAAAAGTTAAAAATAGTAAATTCTTTTATGGAAAACCCACATCGAAAATAGGGTTAATAAAATTTAGTCTTTATAAGAGGGAAAGGGAAATGAAAAAGTAACCACCAAATTATGATTTTGAATAAGAGAGCATTTGGTGAAAATTAGGGACATATAATTATAGAGAAAATGAAAATATTTATTGGTATTGATTGAGGTCATCAATCACAAACATGTGAATAACAAATTGAAAATTGTCGTCCTTAATGCCATAAATCTATGATGATTTAAAATATCATCAATTCACCAAAACAAAAGGTATTAGGAGAACTGATTTATTGTTTTAAGATCCTTTTAATAAATAATAAGAATTAATTTCTTCATAGAATATGAAAAGAATACTTGAAATGTATAGTTCCATCCTTTAATTAATTTCTACCAAAAACTCATATTTCACTTCAAAAGATAATAAAACTAAAAAAAATCTATTTATCCTAATTGTATAGGGTTTCAAAATAAATTACTTTATACTTTATCTATAATAAAATTAAAAAAAACACTAAATTATAAAAACTAAGACATCAGGTAGGCTGGTGGTAGGTGATGCACCCTAATCACCCTTCAGTAACGGGTTCAAGACTCACAACCGTTCTGGAAGTGATGGGTTGTCGCCTGACCTTCGGGTTATCCTTCTTATAAAAATAAAAAAAAAATATTCAAAAATTTTTAAACCTTAAATAATATTATATAATGTTCAAATTAATTCATTCCAACCTTTGAACGTATCCAAAATACTTTTGTCTAAACTCATAGTCCAAAATTTATTAGGGAGGTAAACATATGGATGATATCTTTTTCCAATTATTACCATTTGAATACCTTCATCATGTATTCTATTAAAACATGAGAACATCCTGAATTAACATAAATCCTTATTGATTGAAATCATGATCACTTATTCCTTATAAAATTAAAGATATACTCCATATATCCATAAATGTTGTGAATTCCAACAATGATAGAATATGGAAATCATTAGTCAGTTTCAAGGTAGTCTTGAATATCCAATATAATTTATCCAAATAAATCATATCTTATTCCCAAATCACTACCTCAATATCAGAACCATATTATGGATTATCTTTCTCTCAACCATATATTTTAAAAAAGGATTACCCAGCAATTGAGTCACTTTTATTGGTACCACACAATCTCAAATCATTAATGAAATAGTATTGATGTACAATTCTTATATACTCAGTGATTATTATAACTTTTACATAATTAATACAATACTAAAATGAAACAATTCTATAATAACAACATAAGAACACTGATCATTCCACTTCATCTATGGTAGTATCATAACTTGATTTTTATTCAATATCATTATTTGGTGTATACTCTGATAATTGATTCGCATATTGTCCCAACTTCTTACAGATGATTCAATGTACATTTGAAACCTTTTTCTTACCCTTGTAATCACGTAATAGGTTTCCTTTTTCTCCACACATATAATAAAACTCTCATTCCCTTCAAGCATTTAGTAAGGGGATTCATTCCACGGTTATCACACATTGGAATTTCCATATTTCCCTTCATCCCTTTATTAATCATTCTCTCTACCATAAATTTCTTCATTGGCTTCGTTTCAAAGCCATAGGACTCAGTGAATTATTTACATATATTATTAACACATGATATTATTTCTTCATATGATGAGAATATGTGGGTGACTATTTCCCTTCAAAATGTTGGCTTATGACCATGAAAGATATGATTCTTATTTCTATTTAGATCATGTGTATCGTTTGAGTTATCATTCCTTCTACTGTGTGCCATTTATAAATGAAGAAATAAACTAGGATATATCATATCGTAATTTTTAATCCAAAAACTAGAATAATAATATACATTAATTGAATAATTTCACACATATAGACTCATAATCCTAAAAATGGTTTCTTTGGAGACATATTTACTCATAAATCCTTCATAATGATTTTGTAAATAAAATTTGAATTATCATAAGCATATCCACTGGGTGTTTCATAACAAAGACTGCATCAAGGCCCATTATCGTGCATTAGTTCTCATTTGAGTCTATGTCAAAGAGGTGTTTTGGTGTTTTACCACTAGATACATCAATTTCTGAGTCACCACTACCAGCTCAAATCAATACAAGGATAAATTACTTGAAAAAAAATAAAAAAATCCCTACATTACCAAAATTATATGAAGTTATTCTATACTAACCCTCAAAGTCTATCATAGGGAAATGATTCATAATAAGATTTTATCTAAATCTATATCCAAGATTTTTTCTAAACATCATATGATGCCAACTGTAATGCCCCGACACCAGAAGCCTAGAGATGGTGCATTATTTTAATACATTGGAATGCTTATATGGAATCAAGTCCTGAAGTACTTATCAGTTTAAAAGTTTTGGAAAATATATAACATAAATTAATGTCACATTACACATTAAAACATAAAAAACAAATAATCCTTTCAGAATCCCATTATTACCCTAGCTTAACCCTACATATCAATCATAATACACTTCTTGGAATCCAGTGAAAACAAAACATAATAAAGGGATGGGCTCAGATTCTTTGTAAGGTTAAATGATTTTCCGAAAGCTATAAACTTATAATTCAATATGTTTAATAAAGGAAATAGCCTTTAAAACATAAACATTAATATACTGCGAAAAATTAAATAAAAAATTACCATATAATCATGCACATGGATATTCTACTAGTCAAATAATCACATTTAATAACTAATTTCATAATGGTGGAATTCATAATGTCGGACATCATAACCATATATTCAAGGCCTCATGCCAATAATAAAAATAAAAAATTTCATGGCTTTAGGAAGAGACACTAATTTGTCTCATTAGACCTACTAATGCATCGAGGAGCAATAGAGGGGTCCACCCATCACTTAATAAGTCCAATGCATTCCTCATATAAAAATGTTAAAACATATCATAATCATTTGTATTAAATCTATCATATAAAATTTAAATACATTAACTATAAACCATGCATTTTATAAAAATACTACATGCATAATTAAACTTATCATTACTCATTCAACACAATAAGAAACATAATCAAACATCCTCAATCAAGAATAATGTCTATTAAAGGATGTTTACATAGTTGGAAATGATCAGAAAAACTCCTAGAGAGAAAGATCACTTTTTAGTAAACTTATTTTAAAGTCACACATTTATAAAGGAAGTCATTTAAAAGATACTTTAGAATAAAAGGGTGTCATACCACCTTGAATATTATGAAATGAATTAATGTTTTAAAACATTCATTCCATATAAATAAATCATTTAAACCATTTTAAAAACATGAACATTAAGAAGAATGATTAAGAAGAAAAAAAATTTAAAACATCTAAAATGTTGTTTCAGTTAAGGAGTAACTTAAAAATAATCCTTCTGGAAACTCTATTATGAATCATGGACATGTTTAAAAAATATTTCCTAGTAAATACTTATACATAAACAATCTCGGATAATAATGAGATTGATGAATTAACCCTTACCTTGTACTTTCCTTTAGTCGAGGGTACATTTAGCCTCCTGTATAATGACTGCAGTATTATATTAAATAATACCAGAACTATATTAAAATTTATAATATCATATATGATTTATTAATGACTTTATACTACCCATTTAGTAATTATTTTCATGTTAAAGTAACATTTTGGGTAATAATCGCTTTCTTAATTATACGTGTTTTAACTTATAATTCTTGATTGTATCACTTTGATCATTGTTTACATACATTCAGAATAGAAAACATGATTCATATATCATATATATTCATAATTTAAATATTTATAATAGATATATTTTTGAAATGGAAAACACTGTTTATGGAGACGGTAGGTCGTATGTATGCATTAATGCTGCTTATGTATTCATATTGTATTGAATGGAAGTAAGTGAATGAGATATATGTAAATACACACACACATAAATTTCTTGTATCATTATTATGTAATATATTACATACCTATTAATAATATATTTTTATAATCATCATTAAATGGTGAACGTGGAAATGAATCTCATCTCGTCATGGAGATGGTAAGTCGTACGTATGTATGAGTGATTAAATCATTCTATTACTTATGAAATATTATTTAATTGGATGTCATATTATATATAAAAATAATTAACCTGTTATAATTTTGATTTACATTAATCATACTCATTATTATACCCATCCAAATAATTATGTGTTGAATAACAAACAACACCATGACGTGGAGATGGTAAGTCGTACGTACGCATGTATGGTGACATTGTCATTTATAGGATGGATAGAATAATGAATAAGGTTATACCATTTTTCTAATAACGTCAATGTATTTATATGTTAATTGAGTTATTATTTTGGTATGGAAACAAAAAAAATGATGTGGAAAAAGAAAAGAACATTGAAAGAGGTGATGAAATAATTACCTCTTCTTCTAGATCTTCCTTTACATTTGATAAAAAGGAGTACTTAGTTTGGATTTATGATATATGTTAGGAATATAGGTTGAATTTAGGGTTTTTGGGTTTATATTTGAGTAGGTTTATCAAATCCAAATGACTTTGGATGTGTGATTTTGATAGAAGGGGAAGTACCCTTTTATAAGATAGTTGAGGGTCACTTTTGGAAAAGCATAAATTATTATATTATTATAAAATAATTTTCTGCCTCTAATGTCTCTAAATAGATTTATTACTATAATAGTGTGGGGATTGGTCGAAATCGTCTTATCCAATAGGTTTTAGTAATGTTTAGGTCACATTATTAACCTTGTCGTTTAGATTTAACTCTTAGTTAAATAGTTTACATTTTACCATGTCTTCTTGTATTTTAATATTACACAGTTAATAAACATATAATAAAATGAGAAGAGAACCTCAATTGGTTTATTAATGACATATCTATCATTATAGATGTATGTTTTCCTATCCATTGATTTTTAGTAAGATTATATCAATTAATTTTATAGTATTTGTTTATAAACTCATTTATGTCAATGTTGACACTATTTAGTATTTAGTTTTTGTGAAAGTCAACATAACATGATTACTTAAAAAAAATAAATTAAATCAACCTTAACATGTCATATTAACCTATAATATTAGTGTATGGTATCAAAAGTCTAAATTTAAATTTATTTTAATATTTATAATATCAATTATTATGATCTTTCATTAAAAAGGTAATTATTTCATCATCATTGTGTCATGTATAAATTTAAATATTTAATGTACAATAATTATAAATAAAATACCAATATGTATAAAATCTTTTTATATTTCTAAATAATAGTTATATTTTAATTTATCTTTTGTATAACCCAATATTAAAACTGGTTTGGATATTAAAATTTGAATTTTACACTTTTAACTCTTCGTTAAATAAAATATAATAAATGTTCCCATCTAGACTAAATGGATCAAAAGGATATATTTTTTCCCTAAGGATGATTATGGTCGAAATAAAATTATCCAATAGATTTAGGACATGTGTTGGGGTAATTTTAATATTATTTTTAACATTTATTACCTTATTTACTTTTTACCATGGAGAATAAAATTTCAAAGTTACCATTCACCACAAATTATTTTCATCTTATTGAACCAAATTTTTAACTTATTAATTTCAACCATGTCTCTCCGATTTTTCAAATTCAACTCAAAGAAGAAGTAAATTACCTTTTATGAATATTTTCAAGTGTGCCTAGACGGGGGGTAAAAGATGTTAAAATGGTTCGATAAAATTTTATATATCTAATATAATTATAAAATTAATCCAATTAATTACATTGGACTAATATATTTATTATATATCTATTTAATATTTAAGTTGAATTTTTAATTAAAATTAATTATTTAACTAAAAAAGTCGGTTTTTATCTACAATGAAATCTTGTTCAATATTGAGAAAAAATTAAATATTTTCATAAAAATAACTAAAATTCACCCAAATATAATTTTTATATTTCAAATTCAAAAATGATTTTTGTTTTCCCAGATTAAAAACATTGAATTTCATTCATTAATTAAACATTAATTCTCGTTGTCAAAACCCAAAAGCAGATTTTTAAAATGTAAAACTATTAAAAGATTAACATGTGTTTATATACAATTTAAATGAGAAATTACATCCTAGGAAATAAGTTATATTAAATGATAAAAATATGATATAATTATTCCTCAAAACCAATAAAATGTATATTTTAAAACAATAAATTATTTTGATTAAAAGGAGTTATTTTTAATTTAAATTTAGTATATTTCACTATTCTTCAAAATATGAATGGTATTAGAAAAATTATAAATATTTCATAAAAAAGAATTTAATTAAAATTTAGTATTTTTCCCACTTCTAAAGATTATTTTAATTTTATTAAACTGAACCCATAAAGCAGTCAAATATTGGATTTAAAAATGGTTCACCTTGAAAAGGTGGAAAACTGCATTTTTTTAAAAATACTTCTTTTATCAGAAAAATTGAATTTTGACTTATATTACATCCAAAAAAAACATAATATGGATGTTAAAATTATATAGAGTATATAAAATTCAAAATACAGTTAATAATATTCATAACTGATTTTTTAAACAACTAGTTTTGTATGATGTGGTGTTCCCAAACTCAGTAGTGTGTGTGGCGCAAGATATTGAATTTCATTAAATAGATAACATCTTATAAAATCATGGGGTGTTACAGTTATTTTCTTTATAATTTGTAAATTGTATTTTTTAAATAAGTGATTTCAAAATTCAATGGGTATTTTCCTAAATAATTAATCCAATGATTTTCTTTAAAACATTTACATTTATGTCTACATCCTTTGGAGAATGATATGAAATACCGAGAATATAATATAATGATACCATCCAAAATATTTATCTGTATGATTTATGATCAATTTATGGGGGAAATTATTAAAATTTTGTGTGATTTTTCTATTAACACAGACAATTATTGACATTGAAGGCATGCTTATTAAGTTATTTAATCATTTTTCAATATAATTTAACTTATTAAGTGGTGGATTTGACCCATAATAACCTAAATCCTCAATGAACTGTTAGATCTCATGATACCAAACAAGTTGGGTATGTTTTACAAGGAATTACCCATTTATGTAAGATGTCAAGGCATAAGGCATTGACTTTAACATCATGGCCTGAGAGCCACATAAATAGTGCTTCAGGCTGCTGTATAATAATACCCAAGGTCCACCCACCCATATTAAAAAGGATTCTGACTATCATTGAGGGTATATTAGGTTAGAGTGGCAAGAATTAACCCTATACTAATAATAATAAAAATATGGAAGTAGTAAATAGATCTCAGCATATTCAATACAAACAATAATTGTAATGGTCCAAATGTACTCCTATGAAATATAACAGATAATATCTACATGTCCCAATAGTCACATATAATTATACAACATCTTATGTGGGTTTATATCAAACATTCATAAGAAAAACATCCAAATGGATCCCTAACTCGTCACATAAGAACCCCATCATCTGTTTTTCAAAAACTATTCCATGCATCCCATGCACCCATAGAATATCACAACTTAATATTCTCCATAATACAAGCTTGTTCCATTTCCTAAACTCAAATCCAAAAAGTATACATGTGTCCCAAGGATCCCATAAAGGGCGTATGTATAAACCTAGTCGACCACCACCAATTTATACCTAACCACCATGCATACATATACCATTATAATGAAAACATAAATTACAAAATTTCAACTCACACATCACAAAACCCACTTCACTTATTCTCAGAACCCACAAGGGAGCCTTAAAATTCATCTTACAATTCAAGAGTGGAATTATTCATCCATTATCTATTTGAATGGAAGAACCCTCAATCTATCATCAATATACATACTAATAGACATCATGTTACTACTATTTCCACATGTATAGCTTGTCACCACATGATTTTGTGTCCATGATATCCCTCAAAGTTAATCTATCATCCCAATGGCACATCCATAGTTGTATCACAAGTCCATCATACTAGCACTTATTCAACAACTACCAGTGTAGCATCAAAACATTCTAAGGTTTGGAGATACCCATCCATCCATTTTCCAATTCCATTAGCCCAATTATATTGGTGAGCCTCATCCCTCAAATTATTTTATCACACCACATCTCCTATGAAATTTTATGGTCATAAACTTCATTAAACTTATGGTCATCACCATTCAGTTTTCCAATAGGTCTATGGTGGCCTCCACCCATATTTACTAATCAGAATTACCTCACTGGGCCCTTATCCGATGTACTCACAATCTTGACGATGTTATTGTCCAACCACGATGTGAGTAAATAACAGATAATACAAGGAACCAACCATAAAAAAATCATCACCACCTAAAAACCATGTCACCCAACCTCTGATGATCAACATCACCCAAGGTCTTATAATCTATTCCCTACATGTTCTCATATAACCATCATAACCATCATCTCGCAATAACAAAATACATAACAATCAACCACCTTAAAAACTGATCATTGAACACCATTTCACACCCTTCATTCTATATCAGGCTCAAAAATACCTTATCACTCATGTGGGTACCGTTCGACACCACCTAAGAACAAAAAAAATTAGTAATAAAACAGTCACACCATACCCAACCCACTCATGCATATTTACCATGTGCTTGATAATACACATATAATTTGGAGAAAATTATGCACCCATCACCATAGAATCATAGATTTCTACTCATAAATTATTTTCCACTGATTAATATTCATATAATAGAAATTTCAAAATTAGATAAAACAACTAAACAAATGGTGTAATGCCATAAAAAAGAAAATACCCAGAAATGAGGGATGTAAATCAAATAAAATTGAATAATGATTATTATTCATACACTAGTATACCTCCTTTATTGAAAAAAAACTAATAACTGATAAGAAACAAGGGATATAAACACCTGTAAACCTTATTAGAAGAATAGAGGGAATATGAAATTCCTCTAGCCGAATTCAATTTTCCACTCCCCTTTTCCACTTTTTTCTTTTGGGTTATTTGGGATGGATACAAAAAACAACTACATTAATATGTATTTAAATCAGTGAAAACCATAGGTAGAGGGGATCTAACCTTCCTAGAAAACTAACATTGTGAATTTTAAATTAATAGAATGAATGGTTGCATGCTATGTCCAATTCCTCCATTAGGATGTCTAATTCACACAAAACCACCCTCAAGCCAGTCCCAACCCCACAAAAACTTAAAAAGACATAGCATAAACGGTTTTAATCCCCCATTAATATAATTATACCATCTAACAAGATCTGGTATCATATATTTATGGTTTTTATTTTATTTCAAAACACGGGTCCTCAATGGAACGTTTAATATGTCAGTAATATGAATTCTATCATTATAAAATCAGAAATGAATGTCCATTTCATTATTTGAATAGTTATGGAGTCCATGGATAAGTTTCTATCCCATGTGATTGTTTATATGGAATTATATGATTATCATTTATTCCATCCGTATTATTCATCGTGATAATGATATTGATTAAATAGAATGTGTTTTTATTTATTTATATTTATATATTTATTATTCCATATTTACTCATTATATATTTTTTTTATATAACCCTGACTGATTATTTTATCTAACCCTTATTTTTTTCCATTCATTAGTGTTCGAGAAATTTTACTATGATTGATATGCAAGTATATTATAGGTAAAATAGTGACATTATCACAAGAAATACAATATTGTATTTAGTTATTTTTAAATATCATGTGAGATTCATTTATTTATATAGTTTAAAAAGAGTACAAAATTATTCAGTACTTTGGGATGTGAAATTTTGTATATAGATTCAATGTCATAAAGTAACCACTAGCTCTAGGATTTTTGGGTTAGGGTTATTAAAGTTTCTATCAGTTAATGTTGAGTAGAAACCTTGGGAACTTATCAAATCATGTATTAGGTAACATAACCCTATAACAAACTCTAAGGGTATATTTAGTAGTAGGATTATGTCATTAATTTTTTGGAATGTTTTCCTACAAATACACCCACATCTTGATACTATAAGTAGATCTGGCTTTAGAATAGATACATATTGGCGTAATAACCCTGAAAAGAGTTGAATGAATATACCTCAACAATTA
Organism: Viscum album; assembly: GCA_963277665.1. NCBI lineage: Eukaryota > Viridiplantae > Streptophyta > Magnoliopsida > Santalales > Viscaceae > Viscum > Viscum album. The sequence goes on from OY728135.1 coordinate 349,606,431, forward strand.
TTATGGTTCAATGTTAGTGTCCCTTTACTACACACATGTTCAAACACTCCCATAGGATATTCTTGGTTAAATTCACATATTTTTTATGAACCATTATGATAAATGAGGGAATAGAACCAATGTAAAACTATGTTATGCAATTATGATATGGGATAAACCTAAAGTGTATTGGGTTTGTAATTTCAATATTGACCATAAGTATAAATTAATAGATACTACTTTTGAGGTTTTATGTGATGGGTGATTAACCTAATTAAGGATATTTTGGGCGATATTTATGAGAATACAACCCTTTGGTATATTATATATTGTCGTGAAAAGGTTATTTGAACAATACTAATTTATATTTTTTTGAAATAATGGTATGTTATTGAAAAAATTTAGGGATAATATGATCATTGATGTAGAAGTAATTAGTGTAGATTAAAAAATAGATTGTATATTTTTTGGAATATATCATATATATATATATCCATGTTATTGAAAAGATGTATTATTTCTATGTGATTAATGTTATGTACACTATACTGTGAATATCAAATGATTATGGTAAATATAATTTTAGGAATATTGATTGTCTTGGTATTTTATGTATATATGTTTTCATTGAGGTTTTATGGTGATTCAAGTTATTAGTTTATTTTAAGGGAATATATGTTAATGGTATTATCAAGTTTGGTATGTGAAATTATGAGGTAAATTATGTTGTCTATGTATAAATGTTTGATAAAATCATAAGATTTTTGGGTTCATACTTTTTATTGACATATTTTTTACAAAGCGTACTATTAAAAATCGTTAGAATGGATTAATTTGATCTTTTGGAGTTATTGTTGAGTCTTTGAAGACTAATATAACATTTCCTCATATTATGGTTCACTTATATTTGATATTATCTCATCTTGTGCTAACTTTTTGGGTTTTTTTTAATGGGGAGTGATAAGAAGAATAATCTTTAATCCATTTTTTAGATATTATGGTAATGTAAACATTAAATGTTAGTTCTTCATGCATGAAAAATTTATCTAGAATATTAATTTCATGGAATAAGGGATAATGATGAAATTTATTGAAGAAAACCCCAAGGATGAAACTCATATTACAAAAAGAAAAGTAATATAGTAAGTTAATTTTCATCTATTCCCTATATTTATAATAAACTAACCCATAAAATTTAGGAAACAGATGTTGTAATAAAAAATTAATCCATTTACATATATTTCTGAAGAATTTATGGTATTTTCACCCCCCATTGTGTTATAGTTTTTTGTTCTTTAACTCTCTAGTGATCATGTTCTCCATCCCCATATTTGTACTTAAAAGTTAATTTTCTCCTACAGGGCTATAATTTAACATCCCTCCAATGTTATTTTTTCTAGGAATGCTATTATGTGTTATTTTCGGTCACCTTTATTCATCCCAATTCCACTTTTTAAAATATTTTCTATTATCCCTGTGTAAGATATGGGTTTACAACAAATTTATATTCAAACGTCAATGCTTTGATGACCCAGAAATAATGATTTGGAAATAATTTATTTAATGGTGGTAGAATATAACAGACCAAATCTTTTTAATTCTTAGCTGAATATCCTGCTTAACATACAACAATGAACATTAAGAGAACCGCAATATACTATTAAAATATTATTATTTAATGTGTTAGTTATCACAGTGTCATTGGATTAGAGTTTATGAATAGGATTCACAACATTATAAAAAATTATTTTAAATGTTTTATATAATATATTAATTAATAATAAATAAGTAATATTTTAATGAATTCATTTTATGCTTGAAAAATACAATTTTTCTCAAAAATGGGTTACATTACTTCTGTGAGAAAATAATATAATTAATTTCATAAAATTTTTGAATATTTATTTTGGAAAAAGAAATTTATTTTTTAAAGAATAATTTCACAATTATATTATATTTACTATTTATTAATTTTTTAAAATGATTAATTTTATGTTAAATAGTGAAAAATTCTTAAATTTATTGAAAATTTCCTTTCCATTTCAGTCATTTAAAAAGTTACATATTATTTAAAAATTGTTTCAAAGTAAAGTAATTCATTTATAATTTTAATAATCCAATTAATATCTATTGAGATCGATTTTATTTTGTATTTTTATTCAAACCCAGTATTACTAAAGAAAATTTTTTTCCCTAATAGCTGTTTTTTGTTGCATTTTGTGGGATTAATTTTAAATTAAAGTACACTACTTCATTAATATGAATTTGATGAAATACATAAAAATTCTGGAATCATAATAATTAATATTCATTAAAAATGAAAACATCATTTTTATAAATATAAAATAGTCTCAACTGTAAAATTATTTCACAACATTTATGGTTAAAACATATTTTCTTAGCGATCAACCAAGAGATAAGGGTATGTTTTCAAATTAAACTTATTTAAATCTAATTTCAAAGCCATATTTAGATCTCATAATGTAACACCCCAAGTTCTTACAATCCTTTTTTGAATAATTTAATTATTTTTGATGTCTTTAATTATACACTACACCATATGTAGCTTTCATTATATGCAAAACTATGTTTAACATGCACTACACACAACATTGGAATAACTAATGGTATATGTGATATTATGTTTTTACAAAACAATTGAATTTTATCAATATAGTTATTTAAACTTGACTATTGTAACTTATCATTTGTACATAGAAAAGTAAATAGTAATAACTAATTTTCAAATAATGATTCTACTAATTTTACATAATGGAAACATATTTTTAATGAAAAATATAATTCTTTAATATTCTTTATATGTTTAGAAGTTACAACATTCTCAACAAGATTATTTTTATATATTTCGGGAAAATAAAAATATTAATTTTTGAAACTTCTATAAATTTGATTTTATAAAATAAGCTTCATTTTTTTAATTTAAAATTTCAAAATTATCTTAGGGAGAATTTTTTGGATTTCCATGAAATGTTTCATTTTTTGATGAATTGTGGAAATAAAGAATTTTATTTAAAAACAAAATTTTCATATAATTTATTTATATAGTTAAATTATATTTTTAATTAGTTTTAATGTATAATTAGTATAATTATAAACATATAAATCCAATTTAGTTAATTGGATTCAAATTCACATTTAAATTTAATTTAAAAACAATTCCATCGTATTAATTTATTTTACTTTGAAATATATTGATTCATCCTTTATATAGAAATAATTTTAAATTAAATTATTCCATATCTTTTATTGGAATTTACAAAAAATATTCCATATTTGGAATCATCATAATTTATAATATATAATAAGGTAAACATAATTTTTGTTCAAAATGATTACTGAAAATTGTTAAAATTCACTTTTGGAATCTTACATATAACCATAGTTCAAAACCATGGGCATACCAAAAAACCCCATGGGTATAGGCTAAACCCATGGTTCTATGATCCTTGGGTTATTAATCCTCTATTATAGGCTTATAAACATGGTTTGAAAAAATAGTGGGTATATTCCACCTATACCCATTGTTCCTAAACTATTGGTGTAGAAAATTTCAATGGAAATACATATAACCATTGTTCGACCAAATTATGGGTATACTTGTACCCATAGTGTGGTCAAACCACATGTACAAGTCCATTATTAAAAAAATAAACTATTGGGAATTAATCCCATAAGAATCTGCCTATACACCAATGACATTACCACTAGCCTATGACAAATTTTGTGTTCCTTTATTAGAAAAAATATATATAAATTTATTTATACTAAATTTATTTATCTTTATTTTTATTATTATGCACCAATAATGGGCTAACATATACCTATGGTTTGGTCAAAAAATGGGTATAAGATATTTATTAAAATAACACTCTACTGGGAATTGATTCTAGAACCTTACACATATTATCCAATGACTTTAAAACTTTCCTAAAATAGATTTTTTGTTCTCATATTCATATATATATATATATGTATATATATTATTTTACCCATGTCCATTATGTAAAAATAATGGGCCAACCTATACCCATGATTTGGTCTAACAGTGGGTATTGGTGACCTGTACCAATGGTTCAACAAAACTATGGATATTGGTGCCTAAAAACATTACCTATTCCCATGGTTTTCTTAAACCATAGTTATAAATTTTCCAATGTCTTTCCCATGAAATCCCATTCCCCGATGAAACCTATTGCCATGGTTTAAAAAATTATGGGTATAGGGGTGACCTATACCCATGGTTTTTAGAAAACCATTGTTACATATCCTCCTCAAGAATTTTTCCCCACTAATATAGGGGTGAACTATATCCATTGTATTGGAAAAACATGGGTATCGACTTGTTTTCTAGTAGTGATTACTCACAACGATTAAGAGAAAAACAAGTTTACTATGGGAGTAAAATTGAATCCTATGGGGGGAAATGACCGAGACACTTGTAAAACACCAATTTGATGGACTTATTTTGATATTAATGATTCCCCGATCGAATTTTTTGTGTTATGGAATCATATTTTTTTCTGAAAAAACATGGTTATACCGAACTTCAATTAAAAAATCACAAGCATGTACTCTCTCCCACTTGTAAATTAAAACCACATATCCCCCTATATTCATTTCTCTCAACCACATTTTCTCATCCAAGACATGACACAGTCACATTAAAACAGTGTTCCCTATATTACTAAAGCCTAACATTAGGCTTAAATCCCACCATGAAAGTCCTTTAGTGACATCAAAAAAGAGATACCCAAGGAAGAGGTAACGTTCATGAATGAATGTTTTTTGTTTTATTTCATTCTCAAACCCATTAAATATTTTTATGTCATTATTATATCATAAGAAAAGTATATTAAAAATACTCATATATTTTTTATGATAAGGGTATGACCAACAACATCACACGCTTTCATCAAATGGGATACAAAATCATTATTTATGTGTATGGCATACTACGGCCTCACGAACTGAGGTCGTTCATTCTTACATCACCACATTTAATGGTTGGTAAAAATGTTGAAAATATAATTTATATATTATATTTATTAATTTTATGATTTTTGTTACGATTATGGTATTTTTATATCACTCATAACGTTATGATTTCCATTTTTTGGAAGGCAATAATGTTGTTCGTGTGCATGGTGAACTACTACTTCGTGAATCAATATAATTCACTCGTGATTTAAATATAATTTATTCTTGATAGTTTTAATAATAATATTTGATACATATGACTTAAAATTATTATTTAATTATAATATACCATATAATTTTCTTTATTTTAATCTAAAAAGAAAATTCAAACAATGTTTATGTGTTGGCCCGACCTACTATCTCCAAGAATGGTGTATCTAAATTCCTATTTATATTATTTTTATTTTTTATAAATACTTATATACTAAGTTTATATATTATATTTATATCATTTAATTAATTCTAGATATTATGAAATCATTTTATAAGTAAGAGGACAAACAATATAACGTATCAACATATATATGAAAACAATGATTTGATTACTCGAAACATAACTTTTACATGGAATTGTTAATAAAATGGTAATAAAATATCAAAATAAAATAATATATGGTGTGATATAAATTAATAAGGTTCTTTAATATATTTATGACGAACTTAAATTTATTATACCAGAATATTTAATTATTATGATGAGATTCAAGACTTATTGTCAGGGATTTCTATCTAACATTTCATTTACGTGAGACACAATCCATGTTCACTGCCTATTTCCTATATATGGTGTTTATAATTACCATGTATGTATTTTATAATTACTATAATGGAATAAATTGTGAATAAATATCTATTTTATGATATCTATTTTATGAAACCTATCTTTTTTCAACACATTAAGATATTATCAAATGATTATATTTTACATTTAATTTCATGTGTTATGATATTATGAATTATTCGGATCTTATTTCACACATATGTATGATTTCAATATGTGATAAGTGGTACTTATATCTCTCTCTACTACATTGGTTAAAGATTTATATCTTATGAGATAAAAATGGGTGGAATGGGAAGTAAACCCGGTTTTGTAATACAGGGTTGGAATGGGTGGTGAACTCAATTTAGTAATGTAATGAAATAATGGAATATGGACTCATCTTAGTAATATAGGTCTCAAACTGGGTATGAAACCAGTTTATTAAATGACTTTGTCTATTGTAGTGGTCTTGGTAGTGAGCCTGGAATAAAATGGAAATTAATTTCTACGTGTATGTGTTTGACACAAATTCCACATCTTATTATCTCATGGATCTTCTTCACTAATTCCCTTATGATTTATGTATTATTAACTTCTTATCTTTTGTCATAACTCTTTATTATGATCTTTTATATACATGGTATGATCTTATAATTTTACGATCAAGCTATCAAACCCCTATTTTCATTATTATACATACATATATCCATTTATTACCCTTTCTAATAATCTATGATCACCCTTAATTATGAATCCTTTAACCAGATTATGAAGATATATATTATGTATGATGTGCATAATAAGGGTTCTAGTTAGGGGGAACCTAGAGGGAGATGATATACTACCCCAATAGACTAGTGTATATGTTTCCAACTTTGCAATGGCACTAATGTAATACGGCCTGTCAGTATGTTGTTGTGTAATATAGTTACTATTATATGAAAATGATGTTATATCTCTATAAGAGAATCCTTTTTTCATTGTAGTTGATATTAGAGAAAAGTTTTCATAATGATTTGGAAACATGGATGAGAAATATTTACAGAGATCCCTAAAGACATGTTTAATGATGAGTTGATGGATGAGTCGAATAATGAGAAAATGTCATGTAATTTTGGTAATTGACTCAGTGAGTTGTTTCCTAGAAATAAATCTATGTTTGGATTAAAAAAGAGGATGTGGATATAACATATATTTTCCTAGGAGAAAAAACCATGAAATAACCATATTTATCTATACTCGATCGGGAATTGGTGGACCATAATGGGCCTTACTTCACACCTAGTTTGAAACTCATGGGGGATATTCTTTGTAAATTTTTAAACTCATTACAAAACATCATAAAGGATATAAAGTGAATATTACTATGAATAAACTAGGATAAAACTAAAGTTTCATATATTAAAGAAGACATCATAATTTAGGCATCCTGTAAGTGAATTCCAGGATTATGTGGTTTCCTACATTTATTATTGTTTCTTACCCTATGACTTTTTGTTTTAGTCAATGGTTGGAACTGGAAGGAACCTTGATAATGCATAGTATAATGAATAATTTAATGGTTTTTCTCTAGAGAATCCAAATATTATATGATATATGATGATAAGTCATGTCCCTATTCTCACACAACATTCTCTAGCCATTAATTATTTTCTAATTAAATTAGAGAAAAGATAAGAAAAAAATTATATAGATTCTTTCACGAGGAAACATCCACCTTATTTCTGAGGGTTTTATAATCCATTAGTTTGAGAACAATGGATCAGTACCACCGAAAAAAGATTTTTTCATTCTCCAATGTTCATAAAATGAAAAAAAAAACAATTAGTTCCCTACCATTTGGAAGGTTAAGAGGATGAATAGTGGAAACATATAAATAAAGATATGTGAAAAAAATAGATTGATTACACTAATTGCGACTAGTTCATGAACATAATTTTTAATAATTAATTTTTCCATATTCTTCGTACAAAGATGGAGAATGAGTTCCTAGTGTTAAAGAAATGGGATGATGAATCTGTTTATACCTATGAGGATAATTTTATAAGACTTTTGTGGTATGCGTAGGGTATTATCATCAAACCTGAATGTAAGGATGACATATTCTTCGGAAGCATAATACCAAGTCTCTATAGGGAATATCCATAAGGTAATTTAGTAGTTTTGAATATATTGTTCAATGTGAAATAAATTTGGGAATAATGGTTGTAATTCTGTATCAATCTCATAGTTTTTATAAGAAAAGGAAGAAGAAGTTAAAAGTAAATATAAAAAACCTTGAAAAGAAGAATATGATATTTTCGTTATAGATTATGTGTGGGATGAATAATGATGGTTCAAAAATATCATCAACATCAATAACCTCTCAAGCTCAAAGATAAAGTGAAACCTCATCTGATCTTTATTTTTGATTAAGGATACAATAATGATGTAGTTAATGTTATACTCACCATCCACTCTATAACTAATAATGTATTATTTGAATCTAAATCCACCCATTCATTCATATATAATTATTATTCTAAGGTTATAAATATTCCACCCAATAATTTGGATTTCAAATTAGCTATAAAACCCCTAATGATATGATAATTTCATCTCTAGTCTAGGATTATTCTCCAGTTGATGTTGGTGGAAATGTGCTTCCAAAAAATATTTTCATTCTTCCTCTAATTGAATTTTATTTCAGAATAGTCCTGAATTTCCTTTATATAGCTAAATGTCACATAAATTTTCAAGGAAGGGAAGTTACATTTGATATTTCCAACCAACTTATAATTACCTTTCAAAGTGATGATATGTCTGAACATATAATGAATATTAAATCCAGTTTATGGGTATTAATTCCCATTAATAAGGCATATTTGTCTCAAATGGTTTTGGATAAACATTACATCGATGATATTCCTATTGATCAAAAATTTGGGGATGTATTTCTAGAAGACTTTCCTAGCTTTCCCCTAAAACGTGAAGTTGGGTTCTCAATTGAACTCATACCTAGTACTACAGTAATTTCATAGACTCTCTAAAAAATTGATCCAATTTTTTATTGGTATTGAAGAATAAAATCCATGAAATCTTTGATAAGAGATTCATCCATCCAATTGTGTCACCCTGTGGTGTACCTATTCTTTTTGTTAAAAAGAATGATGGATCAATAGAGCTATGTTTTTATTATTGGGAGAATAATAAGATCACGATTAAGAAAATGTATCATCTTCCCCATATTGATGAATTTTTTTGAACAAATATGTGGTGCTCAATACGTTTTCATGACAAACCATTATTATGGATATCATCAATTGAGGGTCAAGAATAAGGTTATACATTTGACAGAATTCAATATAGGCTATAGATGCTAGGAATATATAGTTATGACTTTTGGTCTCTCTAATTCCCCTAATATATTCATGTAATTTATTAATAGAGTCTTTAGAGATTACATTGATTAGTTTTTCTAGTCTTTATTGATGATATTATTATCTACCAAAATAGAATAAAATATGATGAAGATCGCTAGATAATTGTACTAAAGACCCTAAGGGAGGATAAAATCCATGAAAAATAAACAATATGTTAATTTTGGCTAAGAAATGTTTAATTTTTGGGCCATATAATCTCATTATATGGTATATCAGTAGCTCCATCAATGATGGAGGCTATTGAATGTCGGCCCAGACAAACCACAGTGAGTATGATCCATAAATTTCTTAGTTTATAAGGTTATTATATATGGGTATTGAAGAATTTAGCACAAGTATATAATAATATAAACAAGATAGATCAAAATGAATTCATGCACCTCTGAATAGATGGATGTTGAGAAAATTTCATGGAACTAAATAGTAGGTTGGTCAGTGAACCCATTCTTACATTACCCTATAGCAAATAAGGGTTTGTAATCTATAGTGATGCATCTTAAAATTGAGTATGATCAATTATTATCCTCATAACATATTAATATAATATTCATCATTAAAATTTAATATGGATGAAAACTTTTACCCAAATCTAGATTGGGATTTAACTGTGGTAATTATTTTATTAATGATATGGCGGAATTATCTTTATAGAGAAAAGAGGATAATATATACTGTTAATAAATGTTTTCTCATGGAGGTAGTTGAACAATAACTAAAGAATATGTTGGTAGATAAAAAACGATTATGAAAGATCAATACATTACAACCATAAAAAATAGAATAATTATGTTGATGCTTTGAGTCGAAAGGATTAGGATAACTTATCCATGATTAGGATCACAAAGGACAAATCGTTTTGGATTTGTAATGAATGGATCTAGAAATCTTGAGGTAAGGGAATAATATTATCTTCTTCAATTGAATTTTCTACCATATATCCATTCTAAGATGAAAGAGGTGCAGAAGGAATATTTAAATATTAAAAAGAATGATGGAAATGTTTTTTGTTTAATAGTGTTCATGATGGAATGATAAAGTCTAAAGACCATGTATTGGATCTTTCCATAAGAGTTTTGATGACTGAGTTGTAAGAGGTATTCTATAGATAATTGTTCATTATTAATATAGTAATTATAAATATGTATATATATTTGAAATTATACTTATGGATGGATGGAATGAAGAGGGATATCATGGATTTTGATCCAAGTGTTTGGTACGGATACTATTTATTGTTGAAAGTAAATAAATTATATGTAGATGTTACATCCATTTCCCATACCAGAATAGAAATGAGATAAAATCATAATGATGTTTTTTGTTGAACTCCCCAAAACCTCTACAAATCATAATTCTATATAGGTGGTATTTTATTTCCTTACTAAGTCATCACACACATCTCTTTCATAGAAGATGTATCACTAGATCATATTTTCATTATATTCATTAAGAAAGAGTTATGGTTGTATGGAGTTCTACATTATATTTTATTTGGCTGGGTTAGGTTGTTTACCTCAATTTTTTGGAGAATATGTCATCAAACCCTTGATACAAAATTGTAATTCACTGAATCTTATAATCCTCAAATATGTGGTCAGTATAAATGAAAATTTCCAACCCTATAGGTCATGTTGGGGTCTATTTCTATAGATTTAAAATGTTTTTGCGATAAACACCTTACTCAAGATGAGTTTTCATACAACAATAGATTTCAATCAAGAATTCATATGGATCCTTATATATCCCTCTCTGGGAAGAAATGTTGATCTCCAATGTGTTGGAATTATGATAGAGAAAGAAAGCTATTAGGACCTAAGATCATTGATGACATGGTAGAGAATGTTAGAGTAAATAAAGAACATTAATGAAACTTAGAGTTAGTTGAAAAGTTATTATGATAACTACCAAAATTATATATAATTTAAAGATGGATACAACATGTTTCTAACAATTTCTCCATGGAATATATTTATGATATTCCTAATGAATGACAAATTATGGTATAGGTATATTGGTCCCTTTGAGATTATTGATCATATTTGGATGTTATCATGTCACTTTTTGATTATAAAAAACCACTCCCAAGTTAATTATTTGTTCCATATATCCCTCCAGAATAAGTACATACCTAACCCTTAACATTTACTGAACATAGAGTTTATTCTGTCGGAGCATGATCTTTTTTTTAGGAGCAATCATTTGAAAACCAGGATTGTACAAAGGAAGTTCTATTCAACAAGACCAATAACATAGTCATGGTTTTATGGTAAGATCACTATTTTATGAAGTTATATTCAAGCTTGAGGATATTATGAGGAATACTTATCATCATTTTTTGTATCAGATTGATGAATTTCAAGGGGAAATTCATTTTAATGGGGGAAGAGTGTAACACCCTGAGTTCTTATGAACCTCTTTTAAATAAATTAACTTTCATTGATGCCTTTAATTTCATTCTACATCCATAAAATATTTTATTATATGATACACCAAGTTAAACAGTCACTACACGCAACACCGAGTTAGCTTGTGTTACACAAGATTCTGAGTTTTAACAAAAAATGATATATTATTAATATAGTTATTTTAGTGTGATCATTATATCCTAGTTGTTTGAATTAAAAAATATATAGTAATAAATGATTTTTAAATATTAATTGTAATGATTTAACCTAGAAATTTATATTTTTAATGAAAAATATAATTTAAAGTAAAGTATTTCATATTTTTTGAAGATATTATTTTCTCAAAAAGTTAATTTTAGGTCTTTTGTGAACAATAATAAAAATATTTTTCTAAAATTTATAATTTTTTTTATTAAATAAAATTAATTTTTGAATTCATAATATCAAAATTATGTGACGGTTAATTTTTGATATTTTCCTAAAATATTTCATTTTTGGATGAACAGTGAGAATTTCTGAATTTTAATTGAAAACAACATTATCATATAATTTATTTATATAATTAAATTATTTTAAATTGGTTTTAATGTATAATTAGACAAAATATGCATCCATTACTACAATTTATTTCATTATAATCAAATTTTAAATGAAATTGGATGTAAAAACATCTCAATCTTTTGAACATATTTCACATTACAAATCCATTATTTCATCCCATCTATGAGATTAATTTTAAATCAATTTATTCCACTTATGAGATTTAAATTTGTAAAACTAAATTAAGTATTTGGAATCATCATAATTCCAAATTTATAATAAGGTAAAATTAATTGTAGACTAAGATTACTAGTGAAAACGTTAAAATTAATCATAGTGATTAAGATAAAAATGAGTTTATTAAGGGATTAAAATTTAAACATAATGGGAAAATGACCTATAAACTTATCCAAAACCCATTTTCATTACTTATTTAGACCGTAAACTTTATTTTTTATGTTTTTTTGGTTTTTAATTTTCTTATTAAGTAGATACATGTGTACAACTTAATTCATTTCATAAAATGTCATGTGTGTCCTCACCCCCACTTATAAAATTCCAAAAACTCTCCCCCTCTATTAACATATATCAAGAAATTCATCTCAGCCAATAATATTCCAAATATCTTGAAACATTCCACCATTAAACCTAGAAGCCTCAATTTGGGCATAAATCCCTTCAAGTAGGTGAATGGTGCAAACCATAAAGATATGCCCAAAGAAGTGGCATTTTTCATCAATGAACATTTTTCTTTCTTCATCAAAAACCATTTATTTATTTTTATATAATTTTTATATAATATCCATGGTAACTTCAATATATTGATATTTTTTTATGTTATGGTTACTACATAAAACTTCACATGATTCTATCAAAATGGGATACGTAATCATTGTTTGTGTGTACGGGGGACTACTGCCTCGCAAACTGATGTGGTTCATCATTCCATGAACATTTCAAATGGATAGGAATAATAACGGAATTATAAGTTATATATTAAATTTATTAAATTTATTATTTTATTATGATTTTGTATTTTTTATATGACACATACCATCTTAATTTCCATTTTGTGGGAATATGATAGCCTTGTTTGTGTGTACGGTGGACTACCGCCTAATTAAGCAATGTGATTTGTTCACACATTACATAGAAATTACTAAGGATTATTTTAATAAAAATATTTGATAGATAGGAAAAACAATTTTTCTATAATTATACTATATCATATAATTTTATTTCTATTAATACTACATGAAAATGAAAATAGTTTTAAAGCGTATATCGGTACTACCATCTCCATGAAAGGTTTATCTCATTCCCTATATATAAATCACAAATCAAAACATTTACAAAAAACAAAGCATTTATTACCCGAAACGTAATTTTAACATGGAAATGTTAACAAATGGGTAATAAAAGATCATAGGAAATAATATATGGTGTGATATATATGAATATTGTTGTATAAAATATTTATAATAAAATTATATTTATTATGAATGAATATTTAATCAATACAACTAAAAGGAATACAAAATGTAAGGGATTTATGTCTCACATTTATTTTTAGTGAGACACAAGCAATGTTCACCACCTATTTATTTTATGTGGTCATTATAATTCACATGGATTTATTTTATGATTATTATACTGATAATTATTTGGATTTACATATCAATATTTGGATCTCTCTTTAATAGGGTTTATGTTTAAAACATTACCAAAAAGGTAAGGGAATTTTGTCTCGATTTGCCTTATTTTAGACAGAAGTTATGTTATGAACTTATATTCTCTTAATAAGATTATCTAATGCCCCTCTAATAGGTTATATCGTGAATCTCCTTATTTTAATTATATTTTGAGCTTCAGGTAATGATTTTTACTCATGAGGGTTATAATTCATAGTTACCAAAGTGTTAAGGGATTATTGCAACAATGTCATCATTTATCAAGATTATTTATGATCATGCTTCCATTGATGAAATATTATTATCCATCTATCCATAAATATCACATAATTTATTATACTATTTTTATTAATGATATATTCATGTAAATGTTATATTTTTTCACTCTTTATCGCATAATATAATTAGAAAAATGTTTTCAATAAAATCATAATTTGTTTCTCACTTCAGTCAGAAATCTGTTTTCACTCAAAACCATGTTTCCAAAAAAAATTCTTAAAATTATTTATAACAAGTTTAAAATGAGTTCGTAAGGACATTTATACCCAATGGTTTACCTTTTTATAGAAAATTTTACAAGGAATATTATTTTCATGTTTTGATCAAGGCTGTTCTAGATTCAATAAACAATATAAAAGGAATCCTTTTTCAAGATCTATGGAATGGATAGAAATATCCACTACCCTCATTGATCACAACATAGATGATTTAATTTTATTTACCAATGTTATTTTCAAAGGAAATTATTTTCAAAACGTTTTATTAAAGTGTTTTACAAATTTGAAAAGATATTTTCACCCGGGATTTTTTTAAAAGATCATTCAAATTTATTTTTTATCTACGATGACATTTGTTGGTGATACTCATTACTTACAGTGGATATGGTCCAAGGGTACCATTTATATTATTTCAAAAAATGGTTTTTGTTTTTTTTCATGACATTTATGAAACTCATTTCTCTTTCATGGTTTATATTCTTATAAACCATGCTTATTTTAATGGGTTATCCTATGATTATAAAACATTTCTCTTTTCCAAAGGTTAAGATATGATGAAATTTTTATGATACTCATTTAAGTTAATGAGTTATGATATGATTAATATTTAAGATCTTGTGGTATTCATATTTATAATTTATTTATGTTATGAGTGTGGCTTATGTATTCATCCAAAACATTGGTTAAAGATTTATATCTCAATATATAGACATGAATAGATCAAGAAGTGATATCAGATCAATAATACAGGTCTAGAAGGTGAAGTGAAATTTATTCTGTAGTATATAGATAGAACGGGAAGTGAACTCAGTTTAGTAATAAACGGTTTTAATTGTGTGTAAACCCAGTTCCGTAAAGTAATTTTCTACTATGATGGTCTTAGTATTGAGACTTGACTTATATGGAAATTATTTTCTATTCTTATGTGTATAAAACAAATTCCATGTCGTTATCATGGATCATGTAATTTGATTCCATTATAATTCTTGTCCTATCATCTGAAAATATTTATTTCGTGACTTATAATTATGATCATTGATATGTAGGGTATAATCTTCTAATGGTATGATCATATTATCATATTCTTATGAATGTGGTTATTATTACATATCTCCTTTGTTCACCATTTTAAAGAATCTAATATCACCCATTATTATGTTTCCATTCCCAGCATTATGATGATAAGTATTATGTATTATGGCTCTATGAAGGGAGTTATTAATGTTGAACCTAGTGGGACATAATTTAATTCACTAATGGATTTGTTTTTATGATTCCAATTTTCAAAGGGAACTAAACTAATATTGTCTTTGGGAATTTGTTTGTGTAATATAATGAATATTGTAAAAAAAGTATTTCATTATAAGTGTTTCCTCTACATTACATACAAAACGACCCCCTAAACTCTCTTATTTAATCAACTTTGAGACATATATATTGTCTAATACTTGAAGAAAAAATATCATATAAACTTCCCAATCAAGGATTATTGGTTATTTTCTTCTTAAAATTTGATTCAAAGGGTCCTTAATAAATGATTTAAAGTAGACTAACCAAAGAAGAGGTAATTATCCTACCCGACCTCTTTCAGTTTATTTCTTCTTCTACATCATCTAGATATATGGTATATATCATAAAAATAAAAAATTAAGTAACGTAATTATAAAGAACATTTTATTTATATTATATAAGCACCATTATTCATGGAATTTTATATCAAATTTAAGTGAAAGTATCACTCATTCATATGTGTGGACTACCACCTCCAAGTAGCGATACAATTAATTTTCCCATCACCATTTTATAGGGAAGATTATTTTTATGTGTTAAATGTTTATATAATATATTTATAATTTAATTATTAATTTTTAATTATATTATGGTATCTTCCATCACATATTCCTAGCTATTTGAAGACAATAACTTTGTTCATGCATAAGTGTGGACTACCACCCCCTGAAGTGACACTATTTTTTCATTCATTTATTATTCACATAGATAGTGTTATGGATATAATTAATATATAAACTAGATATATAATATATAATAATTATTCTTTAAAATTGAATTATTATTTTTCTTTCTTTTGACCCATCCATTGAAAAGTGAAAACATAGTCCATGCATACGTTCAACCTACTATCACCATTAATGGTGTAATTCATTTTTATATTTTCAACATAAAATTATGGTTAAAAATATTTATATAAATAATATATATTATATTTATATAACTATTATAATTTTTTATATTGTGTATCCATGATTAAAGTTCAAGGATTCAAACTACCAAATTGATACTCTCATGAAACAAAACAATTAACACATGCAAACAACGATTTTAAAAAGGAATGTTTAATAAATGGTTGTTAAAATATTATAAGTGGATCATATTAAATGTTATAAGTATTTAAATTATTTTTTTATATAATTATAATAAATTAATAATAATTATAAAATTTATTAGATAGGTTTCAATGCTAGTCAATCTAGTGGTAATGGATTTCGTCCCAATTTTCCTTTACTGGGGAATGTTTTAATGTTATACACATAATTTATTTTACATGGTTTATATACTACCATTTTAAAATTTATATAATGATTCACTAAAACTTAATGATATATAATCATTCAATTTAAACTATTTCATCCAACAGTATTAGACTTCATTGTTTCCAAGCGGTAAGGTATTTCGTTATAATTTCCCTTCATTGAGTCACAATTCAATGTTATAGACCTAATGTACTTTATATTGTGTATATAAAACAATTTTACATGTTATATAATGTACCCCTAATACTTAATTTTATTTTATGTTTCAATTAATATTATTACAACTATGGGGATTTTACTTAAAAGTTACCTAGTGGTAAGGGATTTCATAACTCAACATCTTTTCATTAAGTTATATTACTTCTTCATTGAATTTGATATTATAAGATTATGTGTGTAATTACATATTATTAGTTTTTATTTTTTTTAAATTTTTTTCTTTTAATAAATTTTATACACATAATCACATCGTTGATTAATTTTAACTATGATCTTTGTATGGGTTTCTTGTCTCTCTTTTTATTCATAATACTTGTTCCATATTCACAACTTATTTATTTGATATGGTTTATATAATTCCCCTTTGATATTATATATAACAATTCCATTTATATTAATTGTATTTAATATTTAATTTGAATTTATTTATTTTATTGGGATTATTATTCAAAATTTACTAAGCGGTGAGGGTTTATTTCACAATCTCCTCAATATTTGGTATTTTTTATGTTTATGTCTCAATTGGGTACTTATTTGATATTTATATCTTAAACATAATATATTTTAATATATAAAATTGATTTATTGAAAATAAAATATTTTATTTCGTTTTCCACTCTATAATAACTCAAGAGACCAAAATAATGTTTTTAAAGAAAACTGACTTTATTTATATCTTCACATGATAATCATTTTTATTACATTTATATTTATTCTAAAAATATCAATATTTCTTTTAATGTTGTACTGTTATTATTTAAATTAATTTATACCCAATAATGAAATTTTAAAAAATCATTAAATTTTCTTTTTATTTTTATTTTCTTAATGAGTTGTTTGTGAATTTTACCAAAAATGTTAAATGAGTAATTTTTTTATATACAAATCATGATTAGAATTTCCTATCATCGTGGTCTCTTAATGATTTGAAGGAACCATTAAAATTCTACACGGTTATTTTTGAAGAAACATTTACCTTAATATTGATAAATTTTTAGATTTTAAATAATTGATTTTAAAATTAAAAGTGTATTTTCCCTAGGAAAACCACTAGTAGTTTCTTTCCAAAAATACTTTCATCTACTTAAATATCATATTTAGAACTATTTGACTTAGTAAGGATATTATATAATGATACCATCAAACATATTTTTCTGGATGGGTTGTGATTAGTATTATAGGGGAAATTATTGAAATTTCATATGATAGTTCTTTCAATGCCATAAAATATTAATTATTAAGGAATACTGATGATGTTTTTTATTCATATGATAAATTCATTGGAAAATATATGTGATGGGGTGGACCAAGAATTACATATCCCCTCAATTCATCAGTAGGTCTATGGCGACAAACTTTTTTGGGTATTTTTGTCAATGTATTACACATTTAATTAAGATTTCTAAGAATAAGTCCTTGATCATATTCTTATGATGCCATGACACATGTACTCGATGGTATGATTACGATATATAGAATTATTCATTAAATCATTATTAAATTGATTGTTGGATTATATGTGATTATTTGAATAGTTATGATATCCATGGATAAGTTTCAAACTCATTTTATTATATATAGAGAAATATTTGATCATAATTTAATCCATCTATATTATTCTTTGTTCACAGGTTATTAATTAATTAATTTGTCTTAGTTATTTACATAGATATATTGATGATTCCATATTTATTCATTATATCTTACACTTTATATAACTTTATTGATCATTTGAGCACACATTTATTTTCTTCCTTTCCCTAGCATGCTAGGAAGTGTACTATGATTGATATTCAACGATATTATGGAGAAAATAATGATGTTCTCAAATAAAAAAATATTCTATATTTTATTTTTTCAAATGTAATGAGAAAATAAAGTATAAATATACTTTTCCATGAAAAATAAACAAACATATCCTTTGGGGTATGATCACTTGTATCTAGTTATAATGTAATAATATAACCATCAGATCTGGGATAGTGGAGTTGGGGAATTTATAAAAAAGGCACTACATACATAATCATGTTTGAGGTAAAACCCATGTGAGAAAAACTCCCAATACCAATAACATAGATAATTTTGAGTAATGAGGAATGCACATTAATGTAATAGTACTTTGACTAAATTTTTCTAGTGTTTAAGGCTAGGTACATTCATCCAAATGAAAAGACAGTATATCCCATAGGCACATAATACCCCTAAATTAATAGATATTTTCATACATAGATATACAATCCCATTGATAGGTCTACAAAATTTAATTTCATTATAATTTCACAAAATGTTATCAGTTTTTATATTCAGATAGCTTCAAACAAATGGTAAGATTGTTTATCTATCAAGGTTGAAGAAAACTGGATGCTAACAGAGATACATAAACTATGATAGATTATCCCATGTCTAGGTGAATTATATTTAAGGTCACAGTTATCGGACCAATGTTTTTGGGTTTTATAGTTATAAAAAATCAACCCTTTGGTAAGAAAGTCTAACTAGAAAGGGCGAAGTAAACCCTACATGAATTGAGAGCCTAATGTCTATATATACGATGTGATGTCTGGGTGTAGATTTTATAATTTCCTAGATCGTGAAATATTTAATTTTGAATATTAGGTTCATATAACAAAATAAACAATGGGTTAAGAATAGGAAATCATATTCTAGTTTTAAAAATGATTATGATGAAAAAACCTATAACAATAAGGGTATTTGAATCTAATTGAAAATATATGTTGTGGAATGTATAAATAACAACTTCAGATGCTTTAATTGGGAGATCATGGTATGGAATAAGTATGTATATGATGACCGTAAAAAACAATTCAATTACGGTTTACCTATAATGTTATCAAGGCATACAATATTAGAGGAACTTTTCCTTTGTAAGAAAAAAGACTCTGGTTGGCGATACTGAATATGGATCATGAAAATCATAACCAAGAAGTGATACCCCTTGGAGCCAAATTTACTTATTTCTAGTAGACTTGAAATGTTCTTGAAGGTTAAAACACTTGAGGATTGAAGTATATTATATAGAAAATTATATTCAATTAGGGTTAAAGTTCCCTAAAAATTACCCCATTGTATATTGAACACATTCTTAGGATGAAGTGATATAATATGACATTTCATGAACATGATTTTGGGAGAGAAATAAAAATTCATGATCTATCTTTTTTCTATATTTGTGGGTCAATTATGTACAATTTGTATTTTTATAAGAACATATGGTGGGACACATATGCTGTGTGCCTTTTCCATTTCACACTATAACATTTTTATAAGATTAAAATGGGGGGAGCTTATCGAGTAGATAATTTACTCTTAATTAAGGAGTCGTTAATCAGTTTTAAACCTAACAAGATATTGTTCATATATTTTTTACTGTTCAAGGTTCGTAAAATTTATACCATTGATATATGAAGTATAAAGTTCATATAAATTCACCCAAATATAGATGGGGTTTAAGGTCATCAGCTTTGGCCAAAGGGTGAGATGGTCGATCTATGTAAGGTTCGGAAAATAAAATTTTAATGGATAGATTGATGACATTATAGACTACCTCCCTACAAGGGGTTCATAGGTTAAGGTCATAGTTCATGGATCCCAGACTCATGGGGTCTAACATATAATAAACTTTACCAATTTTTAATGGGGTTTAAGGTCATGAAGTAGTAACCAAAGGGAGGTATGGTCTTTGTATCTAGGGTGTAGAAACCCCAACATGAAGGGAGAGACCCATTCTAATATAGACTACCTTATTTATAGGTTTTCAAAAATTTTGTTTTTAGAGCTTAAACTAATGATTTTTGGTGTCTCAGGTCACATTTCATTAACCAAAAGAAGATATCGCCTATATAGTAAGGAAATGGTGAAAACACGACATGAATGAATGATAAATGCTAATATTTACCATCTCAGAGATGTTCTCACATGGTTTATGGTCATAGTGCTAAATCCAATGATGGGGATGTGATATGAAAACTTTTATAAGGCTAAATATCTTTGAGTACCCAATAATTCTTGAACAAGGAATTGGAAGGAAATAAATAATAACCTAAGGTATTTGAATCCTGAAGTGATGAAAAATAACATGCATGTTGAGGATGATCACTGAAAAATATTCAAACAATGGGTTCTGTAGTAATTTTACCAATGTAACATGATTATGAAAATGCCTTTTTCTCAAGAAAAAAACAAGACTCTCATTGGTAGTGCTAAATATGGTAACACGGATATCATTACCAATCATAGGAATCCCCAGATCCAAATATGCTTGTTACTAGTATCCATATATAATTTAAAGAGATTAAAAATTCATGATATATGAATTCTGGTTTGTGTAAATAATATTCTAAAAAATTGATTGTGACACTATAATCATAATCTAACCTTGTTTAGGTTTGTATAAGTTTTCTAAATGGAGTGGGAATTTATATTAATTTATTGTTGGGTCCAAAATATGTGGTTTAAATGATAATGTTTATCCTGAAGATTTATGAATCATTCCACATGTAATTATTAATTAAATATCCAATACCAAGATCTATCTCATATATAGGTGAGGGGGGTTTTATTATAGTTTAATATTTGAACCAGATGAAATTCCCTACTTTCTACCCAGGATATAAGATATATTTCTCTTTAGGAATGAGAAAATTTTACCCTATTTTATATTGGATAGACATATTATACCATATACCCTCTCATGGATTTGGATATCATGTATGGATTTCGGGCCATATATAATAGACTAATCTAATATGTTTAAGTTATTATAGAATGGACCGTGTTTCATGTAGTTTTATGTCACTAATTTAGGGTTTTCCAACAATGATCATTATTTATAGGTATTTGATCATATATATCTCATTGGAAGGATGAGATAACACTATCTTGTTTGCAAGTAATGGGACGAATAAAAAGAAACATGAAAAAATAATTGTTAACATACCAATACAATGTTGAGGTATAATTGGAATTTGTGTTGGGCCTAAGGGAAGTGACTCTATATTCACTACATATCATGTGATAAAGAATAAATGCACAAATTGTTTTAATATAAGATGATATGGTCTATTGGAAAAACCATAAAAATGAATGGAGAGGCCCATTCTAGGATAATAAGGTGTTGAAATTTATGATACTTACGGTTGGAACCATGATGTGTGATATAGGAATCAATATATATAATGTTGTAACATAAATCAAACCTCATGTTGTTATTAGGTTAATAATCTCATTTTACATATCTATATTATATATAACATAGGAAGTGTAATGTTGATGGATGTTTTGGACAAAGTTAAGGATGAAAACCCAATATTAATTAGGAAAGGACTCATCTCCATATCATAACTCGGTATGGAATTAAAATTTGTGGTCAGTCCTTGGAAAGGATATCTTAGAATCTCTATAAATCCTGAGTTATCAATAATCAATAAATATGATTTTATCATAAGGATTTATTTTGGTCACAGGTGAGGCGAACCATGAAATTATGACTATGTAGTGTGACCATAACCATTGAATTCCTATGGAATGAGATGGGACCTCTAGGTAGATCGATCTCTTACATAGGGGGGATATATTCCTGATTTGGGCCAAATTGATCAAACCCTTCCAAATAGTTTAAGTACATGTGGGATATACCACATTTAATGTATCTAGCCCTCAGGTGTCTAATACAAAATGGTGATACTTTTTCATATTTTTTTTTGGGTAAATAAGCATTTGAAATTAGGTCCTTACATATATTTGGTTTATATATACAGATCCTAAGTCTCATATAATGGACCACTATAATTAATTTAGGCTCTTTTAAGATGGAACACAAGTCATTAAGTTTAACTACATGCTATAGGGACTCAAGTTACATATAGCTTAATTCTATAAGATGAAGAATTTCATACAACTGGTTTAGAGTCATGAAACATGTACTTTTATAGCAAAACTAATGTTATGAAAAGTAATTTTAGAAAAAAAATTATTTTTTATGGATATTATGTTCTCTCTATCCATCGTAGTCAAAGATTAAGTTTTATTGAAGTAAACCTTCTATGTATAATAAGGTCCTTCCCATTTTTACACAAATAGTGATGGTTTTTTTCCATTGAAACATGCGGGTTCTATTTACTATTACTAATTGTCCTTGGATGAATGGTATGTGGTTAACCTTAATATTAAATACACATTAAAATTTATTTTTGTAAGAACCTGGGTTTTTGGAACGGGTCAAAATCCCGACCATGTTTTAATTTTTTACTGGTTTCTGAGGAAACTGGAGAAAATTTGATGTTTCTGGAAATTTTCAGACTACACGCCTTGTACTTTAAGTACACACCGTGTATGTGTAAGAGAGTGACTGTCCATGTGCTCGCTGAGTACATATCGTGTGATGACCGTGTAGTAGATTCTTACTACACGGCGTGAAGTTTTGAACACTCCGTGCGTACCCTCGACCGTGTGAGGCCATACATGGTGGGTAGGCTGTTGGCCAAGTAGAACAAGGGGCACGTCGTGTTCCCTTTGGACACTCCGTGTAGTCTATCCATGTATAAGGGAAACACATGGCATGTGAGTATGTCGGTGAGGAAAGAAAGAGGAACCACATAC
The DNA here is from genome assembly GCA_963277665.1 of Viscum album. Classification (NCBI taxonomy): domain Eukaryota; kingdom Viridiplantae; phylum Streptophyta; class Magnoliopsida; order Santalales; family Viscaceae; genus Viscum; species Viscum album. Next base: position 349,630,115 of record OY728135.1, read on the forward strand.
ATGCCATGTACACCTAGGTACACGTCGTGTACTCATGTCAGCAGGTTCGGAAAGTAAGTCGGCGGAATCCTGCCATCTTATGAACAGTTGAATGAACTATACACGGCGTGTAGTCCTATAGTACATGTTGTGTACTTTCCTTTTTTCACTTAAAATGGTAAGTAGCCTCGTTTTGAGGTTCTGGATAGAACCTCCTCCCTCAAATCAGCCGAACCTTCAATTTCTTCCCGGTTCTTCGTCCGAAGTCGAATCCAATCACGGTTGGATGCATTGGAACCCCCTCGGTATGGCCTCGATTCCTATTTGTCCTTTTGTTTCTGATATTCATTCTAGAATGAGTTATAGGTGTTTGAACGGTATTGAATCTTTTTAGATTTATAGTGTTTTCGACCGAATTGGTGGGTGTTGCCGGAGGAGTAGCATCATGCGAGTCTCAGGTAGGTGGCACATACATATTTTTGTGTTTTTGTGGTTATTTGGGTAATAAGGCCTTCGGAGCATTTTCGGGTATTTTGAGAGGGACCCATTTTTTATGATTTTTCATACTGTATTGCTTAAGGGACCACTGGGATGCTTTTGGGTATGCCCGTTTACCAGTGTGCTTGAGCAGGGCCGGGTGAGGGGTCATTCCTCATTGGGGAATTTTGGTCGGGGAATGCCAAAATGGTTTTAATTGAAATTTTATTGTTATAAACTATTAGTTTAATTTATTGATGTATGATATAAATTGTTGGGGGCATTTAAGACCTCGGTGCTTCTATGGGACAACACCTAGTATAGTGCAATTCAACTATTAGTTTGTTTTTCCTATTTATGATTTCTGTTGAAAATGTTATATGTGCAATTACTGAACTGCATCGGATGGAGCCTTTTTGGGTTGTGTTGGGTTTGGCCTGGTTACGCTTGAGTGATGCTGATCACAGGTTGGGGATTTTCCCGAGTTACTGTGGGTAGTTTGACCACGAGATTGTGTGTCATGGACGTCGTCTTGAGGCAGTACGACTATCAGGTTGGGCATGGTCCGAGATAATAGGATGGTGATGGCATCGGACTTAAGCGACATGGTTGTAGGGACACGATGTGTCAGACGTGTTGGTATCTTAGAACTATTTTTGTGATTACTGCTCAACCGGTACTTGAGTAGTGTGCACACAGAGATACTCTGTGATGAGGTGGTTTTGACCACTCGTGTGGATAGAGGCCCCCATAGCTGCGATTAAGTGTTTTGGTTGGGGGTGCTTGCCGTAGAAAGCCACGTGGGAGGTGAGGAGCCTTCATGGGATGGGAAGGCCTTCGGGATGTCAGTACTTGAGACATGAGGTGTCAGGAGGCACATGGTGCTGGATTAATATTCTTGGGAATGCCTTTAGAACATTGGTATTTGATACACGAGGTGTCATGAGGCACATGGTGTCGGGTTACTATTTTTGGGCATGCCTTTAAGACATTGGTACTTGAGACACGGGGTGTCATGTGGAACATGGTGCCAGGTTACACGATAGAGATTCCGGCGTTGGCCGAAGCAGGTGACCTTCCATGGTAGTTGTTTAGGACTAGTGGAGTTTGTGTTTATTTGTGCATTGTAATGTTTACTTCTCTCTTGGTAAATGCATTACTGCTTAAACACATATATTTGGTATGCACCATTTGGTGGTATCCTGCTGAGATTTTTCTCACACCTTGCACTGTCCCTTCGGGACACGTGTAGACTTTATGGATTTATGTGCAGGAAAGAGGCCAGCTTTAGGAGCTGGTCTACGTTAGGTATTTCATGGAGATGGTATGGACCTTGACATCATACCTAACTGGAGTTACTTTTTTTAGTTTCCCTTTTGTATCAGCATGCTTACCTTATTTTTTTAGCTACTGTTGGTTAGCCATTGGCACCCTTTTATAATCCGTTATGTATGACATGCTTTGGATGCATGCATGTTTGTTTATAGTAGTTTTTGTAGTTGATTGCTGGAATTTTGTTCTATTTACTTTCTGCTGCAGTTATTTTCTGTATTACTTCTTCTTTTTATTGATATTGGATATGCTTCCGCTCTGCGGGTCTGGTTCGAGTCTTTTGAGTCAATTATTTCTACAGCATATTTTAGTATTATACACGGGCCAGTACCATTTTATTGTTCTGAGAGGGTATAGCCTCCCCACTATACTTATCCAGACCCCCGTTGCTAGTCAGCAGCCTTTGGCGTTCAGGGGAGGTGCGCTTAAGGTAGTAACACCCAACCCGTTCGGCACTGTTTGGGTGGCTGGCCGGGTCCGAGATGTTACAAAGTGGTATTAGAGGATTTCTTGACAAGGATTTAGTAGCAGTGATTTCTGACTACTAATGAGATTGAGACTTCTTTTTTTATTTATGATGGTTTTACTATTTGGGATATGGTAGACTGGAGATAGGTTGTTACTGGAACTGGGTTTCTAGTTTGTTCTTGTATGCCTGCAGCCCCAGGTACGAGGGATGGACCAAGTTTCCCTGGGTGGTAATTCATGTTTTCTTTTGCTCAGATTACAATTTATATGATTTCCACCTCAGTGGCTCACATTATATGTTATGTTGTTGATTGTGATATGTGACCCTTGACCTGGTATGGTAAGGAAGAATTGGACCTTGTTCCAGAATGGAAATGCCACTTTTCATGGCTTTTGATAGGCACGTTTTTAGGGTATTTCAATTTCTTAATTGCATGGAAGCTTTGGGAAGTGATAATACCATGTGAATTAAATCGATTTCCATGCTTTATCTTCTTTAATATGTGAATTGGTGAAATTATTGATACAATTTCTTGTTTATTGAAATGTGTATTCCATGCTTTGTATTTTTTAAAATTTCATGTCTAGGATATGTTGGTCTGACTCCTATGAGAGCAGGCAGGTACTATGACTGAGGTAGTGTAACTATCAGGATTGGGCGACTCAGTCACCGGTTTTAGGCAATGTGAGTTTTTGGGATCGGCATAGCCCGATTTACTTTGATTTGTGGCTCTGTTGAGGGTGGGTAGGGAGGTCATGAGGCCGGGATGCCGTGGGGCATGCGTTGTGGTGAGGGGGGGTAAGGGTAGTTATTATGCACTGCCTTTTACCGCTTTCCTTATATGTAGAGAATATATTGTTATAGATATATATGGGTTGTCTAACCATTTATGGTATTCAATGGGTTACTCCTTCACTACTCGATGGAGCGTCAGGAAGGAGACGGTACAGTGCCGCATGATCGGGGTCCAAATTTGGTATAGGCAGAGCATGAGCTGTAGGTACAGGCCCAGGGGCAAGATCAGGTTCAGGATCCAGTGCAGGTAGGATAGTAGCTGAGTTCGGAATCGTTCGGGTCGTGGATCGAAGAAAAGCTCCGAGCGAGCCTAGAACGCGTCTTCTAGGGGATTGACAGAGGCATGCATCGTTCATAGCCTACTATGGCATATCTGATGCGGGAGTTCCAGTCACAGCACCCGCCACTTTTTCAGGGTGAGGGTGGTCCGCATGTGGCTGAGAACTGGATAGAGAGCAAGAAGATGATCTTTGAGTAGCTCAAGACACCTCCAGGGCGGAGGGTCAAGCTGGCAATGTACATGCTGAGAGGACCGGCAAAGTGTTGTTGGGATGTATAGGTATAGGCTCGTAGGCACGAGGGACTAGCATGGAAGGACATCGAGGATAGTTTATTCGAGCACTTCTATCCAGAGACACTGAGGACAGAAAGAGCTCGGGAGTTTTTGAGTCATCAGCATGGATACATTTCCGTTATGGACTACGCAACTAAATTCATAGAGCTGTCTCGCATTGTACCTCGTATGGTGATTGATGATGCAGGTAGGGTGAGGCGCTTCGAGGATGTCTTACGACACGCCATTTGAGTCCAGGTGAACATCTTCAGGCTAGGTTCATTCTCCAAAGCGGTGAATTAGGCGCTCATAGCCGAGGGCAATGAGAGGGAGAAATCTCATTTGGGTAGGATGACAGCTTTAGGTGATGGCCTGGACAACAGGAAACGAGGACGAGATGAGTTCTAGCAGGGCAGTGAGGCTAGGGATTTAGCTAGACCACCTCTTGGGAGTTCTTTGTTGATTTTCTTTCAGTTTGGACAGCCGGGACATGTTCGGGCACAATGCGATAGGCCTCCGAAGGAGTGCCAGGAATGTGGATAGGACGCGCATTTGGAGAGGTTTTGCAAGAAGCCTTCTTAGATAGCCCGCAGGCAGGGACCAGGGCAGACTGTAGCATTTGGATTTGGTTCAGGTTTGGTACCCGGAGAGGGTAGTCGAGGTTCAGATGTGTGCGGAGGTCGTGACAGAGACGGTGGGACCCAGCTGAGGGGTCAGTGGCTGGTGACTGGAGCAGCATTGGGAGTTCAGGCGTCAGGCAGCCATGTTTCAGGCTAGGTGCATGTTGTGGAGCTTCTAGAGGTTGATCAAGCTGGTGAGACAATGACGGTTAGAGGTACACTGCGGTGTGACCGTGATCTCCATGTTTCCTTTTTGTCATGACCTATAGAGGCATTTCTGTTTTCAGTTCACGTAGTGCACAAGATCTTTGTGGACTGACTAGATGCTAGTTAGTGGGATCGGAACCATATCGGGTACTTGATATATATATATATGTATGTATGTATATATGTAAGTATGTATGAGATGTGTAGCATCGGGGCATCGTGGAGTCGATTTACTTGAGGTTCCATGGGCATCAGGGCAACGTGGATGCGGGTTACATGAGGTGCCATGGGAATCATGGCATCGAGGATGTGGGTTACTTGGGGTGCTCAGCATCGGGACCACATGGAGGTGGGCACTGATGCGGTGCGGGATACGTTGTGTGTCGAAAGCGACATAGGAGCACCAATGGGGTGCAGGGGTGACGATGCATCACGGGAGGACTATGCGTCCGAAAAACAGGTTTGTAAACCCTGTTTTCTTTACATCTTGTTGAGTTGAGACCAGGTTAGGCGTTTCCTAAGGTGGCGAGCCCCCCCTTGAGGAACATAGCCGAGACCTTTGCGACCGGGGAAGTCTGGCTTATTTTGAACAGCGTGGTATGTTTGGTTCCATCTCCATGTTTCGTTCAGTATCTCAGGGATGAGTTATGTTAAGGTGGGGAGTTTGTAAGAACCCGGGTTTTTGGAACGGGTCAAAATCCTGACCCTATTTGAATTTTTGACTGGTTTCTGAGGAAACTGGGGAAAATGCGAAGTTTCTTGAAATTTCTAGACTACACGCCATGTACTTTAAGTACACGCCGTTTATGTGTAGGTGAGCGATCGTCCATGTTCTCATCGAGTACATGTCGTGTGCTGACCATGTAGTAGTTTATTACTAAACGGCGTGTAGTTTTTAACACACCGGGCATACCCCCGACCGTGTGAGGCCATACATGGAATGTAGGCCTGTTTGCCGGGTAGAACCAGGGGCACGCCATGTTCACTTTGGACACATTGTGTAGTATAGCCACATATAAGGGAAACACATGGTGTGTGAGTACATCGGTGAGGAAAGGAAGAGGAACCACTTACACACCATGTACCCCTATGTACACGCCGTGTACTCGTATCGGCAGGTTCGGAAATTAATTTGGAAGAATCCTGTCATATAATGAATAGTTAAATGAACTATACATGGCGTATAGTCCTAAAGTACATGCCGTGTACTTTATTTGTTTCACATAAAATTGGAAGTAGCCTCGTTTTGAGGATTTGGAAAGAACCTCCTCCCTCAAATAGGCAGAACCATCAGTTTCTTCCCGGTTCTTCGTCCGAAGTCGGATCCTATCTCGGTTGGATGCGTTTGAACCCCCTCAGTAAGGCCTCTATTCATTTTTGGCCATTTTTTCTGATTCTTGTTGTATAATTAGTTATAGGAGTCTGAACGGCATTGAATCTTTTGTTGATTTACTGCATTTTAGACTGAATTGGAGGTTGTTACCAGAGGAGTAGCATCATGTGAGTCTCAGGTAGGTGGTGCATACTTCTTTTTGTATTTTCGTGGTTGTTTGGGTTACTTGGCCTTTGGAACATTTTCAGGTATCTTGAGTGGGAACCTTTTTATTCGATTTTTCATAATGTATTGCTTATGGGACCTCTAGGATGCTTTGGGGTATTTTCGGTCACCAGTGTGCGTGAGCAGGGCCGGGTGAGGGGTCGTTGCTCACCGGGGAATTTTGGATGGGGAATGCCAAAAAAGTATTAATTGAAATGTTATTTTTATAAACCATTAGTTTAATTTATTGATGTCCGATATAAATTGTTGGAGGCATTTAAGTCCTCAGTGCTAGTATGGGACAACACCTGGTATAGTGTAATTCAACTGTTAGTTTGTTTTGCCTGTTTAGGTTTTTGGTTGAATATGTTATATTTGCAATTGCTAAACTGTATCTGTTGTACCCTTTTTGGGTTGTGTTGGGATTTGCCCAGTTATGCTTGAGTGATACTTATCACAGGTTGGTGCTTTTCCATGCTATGTTGGGTGGTTTGACCATGGGATTGGGCGTCATGGACATCGTCTTGAGGCTGTACGACTGTCAGGTTGGGCATGGCCCAGGATACTAGGATGATGATGCCATCGGACATGAGCGACATGGTCGTAGGGACATGAGGTGTCAGACCTGTTGGTGGCTTAGGACTATTTCGGTGATTACTGCTCACATGGGACTTGAGTAGTGTGCAGACAGACATACTCTGTGATGAGGTGGTTTTGACAACTCGTGTGGGTAGAGGCCCCTGTAGTTGCAGTTAGGTGTTTTTCTTGGGGGTTCTTGCTATAGAAAGTCACATGGGAGGTGAGGAGTCTTCAGGGGATGGGCATGCCTTCGGGACGTTGGTACTTGAGACACGAGGTGTCAGGAGGCACATGGTGCTGGGTTACTATTCTAGGGCGTGTCTTTGGGACGTCTTTACTTGAGATACGAGGTGTCAGGAGGCACGTGGTGCTAGGTTACAATTTTTGAGCAAGACTTCGGGACATCGGTACTTGAGTTACGAGGTGTCAGGTGGCACATGGTTCCATGTTACATAATAGAGATTCGTTCATTGGCCAAATCAGGTGACCGTCCATGGTGGCTGTTGAGCACCAGTGGAGTTTGTGTTTATTTGTGCATTTTACTGTTTACTATATTCCTGGTAAATGTATGACTGGTTAAACACAAATATTTGGTATGCACCGTTGGGTTTAATCCTACTGAGATCTGTCTCACACCATGTACGAGCCCTTCAGGACACGTGTAGACTTTATGGATTTATGTGCAGGAAAGAGGCCAGCTTTAGGTGCTGGGCTGCGTTAGGTATTGCACGGAGATGGAATGGACCATGAGGTCATACCTAGCTGGAGTTACTTTTTTTAGTTACCCTTTTGTATCAGTATGCTTATAATATTTTTTTAGCTACTGCTGGTTAGCCATTAGATCCCTTTTTATACTCCGTTATATATGACCTGCTTTGGATGCATGCTTGGTTATTTACAGTAGTTGTTACAGTTGATTTCTGGCATGTTGTTCTTTTTACTTTCCTATGCAGTTGTTTTCTATATTTCTGCTGCTGTTTATTGATATTGGATATGCTTCCGCTCTGCAGGTATTGTTTGAGTCTGTTGAGTCATTTATTTCTACTGTGTATTTTAGTATTATACTCAAACCAGTACCATTTTATTCCTTCGAGATGGTATAGCCTCCCCACTATACTTATTCAGACCCCCGCTGCTAGTCGGAAGCCTTTGGCATTTAGGGGAGGTGTGATTAAGGTAGTGACACCCGACCCGTTCGGCATTGTTTGGTTGGAGGGCCTGGTCATTGACGTTACAATTTTAATTGATTTTAATGTTATACAATGTGCATAATATTTTTTTCATTGAGTCAATACAACTCATCTAGTTGTATTGTGAGACTTCTCATTATTAGAAAACTCATTATAGATTTTAATTGATACTCGTTGAAGTTGAAACACAGTAGTAAAGACCACCTATGTCTCATATACATGAAAATAAGGGGATTATTTTGTGGTAGAGTGAGTTAGGTTTTGAAAAACAACAATGTATATAGAAGTATTCAGTCCAATATTTTCTCCCCTTGCCTACCATCATTTGATGTATATTAGAAAGATTTTGTTATTTCCCTTTATATGTCTCTTTGCCACTAAATAATAGTGGTAAGAGTGGTGGGATTGGATATTATATTATGGATATAGACACTTCATCTTAGAATATAGTAAATTGGTGTTTTTATTCATCAATATTTTGTACCAATCACAAAACGGGGTGATGATATTGGTCTTCAAAAATTTAATGATTTCATTTTTTATGACTTTCATGAGGGATATATCAATATCCCACTTACAAAAGAAGAATATGTTGGTAAGTTTGAACCTAAAATGCTTGGTTTTAACTAGTTATAGGCCCCATAAAATCACTACTATAGATGTAAAATGACCAATAGTATTTGGAGGTCTATAGAAATTCTTTGGGTTAATGTCTGATGTTGGTATGTATCTGAAAACCATGTCACTTTTGTTTAAACATCATATAGACTTGAATCATTGAAATCTAAAATTATCGATGATTCTTGACCTGATGTAAGATCTTATATGTGTACTATTAAAAATTCTATATGTCAAAATGGAATTCTTACATAATCATGAGGGTCTCTCTTACTTCAATTCATATGCAGATAACTCTATAAATTCCTAACATATAGAATAATTTCCATGAATTTGAGTCATCATAAAGGATGGAGTTTAATAGACTTCATCTGTCCTACAACTTCCTGGATCAATTTTGTAGAGAATTACTATTTATTGGTAGTTTTTTATTGTGTTATCCATCCATATAAACTTTTAGTTGATATGGGTATAGGCTCACCTAGATTAAGGTTGGTGTAAACTACATTGAGATCCACTAGGAAATTGTAGATGAATATAGAGACTACACTATGATGTGAATTTAAAGTGATAATTTCATCCTAGTTTGGATATTTCAAGGGGAATATATAAATTACATTGCATTCTATGAATTAAATATTTGAGATAGTATTGGATCTAATAATAATTACAACATTAACATTTTCATATAATGATTAAAGTATTCAACTGTTCTTTCATAATAGAATAGACTATTGATCTTCTTGACTTCAAGCTCTTAATCACCTATGATATTTAATTTAGTTTCAAGTATTTGTAGGTCCAAATACAAACTAGAAATTAGATCTTGGTTTCACACCTCATTGATGGTGCATCCTTATAAAAATATGAAGGAGTAAGGAATGATATGTTTTGAATGATATAAAGAAAATATCGAGGAAAACATACTTGAGATTCAAATTTTTCATCCTTATTTCAATTGGGATTCTCAATGTATATTTGAAGTACATTTCCCAATCTTGGGACGAAATATGGATAGAAAATAATACTTCTTTGGTGAGATATGTTTTCAATGGTGATTTTCATGGGAGAGGATGCACTATAAGGAAATCATTTAATGGATTCCATTTTATCACATTATGGGATATGAACTAGATATAAAACGTTTATAGGATTATCACGGACATCGTTTTAATCCCAATATATATTTGGCTGCATAATATATGTTTTAGAGGATTAATATGAGAAAAAAATGAGTCTTTTGATACTTCTGATAATTTCAGAGAATCAAAACTATAAAGATAATTGCAATTCTGTTTTTCTCTATATAAAAGATTAATATATCAATACACATCATAGTTTTGTTTATTTAATATAGGTTTTTATCCTTGTTTAGATCATTATTATAAGCAATTATTTAACCAATTGATCACTCAACGGTCACCACATAGAGGACGAGTTTCATGCCTTCTAAAATTGGCATCAATACTAGTGGGTTTAGAAGATATTTTTTTGATTATACCATATGATTTTTGGAAATCATTATCCAACTTTTAGGTGATTAGTTTTTTCATAAACTAATATAAGTAAAATATTTACAATATAGATATTAAATGATGAATCTAATAAAGGATAAATGCTATTAGAGTCCCATCATATTATTAAGGTCTCATGAAGGAGAAATATTATAGATTTCATTTTCCTTGTTAGGATCAATATCAATAATGTTATAACATACCATGAAGCTAATATATGAAAATAATTTTACATTGAAATAACATTTTAGGGTGTCTATATTCAAGATATGTTGTAAAAAAAATCAATATTATTTCAAGATCAATGAGATGGTAATATCATTATTGAGGTTTTTTATCAAATCATTAATTTAGTACTCTGTAGTCTTCCACTAAAGGTATTTTAGGATTTGTTTATTGGAAATTAATATGTGGACCCAATGTTCTACAGTAGAAATGGATTTAATTTAAAGAAGTATATATCTTTGTGTTCTAATAAGGTGCTTAACTACTCATCCTCGAAGTCCATATGGATCTGGTTATAACCTAAATACCCATACATAAAGGATTGTTCTGGGAAATCATTAATTACATCAAACAATAGTTTTGTGATTATGGATAAGAAATAATAATTCGAACAATGTTGTTTGAGATACATGAAATCAAAGAAGGAACAAATTTACTATTATATGTCTTTATAAGAACATTATTGGATATCTATTTTAGGTATTCAACATACTGGATGATGTTTTGTTTTGTGGGATTATGAAAATTGACATTGACCATGGATGTATGGGTTAGATGAATTATACATTATTCTTATTTTATGCCTGGGGTTCACCTAATAAACCCAAATGATGAGTATACATATGAGGATGCAACATTTGAATTTATATATAGTTAATTATTATTACACCTTGATGTTATCTAATAAAGGATTCACATGTATCTTGTTCCTTTGGTTTGATGCAAGAACAGATCCACATATGCTATGAAACTTCTTTTGTACATCGATACACCTACAAAGTTCATTGATGGTGATTGATACATCTTCTGTGAGTTCTAGTGGAATCTCTAAGATATTTCCCTTCTTCTTCTAATTCATTACTATTATTAGAAGTAGATCATGGGATAACATCATGAAATATGGGAGATTATGTGGTAGAATTTTTATCTCAATATGGATGACATCCTTATTTGGAATAATAGCCATTATCTAATGAATCTAATACCATGAGTATATGTATAATTTTCTTAAACCCAATAATTTCCTTATTCATCAAGGGTTTATATCATTTTTATCAAATATTCCCAGATACATTGACTAAAAATAAAGATCAGTAAGACTATTATGATGATAATTATTTTTGAGGTCTAGGTTGATTCTAATATATTTGGCAGAGGTTTTTTCGTTCTATATAAAAGTTTATTCCATGGGTATATTCTCTTGACCATTATACAAATGTTAAATTACTATATTTTTTTATTACTATTCAATGGAAGCCATATGACTCGATGACCTCACAGGTCATGAGATTCTTCCTTAATTCAGTTAATAGGAAATATATTTTCATTATTGAGTTCTATACATTGATTGATTGGGAAAGATTATTGTACTTTAGGGTGTCTATCTGTGTCGGGTTTTCTACCATAAAATTATTAAAATCCATTTTCTAGAACCTTCCATCAGTATATTGTGACTCATAGGACTCAATGGGGGGAATTATCACTATGTAGTGCCCTGACTTGATAGATTTGTTAAGGCACTAATGGTATGATGACAGAATTTTATCATGTATATGGTTCCAAAGATTCCTAAAAATCCATTGATGGTGGTATCCTAGATACCCACAATTATTTCAGAGTTGGAAATTATATCTATGAACTATGTTATGAGCCTTATCCTTTTAAGAGGTTTCTGCTCACTCTTATCATACACATGGATGGTCATGTAGGAAGGGTACACGTAAGGTTCATTATATCCTAAGCACATATGGGTTCATATTGGGATGAGATTGATCTTGGAACCATTATTAATGAAATATCTATATACATAACCATTATCTTGATTTATAGGTATGTATGATGGTCTGATATTTGCATGTATGGAAACATTGTGGTCTTGTTTTTTGAAGTAAATTACTATAAATAACTTGATGGATCTACCATTTTAATGATACACCTCTACTACAAAAACATTATCTTTAAACACTTTAGTTTTTAACATTTATTGATTTAGGTCAACCCTATGTTTTTTGGAGAGGTGAAGGGAATTTAGGATAGTGAACTTGTCCAGATTAATAATAATATTCTTCAATATATCATATTTCTAGTTCTATGGTATTTTCCTCCTATGCTAAGGATGGTCCATTACTTTAGGTATAGTGTCTTATGATGACTGTGTTAGTAGATTATTTCCATTAACAATATATAGGTACATTCTTTTAATTATATGGTTATCCTGAGTTGGACTTCATATATTTCAACAATAACCAGACAACAACATTTCTTCTTCTCAGCCATTAGGTGTGACTCGGTTTAAATGATTTATGGATGATTCAAGTTCATGTCAATATTCTTATTGAACTCATTGGAATTCATTCCTCTGACTTTCTACTGAATATATTCCCTTTATTAAAACTACTCTAAAATGTTGGCATTTATTTTAACCTCATCTTTCAAGACCTTGTTAGCCAATGTAACCTCATTGTTATCCATAGGTAGGGATCTTGGATACATATGAATCATCCTTATCAGTGAGGGGGTCTACCACGTAAGGTACAATGACAAACCAAATTTATGACTCTTCATTTAATGACAGACCAATTTTATTGGTTTTTTCCCACTGTCTAATTTGGTGGGAGGGCCTTCATCCACCCAGTGATAGAGGTTAAAATATTTAAAGGTTTAAGAGAATATTTGTTGTGCATAATGGATCTTCCTCCCATTTTGTGTTTTTTTCTAATGATTGCACCAAATTTTGAAGGAAATCAAGGATGAGGATAACACTTATGGATCCATATAGATAATTGAGGTGACAAATATATTATTTAATTAATCCGCTAAAATTAAGTATTCCTATATGGCCAATTTCTAGGTCATCTATATAAATAATTTATATAAATTCTCATTTGGAATTTCCTTCCATTCCCCATATACTTTTAGTACTGCAATGGATACAAATTCCACCTATACATGTGGATTTACTAACTATATTTTCCTAGAATTAACCACTTTTTGTAGAATATTATTAAAAACAAAGTAGCCTTTGATACCATGCCTTATCAAATAATTAAAATGGACATAATCTGTGGTGTTATTCAATTTTACCTCAATAGGTTTCTTAATTTATAATAGTTTTATCAATTTTCTGTCCATGTTAGTGAGGAAATACCCCAAACCTACTCACTTTGTAAATAATAGTATTTACTCCTGTGATCTTCAAACATCAAGTAATTAGACTTTTTCATTGCCTCATAAAGTTGTTAATTATATTTATACATCCATTTAGGTGGAGGAGTAGTGTAATTTTATAAGGGCTTAGTTGTTGTGTATATTATTGATTGTTGGGTGAGAAAGATAGTAATGGTCTCTAATATACAAGAAATGCTCACTTGAGTTGTCAATGTTGGTGGATATTTGGCCTTAGAGATTTGGATTTCACCTTATAACCACTTTAAAACTTCTATAAATTCATAGAAACACCCTTGGTATTTCAAAGATTTTTGATATGTTTGTATATCATTATAGAGAATCATTATGAAAATCTCCAATGTCTGATCCTGTAAAAGTGGCACTGTGTGTAGTACTCAAGGAGTCCCAATTGACCTTCATGATTGTATATGTCTGAGCTATCTCCAGGCATGAGCCTAACAACCACAACTCTAGTAAATAAAATATAGAGTCTACTTTATTACATTGGAATATATACAGGGGATCTCACCATGTAGGTTTGATCAATTTTTCAGTCTTGGTAATCTAGATACATGTATGATTTAAATATTAAATTGGGACTATAAAATATAAACATAAAAAAGTAAAGCTTATGAATCCTTGAAACACAACCAAATAATTTGAATTCATTATATATGTACAAGAAAAAAAATAATTGAGAGATCAAATGATCAGTAATGGTTATGTAAAATGGAATATATCATGAATAAATAATTCATAGTCAAGGTCGTAAGGTAAATAACTAAAAACTCATTTCATTTAATCAATAACATGGTTAATAAATGCATCAATGGATAATATCAATGTAGTAATCAAATTGGTAAAAATAACCATGTTATAAATGATGGAAATGAATTTTTTTGGATGTCATGTTCTTAAAATCATGATGTCACTACCATCAATACCATGTGACAATATGTTATAAAACATTGGGTACTTTCCCATTTAATTTGTCCAACTAATTTTTCTCATTATATCGATCAATGTGTCATGGGGCTATATAATTCCAGGACCCACTGATCACTACATTTCTTATGAATTCATCATATATTGAATCTTTGATTTAATTAATGAGAAATCTGCATGATCAACAAATATCTATATTGACTGACTAATATAGATTAATTTCTAATTCCATAGTCAATGAATTAATTTTCAAAGTAACACACCATATGTAGAAATGGTATATGGTTTATGTATTAAAAATATCAATGATACAGAGAATATATATTTAAAAATAATTATTTCCAATGAATAATGATAAAAATACATAAAAGGGGAAGTATATAAACCATATAAAATAAATTAAGATCATATTGTTAAAATATTCCAAAATGAATGGAAATTAATATGGAGAACACATACCTCTTGTTTCCCTTTTGTTAAAAATGAATTAATTACGTATATAATAAATTTATATTTTTTATAATTTCATAAATGAAACGTATACTTATCTATAATTTCATACATTATCCATTTATAACATTTTATTAGTTTGCTGTAAAAAATATTTTATTATTACAATTATCTCAAGTGTTAATTGTATTGGCTTTCATGTATGTCTTGATTTGGTGGATATGGTCCTTATAATTTAATTATGATTCCATCATATACATAATATTATTACAGGTAAAAATATAATATATATTCAATATATAGATTTATTTAGTGTCATCTATTAAATATATAGATAGAAAAATCAATAACACTATTTATATTGAGGGTAGATAATAGGTATGCATACACATTTTCTCTTTTAGATGAGTGGGATGAAAGAGAGGTAAAATAATTAATATTTTAAAAATAATTATTTTATCACATATATTCATAAAATCTATCAATATTTCTTTCCATGTAATGAATAAATGAAAAAAGGGGGACATCGCTTTGTATAGGTGTTAGTCCACACATACGCATGAGAGAATTTATCTTTTTCCAAGGGATTGGAAGGTATGATAGTATATATGAAATTATAATTTTTGAATCATATTTATGTCATAAATATATTATATTTTAATTATTTCCATCTTAATAACCATCCATGTTAAATGGTGATTAAAAGTGAATTACACCGATATGTGGAAATGGTAAGTCATGCATATGAATCATATAAGTTTTCACATTCCATAGGGTATAAAAGAGATGGAATATAGTGTTCCCACAATCATAAATACTCATTATATTTATTAGACTATAGATTTTATTTTTTTATCATTAAAACACCCTAAAATAAAGTAGAAAAATTAAATAAACATGAAAGATTCGAAAACATGATTAACTCTTCATCAGTATACAAACTTTAGATACCCTTGTTTGGGGCCTAGGAAAAGTTTTTTTATTGAAAAACATTTAAAACATAGATAATTCTGTTAAGAAGATAATTTGGTATGATGTTTTTGAGATAGATGGATCACAGTGGTGTGAAATATTGATAGAATGGGTATATGTTTATAAGTGAGGGGAGGGGAATTTTAAAAAACACTTAATGTATTTGATAAATATAAATTATTTTTCACAACTAAATGGATTCAAATAGATATTATTCCATTAAAATATGAGAATCATTATAAATTCTCTCATCAAATAAAACTTAGAAAATTTTATATTTTGTTATCACCTTTGTCTTATAGTTATAATCCCCCATCAACCCTTTTGACAATATTGTAATATTATTATTATTGAATCATTAAGGGATAATATTGTTACTATAAAATTCAAAAAACCCCATAAATGGACCATGGATGATGTTTAAAACCATATAATGTTAATATTTTATTATTATAATTTTTTATTAATTTTTAATTATTTAATAAAATATCATTTAATATAAAATGTTATTAATGTCATTTTAGACAATATTCATTTAATTTGACATTAAAGGCATCACAAAAATGGATGAATTTGAATGTAATATTTTAATACATTCATAGATATCATATATATCTATAAAATTCACGATAAAAACTAATTAAATCAAATTATATTCTTTTTAATATGTTGAAATTCTTTTATTATATTTATCTACTAAATAAAAAAAATTATTGGTGTTGTCCAATCATTAACCGAATTTTTTTTATTAACATAAAATTAAAAATAAATTAACATAACAAAAGATAATAATAATTATTTAATATTAATATTTATAACCAATGATGTCCTCTTTTTATCCATATATAAAAATTTAATATATAATAAAATAAAGAGAATGAAATTTTTAACTTTTCATTATATAAAATAATATAAAGGGTCACAGTCATGATAAAATGTGAGAAAAGGTAAATATTCCATTTTATTATTATTATGGATGATATATAATCATTAAATAGATTTAATTCAAGCATTAGAGTCATTCATAAGTCTTTTTTATTTTATTTGAAACCTTAAATATTATTTTGAAATATGATTTAGATGCTCAATTATAAGAGGGTGGTGAATTGAATACTTTAAAATTTCCTTTGGAACCTTTAAAGTTGATACAACACAATTGTTTTTCACATGAAAAAAAACTGAGTTTAATAAAGATAAACAAAGTAAATTCATAAGACCTCATAGTTCTACCAACTTACTAGGTTCGGGAAATATGGTTCTTGAAATGAAACTTAAGAAAAGTTTACAATGAAAAACATTCTACCATAAAGCATATAGAATCTTATTAATCAGATTATACAAGTACAAGAATGTATATGATAGTTTAACATTCATTATTAATCATAATGTATGGGAAAATAAACATGAAACAACACAAGTAACACGTATGAAATCTTTTAAACAAAATAGCAGGGTATCCAACAACCTTGGATAAAGGTCCCTTGATTTATACATTTCAGAAAATCGGCCTTACCCTCACCTAGGTAAGGCATCGACATGAATATCGGAGTCTGTCTTTCTGTCCCTTCGATCCCTATAACATCATGTTAGTTGTCAACACTTTCTTCATTATCAAGGAAGTCCTCGAAATTTATTATAGTCAGCACCTCTGTCTTCCTACCCCCAAAATTCCTCAATTGTACACAGCAACAATAAGAGTCGCATGAAGCAATATGGACCAGATTTTCAGTACGCACAAAGCATGAGAGTCTCTATCACTAAAAATCACTTCACCAGCATGTAATAAACAGATTTATGGATCATTTCTCTTGAGCTCATTCAAATGATCTCCTATTTAGAGGAATTTCTCCAACGATCATCTCCCTCCTCAAATAGTCATATTTTTCATTGAATCTGAGAGGGACATGTACACATGTCACTAAAACAACTGTTAATTAGAAAAAGAATTTACAACATCATTTCAAAACTAAATCATGGGTAATCAATATAATATTGCTTAAAAAAATCCATTGATTGGAGTCTGTGGAAAAAAAATTGGACTCAAAATAGATAAACATTCTAGGTCTATATTACATGGATATTTGGATTCTGTTTTTCAAGGAATTTGGAATCATAATTCTATAGGCGTCATGGTCTAAATTACAATGATTTCTAAATTTGGATTCTAAAAAATCTGGTGTATAAATTCTATGAATTCAGAGTCTGAATTCTATGGAATTCAGAGTCTGAATTTTAGAGGAATTTGGAGTCTGATTTCAGAGGAATTTGGAGTCTGAATTCAGTGGAATTTGGAGTGTGAATTTAGGGAATTCAGAATCTGAATTTTAGAGAATTCAAAATCCGAATTTCAGAGAATTCAGAGTTTAAATTTAGATTATTCGAAGTATAAATTCTAGGAATTTAGAATTCAAAATTCAGAGTAATTCAGATTCTTAAATTCAGAGAATTTGGAATTTGAATTTAGAGGAATTCAGAGTTAGAAATCAGAGAAGTTTTAAGTCTGAATTCAAAGGAATTCAGAATCTAAATTCAAAACCTCAAAGTAGAATACTCTATATCTAAGTATTTATAGGATTACAAGGCTTTTGGATGTGAAACATAATACTACAATTATAATAAAATGAGTTTTATCTATATAAACCATAAGATTAACAATGAAGAAAAAGGTAAATAGAATATTTCCTTGGGGAAGGGAAATTCCTTATTGAGATAAATCTTAGAGGAAATAACAATTTCTTTGAGATAGAGTGTTTGTTATTTTCAAAACATAAAGGAATGGAAAAGTCATAATGAAACCTTATTAACTCCATAATCTCCCCCTTTTTGGAAAACCAAAAACATCCTTACGAAAAGCAATACAAGGACATAAAAATTTTTAGGGACTTGTAAAAAAACATATCTTCCTTTTACTAATGGAACATATTGAATATGACTAACTCACACTTTGGATTTGGAAAAACTAAGGATTGTATTCTTGATTTCTATAATGATATTTTAAAATATCTTTCATACAAAAATCTTCTTTGATAACAAATTCCCTTAGATGAACTCCCCCTTACTTAGGAAAATATCTTCTTTATATAGTATTATTTTTATCATTCCTTTCTCCCCCTTTGTGATTTTCAAAAAGGAATAAAGAGAAATGAAAATTTGGTAACTGAAAAATTATTACTAATTAACCAAATATATGGAGAACAACGAAAGTTGAATTATGTTTGGAAACAATTTTACAAAAAAGAAAATACAACAAATGATCGAAATGGAATGAAGTTATCCATTTTTCTCATTCGACATTAGCTTCTTCACGATGATTTTTAGCTTCTTGATCTCATTGTTATCTTCTAACATACGCTTGAGCAGCTGATCCTGATATTCATTCTTTATCTCTAAGGCTTTAATTTTTTCTTCCTTATCCTTACGAATTTCTAATTTAGCTTTCAACACATCTTCATTATTAACAATTTTCTATTCAATCACAATTCTGTGATCCCTTTCCCTCTTCCCAATCATGGCCTCAAAATTAAGCTTTCCATTGCGATCCTTATCTTCTTGCTTCCGAGTAGCCTAATCTAGGATTAACTTTTCCTCAAAACTATTTGTAAGATCCTTAATTTTCCCATCTTCAGTGTCAAAATCATCCTTGAAATTTTCATGAAATTCATCAATGATTCTCATTTCTTCGATTCGATTACATGACCAGCTTGTAATCTTCTTACAAGATCATTTAAGAGCCTCATAACCAATGAGGAAGGTTTAGAAATTCTCCTCTAGTCCGGGAAATTTTTTCATAACCATGGTAATAGAATCTAATTTATGATTTATCTTATATTAAAGCATCTGGAATCTTGAGTCTACGATTGGGAATAAGGGATTAGTACCAACCATCTTTCTTAATGACTGAAGAACAAAATCATGTCTAAAGGAAAATGATTCTGAATCCAAGTGTTTGGTAGATGAGTATTATTTTTCAATGTCTTCATCTTTCCTATTTGATGAAGCAACAACATCATTGTTCTTCACCATAGATTTACTGGGTGTATCTATTATGACCTGAATTCCCTTATCATCTCTCAAAACGATATCTTATGATTGGGGATATTTTTGTTCACTATCTAATAGCTAATCTATTTTATCTTCATCTACTTTTTCTTTCTTGGCTCCTGCCTCAACATCCTCTGGAAAGATAAAATCAGGAGTGTTATATTACCCTTCAAAAAATTTACTTACTTTTTCATCACCCTTCTCATTATTACCTCGAGTAGCAAGTTTTAAAGACTCAGCATTAGATGTTCTATTTGATAATTTCCCAGAAAGACATTCCTTCTCATGATAATCCTATACATGCCTAATGGAGTCCTCAATATCACCACAACCTTCTTCTTCTCATTATTCTTCCACTTCTTCCTCTTCAACTATTTCTTCTTTATGATGTGATTCAGGAATCACTGCTTTATTTCCTAGAGTAACAGGTTGTGGTTCTAATAAAAAATATTCTGGTACAATTTGTTTAGATTCATTCTCAGAATCTTTGAGAAGTGATTGAACTATCTCAGCCTCAGATATATTCTTCTATTCATTCATCTTTTTATGCTTCTTCTCAACCTCTTCATCAGCATTTATTCATACATATTTTGGCTCACTAGGTTCCAAGACAATCTTAGGCTGCCCACCCTTATTTGTTTTCTTATCATCTCTCCACTTAGTCACTACATCATCATGATGGGTGTTTTGCTTCTATGATTTCGGTGGTGATGACTGACATTCCTTAACGATATGGTTTTTTCTTTTATGTTTCAGTTACATAGCCATTCTCTTCCTTCTTCCATTCATAGATTTTTTTCCCACTTACTAATTATTTGAAAAAGATTCTACTTTTTCTTTAGATAGATCATAAAATTCTCTAGACTCATTAGAGAAGTCAGCCTTCATTCTCCTTAGGTAATCATCACTCAAGAATATTACCTTGTAATTTCATGGCCTGGAACTACATATAATTCCAAAATATTCTAAACAATGAACTATAATATTTGAGAGAGTATCCAGATACATAATGATTTGAGATTTCATATTTTCATTCTTGATATTCTCAATTGTTACCAATATATACTTAAACAAATTTAAAATCATACTATTCACCATGAAATCCAATATATAGATACCACTCTTCTTCAGAGTATCCATATACCCTTTACATGGATTTAAAATGCCTTGAACCCATAATTTAAGAATCATTATGTTTCTAGATAGATAAATAATCATCTGAGTCATCACTCTTCTCAATCCAAGACACTTAATTTCCTTTTCCTAGTCAAAATATCCTGATATATCAGGTAATTTGTGAGTACATAATTATGCTTCTCCTTCTTAAGGAATTTTAATCGGACATGAATCTGAGTTGTAAGAAAGAGATTAGGTCTTTTTATAACACTTAAAAGAAAACTTTTCTCTGCCTTCTTCCTTGAAGAAACATGATGTCTCATAGAACTCAATCAACATGTCTGGATAGATCGGATCATGTGCCTTCGGTTTTGAAATTCAAATTCTCTCCCATCCATTCAACATAATATTCATAGAAAGAATATATTCATATTTTTCAAGGAATTTCTGATCAACTAACCTTTCTCGGTATATCTTCCATTAAGATATTTCCATAATAGTCGATATATCTTTCCAAGGAGAAGCTTAAAGAGAAATTTGGAACTAAGGTAACTTTGGAGATTCAGAATGACCTTAAATTCAGAGGCAGAGCTTCAGCATGTGAAAGTGTGAAAAATCAGTGTGGAACAACCATTAGAGGGGCTTCATATAAAAAATTGGGGTGACAGTTCAACTTCTTTGGTTGATCCAATATTTGAAATAATTCAGATTAAATATGATGGTTGAGATGATAACCAAAGATGGATTTTGATTGGTTTTAATATTTTGTGGGTT
The DNA here is from genome assembly GCA_963277665.1 of Viscum album. Classification (NCBI taxonomy): domain Eukaryota; kingdom Viridiplantae; phylum Streptophyta; class Magnoliopsida; order Santalales; family Viscaceae; genus Viscum; species Viscum album. Next base: position 349,651,676 of record OY728135.1, read on the forward strand.
TTTAAGATTAACATTCATATTTATGGAAAAGTGAACCCGAAATTTTTTAATAGAATGAATATTCCAACAATTAAAATTTATTATGAAAACATAGGAAATGAAATACACCTTTTTAATTGCTGAGTGAAAATTATTCATAATGAGGAAAATTATTCTTGATGGACTGTAGATTCCTTAAAATGACTATGAATTTAATTTAGATTTCGAAAAAAAATTAATGTGATTTTTTTTGAATAACATGTTAATGTACTCACCCTATGAAAATGGGTTTATTACTATAAGGATATATGTTTTAACAAAAGTATAATATGGATGATTACCTTACGGTTATCTTTCATAACTTCTGTTTAGTGTATTCAAATCTATCTGATGGTAATGATTTTGTGAAAATATCCGCAAGTTTATCTTTCATTCTGATAAATTAAATAATGATATCTCTTTTGTGTGTGTGATCCCTAAGAAAGTGATGCCTAATGTCTATGTGTTTTTCACAAGAGTGATGATCAGGGTTTTTACTTAAGGCAATGACAATAGTATTATCACACATTATTTATGTTTTGTTAAAACTGATATCATTATCTGTGAATGTGTGTTGCATCTACAAAACATGAGCACAACAACTTCCAACTGCTACATATTTATCTTCAGTAGTGTAAGGTTCTACTGAGTTTTGTTTTTTTAATGACCAAGAAACAAATTAATCTCCTAAGAAATGACATTTTTCAGATGTACTATTGTAATCCATTCTTCATCCACTAATTTCATCTTCTGAAAAACTTTTTAAAACAAAATCATTTCTAGATGATTAAAAGAGTCTTAAATCCACGGTCCCATTTAAGTAGGCAAAACCCTTTTCAATTATTTTAAATGATATTACTTAGGAATGGATTGATATCTTGAACATAAGAATACTAAAAACATTCGGTTTGGACGACTATCTACCAAGTAAAGTAGACTACCTATCATACATCTAAAATATGTTTTATTTACTGGTTTCCTAGGTTCATCAAGATCAAGTGAATTTGAGCTACCAATGGGTGTAATTATTCTCTTAGTATTTTCATATCCATACTTTTTAATAATATATTCAATATACTTTTGTTTTGATATATAAATTCCTTCTGGTTTTTGAGAAATTTGAAAACTGGGGAAAAATGTTAACTCACCCATCATACTAATTTGAAACTCTTATTTCATTAAATCTATAAAGGAATTAGTTAAATATTGCTGATTTTATCCATATATAATGCCATAAATATAAATTTTATTAATAAAAACATTTTTCGTATATTTAATTATAAAAAGGATTGGATCCGCATTTCCCTTAACATAATTGTTTTGAAGCAAAAATATTTTTAGTATATCATACCAAGCTCTAGAGGCTTGTATAAGTCCATATAATGCTTTAGTAAGTTTGATAACATGTTTAGGATGTTTTTTATCATTAATACCAGGAGGTTGTTCAACCAGAACTTCCACTTGTACATTACCATTAGGGAAATAACATTTAACATCCATTTAAAAAAGTTTGAAGTTAAAGAATGCTATAAAGGAAAGTATGATATGAATAGATTCAGGCCTAGCTACTGGATCATAGGTTTCTTAATAATCTATTCCTTCTTGTTTATTATTGTCTTTATCAACCAATATAACATTATTTATTACTATTATTCCATTTTCATCAAAAATATTTCTAAAAACCCATTTTACTCTAATTATAGAGACATCCTTTGGTCTTTCAACTATGGTCTAGAAGTTATTCTTTTCGAATTCATTTAGCTCATCTTGCATGGATTTTATCCTATCATTGTCACCCAAAGCATCATCAGTTATTTTTTGTTTTAATTGGGAAAGGAATGCAAGATATTATACTTCATTTCATAAGAAACTTCTAGTCCATACAGGTTGATTTACATCAGCAATGATACTCTCATAAGGATGATTCTTAAGAAACAACTGATTTGGGTTTTGTAAAACATGTTCATCAACATATGGTAGGAAATCATCTGGGGTAAATTATTCAAAAATATTTTCTTGAAAATTTTTTATCATAAAGATATACTATCAAAGGTTGATAATCAGTTTCTGAAAAAAACATCTGAAGATATAGGTTGAGGTTATTTAAAAACAAAAGTATCATTTTAATCAAATTTAACATGTACTATTTCTTCTACAGTACAATTATTTTTTATTAAAAACTCTTTAAACCAAAGAAGTTGTGGAGTAGCCTAAGAAAGTTCCTTCATCAAATTTGGGTGTGAATTTATGTAAATTATCTTTAGTATTTAGAATGAATACTTTGCAACCAAATACTTTAAAGTATGAAAGTATAGGTTTTCTACCATTCCACAATTTGTATGAGGTTTTATTAAAAAAATTCTAATCAAAATTTGATTTATAGTATAAAAATAACTACTTTTAGCTTCAGCCAAATAATGTTAGGCTATTGAATATTCACACCACATGGTTCTGGTAAACTCTTGAAGAACTCGATTTCTTCTTTCAAAAATACCATTCTGTTGAGGAGTTCTTGGTGCTGATAAATTATGAGTAATTCATTTTCTACTAAAAAGTGTTCAAAATTCATAATTTTGAAATTGTCCTCCATGATCATAATGAATAGTTATCAAAGGAATATTTTTCACATTTCTAACTTCGGCTCTAAAAATTTCTAAATAATAAAAAGATTTAGATTTCTTTTCGAGAAAGTAGACATATTTAAATCTAGTATAATCATCAACAAAGTTAAATACATTATATTTTCCTCCAATGCTTCCAGTTTGTGTTGGACCAAAAAGATCCATATTCACCAACTGTGGTGCATTAGTAGTTAAGACTTTACCTACTGATTAATAAAATGATTTATACTTTTGTCCATATTGAAAATTATCACAAAAAATTTATAAATCAAATATATTCTCTCATAGATCCTTAACTAGTCTTTTCATAGAGAGTTTAGGTTCCGAAGGTCATCTATGTTTAGTGTGTATAAATTCTCTTGCCTATGGATATAAATAATAAAATCTTACTTGGAATTGTGTACTAAACATTTTTCACTCCTAAAATTCACAAGGTATCCTTCATCACATAACTTTCATAAGATATTAAGGTTGTGCTTATGACCCTTAACATATAAAACATTTGAAAACAATGTTTTCTGAAAAATAATAATGTTACTTATACCAAAAATTTCTCCAAGACCATTATATCCGAAAGTTTAATTTTATTTATCTCATATTGATAATCTTTTAAAATAATTTTCTGTTATCATCCATGTGTCAGGAACATCCACTATCCATGTACCATGTATTGATGTTGGTGTTATCTTTACATTCCTAAAAATAAGAGTGTTAGACATTTAAAACCCAAACATTCTTGGATCTGGAAGCTTTAGAAATTAATATTTTAGGAATCTATATTTTCATAGAAAAATAGTCTTTATTAAATCCTTAATACTAAGTATTCTTTAAGGAAAAAAAAATTTCCTGATGCCCACCACAATGAAACTTAGTACAGAATATAGCACTTTGAGAAAAAAAAATTATTACTAAAAACTAGTTTTGAATGAGTATAAAGAAATCCAAAATTATTCCTTAGATGTCGAATTTTGGAATACATATTGTCAAAGTTTTCCTTACCTATGTTATTTTTTGAGAAACACTTCCTCAAGAAAAATATTTCTGACATTAGATTAATAACTATGTTTTTAACCTCAATAACATTAGTTTTAGCACAATAGTTAGTCTCCAAAATATTTTTCTTATAAATTAGTTTTTTTAGATCCATAGAAAGTTTATCCTTCTCAGAATTAACTTAATCAAGAAATATTGAAATACATTCAAAATAATAAATTTTCTTAAAAATATACTTAGAAATATCTTATAGCTCTTTATTAAGAATATAATTTCTATAAATTTCATTGTCATGTTTTTTCTTGACATTATAATTTTCATTCTCAAGAAGCTTATCAAACCTAGACAGTTCTTCATAAGTGGGTAAAGTATTATCTTCATCAGAAAAAGATTCTTCATCCTAATATTTATTATATTTATTATTACTATAATTAGCATTCATGGATATATTGGATATTTATTTATCATTGTGGACCTTGGATATTAGATAATGATTTTCAGCGGGTATCTTGGCAATTAAACCATGATTCATCTGACTAAAAGATTCATTCTCTGAGGATTCATCAGAAGATTCTCCACCACTAGCACTCTAGGTGTCATTAGATTTTAAAACATTAATAGCATTAGTTTTGAATTAATTCTTTCTATTCTTCTCAGAATTATTTTCCTTTCTATCCTTTCACTTAATCATAGGAAAATCTCACCTAATATACCCTAGTCTTTTGCATTCGTAAGAAGTGACTTCAGATTATTTCTTGTCATTTCTTTCTATCAAATTATATCTATACTAAAATTATTTAATTCCAACTATCTTGATTATACTTTGAGCAATATTATCCAGTTCCTTCTTAGAATTTTCACTTTCACTTGATTCATATAACATAGTGACTTTCTTCTACATGGATCTTATAACCATTTCAAGAGTCATTGCTTCAGTAGTAGTAAAGACTACACTTATATTACAATTCTTATTTTTTTTCAAATCAGCATATCTATTAATTCTTGTATCATGTTGAAGAATAGTTCCAAAAAGCTCATCAAGAGTAATTGGAGATACTTTTGTTTTTCATCAATAGATGTTCTCGTCGATTCCTACTCATTAGGAAAGATGCCTTTAATCATGCCCAAAAGTGACTCATAATCTAAACCTTTATCACCCATGGATTGTAAACTATTAACAATAGTCATAGACCTTTATTGTACCTTGCACACTATTTCAACATAAGGAAATAGAAATCAATGATAGTCTACTATAAGCATAGATTTTCCAATTTCTATAACCTTTGATGTACCAAAATAAGTAACCTCCAATTTCTTCCAAATACAAATTGCAACTTCACAAGAAGAAATTTGACTATATATTTTTTATCATATAACACAATAATGTATTTCATACCATGTAGTTTAGTTGATATTATAACCTTTTTTGAATAGTAAATGTTATGACTTTATTGTTAGAAAACTTGTAATATATAGTAACTATGAAAAAGTTATCCACTCCAGTGTTAATAACAAATGTCATCAAACAATCTCTCCAATATTCATAATAATTCCAATCAAATATAGGTTGTATAATAGGATTATGATACTCATTCGAACTAACATTAATTCATGTCATCTATTAAAAAATATCTTTCCATAGAAACTTTTTTGAGAAAAGACAAATATCATTAATGACGAATATCAGCAGACGCACATATGCAAAGCCACGAAGGGAAATTGTCCAGTCAGAGCTGGTTGTCCTCAAAGGGGCCTGATACTGCCAGCTGGTGGGCCACATTCTTTCCTTCCCTTTTTCTAAGGTAGAAGGTTCAGAATGAAAATCGTTGGCAGAGCGAGAGAATTCTCCTCATGACAAGGCCAAATGACTGGAGTCTGCCATTGTTATGGTTAATAGCATCGATCACGGTGAGGCAGTCAGACTCGATGTTGATATCATCCCATCTACATTCCAATTCCAGCATCAAACCTGCAAAGATGATATTATCCTCAACAACAGCTGGTTCTCAGAAGGAATGGTGTGATTCATACTTTTCAGCGATAATTTTCCCAAGATGGTTTCAGGACAGGAGACCAAGGGAGACAAGTCCATCCTTGGGTAGAGACGCATCCACGTTGAACTTAATAATCCCTTCCAATGGGGGTTACAAAGATGGGGACATTAGGGGGGAACATCTTTCATTTGATGTCCATTGTGGTGTTTCCATCCCTCAATCCATGAAGTGGCCCATTTAGTCCATAATTATGGAGGTTTATGCATGTGATGGAAAAAAGCATCGTTACGTCGGACCCAGATGATCCAGGCCAGAGTGCAGAGTGAACCTTCATTAGTCAATGAGAGAGAGGATCACCAGCGCATCATGAGAGTGGGGAGATCAGAAGCCATGGCCAGTGATACATCTGGAGCCGGGCCCCATTTATTCCAAATTTCCTTAGCTCCTACGTAGTGAATTATGGCGTGTAGAGGGGTCTCTGGGATATTTGGGAAAAAAGGGAAGTTAATGGCACTGAACATATGTCGGTAAACGAGGATTATAATGGTTGGAAGGGTTCCCATGCATACCTTCCACCAAAAGTGGCGTATTTTTTGGGGGATGTTGAGTTTCCAAAGTGATTTCCATGGTCCCTCATTCCGGCCAACTGGGTGGTTTCCAAGACCAAGTCTGTATCCAGATCTCACTGTGTATTCTCCCAACATGTCATTCCTTGAGAAGAGATGGTTGGGCCTAGCTTCTGGAACACAGGGGATGCATAGGATAATTCTTTTTTCTCTTTCTTTAAACCATTCATGAACCTTATCCAAATATCAACCCGTCCCTTGGTCGGAAAGGATACATCTGACAGTGGCGTCTTCAAAACCTGGTTGGGTGTGTGATGTAGCTCGTATACCTTCCATATTGATCATCCAGGGATTGGTCTAGATGTTATAGACGGTCTATCCCCTATCTTCCAACCCAGTCCTTTTTCTAGGAGCTTTTGGGGCCCCCAAATGCTTCTCCAAAGGAAGCTAGGATGAGGTCCAAGAGAGGAAAAATGGAAGTCTGAATGGGGATAGTACTTAGCTCGTAGTACCCAAGCACAGAGAGATGATGGACAGTTAATAAGGTGACATCCTTGCTTGGCCAAAGGTGCATCATTAAAGAGAAGAAGATTCTGGAATCTCATCCCTCCCTCCTACTTGGGTATGCAATGTTTCTCCCAGGCCATCCAGTGGGGTCTATTCCTTCCATCATTTTCCCCCACCAGAAGATGGTTGTCCATGTATGGATCTGGTTGACGATGGATGCCGGGAGATTAAATACGGAAAAGAAATAGCTGGGGATAGACTGGATGATAGATTTAATGAGGGTATCTTTGCCTACTTTTGAGATTCTTTTTTGGGTCCAGCCTTGAATTTTCTTCTCAATCCTGTCCACCAGAGATGTGAATATTTCTTTTTTGGACCGACCAATCACCATGGGTAGCCCGAGATACTTATGGTGTTTTTCAACAATATGTATGACCACTGCTACGCAGAGATCATCTCTCTTGGTACGAGGCACCCCTACACTGAAAAAGATTTCTAATTTTATGTGATTGATTGACTGGCCAGATGCCCTCTCGTACTGGTGGATCGCTCGGCTGATCACCCATCATTCATTAATAGTTTCTCTAGAGAAGAGGAGGTAGTCGTCGGCAAAAAAGAGATGCGACATTGGTGGACTTACGCAGGAGAACATTTCCCCTTGAAAAGATTTAATGGATTCAGCCCTGGAAATAAGGTTAGAAAACACACATCCACCATGATTAAGAGAAAAGGGGAGAGGAGATCTCCCTAAAGAAGGCCTCGGGATGGAATGAATCCTCAAGTGAGCTCCCCATTGACCCAGATTCTGAAGGATATGGAAGAGATTCATTGCATGACCATATTTGTCCACTTAGTGCAGAAACCCACTTTCAGCATCACGACTTTGTGGAAGTGTCATTCCACTTTATCGTAGGCCTTGATCATATCCAGTTTCCTGGCCATGGTTCCTCTTTTTGTAGTGGATCATGTTTTCATAGAGTGGAACACTTCAAGGGCCACAATTGTGTTATCAGTGATCAACCTCTTTCCCACAAAGGCGCTCTGGTTTTCTGAGATAATATCAGAAAACCACGATCGCAACCGATTTACAAGGATTTTTGAGAAGATCTTGTAAGAGACATTATAGAGGCTGATAGGCCTAAATTCAGGGACTGTCATGGGTTTCATAATTTTGGGAATGAGGACAAGGACAGTTTCATTGATGGAGGCAATGCATGTTCTCCCTGCCTAGATATTCCTTATCGTTTTGTAGATGTCGAGACCAATGATTTTCAAATACTGCTTAAAAATAGGGTGTGGAACCAATCTAGTCCCAAGGCCTTAGTTGGTTAAATATGTTTTAGAGCCAGGCGTATCTCTTCATCTATCACATATTTGGTAAGCTACTGATTGATCTCATCGGTGATCACTGGTCTGATACATTCTTCCACTTCAGCCAAAATAACAGGATTTCCTGTATTGAAGAGGTTCTAGAAGTAACATGTCAAAGATTCATCAATTTCATCAGTGTCCAAGACATTGTTCTCATCTGGTTGTGTGATGCAATTGATAAAAATTTTCTGCCGCCTAGCTGATGCTTTCTGGTGAAAATACCGAGTATTTGTGTCCCCTTTTGAAATGTGGGTATCCTGCACCCTCATATCCTAGAAGCATTCCTTCATGCACAGGGTCGCATCTATCTCACTTTTAGTAGAACTAATCATGGCAAGAATGCAATTAGATGGCGGTTGCTTGAGCAGGTTGTGTAGTTTCTTTTCAAGGGAACCACAGTGCCCCTCGGGATGACAGAATTTCTTATTGCTCCAAGATCTCGTATCGGATGTGACCTGTTAGAGATTGAGGCCAATATCTTCGTGAGTATTGTTCCATCATGATCAGACAACACCTTCGCATTCTCGGTCCTTTGACCAGAAGATTCCAAATCTGAAGGGTCTACTGGGTTGTTTTTTGCGTTCACCTTGAGAGAAGTCGATGAAAATTGGGTAGTGGTATGAACAGTTGAGCGTCATGTGGCCGATGCGGAACATAATGAAGATATTTATCCAATCTATTGAGCCCAAAAAATTTTCAAGCCACCCATCGATTCATGTTCCATCCGTATTACCTCAGAACCATGTGAAGGGGTTAACTGCGTATCCCAAATCGACCAGGTCCACCCTAGTGACCGCGTCCTTAAAATTTTACATCGACGCAGAGTGTCGGACATTTCCGCCTCTTTTTTACCTATGGAACATAATTTTATTGAAGTCCCCTCTGAAGAGAATAGGGATTCAAAGCTCATGGCGAAGCTTACATAGAAGTTCCCATGATTTACCCTTGTCATTATAAGCTGACCACCCATAGAATCCCACAAAGGTCCTTGGTGTGGTGTGGTCCACATGAATAGTCATAGTCACGTGGTGTGAGGAGAAGGACAATATCTTGACGTCGAGGTGATACTTCCATAAGAGACAGTGTTCCCCGGAGTGACCTTGTATGGAGACCAGGAGGCATCTTTGGATGCTGTATTTTAGAGCAATACTAGTGGTGTCCTTGTTTTCTAGTATGGTTTCGGACATGAAAACCATATCGGGAGGACTTTAGGTGCAATTTCACTAGAGAATGTGAACCGTTCGTGGGTTTCCAATCCCACGACAGCTCCATCATAATACAATAATTGATCTAGGGGTGGTTGGGTCTCACTCGCCTCCGCCTTTGAGTTCTCGGAACATGTTATTTCACCCGTCGTTTTCCCTCTCTTTGGAGAGTTACCCATCAGTTGGCATGTTTCAATTCATCTTTTCAGGTCCCCAGGTTTAGGGTCCTCCAGTTTACCATCACTTACTTCACATTGGACACTTTTCTAGGTCTGATTGGTGATCGGTCCTTGTGGTGAAGTTCCTATATTTCCATATTTATCCTGTGTTAGGATGTCTACCATGTTCACTTCACCATCATGTAATTTCTAGATTGATGGATCAGTTCTCTTGAGCTCTTTCAAATGAGCTCATATTTATAGGAATTTCTCCATCATTTGGATCCCTACAACAATCATCAAATTATTCCTTAAAAGTAAGAAATCATTTCAAAAATAAAACAAGGGTAAGAAAAATATGGTTCCTTAACCAAATCCATTTTTGGAGTCTATGGAAAAATAGTTTGGAGTCAATAAAAATAATCATTTTGAGTATATATTACATGGATATTGGGATTATTTTTTTCAAAGAATTCAGAATCAGAATTCTATAGACTTCAGAGTCTGAATTCTAATGAATTCAAAATTTGGATTCTAAGGAATCTAGAGTCAGAATTCTGATAATTCGGAGTCTGAATTCTATAGAATTCAAAGTATGAATTATAAAGAATTTGGAGTCTAAATTTAATTGGAATTTTTAGTGTGAATTAAGAGGGATTTAGAGTCTAAATTCAATGAATTTGGAATCCGAATTTCAGAAAATTCGGTATCTGAATTTCAGAGAATTCATAGTCTAAATTTAGAGAATTCGGAGTCTGAATTCCGAGAATTCTAAATTCTGAATTTAGAGGAATTCAGAGTCTGAATTCAAAGAATTAAGAATCTGATTTTAGTGGAATTTAGAGTCTGAATTGAGAGGAATTCGTAATTTGAATTAAAAACTTGAAAACATAATACTCTATATCTATGTATTTATGGGATTCCATGGTTTTTAGATGTGAAAACGAATTTTACACTTAGTAATAAAATGAGTAAGATTTAGAAAAACCATATCATGAACAGTGAAAACAAAGATAAATAGATAATTTACATGGGGAAGGAAAATTTCTTTGTTAAGATAAATTTTCGAGGAAATAACATTTTCCTTGAGATAGAGTGTTTGTTATTTTAAAAACATAAAGGAATGGAAAAGTCAGAAGGAAAGCTTATTTACTCAACATTAATTACCCAATTTACCATTTATCTTGGAAAAACAATTATGAGATTTGATATTCCTAATTTCCAAAAATAAAAAAGATCTATTGAAAATATTTTGACCCGATGATTCCAAATTTGGAATCTAGTTTTCATGATTACATTTCTATAATTTTCCAAAATTAATTTTAATATAAATGCAAATGATGAAATGGAAAATCACTTTTTAAACAAAGTGTCTTCAATCCCAATAATGTACGTTTACCATAATCAGATATAATGATGACTAAATAGAATATAATTAGATTATATGTAATGATAATGTAATTATATTACTTTGAGATATTATTCCAACAATAATGATACCTTTAAATGAAAATAAAATGATAGTTTTAAAAAATCGTTTTTTTCACTGTTCACTGAAAATATAATCTTTTCAGAAAAATATGAATAATTCACCCTCACATAATTTTAATATGATGATTTCAAAAAATGATGTTTATTAATAAAATAGGTTCTATAATAATTTTAAAAAATAAATATATTATTTTCTTATAGAAAGTAGTAAAAATCCTTTTTGATGAAATTATACTTTTGAAGAATAAAAAGTCTTTACTAAAAATTGAGTGTTTATTTTCAAAGAATTTATCGATATATTTAAATTTAATATGACCTATATATATATACATGTATATATGCACATATATATATAACATAAACAAATTAAACTTATTTATACCAAAAAAATCAATTGATAGGTTGTAACACACTAAGATTGCATGGTATGCTTTTTAAAATTTAATTTCATCGATAACTTACAAGATTAAATATTATTAAATATTATTATATAAAAATTATAGTTATCTTTTAGTTGTTTTTATTGGTATTAGTTATTAAGATTATATAAATTATGAAATTATATATTTCACATGTTTATAAAATTAATTAATTATTTAACATTTAGTTGGAGATTAAACCCAATTGAACATCAAGGATCTATTTTTGTAAAATCTATTTTTATTGAAATAATAAAATTTTATATTAATAATTTAAATTATACAATATTATTGAAATTTATTAATGAAATTTATTTTGAATCAAAAATTTTTACATTCAACCAATATATTTTTAGACACATAAGATAAAAATATATACAATTTTACACATTAAAGGCTCTATTTTTCTAAATTCAGTTTTACTACCCTTTAATGGTGAACATTTTTTAAATATAAAATTTTTCAACTTTTAAGAATTATAATTGAAAAAATAGACATTATTAGGGAAATTGTTATATAAAAATTTAATTTGGTTATATTTTTCATATTTTTCCAATAAGTTTCTTTTTTAATGAATATTAGTGTGACTTATGGAATAATAATGTTACCATTAGGAATAGTAATTTGGACATTAGAAGAATAAATTAAATAATAAAATTATAAAATAAATTAGGTATGTTATAAATAAAAATATGATATATTAATATCATGGAATATGTAAATAAATTTTTAAAAATGATAAATTATGTGTTGGTATTTTCATGGAACATAAATGTTTATTTAAAATTTGATTATCAATATAATTATTTAAAATAATATTAAAATCATTTTTCAACAAATAAGTGATTATTAAATTTAAATAATAATTTAATAATATTAATAATGTTATATTAATAAAATAGAGTTCATTTTCCAATTATAAATGTTGAAAAATTGTATGGGTGTTTTTTTGTATTTTTCTAAAATAGTTCAATTTTGTGAACAGTGAAATTCAGTAATTTAAAGTATTTAAGAAATATTGAATTATTGAGTTATAGATCATGTGGGCCTACTGTAAGACCATAATATCAAACTATTATCAATTATTTTAATATATTTAGGTATATATATCAAACCATTAATTTTTTGACATATAATAACAATCTAATGAATAAAATAATGAGAAAACACCCCCTCACATCCTCTATAAATACCACCCCTCGCCACCTCTTCTCCTAACACCTCTTAATCCTTGAAGATTGTCCATTTCAATCCTTATACACTTAAAAAGTTTCTTTCTGACATCCAAAATCCTTTTTTATCACCAAAAAACCAATACCAACCCCCTTAATGAGGTTCTAAATGAGAATAATTCTAGAGGTAAAACCATTAATCTTTCCCTTTATTTTTCATTAATTTTTTATTTTATTTTATTATACTTCCCTCACAAACTCTATAAAAAAGAATGATAAATTCAGTATCTTATATAAAATATAATTTTATTACTAAAATAGAAAATCCACCATCAATTCTTTTCTCCTCTTCCCCTTTTCATTTTAATGTTGAAAACATTGTCCATGAAGTGCTGATTTACCACCTTCATGGATGACTTGTTTTTGTTTTTCTATTTTGACCTAAAGTATGTTCATAAAACCATTTTCATGGTTAAACCATATTATAATATATGTATTTAATTTTATCTAATGTTCTATAACTGGTATATATACATAATATTAATTAATGATACAAAACTAGTCTGTGGCGATCGAAAAACCACAAAAATTATCCAAACGATTTCCACTAACATCTTATCTAATAATTCATAAGTACCCCAAATAAATAAATGACTTATAGTACCATTTATATTCAGTAATATCATTAATAAAATATAATTTTAATTCTAGTTAACTATTTTTATTTTACATTATCTTCTATACGCATATAAAAGTAAACGAATGAAATGAACACATTCAATTGAGGAAATAGAATCTCATAACTCAAAAAAATCCATAAATGAACCTAATGAAATTATAGTTAATAAAATAAATGTTTAATATGTTATTAATTAAATTATTAATGATATAATTTCATTATACATGATATTATATATAGATTTATAATGTTTTCATACATATGGTAAGGGTTTTCTCATGTCATTGTTATTCCTCAGAGTTATGCCCAATTTGCTACTATTTCTTATGTGTTTTATGTGTAAAATACCCATTAAGGTATCATATCATTAATCTATTTATCTTCATGGAATTAAATGTCTTATTTCATGATCATTAATTTTATGGTGTATATGGTACAACTTTTTTAAATGTGGTAAGGGTTTCTTCTCGAACCTCTATTTTTCATTTAGCTTATGTTATCTCTCTCTTTAACCCAATGTAATTCTTCATTATTTTTATATACATATTCTAAATTATGTCTATAAGTTCCAAACTCATATATCCAAATAGTTTTAACTTTATTTTATGGGATAATTCTCATTTTAAAAGGTTCTCTTCTCAATTCATCCTGATAATAAAGCCTGATTTAAGGGAACTTCCATGTTTCTTACCCATTTTTAAATACCATATATAATATTTTTTAAGACACCATAATTTTTATAAAATCATTGATTATTGATGAAGATATAATTTTTCTCATTCTAGGTTTCATCATAATATTTATGACAAATAAAAATTATTTTTTCAAAAGAACTCACTTTGCAAAGTGAAAATAGTATTTCTCTCTTAATTTCTCCGTGATTTCATGAGAGCATTTTCAAAAATTTCAACACATCTAATTAATATTATAATTTATTTAAATATAACACTTACTATTAACATCTACCATATTTTATTAAATTTTTTATGATCAGTTTGATTCTGGATGTGCTATTTGGATACCATTCAACAAACTACTTAGAGTGGTTAGTGATTTTGTTTACAGATTGGGGAAAGATATTTAATTTTCTTACGTATCTGTGTTTTATGTTTTCCCCAATTAATATAAGTAATTAATTATAATTATTAATTTGTGCTAGGGGACCTCTATAGCCTCTCGATGCGTCAGTAGGTATAATGAGATAAAGTAGATATGGACTTTGATGAGGCCTTGCCCATTTATTTTCAAATATAGATTTGGCTGATGCCTTAACCATTTATTTTCATGTGTCTTGTCTGAAGCCTTGATGGTATGTTTTAGATGTTTTTAATAGTGAATTCACTCATTATGGTAATATTAATTTATAATTACTATGATTATTTCAATATTACAATATCCATGGGAATGTTTATTTATCATTAAATTATTTATGGATCTATTTAATTCGTTTTTAGTTCTTCCATATAATTCTCAAGATTATGATTTAACGGCATATGTTTTTAGTTATTCACCATGCCTTATTTTTTATGATAGATTATACTATATTTTCTAACTCTAGATGATCCTCTGATATCACATCATTCTAATGATATAAGTTTCCCCAGGATGCAAATATGTATATTATGAATGACTTACAGGGACAATATTTTATTTATTGTATGTACCTAATGGAGTTTCTATATTGTTTTTCATTTCATATTTTTTAGTAAAACTTATTTTCATATCTTTATTTCCTAATATACTAAAATATATTTTCCTTTGGGTTGAGATATCATGTTCATAATACCAATGTAATAATGTAATTCACTGTCTCTGGGCTACTGGGGTTGGGGTTTTTATACCTGGTATCAGAGCATGTTTACTAGAATCCTTAGAAAATATATTTATAAAAAAATGATTATGGAACATGAACCTAATATAATATTTTAATAAATTAATTTAATAACATCCTAGAATTTTTAAAAGGTAAAGATAGTGTGGGTATTCTTAGTAATACATTGCTTTCTGGGTTCTATAAGTATATGTGGTTTTGGAACATATTTACTTAGGGGTAACAACTCTGACAATGTGTATTGGGAATGACACATCATAACCTAGTACACAACAATGGGCCTTATAGCGCACATATTTTGACACTCCTAGAGGATATGATTTTTATAATTCACATTTTCTTTACAAACCATTATGAAGGATTCAAATGTAAATATGCCCCCAATGAAGCCATGTTTATGATTATGAAATTATCTATGAAAAAAATTCAATTTAAGTTAAGTGTTTTTTTAGTATGAAATTATGAATTATAATTCATAACCTAATTTAGTGTATGACTTTTTTTATAAATAGTATCTCATATAAGTAATATAAACCTCACAAATAAACAAGATCTATAGTATAATAATGATCTTATATTTTATAGTATTATGAAAATATTTTAAAGGGAACAAATATCCAAAAAAATTATCATCATATAAGGATACAATATCATGTGCTAATGAGACCAATAAATAATCCTCTAAATATTATGGATTTATTGGGAACCAAGAGAACATGTGTACATCTGTGGAAATTTTGGATAAAGAAAATAAGAGAAAGAATCATTTCCCCACATGTGATAATTGTGAAAAAAATACCATAGTACTTGATTAAAGGAAAGGGGGCTTTCTACAAGTGTGGAGAGAAAGGCCACTTTGCTTGTGATTACAAGGATATGAAAAAAAATTATGGTGTATAATTCGTCAACTGATATATGAAGGTGGTTAGAAATAATTTGGTATATGTTATGCTTTATTTATTAGATGTTTGGATTTAAGGCATATATTCAACAACCTGAGATTTTATCCATGGAAGTATGAATGATTTCATAAATATTTAAAGGATATTAAAGTATTCAGGTATTTATTATTTGAAAATAAGAGCAAAATTATTTAGTTAAATCTTATGTTAAGTTGATTTTAAAATTTTAGTTTCCTTACTTTTAAATTTTTGGTCTACGAATTTGGTGAGAAATATTTTCAATGAGTCTTATGGTTAACTAATTATGGAATGGAATAAGGATATAATTAAATAATATTAAATTTTGATTTATCATATTCAATAAAATATTCTAACATTTTTTGTTTCAATAAACATTTAATGGCTGAAATAATGACTTATAGATCGTTTGATCAAAATGAATCTCGCATAAAATTCATCTTGAATATCCGTATTTTTCTTTAAGAAATGAAGAGTAGTTAGATTGAATAAAAACAAAATTAGGATATTATGAAATTGAAAGGAATCAGGTAATTTTATTTTCTCATTTTATTTTATGGATTCTAAAAGAAACCATCAACTCTAGGAAATAGATTTTATAACAAAAATTTCATTCATTTACTTTTCTACCTGAGAAATCAATGGTCTTTTATCTGATCAATAATTTATCTTTTTTTTTATTTTATAATTTCTAACGACCATGTTTTTGGTCACTCTCCATCATAAAAATATTGTTATATTTCAATTTCATGTGCATATTTTCCCAGTTTTTCTCATATTTCGGAATCATAGTTTGGTTGTGACTGTCACATTTCTCTTTACCTATTTTAAAGAGGGTGTTTTATAAACACTTTTTATGATGGGGGGTTTACATAAATGAATTTTCAATTATAATCCTTTAATGATTTATTTAAAATTTAAAATTTTGAGGTAGTAATTTATTTAAGGAGGGAATAAAGTAACACCCTAAGATTTTATGGTATGCCTTTTTTATTTAACATCATTGATAGATTACGAGCTTAAAAATGATTAAATGGTATTATATAATTATTATAATTATTTCCTAGATGTTTTAAATGTAGTAAATTAATTACATTAATTAAATTATAAATATATATATAACACATGTTTATAAAATTAATTCATTGGTTACCAATTATATATAAATTAAAACCAATTGATCACAAATGTTGTATTTTTATAAAACCTATTTGTATAGACACAATGATATATTTTATTAATAAATTAAATTAAACAGTATTAGTGATACATATTAATTAAATTTATATTAATTAAAATATTTTTTTCATTTCTCCAAAATTATTTTAGACACATAAGATTAGAATAAATACAATTTTACACATTAGGAAAGCTATATTTTTTTAAACGTAGTTTTACCACATTCTATTGGGATTTTTTTAAAATATAAATTTTAAAACTTCTATATATTAAATTTTAAAAAAGAAACATTATTTTTTAAATAATTATTTCATAATTTACTTAGGTTAGTTTTTTTATTTTTTGGATCGGTTTCATTTATAATGAATAGTAATGTGACCTTTGAAGTAGTAATATGATCGTTAGGAAAAATAATGCTTCCATAAGAACAATAAATTCCCAATAATATTATAAATAAAATTTAGGTATCTTATTAATGAAAATATGGTATATTTATATCATGTAATAATTTAATAAATGTTTTAAAATGATAAATTCAGTGTTGGTATTTTTGTACGACTTAAATATTTTTGTAAAAATTTATAATTAATATAATTATTTAAAAGAAAATTATTTTCATAAAATATATTCATAAATTAATTTTGGGTTTCTTATGGTTATAATATAAACTTATGAGACCTCAATGATTTTTTAAAGTTTCATAAAAGGAGTTAAATATTAAAAAATTTATTTTATGAGTAAATGAGGATTTTATTTAAAAATTAAATTTCTCATATGTAAAAAAATATTTTTCATAAAATGGAGTAAATTATTAAATTCTACTTGTCAATAAATTATTAGGATGAATATTTGGAAATTTTTTAAAATAGTGGAATTTTTTATGAATACTGAAATACAATAATTTATAATAATTAACAAATACACAGATTATTGATTCATAGATGGTGTATGGATGATGTAAGACCATAATATCAAAAAATACTTCATTATTTTAATATATTTAGTGTTATTTATAAATATGGTCATTATCTTGAGGCAAATTAATCATCTAATGAATAAAATAATGAGAAAACACTACTCATCCACTATAAATACCACCCCTCACAACCTTTTCTTTTCACACCTCTTAAGAATTGAATCATTCATAAATCCTACCGAATAATCTTCCCGAGTCTCTGCAAAATATCACTGAGTCTTTTTTCTCACCACAATTCCAATGTCAATCCCCTTAAGGAGGTTCTCAAGTAGAATAATTGAAGAGGTAAAACCCTTAATCATTCCCTTTCTTTTTCTTTTATTTTTTCTTTTATTTTATTATCCATCACTAACCTCTTCTATAGAAATCTTAATGATAACTCCATTATATTATTTATACTATAATTTTAACAATTCCATGAAAAAAACAATAAATTTTCTTCTCCACTTTCAATTTTTATTTTAATGAAGAACGCATCGTCTATGAGGTGTCCATTTACCGCCTTTGTGGAAAACTTATTTTTGTTTTTCAATTACTCCTTCAAAGATGGTAATACGACATTTTTTGTGGTCAAACCAGATTATTATATATTTTTTACATCTTATAAACTATTATCTAACTAGTATTTATACATAATATTAATTAATTAAAAAAACTTGTTTGTGATGAATGATAAAACACCAAAATAATATAACTGATTATCACTAACAGGTTATCTAATGATGGATCCTCATACCAAAAAATAAAATTAATTATATATCCATTTAATATTTTTTAATATAATTAATAATATATAATTTCTCCTCTATAAAACTATTTTCATTTTGCATTATCTTTTGTATGAGTTATTAAGTAAACCAATTGTGAAAACCAAGGAAACGAACACGTCTGAATGACAAAATTGAATATAATAACTCATCCAAAAGACCATAAATGAAATTAATAAGATTATATTATATTAAATAAATGATTAATTTGTTTCTAATTTAATTATTAACTAATCTAATGTCAGTATCTAGGATTTTAATAACAAGTTCATAACACTTTAAGACATAAAATAAGGGTTTTCACATCTCACTATTATTCTTATGAGATATTCCTTATTCACCACAATTTATTAAGTGTGGTATTTGTAAACTACCCATTGATTTATAATATCATGAATCAATATATAATAATCTTATTAATTTTCATATATCCTAAAAATTAATTTTATTGTTCATATGGTTTGATTGTTTGCAAATTAGTATGGGTTTTTCTGAACATTCATCTTCCATTCGGGTTACATTATCTCTCTCTTTACACCAATATAATTCTTCATTAATTTTATATAAATCTTATAAATTATGTGTATATGTTCCAAACTCATATATCTAGATCATTTTATCTTTATATTATAAGTGAATAATTTTCTTATATTGTTCCCTTCCCAATTCATCCTGATAATCAGGCCTGATTTAAGGGAACATCCCAGTTTCCTTCCAATTTTCGAGTACCATCCATAATATACATTAAAACACAATTATTTTTCTAAAATCAAAAAAGAATAACAAAAAACATTATATTTTCATTTTTTTATATAATCAATTATGAAAAATAAAAATTATATATCCAACAGTGCACTTCTTGGCCAAGTGAAAATGGTATTTCTCTCAATAATTCCACAATGATTTTCTCAGAGCATTTTCATATATATCAACACCTCTATTAAATCTTATGATTTATTGATATTTATATCTTATGATTATCATATAATATATTTTATTAAATTTTTCATTCCCATTTTGACTGTGGGTTTTCAATCTTGATACCTTCCACAATATTAGTCAGAGTGGTTAGTGATTAGGTTTACATATTGGGGAAAGAAATATCCCTTTTTTATGAAGATGTTTTCTATGATTCACACTATTTATATGTGGAATTCATTAGAATTATTTTTTTATATTAAGGGCCCTTTATAGACCCTCGATGAATAAGTAGTTCTCATGATACAAAACATATTTAGACTTGGATGAGGCCTTTCCCATTTTTTTCATATATGGATTTGGTCAACACCCTAACCATTTATTTTCATATAACTTTGCCAAGGCCTCAAAAATAAATCAATTGTTTGTTTTTTTGGAATAGTAATGTGGCCATTAGATCAATAAATTAACCTATAAAATAAAAAATAAAATTTATCTAACTTATAACTAAATATATGATATATTTATATCTTGGAAGTAGTAAATAAATGTTTTAAAATTGATAAATTAAGTGTTTTTTTTTGTGAAACATGAATTTTTATTTACAATTTTATAATTAATATAATAATTTTAAAAACAATTCAATAAAATAGATTCATAAATTATTATTTTATTTTATTATCATTATATAAAAAATTTATTAGACATTAATTAATTTTTCTATGTGTCATGAAAATAATTTTATTTTAAAAATCAGTATTTTTTGAGTAAATTGTTATTTTATTTAAAAATTAATTGTATCGTATATAGAAAATTATTTTCATAAAATTTATTTAATTTTTGAATTCTATATATCCAAAAATAATAAGGGTAAATTTTTGGGATTTTCTAAAATAATTGAATTCATAGTGAATATTGAAATATTGTAATTTATGGTATTTAACAAATATAAGAATTATTGAGTCATAAATGATGTATGGATGACGTAAGACCATAATTTTGAAATATCTATAATTATTTTAATATATTTTATGATAATTATCAATCTATTCATATTCTTGACTAGAAAAATAAACTAACAAATAATATATTCATAAAACACCCCTCTCCACCACTATAAAAACCACTACTCACCACCTCTTCTCCTAACACCTCTTATGTAATAAAGATTTTACAATTAGTGACTAATACTATTACCAAGTCTCTTAAAAATGTCTATTATCCTTATTTCTCTCCATAAGACTAATCTCAATCCCTTTGATGAGGTTTTCAAGGATAATAATTCATGTGGTAAACCCTTAATCCTTCCCCTTCTTTTTCATTAATTTTTTTATATTTTTGTCATTCCCCTACCTCCTTTATATAAACATGCATAAGAAATCTAGTATCTTATATATATATATATATACATTAATTTTATTATTTAAACGTAAATTACACCATAATTTCTCTTCTCCTCTCCTATTTTTTAATTTAAAAATGAAAACAATATCTATGAGGTGCTGATATTCCCCATTTCATAGGGGGCATGTTTCTGTTTTTCAATTCTACATTAAAGGACGGTCATAAAAGTATTTTTGTGGTTTAAAAATATAATAATTTTTTTATTAAATTTATATATAATGTTCTTGAAGTATTTTATATACATAATATTAATTAATGAAACAAAACCCGTTTTGATGATTGAAAAACTGCCAAAATAATGAAAATGATTATCACTAACGTCTTTATGATGATTAATAATTTCCCAAAATTACCAAATTAATTATATAAAGATTTAATATTTAGGAATATAATTACTGACATATAATTTCAATTCTATACATCTATTTTATTTTTACAAAATCGTCTTTATGCCAATAAAAGTAAACTGATAATGAAAACAAAGGGAAAAAACTCCTCTGAATGATGAAATTGAATATCATAACTCATAAAAAGGCCCAAAATGAACATAATAAAATTATATAAATTTTTTTAATAGAATTTGAATTTAGTTATTAATATATCTAACTTCATTATCCAGGATGTTATGTACAAGTTCATAACTCATTCAGACATAAGGTAATGGTTTTCTCATCGCACTCTTATTCTTGTGAGATATTCCTTATTAGCCACTGTTTCTTGTGTTTGGTGTTTATATACATAGAATTGATTTATTATATAATTAATATATTTATGTTCATGGTATTAAATTTTTTATACCCTGATCAATAATTTTATGGGGCATATGGTTTGACTGTTTGCAATGTGGTATGGGTTTCTTCCCAAACCTCTATTTTTCATTTAGGTTACACTATCTCCATGTTTACCCCATTGTAATTCTTCATTATTTGTATATAATTATTATAAATTCTTCTTATATGTTAAAAACGTATATATCCAAATAATTTCACCTTTCTTTTATTGAATAGTACATTTTATATAAGGTTGCATTTTTAATTTTCCCCAGTAAACTTGGTATATTTAAGATAACAACCCGGTTTCTTACCAACTTTCAAGTACTGTACATATTATATTTTAAGATACAATTATATTTCTAAAATCACAAAAAAATCATGGAAAAATATATTTCCAATTTATAGTTTTATAAATATATCTATAAAAAGAAAATGGTATTTCCAAATGAACTCTTCTTTGCAAATAAAAAAGGATATTTCTCTCAAAAAATCCTTGATGATTTTGTGAGAGCATTTTTTTCTATTTAAAAACATATATTAAATATTATTATTTTTTAAAAAGTGTCTCTTATTATTATCATCAGTCAAATTTTATTAAATCCTTTTAGATTAGTTAGAATTTGGTTGGGATATCTTGATATCATTGACCAAACTACTCAGAATGGTTAGTGATTATGTTTATAGATTAGGTAATGTCATTTAAATTTCATATATATATATACATATTTCTTATTTTTTACGCTGTTCAAATGATGAATTAATTTGACTTATTATGTGATGGTTGGGTCAAAATATACCACCATGATGCATCAATATGTCTCATGGGAAAAAATAGATAGGGACACAGTTGTGGCCTTGCCCATTTATTTTTAATATGTAGATTTGGCTATGTCCTTAAACATTTACTTTTAGATTTCTTGGTCAAGTAATCAATTTTATGTTTTTTATTACCATCATTATTCATTCCCTTATTATAATATTAGTAATTAATAATTGATGTAATTATTCGACATGTATAATATCCACAATTATGTCTCTTTATCATGTAATTATTTATGGAATCATTTAATAAATTTTCACTATAGTCATATTATGATAGAGATTATGATTTAACGACACATTTGTTTTAGTTATTCACCATTCCTTGTTGTTTATGATAGATTATTCTATATTTCATACCCTTACTGATCATCTTAGATCACCCATTTCTTATGATTTATATTCCCTAGGTTATGAAGATGTGTATTATAAATGACTTGTTGGGGTAATCTAGGATCATTTGGATATTCCAAATTGAATTATTTTATTGTTTTTCATTTCAATATTTTCTGAAAAATTTGTGTTTATTTCTAGTTTTCTAAATCTAATAAATTATTCAGTCCTTTGGGATTTTATCTCTCTTCCATAGAACCAATAAAATAATTTAACGCACCGTATCCGAGATACTGGGGTTGGGGTCTTTAAAAAGGTTTTAAAATCAATTTTTAATTAATAATAGTCTTTGGCTTTTTAGGCTCAGTGTGGCATGTAGTATATTCAATCAAACAAACTTTTCAAAAAAAATATAGATAATAAAATTTTCCCTAAAAAAATTCCTTGAATTTTTCTTTAATATTTCCTTATGAATATATTTTTTTGGTTCTTCTTCATAACATCAATATGTTCCCACATATCTTCCTCTATTTTAGGATTTATCTGAGGTATTGTTACCCATCGAGTCATCTGATTCAATAAAAATTGCTCTCTATTGTCAATAATCTTGATAGGCTCTTCATAGTATGACAGATGTGGTTACAGTTCTATTTCATTAATTGTGATCACACGAATTTGGCCTCATATATATTTCCATAATTAAGTGATATGCAACACATCATAAACTGTTTAGAGTCTCGGTGAAGTTTCCAATCGGTAAGTCACAACCCCAATTCATCCAATAATTCTTAAAGTTCCAATTTACTCATAGCTATTTTTTCCTTTTTTTAAGAACCTTATAATTTCATTCAATAGATTTATTTTAATTAAATCATTATCTCTATATTGAAATTCCAAATCATTACTTTGGACATTAACATGACTCATTTTCCTTACTTGAGATATTTTGACAATAGCATGAATAACATTTATGCTTTCCATTATCTCCTCAACAATATCTGGATCCACAATTTTAATTTCAATAACTTCTTCCCAAAAAGTTGGTGTATGACATCTTATTTCATATAATTATTCATATGGTTATATTTTAACACACTAATGGAACCTATTTTTATATGAAAACTCCACCAAAGGTAAATAATGATCCCAATATCTAACACATATTAATGGTTATCTTTCCTACAATCATGTGTCTTCCAAAAATAATATCTTATCCCAAAATAACTTTTATAGGGTGTTAATACCAATAAACATTTATTTATAAATCATCAAATACAAACAATTTTTGAACAATCTATAGATGTTTTACGACTCTTATATCAAGAATATAATTTATATAACACTTCTACAACATAATTCTCAAATTCCAGTTCATAAATACTTTAATCCTTATGATTCAATGATTTCCATTTAATAGTTCATTCCTTGGCCTTAGAGTTAGCCCACATATTAGGGAATTGACTCAAAAAATTACTTTATTCACCACACATAAGATGTTGAACTATAAATGGTTTTCGAAGACATAATGTATTCCCTTCCATCATATTATTCATTTTATCAAATCAATTCATTGATTTGTTCCCTTTTTCACACATCAAACATTTTCTCGTTCTTTAATACAATCTCAAAGTTGTCACATTCCATATTTATGACATGGAGGAAATTGAACATTCTTTCCACCATGGTCTCTACCACCCAAGATCTCAGAAAACTCTATCCATTTATTATTTTATATGCCTTAGAGTTGTTTAATGTGTATGTTGGGAATAAAATATCATGATAAATAATTTTGAAAAACCAAAATATCACCAAATATAGTAATTTTTCTATTTGGTTTCTCATAATCACTAAATTATCCATCACATTTGATGTTAATATTAATCATCCTAGTTCATTCCATTGACTAAAACCAAAAATCATAGTATGAGAAACAATATTCAAAGGGGGAAACCACATAATCTCTACCTTATCAAAAAAATAAGGATGTTTTCCTTTACTACAATTATCTTTAAACTTGGTTAAAGGGTTATTATACCTAATATATGGTTTTGTCAAAATCTAGTTACCAAGGTTTCTACTAAAAAATTTGTCATAAAAACTGCAATTACCCCAATTCTAGTAACCCAAATATGTTGTCTACATTATTACATTAGGATATATTCAAGTGTTCTCAATAACATAGTATCTATATGATGAATAGTCATGGTAAACAAGATACATACATGATTTTGTATTATATAAAACATAACATTAGTAAACATTTATCACCCTTCAAACACATATTAATATTTCATTATAGTGAGATGGGGAAAGGAAATAAAATAAGGTTGTACTGAAATGATCAATAAGGCTTACATATAGTGAAAGGTATCATGAATAAATAATATTTAGTCAATATTTAATGTTAAATAACTAAAAATACATTACATTTAATCAATAAAATGAGTATGAAATGCATCCATGTATAATATAAATGAAACCATCTCATGGATAATAATAAAAGAATTCACAATAAAGTAAATTCATACCATTAGCTGTCATGATCTCAAACAGAATGATATCGCTTCCTTCAAGGAATTTCACAAAGGTTATTTAAAACTCTTGGTTAAGAACCATTTAAATTATCCAATAGATTTTTCACATTACACCTGTCGATGAATTGAGGGCCTATATAATTATGGGACCCAACCTTCATTGCATCTCCAATATATTTCACATATATCGAATGCATGATTTAATTGAGGAAAAATATTCCTCATCAATATATATCTCTATTGACTAAATAATAATTATTAGTCTCTAATTCCCAAGTAAATAAATTAAATTTAAAATTAAAACACTATATATAGAAATAGAGTACAATTTAGGCAATAAGGATATTCATGATATAAAGAATATGTATATTTAATAAAAAAATTATTTAAATTTTATAATAATAATAAATATATAAAAGGTATTAGTATATAAACCATTTAAAATAAATTTGGATCATAATAATAAAATTTTCATCAATGAAAGGAAATTGTGAACAAATCCCCTTATATCACATTTCAATTTAGTTGAGTACTATTAAACATACTATATTATAAAAATTCATAAATTATTATGACACATTATAACGATATACTTATCTATAATATCATATATGGTCCATTTAGGACATTTTATCCCTCATTTTTTAACAATGTCGTATTTTTATTAATATTTCTTCTTCTAAATGCTTCGTTTTTCATATATGTTTTCATTTTGTGGTTCTGGTCCTTTAACATTTATTATGGTTCCATAATATCCATGATTTTTTAAATGTAATATATATAATATATTTTCTTTATATAGATCATTAGTGTCTTCCAAAAAATATATGAATAGAAAAATATATTACACAGTTCATAGAGATAGTGGGTCATACCTACGTATAAATGTTGTTTTCACTTTTTAATGTATGAAAAAAAATCTATTTAATAATTAATATTTACATAATAATTATTTTATCATATATATAATATATATTCATGAAATATGTTCATGTATCATCAATTTAAATAGTAAATGAAAAATGGATCGCGTCACTTCGTGGAGGTGGAAATCCACATGTATGCATGAGTGATGTTATTGTTTTTTAATGTATTAGATGGTAAGAAGGTAGTTGTGCTATTATAATTTCCCAAGCCTCTTTGTGAAATATATATCATATATATAAAAAATTTCAGTCTTAATAACCCTTCATGTGAAATGGTGATGAAAAATGAATGACATTTATATGTGGAGATAGTAATTTATACCTAAACATGATTGTTGTTTTCACATTACATATGATAAAAAGAGATAGAATTTGGTTTATAATAATCATAACAACATCTTGGTATATTGATGATATTGGGGTTGTTATTTTATAATGATTAAAATATAATGACTAAGTATTTTCATATATATATATATATATATATTAAATATTTATATATTAATATTCTAGATATTTCACATATACATTCTCGAGGTCCATACATGTTTAGAGTATTTGGGTGGCTGGATACACAATATTCATATTTCATGAAATATATTCAAAATATCCGCTAAATATCCCCCTAATTATTAAAAATCATAGACATTTCCTACATAAAACATTATTTACATCCTTAGGAAAATAAATATAATAAAGGGTCAGTTCAGATTCCCAGTAAGGGTAACATGGAATACATAAATCGATGATCATATAAAATCACATTCTAAGCATAATGGTCGGAGATTATGAATAAAAATTACAATTTTTATACCCAAAATATCATTAATAATAAACATTATCCAAAACGTATGACATTTTAATTTAAAAAATAAATGAACCATCAGAGTGATAAATCATTATAAATCAATCATGAAATATAAGTTCATTCATATAATCATAGAACCATCATATGTATACAAGTAATTTCATATTTCAAGGTTTAAAATTGATATCATAAAATCAAAAAGGTTTGGGAATCAACACGTGTTTCCCATTTTATAAATGATCTAGCATAATCACATTTTTCCCACAGTGGATCATACATGTTAGTCTATTCTGCATAGTAGATCAAGAAAATATTCTTACTTCCCTTTATAATCTCATAAGATATAAAACCATATCCAATGAATTTTAGGGATATATAGGTCTCACCAATTATATAATCCAAACATTATTGTCCCACAATAACATAAACAATCCATTATATAATATCCCATGTAAAAAAGAAAATGGGTTTCATAAAAACTTATTTCAATCATAAACCAAGGAAATGAAATCAATTTTGTAAACATTTTATCAATTCATCATATCATAACCCGTGGAGAAATAACAGGTTTCATAAACATATTAATATCATATTGATAAACATAAAAATAATCCCAAAAAATTAAAATCAATAATATGGATGGTTTCATTGGATTATATAACCAATAATTTATAATAAACACTAATGTTTGATGATTTTGAGGGATATAAATTGTATAAAATATCATTAAAAATTTTTTGAGGAAAAAATAAATTTATTTGAGATTAGTTTATTAAAATATAAAATTTTCAAAAATATACAGGAAAAACATTCTTCAAAAATCAAATTGAGAACATGTGTAGGTAACATAAAATATTTTATTTGTAAGGATGATAGGAAATTATGTTCATTTCAAACACATTAAAATGGTTATACCTTTGACAATTTTATAATAAAAGGAAAAAAGAAACATTTTTGGGATAAAAACAGAATGAGTAATTTTTATGAAAATTTCTACAAATTCAATAATTGGTGAAAATTAATTTAAATATTCATATTAAAACATTTTTGAAAATTTTATTTGAAAAAATATATTTGGTAGGAAAATTATTTTCGACCAAATAGAGAAATAAAGTCATATTTCTTTAAAAACACAATTTTTCACCAATAGTGGACATAAAGTGATGAACATGAAAGGAACACATTTAATTATCATAGATAAATATAGGAGAATAAAATTCCTGATTTTCTTAAATTATAGATCCTATTATTTCATCCACAAAATCTTAATCCTAAACAACCCAAATAATCAAATAGATTGCATTATAAATAATTTACCACTATGCTATCTTTTGAATCATACACCCAAAGAAAGAAATAACATTATGTGTATATTTATATATAATAATTTTCATGATTATGATTATAAAATATTTTCATGATAAGTTTATACACCATTCAAAAAAACAAGTGGTCTATAAGGTATTGTCTCACATATAAAAATGAGATGAAAGTCTCGTACCTTAAGCCTTGAATTAGTTCATACAAATTTGAAATTTCTATATAATAAATATAAGTATATTTTAAATATATTAAATAAACATAATCATATGTATCATACCATATATTATTTTCTTTTGACCTTTTATTAGCTGTTTATCAACAATTATTAGTTAAAATCATGTTTCGG
The DNA here is from genome assembly GCA_963277665.1 of Viscum album. Lineage (NCBI taxonomy): Eukaryota > Viridiplantae > Streptophyta > Magnoliopsida > Santalales > Viscaceae > Viscum > Viscum album. The sequence goes on from OY728135.1 coordinate 349,680,727, forward strand.
GTAATAACTACTTCGTTTTCCATGTATGTTTTTATAATTTCATTTTGGTATGTTTAGATTTTTCATGGTTCCATATTTATAAAGAATTTTAAAAAGTATATAAATGTCATATATATTTGTTTTATTTTTTGTATAAGTCCATTAAATTTATAGATGAAATATTAATTCCATATTTCATGGAGACAGTACATCATACGTACACATGAATGATGTTTCTAATTTAATGACGGATTAAAAAATGAAATATAATATTATATTTCCATTACATATTATAGTTTCATAAAACCTATCCTTATTACCTTTCATGTAAAGTGTATGTGATGAATCTATCACATCACTCTATGAGCCGATAATCCACCATACACACAAGCGACATTATCATATTCCCGTAGAATAGAAAGTAAGAAATATTTTGTGACATTATTACTAAATAAGTAAAAATATTTCATAAATATTATATATATATATATATATTAAATCCATCGTTACATCCAACTATGAGAGGTAGTTAGGGACACTTAACTACATTGGTTCACTAGGTACGTAGACTTCCACACACATGATTGGCAGTTTCATTTCCCACGTTATGGAAGATGATATAGATGTTAGTAATTACATTGAAATGATAAAATATTAGCATATGTGAGATTTTAATAATATTATATCATCATGTTTAAATAATATTTCAATTTTATAGAGAAATAAAAAAAATAAAACCCATATTTTAGGACAGTACAACTTCTTTAGATAACCCGATTAGGTTTACACATAAATACTTATTAAGAGGGTTTACTGATAAAATTATTGAATATAGGAAATGGGGGTATAATTAGGTAATATTTTCTCTTAGGTATTTCTAGTACCAATGGTTTTGGAATTGTGACCGAGATTGGATAGTGGTGCCCTTTTTTAAGTTGCAAAAATGACACACTTGGTTTTTTTGAAATAAAAAAGTGTGCCCACATTTTTCACTCTCTAAGACTCAGAAATGTCCAAATATAAAAACAAATATAATATATAAGGTTTATAAATTTCATTAAAAACGTAATTAAAAAATTTATGGGTTATTTTTAACCCTCATAATTTTATTTTAACCACCAATAAAATTATTCTTACCTTAACCACGATAATTAGATTTTCATTTTATTAGTATTGTTTTTAAAACATTAAGTTGAATCATTTACATAATATTAATTATTATCATTTAAATTATTTATTAAAATTTTTAAAATTCAATTCATATATGTGAAATATTTTAATTTAGAATTAAACTCGTAGATGTAATAAAAATGTTATCTTCTGAAGAGAATATTTTTTTAAGTATATAATTTTTTAAAATAAAAATTCAAAAATAATTATATTCCAATTACATAAATTAGATAAATTATAATATATTTGAGATAATATTTCTTTTAAACCATTTGATAACAAAATTTATCGTTATAAATTCATTAAAAAATGGAATTTATAAATAAACATCATTATTTGAACTATTCATCAAAAAATAATCTTTTTAGAAAATTCTCTAACATCATCCCAAGTAAATTTTTATTTGATGATTTTAAAAATAATTTTTCTTTTTTTTAAAATATAAGGGTAAAATTGGTGTTTAAAAAAGTATTTAAAATGGTTTTCAAGAAAATGCATTATTTCAAAGGAAAATATGGTTCTATATTAATTTTATGACTGGTACTATTCATTATACAAATTTCAAAATATATATATGGATATATAATCTATAAATTAATTGTTTATCATTCCTCATTATAGGTTATCTGAGTTTATTAAAATTAAAAAACACTATCCACATAAAAAATTCTCAAAAAACAAAAAATAAGATTATAGTATAAAAACATTTATAAAAAAATAATTGAAATAGATGATCTAAATGAAATTAATTTGATAATTATAAATAATATGGATAATATATAACATTAAAAATTAATAAAAATAAAATATGACTTTAAATTACATTATTTGATGAAATGAAATGACTGTATTTTCAAAAACAATATTTTCACTCACAACCTAATCATCTATAAAAATTATAAAAATTTGTCCATAAGTGATTTTTGATTTTATTTTTTCAATAATGGAATAATTTTCATAAAATTAAAATACTGATATTGATAGAAACTAAATATAATATTCTATAAAAAAATTTAAAAAATTTACTTTTGAATAAAACATACTATTGAGGAATAAAATAAATTTATCCAAAAAATTTTTATTATTTCATAAACATTTATAAATAAATATCTAATTATTAATATTAATTTATATATTTCATAATGTTGTTGACTAAATATTGTGGTTTCAGGTGATACAAGATATCAAAGAAATAAAATTTATATTAAATAAATTCAAAAAATACGGAGGTGTTAGATTCTACAGCCCATAAAAAATTGAATCCTCACAATATGAACATGGTCACGGTAATCAATGGTTATAAATTTGAAAAAACAAATTAGAAAGAAAATATTTTAAAAGGGTTGATAAAACTTCATCATAAAAATAAAGGTAAAGAGATATATAAAGGTTATCTAGAATCACACATAACTAGGTTTCCAAAAATGAAAAAATTAGTGGAAAGTATTGATATGGAAATAGAATCAAACTAATTTCCATACATCACTGATCATCATAAAGTGAATGATCAGGAGAAATTTAATGATTGAAAAATCAGAAATCGAAGAAGTAAATAAAAGACCAAAAATTCATTGGAAATGAAGATAATAAAAACAACTTTTTTTCTCAATTTCCTTTTTCCTAATATTGGTTGAATTTTACTCTCATGATAGAGAATAAAAGAAAATATAATTAGATGATTTGTTTCCCTTTCATAAGGACAAACTTGTCAGTTTTTTTTATTCAGTTGATTTCCATTTCATCTCTTACTCAATGAAATGAAGATTAATTTCTAATGCCAAAATTACTAATTGTTCGTTGTATTAAAAAAATAATGATAATTCATTCATTCTATAAAAATTTATTATCTAAAGAAAATTGGATATCATTGGTTATCCAAAATTTATATATATTCATGTCATGACTCTCCCTAGTGGGGATAGTTCCATGAATCCCCAAGCCTAACTATATTTTTCTTGGGGTTGGTGACTAGTGTCAAGAATTCATATCACTAACATGGGAGGCGTCATCATAAGTACATGTACACACAAATCTCAACTCCTTTAAAATTCTGAAATGAAAAAGAAAAACATGAAAAACCAATCATGCATACATCTAAGTCCCACAAATATAGTATGATAGGATGTAATGGAAATAAGAAAGGGATAAATAAAATCCCCACACAATGATTATAAAATAAGACCATGTTGAAAGTAAAACAAAGGAATGAAGTAAAAATGGTTTAGTGACACACATCAATCTGTCTAGTCTTACTAAGCATTTTCTGGTCTTGGTCTATCTAGGAATTTTTCAAGAGGATGATCATATACACAGGACATGACATGTATGGGATAATCCCATGTAGTATGTGTATAACAATACCCATTAGGACACCTTGAAACCAAAATACACGCAACCAAATAATATAGTCACATCTACACAAGTATATGTCTACAATAAATATAACATTAATATCTAGATACACACAAAAAGGATCATATTCTAAAAGTGAGTCACCACATTAATATCATCATATGATTTTAGCTGAAATATTCCACAAAGAACTCATATGGGAGAACACACACCTTTGTCTGATAAAACTGATAATATTCTTCTGAGAGGTAATGCTTGTTGGGTCTCACCATTTTATATACAATTCGGATGTCTAAAAGGATACTATACACAGATGAGGATCACACCCAAGTATATGGGGTATACCAATAACTCAATCTGGATTAAATTGATAAGTAGAGGATTGGTTGACCCATAGTTTTGGAAATGATGATACTACTGAATCCACCTAGGTCATGAATATGAATAGGGGATCTAACTAAGGGGCCCATGAATGGATTCTAAAAACTCTATTTAAGTAGTCCTATTGAAGGAATTACTATCCAATGAGTAAGATAAAATTCTATATAAACACTCAGGGAATGGATTTGGGGAACACATCCTAAAAAAAATATCCAAGTTTTAGAGTAAAACATCTATAATCAATGTTTTATAAATTACATGGAATCTAGAGGGGTTACACATCGTGTCCGATGACCCCGTGACCAACCCATGTAAACGGAACATGGCCATGTAAAAATAAATGGAATGGCAGCTACCCATGTACATGTACATGGATTATCCCATGTACCTGACCAGGTTGTGTCTTTGAGGGGAAGTGCATGGTGTTGTCTAACCCGTGTACTCTAACCATGTCCATGTACCCTATGAGATACACATCGATTCACCAGGTATATGTCACACTTCATGCGATAGAGTCTCACTCTGTGTGATCGATAACATTCACTAAAACTATATCCGCTTCTAGGGGGGCCATATGTAGTGTGGATTCCAGTTACACATTGTATATCACACAATATTCAAGAATTCCAAATCTAGAATCCACATTCATTCTCATTCTTATGGCCTTCTATCAAGTGGTTTTCTGGCTAGGAAACCATGAATTGAGCCTCTACAATCTACGTTATCATCCAACAACAATATTTCATCCTTTGATTCAATTTAAAATGAAGCTCATTAATTGTTTGTTTTTTCATTCCAAAGAACACAAAATTGTATATCAAATACCATCGAATCCATCATCACTTCCATCATTTCACCACAGTCGTGTCATTCCATTACAAAATCTAAAATATCAAATTTTTCCCCCATGAAACTGGTTCACATTGTTCAATTTTTTAGGAATAATTTACATTATGGGTGAAATGAATAACACCTACAATGAATGATGAAAATGGAAAAAAATGACAACAATAATAAAGAGTAACGAACCTCTCTTAATATTTATGTATATATTGATTCATTTCCCTTAGAATGACAAGATAAGAATCATTAATCACTAATAATATTCTCCTAATAAATTCCTACCAATAACCCCATCCCACAATACGCAAGATCTGAAAATCAATTAGTTCATATAATGATTTTATTTTGTCATAGAAATTAATAATAGGGAAAGAATAAAATAAAATAAAATATTTCCTCAATTCAAATTTATTTCAGATGAAGAATGATGTGGAATCATAGGCGTTGGAGAGATCTTTTGCTTCCTTTACACGTCGATCGCCGATCCAAGATCTCGCATACGTTCATCTTAGAGAGATCCTCCTAATATCTCTCCAACGGCTCTAGGATAATGCGTATAACATTATAAATTCATCATAGAACATTACTTAAAGACTCCCCAATTACTATTTCTATGAAAGATAAATAAAGTAATTTTCTTAATTATTGTATTCATTTCCATACATGTGATTGTTTTTCTAAAAATGACATGCTATGAAAAATATTATTTCATGACTATAGTAAAACCTACAATATGAGCTCAACAATTCCTCTATATTTATTATTTTTTCACCCATTTATAATTTATTCCACTTTTTTAGGATAACTACTCATGCATGATATTTAATATATTTAATATATTTCAAAACATTTATTCTGGGAGAACTCGTCCTCGAAATGACACGTTGTCTCCACACCTAGTCTCAAAAATAATCTATAAATTAGCCAAAAATAATACAGGGAAAATCTGAGTCATTACATTCTCCCCAAATTAGGTATTTATATCCCTTAAAATCCAAAACATGGGCTACAAAATGAGATTTGGGTGTTGGGAACAATTTTAAGCCTCTCACTCCCATGGGAACTCATGGATATCCACATGTTTCCACAAGACACATAATAAAATAAAAAATCATCCACAAAGGATTATATCCTACCAATCCTCAATCTCTATCAGGTACTCAGTAGAGGTGGCTTTATACTCAATGTTTAGCTCAACCCAGTCGATAACATGTGATCGGTCATTTACGTTCCTCCACAATTGTAGCACATGGAAGATGTTGTTTACATGGTATAACTATAGTGGCAGATCCAAGCGTTATTCCACCTATCCAACTCTATGTAATATCTAGAAAGGGACAATTATTCTTATAGATAGCTTTCCACCACAGCCAAATATTTATAGGCCACATTGAGGTGAATCCCATAAAAACACATGTTATCCCTCCTAAAACTACCATGTAATGTTTTATCTATCTGCATAATACTTGTGACATATCTGTGCAATCAAGATATGCTTTTAGATGATCTTAACCTTCTCGGTAGTTCCTTTTACAACTCTAGACCCATGAGTGCCAACTATCCTTTTTTACTCCAGTTAATTGGTGAATAGTAGGGTCTCACGAAAAATCCTCGAATGGTTCCATACAAATGGTGGAATGGTATTTTTTTAGGAAAACTCAAATACTGGTCGGTGATCCTATCAAATATGGCGAATGTCCAACATGCAAGAACACAACATGTCCACTAGAACCTAAATGGTCCACTCTGTTTAGCCATTAGTTTGATGGTGAAACGCAATACTCAAGTGTAACAGAGTCTCAAAATCCTCTTATAATCCCCTCTACAACCATGGTGTGTGGAAAACAACGTGTTAAAAAGAGATATTTGGTGTAACTCTGTTCTGTTATATTATCTATTGTATACAGAGGCGTCCCAACATCACTTATAAACACTGCTCCCAAATAGCTATGAAGTCTATCGACATGGTGAGTTAGTCTACTATAACCCCAATGGAATCATTTATCCTTGATGTGCATGGTATTATCCTCACAAATTTAATGGATTGACCATCCAACTTCCACTCTGGAACCTCAAGGGGTTGATCTAAACCCACTATAAATTGGTGCTCAACCTTTAATAACTAACAAATAATGCATCTAGACCCCAAAAATTGCAAATCATTTCTTTATTCATGGCCACCAATAGAAATTTCATAGGTCTTGGGATATAATTAAAACACTTGGATGTACCACTAAAGGAGATTTATGAATCACTCTTAGAAACTAAACTAGAAACATCACTAGTACTATCATGCATCCTTGGAAATGAACTACATGCTCCCCAACATCATAAAATCCATTAGGAGCATGTTCAGATGATATATGAGTACATATATCCTCAACCCACCCCAACATACCCTCTAAATAAATCCATTTGAATCCATTAGAAACCGAAAATTAATTTATAATAAAATAATGTTTCAATCTTTTCTTAAAGTGACCCTCGCCTCTCTTAGAGAAGGGTACATCCCCTACTATCAATTTCACACATCCAAATCCTTATGGCTCAAAAAAACCCTTGTAAAATCTCCTAAAAAATACCCTCACTTCATCCTAAAGGCCTTACCTTGATCATAAATCCATTATAAGGAACCTTTTTGTTCAAATAAAAAGGAAGTACATGATGAAGTGGAAATTATTTCATGACCTCTTTCAATGTTCTTTTCTTCTACCAGATCCAATTTCTTTTTTGTTTCCGTACTAAAATAATAACTCTAGTACCATATTAATAATTTTATATTATTATGAATATGTTAAAACCATATTCATTTTTCTATCCACCCAATTAATGTAAAAGTCAACATCTGTGTGTTCGTATGGCTTATCGTCGCCACATCGTGCTGTAGTTCGTTATTTAACACTTCATTTTTTGGATGGGTATAATAATGAGTATAATTGATGTAAATAATTAATAAAACATGTTAATGATTCTATATATATATATAATATACAATCAAATTATATGTGATTTTATCATCAGTAGATTGATATCATCGCTCGTGCGTACGTACGGAATACCGTCTCCATGACGCGATCAGATTCATTTCCACGATCACCATTAAACAATTATTATAAATATAAATTATTAATAATTATGTAATATATGACATAATAATTATACTGGAAATATATAGATATATTTATATATGTATTTACATATATCTCATTCACTTAATTATGTTCACTACGATATGAAAATGGGAACGGTGTTTATGTGTACGTATGGCCAACCGTCTCCATGAACGGTGTTTTCCATTTCATATATCTATCTATTATACATACTTATATTCTAAATATATAAGATAAAAAAATAATATTTTATATTATGTATTCAATTAAATCATTATATAAGTTATACAATTTAGAATAACAAGTTAAAACACGTATGATGAAGAAAGATATTATTACCCTAAATGTTATTTTAACCTAGAAATTATTATTAAATGGGAAGTATAAAGCCATAAATGAATCATGTATGATATCATAAATATGAGGATGGTTTTGTAATTATTTAATAACATACTATCTTCATTATATAAGAGGATAAATGTACCATTAACCAAAGGACAGTATATGGTAAGGTTCAATTTCTCAAACTCATTATTATATGAGATTGTTTATGGGTATGTATTTGCAGGGACATTTTTATCATCCATGTACTTGTTTAATAAAAATGTTTTCAAAATGAATATTTTAAGGTTTTTTGAAAGGGACACTTTATCAAGATCATCATTTTAAATGTTTTAATGATTTATTATAATAAATATGTTAATTAATGTCTTTGTTATAAAAATGATTTTTAGGACTTATTTATATCAACGTGATTGTTTCAAAATGTTAGTTACATGATAATTTTTCAAAGTGTTATGGGACCCATTGATTCCAAAATCATTTTTAAATTAATTCATTTATAAATGGGTGAATTTTAAATGATTTCACACTATGGATATTTCTCTCAATGAGTTTTACTAATCATTTTCAACTATATGAACATCCTTTTCTAGTTATAATCCTTGATTGAGTTTGATTTATTATAATACAGTATTCCATATTATATTTAATGAGTTATGATTTGTTTGAATATGGATGTGTTAATTTTATACCATTCATCATTTATGGTTAATGTATTGACATTTCTTATGCTAGTTTTATTATGAATGTTTATGTAATGTTTCCAAATTTTCATATAAGGAATGCTTTAGGATATGTAATTGATGGTGGAGCATAAGATAACTCTGAGATACATCAGTAGATATCATTAGACAAATTAGTGTCTTGTCACAAGGCCTTGACAAAATATTTATTTTTATTCTTGACATGAGGCCTGGACTACATGGTTATGATGTTCGGTATTATGAATTCCATCATTATGATATTAGATATTGATATTACATGTGATTATTTGACTAGTAGAATATCCATGTTAATAAGTAAATGGAATTATTCGATTTATCTTTTCCATATTATGGTGATAATTAATTTTAAAAGGCTTGTGTTTTAGTCTTATACATTACCTCAAATTTATATGCTTATTTATAATAGTTTCTACTATATTGTTATCCTTACTAAGCATATGAGCTCTCCCATTTCTTATGTTTTATTTTTCCTAGGTTGTGACGATGTGTATTTTGAATGATATGCATGGATAATCATGGGGAATAATTGCATTCTCATAGGATTATTTATGTACTTTTTTTTGAAATTGTAATGTAATTTTCATATATGTAATCTATTTTCCAAAAAAATAAAGCAGATCGATCCTTCTTGACATGATTCCTTGTAATAATTCCAATGTATTAAAATAATAAACCAACTCTAGGTAACTGTGGTTGGGGCATTACTATTTTTATCAGAGGATGATTATCAACATCCTTGAAAATAGATTTAGATAAACTCTGATTTTGAAACACTACATTAAGATAGACTTTGAGGACTAGTAAAGTAGAACATCATAAAAAAAATTTAATGTAGATATTTTTTTTATTTTTCCAAGAAATACATATTTTTTTGGATATGAGCACATAGTGGCAGCTCTAGCATAGATTTATGTATGGGTAAAACACGAAAAAACTGCTTTAAGCTAGACTTGATCGGGAACCAGTGCATGAAAACGGGCCTTACTGCACTTTTTCTAATGACACTCCGAGGGGATATTATTAGCATAATTCAAATTTTCATTACAAACTATTCGGATCGATTTATGAGTAAATGTGTCATCAAATAAACCATTTTTATTATTATGATACTAGATTTGTGAAAATATTCAATTAATGTTGATAATTGTTCTAGTTTTTGGATAATAATTTATGACATGATCTAATCTAGTGTATGTCGGCATTTAGAAATTGGGAAGAGTATAAGGAATGAGAACTCTAGCAATACACATACTACAAAGAGTAGTAAGGGTCATATATTTCATGGTCTTAAGACAAAATTTAGATGGGAAATAGTCTCCCACATACTCTCAACATATAAAGAAATAGTATCATGTGTTAATAAGATATTTAAATAATTCTCTAAGTCATATGGATTTGAAGGGAAGAAAGAGAAGAAGAGGATGGTATAGAAATGGATAGATAAATAGAATAAGGGAAAGAAGGATTTTCCCATATGTTATAACTATGGAAAGAATAGCCCTAGTAAATTCTTGAATGGAATGGGATTTTCTTATATGTGTAGAGAATAATGACACCAAGTATGTGACAATAAGGTTAAGAAAAATGATTCAAATGTACAATGCTTCATCTTCAAGGAGTTAGGATACTACGAGAATCAATATCCAAATCATCAGAGTATACCAAAAATGATGTTGTTGGATAATAATGAAGTTATGATACTACGACTGATGAAGTGGAAAGACTATTATTCTTATGTTTTTATTAAAGAATTATATCATTTGAGTCATGTATCAATGATGTATTGGTTATAAGAATTATGGAGTATATAAGGATTGTATTGTATTTCTATTTTATTAAGGATTTGAGATTGTATGGTACTAAGAAATGTGACTTAATGGAAAGTTAAACTTTTTGGAAAATATATGGCTGAATGAGATATAAACAATAATATGGTCCTGATACTAAGGTATTGATTTTGGAATAAGAGATGATTTATGGCGATAAATTATATTAGATATTATTGACTACCTTGGAACTAATTAATAGTATATTTCTTCCATCATTGTTGAAGATTACAACATTTTTGGATTTACGGAGTATAACCAATATTCTATGTTTTACAGAAGGAATAAAGAAGTATATACCTATTCACATATGGTTTTATATTAATTCAGTTTATTACCATGCCTTATAAGAGTACACAATGAAGGTATTCAAATGTATATTATGTGACCTTCTTTATAAATTTTGGACTGTGGGTTTGGATAGAAGTATTATGGATAAGTATAAAGGTCAGAATGTATTATGTTTGACATTAGATACAATTGTTAAGGATGAATCATTTCTTAATATTATTTTTGGATTGTTATAAAAAGGAAAAACTAGTGGTCGGGCGACAACCCATCACATCCGGTAAGGCCTCAAAACATAAACCCGCAACCGAAGGGCGAAAAGGGTATATCAGCTGCAACTGGTATATGTGATATCTTAGTTTGTATAATGTATTTTTTAAAATGGCATGAAAGATGAATTATAAATTCAATTTCTTAAAATCCTACATAATAAGTTTAAATAGAATATTTTTGAGTTCTATTGTCTTTTGGGGGGGAGAGATGTGTTTGTGGTAGAAATTATTTAAAAGATGGGTTTCTACTTGTCAAGTATTGTTTCCTTATTTGATGATGAAATTAATTATTAGAAATTAGGTAAAAGAACCTAAAAATGAAAATGTGTTATCCTATTACCTTTTTTTTGAATCGATGATTTTTTAAATCATCATACATTTATGGCTTTGAGGCCCTCAATTTCCTATTAATTGTTCACTTGTTTGTGATTGATGACCTCAATCATTCCCCGTAAATATTTACATTTCTCTTCAAACTATGTGTCTATAATTGGCACCAATTTTCTCTTATTCAAAACCATAATTTTTTGTTTACCTTTTCATTCCCATTTCCCTTTTATTAAGACTAAATTTTATTAACCATATTTCCGATGTGGGTTTTCCAAAAAGGTATTTTCTATTTTTAACCTTTTATTTTTGAATAATAATTCCAAATTACGAGGATGTAATTTATTAAAGGAGTGGATAATGTAACACCCTATGATTTCAAAGTATTTTATCTCTTTAAATTAGTTCGTTAGCTTGTGCTACACGCAACACCGAGTTCGAGTGCACCATGGCTTACCAAACTTGCTGTTCAAAAAGTCGTTATGAATATTATTAATTTCATTTCGAATTCTTTATACTCTATATAATTTTAGAATCTATATTATGTGTTTCTTAGACATAATAAGAGAACAAATTCATTTTTTTCAAATAAAATAAGTATTTTTAAAAAAATGAAATTTTACAACCTTTTAATAGAGAACCCATTTTAAATCAAATATATGACACTTTAATATATTAAATCTGATAAAATAAACATTTTCTTTAGATGCAGTACATATAAAATATAGTTTGGATAAATATTTGGGTTTTTCTGATAACTTTCATATTTTGATGAATTGTGAAAATACAAAATTTTAATTGAAAAAAAACTTTTTTAATCAAAATAATTTATATTGTTATATTATACATCTGAATGGTTTTTATTTGTAAATATATTATTGTTTTATCACTTAATACAATTTTTTCCATTGTATGTTTTTTACCTTTAAATTAGACATAAACACATATCAATCTTTTGATAGTTTTTACTTCTCAAAAACATGCTTTTTGGTTTTGACGATATGAATTAATTTTAAATTAATTAATTTAACATCTATGTTTGTAATTTTATAAAATATAAATCATTTTTTAATTCAAAATAACAAAATTATCTTAACGTGATTTTTTGGTATTTTTCTGAACACTTTCAATTTTTGATGAATAGTGAAAAGCAGTGCGTTATTGTTTCAAAAAAAAATTTATTCAAAAAATTATTTTTAATTAAATGTTATTTTAAAGTAAAAATAGATACATAATACCTATATTAGTCTAATTTAATTCATTTGATCCATTTTATAATAAAATTATACATATATAATTTATTGATATTTTTAAAGTCTTTTACCTATCTTCTATGCCCATTTGTAAATTTGCATAAAACTTAATTTTACAGCTTCTATGAATTGAATTTCAAAAATATGAGATACACAGTTGAAATCAGTAAGTAAAATGTGGTTCAATAGGATAAAAATAATTTTTGTTGAATAGTAACTTTTGAATATTATTTAACATGGTTAAAAGTAAATAGGGTAATTAAATGTAAAAATGACACTATAATTACCCTAACACATGTCCAAATTCTATTAGAAAAGAGTATTTAGATGAACGTCAACCTTAGGAATAAAATATGATCCTTTTTATCTACTTGGATGAAATTATGACACTTATTATTATTTCATTTAAAGAGGGGTTAAAAGTGTTAAATTCAATGTTTAATAACTAACCCATTTTTGATATAGGGTTATACAAAAGATAAATTTGACTATAAATAATCATTAGAAAGATGAAATAATTTCATACATCATGGCATTTTATTTAAAAAATTTATACAATAAATAATTAAATATATTTATGACACAATGATGATGGAGTAATTACCTTATTAATAAAAGATTAAAATAATTGATAATATCAATATCAAAATATATGTAAATCTATAATTTTGATGCCATCCACAAATTTTCTGGCTGAATATGACATGTTAGGGTTAATATAATGTATTTTTTTGAAGTAAAAAAGTTTATTTGCCATTCAAAAATACCAAATAATAAATATTGTCAAAATTGATATAAACAAGTTTTTATAACCAAATAATATATTATTAAATGATATAATATTCCTAAAATTATATGATTCGGCCAAAGAAATTATATAATGATATGTATGTCATTAATGAACAACTTAATGTTATCTTGGAATTTTATAGTGAGTTTATTAACCATGTAATATAAAAATACAAGAAGATAAGTTAAAAGTTAAACTATTTAACTAAGTGTAAAATCTAAACAATAATGTTAATATGGTAATGTTAGCATGTATAAAACCAATTGGTTGAGAGTATTTAGACCCGTCTTCACCTTATCCCTTTAATAAATCCATTTGGAACCATTATAAACTGAAAAGGATTTTATAATAAAATAATATTTCAAGATTTTCCTAAAGTGACTTTCACCTAACTTATAAAAAGGAACTTCTCCATCTCTCAAATTCACGCATCCAAAGAATTTTGGATCAGAAAAAACCTACTAAAATATCCTCTAAAATACCCTAAGTTCATCATAGAGGCCTTAAAATGTTCATAAATCCATCCTATGGGGACATTTTGTTCAAATCAAAAGGAAGAATCTGAAGAAGAGGTAATTATTTCATGACCTCGTTCAAAGTTCTTTTCTTCTTCCACTTCCTCTTTTTTTTCATACCAAAATAATAAATCCAATAAATTATACAGAATTTTATGTTATTATAAATTTTGTATAACCATATTCATTATTCTATCCATCTTATTAATGACAAAGTCACCATACGCGCGTACGTACAGCTTATCAGCTCCACGTTGTGGTGTAGTTTTTATTCAAAAGTTCATTAATTGGATGGATATAATAATGAGTAGAATTTATGTAAGTAATATATATAACATGTTAATGATTATTTATATATAATATACCATCCAATTACATATTATTTCACCAAAAATAGAATGATATCATCGCTCATGCGTATGTACGACTTACCGTCTTCACAACGCGAATAGATTCATTTCATGTTCACCATTCAACGATGATTATAAATATATATATTATTAATAAGAATGTAATATATGAAATAATAATAATACTTGAAATATATATATGTGTGTGTGTGTGTGTGTGTCTTTACATGTATCTCATTCACTTAATTCCCTTCAATATGACATGAAAACAGAAACGATGTTTTTGCCTACGTATGACCTACCTTCTCCATGAATGGTGTTTTCCATTACATATATATATCTACTCTAAATAATTTTATTGTGAATATATTTGATAGATAAATAATTTTTTATATTCGGGAATCAATTATATCATGATAAAATTTATACAATCAAGAATAATAAGTTAAAACATATATGATAAAGAAAGCGATTTTTACCTGAAATCTTATTTTAACATAGAAATTATTACTAAATGGGTAATTTAAAGCCATAAATTAATAAAGTATGATATCATAAATAATAAAATGGTTCTTTTATAATTTAATAAAACACTATGGTCATCGTAAAAGAGGTTAAATGTATCCATGTCTAATGGAATGTACAAGGTAAGGGTTAAATCATCAATATCACTATTATCCGAGATTGTTTATCTGATAGTATTTATAGGGAAATTTTTATCATCCATGTCAATGGTTGATAAAAATATTTTTAAAATAAATATTTTAAGTTTTTTTGGAAGGGACACTATATCAAGATCATCATTTTAACGATTTTAATGATTTATTATTCTAAATATTTTAATTAATTCCCATGTTTTACAAATGATTTTAAGGATTTATTTATATGGACATTATGGTTTTAAAATGATAATTCCATTCAAAAGTTTCAAATTTTTATCAGACAATTGGATTAAAAAATATCTTATAAATGACTTCCTTTATAAATGTGTGCCTTTTTAATGATTTCAAAAAAGGGATATTTTTCTCAAAGAGATATAGTGATCATTTTCTACTATGTCAATATCATTAAGTGGATATTATTCTTTATTGATTTTTAATTATTAAAAAACAATATCACATATTTTATTGAATGAGTTATGATATTCTTGACTGTGGATGTGCTATTTTTATACCATTCAGGGTTTATGGTTAATGTATTGACATTTCACACGATAGTTTTAATACAAATGTTTATCTTATGTTTCGGCATATTCATATGAGGAATGAATTGGACTTAGTAAGTGATGGGTGGAGCCCGATATATCTTCTAGATGAATTGGTAGGTTTCATGAGACAAATTAGTGTCTTGGCACAAGGACTTAAAAAAAATTATTTCTAGTCTTGGAACGAGATCTTGACAATGTGGTTCTGATGTCTGGTATTATGCATTCCATAATTATGAAATTAACTATTGACATTACATGTAATTATTCGACTACTATAATATCCATGTGAATATTTAAATAAAACCATTTGATTATTCCTTTCCATATTATGCTGAATTTTAGGTTTAAAAGGCTTGTGTTTTTTTCATATACATTGCTTTAAATTTTTGTGCTTATATATAAATGTTTCTACTGTATTGTTATCCTTACTGAGCTTCTAAGCTCACACCTATCTTATGTTTTATTTTTTCCAAGATGCGAATACGTGTATTATTATTGATATGTTGGGTTATTCTAGTCAAATAATTGAATTTTCAAATAATTATTTATGTTTTGTTTTATTTTAGAAATTTTAATGTAAGGATCATATATGTAATCTATTTTCCAAGACTCCTAAATTTATGGGTCCCTCTGAAATTGACTCCTTGAAATCATGTCAATGTATTAAAATAATTTACCAACTCTATGTGACTGGGGTTGGAGAGTTACAATAATGAACATTTATATAGAAATATTAGAACACTATGTACTTGACACTCTACTTTGGAAATCTCATTATTAGAGATCTAGTAAAACTATGCCTCAACTTCTGAAAATCCTGATGGCA
The DNA here is from genome assembly GCA_963277665.1 of Viscum album. NCBI lineage: Eukaryota > Viridiplantae > Streptophyta > Magnoliopsida > Santalales > Viscaceae > Viscum > Viscum album. The sequence goes on from OY728135.1 coordinate 349,697,283, forward strand.
CGTTTCTACCCACATGAATGTCTAACCTCTTCAGGTCAATGTTTTCATGTGTACCATTATCTTAGAGAAATCATGTATGAATCTCTAGTAATATCCTTCCTACCCTAGGAAGATCTAAACCTCCATCACACTCTTGGTTTGATCTTAAGATAATAATACCTTGACCTTGGCTGAGTCCACTACCACTATATATTCTAAGATAAAATGTCCCAAAAAGTGGATGTCTGGAATATATAAATGCAGCTTTAATTGATTTTCTTAAAGCTGGTTCTCTGAGACTACATCTAGAACCACCCTCAAGTGTCTGACGTGCTCCTCCTCAGACTCCATGTACACAATTATATCACTAATGAAGAATACCATGAACTGGTCAAATTAATGTTTAAATATCTAATTGATTAGTCCCATGAAGAATACTATGGATTTATTCATTCCAAAGGGTATCACCAAGTACTCCTAGTGATTGTATAAACATCTTAATTTATTTTTTCATATATCATCATCGCATACATGTATTAAGTGATAGCCTGATCGGAGATCACCCTTTGAGAATCGTCATGAGAATCGTAATTGATCACAGAGTTAATTAATAATTATTAGTGGATAGTTCTTCTTCATTGTAACCTGTTTAAAGTGCCAGTACTCCACATAAAACCTCAATGTCCCATCCTTTTTCTTGATGAATAAAACTGGGGCTACCCAAGGTGAAACATTGGTTCTAACAAAGACGTTCTTCTATAATCCCTACAAATGAACCCTCAAATCACAACGCTATGTGGGATTTTTCTGGTATTCTAGAGTAGATATTGATGTTGTACTAGGGTGTAGGTAAATGTATAAGTCAAAATATTATTGGGGAAGTGATTATGGAACATACTCAAGGAAAACATTGTGGTAATCCTCCACCACAAAAGGAAACTGGGAACTCATGACATCCACTACATCAAGGAACAATCTAGCCAACTGGTGAGTAATCTACTTCACCCTCTTGTTCATTAGTCTATCCATTTCTACATGGATTTAATTTTCACTAAAAATGGTGCACCTAATTCCACCGTTGCGTGCACAGCACATCCTTCGCCTGAAATAGCCAATCTTGTCATGAACTATGGAAAACCAATCTGTACATAAGATGATATCATAAGTCCTAATCACTAAAATAAAGAGATCCCAAAATAAACTCTTTCCTCCTAGGGTTTGGTCACATTTTCTTCACATGTATGTGATCCCTAAGTCAACTTCAGTATGAGTCTCTAATCATAAGGTTTCAGCCAAGGGATCAAATAGAATCTCTAAATATCAAATGAGAAAAGTGTTAAGAACATAATTACTAGAACATGTTTCTATTAGTAGTGAAAATGATTTATAAAAGACATAGATCATACCTCAAATCATTCTTGGAGCTTCTAGTATATAATCTTTGACCGCATGCATTTTCCCTATCGTAGTCATCTAGCTTCATAAGCCTAGAATATACCACCAAATGTTGGTGGTGGTAATAATTCATATCCTTTACCACCTCCAACTACTCTCCTAGATCCTCTACCACATCATTCATCCTATAGACCTATCTTCTCCTATCATAACCTCAGCCTCATTTACCCATCCTCGGTCTCCCTGTCAGTTATACAGCTGGTCAGAAAGTCTCATACAATATTTCCCATAACATCACATGAGTATCAATACCTCTCTCTTGTATAATTTTACCCATTATGAGATCCATGAACCATATATCCACTATTATGTTACCTCTTCCAAAAACATCCCATTCGTATAGGTCACTAGGACTAACGTCAGCTCCCTTCTACTAAGCTTCAGCTCCTATATGCCCACTACAAGAAACCAATGGTTGTATATGCTCATCCAAGAAACTCACAACCACAAAAGATTTCTCTAGAACCCTAGTATAGGTTTGAATTAATAGATTAACAAAAATAGATCATATGCCTATATACATCCATATCTCGAATGTCAGACATCTGAAGAACTTGTTGCAAACCATACCATCGAGTACCTAGAGAGGTTGGTAAACCTCGATGAATACTATGCTATATTTATGATTCCCTATTGAAGTATCATAATCTACTAGATATGTACAATCCTCAGTTTAGCTATAGATAACTCCTCTCTAAATATATTCTCAAAATATATCCACGCTAGATTCTCCTCATTATAAGACTGGGTTGATAGCTTCCATCACCATACAACCGATCCATGGGGAAGGCCCTCCCTCAGGACCTCCATCTTTACTTATGGTTTCATAACCATTCAAAAACATCAAGTCCCCACATCAAAATAGTCCCCATACACCTATGGTTTGTAATTTCCTTGAAAATAAGGGATCTCTGTCATTGAAACTCATGAAGTGCGCTCATCATGTGCACCTCATCTACTGGTACTGTGGATACCAGGTGTTTCTATATAGGTTGGGGTATGGTTGGTGCACCACCTAAAGGTACTATTTAAAGAATGGATCTATGTATTGATGCCTCATTACTGATGGGATCATCCTCATGATCATGATGCTAAATACTATATTCAATACGTCAGAAATGCCTCTTGAAGGTAGTCAAGATGTACCATGGTCAATGAGTATATCTGGAGAGCTGACTCTATAAGGATATGGACACCACAACCCATTCCCATATGATTCAAGTAATTTTTTCCCCACAACTAGTGTTATTATGTACCGAGTATAAAAGAAGGTCATCAAAGTCTAGGTGTATGGATACATCAGTCACCACCGCAACAATAGAGTCCCTTACCTGAATGAAAAACACGAAACACATAACACAATTTCCCCGAACCAATATCAAATACTCTTTGTTCTAAGGTATAACTGACTCCTCTGATACTATTCTATCAGAAATCATCCCAGTGGGGCCCATGCCACAACTCCCAAATCCCCCCTCTAATAGGCCAGGGGATGAAAATTAGAACTAAGAATTCAAATAACTAACATGGGAGTCCATAGACTAAGTACCAACACACACACACACATATCCAGGCCTATACACTATTGAAATAAAAAACAACTGAACAACCTTACCTGCATACATCTAAATCCCACAACCGGAGTACGATAAGAAGTAAATTATATTAAACAGGTCCAAATACAGGCCCCCTACAAAGAGTCTGAAAGTGGGGCCAACCTTAAATTAATAATAGGGACTAATATCAAATAATTTTTAGAACAAACCTTGTTCTATCTTGTCTCACCAAGAACAGTCTGGTTCGGGTCCGTCTATGACTCTGTCCAAAGATTGATTTTCTGCACAAGACTAGACTTGTACGATAAAATCCATAAAAGGGTGAGTGTAACAATACCTAGTAGGACACCCTGAAAAAAAAGCATGTAACAAACGAATAGATTCATCTCTATATTGGTATATTTCTACAACACGTATTACATTAATATCAAGATATATTCAAAAAAAGACACATAGTATAATGGTAAGTCACAACCATAATATCATCCTAGGATTCCATCACAAAGGTTCCACAAAGCACTCACATGGTAGAACACACTCTTGAGTATAATAACTCTGATGACATCCACACAAGAGGTAATTTTATTTAGGTTTTTTCAATATAAGTACACACTAGAAGTCTAAAGATATTTGATACTCATACGTGGACCACACTGAAGGACATGGGGTATACCGACAAATCAATTTGGATTAACCTAATATATAGAGGATCAAAAACAACATAGTGTTGGTCATGATAATAATAATAACTCCACCTAGGTAAAGAAGATAAGTATGGGATCACACTTCATGCCTCATGTAAGGATTATAATAAATCTATCCAAGATGTCCTACAAAATGGATCACAACTCTAGGAGTTTGATGCGATCTGATACTAACCCTTAGGGAATGAATATAGGGGAAACTCTCTAATGAAGTTAGTCCAAGATGTAGAGTATATGAGCTCCAAGCAATCTATTGGAAATGACATGATGTTTATATGGGTTACATGCCATATCCCTTGACCCCAGGTCCTTCCCATGTAAATGGAATATGTCTCATACCAATGATCGTGCAACAGTACACAACATGTAAGGTACATGTGTACCAGTACATAGCTTGGCCCATGAACTTGACCAGAACTTGTCTGTGTGGGGGATTACATGGAGTTCTCTAACCCATGTACTCTATCCCATGTTCATGTACCCTATGAGGTACATGTCGAGCCACCGTGTAGAGGTCACATGTTGTGTAGCATGTACACCATCCCATTTATGAGTACCCTATGATGTACATGTCGAGCCACTAGGTAGAGGTCACGTGTCGTGTGATAGAGTCACATGTCGTGTTACAGAGTTATATGCTCTGTGATCCTTAACATTATTTGAAACTCTTTTCACCACTAGGTGGGGCCCATGTAGCATGTCACTCTGAGTTACATGTCATCTATTGCATAATTTTCCAAATTTATAGATCAGGAATCCATGTTCATTCCATTCTTATGACCATTAATTAAATGGTGTTCTTGTTGGAAAATCATGAATAAAGCCTCGATGAGATACACCATCTTAGAACAAAGAGATTCATCCCTTCAATTCATTTTGAAATAAGGATCATTCCTCATTATTCATTACATGCTGAAGAACAAAAAATCTAGTCTCAAAAACCATCTGATCCATTACTGCTTCCATCACTTCACCATCATTGGGTCTTGAAAATCCTAGATCTGTAATATCAAATTATGGGCTAATAAATGGGTGTTCAATGATTGATTTCATTAGTGTACATTGAACCACATTTCAAATGAATAACACTGACGATGAATAAAGAAAACGGGAGAAAAGCACAAGAAAAATCAAGATGAACGAGCCTCGAACAATGTTCATAATGATCTCAATTTTTATCATTAGAATGAAAAATAAATAATCATTAATCAGGAAGAAAATTATCCAAATAATTTCTACAAATAAACTCATCCTGAAATATAAATGATCCACAAATATATTCATTCACCGATTCATTTGAATCCATCATATAAATTAAAAATGAGGACAGAATGAAATCAATGAAAATTGCTACATTGATTCTGAATGACCATTGATGAAAAACTATGTGGTTTCATAATCATTGGTGAAATAATTAGATTCCTTTTCACATTGATGGCTGCTGAAATATCCTTCAAAATTTCATCTGAGTGTTATCTTCCAAATCAGTCTTCAACCGATCTAGAGTTATGTGGCTAACCTTGGAGTTTATTCATATTAGTATACTTAAATAATCTCTAGTTTTTTCATCAGTAAATATAAATATATTTAATTAATTATTTTATTTATTTCCATGAATGTGATGGATTTTCCCCAAATGAATCATTCTAACAAATGGTATGCCGCGTTTAAGGTAAAACCCACATCATGAACTCAACGATGCCCTTGGATTTATGATTTGGGCCCCTAATTAGAATATATTCAATTTTTTCAAGACACCTACACATGCGTTTAATTTAATATATTTATTATATTTCCAAAATTAATTTTGGGCACACTAGGCCTCAAAAACACATAAATTTATAGCATTTAGTCTCAAAAATAATCCATTCAATATTCGAATATAATATATAGTAAATCTGAGTCATTTCACTTCATATAGTACAAGATTAAATTAATATCACTAATATTATCCAAAGTCTAACTAAAACCACTACCTAAATTTTTAACCTTAAGTCCCACTAGAAATTTAAAAATATAAAAATAAATTTACTATATTTTTCAAAATCAAATTTACATTAATCCCCCAAATATCATAAAGTAGCTCTTAATTATCACATACCAAATATTTCAATACCTTGGTAATATACACCCCAAAAACATGTTTATAACTAAAATTAACATAAAATTTCAGTGAAAACATACATTATTCGTCATTCATTAAAAAATAACATATTGTCGGATATATTCTATAAATTCAAAATTGAAGTATAATCCATATATGATGACATAAATTAATTTATGAACAAAACATTAATCATTTACAAGGTTATAAATATATTATAATTTATTTTATCTATATCAATCATCTCTTTATCTAAACTAAACTCCATTTTCTCAACCTCGGGAACTTATTCAGGGTTATCCTCCCATAATCACGTGTTTTCCATAAAATATCAAATTTATATAAAATCTCTTTTCTTGGTCACTGGTATTATTTAAAATAATATTCTAAATCCTAAATAGAAAACTTCTATAGAATAATACTTATATATACCAAATGATATGAAAAACATAATTTTTTTATTTCAATACATAAACACTTAGATCATTCCACATTATTCTTAAAACATTAACTATACTTCATCATCATATACATTAAAATCATCTTTCTTCTATATGTCATTTGTAGTCTCTTCAACCTCAATGGAAAAACCTTTACTCATGAAACCTTTTTGAACCTCTTCTTGTGATTTCCCCATGATACATCGATTTTCATAAATCTCATACATTCCATATTTAAAATAATAAACCATTTATGATGCCTTAGAAAACCCATTATTCTCATCTTTTGTGTTAACAAAACATTTCATTTTCCCTTGGCAATTAATTTCCTTGTGACCTTCTTTTATGAATATAAATCATCTTCTAGTTCCTTTGAAGAATTACATTTAGTGATTCATTTCAAATTATTGACATATTGGAAACCGAATCTTCTATACAATATGGTCCACACCACCCAAGATTTCAGAAAACTCTATAATTTTCCTCTTTGGTGGGAGCAATATTTTGTTACGGTGAAATATTTTAGTCATATATCATGATAACTAATTAGGAATAACCACAATATCATAAAATTCACTCATTATCCCATTTAATTCCCACAAACCAATTGTCTATCACATTAATTGTTAACCCACTTCCAACAGGTTCCCTTCATTGACTCATACCACAAAATCATATTGTGAGAAGAAATATTTATAGTGGGAAACCACATAATCCGGAAATATAATGTATAATATGTCTAAATCATGACACTTTTTTTCAATATTAGACACCTCAGGTTTAATGTAAACCCTTCCCAATCATCATATATTCAAAACTGTAGCATTGCTTCATAATGATTTTGTAAATTTATAAATAATATCACCCATGACTGTCATGATTGGTGTGTAGTAAGTCACATTTTCATGCATGAGGTCTGATATAATCTAACTCAATGCTCCCTTTTTAGAGGTTTTACCCCAATATAAAACAATTCCAAATCCATATACACTTGTAGTATCAAGAATGGGATTTAATTGATTGGAAACCACTCACCCTATCCATCACAAAAATTCAAGGACATTTTTCTATACTCTTAATTATCCTTAAGATTATATTTATACATATCCCTAGGGATCACAATATAGTTTTTTAATCATAGTTTTAAAGGATAACTATACCTTTTCTTTAATACCAACTATAATCAACAAGGATTTTTATACCTATATACCATATCTTATTATTTTAATATTCAATATATTCAATATATAAATGCCCAATGATCAAAAAAATTTAGTGTCTTTAGAAACTGGATAAACAATCATCTTATTTTATAAAGTATCTTCAATATTCCCAATCCATATCATTCTACTAAGTACACTTCATAGAAATTATCAACATAATCCTTTCTTCATAACCTATATAAAAGATTAATAATAAAGGGTGATCATGGATCCTTAGTAAGGGTGAACAAGGAAGATATCAAATAAGGATCATATGAAACCATAAGATATGTATAAGGACTTGAGATTATGAATAAAATGTAAAAAGTTCATACCAAATATCTTAAGGATCACAAACATGATCCCTAGAATAAAACATTATCGTTTCAAAAGACCTAAAGCATAATAATGAGATATCATCATAAATAAAACATGAGTTGTACGTTGATCATGTCATATAAGATCAGAACCATCATAAGTGTAAAATCCATTTCATATATCAAGGTTAAAACCTGATATCACAATATCAAAAAGAATCAGGAATCAAAAAATATTTACTATTTCATAATGGATCATTCATCATAACCTATTTTCTATAGTTGATCATGCACATTGGAATGTTTCCTATTGCAGATCAAGCACATCAGCTTTTCCCCCTTTATTATCTCCTGAGATATATAACATTACCTACTGATTTAGAGATAGATATATGTCTTACCCATCACAATATCGATACCATTCTATTCCACAAGATCATAAAACCTTCCACATATCATAACCCATGAAAAAGGAAATGGGTTTCAAAAACATTTCATCAATGAACGAGAAAAAGAAAATTAATAGGTTTCATAAACATATTTTTTCATAATAAAAAACATAAAAATTAAAACAGACCTTCCAAATAAATAATAATCAGATAACAACTAGATCATTTCACTTGTAAAATATAAGCAATTCAAAATGTTTTGATGGTCAGAGTGAGTAACTCAAGAGGCATGAAGTGAGATCCCGATAAAAATTTCTATTAGTAATTAGATAAAAATAAAAAAACCTTAATAAAATAAACTGGACAAATAATCAAAATAGTATATTGATTAAAGTTTTGTCTATCTAAATGATTTCTTAAAGAGTGATTATGTTTTAGTAAAAATACTATTTTGAAAAACCATAACTTCAGAAATCTATTTACTTAGACAAATAAATAAACAAGTATTAAGATTAATTATAAATGAAATAGTTTTTTTAGATAAAAAATATTCTAGGATATAGTAGTAAAACAAAACAATGACAAAGTGGAATAACCAATCGGTTCATTCTTAAGATGAGACTTAATTCCCTCCACTTGTCCATCACCTATTTCCAAGGTGATTATAAATATAATAAAATGAATCCACAACCCGAATCATGTAAACAATCAATAAAAAAATATTTACTAGAAAGAAATCATCCACCAAATTTATTTATGGTAAGGAAGAATAGTACATGTCACCTAGGGACCTCTTCCATGACCAGAATGGAAAAACCAATGTCGAGAATGAAGAGAATAACAAGTATTCTCCATGTAAATAAAAGATAAAGGGTGTGTTTGATTAGAAGGTAACAATACACATCCCAAAATAAAACAAAAAAGAAGAACAAAGAATATAAAAAACTCACTCTGATATGTTTAGAATGTTAGTAGTCCTTAGATCAGTATTGGGAAGGAATGTATGCTTTGTTTTAGAAATTTCGAGAAGATAGAGGAGAGTAGAAAATCTACAGGAATGTTTCAGCTTACCTCAGCTAGTTTCTCAATAAATCATGGTGAATAATTTTTTTCTTCTGTGACAGTTGATATTCACAGAACATTAATAAATAAGCTAATTAGAATTCCTAGATTCAGTTTCACAATTCATTGAACGTCATTGATCATTTTTTAAGTTGTGTAAAAATTGTAACTACGGTTACTGAGATAGAAATATTATTTTTGTTTATATAATCGAATCATATCCACAATCCTCTGATCGTTTATTGAAAATGTCTTGAAGACTCAGTAAAAAGTATCTTCATAACAAAATAGTGGTTGAGCCATTCATTTTGAATTCCTCAAACAACAATTGTAACAAAAAGCTAGTGGTGACATGACCTACGGTGGTGAATAACCTTTGGAGGTATCTCCTAAGGAGGTAATGGTGACTAAAAGTCTAGAGGTAGTTCATCATGGTGGTAATAGTGACTCCAAGTCTAGAGGTAGCTCATCCTGGTAGTAATGGTTTCTCAGAGTGTAGCGGTATATTTTCCTAGCAGTAATGATGACTCAGAGTCTGGCGGTAGTAGTGACTCCTGGGAAATAGTGAATCTCCATAAAAATTAGTTGAATTATCATAGAAATATTTGTACAATATAAAATGAGAACAAACAACATATGAGTAATTATTTATAAAAGAATCATGGTTTGTGATCATTAAAATAAGATATTGTCTATCATACTTCACAAGGAGATTCCAACATTGTCCCCCTATTGATGATCACAAAACATGGAATTTTATAAATCATTTACTGTATGAGTAATCATAAATAATCAAAGATGTATTTGAGCTTAAAAACAATAATATTACCATTTGATAAAATATATGAATTATACATAATATTTTACAAAACTATTTACAATTTTATGTGCTTTCATTGTATAAGCATAAATGCCAATTTTTCTCCACCTTTGATATTATCAAAAAAATAGTAGTATAAACAAATAAAATATAAGAACACAAGGATATTACATTAAACTGGGGGAAAAGGATTTTGATTAAAAATAGAAAATGAAGAAAAGGAAAAACATGATCACTATAAAAAGAACTTATCTATTCAAATTCACTGGATAGATATTGGGGGTTGATCAACCATGTCTTTCTTATTGTCTTTACCTTTGTCTCTATCATTGTCCTTGTCTTTATCCTATGAGGAGATAATATATTTGTAATATGGGAAAAATGTTGTAACGGAAGGTAGTATAGGAGAAAGATGAAGTGTATGTCACACAATAACTATTATATAGTGAATGTTGGTATCAACTGGGGACAAACTCATAGGCTGAAATAGTGGATGCATAAGACCATCAGACTGCATTATCACTACTAGCTTGTACCGAATCAGATTTGTGGTTATGGTTGAAAAAACTGTAGTCACATGAATTTCTTCTCTAAAAATAACTGTGCTCTGATGGACATGGAGTAAGGGTTTCGTCATGTATATTAAATCCATAATTATATTACATTCTCTTTATAGTGCATTAAATAACTCCCCTTTCTCATCCATGAACCTCTTCAAATCTAGTGTGATAAGTTTCTGCTAACTAACCTATTTATTCAATACCCTTTTCACTGGTGTAAAATCCAAATTATCTGTGAAAATTTTAAAAATATTAGAGATCACATTCATTTTATGAGTCCTTGATAGATAAAACAATACCGCTTTCATGATTATTTATTTGTTATTTTTGAGATCAATATCATATTCTCGAATCATTTTATATTTACACTCTCCAGGATGATGTATCATCAAAATTTATTCCTCATTAGTGTTCACATCACCTATGAAATTTCTGATCTCTTCCCTAATAATCTATTACATCATATCTATATCAAGATTCACTAGAGATGTATGTGGTTTAGTTGATGTAGTGTAACACCCCAAGCTTCCATGGTATGTTTCCCTTTGTATAATTCAATTGCTTGCACTTTAAGAAACTTTGAGATTCTAGTACACCGCGACCAATCAAACTAGCCATTATTTATAGTAATACCCACTTTTTGAAATTTTGTAAATTTTATTTTTTAAAATGGACATCATTTTTGAATTCTTAATATCGTAGTTAGATTAGGGTGATTTTTTGGTATTTTTCTAAAAACAGTAAATTTTTTATGAATAGTGAAAAACAATGTGTTATTGGTTAAAAATGACTTTTTATTTAAATTTTTTAGGTAAAAATAGATACATAGTACCTATAAAAGTAATATTTAATTCATTAGAGTCATTTTATAATATGATTACATATTTAAAAATTTTGGTGAACTTTTAACCGCCTTTTACCCACCTCATATGAGTATTTGTATATTTGCATAAAACGTAATTTTACCACTTCTGAGAGTGGAATTTAAAAATTTCAAGAGACACTGTTAATATTAGTAAATAAAATATTGTTTAGTAAGATGAAAATAATTTTTGGTGAATGGTAACTTTTGACTTTTATTTACCACGGTTAAAAGTAAAAAGGGTAATTAAGGGTAAAAATAATGTCATAATTACCCTAAAATATGACATAATTCTATTGAATAAGTATAATTCTACCCAAGAAAACCTTAGGAATAAAATATGATCCTATTTGGTCAACATGGATTAGATTAGTAAATTTATTATTATTTTATTTAAATATGATTTAAAAGAGTTTAATGCAATGTTTAATAACTAAACCATTTTTAATACATGGTTACACAGAATATAAATTCGACTATAAATATTCATTAGAAAGATAAAATAATTTCATACATAATTTTATTTTAATTATAATTTTTAAACATTAAAAAATTTAATTTATTTATGACACAATGATGATGAATTAATTACCTTATTAATGAAAGATTAAAATAATTGATATTATAAATATCCCAATAAATGTAATTTGAGACATTTGATGGATTCCAATAATTTTCAAGGTTAATAGGAAATGTTAGAGTTCATTAAATAATTTTTTTTCTAAAGTAATCATGCTGTTTTAATTTTCACAAAAACCAAATACTAAATAGTATCGAAATTGACATAATAGAATTTTTAAAACAAATACGTTATTATTAATTGATATAATATTCCTAAAAATATAAAGTTCTACCAAAGGACTTAAATAAGGATATATATATTAATAATGAACCACTTGGGGCTTTAATGGAAGTTTATAGTATGTTTATTAACCATATAATATAAAAATACAAAGAGACATGATAAATGTCAGTCTTTTTAATTAAGAGTTTAATCTAAAAGATAATGTTAATATAATGACCTAAACCTATCTAAAACCTATTATTTGAGAGGTTTTCGACCCATCCCCACATTATCCTTGAAATAAATCATTTTAAAGCCATTTGAAACGGAAAATTATTTTGTTATAAAACAATATTTCAAGATTTTCCTAATTAACCCTCACCTCTCTTTTAAAGGGTACTTCCCCTTCTCCTAATTTCACACCTCCAAATCCATTTGGTTCGGAAACACCCAGACCAAATATCATCTCATCTTTCCTCCCTTCATCCTAGACTCCTTCCTTTAGTCAAAAATCCATCCTATAGATCCATTTTTATCAAATCAAAATGAAGAACTCGGAGAAGAGGTAAATATTTCATCACCTTTTCTATGTTCTTTTATTCGTCCACTTCCACATTATTTTTTGTTTAAATTTTTAAATAATAACTCATTCATCTTCTATATAATTTGATTTTATTATAAATATGGTACAACCGTATTTTTTTCTATCAATCCTATAAATAACAAAGTCACCATACCTGCGTACATACAGCTTACCGTCTCCACGTCGTGGTGTAGTTTGTTATTAAAACACTTCATTAGATTGGATGGGTATAATAATGAATATAAATAATGTAGATAACGAATATAACATTTTTATGATTCTGTATATATGATATAAAATCCAATTACACATGATTTCACCATCAATATAATGATATTGTTGCTCTTGCATACGTACGGATTACCATGTCCACGAGCGCAATTAGATTCATTCCCCATCGTAATTATTCCAAAAAAAAATTCATTTTATGCTTAAAAATAAACTTTATGAACATAATATCCTTCTGTATATGAATCAAATAAATCCTATCCAAAACAAACATGGCTTACGTAACCAATCATATAAAGGAAAATGAATCAGTTAACACCCAAAACAATGATACTACTGAAATATTATTAACAAAGAAATAGTATAGGGTCATATATGATATCATATTTATGTGTATAGTTCATTAATAATTTAATAAAAATTATTTATCTATTATATAAGAGTTTAATGTACACTCGAAAAATTAAAAGTAAAAGTTAAGGGTTAATTTCAAAATCACATAATTATCCGTGGTTGTTTTTACGTAAGTATCTACTGGGACCTCTTTATCTCTCACATCTGTGTTTTCTTAAAAATTTAATTTGAAACCATTTTACAATTTAATATACTATCGGTTAAATTCATTTATACCCTTATTTGACTATATATTTTTTTAATGTAATTTTTCGGTCGCTTTTCAAACAATTCATTTTATGTCCTTTATAAGGTAAGAATGCCTTTTTTTTAACTTGTACAATGGGTGTGGCAATTTTCCCCTATTATGACATCATTGAACCTTCCCGTACAAGATTATAAGAATATTTTCAAAATAAATGTTTTCTATTGTTATAATATTACTTTTAAAAGATATCAAAATAGAAAGAGATATTTCCCTAAAAAAGTTTTGTTTTCATCTATGTCAAAAACCTTTGATTGATTTTAAACTTCTTTGAAGTTGATTTATTATGATACAAAACATCAATATTGTATTGAAGGTTTTGTGATATGTTTAACTGTGGATGTGTTTTTTTTACACCATTTATAGATTATGGATAATTTATAGAAATTTCTATGCTATTTTTAATATGAATGTTTATGTTATGTTTAAAGCTATTTATATGAGAAATGCCATGGATTTAAAAAGTTACGTGTGGAGCCTGCTACAGCTATTCGATGCATCAGTAGGTCTCATGAGACAAACTAGTTTCTTGGTACAAGTCCTTAATAAAGTCTTATTTATAGTCCTTGCACAATTTCGTGACTATGTGGTTTTGAAGTCTGGCATTATGCATTCCATTATTATAAAATTGGATATTGAAATTTCATGGGATTATGCAACTAGTAGAATATTCATGTGAATAATTAAATGGAATTATTTGATTTTATCATTACCATATTATGATGAATTTTGAGTTTAAAAGAATTTTTTTTAAACTATACATTGCCTTAAATGTTTATGCTTATATTTGAAGGTTTGCACTTTATTGTTATCTTTACTGAGCGTTTGAGCTCACCCATTTCTATGTTTTATTTTTTCCAGGATGTGAAGTAGTGTTTTATGGTTAACCTCTAGGGATAGTATAAGGATATAAGTGTGTTCAAATGGGAACAAAATATTGTTGATGTTTTTATTTCTTGATTTAATGTAAAAATGATGAATGTATCTTGTAATTCCAAGGCTACTAAACTCATAAGTCATTCAGGACATGATTCCTTTTATCATGAAAATGTAATGTAATAATGCACCAAATCTGGGTAACTGGGGTTGGGTCATTACATTAAGTATCATAGGAATTTTAGTACAAACATTGGATCCAAGATTTAGAAATACTCTGATTAGATAACATTACGCTAAGATAGACATTAACGATTAATATAGATGAACTTACTATAATTTTGGTATTGTAGAGATTTTGTGAGTTTTCCAAGAAATAAAACCTTGTATGGATATGAGTAGGTAGAGTCTGCTTTGAAACAAATGTACTTAGGGTTAAAACCTGAAAACAATGCTTTGAGCTAGACTCAAACGGGAACTAGTGCACGACAATGGGCCTTGTTGCACTCTAGGTTATGACAATACTAGGGGATATTCTATGAATAATTATCATTTTCTTTATAAAAACATATGAAGGGTTTATTATTATATACTTCCTCAAAGAATATTATTATGATTATGGATTATATCCATAAACTGTTCAATTCATGTTAAGTGTTTTACATGTTTGGAATTATGTATTGTGATTCATAAACTAATATAATGTATTCCATTGTCTAGAAATGGAACCTAGTGGATGGAATGAAAACTATATCAATGCATGTAATATTTTTATGGATTTCCATATTACTCATGATAAATATTTTGGAGCTAGTGAAGCAACTTGAGCTGATCTGTGTATCATCATACTAGGAAAAATCACTCAGGTTATGAATAAAAACCATACCCATATGGAGCACTCTAATCCAAAACGCGATGGATCAATGTTAGGCCACTTCATGAGGAAATAACCACCAACATTCAATGGGATTACTAACCCATTAGTATATGAGAAATGTATAAATTACATAGAGAAATTATTTCATGCTTTGGGGAGTAGCGAAAGGGAAAAAGTTGTCATGGTATTTTATCTCCTCATGGGAGATGCATATCAATGGTGGTCATTAATCTAAAACACAAAGGAAGATGAAGAAGTATCAAACATAGAATAGAGGGAGTTAAAATATATTTTCTTGGAAATATACTTTCCTCATGAACATCGAGTGGATATGGAAGGGAAATTTCTGAGTCAAAGGAAAATAGAGGATGAGAATGTCGCAAAGTATGAGGCTAACTTTACAAGGTTAGCAAGGAATGCAGAAGATTATATATGTAACCCCGAGGAGTATGATTGTCTTATTCTTTGACGGTTTAAAACCATTTATCCATCTAGGATTAGTCTCAAAATCCTTCTCATCATATGAAGATATTGTCTCATAGGATATCAAGACAGAAAAGGAATTCATTAAGTCTTAATGATTTAATGAAAAGAAATAGAAAAAGAGATCTCCTGAACACTCTAGAAATGGAAATAAGGGGAAGAAGGAAAAAAGTTGATTATCTGTCTGTGGGAAAAAACACTCAGGTACTTTCCTAAAGTGAATGGGAGTCTATTACAAGTGTGGTGAAAAAGACCACCAATCTCGTGATTGCAAGGGGAAGAAAGAGGTTTTTAATGTTGAATGATAAAATTTATATAAAAGGGACATTATAAAAATTAATTTCCTAAGCTCCAAGGGAACTTACCTCAGAAAAGGAAAAGGAATCAAGGAAAAGCTTATGAGATCCCTACTAATATAGTTGAAGCTCCAAAAGATGTGGTGGCAGGTAATTTAATGGATTCCTCGAGTTTAGCCAATGCTTTATTTGATTCAGGATCATCGCATTGTTTTATATCTTCCTAGTTTCCTAAGAATATTAGATATTTTCCATTTGATTTTACAGGGGAGTTGTCAGTCTAAACACCTAAGGTAAGTATAATCTCCACAAATTTTTGTGAATAATTTACCATTATGGCTTATAAATGTTCTTTATCTACTGATCTCATCGTCTTACCCACAATTGAATTTGTTATAATCCATAGTATGGATTGGATTTCAGACCATGATGAGAAAATTTATTATAAGAATAAGGAGGTTACAATTCTTTATGATGATGAGGAGTACCTTATCTTTTGAGTAGAAATGTCACCACATGATTTTTATCTAGATCCACCCCCAATAACTCAACTAAATTCAATTATTGGGGAGTAAGAGAATGAAATAAAAATGGGTGAGGAAAAGGAATGTTCAAATATAGGATTTTCCAATTGTACAACAATATTTTGATGTGTTTCCAGAGTATATACCTAGACATCCTCCAGAATGAGAAATTGAGTTTCCCATCTATTTAATTCCATGTTCAAGACCCATATCGAAGACCCCATATAAAGTTGTCACTGTGAAATTAGGGGAACTAAAGAAACAACTAGAGGAATTTAGTAATAATGTATTTATTCACTCTAGTGTTTCTCCATCGGTAGACTCTATACTTTTTTTTAATAGGAAATATTGATCTATGAGTTTATGCATTGACTATAGGGAGATCAGTGCTATAATAATAAAGTACAGGTACCCATACCTCACATTGATGATTTGTTCGACTAACTTCATGGAGCACAATATTTTTAAAAAATTGACCATCGATCTGGATATCATCATTTGTGTGTGAAGAAGGAAGAAAGTCCCAAAATAGAATTTCGAACCAGGTATGGGAATTACGAGTTTTGAGTAATGCCTTTTGGATTGAAAAGTGCACCCTCTGTTTTCATAGATCTAATTTAAGATTTTTTGAGGAATATCTTCATGAATTTGTAGTGATATTTATTGATGATATCTTGGTATACTCTAAAGGCTACAAAGATCATGAAAATCACTTCTTCATTATCCAAAGGACACATAGAAGAAATGAATTATATGGGAAGTTTAGCAAATGTGAATTCTGGCTTCAGGAGATTTATTTCCTAGTCCATATTGTCTCTAAAGATGGAATCTATGTTGATCCTTATAGGAATAGAGCAATAGAATAATGTCCAACACCGATGATTATAACTAAAGTATGTAGTTTTATTGGTTTAGCAGGTTATTATCGGCGTTTTCTCCAGAATGTTTCGCAATTGGCTAACCCGTTAACCAAGCTCACACGTAACGGTTTTAAATTTGTGAGGACAAAAGAGTGTGATTAATGTTTTGAATAACTAAATAGAATATTAGTCCAAGTTCCTATATTGACTCTACCATTAGGTAATGATTGTTTTTTTATTTATAGTGATGCTTCATAGAGAGGTCGTGGTTGTGTCCTTCAGGAGAATGATTGGGTTGTTGCCTATACATCATGGCAGCTAAAAATTAAATAACAAAAATATATCACACATGATCTTGAGTTAGCAGCTGTAATAGTTTCTCTGAAAATATGGAGACACAATCACTATGGTGAAAAATGTGAGATTTATACCGATCAAAAGATTTTGAGGTATATTTTCTCCCAAAAATAACTCAACATGATGTAAAGGTGATGGATTGAACTACTCAAGGATTTTGATTGTAGTATACACTACCACCCGAAGAAGGAAATTAAGGTGGAAGATGCTTTGAGAAGAAAAGATCATGGAGTTTTGAACAAGATGAGAGTTGATAAGGATCCCATATACATGGATCTAGTAAAGATGGATATGGGAATAACCATGCATTGTGAAACATCAATGCTTTTTCAAGTGTTCACCAAACCATATTTACAAGAAAGGATAAAATGTTCTCAGACTAATGGTGAGGAATTTCAAAATAAAATTAAAGCTGTGAACGATGGGAGATTGATTGAATTTGTATATGAAGATGGAATTTCGAAATTTGGGAGGAGACATTGTGTTCCTAACATACCTATTCTAAAAGGGAAATGTTGGATGATGCTCATAGATATAATTTCTCTATACACCCTATGATAACCAAGATGTATAGCGGTTTGAAGTAACATTTTTCGATGGGACAATATAAAGATGTAGATTTCTCATTTTGGGTCATGGTTTATGGTTTTTCCCCAACTGAAAGCTAGAAGACAACACCCTAGAGGAGTCATTAAACCACTTCCCATACATGAGTGGAAATGGGATGATATTATGATTGACTTTTACATGGGACTACCAAAGAATCCAAGAAGGAATGATGCAATATGGGTCCTTATTGATTGTATTATCAATTCCCAACATTTTCTGGATATAAGACAAGATTTACCACTAGAACATATGGAAAGAATATATGTAAAGGATTTTTTAATACTTCATGGAGTACCCCTATCAATTGTTTCTGATCGCGATCCCCATTTTACATCAAGATTCTGGAAGAGTATTTAGAAGGCCCTAGATACTGAACATCATTTAAGAATTTCCTACCACCCTCAAATTGATATACAATCAGAACAGACTATTCAAACAATAGAAGACATATTGAGAACTTTCTCACATGACTTTCAAGGTTGAGGGATCAATATTTACCTCTGGTATAATTTTCCTATAACTATTTCTTCCGTTCAAGTTTTCAGATGGCACCATATGAAGCATTATACGAAAAGAGATGTCACACACCAACTTGTTGGGAAGATGTTGTCAAAGAAAACTCATAGACCAAGAACTTTTTGAGTAAATAATGGAAAAAGTGATGATTATCCAAACCCACATCCAAGCATCCCAAAGTTAGAAAAATAGATTTTTCGATAACTGAAGTAAGGATTTGGAATTTCATGTAGGAGACCATGTTTTTGTAATGATATCTCCATGGAAGGGTGTTATACATTTTAGTAAGAATGTTAAATTGTGTCCCAGGTATGTTGGACCTTTCAAAATTATAGAATGAATTGGAGTTGTAGCTTATCATTTGGAAATGACTCCAAGTCTCTCCAAAGTTCATGATGTGTTTCACGTATCGCTGTTGGGAAAGTACATGCCTGACCCAATGCATGTACTCGCTTGTGAGGAAATTGAACTGGAATTTGATCTTTCTTATTGTGAAGAGCCTGTAAAAATTCTTCATACCTGAGGACAAGTGCTGAGAAACCGGATGACTCGTCTGGAAGTTCTATGGAAAAACCATAAGATGGAAGAGGCAACATAGGGACCAGAGGAACTTATGATGAAGAGCCACTTGAATCTTTTTATGTGGTAGTATTCTAGAAATTTTGAGGATGATAATATTTGAAGGAGGGAAGAATTTAACACCTCATGCTTCCACGGTACATTTGCATTTGAATAACACAATAGCTAGTATTGTATGAAACTTTGAGATTTTAACACACCCCGACCAATCATACTAGCTGTTATGAATAGTAATACCCACTTTTTGAAATTTTATAAATTTTATTTTTCAAAATGGACTCCATTTTTTAATTTGGAATATCGAAATCAGCTTAGGGTGAATTTTTGTATTTTTTTAAAATATTTGACTTTCGATGATTGTGAAAAACACTACGTTATTTGTTAAAGAGGACTCTTTATTTAAAAAATTATATAATATAATTAAATATATTTTAGGTCACAATAGATACATAATACATATATAAGTTCAATGTAATTAATTGGATTCAATTTATTATAATTTTAGATATATAAAAATTTTATTGAACTTTTTACCGTCTTTTACCACCTCCTAGGAGCATTTGCAAATTTGCAGGAAACCTAATTTTTCCACTTATGTGATTTGAATTTCAAAAATTTGGGAGAAATAGATAATATCAGTAAATAAAAATTTATTTAATAAGATGAAAATATTTTTGGTGAATAGTAACTTTTGACTTTTATTTTCCACTATTAAAAGTAAATATGGTAATTAAGGGTAAAAATGATGACATAATTACCCTGGAAAAAGTACTAATTCTATTAGATAAATATAATTCTACCAAAAAAATCCATAGGAATAAAATATGATCCTCGTTGATCCACATGGAATAGATTAGGACATTTATTATTATTTTATTTATAGAAGAGTTAAAGGAGTTAAATTCAATGTTTATTAACTAAACCAATATTAATATAGGGTTACATACAAAATAAATTAGACTATAAATATTCATTAGAAATATAAAACTATTTAATACATAAGTTTATTTTTTTATAATTTTTAGACATTAAATATTTTAATTTATTTATGACACAATGATAATGCAATAATTACCTAATTAATAAAAGATTAGAATAATTGATATTATAATTATCCAAATAAATGAAATTTTATACTTTTTATGAATTCCGATAATTTTATAGGTTCAAATAACATGTTAGGGTTTATTAAAGATTTTTTTTTGAAGTAATCGTCCTGTTATAATTTTCAAAAAATAACAAATACTAAATAGTGTCAAAATTGACATATTAGAGTTTTTAGAACAAATACTATATTATTAGTTAATATAATATTCCTAAAAATATATGGATCAGAAAAGGACTTGGATAAGGTTATATATATTTATAATGATCAACTTGGGGTTCACTTGGAAGTTTATCATTATTTTATTAACCATATAATATAAAAATACAAAGGGACATGGTAAATGTCAAACTATTTATCTTAGAGTAAAATTAAATAGATAAGGTTAATATAGTGACCTAAATCTTTCTAAAACCTCTTGGTTGAGAGTTTTCCGACCCATACCCACCTTATCCTCGAAATAAGTCATTTTAGAGCCATTAGAAACCAAAAATGATTTTCTTATAAAATAATATTTCAAGATTTCCCAAAAGTGACCCTCACATCTCTTATAAAAGGGTACTTCATATTCTCTTAATTTCACACCTCCAAAGCCATTTGGATCAGAAAACCCCTACCCAATTATACTCCCAACTTTCCTCCCTTCATCCTAGAATCCTTAATTTGGTCCGAAATCCATCCTATAGAGCCCTTCTGATCAAATCAAAATGAAGAACCCGAAGAAGAGGTAAATATTTCATCTCCTCTTTGAAGTTCTTTTCTTCTTCCACTTACTATTTCTTTGTTGATTCCATTATAAAATAATAACTCAAGTATATTCTATATAATGTTACGTTATTATAAATATTGTACAACCATATCTATTAATATATCCATCCTATAAATGACAAGGTCACTATACGTGTGTGCGTACGGCGAACCGTCTCCATGTCGTGGTGTACTAAGTTATTCACACACTTAATTATTTTGGATGGATTTAATAATGAATATAAATAATGTAAATAATAAATATAACATGTTAATGATTCTATATATATGATATAACATCCAATTAAAAAGGATTTTACAATCAATATAATGCTAATGTCGCTCGTGCAAACATACAGATTACCCACTACTACAAATATGCCTTTTATCAGTGCTAAAAATGGCCTTTAACAATGCTAGAAAAGAGCTGTTAAAGCTGATATAGACAAACGGGGGGTCCCCTTTATCAGCACTCCAAAAAGTGCATATAAAGACCCCTTTTATCAACTCTAAAAAAAGCGCTGACAAAAAGGGTCTTTTATCAACGCTAAAACAAAGTGCTGATAAAAGGGTCCTTTATCAGCACATTGTTTTAGCACCGATAAAAGACCAATTTATTAGCGCTACCTTTATCAGCGCTTTCATTTTCGCACTAATAAAAGGTAAAAAATTAAAAAAAAAATTAAAAAATTTAAATAAATACTGCCAATCGGGGGGGCTTTTATAGCGCTTGAGCCCCCCCCCCTTTTACAGCGCTTTTCTGCAACCCTACAGCTCCCCACACACCCCCTCCACCCTTTATCAGTGCTTTCTCCCATATTCCCCCATGTACGAGCGCCCCTGCCTCCACCAGGATTTTAACTCGAGACCTCCTCCTTGCGTGCCTAAGCCCTTACCACTCCTCTATTTTGATTTTTTTCTATTTCATGAAATATATATATATATATATAGTAATATTTATTTGTATGGTAATATATATTTATGTTAATATATATAGAGTTATATATATATAGTTATATTAATATATATCTCTATTTATATATATATATTTATTTAGTTATATTTATTCGTATAGTAATATATATTTATATTAATATATAGTTATATAGTTATATTAATATATATATAATTATATTAATATATATATAGTTATATTAATATATATATATAGTTATATTAATCTATATATATAGTTTTATTAATATATATATGTATTTATAGTGATATTAGTATATATATTTATAGTGATATTAATATATATATTTATATTATTATTAATATATATATGTGTAGTTATATTATTATATATATATAGTTATATTAATATATATATAAATAGTTAGATTAATATATAGGTATATAAATATTCATATATTTTTATTATAAATAAAATGGATATTATTTATTATTTAGATAAAGTTAATATATTTTATATGTAAATATATTTTATTATTTATATTTATAATTAAATTATTATGTATGAATATATAAAAAACATGTATATATTGTTATATATTACATTATAAATAACAGTTCATTATAAAAAATGATAAAATTTCAAAGTCAGAATATCAGTATGAATGTAATACCCTATAATAAATTCAATCCCCCCAAAAAAGCCAATAATACCCCCTTAAATGAGGCTGAAAATCCGCAAAGTGTTAAAAAATCGGGGTACCCCGACTAAAAACTCAGTTCTGGAGGCCTTATGGGACTCTTTTGGCCCTGAAAGAAACATGACTAGGGTCAACCCCCATTACTTTGACGTAGAGCTCGTCGCAGGCTTCGATTGGATATGTGGTAGAGCAAAAACGGACACCCAGATCAAAAGTTATGGTCGTTTGATGTTCGAGTTGCGTTTTTAACATATTTTGGATCTCTTTTTAATTTCATTATTTTTTTAGTCATTATATTTTTATTAAATGACTATTAATCCATAATAATTTTGAAATTATTAATTGAAAATATTTTTTTAATTTATTTATATTCTAATTTCACAAAATATCTTATATATTAAGTATATTATGTTTAGATGTATATTTTTACTTATCTAAAATATATTTAAAAATTATATATTATATTTGTATCAATATAACTATACATATATATTTATATATTAATATATTATTTTTAATTATTTTTTTTTTTTGAATTCGACACTTTATTAGTTCTTTTAAAAAAAGCGTTAATAAAGGCTCCCCCTTTATTAGTGCTTTTTCATTAGCACTGATAAAGGTTGGTGCTCGGAAAAACTATTTTTGTGGTAGTGACCGTCTCCACCAAGGCGATGAGATTCATTATCCATTGTAAACATTCAAGAATAATTTTCATTTTTGGATTAAAAATAATGTTTTTGACCATAATATTATTTTATTAATAAACTACATCATATCCATAAAAAATGTTGCTTACATAATCAAGTATATAATGGAAAATGAATCAGTTAACACCTGAAAAGATTATACTACTGAAACAATATTAACAAAGAAATATTATAGGGTCATATATGATATCATATCTATGTATATTGTTCTTGTATAATTTAATAACAATGATTTATTAATTACAAAGTATTTTAATGTACCATCAACCATAGAAGAGTACATGGTAAGGGTTAATTTCACAAACTCTTTGTTATCCGATATTGTTTTTAGGTAAGTATCTAGTGGCACCCCTTGATCATCCACATCCGTGTTTTCATAAAAATTTAATTCGAAACATTTTTAATATTTACTAGACTATGGGTTAAAGTCATTTATACACTTATTTGTACATATATGTTTTTAAAGGAATCATTCTGTCGTTTTTCAAACAAGGTACTTTATGTCTTTATAAGGTAAGAATGTCTTTTTATTAACATATATAGCAGGTGCAGCTATTTTCCTCCGTTATAACATCGTCAAAGCTTCCCATACAAGATCATAAAAATATTTTCAAAATAAGTGTTTTCTTTTATAATTATATGACTTTTACATGATTTCAAAATATAAAGAGATTTTTCCCTAAAAAAAGTTTTGATTTCATCAATGTCAGTATCCTTTGATGGATTTTAAGCTTGTTTGAAGTTGATTTATTATGATACAAAACTTCCATATTGTATTGAGGGTTTTGTGATATGTTTTACTGTGGATGTGTTATTTTTACACCATTCATGGTTTATGGATAAATTATTGACATTTTGTGTGCTTCTTTTAATGTAAATTTTTATGTTAAGTTTAAACCTTTTCATATGAGGAATTCATTAGAATTAATATGTGAAGGGTTGAGACTAATATAGCTCCTCAATGCATTGTTAGGTCTCATGAGACAAACTAGTGTCTTGGAATAGGGACTTGACAAAATCTTATTTATAATATTGGCACAAGGACTTGACTATGTGGATATGAAGTCTCGAATTATGCATTCCATCATTATGAAATTGGATATTGAAATTCTATGTGATTATTCGACTAGTGGAATATCCATGTGAAAAAGTAAATGGAATTATTTGATTTTATCTTTTCCATATTATGCTGAAATTTAATTTTAAAATTGTTCTGTTTTATTCTTATACATTTCCTTAATTGTTTAGTCTTATTTACAAATATTTCTACTATATTGATATCATTATTGAGCATCATTGCTCACCCATTTATATGTTTTATTTTTCCCAATATGTGAAGAAGTATTTTATGGTTGACCTCCAGGGATATTATAAAGATATTAGTGTGTTCAAAAGGGGACAAAATGTTGTCTATTTTTTATTTCATGATGTAATGTAAAAAATTTGAATACTTCTAGTACGTCCAAGGATACTAAACTGGTCGGTCTTTTGGGGAATAATTCCTTGAATAATGACAATGTTATGTAATAATGCACTGACTCTACATAAATGGGGTCAGGGCATTACATGTTGTGGTAGAAGATGTCAGGTTTTCCAGCTTCTAAGATATGAATGTCAGAAATTATGAAACAATGGATTTCACACCCTCTACTAATGATTTCATAATTTATACCACTATTGGAAATATTTTATTTTCTACATCCATTTAATGAATAATAAATCTTACTCTTGGTTTGATATGTGATATAACCAATTAAACCAAATAATGAGTGATTTCATCACAGAGTTAGGAAATTGGAGATAGTTGAGGGTTCAAGAGTTGTGTAAACATAGAATCCAAATTAATTCTCAATGAGTCCAAGACAAAATACACATTCCTTTGTAAATAATACAAATGATCTTGGATTACTACATCAACAGGTGGAATAGGTTTAACCAGATGATGATTTATTTTCTCATGAGGCACTTCAACCATAGTAGTTCTATCTGTTTTCATAGGATTAAAGTGATGTAACTCTCCCACTTGATCAATTTGATCCACTAAGGAACCTTCTCCTCTAAAAATATTTTTATTCTCATCATATGCATCACTATAACCCAATCCAATTTTAAAAAAACTGGGATAATTCTCCCATTTATTAAAATAACTGACTTAATTATTAAAATTAAGAAGGGTTCGAGGGTCTCTGAGTACCTCAAATCTTTGACCAAATTCAGTTATAGAAGGGGTCATTATTGTCTTATTCATCTACAAGATATCTTCTGGTTGTTCTTGAATAAATTGAAATGACTAATCAACATGATCAATAGACATCTCCTAATCACTTCTAGATTTCATGCCATTTATATGACTAGTTGGTACATCAACCATCAGATAATGTTTAGGATGGTTTAAATCTCTCTTGGAACTATATACCACTAGTGATGAAATATGGAGTTGAACAATCCCTTTATCAAGATCAAAAGGTACATCTCTATACTTATCACATAATGTGTCACGATTTGTACCACATTATTTATTTTGATCACCAATATGATCAGGTCCACCATCATTGTATCCATCATCAAGATCTTCATCACGATCCTCATCATGATCATCATCATCATGATCCTTGTCATCTTTAATTGAACTTCTATCTGATTTCTCAATATCCAGAGTGTCAATATTTTATTATTTATAAGAATTATCATTATTTACATTTCCATAACCATTCTGACAGCCTGATTTTCTAGAGGAAGATAACATAAACTAATCCTCTCGATAAACATCAATATCTTTGTCAACATTTTCTTATACTTCTTCTTCCACATTGGGTTAAATGCTTTCAATATCTTCATTATAGTACTCAGAAATCTCATCTAACACGAGACAAGGATCCCTCATGTACTTAGGTTTTGTTGGATGATTGATAGTATTTAAATCCTCATAAAATTTATCATTGTCTCTTACCCAACATTCCTTATAGGGGTTCTAAGTCACTTTCACCCTTTTACAAGTTGTTTTTGACAAGAAAAACCCACAATATTTATCTTCATATTATTATCCTTCTCTGATATATTCACTTTAATCTAAGATAGAATATATCATTTTAGGACAAATTAGGGATTTTAATCACAATCTATTCTTTCTCATCAATATATATGAACTATCCTAATCTATAGAGATTTATTCGTTTCCTTTTTCATCATATACAAGAAATAAGCATCATGATACCTCATCGTATTTCAATCTCCATTTCATAGAAAAAAACATGTTAGTAGGTATCCTTTGGGTACTATATCCATTAAAATGTAGAAGAGCCTCTTTTTTCAATGGGTATACAACCTTTAAATCCCTCGTAAACTTCTTTATGAGGTACCTTTAATAACATTTCTCATTCGCTTGAAGATAGTCAAATCTATTCTCTATCAATGTAACTTTATATCATATCCAATTTCATTCTAAAAATAAATTCTTCATTTTGAAAAAAATAATTTAATAAACTCGGTGATTCAATGTCAATATGTTCATGCATTTTTTCTTTTTGATGATCATTAAAATGAGAAAACAACTAGTTGGGAGCCATTGTGCATAGTTATCCTATTCTTCTATGAAAACTCACTTTTACAAATGCGGGTTCCATGAAACAATGTCCAATTTTGTTGAAAATATGTTTTTTTATTTGATGGCCTCATCTCATCTGGATTTTATTCTTCAAGACACTTCACATTATCCATTCAGATCAGTTGAAGGATTTGATGGAACAAGGGAGAAATAAGATAGGTTCAAAATAAAGGAAGAAGGTTCGAAAGATTAATGATTTTAGTTGAAGTGAATTAATTTAGATTTATCCTAATAGTAACATCATTTATGGATTCTAAATAAATAATAATAAACTTCAAACAACAAAAAATCATCAGTAAAATTAAATTCAAATGATAATAAAACATTGATAACATAAAAAGGAGCAGTGACCCATTCAATGGTGACTCATAAATAGTGACACATAAATGGTGACTCATCAATGGTGACTCATAAATTGTGACTCATCAACGATGACTCGTCAACAGTGACTTATCATCATTGAATCATCAACAACGACTCATCGAATGTGATTTATCAATGGTGACATATCAACTAAAATTTAGCATTCCTAATTTAGGTTTTATGTATTTTAATATCACATAATTAGAAGGAATTGTGATGATAACATCTAGATGATGTTCAGTTCTAATAATCTCTATAGTTTTATCATCACTTTGATAATGATATCTCAAAAATTAATGGCTTACATCAATTTGTTTTGTTCTAGAGTGAGATGATGGATTTTTGGAAATGTTTATCAAACTTGTGTTATCACAATTTTTAGGTACATGTATATATTGGTATCCAAATTATTGTAAATATTGTTTCATCCCCCAGATTTGTGAACAAAAAAATAGTGAATCTATAAATTTAGCTTCAGAAGGAGATAGTGGAAGAAGAGTTTCTTTCTCACTACACGATGATACTAGATATTTTCCTAAAAGATTACTTGTCCTTAATGTTCATATTATATCTATCTTGCATCCACATAAATCATAATCTAAATAACACACTAAATAAAAATAATGTCATCTTTGATAGAAAAATCCTAAATTGGTTCTATAATTGAGGTATTTAAAAATTACATTAAAAACTAATAAATGTGATTCTTTTGTATTTTCATGAATGTAAACAACCATACAATCACTGGACATAATATCATGTTGATAAGTAGTTAAGTACAAAATATTTCTAATCATACCTTAATGACTAGTCTAGTATAATGATTTCCCAATTTCATCAAGAACTAGTTTATAGTTGGAATTCCTGGGAGTTTCCTTACATGTTCTAATTTATAAGAAAAAAATTTAATAAATATTTATTAAATTTAATTTAATTTAAGATAATTCATTTTTAATTTGAAAAATCTGAAATCCAAAAATGAATTTGAGTTTACCCATTAAACAAATTTCAAATTCATTTACCATTATTTTTGAAAAATGGGTATATAAGGAAACTTTAGAAGATCAAAAAATAATATCATCTACATATATTTGTACTATTAAAACATCATTTGGAATTATTTTTATACAAATTGGTGGATTATCTATAACTTTCAAAAAAAATTGAAATAAGGAAAGAGTTACGCTTATCGTACCAATCTCTTGGATCCTGTTTTAAACCATTTAAATCTTCTATTAATTTAAAAACACGATTTGAAAAATATATATTTTTAAATACAAGTTGTTTTTCAACAGAAACATCATCAATTATAAATCTATTTAAAAATTCACTTTTGACTTCCATCTGATACAATTTGAAATAAAAATTTGATGCATTGGAAAGTAGTATCCTAGTGGATTTATGTCTTTCTATAGGTGAAAATGTTTCTTCATAATCAATACTTTATTCTATATTGTAACCTTGTGAAACTAATATATATTTATTATAGACTCATCATCCTTGTTTCTTAGCACCCATAAAGTGACAATAGTTAAGGTGTCTTTAGGTCTTTCAAAAAGCTTCCAAATATTGTGTCTTTATAATTGATTATGTTCTTCTGGCATGGATATTACCCAGAATTCCTTATTGATGTAATCATTCATGTTATTAGGTTCATGATGTGTAAATAAATCTTGGTGTTAAAATATATTTCTTAGGGAATCATTGGTCTGGGTACGTATGTGTAGGTTTCCTATTGTAACATCTAATGTGTGGTGTATATGACTACTAATGGGTATTTTAGAAGGGGAATGGTAGATTTGAGATCTTTATCCAGTTTAGGTTTTTTTCCGAATATTGGTTCAAAAATCTATTTATTTATCGTAACTTTCAGAAGATTTGGAATTTAGATTTAGAGTTTAATAATCATCATCTGGGTTATCTAAGATTGTATCGGTTTCATCAAATTTTAGGTGAACAGAATCTCCCATTATTCTGGATCTCTTAATAAACACACTATAAGCATTATTGGAAGTTGAATACCCAATATAAATTCAACCATCACACTTGGATGAAATTTTTTTCAAATATTATTCTGTATTTAGAATAATAACTTTTCATGAAAAAAACTCCTAAATTATTGACATTTGGATTTCAATTTTTTAATAACCCATTAGGTGTTCAATTTATGGGATGTCATATTTGTAACTCCCCGACCCCAGTTAACTAGAGTCAGCGAATTATTACAAAACATTGGAATGATCAAAAAGGATCAAGTCTCGAAATACCGATTAGTTTAGTAGCCTTGGAGACACTATATATATTCACAAGTCTTACATTACATCATAAGGTAGAAAAAACTGCAACAACATCTTATCTTCATATCACCTCATACTATCCCTGAAGGTTATTCATAAATTACTTCCTCACATCCTAGGAAAAATAAAATATTGAAAGGTGTGATCTCAGATGCTCAGTAAGGATAAAAATATAGAATAATCATTCATAGATAAGCATAAACCATTAAGGCAATGTATATCTAAAACAAAAGCCTTTTAAACTTGAACATCAGCATAATATGGAAAAGATAAAATGAAATAATGTCGTTTACTTATTCATAGCAATATTCTACTAGTCTAACAATCACATGAAATATCAATAACCACTTTCATAATGATGGAATGCATAATGCTAGAATATCAGAACCATGTAGCCAAGGCCTAGTGCCAAGACACTAGTTTGTCTCATGAGACCTACAGATGCATCGAGGAGCTATAGCGGGCTCCACCCGTCACTTACTAAGTCCAATTCATTCTTCATATGAAAATTTTTAAGAATAACATAAAATTTTGTATTAAAACTAGCATAAGAAATGTCAATACTTCACAAACCATGAATGGTATAAAAATAGCACATCCACAGTCAAACATAACTCATTCGATACAATATGGAAGATTGTATTGTATCAGATTAACCTCAATCAAGAATAATAAAGGATATTGAAATAGATGAAAATAATCATCAATCTATTGAGAGAAATATCTCCATTTTTCTTGAAAACATTTAATAGTCACACTATTTTTCAAGAAGCCATTTAAAATATATTTTTGAATAAAAGTGTCCCATACCACTTTGAAACTTTTAAAAGGAATTTTGATTTGAAATCATTATTTTCTATATAAATAAATCCTTAAAACAATTTTTAAAACATGGACATTAATGAGAAAGATTTAGAATAATAAATCTTTAAAACTTTTAAAATGATATTTTAGGTAGAGTTTCTAACCAAAAGAGAGACACATGAATAAAATTAATTGAGGTAATAAAAACATTATAATATCATGAGAATAAAGGGATTCATGATATACTATGTCAAAGTATATTATATACACCTTATAAAAGTGAATTGGTGTATAATAACAAAGTAGTCTCAATAGAATGTAAATTGAGATGAATTCTCTTATAAAGACCATATCCTTAGTTTAAGGATAAATCAACAACATAATTTTCTGTGAAAAATATAAATACATTCAATATGATTAGATATTCAGTGTAAATCAATCAGAGGACATTAACACATATTCTTGTAAAAACAACAATAATCAATTGTATGCTTAACTCAACAAATGGAGATTGAGTTCAAATTACTCTTATCAAGTTCATATCGATGACATTAGAAATTGTGAATTGAGTGATTAAGTGTATCAAACGTATATCCACAGAAAGGGGAGTGGAAATTATGACATAAGAAAATGAATAGTGATTTCACACATAATCTTGGAATAAAATAATCAATGAAGTATGCGTGAAGCCGAATGAGTGGAAATTGAAATTTCAAATTTACTTATCGATTTGGTAACTTACAAAACATAAACCCATGAGATAAGTATAATAAAATAATGATGTAAATATCCATAAATTAAATTATATAACACAATGATTACAATCATGTGAAGTACACACACCACATGCAATAAATAAGTGGTGAACAATAGAAATCTCACAGAATTAAAAGTGAGATAAGAAACCCCTTACTTTGTAATTTTTCCTTGGTCGATGGTTGGTTAACCACCTGTATAATGGTGAAATAATTGTTATTTAATTATACAAGAATCATTTACATTAATAAGATATCATATATGATCTTTTAAGATTGATTTGTTTATAATATCTTTGTATTATCGTCGTTTATGGTGTTAACAGATTCGTTTTCCTTTATATTATTTGTTATGCAAGACATATTTGTTATGGATGGGATGTATCTTATTCATATCCAAAATGATATAATGTCTCTAAAAATTATTTTTATTCATCAAATGAAATTTATTCTTGAATGGATATGATGGGGAATGAATCTCATCGCGTTCGTGGAGATGGTAATCTGTACGAATGCATGAGCGACAATATCATTATTTTGATATTAAAATAATAAAGAATTGGATGGTATATCATATATAAATAATCATTATCATGTTGTATTTATTATTTACATGAATTAAACATAATTATTATACCCTTCCAAATAATAATATATTGAATAACAATTACACCACGATGTGAAGACGGTAGGCCGTACGTACGCACGTATGGTGACATGTCATTAAAAGGATGGATAGAATAATGAGTATGGTTGTACCATATTTATAATAACATCATAGTATATAGAGGATACTGGATTTATTATTTTATAATGTAAATGACAAATATAGAAGAAGTAGAAGAATAAAGGAACTTTAAAGAGGGTGGTGAAGACATTACCTCTTCTTCGGGTTCTTCCTTTTGATTTGATCAAAAGGAATCCTTAGGTAGGATTTTTTATCAAACTAAGGCATCCAGGATGAATTGAGGGAAGTTTTAAGGATATGTTGGGAGATGTTGGTCGAGCCAAATGACTTTGAAGGTGTAAATTAATGATAAGGGGGAGTACCTTTTTATAAGAGGGGTGAGGGGCTCTTTAGGAAAAACTTAAAGTATTATTTTATAATAAAATCATATTTGGTTTCTAATGGATCCAAATTAGATTATTCAAAGTCTAAGGATGGGATGGGTCGAAATCCTTTCAACCAATATATTTTAGATAGGTTTGGATCATTATATTAACCTTATCTTTTACTTTTAACTCTTAGTTAATTAGTTTGACACATACCATGTCACTTTGTATTTTTATATTATATTGTTAATAAACTCACTATATATATCCAAGCTACCCCAAAGTGGTCCATTAATGATAAAAAAATAATATATAAGTCCTCTGGACGAACCTTGGATTTTTAGGAATATAATATAAATTAATAATATAATATTTGTTTTAAAAACTCATTTATGTCAATTTTGACACAACTCAATAATTGATTTTTGTTAAAGTATTAAAAACATTATTAATTAGAAAAAGATTTATTTAAACAATAATAACATGTAATATTAACCAATAAAATTCATGTATGTCATAAAAACTTTCAAATTATATTTATTTGAACATTTATAATACCAATTATTTGATTTTTTCATTAACAAGGAAAATACTGCATCATTATTGTGTCATATATATTTTTACTTTTTCAATATCAAAAAAATTATAAATAAAATACCATTATGTGGGAAATATTTTTAAATTTCTAATTAATATTTATAATCTAAAATATAACATTTATAACCCTATGTAAATATTGTTTTGCTAAAAATATAAGCTTATGTCATTTTTGTATTTACTTTAACTTAATTCATATAAAGTGTCCCTGTCAACTACAAATGGATCCATGTGGTCTAAAAATCGACCCAAAGATGCCCATGGTCGAAAATTTATCAACCAATATGGTTAAGACACGTTTTAGGGTAAATTAATATTATTATAATATTATTTGTTTTACCCTTATTTACCGGATTTACCCTTTAACCATGGTAGATAACATTTTTACCGAATTAATTATTCAAAATGTATAAAAATAAGAGTTACCTATTTACAAAATTTGGACAGCCTGATTCCAATTATGGAATCCATTATTCCATATTCTAAACTTAAAAGTTTCATAAATTAATTTAAAATTAATTCCCGTTGTTAAAACAAAAAGTGTGTTTTTAAGAGATAATAACTATCAAAAGATTGACACTTGTTTATGTCTAGTTTAAATGTGAAATTATGTCCAATAACTAAATTTGTATTAAATGGTAAAAATATATTATAAATATACTTTAAAAACACTAAAATTCTTAATTTATCACTATTAATTATTTTGATTAAAAAAAGTTGTTTTTAACTAAAATTTAGCAATTTTCACTATTAATCAAAATATGAAAGTTATCCGAAAAGTACCAAAATATCACCCTAGGATAATTTAGATATTCCGAACCCAAAAATGAATTCCATTTTGAAAGATAAAATGTAAAAAATTTCAAAAAGAGGGTATTACTATTCATAACAGCTAGTTTTATTATTTGTGGTGTGTGTTAGAACTTGAAGTTGCGTACAACACACACTACTGTATTATTCAGCGAGAAGTGTACCATGGAAGCTTGGGGTGTTACATTATCCCCTCCTTCAATAAATTTCATCCTCGAATTTTTAAAATTGGGATTGGGAATATAATGGAAAGTCCCACATCAGAAAAAGAGTCAATAAAACTATCACTTTAAAAAAAGAAAGAGAAGTGCAATGGTCACCTGAGAAAACCTATAATAGGATTCCAAGTAGAAAAACATGGATATGAATTATAAACTAAGTGTCATGTTCAGATGGAGAGGGATAGAAAATATGATCAAGAGAAAGTTAATAACAAGAAAACCAAAAACTTGTGATGGGACAAACATGCATTAGTTTCCCAGTAGGAAAAGTAAACGGACAACATTTTTATTTTTATTTTATTTTTAAGTTACATTAAACAAAGATGAGGAATTAATTTTTGAGATTGAATAAGAACATAAAGATCTATACTTAATTTTTATGTAAAGTTTCATTCATTAATAAATTTATACTATTAACTCATTTTTAAACGATGAGTATTCTAGAAGACTTGCTCACACTAGAAGAGCTAATAAAATTCTTATTCAATCACATGATCCATGAAGAATAAACTATATATTTACCTTTCCTTTATAGATTAATAAAAACAAAAATAGTTAGTATAAGATATGATGATACCCAAAAAGGTTATTTCATAAGAAAAAGAAACACTAATCTTAATTTCTAAAATTAATCCAACAATTCCCCAAAGTGAAATAGTTATCATTCAATAAATAATTGTCCTTAAAATCCTTTAATAAAATCCAAAATAATATTGAAACTCAAAACATAGAATAATTTGGTTATGTAGTCTTCCACGTTAAATGGTATCTTCAAATGACATCAATTACTCTTAAAGTCACATTCTTAAAAGTTATTAACCTGAACACATATTCTCTATTATAGGATAATAATTTCCATAAATAACCCAAATCACTATAAATCCAAAACAAAAACATAGATAAAAATACACCATTACTTCTCAAATGAAATCTCATATTATTCTATTTCCCTTGAGCATATTGTGTTCCTAACAAAGAGAACATCTTCCAAAATAACATTTATCACTTAATCACCAAATCATTTTCCTATAATAAGGGTATTCATTTGATAAGATATAAGATCCCAAATCAAATTATTATTGATAAATAAAATCATTTGACTAAAAATATTAGTCACACTAACTAGGGACCTCACGTAGTCTAGTGGTAGGCGATAAATCTCAATCACACTTTGGTTGTGGGTTCGATTCCCACAGATTTGTCCTACGTGATGGGTTGTCACATGGTCTGTGTGTTGTCCTTTTCCAAAAACTATATTTTATAACATTACCAAAATGATATAAATTCCTCAAAATAACCATAACATAATTAATCACAAATTTTATCTCATACCTTGAATTTTCATCCCAAATTATAATAACCTGTAATTGCCTCAAACGCAATGATCATATAAAACCAAATGATTAATTATAACTATATCTAGAAGAGAAAAGATAATTCTTCCTGAAATATAATTCTCACATGGAAAAATACAGGGTTACAAATACAAGAGAAAATTATTCCAAAGTAATCCCATCAACAAGGAGCACTAATACTTTTTAAACATTTATCCAACCATTTATTTCCACATAGCTTCTTCTTTGACCAAGAAAATATTTTATAGAATAGGGAATTCACTCGGGTAATGGCCAGGTCCCCTAAATTTTCAAGAAATGACTGTAAATAGATTCTTGGGACCATTTTTATCTTCTTCCATAGTATCTTCATTTTTCTTCAGAAATTATTCACTTTATTTCCTTCCTTCCCACACATAAAGAATTTCTTTTTCCTATTGAGACACTTTCTTAGGTGTCCCCTTCCACATTTCCTACATGATAGAAATTGAGGATTCCTTTCTCCATGGTCTCCTCTACTAGAGCTCTTATCATTCATCACCATTATCTTCTTTGTTGAGTCCAGGAATTGGTTAATATATATATTTTTGATCATATTTTTGGAAATATGATTTGGAATGAAGATGATATCTTTTACACCTATCAATATTCCATTTTTTTGCTCATTTCCACCACCATTCCCACCTTGTACATCATTCTCAAAGTCATTATGACTTCTTTGGAATCCAGAAATTGTCTAAAATAAAAAAGCATTGTGTGGGTAATAGTAGTCATAAAATCATTTAGAGAATATCATGTCACCATATTCTCAATTTGAAGCACATTAGGATTAACCAAGGTTATTTACTCTCATCTTATATATAATACTTTAAATCGGTTTGTAATGAAAATGTAAATTATCCGAATCATATCCCCCGGGAGTGTCGTAACCAAGAGTGCAGCAAGGCCCATTGTCTTGCACTAGTTCCAGTTCGAGTGTAGATCAAAGCGGTGTTTTCATGTTTTACCCCTAGGTACATCTGTGCCAGAGCCGCCTCTACCTGCTCGTATCCAGACAGGGATGTATCGCTCGGAAGACTCACAAAATCTCTACAATACCAAAATTCTAGGAAATTCTTCTATACTAATCCTCAAAAAATATCTTAGAGCTATGTGCTCTAATAAGAGTTTATCTAAATCTAGCTCCAAATGTTACCCAGTTACCCAGAGTCGGTACATTATTACATAACATTATCATGATCACAACGGATCATGTCTCGAAAGACTGATTAGTTTAGTAGTCTTGGAAACACTAGATATATTCATAAGTATTACATTACATCATAAAGTAAAAAAACAACAACAACATCATGTCTTAATATCCCCTCATAACATCCCTGCAGGTCAATCATAAATTACTTCTTCACATCCTGGGAAAAATAAAACATTGAAAGGGGTGAGCTCAGATGCTCAGTAAGGATAAAAATATAGAAGAAGCATTCATAGATAAGCATAAACACTTAAGGCAATGTATAACTAAAACAAAATCCTTTTAAATAAAAAATTCAGCATAATATGGCAAGGATAAAATAAAAAAATTCCATTTACCTATTCACATGGATATTCTACTAGTCGAATAATCACATGCAATATCAATACCCACTTTCATAATGATGGAATGCATAATGCCAGACTAACATAACCACGTATCCAAGGACTCGTGCCAAGACTACAAATAAGATTTTGTCAAGGCCTCGTGCCAAGACACTAGTTTGTCTCATGAGACCTACCGATGCATCATGGAGATATAGCGGGCTCCACCCGTCACGTACTAAGTCCAATGCATTCCTCATATGAAAATTTTGAAACATAACATAAACATTCGTATTAAAACTAGCATACGAAATGTCAATACTTTTTCCACAGACCAAGAATGGTATAAAAATAACACATCCACAGTCAAACATAACTCATTTAATACAATATGAAAGATTTTATTGTATCAGATTAACCTCAATCGATAATAATTAATGATATTGACATAGATGAAAATAATCCTCAAACTATTGAGAGAAATATTCGCATTTTTCTTGAAAACATTTAAAAGTCACACTATTTGTCAAGAATCCAATTAAAATAGATTTTTGAATCAAAGTGTCCCATACCACTTTGAAACTTTTAAAAGGAATTTTGATTTGAAAACTTTAATTTCCATATAAATAAATCCTTAAAACCATTTTTAGAACATGGAAATTAATGAGAAATATTTAGAATAATAAATCTTTAAAACTTTTAAAATGATATTTTAGTTAGAGTTTCTAACCAAAAGAGAGACACATGAATACCAACAATTGAGGTAATAAAAACATTATAATATCATTAGAATAAAGGGATTCATGATATATTATGTCAATGTACATTATATACACCTTATAAAAGTGAATTGGTGTATAACAACAAAGTAGTCTCAATAGAATGTAAATTGAGATGAATTCTCTTATAAATACCATATCCTTAGGTTAATGATAAATCAATGACATAATTATGTGTGAAAAATATAAATACATTCAATATGATTGGATATTAAATGTAAATCAATCAGAGGACATTCACACATATTCTTGTAAAAACAACACCAATGAAATGGATTCTTATCTCAACAAATGGAGATTGAGTTAAAATTACTCTTATCGAGTTCATATCGGTGAGTTTAGAAATTATCAATTTAGTGATTATGTGTATCAAATTTATATCCACAGAAAGGGGAGTGGAAATTATGACATAAAAAAGGAATAGTGATTCCACACATAATCATGGAGTAAAATAATCAATGAAGTATGTGTGAAGACGAATGAGTGGAAATTGAAATTTCAAATTCCCTTATCAATTTGGTAACATACAAAACATAGACCCATGATAGAAAGATCATAAAATGATGATGTATATATCCATAAATTAAATTATATAACACAATTAATACAATCACAGGTAGTACACACACCACATGCAATAAATAATTCATGAACAATGGAAATATCATAGAATTAAAAGTGAGATAAGAAACCACTTAATTTGTACTTTTTCCTTGGTCGACGGTAGGTTAACCTCTTGTATAATGGTGAAATAATTTTTATTGAATTATAAAAGAATAATTTACATTAATATGATATCATATATGATCTTTTAACATTGATTTATTAATAATATCGTTTTATTATCGTCGTTTCAGGTGTTAACGGATTCGATTTACTTTATATTATTTGTTATGCAAACCATATTTATTAAGGATGGGATGAATCTTATTCATATCTAGAATGATATCATGTCTCTAAAAATTATTTTTATTCATCAAATTCAATTTAGTCTTAAATGGATATGATGGGGAATTAATCTCATCGCATTCGTGGAGACTGTAATCCGTACGTACGCACGAGCGACAATATCATTATTTTGATATTTAAATAATATATAATTTGACGTTATATCATATATACAGAATAATTATAATGTTATATTAATTATTTACATGAATTAATCATCATTATTATACCCATCCAAATAATAATATATTGAATAGCAATTACACCACGACGTGGAGAAGGTAGGCCTTACGTACGCATGTATGGTGACATATCATTCAAAGGATAGATAGAATACTGAATATGGTTGTACCATATTTATAATAACATCACAGTATATATAGGATGCTGGATTTATTATTTTCGAATGGAAATAACAAAGAAAGAAGAAGTGGAAGAAGAGAAGAACTTTAAAGAGGGTGGTGAAGACGTTAACTCTTCTTCAGATTCTTCCTTTTGATTTGATCAAAAGGGCTCCTTATATTGGCTTTATGATCACAATAATTCCTCTAGGATGAAGTGAGGTAAGTTGGGAGGATATTTTGGTGGAGTTTTTCTGATCCAAATGGCTTTGAAGGCGTGAATTAATGAGAAGGGGGAGTGCCCTTTTATAAGAGGGGTGAGGGGCTCTTTTAGAAAAACTTAATGTATTATTTTATAATAAATTTATATTAGTTTTCTAATGGATAAAAAGTGGATTATTCAATGTTTAATGTGGGGATGGGCCTAAATCATTTCAACCAATAGATTTTAGACAGGTTTGCCTCATTATATTAACCTCATCTTTTACATTTAACTCTTAGTTAATTTGTTTGACACTTACCATGTCACTTTGTATTTTTATATTATATTGTTAATAAAATCACTATATAAATAATAGAAACCCCAAATTGGTCCATTAATGATACATAAATAATGATATAATTTATTTTTCCAAACCATAGATTTTTAGTAATAGAATATAAATTAATGATATAATATTTGTTTTAAAAACTCATTTATGTCAATTTTGACACAACTCGATAATTGATTTTTGTTAAAGTCTTAAAAACATTATTAATTCTAACCAAATTTATTTACGAAATCCTAACATGTCATATTAACCAATAAAATTCTTCTATGTCATCAAAACTTTCAAATTATATTTATATTAACATTTATAATACCAATTATTTGGGTTTTTCATTAACAAGGAAAATACTTCATCATTATTGTGTCATATATATTTTTACTTTCTAAATGTCTAAAAATTATAAATAAAATACAATTATGTAGGAAATCGTTTTTTATTTCTAATGAATATTTATAATTGAAAATATAACATATATAACCGTATGTAAAAATTGTTTTTCAAAAAGATATAAGATTATGTCATTTTTGTATTTACTTTAACTTAATTAATATAAAGTGTCCCTATCACCTACAAGTAGATCCATGGGGTCCGAAAAACAACCCAAATATTCCCATGGTTGGAAATTTATCAACCAATAGGATTAGGACACGTTTTAGTGTAAATTAATATTATTATAATATTATTTGTTCACCCTTATTTACCGGATTTACCCTTTAACCATGGTAAAATAAAATTTTTACCGATGTAATTATTCAAAATGACTAAAAATAAAAGTAAACTATTCATAAAATTTTGAAATCCTGATTCCAATTATGGAATAAAATTTTCCAAATTCAAAACACGGAATTGGCAGAAATTAATTTAAAATTAATTCCCATTGTTAAAACAAAAAGCGTGTTTTTAAGAGATAATAACTATCAAAAGACTGACACCTGTTTATGTCTGGCATAAATGTGAAATTATGTCCAATGACCAAAATTGTATTAAATGGTAAAAATATATTCTAAATATACTTTAAAACCACTCAATTTCATAATTTATAACTATTAATTATTTTGATTTAAAAAGTTGTTTTTAATTAAAATTTAGTAATTTTCACTCTTCATCAAAATATGAAAGTTATCTGAAAAGTACCAAAATATCACCCTAGGCTAATTTCAATATTCCAAATCCAAAAATGAAGTACATTTTGAAAGATAAAATGTATAAAATTTCAAAAAGTGGGTATTACTATTCATAACTGCTAGTTTTATTAGTTGTCATGTGTGTTAGAACTTGAAGTTGCATACAACACAGACTACTATATTTTTCAGAGAGAAGTGTACCGTGGAAGATTGGGGTTTTAAAATATTGATACTATATTTATAGTATAATAGGATGTATTAAAAGCTTCAGCAAAAAATTAGATAGTTATTTCATACAATTTTATCCTAGTTCGGTTTATCGCTTTAAGAGTCTAATTTTTCTTTATACCACACTATGTTGTTATGGTTTCCTAGGAGAATAAAAGTTGTGATTATTAACATTTTGAGAAAAAAAATAACTCAATGTTTTGATTTTAAATTTCTAAACTATATTAAATTTTTAAGTTGAT
The DNA here is from genome assembly GCA_963277665.1 of Viscum album. Taxonomy (NCBI): domain Eukaryota; kingdom Viridiplantae; phylum Streptophyta; class Magnoliopsida; order Santalales; family Viscaceae; genus Viscum; species Viscum album. The sequence goes on from OY728135.1 coordinate 349,738,761, forward strand.
AATGCTAAGTCCACTAATAATTTCTACAGATTTAGAATAATTCATAATATAAGAACAATATTCACTTTTCTAAGCTAGAAATAACACCCAAGTGTATCTAGAAAAGTAATCTACAAGGATATAGAAATAGTTTTTTCCATTTATACTAGAAACACTAGAAGGTATAAAAGTTATATGTGAATTAACTCTATAAGATGATAAGATGAATCTTATTTCTTGTATTTAAATGAAATATTATAATGTTTTCATTTTTGGGAGAGATCACAAACTCTATCATTTGGGAATTCAAGTTTTGATATGTCTCTAACCCTTTCATAGTTATCTTTCTAAATGAATTAATTTTTCAATGTCCAAGTCCCTTATGTAGAATACGATATTCTCTATTAAAGACACATAAGAAAGAAATATTTGTAGAATATACATAATTTAAATTAATAAAATTAATGTGACTGTTTCTTAATGTTTTTAAAATTAAAACATTTTTGTCATTAAAAACATGACATTCCTTTTTTTTCAAATTCTACATAAAATACCTCATCACATAATTAATATGTGATATTAATATTGTATTTCAAATCATATAAATAGAAAAGTTTTAAAATTAATAATGAATTAGAATTACCAATTTTGATAAGCCTTATTAATTTCTCATTTTCATTATCACCAAAAGTGACATGTCAGCCATCAACATTGATACGATTACTGAAGTATTAATACACACCAAAAATATTTCTAGAACATCCACTATCCAGATACCATAGGATTTTACAAGATTTGTTTAGACAAGTTTCATATAATACTGTGTTTATACCAAAAATGATTTTGGTACCCAAATTCTTTTAGGTACAGTTATGTTAGTAATAATATATTTTGGAATCCATATCTACCTAATGGGTTTCTTATAAACATATTGTAAAATTATATAAATAAGTACATTTTTATGTAATGTTTAGTGGGTATTGGAATTATATGAATTTTCTAGACTAGAATATGGTGTAAATCTATTTTTTGTAGTTTGTCTCTATCCTGGTTGGTATCCTAAGCCAGTAATATCATTGGGAGCAACATTCATTCCCAGTATTTGAGTTAATTTTTTCATACCATTGGTAAAAAATTCTATTACTTTCATCAATTATTCATTCATTAATTTCAACTCATTATTCACTTTCAACAGTTGATCATTTTTCTATTTTTCAATAGTATGATTGTTTTTAACATTTACAATTAAGGAATGTGTTTTCTTAAGTGAATGATATTTAACATTTAGCTTAGGAAAATTTCCTTCCAACATGTTACAAAAATCAAAAAATTCTTTGCTGGTCATGTTTTCTTAATATCATTATTTTCTTTATTTTTATAAATTTATGAAATATTAGTAGTGAAACAGGAATATTATTATCTACCTCTAATGTGATTTATGTAAAAAACATATTTTCTCTATCAAACTTGTCTTCATGATTAGTCTCTGAGTCACTCTAACTATCTTCGGAGGCACTCCATGTTGCTTTCATAGATCTCTTGTATCTTATATCCTTATCCCCAAACTTATTTTTATATTTCAATTTTTTATTTTCACCATCTATATTTCCTTTCCTCTTACATTCATAGAAGGTGATTTTATTTTTAGTGTTATCCTTCATCAAATCAATTTTACAATTTCCTTAATTGCCATAATTTCATTAAAAATTTAAATTTTATTAAAAAATATTTTTCCTATGAAATTTTGTGAATCTTTTGTGCATGTGTGAAATTTTTCAATTTCTATCATCAGGATATACTTCTTCACTGATATTTTTTTTTGTACAATTTATCTTTTTCTATAGGTACTAGATTTGAAGGATATTGATTTTATTTTTGGTTCATCTTCATCAATTTCATTGTTGAAATTAAGATATTCTTCAAAAATTGGCATATTGACTATCAATTCATTGAAAGGGATTTTAGTCACATCACATGATATTATAGTTGAAATAGATTTCCCTCTCCATCTGTTTTGTAAGAATATGAACAATCGAATTACTTGATCTTTGTCTGTCACTGTATTTTCACGTGACGGCATGGTATTTACTAATTTATTGAACCTGAGATACATTTCAGGAATAAGTTCATCAAATTTCATTTTAAATGTTTCTTAATTTATTTTGTAAGTAATCAATCTCATTTATTTGACATTTTTGGATCCTTCATTTGAAATATATTTGGTGTACCATATTTCTGATGTATTTTTTCAAGTTGATATTCTATTAAATTTATCATATCTTATTTATAAAAGCAAATAATTCACATCATTATAGTTATTATTGTAAATAGATTTTATTGCATCACTCCAAGTCATTCATATAGTTTTTGGAATTTCGTATTGCTCTTCTATTACAGTCCAAATATTAAAACCCATAATTTCTAAACTAATTTTAATTTTTTTATTTCCAATTAAAAATAATTTGTACCATTAAAATAAGGAGGTCTATTGGTAGAATATTTTTTAAATATTTTCCATAAAGAACTGAATTTTTTAGAAAAACATAGATATGGTATTTTTAGAATATAACTAGAATCAAAATTGATAATCTTAATTTAAAATAAACCTGTGATACCAAATGTTTGTCAGAGTGAGTAACACAAGGGGCGGTTAATTGAGTAACCAATAAAAATTTATGTTAACAATTAGACTACAATTATAACACCATGATAAAATAAGTTATTAAATTGACCAGAATAGAATATAGATATAAGAACTATCATTTTAAATAATTTCTTAAAGTATGATTAAGTCTTAGTTAAAATTCAGTTCAGAAATACCTTAACTCTTGAAATCTATTTACATAGACAGAAATAAATATAAACACTTGATATCATTAATAATAAAAGTAATTGTTTTGTTTGAAGATAAAATGTAATCTACGATATAGAAGTGAAACAAAACAATGAAACATCAGAATAAACAAGAATTCTAGTCTCATGATGTGACTTAATCCCCTCCACTTGGAAATCACCTACTGCCGAGTAGAATATAATTATAATCAAATGAATCCATTACCTAGATTAGGTAAAAAAATAACAGAAAAAATATTTTCAAGATAAAAATACTCCTTTATAGTTATTATTGGGAAGCAATAATATTACAGTTCACATAAAGACAACTTCTATGAACACGGTAGAATAACATATGTCAAGAAATAAGATAATAACATGTTTTATCTAGGTTGATGTAGGAGAAAGTGTTTGTTTGTTTATAAGGTAACAACACACTACTCAAACTAAAATAAACAAAACAATAAGGAATAAGAAAACTTTGTCTTATATGTTTTGAATGTTTGTAGTCCTTAGATCAGCACTCGTGATAAATTTGTACATCATTTTGGAAATTTAGAGTAGATAAAGGATCATAGAAAATCTCTAGGAATGTTTTAGTTCATGTATGTCCGCATATCAATCAATCTTGATGAATAATTTTGGGTTTGTGTGTTTTTTGATCATCACAGAACATGAATCAGTAATCTCATGAGAATTCACATATTCAGTCACACAATTCATTAAAAGTTCTGGTTTGTTGTTGTAAATGTGTAATAATCATAACTACAGTTACCGAGAGAAAGATATTATCGGTGTTTATATAACCGCATGACATTAAAAATCCATATAATATCCTTTGAAAATTTTCTAAAGACATGGTAAAAAATATCTCCATAACTAAATATCCTTTGATCCATTCACACCAAAGTCCTCATACATCAACGGTTACCAGAAGCTAGTAGTGACTCAGCATCTGGAGGTGACTCACCTCTGGTAGTATATGGGACTCAGAGTCTTGCTGTAGCTCATCCTGGTTGTAATGGTGACTCAGATTCTGGTGGTATCATGTCATTTTGGTAATGGTAACTTAGATTCTGGTGTTAACGGTGACTCACTGTAATGGTGACTCACTATAAAACATAGAATAATTGTCATAGAAATGGTCTTATCCTATAAAATTATATAAAACAACATATGAATCATTAGTACTAAATGAATCATGGTTTTTTGTCATTAAAATAATATTATTAAACATACTCCACAAGGAGGTGTGAATGGGTTTTATCATTGATGAATAGAAATTCCAATAAATATCATCCAAAAATTCATGAGGAAAATATCCTTCTCATTTAAAATCACATAATTTAAATCGCATGGATTTCTAAATAATAAGGAAAACAATATTTTAAATTTTTTTGATAAATTATAAATAAATAATCAAATAATTGTGTTTTCGTGATAGTAAAAATTTATATTCATGTCTAACATGTTTAAACAAATATTCATTTCACATTTTTGTATGAGCAGTAAAAAAGATCCTTTTTAGAAAACAAAAAAATATAAATTTAAAAACATTTATAAAAAACATTCATCATTAAAAATTATTTTAAACAATCATATTAAATCTTTATTGGAAGCATTTTTAGAGGAAATTTTTTTGAAGGAAAATTATTTCCAAATGAAGAATGAAATTGAGTTTATTTTCTTGAAAAAAAAATCATTTTCCCTCTTGAGTACATAATGAGAGGAAAATGAATGTAATTATGTAATTTATATAAATAGATATAATAGAATAAAATTCAATAGTTTATTGGAATATATATCATAATATTTTCCCATTGTAAACTTAATCATAAATAACCTCGATAAAAAATGGGATGGTAACACAAAACCTTTAACACATTAGTATCTTTTGAATCATAAACCCCATGAAAGAGAGAAAATTATATTGGGATTTATATCTTATAATTATCTTTATATGTATCACTAAATAAATTAATGTGTTTGATAAATAAAATAGAGAAGAAACAAGTGGTGTATAAGGCATGTGTCCCACAAAAAAACAAGTTGAAAGTCTCCTACCTTAAGTATCGACATCCTTCACACACATTATTAAATCAAGTATAATAAATATATATATATTATAAATATATTAAAAGGACATATTAATATGTATTTTACCATATAATATTTACTTGAGACCTTTTATTACCTGTTTATTAACAATTCTTTGTTAAAATCATGTGTCTGGTAATAACTACTATGTTATTCATTTAAGTTTTGGTTTGGAATTTTTTTCTCCTTTTAATTTAATCAACGTTACATCATCTCGATACTAATAAAAATGATATATATATTTATCATATATATTTATTATATATTTATTTATTGATATCTATTAAATTTTGATAAAAAAATGAATTACACTCTTCCCGAAGAAGGTATGACATACATACATGTGAACATTATTATAATTGTATTGATGGATGGAGAAAAATATAGGTAAATAATTTATTACCACTATAGAGTAATTTTTTATTTATATATCTAATATTTTCATTACAAATATACTTTTTATCTTCCCTGTTAAATGTAAGTGCGGAATCAATCACATCATTTTATGTGGTGGTAGTCCATCATACATGTGAGCGACGTTATCGTATTCCCATGAAATAAAATTTAATAACTTTTATATGATATTATAATTATATATGTATAATTATTTAATAAATATAATTTAAATCTTTTAAATTTGTCATTAAATCCATATCTCAGAGGCGTTGATGGAAAATGAACAACATCAGTTCACGATGTGGTAGACTGGAATGCACACGACAGATAATTTCATTTCACAATTGATAGAAGTGTAGTTATATTTCAGTCATTAAATAAACATAATAATATATAATTATATTATACATACATATGTTACTATATTATAATGGTTAAGTAATATTTTAATGGGTTAGAGGAAGAAATAAAATGAAAATTAGTAGTTAACGACTATACCTCTTCTTTGGAGAACCCATCTTTGTTTAGACATAAAACCTTATTATGAGGGTTTCATAATAAAAAAAGTTATATTTCAATTAGATATGGAATTATAAAATATATATGGGTATTTATTGGTAATAAAAATGGGGTCTTAAGTGTGAAAATGAAAGGAGATGGGTGCCCTTTTATTAGAGAGGGAAAGAACGCACTTGGAATTTATAAAAATAAATGTTTACCAACATTTTCACATGAAAGAAGGATCAAAAATGGATTATTATGAAACCTTATAAGATATAATGTCTCAATATATTCATATAATATGAATTATATATGTTTTGGGAGGTTTTTAACCCTTATATCTTTATTTTGACACCGTAGTAAATATGTTTTTACCTTTATCATGGTAATTAATTAATTTATTTATTCTGAACAGAATTGGTTTTTACCTAATTATATAATATTAAATATTTTTATAAAAAAATCTAAATCTATTTTTTAAAATTTCCTCCATATAAGTGGAATTGTTTAATTTAAAATTAAACTCAAATATGAAATGAAAATGTTGTTTTCTGAAGAGAAACATTTTAGAGGTATAATACATTTTAATATAAAAATTAAAAATTAATTTAATTCCAAGGACCTGAATTTAAATTATTATAATATATTAGATCTTATTTTACTTATAAAACCATTTTAAAAGAAAATTAACCTTATTAATTTGGTAGAATAAAAGGTAATTTTCAATAAGGATCAATACTTTTCACTATTTATTGAAATATATATATTTTAGAACATTCCAAAAATTTCATTCTAATAAAATCTTGAAATTGTGTTTAATAATATGATTTGTTTTGAAATATAAATTATCAATAACTATTAAAAATTAATTATTAAAAAATTATACAAAGAACTGCAATAAACATATCTCCTGGTAATGTAGTTTTTCTAAGAAATCATGGTATTATATTAACATTATGACTAGTAATATTTATTAAATGAATTAAAATAAATATAGATAGATATATAATATATATATATTATTTATATAATTTCTAATTGGGGGTTATTTCGGTTAACGTAAATTGAAAATGATTATGCACTTAAAAATAGTCTTTAGAAAAAATGTATTTTTATGTATTAAAGTATATTTAAACCAAAATCTTGAAATTTTTTTATCCAAATGAAGTTAATAAGATTATTATAAATAAAATGGGTCGTATTTCTGATTATTAGAAAATACACAATACAATATGACATTATGTTACTTTATTTAATGAAAGTAAATGGTGGTATAACAAAAAGATATTTTCCTTGACAAACCATTATTTTTATAGAATTCTCAAAATTTCACTATAATATAATTTTGATATGTTGTTCTCAAATATGTTATAATGTTTAAAAAATTTACTATATGTTTTACCAAAAAAATATATTATCTATTCAAAATTTTAATAAAAATAATCTCTTAAAGAAATGTATTTTTGAAGTATAAAATGACATTTATTAAAAATCTGTGATTATTTCATAAGTATTAATCAATAAATTTATATTGGTTAGGAACCATGAAAATATTTCATAATGTGGTTCATCAAAACATGGTGTTTCATGTGATTCAATATATCCATAAAATTAATTTTTTTTAAAAAAATCATGAAATCTTGGGGTGTTACATGGAACACATTAAGAGGAATTAGAAGAAGAAATAAACTTGAATGATTTAGTAAAGACAATTACCTCTCCTTTGGAAGACTTCATTTATATTTCTCCCTAAGGGACCTAAGGTAAGTCTTTGGAATTACCAAAGCCTCTAGAACTATGATATTTGTGTTCATAAGAGAAGTTTGCATGGGTTTGTTGACTGAGATGGTTGAATGTGGTGTGAAGAATTGAGATAATTAATACCTTTATAAGTGAGGGGAAGGGAATTATTAGAATTTCATAAAATATTAATTTAACATTATTAATTTTGTATTCTCAAATGGATACAAATTGATATAATTTTAATCGAAAATGATTATACAAAAAAATATTTAATACAATAAAATTTGGACAATATTTTGGTAATTGGTCACCCATATATTTTAATTTTAATCTCCCAAAAAACGTTTTGACTATTACCATAAAATTATTTTTTTTACAATTTAAGGGATGATAATGTTTCTATATAATGAAAACAACTACCCATAACAATTTCAATTATTATTTTTACAACCATATCTAATTAATTTGGATGAATCTCTGTTTTCTTAACTTTCATTCATTTAATAAAATATTATTTACTATAAAAAGTCATTAATATCATTTCTGAAACTATTCATTTAATTTATCTTTAAAAGAATCAATAAAATGGGTAATTTGAATGTAATTTATTAATACTTACATAACATGTCATATATATCTATAATATTTCTAGGAATCAGTATTTAAGAAATATTATATTACTTTTTGTATTTTAAAATTCATTTAGTTTAATTTTCTACAAAATAAGTTAATGGTTTATGAGTATTCTGCAAACATTTAATGTAATTATTTATTCACTAAAAATAAGGAATTACCATTATATAAAAACTCATTTATATTTTAATTAATATTTTTAAATGAAAACATACTCTGTTTATCACTATGTAAAAAGTATAATGATTAAAAAATAAAGTGACATAATTTTTTTTACTTTTCTTAGTATAGAATAATATAAAGGGTCCAAATCATGGAAAAATGGAGAAAACCCATAAATTATACTTTTGTATGATTATGGATATTCTAAACTCATCCAATAAAATTTATCCAAGTTTTATGATCATTATTTAGTCTATATAAATTTATTTTTAACCTTAATTTCCTAATTTACATTTTACTATTGTAACAAAATTACTAAAGTCACTATTCATAATGCCCAAAAATAAAAGTGTCATATTTTCCAAAATTGGAAATGCTGATTCCACTTAAGGAATCAATTTCTAATTTTTCAATTTTGATAATTGTAAGAAATTACTTTTAATATAAATTCCTAAAACGCAACAAAAATAGTTTTTAAAAAAATGTATTTTTAACCCAGAAATGTACTTATGCCAAAATTAAGTATAGTGAGTGTTAAAATTAATTCAATTGTAATATATTTAATTCAAAACTACTTATGTTAATTATATATCAAACTAAAATCATAATGTTCATTTTTAATGAAAATAAAATAGATGTTTTTCAAAAAATGGTATTTTTCACTATTAACTAAAAAATCAAAATTTTCAAAAAGATACCACAAATTAAACAAAATATTGTTTTTATATTATCATTTCAAAAATAAATTTCATTTTTATATATAAATATTGCAAAATGTTATTAAAAAATTATTTATTTTCTCATAGAATATAATTAAAAACATTTTTCATGAAATCGTATTTTTGATGAATGAAATGAATATACTTAAAATTGAGTATTTATATTATGGGAATTAGACTACATATTCATATTTATTATGAATTTTTTATATGTTCTATAAATCTTTTAATCTTATTTATACCCTCAAATTAAATATCTATGATATAATGGTCATATATAAATAATAATATTTCATGGTTTATTTGGGAATAGTGTTGTTTGTTGTATATGATATTGAACAAAGTGTTCTTAAAACATAGGATATTACAATGAGAATAAGGTGTACATGAATAGCACATTTTTGAATTTATTTCAGGCATAATATAAGGAATTCATGTGGAGTTTTCCTTAACATGAAACCATAATTTGAAAAACCTTTTTCTAACATTAAAAGACCACAAATTTTGATTTGGGTGTCCATTTGGGCTTCATAAGATGTCAAAGAAAACAATATGAAATAAACAGATCCCTGGGATATTGGATTCCTGTATAAAAGGATATTGTTTTATTAAATAGAGGCTATAATATCCTTAAAATGATTTTATATGGACCTGATAACCCTTTTAGTGATTAATGAAACGCATATCCCACTCCATATGGGAGGTTCTCAACACCAAATCACAAGAATGGGAAATATGATTTGGAAAATTCATCACTCAGTGTGTGGTAAATAATTTGAAACATGTAAACCCTATCGGATTCTTCTTCATTTATACGCAAATTTCTTCCCCATACTAAGTTGTGTTGTTTAAATGTGGTTTGTATAATTTTTTCTATGGAAAACTGCATGAGGCACATTTTCCAATGCCCATAACTATCCTATAAGTTATAAGGAGTATAACCAACAATCATAATAATGCTAAGAATCTTTCATTTATAATAGAGGATAATTCACCCATAATCTAATGAATAACTAGGTATTACACCCACAACTAAGGTAATCCAATTTTTTAATGGACCTAAGTCAAAACTAAGCCTTACCTATTAGTTCAGAATAATAAAAAGAAACACAAGAGATTGGGAATCACGTATTTTCTAAAATCTTCTACAATTATAGATTTCGAAAAACTTTGTGAATTATTTAGTTTTATAGTTTTTTATTCAATGTGATAAGATCATTATTGGATAAACATAAAAAATAGCACAACATTTTATAGTGGTTTAGGGAACAAAGATCCCCTAGTCCACTACACTAATCATTATCTCTATGAGATTGCTGAATATTATTATAATGGTCCTCTTGAAACATGACCACAAATCCACAAATAAGAAAAGTAATTTTATATCATTATAAAACGGATAAAAACAGATCATTCTAGTTCTTTAATCAATAACCAAATATCCACAGCTTAGATCGAGAAGTTGATACTCCACCACAACTATGTACAAGTAGTTCATACTCCAATAAATCAAAAGAGTTTTATTTGATTTTTTGGGATGAAAATAAACGTTCTTGAAGTATAAAATAATAATAGATATATATTATTATTCATACATTAAATTATTCAAGAAAGAGATGTTCTAATGCGATCGTAGTTTCAAATTATTTTCAAATAAAAGTAGCTATAAATAATAGAAGCAATCTTACAGTAGAACGAGATATGACTTGTATTTCACTAAATTGTATTATATTCATCAAGGTAGATTTTTTTTGTAGTAGAATATATTCACAAAAAGTATATCACCCATAACTCATACACACTTCTTGATTTGAATTTTTTTGATCATATAAATATATTTTTTTTTTTGAACAGATCAAATAAAGTCTCTTAAAAGAATGGAAAACTCAAATGTTAATAGACCAAGGGATTTATAACTTCCCTTAAGAATTGGATTGATTTTATAAAATGAATTTGGTTCATTGAATATATCATAATGGTATTTGAATCATTTGGATATGCATTTAATATTGTTGCATGAAACTATGATAAAATCTCAATTTTAAAACTCATCCATTGAGTATATAATATAGGGTTGAAATGCATAGCATAGGGTTCCATTGCATAGCATAGCATTCCTATCAAAATATGGTTCATTAAACATTATTTCATCAGTAAATAATGTATGTAACAAAAGTAATGTAGGTTTAATGATCCGTACATTCACATTTTTCATCATAAGATTCCAAACGTTACATTGATTAACTATAAATTTTAATTTCACAAATGTTGGACATGAACAGTACTTCCAGACTCCAATGTAGGGTTGATATTCCATATATTTATTGATTCTGGAATGTAATGTTTTCATTCCGTATGCAATATATTTAGTGTAGTGTAGTGATTAATATCCATACATTCATTTACCTAATGTAGGGTTTGAATAGCATTTCCATAACTCATCTCGTATCTCACCTTCAATCAAAAATATAAATATTAATGTGATATATATTCCTAGAACAAAATTAATGAATCTTCTTTAGAAAAAAATAATGGTATTTGTTGGCATCAAAATAAAAATTTAATATAGATTATTATCGACACAATACATGCCAAACAATATCTACTTTTTGATGATCACAAAACCCATAAATAAATTAATAGGAAATATAAGAATTGTAAAAATTTTGATGTCACAAAACAATTTCAATTAAATAGTAGTGTTCCGCATTGAGATATGTGCCTTAAATATTATCCCAAAAATAATCTCCCCATAAATTTATCAAATATTTTCCCCCATTTTTGATTCATAAAGAAAAGTGAAAATAGAAAAAAAAAATATTAATCATAATTAATATAGAACTGAACTATAAAGGAATATTATAGTCTAATATTTAGAAAAAAAATATATGTCATTTAGATGTATAAATTTGAACATAAATAAAATAATAAATAATTTAATATAAAGTATATAAAATATATAGGTAAAATACGTGTAAAATTAAATTAATTGTTAGATAATATGTTTTAAAATTAATGAGTACATCCTAATATCAATACAAGAGGTCTTCAAAATGAGAGGCTCATGTCAGATTGGTTTTCTTGTTTTGAATCTCCACAGGTTGTAGTTTCTTCATTTTAATGAGGATTGGTCCTTAAAACTCTATAAATTTCATGAAACATTACCAATAGACTTTGAAAATGGTTATTTAAGACATATATCCATTGTTGTAGATGTTTCCTTGAATGTTTACCAATCTTCAAGATTTCCACCAGGTTCACCTTCAAGAATCTATCCACAGATTATTCTTATTGAAGAAAGGCTGCCAATTTTTCTCTGAATTGGTGAATAACTAGTCCTAACTCCGAATCATTAGAATTAAACTGACTAATTATATCATTATGGTTTTCCAAAAGGACATTCATGGGGGTAGTATCACACTAGAGAGTGTGAAACCGTTTTTTGAACTCATCCATTACAGCAGGTATTAGATAAAATCAATGCATCAAGACATGAGAAATATTTTGAGGAGTTGAGGATGAATCATGGTGACTATTATTAATATAATGGAATTCTCTACCCAACATAAGTTTCAACTCAGAAAAATTATTCTTTTTCATAGATTAATATTTTAGATATATGAACTCTCTATCCATTCTCTTTATACATATTTTATGATATTACACTAAAATTAAATTTTCTTGAATGTATTTGAGTTGGGTTTTAAGGGATTAAATCTCATCTCTTGGAACAATTGAACTTTTTAGATCCTCAAATTTCTTCTTCTCAGACACTAATTTGTTCCTTAGAGTCAAATTTTGAGTGTTAACATTATTGAAACTCTTAACTAGATCTTCAATATTTTTGTATAATGAGAAATAAGACTCTGTAGATTGTGTCCATATTTGACCAAGTCCTACCAAATCGAAAACTAATATCTTCATCCTCTATTAGTAAATATCCACATGTATCAATATAATCTATTATAACTAAATAAAAATTCTTGGGAGCTACCTAATGAGTAGTAAGATCAATTTCTCTGGATTGATCTTCCCTTTGAGAAACTTCATCAACATTATGTGTTCAATGAGCATTCTACTCTAAAAAATGTTCATTTACATGATCCTTATAATTTGTAAATTTTTCTTGTCTGGCTTAGCCCACTACCATTAGTTCAGAAATAATGATTGAAATTATTCTCCATTGATGAATATTTTCCTCGTTCATTTGAGATTCTTCATCCTCTTCTAGTCTTTCATGCCTTGAACCAACAATAGATAATGGATTTTTCTCACCCAAAGCACCAGGAATCAACCTCTTTTATTATTTATTACCAACATGATGAAAATGATTGCTGGAATTACTCATGAAAAATCCTAATTTCCAAAAAATTCAATCATTGATAATGTTACTATGATGACATCTTTGACCAAACGATATGTCTCTTACCATCCCCAACCTCACCAAAAATAGGGATAGAATCATTCCATGGGGAGAAAAACTCATATTTTATATTTATGATATCTATGATTCAAATACCTTAGAATTTATAAATTTAATTGTAGTTTAAAATTATTCAGGAACAAAAACATATCATACATATCTGGAAAAATGACATTCTAAAGATCTGTTATTCTTGGCACTATTCCTTACTGAATAAACTTCATCATAACTCGTTGATTAGCATTTGGATCACTTGTTATCATTTTCTTAACAGTTCAAGTCTCGAAATGAGAATACATGATATTTTATGATCTATAAATCTCATCATCTACATTTGTTAAATCAAAATGAAATTCATCCTCATGGGGAAAACCCAAGATTTTAGTAATCTGGACCACATAGACAAAAAACTCATCATGATGAATCATAGATAAAACTACATTTTAATTATATCTAAAACTAAGAGAATTGTTTATACAATATCATTTTAATTATATATTGAAAAAAGGGTTATTTTTATTATCAAAAATGAATTTCAATCCTTGTAATCTTATAGAATTATTCAATAAAATATTCATTTCTAGCTAATTTAAATAAATTACCATATTCTAAAGAATATTTTGATACTTAAATGGATGGATGGGTTCACTTGGTCCAACATCATCAACACATTCTTAAGTTTTCATTTTTGATTGTTTTTTGAATAAAGGTTTGTCGATTTAGGGTTTTAGTAAACTTGAATGAAATAGATAGAGAAAGACTATATAAACTAAAGGGATGTGAATGAGAAGGGTGGGAGGAGGCTGGTGTTTTTCTTACACTATTTTAGAATTTTCTCATTACAATTATATTTTGCAACCAAAAAAATTGAAGAGAAATTACTTTTAAATATTATCAATACGTTACCACAAAATAATAATAATGAACAATTAAATAAATCTTATACATATTTTTTGAAATAAAAAAGAGATACTAAGAACAAAATAAATCAATAAATATTCACTTAAAATTAAATAATCTTATCTTCCCATTAATAAAATCAGAACATGCACTGAGAAGTAGTTTTGTGAAAATACCATCTAATTGATATTCTATATTAACAAATTCTAAAGATGTATCCTTTTTAATAACATGATCTATTAAAAATGATGTCTAATATCAATATTCTTAGTCCTATAATGACTTATAGTATTTTTTAAATATTTATAGAACTAGAATTACCACATAAAATATGTATACTATTAAAATTTAGTTTCAAGTCAAGTAGTGTGTTATTTATCTACCATTATAATGAACAACAACTGCCAAAAGAAAAATATTCTACCTCAGTGGTTGATAAGTAAACTGAGTGTTTTTCTTATTTTATCATGATACTAATGATTTTCCTAAAAATTAAAATGTTCCTTATATTCATATTCTATCTAATATTCAACCTCCAAAATCATCATCTAAATAATATGCAAAATTTAAGTAAGATGTTTGGGAAAAAAGAATAGATTGATAAACAGTTCCTTTTACATATCAAAAGATTCTTTTAAAATAAGTGTGATGAGATTATTTTGGATTATATTTAAATCTAGCACATAGACATGCATAAAACATAATTTCTGGTCTCTAAGTAGTAAAATATAACAAAATACCAACCATATCTCTATATAACATGTTATTCACTTGTTTTCCTACCTCATCCAAGTGATGTTTTACATCGGTACACAAAGGAGTTGTATATGTTCTATTTTTCTCAACTCCAAATTTCATTAATAAATAAATAAATTAATTACATTGATTTAAAACATTTCAATAATGTTTCTGATAAATCTAAAATCCTAAAAAGAAATTCAGTTCTCCCATTATAATCATTTCAAATTTTTTTACATTAATTTTGAAAAATCATTACACATAATTACATTAATTGAACCAAAAATAACTTCAATAATATAAATTTTCATGAAATGAATATTAGAACAAACAATTTCCTTAAAATTTGTTTGATCTTCTAACCTAATAGTAAATTCATTTATCAAAAGCAAAGAACATAATATTTCATACCAAGTGATGGGTTCTTATGTAAGGCCATAGAGAGATTTTGTATGTTCAAAAAAAGAGTTTGGTTTTTGAGGGTTTTCAAAAACCAGTGGTTTTCATCATAAACATTCTCCATTAAATATCCATTTAAAAAGAAAGATTTAACATCAATTTAATATAATTTAAAATCCATATGAGACGCGTAAGATAAAATGATCACTATGGATTCTCATCTAGCTACAGGAGAAAAGGTCTCAACATAATCTATACCTTCTTCATGATTATATTATTTTTTAAACCATATATATTTATTTATGGTTATGATCCCCTAATCATCTCATTTATTTCTAAAGACCCACTTAGTTCCTATAACTGGTTAATTGGATGTTCTATCTATTAGTTCCCAATGCTCATTCGTTTTAAAGAATTCTAGATATTATTAAATTGAAAACATCATACCTTCATCTTATAAGGATTCATCAATAGTCATAGGTTCTAACTGAGATAGAAAGAAAAAAAATCAGATATGTTTTCTATATTTATTCTAGTTCTAATTCCTTTGTATAGGTCTCCAATAATTGTTTTTAGAGGATGGTTATTTAAGGTTATTAACTGTTTAGGCATGGAAATTGCAGGTTATTTAGTTTCATTTTCTTATGAACTAGACTAAATTTTGGTAATATCATTTTCAAAATCCATATGAGGTTTTTCAGGTCTCATTTTGTTAAATGAGTCGGTAAATTGAGCAGTTTAATCTTTCTCTTTAGTAAAATGGTAAGTTTCATAAAATTTCACAAAAACTATTTTTTCCAAAAAATGTAACATTTTATTAAAAACTCTATAAGCTTTCAAAGTTGCATAATATCCCAAAAATATTCCTTTATCAACTTTTTGATTGAACTTACCATGGTTTTCCTTACTATTCAAGATATAAACATTTCATCCAAAAACATTACAGTACTTTAATTTAGGTTTTATTTTATTCCAATGTTCATAGTGTGTCATTTTATTAATATGCCTTATTAAAAAATTATTAATGATATAGAAGTTTTAACTTACTTCTTCTACCCAAAAATATGTTACAAGACTATATTCATTCAGCATAGTCATTTCCATTTCAAGAATATTTTTCTTTCTTATTTCAACTATTCAATTTTTTAAGGTTTTATGGGTGGAGAGGAGGTGTGTTTAATACCAAGATTTTAGAAAAAATAATTAAATTATTGGTTATAAAATTATCCTCCATGATAACTTCTTAATAAATATTTTTAAACCCTTTTTCATTTTTATCAATTTTATAGAATCTTTCAAAAACATTGAAAACATTACTTTTGTGTTTAAGAAAATAGACCCATGTAAATCGACAATACTACTAAAACATAGGCATATAATTTACCATCCAATATTTCTACTCCTGATGGTCCATAAAAATCCATATGAATAGTTTCAAAATATTTAGATGTAGTGATTTTGTTAATATATTTCAATGAAGATTGGTGAATTTTTCAATTTGGCATGCATCCTAGAATCTAATATAGTCAAATTTAAGACATAGAAAATCTGAATCTAGTTGTTTCTTATAAAATTTATGTAATGAATAAATATTATAGTGTTTAAGTATTCTATGCACATCCATGACTGATTTTTCATACCAGTTAGACAATCTACATTATGATTACATAAAGAATTTAAATCCAGAGTATAAACATTATCAGTTCTTGGTGCTATAAATTTAAGAAACATATCTGTAAAAATTGAGTAGTAATTGTTTGAAAATCAACATAAAAATAATGCTCACAATGTTTAGAAATACTTATCATATTATTCTTTATCCCATGCACATATGCTACTTTTCTAATAGAGATAGTTTTAGAATCTACAAGAGTTCCAACTCCATCTATTTTTCCTTCAACATTATCACCAAAAGTGACTAGACCTCCATCTATTTGAGTCAGCATATAAATATTTGATGAGTCTCCAATCATTTTCCTAGAATATCTAAAGTCCATGTACTATAGGTTTTTTCTTCCTGTGATATATTTCTTGCAAAAGAAATTAAAAAATGTTTACTTTGGTACCCATATCTTCTTGGGTCCAAAAGTGTTATCTATAAAAGATCTGAGAATCGAGATTTTCGTTATTTTTCAATAATTCATATCACTTTATTTAGATTATTTTTGAAATTAATGATCTTTTAATACAACTTATTTGAGTATTTATATATTAGTTATTAGTGTTACTACCAATTGTCATAAAAAACAACAGGAAGAATTTTTAAAATTTGGAACAAAATATTTTTTATACAACTTAGATTTCTCACCCTTACATTTTATTCCAAATCTTTATCCTTTAATGACATTCATTAAAAAAATTCATTAAAAACTCTTTCTCCTTTGGTGAAATTAATTTTAGTACTCTTATAGGATTCAACATCATCTTGTAATTTTTTAATATTTTTCTCATGTACAATGTAGATTTTTGTAGACGAATCAAATTTATCAACTAGTTCATTATGATGTTTTAGAAGAGTGACTCATATTCTTAAAAAACATTGTTAATATTTTTAAAATAATTTTGTTTTTTAAATAAAGATTCATTTTTTCTCGAATATAATGGTAATATATGCATCTAGTTTACTACTCAATCAAATATTAGTACTAGGATCCAAAGAGTAATAGGATTTTCCTCTTATTAATCATTATCCATAAAGCATATGTTCGCTTTTTGATTTTATGGTTCATTATTCGAATAAAATTTTGAAGAGTTATTGGAGTCTTCATAAACACTCTATGTATCTTTCGTTTCTATTTTTTCCATTGTTCTCAAAACTAGCATTCCTTTGATATTTGTTTCTATCCTATTTCATTCATCATTAATTGAGGTAAATATGGTCTGATGTGACCCAATTGTTTTTCATTCAAAGAGTCATACAAATTTATTATTTTATCATCCTTCTAAATGATTTTGTAATGCCTCTTTTCTTCTTATAGTATTTAATGAACTTTCTGGATAGGTGAGGTAGTTCTATTTCATAATATGAGGTATCTGAATTTTTCTCTTCTTTGAGTTCTTGTTTTTTCTACTATGATTCTGATATGTTACTTTCAGAGCATTGTTTTCTCTTTTCACTCTAATATTATGATCTTATACTTCATCTTGAATCTTTTTTCATCATATAAGATCAGTGTCCCAATTAGTTCATTCATTACAATATCATTGTTAAATGATGATTAGAGAATAGAAGTAGATATACCATTCCATTTTAAAGTAAGTACTCTGAGTACATTCAAATATTGACCATAAAATTTGAAGGGTTATCCTAAGGCTATAATATTGTTTACAATTTATGTTATCCTTCCATTATTCTGTGTGTTGATTTCTCCATCAAACATTTTAAATGTTTCAAATTTTATCTTTTCTCTTTCATACCTCATCTATTTAACATTTTATATTCCTTCATAGGAAACTATAATATTTTTCCATGTCTCATAGGTTGTAAGACATTCTGATACAATATTAAACTCATATGTTCCAAGAACGCAGATAATAGCGTTCAACAGTTTTGAATTGATATCATACTAAGCTTTTGTTATTGCATCACAAGTCTATGGTTTTTTCAGAAATCTAGAAAAGGGTGATTATTTTTTAATAGACTCTAAATCCAAGATTCCTTATATATATGATCATTCGATATTTACAACATCCATAGTTTTAACCATTAAATTATAGAGAATGTACCATAGTTATTCCCCTTTATGAACATCCATTTTCATCAACATTGTATAGAAATTATACTTTTAGGATTTTTATTTCTATATCTTCGAAGATCACCTTTTATACTAATTTTTTGGTCATGAATAATATAAAACAACACAAGAGGGGTGAATTTTGTCTTTTCTAAAATCTTATAAAATTCTGAATTTTGAATCCTTTTGTGAATAATATAGATATGTAGTGTTTTCTTCTCCATGAATATATAAGAAATAGATAAACAAAAAAAAGGAACATGGCCTTTATTATGGTTCATGGAAAATGGATCCCCTAATACACTCCAACAATCACTATATCTATGATCATGGTGAATTTCATTAAAATTTACCTCTTATCACAATACCATAAATCCACAATTGAGTATATGTAGTTGAAACCTTTACAATAAGTCTAACATATAGCCTTCTAGTTCATTAACCAAGAACTAAGTTTCCACATATTATATCAAGAAGATTATTCTCCACCACAACGGATCATGAATATTTGATACTCTAAAAAATAAAAATAGTTTGATTGATGTGTTAGGTTGAAATGCACTAGTGTAGTAGTAGAAACTGATAGTTGATGGATCTTATTATTCAAAAATGAAATTCTTCACGAAAGATTAGTTCTGAAGTGATCTTAATTTCAAATGATCTTCAAAAAGAAGTGACAATAAATTGAAACGTCAGTATTACTATATAATGAGATATTACTTATATCTAACCAAAAATATATCTCTTCTACAGAAACAGTTTTTCATCATAGTAGAAGATATTCAGCAAAACATGTATCACCTATATCTTGTACACACTTCTTGATTCGAAAATTCATCGATCATATAAATAGTTTTTCTTTTGTTGAATGGATCCAAGAAAGTATCCTGAAAGAACACAAAAATTAAAATATGAATCAAACATGGGAGTCATAACATCCCCTAAGAATAAGATTTAGTTTTTACAATGAATACGATTTTTAAATCAATCAAAAAGGATTTGAATCATTGTAATTTTCATTGAATACTGTTTCCTGAAACCAAGATAAAATTTAAATTTCAAAACTCTTCCATTTAGAAGGCAAAGTAGGGATGAACAATGTAATGTGGGGTTCCTTTTTGTAGTGTAGGGTTCTTACCAATGTATGGTTCCGCAACTATAATATCATCAGCACATTACATAGTAAACAAAAGTAATGTAGGGATAACGATCCAAACATTGACACTTTTCAGAATAAGATTCCAAACGTGGGATTGATTAACCATACGTTTTAATTTATTGAATGTATGGTATGAATAGTACATCTAGACTCCAACTTATGGTTGACACTAACTACATTCATTGATTCTTGGATGCAAGGTTTTCATTCCATATGCAATCTGTTCAGCATATTATAGGTATTAATATCCATATGTTCATCTACCGAACGTATGGTTTGAACATTGTTTCCATAACCCATCTCATAGATATCATTCCATAAAAAATATTAACAGAAACAAGATATATATACCTAAAACATACTTAATTGAACATAATTATAAAATAAACAAGGGTATGTATTAGAATCAAAATCAACATTTAATTAAGAGTATTTTATAGACAATACATTCCCAACATTACCAATTCCTCAAACCAATATAACCAACCTGGAATTCAAGATAATATTTATCCTTAGGATCCTATACTATAATGATTCATCATCAAATAATAGTAAATACAAATGGAAACCATAATCAAGATGTAAAATAAAATCATATATGATTTGGAATACAAATTATGTCCCACATAAGGTCAAATGGACCAAAAAATGTCTCAAAAATTGCGATTATAAAATTACATTAAAATCAAAGAAAACATATTCCTGAAATATAATTCTAAAAAGTAACTATATTTCAACCATACTTGTTAAAAACCCTAGGATATAACCCATGAAAAATAGCACGAAAATTTTCCCTTTTTTTGAAATACCCTTTCAAAACCCTTTCTTTATATCACTATTTTACCTTTAAATCTCTGTATAAACCAAGTACCCATTCAAAATCTCATTTTGAAAAAATGGAAACTTCGATAATTTTTTAAATCAATTTAAAACCACTAAAAACCATATCGAATGGGCCACCAGTTCTTATTTAACCAAATAAATACCAACCAAAAAAATATTTTATATGATATAAATTCATTATTGAATATCATAGAAATGTGAGAATATCTCATATAATGAATGAAGGTAACACCATGAAAAAAAATTCAGTTACTAATATTAATATTAATAAATACATGTAAACATTATACCATAATATGAGGAAAAGACTCAATAATGTAGAGTATTCTTACCTTTACCAAGGATCCATAATAGAATCCAATATCATACTGAAATCTAAAAAGCCGATGAGCATCAATCCAAAATGAAAACCATCCTATATTAATAATAAAAACATTTTAAAATCCCCCAACATGAATAATTTTCTTTAAACACACAGGGTGGATCAATGACATCAAAACCATGAGAAAAAAGTGTAGTTTATTCCCAAAAACACCTAATACTAATCCATGAAAAGGCATCAAATTTAATACATATTTTTGTAATTAGTTGAACTAAAAATTTATAGATTTCCAAAAAACATCCCTCAATTGGAATAATTTAAAATGAATGGTATATAATGATCATAATCTAATATTCCTAATCCTCCTCTATACACTGCACTTGAAAACATGATGGTATCCAATATATTCCCCTTACACCCATGGAACCAGACATAAGAAACATAAAATCAAAATAAAATAATCTAATAAAATGAAGAGGATGTATTAAGGTATGGAGGAGAGAGATCCTCTTTTTTATTCACTGATAAAAATGACATCATATAAACTCATTATCAAAGAAACATCATGGGTCACAAAAAGTTGCAAGAAGAGGGTGAGAGTATATCCAAAATAGCATCGCTTGAGCTCTATTCATGTATAAGAGGGAGGAGGATCGACTATAAAAATGTTGTTCTTACCCCCATAAAAATTAGAACAAAGGGATAATTATAATGTGATCATTCCTATCATGATACAAATCCCTCAATTCAGGTTAAGGTTAAGGTGAGCCAATGCTTTACACAATAATTTCCAATTCCATATAATCATCCAAAAATCACATACTCTCATTATGGTGTAATCAAGAAAATCATATTTTAATCCACCATATTGTGATATAACCACTCAAAGAGCTCCAAAACAAATTATTATATAGATTTTATATAACATATCACCCATATTTTCTACATTTTCCTCCCCTTGGTCTTTTATTTAATCGTATATATCCTATGTTAATTATAGAAAATACTCTTATTATAGAATGATCTTACCGGTTCACCAGTTAATTAAATCTTCCCTAAATTTACAAAACTATAATGATCAATGTTCTTATAAAATGTACAAATTTCTAGAATCATCCATTTCCAAAACAAGAAATAACCCTCTATAAGATACTAATGGATGTAAAATATATATTAAAATACTCATCAATCATATTCATATGAACATCAAATTAATTTTCATGGTACATTCACAGTAACAACAAAATCCATCATCTATATATAGTATCAACCTGAAAGACAAGCATCATGTCACATCCCTCATGTTGTGACCTCATTTGGAAAGTTAAAATAAATTGAATACTTCTCTTATAGAAAATTTCACATTTCTTATTACCATGTGTAAATACATTATAAGAAAATAATTCAACTAAATTTACCTTATATCATTATATTATACTTAAATAGAATTTCACCATGATTTTATTTCATTACATTAATTAAAAAAAGATTCGTTATATCCAACCGACTATTGTTAGTAATTTAATTAGTGAAAATTCAAGGGTACAAACTCTAAAAATCATTCAAAGGGACATATAATTTTTAAATATTACATAAGAAATAATTCAAAATTCAAATCAAGTCATATCACAAAAATGAGTAAATATTAGAATCTGAGTATACTTGAGTATTCATGAATTCATTATCAGAATTTATTTCATAACATATCATTTGTTATCTCAACCTCAGATCATCATCCTAACTACTGACATAAAAATAAGTATCCCAATATTAGAAGCATTTTCCACTTTCTCCATGAAAATATATAAATCTAGAGCTTGGATATTATGATATTGATATTTATAGACCATCCATAATTTTTTTCAGTACCGACCATTCACAACAGCAATCAAATCAAGAAAAAAAGAGTTCATGAATCATGAACGTAATCTATATGGTACATTTACCCCACCCCCTATTCACAAATCTCCATCATACTACATATTTTTAATCAAAGTACATCAAATAGAGTCTTAATCATAAAAATTTTATCTACCCATAATCATTGCAAGGTCCTCTATCGTGAATCAGCGAACAAAAGTTCTTTACTTAATTTTACACTAAGTTATCCCAAATATACTTCACATGTTCTTAACACTAATCCATAAATGAGTACTCAAATGAAAATATGTCACATCCTGCTATACTAGTAATTGATAT
Organism: Viscum album; assembly: GCA_963277665.1. Lineage (NCBI taxonomy): Eukaryota > Viridiplantae > Streptophyta > Magnoliopsida > Santalales > Viscaceae > Viscum > Viscum album. The sequence continues at coordinate 349,762,540 of OY728135.1, forward strand.
CTCTAAACCCCATATAATAGTTTAGGGTCTAGTGATGAACTATAAGGCATCTATTAAAATTAATGGAGTCATTGTCATTAAATAAAACTTATCACGTACTATCATGAAACATTACACCCTAAAAAATGAGTAATTTATAATATAATATAACACATGTGTAAGTAACAAATATCTCTATAATATAATGTAAGATAACCAAATAAAGCACTTTATACAAAAAACATGTCATGAATAGATATAAGACTATAATCGATGACATGACTTTTACCATCATAATGAAAACTCCATGTCATTAGTTACCACATGAACAATTCATATCAAGCTTATGATATCATCCATTTCCAATAAATTCTAATTTCATTGGAAAAATAAAATAAATGGAAAAATACTCTTATATAGTAGATTAATACTCAATATAGTTATCTGAATCATTGATTTGATCACAACAAACCACTAGTGTTTATGTTTTCCTTATGTAAATAGAGTATAGACAATGAACCACCATAAAATGAATCAGTCATTCATAATAGAAGTTATAATCAATTCTTATAATGATAGATTTCTTTAGGCCCACAAAATGTTAATGTTTACATATGTTTGTATAATATACCCATTATACTATATATATATAAATGTAATAAAGTGATTATGTGAACTATTACCTACTAGAAGGATATTAGGTATTTATAACGCTATCAAGTACCATATCATCAAAGATAATATCCTAGCGAAAACACTCTAAACAATGATTCCCCCAACATCCAGAAATTTAGAACTTATCCAACCCATGAAATGATGGTAGTCCTGAAATGAAAATAAAATATTATAATATAATAAAATCTTATCACATTCCAGTATAGTTTTCCCACCCAATGATTCACCCTAGATGCACTATTTTTATATTATATACATCATAAGAATATTTCTCCAAATCTCATACAGTAGATATAGAAGAAATTCTTTTCCCAATTTTTTTATATCTTCATTTATGAATTCATAAATCTCAACTCATTGAAATATAATTAATATTAAAAGAATAATTTATTATACAACCCATCACATCACATAAAAATTAATACCATTATTTATATATCATAAATGTTCCCATGCATTATTAAAATAAATACCATCATTCCCAAATTTCAAAAAAATATCTATCTATAGGATTCCACTGTATTTATTAATATGGATCATATAATCATTCATTATTTTATTTAAAATAAGCACATGTCAATCATTAAATACTCATAACCTATTCAAGGAAGTAATTAGTCATTTATAGGAAATCACTTTATCATTATCAATTTCATGATGTTTTTTCCTTATTTGTTCACATTAAATTTATTTATTTATAATTAATTCGATAATTGATCATAAAAACATATAACATTGTAAATAAAATCAATTAATAATTTGAATACTTACCTTCTCCCTTTCTATTAAATTCATATTAATAATCAGAATTAATAATCAAACCCCTTGATTTAATACACAATAATAAATCATAGTCTCATGATTCAATAAGATCCCACTTTGTCTCAATTATTATATTAAAATTACTAAAATATAATTATAAATAATTTTATTAATATTTAAATAAATATATAATTATTTATCATCAATTTTCTATCAAACATCAGAAACAATTATTGTATTTTCACAATAAAAAGTCAAATTCATTTTTACAGCATATTTACATCAATAAAAGAATAATTACTTGAATGTTGAACCGAGCACATGATCTCCATTTAATTAAAATTAGAAAATATTGAATCTAAAAATTAACAATAATAATTTAAATAAGGTTCAATTTGGTCTGGAGTTTTGATAGAATTCCAACACAACATTCAGTTCCCAATTTGTACTTCCACAGCACCATGAACCTTATATGATTAGGATAAATGGTGTGGAAACCTAACCATGCCGACCCCTTGTTCCCACATTAAAATTTAAAAATTTTATCCAATGTAAATGGTTACACTGTGTCATACTATTACATCATCTTGAATCCATTAAATGTTAGGATTTTAATCATATGATTATATGGACATCATGCATGCAACTGGAGCCAATACCATGCATCTCCCCTCCACTCAATGTCATTATATGTTCAAACAAACGTTTACATGTTCCAATTATCATAAAGATACTCATGTACTTCTCTATTCACCATACCCTAAAAAGAGGATTCCACATATCCTTACCTCATCTATTCGATGTCACATATAATGACTTTTATTTTTTATTGAGTATTCACTAGAGTTTCCACTATCTACACCACATGATTGCTCCTATGATCAGAAGACTAGAAAAAAATGATTAATTTCATAAAAACTAACATTTAATGTTATTATTTTTGGTTTAATAAGTGTGAACATGTCAAAATCCACACACATTCTATCATAAAGAATTAATTTTCTATTGATAATGTTCACATCAACAAAATCAAAACGACTGATCGATTTACCCAATTGATGAAGAATAGAACACATATTTAGAGGAAGGGATGTTCGGGGAGCCTCAAACAAAGTGATGTTGTGGGTGTATCAATACCGGAATTAAAACTCCATTTTCCAATAAATTTTAGGAATTGGTAGAATTCAAAATATCATGGTTGTTTGGACCAAGCATGTAAAAATTATTCCTAGCCACCAGTGTGATAGAGTGAAAGGAGGAGGCCTCTATGAACTCTAGTAATGGTGTATACATGCCAATATTTCCCTAAAAAAACTTGTATCTTGGTCACAAATGATAATATCAAGAATAGGGGGATGTGAGGATCTTGAAACCCCCGCACCTAGAGTAAATTGATGGGAGCTGCATCCTGAGAAGGAAGAAGTGAAGGGGTTGTAGCCCCATCCATAATGCCTCAGGTGAAAATGTAAGCTAAAACCCTATGGGGAGTGAGGAGGTCGAGGAAATTATAAAATCCAAAAACCATTCTCATTTTTAAGATTCTAAAAATATTATTCTTAAGATGAAAATCAAATAAATATTCCACCAAAACATTCATAAAAGGTAAAAATTGTCAACATTAATCTCTTTAATGACATTTAAATAGTACTTTGTGTTTCTTAGTTCATGGTCACATTAACATCATCTCTATATATGATAATCAATGGATTATAATTTTACACAATATTTTATAAATATTTATATTAATATAAATATTATCAAAATTTTAATTGAAACATCTCTCTAAAATATCATCAAATCCATAGATAGAAATTTCATAAACATTTTTGCAATATATTTTTTTATACATTGAATAAAATATAAAAAATCATGAATTTAAAGTCACATCATTAAAATTTTAGATAAGATTTTTTAATAATCAAACCTCTCTCATATAATAACCTCAATCTAATAACTCAATTTAATTTCATTCCAATTTCATTGTGTTCAAAACTATTAAATATTTTTCATATGTTAATTTTATTCAATAATTAATTTTATAGAGAAATAGATGAGAGGATATATAAGAAATCCTTTTAATTATTAAATAGAAAAAATCATATTAAAAAACATACCTTTTTGGATTGATTTATCCTATTTTGGTAAATCTTTTAACTCTAACAATAGAAATTATTTTTAAATAATCCTTTAACCCTACCCCTTATGTAAATTCATTTAATGTATAAATTTATATATGATTTTTTATTTAAAATATATTAAATTGTTTTATTTGATTTCTCACCAACATTACTAAAATTTCAAAATCACAAAAAAATCTCAAAATACCATCAAAAAATGAAAAACTAAAATTTTTATTTAATGAAAATGTATGTTTCTAAATACGACACTTTTATAAAGTTAAATTTATGGTTTTTATATTTTAACAAAATATAAATATTTCGTTTTAAAAAACTCATCATTTTAAAACAGTACATAGGGACACCTCAATTTAGCAAAATGAGTGTTAGTAAATTCAATGGGACTGAATCTAGTGAAAAATTACTAGTATGTAAAATGTAATATTTAGAATAAAACTTTCCACACTCCCATGGTTGTGTTTTTCTCAGGATAAATATGTTTGAATCCTTAAAAAATATTAATGTTTTCAAATATTAACTACATAATAAAATAGATAAAATTATTAAGTTACTTTTATTAGATTTGGATAATAATACTTAAGATATAAATTAATAATCATATGTGAGAAACTTTAATAGTTTCATAAGTTATACCTCCCAAAATTTAATAGTGTATTAGTTAGTCTGAGAAGAAGAATCATGCCTTGTTGGAAATGATTCAATCAAAGATGAATCATTTTGACCTTTCTATATCATTTTGGAGATATTTTCTATAAAAAACTATAGTCCTTCAAAACCAGAATCTATCTAAAGAAAATATAGATACATATTATGATATTTGGATTTATATGAATCTTGGTTTTTATTTTCTGATAATTTAAAGTTATATAGAATATATATGATGTTTGTTCTCTGATAAACATGAACCTAAATAAAAAAATTTCTTATTTTATTTGTTACCCCAAGGAAATGAAGGGATATTATTTCTATAATATTACTGAGCATAAAGTGTGCATGGATTATATTTTTATTTTACTTGAGATGTAATATATCACTTGAGGATCCATAATGAGTAAAATTTAATAAAAATTTGTTTATGAACAAAAAATAAATTTTGGATTCTGAGATGGAATGTGAGATGATTCAGTAAGAAGCTGTGTAAACTGAGATGGTTCTGGTTGTATAAGAATCTCAAATGAATAATAGGATCTATAAAACATAATATATATGGATATATTATGGTTAATTTTGATTGAGTAAAATCCATTTAAAATTAACTTACTACCTACTAAAGGTATACTGACAGTTCAAATTTCAAGAATTGGTTTGTGACCTTGAAATTTAAGGACTCCATTTATACTGATCATGTTTTTATCTTGGAGGATATAACGGAGTGGGTGAAACCCATAGGAATAAAAAAAATTCAAAATAAAACAAAGATGAATGTTATTTAGTCTACATATAAATATTTCATAGTGGGAAATATGTATAAATATTTAGGGTATTCATTATGAAGTTAATATTTCAATATTAATGAAGAAAATGTTCATTTAAATATTCCATTCCATAGGATATCATTATAATTATGAGATATATAAAATGGACATAAAAACCACTTTACACAATAGTAATTTTGTCATATATGTGTATATAATAAAACTTTTTGATTTTGAGAATCAAATATGTATCTCTTGGGTATAAAAGTTATAACGATCCATTTATGAAATAAAGCATGATTCTTAAAGATCAAATGTCTTGTTTGATTCTACAATAATATAGTTTGGTTTAATTGATAATAATGATTATAATTGTATATTAAAATTGGTTTTTGATCTTGTTTTAGTATTTCTAGTGTTTTTTGTAGATGGTATACTACTCACTGGAAGTGACATGCCAACTTTAAATTCATTAAATTTAAGGTTATAAAATTTCTTTTCCATAAAATGCATGGAATAATACTACTAAATTAAAGGTATAAATATAAATTGAGAAGGATCAGATAGGTCACTTGGTCCAACTCACAACACAAAAATTGGTAAAATAATAATGAGGTTTATGATAGAAAAATGGATGAATGGGAGTTTATTAATATTAAATTGTGTGATTATTAGGAAAACATAATTTATGTCTAATTATTTTGAGATTGAATTCATAGTTGACATTCCATATTATTCTGAAAATGGATCTATAATGTATGGAATGTTATATACTTATCTCAATGTATTTTCTATATGAGAATAACAAACAGATTTTGATCTAATCCTGTGAGAGTCACTGGGATACAGTGAAGCACATCAGCAACTACTTGAGAAAAACTATGGATTTGTTATTGGTTTTTTGATCAATGTGTAATGATCTAGGTTTTTCTGGACTCTAGATTTTAGAAAAAATTGTATTTTATTTTTCTAGATTCTTGTAAGGGGTAGAATAGTCATTTTCGATTATAATATGATCTCATATAATTTTTTTGAACACTCACTTGGTCCTGGAATATGGTTATTATTCTAAGAAAGGAGTTTGGTATATTTTTGAGCCATTCAAATTTTAGAGAAATAATTAATATTTAATATTTAACAAATTAAGTATTACTTTATTAGAAAGAGTTCATTCTTTCATAACATTTGAACATATCATCAAATTATGATTTTTTTTCTCCTTCTTTGAGTCTGATTTAGGGATTTTTTCTTACGTGGGGAATAAACTCATGTCAGGCACCCAGGCCGAACCAGACCCCTTTTCTTTTATTTTTTTCCCTTTTAATTTCTTGTTTTAATTTCTTCCTCCCTTGGATTATTGAACATGTGGTTAGGGATCTTAATTCCCATGTTGAATTGAGAAAAATAGATAGGGCAAATTTTGAAGGAGGGGGAGAGGAATAATGGTACTTTTGTAGATCTCATGATGCATCGTATCATCATGTGGCCATCATGGACTATTGAAATGGGAAACATTTCATAGTACTCCATCCAAAGGTAGGACCTTTTCGTGTTTTTCAAATTTCCCCATGGTATTATTATTTTCATGCTTAAAATCCCTATAATTTTTTCTTATCACACTTCATGGTCTGGTCCAGTGTTTTTGGGGAGAAAATTGGTTCTTTCGGGTGTTTAGGGGTATTCTATTTGGGAAATAATGTATACATCATGTGTGGTTCAGGGAACACACACCGAGTGTTCTTCATGTTTGGGGAAGATGACCATTTACAAAGTACAAACTGTGTATGGGATTTACAATCCGTGAACTAGGACTCGAATGTGTTGTCAAGTACCTAACCAGGTTTCCCGTGAAAGGGTCACAATCTATGTAAGTTAAACTGTGTAACGCCCCGACCCCAGCTACCCAGAGTCGGTGCATTACTTCATAACATTGGCATGATCACAAGAAAGATCAAATCTCGAAAGACCGATTGGTTTAGTAGCCTTGGAAACACTAGATATATTCATAAGTTTTACATTACATCATAAAATGAAAAACTAATACAACAATATAATGTTTCCACAATCCACACTATTAAACCCTCATAAAAATCTCTACAGGTCATTCATAACTTACTTCTTCACATCCTGGGAAAAATAAAACATAGAAAAGGGGTGAGCTCAAATGCCCAGTAAGGATAACAATATAGCGGAAACCTTCATAAATAAGAATAAACATTTAAGGCAATGAATTACTAAAACAAAAGCCTTTTAAACTTTAACTTCAACATGGTATGGCAAAAGTAAAATGAAATAATGCCATTTACTTATTCACATGGATATTCTCCTAATCGAATAATCACATGCAAAAATCAATAACCACTTTCATAATGTTGGAATGCATAATGCCAGACTATCATAACCACATAGTCAAGGCCTCGTGCCAAGACTACAAATAAGATTTTGTCAAGGCCTTGTGCCAAGACACTAGTTTGTCTCATGAGACCTACTGATGCATCGAGGAGCTATAGCGGGCTCCACCCGTCACTTATTAAGTCCAATGCATTCCCATATGAAAAGGTTTAAACATAACATAAACATTCGTATTAAAACTAGCATACGAAATGTCAATAATTTCACCATAAACTATGAATGGTATAAAAATAGCACATCCACAGTCAAACATATCACAAAACCTTCAATACAATATAGAAGTTTTGTATCATAATAAATCAACTTCAAATAATCTTAAAATCCATCAAAGGATGTTGACATAGATGAAATCAAAATTCTTTTTAAAGAAGTATCTCCTTTTATTTTGAAATCATTTAAGATCCATATAAAATAAAACATTTTCTTTGAAAATATTCTTATAAGCTTGTATGGAAAGCTTCGACAATTTTATAACGGCGGAAAATAACCGCACCCGCCGTATAAGTTAAAAAAAATATTCTTACCTCAATTCTGTCGAAAAGGTTAAAAAGGACCTTGTTTTGAAAATGACAGAAAGATTCCTTTATAAACCTCTTATAAAAAGTCAAACAAGGGTATAAATGACTTTAACCCATATTATTGTAAATATTAAAAATGTTTTGAAATACATTTCGAAGAAACATGGATGTGGATGATAAAGAGGTCCCAGTAGATTATTACGTATAATACCACCTCGGATAATGAAGAGATTGTGAAATAACCCTTACCTTGTACTTTTCCTTGGTTGGGGTAGGTTAACCTCCTGTATAATAGTGAAATAATTGTTACTAAATTATACAAGAATCATATACATTAATATGATATCATATATGATCTTTTAATATTGATTTGATAATAATATCTTAGTATTATCGTCGTTTCGGGTGTTAACTTACTCATTTTCTTTATATGTTTTGTTACATAAGTCATGTTTGTTGTATCTTATTCATATCCAGAATGATATAAAGTCCTTAAACATGATTTTTAAATCATTAAATGATAATTATACTTGAATGGATATGATGGAGAATGAATCTCATCGCGTTCGTGGAGACGGTAGTCCGTACGTACGCACGAACGCTACTTCCATTTAATTTTTATTTTAAAAGAATCGAATACAAATGATACATAGGTATATTACTATTCCAGTATAATATAATATTTTATATATGTTACTTAAGTTCATTAACACCATCCTTTATACGTTCCATGTGTGGTATGAACGAGTCATATCATTTTAAGGGGGCGGTAGTCCGCACTTCCTCAAATGAAATTATTGTATGTATATACAACATGAAACGAATAATGGTATGAAATAATATGGAATTACAGAAGCTTATATATAAAATATATATCATTAATATCATATTTAATTACAGTTCCATCATAATGGCCACCATGAGAGGCGGTAAGATGTATTTGAACAATCATCGTTTCGTGAGGCGTTAGTTCGCCATCCACAGAAACATTATGTTCATCATCCATTAGATGGAGTTGTGTGTATGTGTAGATTGAATCCTTCTTATAACAACATCCTAGTATATTGAGGATACTGGTGTTGTTACAAAAGAAAGGAAATAAAAAGAGTTTGGGGGTTGAAGAAGCAAAATAAATGAAAATAATTTAAGAGAAATCGTTACCTTTAATTTAGGTAACTCACTTTGGTTGGAACCAAAGGACTTGTTGAAATGATTTCTGCCTAAGGGGAAGCTTCAAGGAGGAGGAGAGGGATGTCGGGAGCTTAGTTGGGCAGAGTTTGGACGAGCCAAGTGGCTTGAGAGGTGTGAGGAATGAGTAGAAGTGGTCTCCTTTTATAAGGGAGAGGAGGGGCTCTTTAGGAAAGAGTGAAAGTATTACTTTATAATATAATTATATTCGGTTTATAATGGTCCAAAAATCATTGAGGTCAAAGATAAGATGACTCATATTCTAAATAACATCAACCAATAAGAATTGGACAGGTTTTAGATAATATTTTAATCATTATAATATTATTTATTTCAATGATTTATTAATGAGGTAAACATTGCATCATTATTGTGTCATTAATAATTTAACTTATTTGATGTCTAAAAATTATAAATAAAATATCATCATGTAGGAAATATTTTTATCTTTCTAATGAATATTTATAATCGAAAATCCAACATGTATAAACCTATGTAAAAATTGTTCTTCTAAAAGATGTAAGCTTATGCCATTTTTATTTTTATTTTAACTTTATTAATATAATGTGTCCCTACCACATACAAGTGGCTCCAAGGGGTCCCCAAATTGACCCAAGGATGACCATGGTCGGGTATGTGTCCACCAATAAGGTTAGGACACGTTTTAGGGTAATTTTGTACTATTATAATATTATTTTTTAACCCTTATTTACCGGATTTACCCTTTAACCATGGTAAATAAAATATTTACCACAGTAACTATTCAAAATGTCTAAAAATAAAAGTTACCTATTTACACAATTTGAACATCCTGATTCCAAATATGGAATCCATTTTCCTAAATTCAAAACACAGAAGTGGCAGAAATTAATTTAAAATTAATTCCCGCTGTCAAAACAAAAAGCGTGTTTTTAAGAGGTAATAACTATCAAAAGATTGACACTTGTTTATGTTCGGTTTAATTGTAAAATTATGTCCAATGACCAACATTATATTAAATGGTAAAAATATATTCTAAATATACCTTAAAACTACTAAAATTCATAATTTATCACTATTAATTATTTTGATTAAAAAAGTTGTTTTTAATTAAAATTTAGTAATTTTCACTATTCATCAAAATATGAAAGTTATCTGAAAAGTACCAAAATTTCACCTTAGGCTAAATTCGATATTCCGAGTCCAAATATGAAGTCCATTTTCAAATATAAAATATATATAATTTCAAAAAGTAGGTATTACTATTCACAACGGCTAGTTTAATTAGTTGTGGTGTGTGTTAGAACTCGAGGTTGCGTACAACACACGCTATCGCATTATTCGAAGGGAAACGTACCGTAGAAGCTTGGGGTGTTACATTCTCCCCTCCTTAAAATAATTGCGTCCTCGCAATTTCTAGGGTATTACTTCATAAAAAGACTCGGGTGGTTCTTCATCATAAGTTCCTCGGGTTCCCACGTTGCCTCTTCCATCTTATGATTTCTCCACAAAACTTTTACCAGACGCGTCGTCCGGTTTCTCAGTACTTGTTCTCTTGTATCAAGAATCCTGACGGGCTCTTCACAATAGGAAAGATCAGGTTCCAATTCTAATTCCTCATAGGTGATTACATGCGTTGGGTCAGGCATGTATTTCCTCAATAGAGATACGTGGAACACATCGTGAACTTTGGAGAGACTTGGCGGCATTGCCAATCGGTAAGCTACAACCCCAATTTGTTCTAGAATTTCGAAAGGTCCGATGTACCTGGGACTCAATTTACCTTTCTTACCAAAACGTATGACTCCCTTCCACGGAGATACCTTCAGGAAAACATGATCACCGACTTGAAATTCCAAATCCTTCCTTCGATTATCGGCATAGCTCTTCTGCCTACTTTGAGCTGCTTTGATGTGATTTTGGATTACTTTCACCTTTTCCACTGTTTCCTCCACCAGTTCTGGGCCTACAAGTTTTCTTTCACCAACGTCATCCCAACAGGTTGGTGTACGACATCTCTTTCCATATAACGCTTCATATGGTGCCATCTGAATACTCGAATGGAAGCTATTGTTATAGGAAAATTCTACCAGAGGTAAATATTGATCCCACATACCCTGAAAATCAAGTGAGCAAGATCTCAACATGTCTTCTAAGGTCTGAATAGTCCGTTCTGATTGTCCGTCTGTCTGAGGGTGGTAAGCAGTGCTCAAATGAAGTTCAGTATCCAGGGATTTCTGAAGACTTTTCCAAAATCTTGAAGTAAAATGGGGATCACGATCAGAAACAATCGATAGGGGTACTCCATGAAGTCTCACAACTTCATTAATGTATAGTCTTTCTAGACGTTCCAGGGGTAGATCTTCTCTTATATCAAGAAAATGTGCTGACTTGGTAAGACGATCAACAATAACCCATATTGCATCGTTCCTTCTAGGAGTCTTTGGTAGCCCCATGACAAAGTTCATCGTAATATTATCCCATTTCCACTCCGGTATGGGAAGAGGTTGCATGACTCCTCCAGGCTGTTGCCTTCCAGCTTTCACTTGTTGACAAACCATACATCTTGACACAAAATCAGCAATCTCCCTCTTCATGTTGTCCCACCAAAAATGTTCCTTCAAATCTCTATACATTTTGGTGCTCCCAGGGTGTATAGAGAAATTGGAACTATGAGCGTCATCCAGCAATTCCCTTTTTAGATCAGGTATATTGGGAACACAAAGTCTCTTCCCGAATTTCAAAATTCCATCTTCATACACAAAGTCTCTCAATCTCCCATCATTCACGGCTTTAATCTTCTTCTGAAATTCTTCATCATCGGTCTGGGAACTCTTAATCCTTTCTAGTAAAGATGGTTTGGCAACCATTTGAAAAAGCATTGATGTTTCACCTTCCCTGGTTATTCCCATGTCCATCTTCTCTAGATCCATGAAAATTGGATCCCTTTCAATTCTCATCATGTTCAGAACTCCATGGTCTTTTCTTCTCAAAGCATCTACTACTTTGTTTGCTTTCCCCGGGTGGTAGTGTATCGTGCAATCATAATACTTGAGTAATTCAAGCCATCTCCTTTGCCTCATGTTGAGTTCTTTTTGTGAAAAATATACTTCAAACTCTTGTGATCAGTATAAATCTCACATTTTTCACCATAGAGGTAGTGCCTCCATATCTTCAAAGCAAAGATTACAGCTGCTAACTCGAGATCATGAGTAGGATAGTTTTGTTCATGAATTTTCAACTGTCGTGATGCATAGGCAATAACTCTATCATTCTGCATAAGGACGCAACCAAGTCCTTTCTTTGATGCATCACTATAAATAACGAACCCATCATTCCCCGATGGTAGAGTCAATATAGGAGCATTGACTAATCTTCTCTTCAGTTCTTCGAAACATTCTTCACACTCTTTTGTCCAAACAAATTTAACCCCTTTACGTGTGAGCTTCGTTAATGGGTTAGCCAATCGGGCAAAATTCTGGACGAAACGTCGATAATAACTTGCCAAACCAATAAAACTACATACCTCAGTTATACTCGTAGGTGCTGGCCATTCTTGGATTGCCTTGGTCTTAGAAGGATCAACAGAGATTCCATCTTTAGAGACAATATGGCCAAGAAAAGAAATCTCCTGAAGCCAGAATTCACACTTGCTAAACTTCCCATATAATTCATGCCTCCTCAGAGTCTTCAAGATAATGCGCAAGTGATTTTCATGATCTTCGTAGGTTTTGGAGTATACCAAGATATCATCAATAAATACCAACACAAATTCATCGAGATACTCCTTGAAAACTCTATTCATTAGATCCATGAATACAGAGGGTGCATTAGTCAATCCAAACGGCATTACAGTAAACTCGTAATGCCCGTACCTGGTTCGAAATGCTGTCTTCGGAATATCTTCCTTCTTTACACACAACTGATGGTATCCAGATCGAAGGTCAATCTTTGAAAAGTATTGAGCTCCATGCAGTTGGTCAAATAAATCATCAATACGAGGTAGGGGATACTTGTTCTTTATCGTTATAGCATTGATCTCCCTGTAGTCGATACATAACCTCATAGATCCATCTTTCTTTTTAACAAAAAGAACAGGGGCTCCCCATGGAGAAACACTAGGGAGAATAAATCCCTTATTACTCAATTCCTCTAGTTGTTTCTTTAGTTCGACTAACTCTACAGTGGCCATTCTATAAGGGGTCTTCGATATAGGCCTTGATCCAGGAATCAAATCAATGGAAAACTCAACTTCTCATTCTGGAGGATGTCCAGGTAAATCTTCCGGAAATACATCTACAAATTCTTTCACAACAGCTACATCCTCTATTTGAACATTCCTTTCCTCACCGATAGTTACTTCATTCTCTTCCTCCCCAATAATTGAATTAAGTTGAGCTACTGGGGGTGGGTCTAAATAAGAATTAGGTGGTGACGATTCTGCTCTAAAAATAAGGTGTTCCTTATCATTATCATCAGGAATCGTAACCTCTTTCTTCTTACAATAAATCTTCGGATCATAGTCCGAAAGCCAGTCCATACCGAGGATTATATCAAACTCAATCATAGGTATGACGATGAAATCAGAAGATAAAGAAAATTTATGTGCTCTAATGGGGACTGATTCACAAAACTTTGTTGCAACGATACTTCCCTTAGGAGTTTTAACTGACAACTCCCTTATTAAATCAAATTGGAAATATCTAATTTTCTTAGCAAACTGGGAAGATATGAAACAATGCGATGATCCAGAATCAAATAATGCATTTTCTAAACTTGAGGAAACCATTAAATTACCTGCCACCACGTCTTTCGGAGCTTCTACCTCAGCAGTAGTGATAGCATAAGCCTGGCCTTGATCCCTTGGCCTTTTCTGAGGTAAGTTCTCCTGACGCTTAGGACATGCATTTGCATAATTCCCCATCTCCCTGCAATTGTAGCACTGAACGTTGGTAGCTTCCTTCTTCCCCTTGCAATCATGAGCTTGGTGGCCTTTTTCACCACACTTGTAACAGACTCCCATTCCCTTCAGGCAAGCACCGGGGTGTTTCTTCCCGCACTTACCACAAGATGGATATTCAACCTTTCCCTTCTTCCCCTTATTTCCATTCCCAGATTGATCAGCAGGTCTCTTCTTCTCTTGCTTTGCTTTAAAGTCATAAGACTTAGAGAATTTCTTTTCGGTCTTGATAGCACATGAGACAATGTCTTCGTACGATGAAAAGGATTGTGAGACTAATGCTCGACAAAGAAATGGTTTTAACCCATCAAAGAAACGATCAATCTTACTTCTTGGGTTGCGAATATAATCACCAGCGTACCTCGCTAACCTTGTAAAGTTAGCCTCATATTTTGTGACATTCTCATCCTCCTTTTGTCTCAGACTCAGAAATTGTCTTTCCATATCTGCTCGATGGTCGCGAGGAAAGTATTTTTCTAAAAACAGATCTTTGAACTCCCTCCATTCCATATTTGATACTTCATCATCTTCCTTCGTATTTTGAATCAATGACCACCATTGATCAGCATCTCCAGTGAGGCGGTAAACTGCCATGATAACTTTTTCCCTTTCACTGCTCCCCAAAGCCTGAAATATTTTCTCTAGGGAAAATATCCATTGCTCAGCTACTAAGGGATTTGTATTCCCATTGAACGTTGGTGGTTGTTGTCTCATGAATCGATCTAACATTGATCCTCCATGCTGCGGATCAGGGTGCTCCATACGGGTAAGGTTATTATTCATAACCTGAGTAAGTTGTCCCAGTATGGTGATTAGCTGATCAGCACCAGTTGCATCACCAGCCCCACTATAATTATCTTGAGCAGGAGGGAAATCCCTACATGGAGTGCGTGTATTGATAGGGTTTCCATTTCTTCCACTAGGCGCCATTTCTAAACAATGGCATAAACTAGATCAGTTTATGAATCAAAATACATAATCCCATACTTATAAAACACTTAACATAAATTGAACTATTTATGGATATAATCCATAATCATAAAAATGTTTTCTTTGAGGAAGTATATACTCATAAACCCTTCATAATGATTTGTAAAGAAAATGAGAGTTATCCTAAGCATATCCCCCGGGAGTGTCGTAACCAAGAGTGCAGCAAGGCCCGTTGTCGTGCACCAGTTCCCGTTCGAGTCTAGCTCAAAGCGGTGTTTTCAGGTTTTACCCCTAGGTACATCTGTGCCAGAGCCGCCTCTACCTGCTCGTATCCAGACAGGGATGTATTGCTCGGAAAACTCACAAAATCTCTACAATACCAAAATTCTAGGAAGTTCTTCTATACTAATCCTCAAAGTTCATCTTAGGTATACGTTCTCTAATCAGAGTTTATCTAAATCTAGCTTCCAAGGTTTGTACTAAACCTCCTCTGATACCAACTGTAACGCCCCAACCCCAGCTACCCAGAGTCGGTGCATTACTTCATAACATTGGCATGATCACAAGAAAGATCAAATCTCGAAAGACCGATTGGTTTAGTAGCCTTGGAAACACTAGATATATTCATAAGTTTTACATTACATCATAAAATGAAAAACTAATACAACAATATAATGTTTCCACAATCCACACTATTAACCCCTCATAAAAATCCCTGCAGGTCATTCATAACTTACTTCTTCACATCCTGGGAAAAATAAAACATAGAAAAGGGGTGAGCTCAAATGCCCAGTAAGGATAACAATATAGCGGAAACCTTCATAAATAAGAATAAACATTTAAGGCAATGCATTACTAAAACAAAAGCCTTTTAAACATTAACTTCAACATGGTATGGCAAAAGTAAAATGAAATAATGCCATTTACTTATTCACATGGATATTCTACTAATCGAATAATCACATGCAAAAATCAATAACCACTTTCATAATGTTGGAATGCATAATGCCAGACTATCATAACCACATAGTCAAGGCCTCGTGCCAAGACTATAAATAAGATTTTGTCAAGGCCTTGTGCCAAGACACTAGTTTGTCTCATGAGACCTACCGATGCATCGAGGAGCTATAGCGGGCTCCACCCGTCACTTATTAAGTCCAATGCATTCCCATATGAAAAGGTTTAAACATAACATAAACATTCATATTAAAACTAGAATACGAAATGTCAATAATTTCACCATAAACTATGAATGGTATAAAAATAGCACATCCACAGTCAAACATATCACAAAACCTTCAATACAATATAGAAGTTTTGTATCATAATAAATCAACTTCAAATAATCTTAAAATCCATCAAAGGATGTTGACATAGATGAAATCAAAATTCTTTTTAAAGAAGTATCTCCTTTTATTTTGAAATCATTTAAGATCCATATAAAATAAAACATTTTCTTTGAAAATATTCTTATAAGCTTGTATGGAAAGCTTCGACAATTTTATAACGGCGGAAAATAACCGCACCTGCCGTATAAGTTAAAAAAAACATTCTTACCTCTATTCTGTCGAAAAGGTTAAAAAGGACCTTGTTTTGAAAACGACAGAAAGATTCCTTTATAAACCTCTTATAAAAAGTCAAACAAGGGTATAAATGACTTTAACCCATATTATTGTAAATAGTAAAAATTTTTTGAAATACATTTCGAAGAAACATGGATGTGGATGATAAAGAGGTCCCAGTAGATTATTACGTATAATACAACCTCAGATAATGAAGAGATTGTGAAATAACTCTTACCTTTTACTTTTCCTTGGTTGGGGTAGGTTAACCTCCTGTATAATAGTGAAATAATTGTTACTAAATTATACAAGAATCAAATACATTAATATGATATCATATATGATCTTTTAATATTGATTTGATAATAATATCTTAGTATTATCGCCGTTTCGGGTGTTAACTTACTCATTTTCTATATATGTTTTGTTACATAAGTCATGTTTGTTTTATCTTATTCATATCCAGAATGATATCAAGTCCTTAAACATCATTTTTAAATCATTAAATGATAATTATACTTGAATGGATACGATGGAGAATGAATCTCATCGCGTTCGTGGAGACGGTAGTCCGTACGTACGCACGAACGCTAATTCCATTTAATTTTTATTTTAAAAGAATCGAATCCAAATGATACATAGGTATATTACTATTCTAGTATAATATAATATTTTATATCTGTTACTTAAGTTCATTAACACCATCCTTTATACATTCCATGTGTGGTATGAACGAGTCATATCATTTTAAGGGGGCGGTAGTCCGCACTTCCTCAAATGAAATTATCGTATGTATATACAACATGAAACGAATAATGGTATGAAATAAAATGGAATTACAGAAGCTTATATATAAAATATATATCATTAATATCATATTTAATTACAGTTCCATCATAATGGCCACCATGAGAGGCGGTAAGATGTATTTGAACAATCATCGTTTCGTGAGGCGTTAGTTTGTCATCCACAGAAACATTATGTTCATCATCCATTAGATGGAGTTGTGTGTATGTGTAGTTTGAATCCTTCTTATAACAACATCCTAGTATATTGAGGATACTGGTGTTGTTACAAAAGAAAGGAAATAAAAAGATTTTGGGGGTTGAAGAAGCAAAATAAATGAAAATAATTTAAGAGAAATCGTTACCTTTAATTTAGGTAACTCACTTTGGTTGGAACCAAAGGACTTGTTGAAATGCTTTATGCCTAAGGGGAAGCTTCAAGGAGGAGGAGAGGGATGTGGGGAGCTTAGTTGGGCAGAGTTTGGACGAGCCAAGTGGCTTGAGAGGTGTGAGGAATGAGTAGAAGTGGTCTCCTTTTATAAGGGAGAGGAGGGGCTCTTTAGGAAAGAGTGAAAGTATTACTTTATAATATAATTATATTCGGTTTATAATGGTCCAAAAATCATTGAGGTCTAAGATAAGATGACTCATATTCTAAATAACATCAACCAATAAGAATTGGACAGGTTTTAGATAATATTTTAATCATTATAATATTATTTATTTCAATGATTTATTAATGAGGTAAACATTGCATCATTATTGTGTCATTAATAATTTAACTTATTTGATGTCTAAAAATTATAAATAAAATATCATCATGTAGAAAATATTTTTATCTTTCTAATGAATATTTATAATCGAAAATCCAACATGTATAACCCTATGTAAAAATTGTTCTTCTAAAAGATGTAAGCTTATGCCATTTTTATTTTTATTTTAACTTTATTAATATAATGTGTCCCTACCACATACAAGTGGCTCCAAGGGGTCCCCAAATTGACCCAAGGATGCCCATGGTCGGGTATGTGTCCACCAATAAGGTTAGGACACGTTTTAGGGTAATTTTGTATTATTATAATATTATTTTTTAACCCTTATTTACCGGATTTACCCTTTAACCATGGTAAATAAAATATTTACCACAGTAACTATTCAAAATGTCTAAAAATAAAAGTTACCTATTTACACAATTTGAACATCATGATTCCAAATATGGAATCCATTTTCCTAAATTCAAAACACAGAAGTGGCAGAAATTAATTTAAAATTTATTCCTGCTGTCAAAACAAAAAGCGTGTTTTTAAGAGGTAATAACTATCAAAAGATTGACACTTGTTTATGTTCGGTTTAATTATAAAATTATGTCCAATGACCAAAATTATATTAAATGGTAAAAATATATTCTAAATATACCTTAAAACTACTAAAATTCATAATTTATCACTATTAATTATTTTGATTAAAAAAGTTGTTTTTAATTAAAATTTAGTAATTTTCACTATTCATCAAAATATGAAAGTTATCCGAAAAGTACCAAAATTTCACCTTAGGCTAAATTCGATATTCCGAGTCCAAATATGAAGTCCATTTTCAAATATAAAATATATATAATTTCAAAAAGTAGGTATTACTATTCACAACGGCTAGTTTAATTAGTTGTGGTGTGTGTTAGAACTCGAGGTTGCGTACAACACACGCTATCGCATTATTCGAAGGGAAACGTACCGTAGAAGATTGGGGTGTTACAAACTGTGTGTCCATGTGTGGTTCAGATGATGTTTCGATGTATATAGTAAGGTTTTTTACAAGGAAAGGCCATTTGATGTACATGGGTAGGAACCACATGTTGGTTAAACTCTATGTATAGGTTCGGAACCCCGTGTTCTTGGGCGATTATACGCCAAGACCAGTTGCAGTACACTCCCATGTAGGGAAATGAGGGTATACTCTTTGTACCAAAGTAAAGATGCCATGTACCCCTCCATTGCAACCCTTTGAGTTTTTTTCATGTAATATCCCATATGATTCGGAATTGGACCCATGATTAGTATATTCTGAGTATCTTTTTTCATTGATCATGATTCTAAAACACTTGTGGTTTTTAAGGACCCCATGGTGGAGTTTTATTATTTTCTTAAATGGAGAGGTTCTTCCTCCATTAATCGTATCGATTGTTCACTTGAGAGAGAGACTTTGATCTAATATGATCTGTGATCTATCCATTTATTTTTTTGTTTCATATATTTTCATTTTTGTACATCTCCCTTAAAATATGCACCCTTCGGGCCTAGGAGGATGTGAGGTTAGTTTCCTCCAAGGATCCACAGTAGGATTCCTCTTCTTACATTTCTCCCTAGAGGATTAGTTGTTGGATCCCTCTATCTTCTTACCATTAATATGGGTAGCCTATGGGATGCCTTTGATTTTATGATTACCTAGTTATTCCATTGTAGGATCCCTTTAATTTTGTATCATTTATAATATTCCATACAGGATGCCACTGTACTTGTACTCAGTTGTCAAGGGTCCCCAATAGGATTACTTTTCTTATATAACATTCTAAGGATCCTTTGTATAATACCTCTATTTCATTACCATTAAATGATCCCATATTGGATTCCACTTTTTTCCCTTTTCATCTAAGTATCTTAAGAATGATACTGTTGATTTTTTTAGACCTTGAGTTTCCTAGGTAGGATGCTTCTCTGTGTTTGTATTATGGGACTCAGTCGGTGCCTTTAGGTTTTACTGACCATGAGTAATTACTTTAAGTGTGATAAGATATGGTAGTGGCTATCACCTTAGAAACTTTTTGAAATATATAATCCCATGGGTTTGTGGTAGTAGTTTTTTGTTTAGGAATTTTTTCAACGCCACTCATTTGTTGTTGGGAAAAAATCTCTTAAGGTAACAATTTAGTATTATTTGGGATTATTGTGTTTTTTGAAAAAGAGGATTAATATTTAATTTTTTTTAGATACGAGATATATTTTTAACATGATATGTTGACAATGATCCAAGACAATTGAATGGATTCCCTTGAAGTAGTGTGGAAAATTATGTACCCAAGGTGATATTGTTTCACAATTGTTTTCGAAATTTTTGGGGTCCAAAATTTGGAGGTCAGCTAGCATCGTGAGATAATTATTTCAATAAATATATCATCAAAATATGGAAAAGTAATGAGTTTTGGGAATATGTTCTGTGGGAAGAGTGTTTCATAAAGGATCAATGAATGATGATGGTGATCTATGTGAACAACGATGAGCATCACAAACATCGAAGGTGAGGAGCATCGCGAGTGGAGCATTACATCAGTGAAAAGTTTTGACATCAATGTATATTATTATGAAGATAATATAAAATGGGAAATTTCCATGGAGATTTATGAGATAGGGAGCTTCGTGGCAGAAAAGAATAATCTTTTTGAAATGGTGCAGACATGGCTGGAAGGTTCTGGAATCAATGAAAAATGATAATAAATAGGCCTATACCCCTTTATAAAAGAAGTGATACTTAACGAATATCATAATAATATATAATTATGAAGGTGATTCACAAAGGGTGGTTATCATAGGATGGTTCTCAAAGGTTGGTTCTCAAAGGGTCGTTTTTAAAGGTGATTTTTGAAGCTGTTCTTGAAAGCTATAAATGCCAACTAAATGTTCTGATCATTGAGAGAGTATTGAAATTTTTGAAGGATGTGTATTCTTCACAAAAAAGGGAGCTTAATGAAGTATAGTTTATATTATTTAAATAAGTGAGCTTCACTAAAGGTATGATATTTGATCTTCCCACGATTCATTGTGTTATTTTCACCCTTACAACATTATATTAAACTGAATTTGAATTATAAATTCTAAATATAAAACAAAATAAAATTCATTTTTGATTTAGTTATTTTATTTTTTTTCACTGTAAAAAATTTCAATGTTACTTATTTTGATAATATCATTGAAGGAGGACGTGTTTTTGGAGGACCCATGATAAAGTCCATGAAATATGGGCCGAACTACGAAGGATCCAAGAACACCATTGTATTAATCGGCTTACTACTACTAGACCATGCATGAAAATGAGTTTATATTTTGCATGATGGTCCCAGAATTAAAAATCTACATTCCCTTTTAAAGATCTCAATCCCGATTCGTCTTACAAGGGGGTCATCTGCACTGATATGTCCAAGCCTCCAAATATGAAAATAGTAAAAAGTGGTGTTATGTAATATGTCAATATTGTGAGCTGGGATTTCCCAAATTATTCCAAACATTTGGTGGTGATAGTAAATATGTGGTGATACAACTTTCTAGTTTTTTCCAAAGGTAGATTATACTGTTTAGTAGCCGAAAACCATCCGACAAGTGGTTTATCAAAATCTAGGTGCCCAAAACCACTTCCCATTTGAGCTATAAAAAGACACCATGGGCACCCCATTTAGCAAGTTCAAACAAGATGTTAAAATCAGCCATTTTGACATCATATAGGAGTCTCCTACTCATCCTTTTTGTTCTTGAGGCCCTTATCCTCAGAGGGGGATCAATAATGAAGAATGAGTTCCACCTGTGCTACCAATACTAGAATTTGTACTTATATCTACGGATCTATAGCCACGGACAATAAAAACCATGGATACAGATCACTTATACCCATGACTGTGTTTGATGTCTATGGAAATAACGCCCTACATGATCCCTTCCCACCCCCCCCCCCCCGCCCTCACTACTTTCCCATCCCTACATGCCCCCATGATCTTCCTCCACCCCCGATGTCTCTGATACGGCCACCCCACCTCCTCGTGCCCCTCCATCTCCGACTCTGCTCAGTCATAATTCTGATGAGAATCTGGAATGGTCACATTACTCCCTCCTCAAATAACAAATCTAGCATATCAGTGGTGGTTTCTTCAATGTGTGCCTCCACTACCGTTCCTCTCCGCCTGCCCGCCTCACCTCCTCCCTACCAACCGGATCCTCGTCGTTCCCCCTATCCTTACTTCCATGTATCCTCCACCCACTTCACCTTCTTTATAATGATATCACTTAGCCACACCTTGACTTTACGGCTTTCATCCCTACTAACACATCACCCTTCCATGCATAATTTTTTACCTCCTTAGGACTTGGCTTTTCCAGGGTTCTTCTCCTTGTTTCTATTATAGATGTAGCAGAGTCCATTTCCTCTATAAGTACTTTAATTTTCTCTTTCTCTTTTTGAAAAAATGTTTTATGAGGGATATTTTTCTATTCTCATCTAGATATGTTAATATGATTTTAATTCATAATTATTTTTTTTGGACTGTTTATCACTAATTGTAATTTTAATTTAGTCATCTGTGATTATTTTGATATATACAATATCAATTTAATACATATTAGAAAGCCTCTCAGAAATTAATGAAATCCACAAAATTCAATCTAATCAGAAAGAATGTGATAACCTAAAAGGGTTTTTAAATCCATATGTATTTTAAAACATTGTAAATTAGGGAAATAACTTGTGTCATTTGAATATTATAATAATGAAATTTATATGGGTAGACTGGGATAATCACAAACTATATTTGAAATGGTGTGTCTATTATAATACCTTTAAAAATCATACCAAGGATAGATGTTGTCCAAAATGAATTATAGGTTCTACTGTATGGTTATTGAAATAATATAAGATTATTTGGTATTATTCTTTAGGGAAAGGACATGACTTTGGTTGGTTATAGATAGGTTAGATACACAGTGTATTTACCATCTCTTGAGAGAGGTTTCTATCAAGATTTTATGTACACATTACTAGTGTACATGGAAAATTTTTGGGCTCTTAGATGTTCAAGTTTAAAATTATGTTACGAAGGAAAAGGATATTTTAAAGCTAGTTTCTAGTCTATAGCTAATTAGTAATGTTTTTTTGAGGAAAATGATGGAGTATTTTGAGTGGATTAAAATTTAAAATTTAGACTATGAAATGTTATCTGGATGTCATTATATTTCCGGAAATAATAGTAATCAAACTATAGATATCTCTAGGATGGTATAAGAATTCCCATCCTAGTGTTGGTTGGATAAAGGAAAATCCTACAAGAATTTGTAAACATTACTGTCAAAATATTGATGGGAAATGGGATGGAAATTCAATTCTTGGATGGAACATAGATAAAAAAATCTTGGGGTTACAACATATCTTATAATAACAAGAATAAGGATACAAATAGTTCTTGTAAAAATAGTCCCTATACATATCTCGATTAAACACACAATAAAATGAAAATATTTCATCCAAATGAAGGGTTATTGGACAATACTTCGTGTGAATCAATGAGGGACCACATACCAAAATAAGATATGAAAATGGTTGGAATGATACATGTGGTTGGACCCAAGATATAGTGTAAATGTTTCACTATATATCCTAGGACAATAGTAATCAAGGAACATATAGTTCTTGAAATATATATATATATATATGGATAATACATAGTGTAAAGGGTGATGAAATATATGAGTGTCATGGAGATAGAAGGAAGGAAACAACATGGGAATAAGGTCTCATCACAAGGAGATATTAACATAGTTCTATCATAATGTTGGTCCATTAGAACACCTTGTATTAATGAGGTAAAGATCCAAAACACTAGGATAGATGGAGTGGTTTGAATAAGATAAGAATTGTGGTTGAACCCAAGATAAGTGATTTGGTATTAACTACATATATCATGATAATATTAATTAATTAATATGTGTTTATTGAACAAGAGGGTCTTTATCTATAAATTGGGTCATAGATTGGGGAAACCGTATTTTTAGAATCTTCTATGGATCTAAATCTCGTGTAAGTAAAAATTTTCATATGATATAAACCAATCCATGTAGTTTAAGGGTCATGTGGGGTGGATATGTTGTTGTTTAGTACAACACCATGTGATAAGGATTATATACTATGAAATTTTATATCATTAAAAAAGGACATTCAGTGCCATAAATTTAATGGTTATATGTCAATGACCATATCCAAGTAGTTTAAATTCATTTGAAACACCCTATTAGCTAAGGCTATGTAATTTATTTCATTATAAATCTTATGTTGGTTGAAGGTTTGATATTCCTTCCATCCATTGTGATCTGGGAATAATCCCATAAGAGTGGACCTTATGAATGATGTAATGTCATTAACATTTCTATTCTAGAATTGGAGGCTTTGTTCCTTGTATCATTGGTGTGATCATGGAAAATACTAATTCTCCACAAATGAATTAGCTAATGTGAAAACTTTGGTTAAATTCTCATGTTACATGCATCTAATAGACTCCATGGTTATATAATGTGAATAAAACATTCTCAGAAACGTATTATATCTCATGAATCTACATCTAGGACTTTCCATATTCTAAAAATTGATCAAAAATAGAAGTTTAAACTGAAAAAAAGAAAAATTATATGGGTAAGGATACTTCTCTCCTATATACTAGAAAATAATTGGTTTCTTGTGTACTAGTATGTTTTGTGTTTCGATATTCCCCCAAATCATGGAAGATATTTTTAGAATAAGATCTATTATCCTTTTTCACAAGCATGTGATGGATATTATATAGTTTATTATTGATTCCTTTATTTATACATTTATAGTTGCATGATAGTAGGATAAATTATTTTAATGAATATTATAATTATGGAATTCATTCATCAGTTTTAATGCATTGATGTTAGTGTTGTTGATCCCACATTGTGTGTGTTTTATTTTTTCCAACTAGTTTTATGTTTCAATGAATATTACTTTCAATATGTATGAAATGATAATTTATGTATAATAATATCTTGTAATTTGGTTAGTGAACTTAGTTTTGTTTAGTATAAGGGTTCATAAGAGAGGTGTGACATTATATTAAGTAAATGAGATTTAGAGACACACATTTTATTTTTTATTATGAAATACTTTTCATTCCTCATATGAAAAGGGAATACCTTACCTTTAGAGTTTTGGAGATTCATTTTTATAAAGTAAAAGATGTCTTTAGTGTTCTTGAATTACTACCAAGATTCATTTTTCTTGGAATATTCTAGTTTTAAAAAGGGAAATTTTAAAGGAAATATCAATAAGGATTTGAGTTTCATGGAGAACTTATAATGATTAATCTTATATGTGTATGATGAAGGAATTTTAGAAGTTCCTTTATTATGTATATAAGCTTGGAAAGTAAAATAATATTCAGGAAAATACATAGATGAAGTAGTGGAAGAATAAAAAAATGATTATATTATTGGATTATAGGATATTGTTATATTTGAAAAGGAATGTTTCTGTTTGAGTTGTTTTTTAACTTGGATTATGAGTGATTTTTTGCTGAGTTGACCCTTATGATTTTTCTGTTTGTTTTAAATTTTTTTATGGTTTTATAAAAACATACCTTAATACAGCACTGCCCATGAAGCTAAGTCATCAGATATAGGTGTCCAAGATTAATGTCATTCTAGTTAGTATGGAATGTGTAAAAGCCTTTGTTGGTCAAAAACAAACCGAGGAGAGTGCACCAATTTTTTATTGATGGAGAGTGAAGGTTAGAACCATTGTACCAGAAAGCATGATAGAAACGTAACCATAATGGATTTGAATGACATTGTAAGTAGTGTTATAGGTAATAAATAAGATGTCTCCCAAATAGATGTTTGGTGTGGGACACATCTAATAAAACAATTGTTCATCATTAAACACTCTGGCATTGGTACTTGATATGACATATTATAGGTTTTATTCTAAAATTATTTTTTTTGTGTCATGATTATAGTTTTTCTGCACTCTAAATTATAGAGTGATCCAAATTTTTAGATCATGAGAAACTCATTCCATATTCAAGAATCGTTGGAATTATAAGGTATGTGAAAAGATCTTCATATGTTATAATTTTTAGATGTAAATTGAAGAATATAGTATTGATATATTCCATTATAAAGTTATTTATAAGGTACATTCTTATCTATATGGAGTTGATATAATTCCATATAGAGGTCATGAATAACTTTATTTGAAATGTTGTGATGAAATTGGGTGTTTCTAAATAACCTTAGAATAATATTCATGCACTACTGGAATCCATAATAAAAGAATCATACTTCATAAGGCATTGTATAAAATAGCATAAGACATTGACTTGAAAGACTTTATGGAAATTACATAAGAATTGAACTTCATAAGGCTTTTCAGGGAATTATGTAAGACATTATAAATTACAATACTTATATGAAAGTCTTATAAAATTACGCTTGGCAAAAGAAAATGAAATATGATAAACTAAATATGATGATTCATAGTGATCTGTTCTTCAACGACATAAATATCATAAAGAAAGATTTTGATTAATTATTTCATTTAATAACTTCATGTTTTACAAAATTCTTTACACCATGAATTGAGGAGATGAAACCATGACTATTTATATATATAATTTATGCATAGATTGAGTTTTTTAGGAAGTGGTGTCTACATTTCTGTATAGAGTTACAAACAATTGTGAAGATAATTAGTGGGTGTTTTGAAATGTCAAGTTATAAGGAATTTTTAATTATTGAGAATTATAGTAATTAAAAATGTAGTATTCACATTTTATAATGTTTACAGAAAAGAGAGAAAGAACATAATTAATATAATGGATATTGGTTCATGTATCACATATATATATATATATATATATATATATATATATATTTAATGTCAAAGAAAATTTTAGTTTGAAACTGTCATTCCGAGAAAGAAAAATCCTTTCATCAAGAAGAGATAACTGATATTGAATCCAATAGAAAAAATCCTTGAGTATTGAAGGATATAATAGATCCAAAACTGAATATATTCTGAATTAGCTTTATGGATTAAGGATAATGTAAATAGGATATCTAGTGCATAATGGTTTTACAAAATAAGAAGAAGAATAAGAAGAGGGAAGAATATTTATGGGAAGTCCAATTTTCAAAGAAAGTAGTGTATTTTAATTATTAAAGGGAAGAAGAAAATGGTTTTTTCATTTTAGTTTTCTATGGTTACCACTAATAATAGATTTGAAAAAGTGTTCTAGTTTTTTATAGTAGATTAATATTTGAAAAAAATCTTAATAGGAATAATAGAGATACTTTGTTGAGAAACTTCTCAAAACCATTATATTCACATTTAGGAATAGAAAGTTATATCTTATTCCCTATCACATGTGTTGTAAATATGTTCTTACAGTGTTAGTAATTGAAATTGTATAATGTAATCAAGTAGAGAACAAAATAAGGTTTGTAAGAGATCAAAAACTATAAAATAAAATGAATAATTCTCCATTATGAAATGATCTATCAACTGGTATTCTAAAGAACATATGACGAAATAATCATCCTTGGTGATGATGAAAAAGATATAAAAGTTGGAAACTAAGGTGATGATATACATCTTGAAATTGATTGAACATTAAGTACTATTAAAAATTGGATCATTATTAATTTTGAAAACTGTAGTGTCTCTTTGAAGGTTAGAAAAGTAGAGATGGTTTTGAAGAATATTCTACAATTATCACATCCTCAAAATCTGAATTTAGGAAGGTTATTGAAAAAGGTATAATTGAAGGGTTATGATTTCATAATATATAAATCTTGATTAAAACAATAAAATACTAATATACGGGGGTATGATGTTTTTATATTAGTGGAATTTATATGAAATATTGTATAAGTTTCGGGGCTATTTACTGGAATTAAAACATGCTACTTAATTTTAATGTTTTCACCTTTGTGTTAAAGTGGGAAAAATGAGTTAGAAATTTTCTATGAGAATAATTATAACAATTTGTATCAATCAATTGTCCCAACCTAAAAAATAGTTTGGTGACTCTTGAAAAATGTTATGAGTAGTTTCATTTCATATTGGAAACATATTCTTTGTTAAATGGAGAGCTTTTATGTCTAAATCAAACCCACTTTTTATATGCATTGATCGGGAATAATGTGGACTTAAGAGTGGAATAATTGATGGCACATTACTTGATTATGAAATGATACAATTATATCTCCTATAAATTGTATTTTTTATCAATATGGTTGAGATAAAAGAATGAGAAATTAAAATTTATAGGTACGGTTTCTCGGGTCAGCACTGTTGGAACCATATCTAGGTTTGATACCACACATAGAAAAGATTCTATGTACAGTTGACCCTGGGGATTACAATCAAGAATACCCAAAAATTGAAATTGACATCCTAAAATCAATTACCATTCCTGATATGCAAAAAACATTTGGAGACGATCCCACACCTGCTATATTGGATTGCGGGTGTGGTGACAACAATTAATATAAAGAAATCATGTTAGCTCATTTTCACTTCATCCTTGGATTCCCAATCCCTCACATTTACTTTAGGAATGTGAGAATAAACCCTGGGTTTATATTAGGATCCCTCGATGAGGATCATAATATTTATTCTGATAAGATTCATATTCTCAATGAACTAGATATGTTTACATACTCAATGTTTACCTTATGATAATTTAATGATTTGGAGTTTCACTTGTTATTAAGATCCAACCAGGAGCTTGATGAGTGGGTGACCAAAGTGTTGTCTAAATAAATTCCAATTAAGTTGAACATACATTTCTAGAGGTTCATCAATAAGGTCATATCAACTGAAATTAATATCCATATAAATGTAATTTAGATACCCTCACCATTTATGTGTTGTGAGAGGCTAAAATCTGAGTTAGTCTAGAATTTATTTTTGATGTAGAATGAGCCTGCTTTTCTTGGTCCCTTGTTGGGAAACTTTTGGGATTTCAATTTAAGGGAGGATACATCTCTAACATTTTCTATACATTATTTGCAAGTGTTTAGAAAAATTCATATATGGATAATCTTTATGTAATAGTGTTTTTAGTGGTGTCTTGGGTGATTTAGGAGACAAGGAACAAGTGTTGTGGAGGTAATAATTTCTCCCTCTATTCATTCAAGTTCATGTGCTCTCTCTTGTGGAAAAACTAGGTTCCCTTCCTCCTGTTGAAAATATAATTTCTACTAGTAAGGGTATCCTCCATAGGTATGTGATTACAAATGATAGATATATCATCCCTCCTTTTTATAACATACCTTTTCATTACATTTTACAAAACTGAAGATCTTTAAGGTTTAGTGTCTTGGAAACCAGGAACATAAAACATGAAAACATAAAACATTAATATTAAACACATGAAAGGATTATCTTTATGTTCATCCTAGGTTCATTACTGCATCTCATAACCCGGGGAAATACATCAAAATAAAGGGGAGTAGAAGGCCCAGAAAGGGAAAAAAGGGGAAACATTTAACATGTGAACTTGATATACATCAATAAAGTCATGATAAATTGCTTTAAGGAATGAGAAAGAGATCATGAGGCATATCATAATAAAATAACGTATTTCATAACTTGAAGATGTGGCTACAAAATTTAACATAGACAATCATTTCTGTTTCACCAAGGTCCATCCACAAGGTGTCATTAAAAATTACCAAGGTTATCCACCAAGATATCGTTAAAATGGTCATCTCTAGAGATTAAGTCTTTACCCAATGCATTGGAGAGATATCAGAGCGCACCTTTAAATTTTACTTTATTATCATGTGATCCACGTATACCATCATCCCAAATTTTATAAATAACCCATATAGCATAAAATAAAAGGGTTTCATTTCATAATCATAATGTTTTATAAACTTCTTTAAAGACATGATCTTTATGTCACTTTAAACCCACGGAAAAAGGAAAGTGGGTTTCATGTATGTAAGTCCAAGAATTAAAATATAATATTTTGATATATATGTGAATACCCATATAGAATAAATATATTTTAGTATTCACTTAATAAAATAAAAGAATTTGAGAAAAGAGAGAGACATTTTGAGACGAAAATTCTGCAGCATAAAGACTATATTATAGGGTTTTAGAAAATATTGAAAAGAAAGGGGACATGGGTCACTCACTCATAAATGATCCATAAAATAGTATAGGGACAGAATATAATGTATATAAGAACATGGTAATGAAATTTTAAAGACATGCCAAATGAAATGAAAAACTTGGAAGGAAGACAAAAATAAGATTTCTCTTATGAAAATTCGGCAGCCTAACGGCATCACTTAGAACTTCAAAAAATGAATTGAAGAGATCAAATAGGGTCTCTCATCATATGAACATAAAATATCAGTATGATAGATTTATAGATCATACCCCAATATAATAAAAAGTAACATGAAAGACTTGACATGAAAATAGAACTTGAAAATGAGAAGGTTGAAAGAATCCCTTAAAAATTCAGCAGTCTAATGGCGCCACTTAAACATTATTAAAATGAATTGATGAGAGAAAGAGGGGGTATATAATCATATGAACATGAAAAGGAAGGTATAATGAATATAAAATAACATCCCCAATATAATAACATGGGTCATGTAAGAAATTAAATAAAAGAGAGTACTTGGAAAGAAAGAGAGAGGTAGGATCTCTTACATTGAAGAGTAACTCCAAAATCCTGAAGTTTGGGACCTTTGGAGGCTTGAGGGAACCTTGGGAGGACTCCTTGGGAGGTAAGGAGACCACAAAATCGTTGAGGAGGATTTTGGAATGGAAAATATGAGAGAATGTCTTGGTATTTATAGGGTAAGTGAGGGGAAATGGCATTAATGGCCAAGGGACACCTCATTGGTGGTATTGGCAAACCATGGGCTTTCCCAGGGTATTTTCCCATAGTATTAGCCACTTGGGACACCACATACCTTATCTTACTATTAATAAGTCAACCATATTGATTACATACTTTATACATCGTTTGATGATGTTATTAATCACCTGTAACTTAAAAAATGTATTTTCACTATTCATCGAAAATTCAACTTTCTCAGAAAAATCCCAAAATTTCACCTTAACCAAATATCGATGCTCTGATTTCAAAAATGAACTCCATTTTATAAACATTATTTTCTAAATATTTTTAATTTAATTTTTAAATAAATACACTATTCACTAAAAATTCATTTTTTTCAGAAAAATCCCCAAAAATTGCCTTAACCTAATATTGATGATCTGAGTTCAAAAATGAACACCATTTCATAAAAATAATTTTCTAAAAATTTTTAATTTATTTTTTAATTAAAAAACACTATTCACCAGAAAAAACAGATACTTGACTAATAATTTCTGAAACAGTTATTTATCTATTTTGTTGAATTACATTACTTAATCAAGGTGCCTAGATTATATTAATACTTTCTTTAAGTGAGATTACTAATCCATTTGGTCACATTACTAATCCTAAGTGTAAAATCACTATTGACAATTTACTATTCATCAAAAATCAAGTTGATCTTATTAGACTCTAAATTTCTTTCTGAACATAGTTGTTGAAGACCATTTTTTGAAAATCTTTACACATAATTAATTATTTAATGTTTACATAAATATTTTCAAATATCTTTTTTCTAGAATTCATCAAAAATATGCATACTATATTTATCCGGAAATTTGAAAATTCACAAACTTCATCATAATAAGAAATAACAATTTTTATTTAAATCAATGGATTAAACATGGAAGTTATGGTCTTCTTACAAAGACCCTTATAACCCCAGCATAGGACCTAAGTGTAAGGTGTGCTAAGGTGAGAGAATCTGAGGGCAGCTCGGCCAACATCGCACAAGTAGTAATTTCTACCAGTATGATCTTCTCACGAAGGTGATTCTGTTCTAGCTTCACACGATGAAGTTCGGCTTGGGTTTGTTCCAGAGAAAAGCCCAGTGGTTCTACCTCCTTCCCATGTTCTGTTAGATGGGATTTGATTGGCCTAAAACTACTGGATGAGGCCATGGAATCATCTTTCTATAATAATTAACCAAAATTATTTGTATTTAGAGACGATAATCACAACATTTATTTTCCAATGTTCATACTGACTAATGGACATATAATAGTCAAACCCCAATAGTCTCATTTTAATTATACTCATTTTATTAAATGAAAATGTTTTGTTGAGTATGAAATAAAATAACACACAAAATTTGGAAACATTATTTATTCAAACTTTTGGGTCGTTACAATCTTCCCTCCTTAAGAAATTACGTCCTTGGAATATTTAAAATTGGGTGTGGAAATTTCATTGAAAGTCCCACATCGGAAAAAGAGTCTGTAACACTATTCCTTTAAAAGAAAGAAAAGGAAGTACAAAGGTCACCCAAGTTAACCCATGCTAGGATTCCATGTAGGAAAACATGGATATGGAGGAGAAAACAAAGGGTCAAGTTATGAGGGAGAGTGATAGAAAATATGTTTAAGAGGAAGTTAACCACTAGAAAATCACAAACTTGTGATGGGTTAAAAGGTCTTTGATTACCCAGTATGAAACTTAGACCAACAACATTTTTATTTTACGTTTCATTTAATAATTTTGAGGAACTCATTTACTACATAGAATAAAAACACAAGGAAATATATTTACCTATAAGTAGAGTTTCATCCGTTAATACGTTTCCACCAAGACTAATCTTTTCTCCAAACAAAGAGCATTCAGAACTACTTGGTCTCATCAAACCACAAGAATCATCTTCTAGAGAATCATCTAATCCACAAAATAATAACTATCTATCTTTAAACATTTACCCCAAAAATATAGAGGGTATGATAAAACAACTCTTCAAAGGGAAATAACCCCATAGGAATGGAAACTACTTTAAATCTTAAAAGTTCCATGGTACTACCCAAATATTATCATAGACCATTCCATAAATAACTGTCCTTAAAATTACTCAAAATAAACCAAACTAAGATTGAAACCCAAATATAAGAACGATTTGATAACAAAGTCTTCCAAGATTAACTTTATCATTCATCTCCAAACAACATCAACCACTCCTAACATCTTATAACAAAGTAACTAACCAAAACATATTTTCCCCATGATAGGTTAATAATTTCCATAAGTACCCTAAATTACTATAAGTTCACCTTAAATTCATCGATTATTCAATATATAAGTCAACCTTTACTCCTCAAAGAAAATACCATAGTTATCTATTTACCTCGATCTTATAGGGTTCCCAAAATAGTGAACATCTTCCAAAATAATAGTCATCTTTAAATCCCCTAATCATTTTTTTTCAAGAAGAACAGCTTCACAACATCAAAATGTGATACATAATAATATATGTTTCCCTTAATGATATAAAACCGTCTTAGGTAGTGACTTTATGTTCTTAGAAAACATTAAGGATACTCTCAAAGAGCACAAACTAAAGTACAACATGACATAGACAATTATTGCAAAGAAGTTGCATGTACGTTATTCATCATGATCCATCTCAGCATAGGACTTTCATTGTTCCCTTTTCCTTGAAGATTGTTGATGCTCGTCATGCTTCTCATCCCTTACAAGAGAGCATCTCCTTATATAATGTCCAACTTTCAACATTTACGACAATTAAAAGTATAAGGTACTTTAATTCGAACCTTATATCTATTCATCACATTATCCATTTCTTTGAAGCAATAGGCTGCATTATGCCCTATCACCCCACACTTAAAACATCTCACGGTTCCTTTGTGACATTCTCCTTGGTGACCCTTTCCACACTTTTTGCACAAATGAAATTGGGGTTTCTTTCCATTATCAACTTTATCAGATGAACATCCTTGGGACTTCGTGTTCTTCTTCCTTGATGAATTTGGGTATTCAACTAGGTACCAATTATTAAATGTGATTTTTGATAGCTAGTTTGGCATAACCACAATATGGTCAACTTGATCTCTCATCATCTCTGTCACATTAATAGGATCACATTTCCTATCATAATGGTTGTTGGGACATGTTCTTCTATTTCCCTCCATTAACTAAGAAAATAAAGTATAATTAGGGGCTTAAATACATAGTCAATCATCATGAAAAGGAAACTTTAAGCATAGAAGGATAAACTTTTAGAAGAAAAGTATATCCTAATTTGTGATCCCCTAGGTTCTAATCTAGGTTATCCATGATCATATATTCTTAGGTTAATCTTTATTTTATTTTATCTTTGTTCCTTTAATAATGGTTTATACTAAGCTTATGAATTTACCAAAGAATATCCCCCGAGAGTGTCGTAACCAAGAGTGAAACCAGGCCCATTGTCGTGTACCAGTTCTCGTTCGAGTCGAGCTCAAGAGGTGTTTTTGGGTTTTACCCCAATGTACATCTATGCCAGAGCCACCTCTACCTGCTCGTATCCAGACAGGGATGTATTTTCTTGATAAACCAGTTACTCAATACTCACCAAAATACCATGAAGATTTCCTATATTTAAAATTTTCTATAGGGTTATTTCTAAAGTTTTCATATCATAATTTCCATAAAAAACTAAACCATCTTTTGATACCAACTATAGAATCCAACCTTTTTATAACATAACTTTTTATTACATTTTACAAAACCGAGGATCGTTAAGGTTTAGTGTCTTGGAAACCAAGAACTTAAAACATGAAAAAATAAAACATACTTCTTAAAAACTTGAAAGGCTTATAATTATGTCCATACTAGGTTCATTACTACATCTCATGACCTGGGGACATACATAAAAAATAAAGGGTGAGCAGAAGGCCCAGTAAGGGAAATAAGGGGAAACATTTAACATGTGTACTTGAGATACATCAATAACATCATGATAAATAGATTTAAGGAATAAGAAACAGCTTATGAGGCATATCATAATAAGAATAACATATTTCATAACATAAAGATGTGGCTAAAACATTTAACATAGACAATCATTTCTGTTTCACCAAGGTCCATCCCCAAGGTGTCGTTAAAAATTACCATGGTTATTCACCAAGATATCGTTAAAATGGTCATCTCTAGAGATTAAGTCGTTACCCAATGCATTGGAGCGCTATCAGGGCGCACCCTTAAATTTTCCTTTATTATCATGTGATCCATGTATATCATCATAAAAAATTTCATACATAAATCATATAGCATAAAACAAAAGGGTTTCATTTCATAATCAAAACGTTTTAAAAAATTCTTTAAAGACATGATCTTTATGTCACTTTAAACCCACGGAAAAAGGAAAGTGGATTTCATGTTTGTAAGTCCCAGAATTAAAATATAATATTTTGATATATATATATGTGTGTGTGTGAATACCCATATAAAATAAAGAGCTTTGAGTATTCACTTAATAAAATAAAATAATTTGAGAAAAGAGAGAGACATTTTGAGATGAAAATTCTACAGCATAACGGCTATGTTTTAGGGTTTTAGAAAATATTGAAAAAAGGGGACATGGGTCACTCACTCATAAATGATCCATAAATCAGTATAGGGATATAATATAATGGATATAAGAACATGGTAACGAAATTTTAAAGACATGCCATATGAAATGAAAAACATGGAAGGAAGACAAAAATAAGATTTCTCTTTTGAAAATTCGGCAGCCAAACGGCGTCACTTAAAACATCAAAAAAAGAATTGACGAGATCAAATAGGGTCTCTAATAATATGAACATAAAATATCAGTATCATAGATATATATATCATACACCAATATAATAAAAAGTAAGTTGAAAGACTTGACATACAAATAGAACTCAAAAATGAGAAGGGTGAAAGAATCCCTTAAAAATTTGGCAGCCTAACGGCGCCACTTAAACATTTATAAAATGAATTTATGAGAGAAAGAGGGTGTCTCTCATCATATGAAATTGAAAACGATAGTAGGTTGAATATAAAAGAACATCCCCAACATTAGAAAATGGATCATATAAGAAATGAAATAAAATAGATTACTTGGAAAGAAAGAGAGAGATAAGATCCCATACATTGAATAGTAACTTCAAAATATTGATGTTTGGGACCTTGGGAGGGTTGAGGGAACCTTGGGAGGACTCCTTGGGTGGTAAGGAGACTCGAACATAATTGAGGAGGCTTTTGGAATGGAAATGATGAGAGAATGGCTTGGTATTTATAGGGTAAGTGAGGGGAAAAGGCATTAATGGCCAAGGGACACCTCATTGGTGGTATTGGAAAAACCATGGGCTTTCCCATGGTATTTGCCCATGGTATTTGTCAATTGGGACACCTCATACCTTATCATAATATTCATAAGTAGACCCTATTGATTACATACTAAATACATCATTTAATGATGTTATTAAACACCCGTAACTTAAAAACTTTATTTTTACTATTCACTGAACATCCAACTTTCTCTGAAAAATCTGAAAATTTCACATTAACCAAATATCGATGCTCTGATTTCAAAAATGAACTCCATTTTATAAAAATAATTTTATAAATATTTTAAATTTAATTTAAAAATAAATACACTATTCACCAAAAATTCATTTTTTTCAGAAAAATCCCCAAAAATTACCATAACATAATATCGATACTCTGAGTTCAAAAATGAATTCCATTTTATAAAAATAATTTTATAAATATTTCTAATTTAATTTTTAATTAAAAAACAATATTCGCTTGAAAAAATTGATACTTGACTAATAATTTTTGAAATAGTTATTTACCAATTTTGTTGAATCACATTACTTAATCAAGGTGCCTAGATTATATTAATAGTTTCATTAAGTGAGATTACTAATCCATTTGGCCAAATTACTAATCATATGCGTAAAATCAGTATTCATAATTTACTATTCATCAAAAATCATGTTGTTCTTATTAGACTCTAAATTTCTTACTGAACATAGTTGTAGAAGACCATTTTTTGAAAACCAATACACATAATTAATTAGTTAAGGTTTACATAAATATTTTCAGATATCCTTTTTCTAGAATTCATCAAAAATATGAATACTATATTTATACGAACATTTTAAAATTCACAAACATAATCAAATCACAATTTTTATTTAAATCAAAGGATTACACAAGGCAGTTACAGTCTCCTTACATAGCCACTTATAACCCCAACATATGACCTAAGTGTAAGGTTTGCTAAGGTGAGAGAATCTGAGGGCTGCTCAGCCAACATCACACGAGTAGTAATTTCTATCAGTATGAACATCTCGCAAAGGCGATTCCGTTATAGCTTCACACACTGAATTTTAGCTTGGGTTTGGTCGAGAGAAAAGCCCAGTGGTGCTACCTCCTTTTCAAGTTCTGTTAGATGGGCTTTGATTGGCCCGAAACTACAGGATGCATCCATAGAATCTTCTTTCTATATTAATTAACCAAGATAACTTGTATTTAGAGACAATAATCGCAACATTTAGTTTCCAAAGGTCATACTGACTAACGGTCATATAATAGTCAAAACCCAGCAGTCTCATTTTAATTATACTCATTTTATTAAATGAAAAACTTTTGTTGAGTATGAAATAAAATAACACAAAAAATTAAGAAACATGATTTATTCAAAATTTCGGGTCGTTACAATCTTCCCCCCTTAAGAAATGGTGTCCTCGCAATTTTTAAAATTGGGAGTGGAAATTTCATTGAAAGTTCCACATCGGAAAAAGAGTCTCTAACACTATTACATTAAAGGAAAGAAAAGAAAGTACAAATGTCACCCGATTTAACCCATACTAGGATTCCATGTAGGAAAACATGGATATGGAGGAGAAAACAGAGTGTCACGTTCTGAGGGAGAGTGATAGAAAACATGTATAAGGGGAAGTTAACCACCAGAAAATCACAAACTTCTGATGGGTTAAACAGTCTTTGATTACCCTGTAGGAAACTTTAACCAACAACATTTTTTTTATGTTCCTTTTAATAATTTTGACGAATTCATTTACTACATATAATAAAAACAAAAGGAAATATATTTAACTACAAGTATAGTTTCATCCCTTAATAATTTTCCACAAAGACTAATATTTTCTCCAAACAAATAGCATTCAAAACTACTTGGTCTCATTAAAGAACAAGAATCATCATCTAGAGAATCACATAATCCACAAAAGAATAACTATCTATATTTAAACATTTATCCCAAAAATATAAAGGGTAAGATAAAACAACTCTTCAAAAGGAAATAACCCCATTGGAAGGAAAACTACTTTAAATCTTCAAAGTTCCACGGTACTACCCAAATTTATCATAGACCATTCCATTAATAACTGTCCTTAAAATTCCTCAAAATAAACCAAACTAAGATTGAAACCCAAATATAAGAAGGATTTGATAACATAGTCTTCCAAGATAAACTTTATCGTTTATCTCCAAACAACATCAACCACTCATAACATCTTATAACAAAAGTAACTAACCTAAACATATTTTCCCCAAGATTGGTTAATCATTTCAATAAGTAACCTAAATTACTATAAGTTCACCTTAAATTCATTGATTCTTCAAAATATAATTCAAACACTACTCCTCAAAGAAAATACCATAGTAATCTATTTATCTCGATCATATTGGGTTCCCAAAATAATGGATGTATTCCAAAATAATAATCAACTTTTAATCCCCTAAAAAAATTTCAAGAAGAACAAGTTCACAACATCAACTTGTGATACATAAAAATAGATGTTTTTCTTAATGATATATAAACATCTTAGATAAAGACTCTATGTTCTTATAAAACATTAATTATATGCTCATAAAGCACAAACTAAAATACAACATGACATAGGCAATTATTGCGAAGAAGTTGCATGTACTTTTGACATCATGATCCATCTCAGAATAGCATTTGCATTGTTCCCTCGTCCTCGAAGATTGTTTATGTTCATCGTGCTTCTCATATCTTCCAATAGAGAATTTCCTTGGATAATGTCCAATATCTACGCATTTACGACATTGAAAAGTATAAGGTACATTAAATCGAACCTTATCTCTATTCATCACATTATCCATTTTTGGAATCAACAGGCTACTTTATGCCCTATCACCCCACACTTAAAACATCTCCTGGTTCCTTTATGAAATTCTCCTTGGAGCCCCTTTCCACACTTTTTGCACAAAGAAAATTGGGTCTTCTTTACCTTATCAACTTTATCATATGAACATCCTTGAGACTTTGTCTTCTTCTTCCTTGATGAATTTGGACATTCAACTAGGTACCAATTATTAATTGTGATTTTTGATAGATGGTCTGGAATAATCACAATATGATCTGCTTGATCTCTCATCATCTCTGTCACATTAATAGGTAAATCGTAACATTTCCTATCACATTGGTTGTTGGGACATGTTCTTTCATTTCCTTCCATTAACTAAGAAAAGAAAGTATAACTAGGGGCTTAAATACTTAGCCAATAATCATGTAAAGGAAACTTTAATCATATAAGGATAAACTTGTAGAAGAAAATTAGGTCCTAACTTGTGATCCCCTAGCTTCCAATCTTGGTTATCCATGATCATATATTCTTATGTGAATCTTTATTTTGTTTTTTATTTGTTACTTTAATAATGGTTCATACTAAGCTTATTAATTTACCAAAGCATATCCCCCGGGATTGTCATAACCAAGAGTGAATCAAGGCCTATTGATGTGTACCAGTTCTCGTTTCAGTCTAGATCAAGCAGTGTTTTTAGGTTTTACCCCTATGTACATCTGTGCCAGAGCCACCTCTACCTGCTCGTATCCAGACAGGTATGTATTTTCTTGATAAACCACTTATTCAATACTCACCAAAATACAAGGAATATTTCCTATATTTAAACTTTTATATAGAGTTATTTATAAAGTTTTCATATCCTAATTTCCAAAAATAACTAAACCATATTTTGATACCAACTATAGAATCCCTCCTTTTTATAACATAACTTTTCATTACAATTTACAAAACCGAGGATCCTTAAGTTTTGGTGTCTTGGAAAATAGGAACATAAAACATGAAAACAAAAAACAAAATTCTTAAAAACATGAAAAGATTCTCCTTATGTTCATCCAAGGTTCATTACTGCATCTCATAACCTGGGGAAATACATCAAAAGAAAGGGTGAGCAGAAGGCCCAGTAAGGGAAACAAGGGGAAACATTTAACGTGTGAACTTGAGATACATCAATAAAGTCATGATAAATAGATTAAAGGAATGAGAAAGAGATCACGAGGAATATCATAATAAAAATAATGTATTTCATAACATTAAGATGTGTCTAGAAAATTTAATATAGACATTCATTTCTGTTTCACCAAGGTCCATCCCCAAGGTGTCATTAAAAATTACCAAGGTTATCCACCAAGATATCGTTAAAATGGTCATCTCTAGAGATTAAGTCTTTACCCAATGCATTGGAGCGCTATCAGGGCGCACCCTTAAATTTTCCTTTATTATCATGTTAGATACATATATCATCATAAAAAATTTCATAAATAACCCATATAGCATAAAAGAAAAAAGTTTCATTTCATAATCATAACATTTTAAAAACTGCTTTAAAGACAAGATCTTTATGTCACTTTAAAGCCACAAAAAAAGGAAATGGGGTTTCATGTATCTAAATCCTAGAATTAAAATATAATATTTTGATATATAGGTGAATACGCATATAGAAGAAAGACCTTTAAGTATTCACTTAATAAAATAAAAGATTTTGAGAAAAGAGAGAGACATTTTCACATGAAAATTCAACAGCATAACGACTATGATATAGGGTTTTAGAAAATATTGAAATGAAAGGGGACATGGGTCAAACACTCATAAATGATCCATAAAATAGTATAGGGACATAATATAATGGATATATAAATATGGTAATGAAATTTTAAATACATACCATATGAAATGAAAAACATGGAAGGAAGAAAAAAATAAGATTTCTCTCATGAAAATTTGGCAGCCTAACTGTGTCACTTAAAACATCAAAAAATGAATTGAAAAGATCAAGTAGGGTCTCTAATCATATGATAATAAAATATATGTATTATAGATATAGATATCATACCCCAATATAATAAAAAGTTACTTTAATGACTTGACATGAAAATCGAAATTGAAAATGAGAAGGGTGAAAGAATCCCTTTAAAGTTTGGCAGCCTAATGGCGCCACATAAACAATCTTAAAATGAATTAATGAGAGAAAAAAGGGGTCTCTAATAATATGAACAAGAAAAGGATAGTAGGATGAATATAAAACAACATCCCCAAAATAAGAACATGGATCATAAAATAAATGACATAAAAGAGAGTACTTAGAAAGAAAGAGAGAGGTAGGATCCCTTACCTTGAAGAGTAACTTCAAAATCATGGATTTTGGGACCTTGGAAGGCATGAGGGCATCTTGGGAGGACTCCTTGGGAGGTAAG
Source organism: Viscum album (assembly GCA_963277665.1). Lineage (NCBI taxonomy): Eukaryota > Viridiplantae > Streptophyta > Magnoliopsida > Santalales > Viscaceae > Viscum > Viscum album. The sequence continues at coordinate 349,804,073 of OY728135.1, forward strand.
GAGACCAGAACGTCATTGAGGAGGATTTTGGAATGTAATGGATGAGAGAATGGCTTGGTATTTATAGGGTAAGTGAGGGGACAAGGCATTAATGGCCAAGAAACACCTCATTGGTGGTATTGGCAAAACCATGGGCATTCCAATGGTATTTGCCCATGGTATTGGCCACTTGAGACACATAATACCTTATATTACTATTAATAAGTCAACCATATTGATTACATAATTAATACATCATTTAATGATGTTATTAAACACCCGTAACTTAAAAACTGTATTTTCACTATTCACCAAAAAATCAACTTTCTCAGAAAAATCGAAAAAATTTTAACTTAACCAAATATCGATTCTCCTATTTCAAAAATGAACTCCATTTTATAAAAATATTTTTTTAAATATTTTTAATTTAATTTTTAAATAAATACACTATTCATTGAAAATTAATTTTTTCAGAAAAATCCCCAAAAATTAATTTAACATAATTTCGATGCACTGAGTTCAAAAATGAACTCCATTTTTAAAAAATAAAATTTTTAATATTTTTAATTTAATTTTTATTTAAAAAACACTATTCACCTAAAAAACTGATACTTGACTAATAATTTCTGAAACAGTTTTTTAACTATTTTGTTGAATCACATTACTTAATCAAGGTGCCTAGATTATATTAATACTTTCTTTAAATGAGATTACTAATCCATTTGGTCACATTACTAATCCTAAGCGTAAATTCACTATTCGTATTTTAATATTCATCAAAAATCAAGTTCATCTTATTAGACTCTAAATTTTTTACTGAGCATAGTTGTAGAAGACCATTTTTTGAAAATCATTACACATAATTAATTATTTAAGGTTTACATAAATATTTTCAAATATCCTTTTTCTAGAATTCATCAAAAATATACATATTATATTTATCCTAACATTTGAAAATTCACAAACTTCATCATAAGAAGAAATAAATTTTTTTATTTAAATCAAAGGATTACAATAGGCAGTTACGATCACTTTACATAGCCCCTTATAACCCCAACATAGGACCTAAGTGTAAGGTGTGCTAAGGTGAGAGAATCTGAGGGCTGCTCGGCCAACATCGCACGAGTAGTAATTTCTATCAGTTTGAACTTCTCGCGAAGGCTATTCCGTTCTAGCTTAACACGATGAATTTCGGATTGGGTTTGGTCTAGAGTATAGCTCAGTGGTGCTACCTCCTTAACAAGTTCTGTATATGGGATTTTATTGGCTCGAAACTACTGGATGAGGCCATTGAATCTTCATTCTATATTAATTAACCAAGGTCACTTGAATTTAGAGACAATAATCACAACATTTAGTGTCCAATTTTCATAATGACTAACGGTCATATAATTGTCAAAAACCAACAGTCTCATTTTAATTATACTCATTTTATTAAAGGAAAAAGTTTTGTTGTGTATGAAATAAAATATCACACAAAATTAGGAAACATTATTTATTCAAAATTTTGGGTCGTTACAATAGATCTCCTCTAGGGTGTTATATCAAGTGGATACCCTCCAATGTTGGACTAAAACATAATGTGAATGGGTGTCACAAATAGGGAGTTATGAGGAGGTATTTTGCATGTTTCTAGGGGATCTATGGTTATCGAATATAGTTCCTTTTATGGTTTAGGTAAATCTATCATGGTGGGGAAAAAGATCTTTACTCAGTGGGCTTTTAATTTGGAGGATAAATAACCTCAATATTGGTATGGTTGAGTAGAACTCCAAGATTCATTTATGATTTCTACATAATGATACATGTGCTCCTTGGTATTCAGTTTATTATTTTAGGAAGTGTAGGTCCCCCATCGATCAAATCACGAATATCATTCATACTTGGAGGGAGGGAACTTTTCTGCATGTAATCTATCTAGTAAAGAGATACCTTATGAGATTATTTTTGTCTATCATAGTACAGGGGAACTTCCACATTACTATGAAATTATTTTTAGTGGTGAAACCCTCGGTCTTCACCACATTATACTCCCAAAGTGCAATATTTTCCTACAAAAGGTTCTTCTTGAGTGACTGATAATTCCCCAACTATTACATCAATCAATGAAGTTCTTCTAGGGATACCATTAATGGAGTCTAATGATCTGAATAATCAAGAGATTTATGAATAAAATAATTTTATCACATATACAATGAAAATACTAAATTCAATTGGTTGGATAATTAATTACCCAATCAACTGCATGGTCGAAATCCTAACCATCTGGAAAATTATCCAACACATGACCAATTTCAATCCCAACCATCTCAACATCAAATCCAATATTTTCCAAATAAATTATTAGAATAATTTTTTAAAAAATTATTGGAAATGAATTATCAGTTTTCATCATTGATATTAGATACAAAAAACTTTGAAATAATTAAGTTATTATTGATTTCACTTTATTGGAAATTTAGACAGAACATGTTGAAAATTGAATTTTGAAAAGTACTCATTGAAGGACAATGGTTCCACTTATTTCTTATGGTACTTGTATTATGGTGCCTTAAAATTTTACCAATAGGATTCGGGGAGAACAAACCTAGATGGAGGAGGAAGTTAGGAGATTTATATGGTATAAACATTTGAATGGTTACAAGACTATCAGCTAAAAAATGAGAGAAACATAAAAATGGTGGGACTATGTTTTCGATGTGCATGGGGGGTCTGTAGGGCAGCATAGAGGGTGCAGGTTTGTCTCCCAGGGGGTGTCCAGGGTTAGTATAGGGGGGTGCAGGGCAGGGGGAGGGTGTCGGTGGGGTGTTTAAGAAGGGTTTTCTAGGAGGTCTGGAGGGGGAGGGTGTAGTTGTGGTGCATGTGGGGGTGTTCAAGGGGGACATGAGGGGGGAGGGTGCGGGGTAGGAGGAGGGTGCAGGTGGGGTGTCTAGTAGGGTTGTCTAGGGGGACTATAGGGTAAGGGGTGTAGGTGGGGTGCAAGTGGGGGTGTCGAGGAGGGGGTGAAGCGGGGTCTACAGGGTTGGGGGAGGGTGCAGGTGGGGTGTCTAGGGGTCTATGTGTGCCCATGTATATATATAAATGCATATGAAGGTGAGTGGAGAATGGTATATGCATATAAGTATATGTTCAAGTATCCCCTTGCACATGATCATGGCCATGTGGTTATGTGCATAGGGGCTAGGTGTCCTTGCATGTGTGTGAAGGTGCTAATACCCATTGGGGAGCACCAACTTTTAGTTAGAAATCTCTAAGAGCTGATGTGGATGGTTTGGTTCCACTTGGAGGTAGGATCCCTCTTCTATCCTCTTTAATTCATGAATGCATTAAATTTAATTTAGCTTATTTCTTAATTCTTCTTAATTATATTGAGTTGCATATCTTGAATAAGTGTTATTTAATATAATTGCTTCATTTGATAAATAAATCCATGTTTTTATAAATAAATTCATGTTTTTATAATAAATCCATGCCATGATTTTATAAAAAAACACCTCCAATGGTGGTGCGAGGTCTTCTAAACCAAAGAGTAGTGATAGTTATTTGTATCATGTTTATATTTGGTTTGAGTTTTTCATATTCATATATTTTGTTCTTGTTTTGTGGTGAGTTAGTTTTTGTTTTCTTTGAATACTATAAATTGGATTACCATACTCGTTTAACTCAAATGGCATTGCCCTAGTAGGCATATGCATTGACCATGACACTTTCCGTTTGAGACATTGAATATTACAAATAAAATTTCTACGTTTAGGCAAAGTGAATGTTTTTTAAATGGTGTGTGTAGGGTGTATGATTATTTTTCGTCATTTTGTTTCCCTTTAGATGTTACGTCATTGTGTCGCTCGCTAAGATTATATTAAATAGTTGTTATGTTCTGGCATCTGCAGGTGGGGCGATGGTCGGAATATTGCCCTGCCTCCTCCCACTCCCTTCGCTCCTGGCCGGAAGATGCTACCCCATGGATGTCTCTGGGCCAGGCGGTAAATCCGTGGTCACTTCGCGGTCATGCCACGGTCACGCCGTGGTAATGCCGCGGTCAAGTCGCGGTCAAGCCGCGGTCACACCGCGGTCACGCCGCGGTCACGCCACGGTCACCCCACGGTCACACCGCAGTCACACCGCGGTCACGCCCTAGTCACGCCATGTTAATGTCTTGATTTGGCCCTTCTCTAGGACAACACCCCATTGTAGTTCATAGTGATAGTATTCTATGAGTCTTGATATCGATATTGAGACTGACGAATCATAATTTCTACCGGCGGGAGGACAACCAGAATGTTGCCCTGCCTCCTCCCACTCCCTTCACTCCTGGCTGGAAGATGCTTCCCTACAGATGTCGCTGGACCGGGCCAACACGCCGCGGTCACCATGTGATTTGGACCTGCCCCAGGATGACACCCCGGGGTAATTCGTATTGATCGTATTCTATGAGTCTTGTGATCAATGTTGAGACTGACTAATCACATTTTTTTCCAACAGGGCGATGGATGAAATGTTTCCCCACCTCCTCCCAGCCTCTTCGCTCTTGGCCAGAAGATACAGCCCCGCGGATGTTACTATATAGGGCCAACACGCCGCAGTGACTCCACAGTCACACCACGGTCACACCGAGGTCACGTCGCGGTCACACCCCGGTCACACCGCGATCTTGACACGGTCACGCCGTGGTAATGCTTTGATTTTACCCTAATCCAGGATTTCACCCCATGCTGGTTCATAGTGACAGTATTCCATGAGTCTTATGATTAATGTTGAGACTGAATAATCACAATTTCTGTTTGTGGGGTAATGGCCAGAATGTGGCCTCGTCTCCTCCCACTCTTTCGCTCCGGGCCAGAAGATGCTGCCCAATGGATGTCGCTAGACCAGGCCAACATGTTGTGGTCAAGCCGCGGTCACGCCGTGGTAATGCCATGATTTGGCCCTGTTCCAGCCACATCCATCCCACACCAGCCCGCAATAGCCCCCCTACCACCTTCGAATCAGCCCGCACCATCCCCCTAGCACCTGCAACCAGCCCCCTTCTACCAGCATTCCAGCCCCCATCCACCTGCATTCGAGCCCGTATCTTCCCCTAGGCACCTAAAATCAAGTCTGCACCAGCCACCACACCATCCACCACACCAGCCACCACCACTGTCCTCCTAAAAAGCACTCATTCCAGCCCCCTTCCACCTACAAAACAACCACATCCACTAGTTCCCTCCCTCACCAGCCCCGACCTCTTACATCCCAGCCCACACCAGCCCCTTCCAGATTACCAAAAACCCCCATCCAATAGTAGTCCATCCCACACCAGCCCTCTTCCACCTATTCTAGCCCAAACCAGCCCCCTGCCATCCCCCTGCCACCCCCCTGCCACCTACCTTCCCGCCAACACCCGCCACTCCAGCCCGCACCAGCCACTGCACCAGCCCCCTACCTCTTGCATTCCAGGATGTGCGAGAAAAACTCCATGCAAATCACAAAAAGGAAAGGTGAAAGCAGATTCCCTTTCCTATGCTCTCTTTTCCCCGAATAGTTTCCATGTAAACTGCCATTAATGTTCATCGATGACATTGGGGTAGAGACGCATCTTTTAACCCAAGACGAGAACCTAGATGGAAAGCCGAGAATATCCAAATCATCCCATACGAAGTCCCACCTGACCGAATCAAAAGACATGAATAAATTGACCATGAAGGAACACCTAGGAAGACCAGATTCAGGATTTTATTTACACAATAATTCATTGGTTACATGATTCTTTGGATGAATTGGTTTTGGTACTGAAGATTGAGGATATTTTTATCCAAATTTATATGCCTCTTAAGGTTATTTTTGTAACCATCCTACTAGAGGGTCGGAGCTATAAGTGGTGGAAGTCTATTATTCAAACTAAGCCAGACAAAGGATATTCTTGGAAAAGTTGCTAGGAATTTTTCATTTAGAATTAATTCATAATTAATTGAAGGTACTAATGGAAATAGAATTTTCTAGGAGGGGTTGTCCAGGTGGGGAGTCCAAGGGATGTCTCGGGGGTTATCGGGGGGTCTGCAAGGCAGGGGGAGGGTGCGGGTGGGGTTCTAGGAGGAGTTGTCTAGGGGGTGTCTAAGGGTTGTCCAGGGGGGTTTGCAGGGCAAGGTGTAGGTGGGGTGTCCAAGGGCTATCTGGGGGGTTTCAGGGGGGGTCTATAGGGCATGGGGAGGGTGTCGGTGGGGTGTTTAGGAGGGGTTGTCCAGGGGGGGTGTCCATGGGCTGTCGGGGGGGGAGGTTCAGGGGGTACAATAGGGCAGGGGGCAGGGTGAAGGTGGGGTGTCCAGGGGGTGTCTATGGGGAGTCCAGGGGATGTTTGGGCGGGCTTATTTGATGAGATAAACCCACGTGCAATGGGACCTAGCCTCATAGAAATAATTTTGCTAATTATTTTTTGAAAGTTATTCCCAATATCAATAGGACTGAAATCCATTACATCCACAAAATTTTCTTTCTTTTGGATCCGGACAATAAAATTGGAGTTGATTCTATAGGTCATTGAGGCATGGTTAAAGAACTCCCTCATGTCATTAAGAAGATCATCACAAACTATGTCCTAGTAGAACAAATAGAATTATTTTTTGAACCCATTAGGACAATCCATACTCTCAATATTTAGAGAAAAAGAGCACTCTTAACCTTCTTCTCATCTAGGGATGAAACAAGGGAGAGAAATTGATCAATTAGTTCCAATTCCAGGCTTCTTGACATTCATAAAATACTACTCTACATAAAAATACCACTACTTAATTTTACAGATCTCATTCAAATTCCCATCAAATTCATCATAAAAGACTACTACATAATTTTACGGATCTATTATTTCCAATTCCATGATTCCTGACATCTTCTCTAGTATAATGGGACTCACCCATAATTTTCCTCTTGAAATATTGCCTGTGGAATAGTGTTCAACACTATAGGGACTGAATATGTAAGGATACATAATTCAATTTTGAGAGAAATTGATCAACTCCACTCTAAAAAACTGGAACAACTGTATGTTATGAGGTGGAAGTTATATAGGGTTGCAACCTGTTGATGAAATGAAACTAGCTTAATAAAACACTTTATAAAGTGTGTAGGATTCCCTTAATTTCAGCCTTAAAAGACATAACCTCACCAAGAACATCTTTAGACACGTCTAATTTCACCATTGAATGATTTTGGACCATATACCTTTGAGATACAACCATAACACCAAGATCATTGAACTCTGACTAGGTAGTATAAACATCCTTCAAATATCTGACTAGACCTTTCACATCTTTAAGCTCTTTAAAAATTACTTCAGGAAAAAGTTTTTGAATAGGAGGTAATGATTTGAGATTCCTAATCATCTTTGTTTGGGTAGTTTTTAACCCAACCAACTTGACAAAATCAACCATGGGAATAGAGGAATTATTAAGTTCTCTAATCTCATCATTAGTATATTTTATCTCTTGTCTGATCTCATTATAATATCCTCAAATATTATCAAAATCTGTTATAATATCAGAGTAAAATTATTACATTTTATAACATTATGAGATCTTACTAATAGAGGGTGATTCCTCATGCACAATAGGAGGTGGTGATGGTATAGTAGAGAACCCTGGAGCTTGGCCAAATGTGAGAAATCATATCTCTGGAGCTAGGGGTGTAGATAGGGTGTAGGGGGGTGCAGGGGGGTCTTCAGGGGTAAGGTGAGGGTGTAAGGGTTGTGGGGGGGGGTCTGCATGGGGCAGGGGAGGGTACAAGGGGGGTGCATCGGGTGTACTGTGGGGGTAGTGTTAATCCCACCTATTAGACTATATTACCATGTATTCTTTGATCACATAGTCAAACAAAGTCATATTTTAGATATTTGAATACTTTTAGGAAAGACTTATGCACAACATTTTCATATGACATTATAAGTCATATGATTATCAATGTTGTACAACATAACCACTATTTCCATATCATTTTGAGTGCTTATCAGGACTTCAATCCCAATGAAATACCCTTATTATTGACACCATAGCATCGAGTAGTTAATCATCAGGAAAAAAAACCAAAAACATGGCCACATCATTATTTAGTCATCCACCACCTAAACAGATATTTTCATCACTCACAACTCTAATATATCCACCAAAAAACCTCTAGAGGGCTTCTAGTTTTTCACAATTTTGGTACAATTTTTTCTCCTATGTTAGAGGGTGTTTATATGGAGATCATATCTGAAATACTTGGTATCATTTCACAATAATTTTCACTGATTTGAATAAAAACTATGATGCATACGTGAAAGTTTTAGATTATTGAAAATATGCACCAATGTATACAACATGTTGTAGTAAAAGCAATCATCTTGTGGGTTGTGTTATCTGATGATTCATGATACCACACCCAGGATTGATTCATGATACCACACCTACTCCACTATTAAATCCTACACCCAAGGTCTCCATGTGTTAACCGGGATACCATCATTCCTAATTTAGTTCCATTCCAAAATTTCACCTGCAAGGGGTGGTGCTAGGGGTATTGGGGGGGATCTGTGCAAGGTTGTGCAATGGGGCTGTGCAGGGGGGTGAAAGGTGGGGTGCAGGGGAGACTATGCAACGGGGTGGGGGTGTCCAGTAGGGGTGGTGCATGGGGTGTCCAGCAGGGGGGTTGTTGCCTGGGGGGTCTGTCCAGGGGGCTAGGAGGGGCTGCTGTCTGGGGGTGATATCCAGTACAGGGGTGTCAATTAGGGGTGGTGCAAGGGTTATCTAACATGGGGGGATGCTCTCTGGGTGGGGTTGTCCTGGGGGGGGGGGGGGTTCTAGGGGGGCTTCTGTTCGGGTGGGGTTTTCCCGGGGGTTTCCATTGGGGAGGGAGTCCAGGAGGGGGGGTCTGTCCAGGGGGTGGAGGGGGGCTGTTGTTCGGGGGGGATATTGTTCATATGGGGTTGTCCAGGGGGGTTTCCAAGAGGGGGGGGGGGTATTTCTAGTAATTTTGGTGCAAGGGTTTTCTAGCAGGGGGGCTACTTTCCTGGTGGGGTTGTTCGGGGGGTCTGTCTCGGTGGGTTTTCAGTAGGGGAGGGGGTCTGTCCTGGGGGGTGGAGGGGGGCTGTTGTCCGGGTGGGGTTTGTCCAGGGGTTTTCAGGTGGGAGGGGTTTTCCAGTTCGGTCAGTGGGTCTGTCCAGGGGGGTCCAGCGGGGGCTTCTGTCCAGGTGGGGTTGTCTAGGGGGGTCTGTTCGGGAGGGAGGGGGTGTCTAGGAGGGGGGATGTCCAGGGGGGTGTCCGGGGGGGTCTGTCTGGGGGGCTCTCTAGGGGGTGAGTGGGGTCTGTCCAGGGTGAGAAGGGGGATACAGGGGGAGGGGTGCATGGGGGGATTTATGGTGTAGGTGGTGTGCAAGGGTAAGAGAGCAGGGATTTGCAGGGGTGGTGGGGAGGATCCAAGGGGCCAACACCAGCTAAACGGTGCTGGTGTTTTTTTACAAAATGTGTAGGCCTATAGCCATGGTTTTAAATCGTGGTTACAGGCCGATAGTTATGGTTATTAACCCTGGATATTGACCTATAGCCAATATTTCAACTCTGTCTATAGAATATGATTGATTTTAGCCTATTCCATTGGTTGAAAACTGTGTCTTTAGGGTTGTTTCTATAGTTGGAATAGTGCCTATAGGGAAATAGCCATGGTTCAAACCATGGCTATAGGGCTATAGCCACAGTTGGGAACCGTGGCTATTGGTTTTACCTTGTATCCATTCCAATACTATCCATGGTTGTGGGAACTATGTCTATAACCCATAGCCATGGTTTTGGGCCTATAGACATGGTTTAAGACAGTGGCTATAGCCTGATGTTTAAGTAGTGTACCTTCTCCTCTCGATGTCGAGCTAAATGGTGGGCATTCATTATGTGGGATCTACGCACATGTCAAGGGAGTTAGTATTCTTATTTTACCTACTGCTTTGGATTAATTTATGTGTCAAAACATTTCATTCCATGTATCGTAAAAAATTCAATATTTTCATTCTTGTTTTGATGCATTTGATTGAGATGCTCTAAATTTCTAACCGATCAGTGTGAGGTTTTGAGTGTGTGGCTTGTGTTGTTCCGATTGGGCATCATAAGAATCATTTTCATACCCACCTTCATGATATTTCAATATTATTTGTAATATCTTATTCCATTGATAATTTATGGACCTAGAAAATAAGATTGATTCCTCAAGGTTTGGTTCTTTACGAATTGAAATAAAAGCTTAAGAATAAATCAGGATTCCAATTAATTTCAAGCAAGAAAATACTCCAAACCTAAATGAATATCTTTGAACAATGAAATTGAAATATGTTTAGTGAAATCACAATGAACCCTTTTATCTCATAATTTTCAAAATCCATTTGGTTTCTCAGCTTTTAAACTTTTAATTTAGTCATTTCATCCTAAAACTATTTTTAAAATCACCTTTTATTTTATCACATCTTTTTAAAAACCCAAACTCTAAACCCACCAGATCTCCATGAGATACAACCTAGGGTCTTCCCTAGACAATAAATCAACCTTAAAATCATAATCAATTTGACAGGTCATGCCAGTATGTTCAAATTTTTGCACCATTGTCGGGGAGCACTTTTGTTTTTAGTGTGTATTTTTTAAAATATTTTTGTAAATTTTGTGGATTTTTATTTGTTTTATCATATAACTTTACCTATATATTTTTGTTTTGATTTATTTCTTGTGTAGATTTTGAACATGATACATTATAATTTGGGATATTTACCACCTTTTGAACCCAAACTAGAGAAGATCTTATGTCAACCACACCGAGACACACAAAACAACTCTTTGAAGGAGGACACACCACAACATGAGTCATTTCTAAACCCCTCTTCTTCTTGAAAAAAATTAGAACCTGAAATTAATGAGTATAAAATTTATTAAATCAATCAAATGCTAAAATAACTAACCTCTCCTGATGTTGATATCCATCCCACATATATTCAAACACAAGGCGAGGCACCCAATTTTGAACTGAAATATGGTCTAATTAACTTATTTCCAAAATTCCCTGGAATTCCTAGAGAAGATCCACATAAACACATAAAATAATTATGATATTATGTGTTCTACCTTAAAACCAACAAATTTTTATTAAAAACAAGTTAATGTTAGAGAAATCCCATTTTCATTAGAATACGCTGCAAAAGATTGGATTTATTGTGCTAATTCACCAATTATAGGCTGGGCAGACATGAAATGCCATTTTCATGAAAACTATTTCCCTACCTCTCGAATTGAAACTACATGGAATGAAATATGTGGTATAATTCAATCACTAGGGGATACTTTACATGAATATTGGGAATGATTTAAAAGGTTATTTTCATGTTGTCCACACCACCAAATAAGTGACCAACTTTTACTACAATATTTTTAAGAAGGTTTAATCCCAATTGATTGAAACATGATTGATGCTGTTGTAGGTGGTGTGCTGGTAGATAATACCCCAATTTCTATAAGGACCTTAACTAAGAACATGGGGAAAACACTCAAAAAATTTGTTCAAGGTCCAATGTACCCATTCAAGGTGTCCATGATGTAAAAAGTACTAAAATTGAGAAGAATGTGGACAAGAAGTTTAAAGAGGTAAGTACCATTTTATGAAACCTCATTCTCTCCCAAGGGAAATCTCAATCTCCTCCTCCAATACATTATGAGATATGCTCTTCTGACACCCATTATTCTAACCAATTCCCCCCAATTGATAGAAACATCTCATGGTTGTGAGGTAATCTTCCTAGGAAGCCCCTATTACTAACCCATTACACAAGAACCATACTATCCATCCAACTCTGGTTGAAAAAAAAACAAGGCTTATATGAAATGGGGTATTCAAACTAGCCTAATCAACCATATAACCAACAAGTGTAGAGTAGTCATCTACCACCACCACCTAGAAATCCTCAACCACCCCAAAGGCCTTTCCCATAACCCCCTCCAAAACATGTTCCTAGTCTAGAAGATATGATGAAACAACTGGTTGTCAACAATCTACAATTATAGAAATCCACATAAGAAGCCATAAAAGACCTCAAACCCCAATTAGGCCAACTAGCTAACTCGGTGGGGGAAATTCAAAGTCACCGGTTAGGTAAACTACCTTCTCAACCAGTATTTTACCCTATGAATAAGGGAAATGTAAGTTCCATCACCCTTAAGAGTGAAACAAAACATAAAAAACAAATGAATCCACCATTATATTTCTCCCTTCCCAAGGAAACCACCATCCCAACAACTACTAAAAATGGTCTAAGAGAAGAAAATCCTTGTCCTGGTAGATGTACATCCAAAAGAAATACTGTGTATGTTGATGAGTCTCATATTTAAACTATTCCTCTTCAATTTCAACAAATGTACACCCAACCAAGAAAATAAAAGGAAACATAACTCGATAAACAAATATTTGAAACATTGAAAAAACTTCAGGTTAACATTCCTTTGAATGATTCCATGAAGGAAATTCCAAGATACACCAGGTTTCCAAAAGAGATATGTACACACCGAATGAGAATTTGAGGTGATGAGAAGGTAATCTTGGGGAGGAATGTCTCAGAATTGATAGAACCATCACTGACTTCCAAATAAAATGATCTGGGAACCTTCTCAATTCAATGCACCATACACTAGTATTCATTTTCCAATGTAATTATTTATTTAGGTGCTTTTATACATGTGATGTCTCACTCAATTTAAACATCATTGCAGGTTGGATAATTGAATCCAACCGGGATAGTTGTTCTACTAGAAAATTGGAGAAAAGCACACCCTTCTGGTGTGTTAGAGTATGTTCTTGTGACGGTTTAAAATTTAATTTTTCCTGCTGATTTTTAGGTGCTTAAAATTGAAGATTATATGATGAATGTAAAAACCCCAATTATATTTGGGAGACCATTCTTTAAAACTTCCAAACCATAATTAATTTCTATAATGGAACATTATCTATGGAATTTAGTGGTGACAAAGACCATTTCAACATCCATGATTCCATTAAGAACCCCATAGAAGAACATTCCTATCTCTCAGTAAATTCAATTGATCTAATCCCTTCAACAGAAAACAATTAATTCCATTACCCCGATCCCCTTTTTGAGTTTTCATCCTTGATTGAAATTCTTTGTAATGAATCATGCATTGATTATTGTAGTGGTCTTGAAAAATTTCATGCATGTTTATTAATTAATGATTTCATGAACACTGAAGATACAATGACCATCGATGATACTGTTAATATTGTGAAATATCATTCCTCATCTGAGGATGAAACCCTTTAGAAGTTTGATGAGATCATTGAACTCTCACTTTCACACTCAATACCATCAATCCCAAATCCACCTGAATTGAATCTAAAACAACTACATTAAGATTTAAAATATTAATATCTTGATAAAGGAAAGAATTTTCCCATCATCGTTGCTAGTTCACTCCCTCTTATGCATGAATTGTGATAGCATTAACTTTTGAGGAATTATAAACAATAATTGGTATGGACACTGGCTTACATTCCTGGTATTAGCCCATCAATTTTCACACATAATATTTAATGAAATGATGAGGCTATACCAGTGAGGTAGGCACAACATCGACTGAACTCAAATATCCTAGAAGTTGTGAAAAAGGAAGTAACTAAATTATTGGTTTCCAGAATTATTTACCCCATCTCTAATAGCCAATGGGTCAGTCCCGTTCAAGTATTTCCTAAAAAACAGCCTTACAATAATCAATAATTAAAACAATTAATTTGTTCCAACTCATGTGCAGAATATTTGGTGTGTATGTATAGACTATTCTCAGCTAAACCAACACACTAGGAAGGATCATTTCCCTTTGTCATTCATTGACCAAATTCTAGAGAGGCTATTGGGTAAGTCCCGCTATTTTTTCCTTGATGGGTGTTTAGGATACTTTAAGATCCATATTTCCCCTGATGACCCGAAAGAGACGACCTTCACTTGCCCCTTTGACACATTTTCCTATAAGAGGATGCAATTTGGTCTTTCCAATGCTCTGGGTACTTTCCAACGGTGTATGGTTAGTATTTCTTTGGATTACCTAATGAATTTCATGGAAGTATTCATGGATCATTTCACTATTTATGGATCTCCTTTTGATGAATATTTGGGTAGTCTGGCTTCAGTACTATGTCTCTATATAGAAAATAATATCTTATTAAATTATGATAAATTCCATTTCATGGTTATACAAGGTATAGATTGGGGAAATGTTATTTCTAGGGATGGAATATAAGTAGATAAATCAAAAGTGGATGTCATTTATTACCTACCATTCTTAAAAAATGTACGGGATGTGCGGTCATTCCTAGGTAAGGCAAGATTTTACCATCATTTAATTAGTGACTTTAGTAAAATTTCACTGCACCTCTCTTGATTACTCCAAAAAAGAAAAAGAATTTGATTTTGACAAAGAATGTGATGAATCTTTTAATAACATAAAATGGAGTCTCACATCACCCCTAATAATCCAACCACTTTAGTGGGATTTACCATTTGATCTCTTGTGTGACGCCTCTAACTATGAATATGGGTCATTTCGGTCACAAAGGGTCAATCGAGATCCACATGACATTTCCTACGCCTCACATACTTTAGACCCTACCCAAGAAAATGACACCACAAATAAAAAATAATTCCTTTCCATTTTGCTTGCCTTGGATAAATTTAGGTTGAAACTTTTAGGGTCCAAATACATTATGTTCTCAAACAATGAATCCCTACAGTATCTCCTTATGAAATCAGAATCCAAACCATGCCTCATTCATTGGATGCTCCGCCTTCAAGAATTCAATATAGAAATTATAGATAAAAAAGGAACAGATAATGTGGTGGATGACCATATCAGTAGGATCCACTCATCCTCAGACATTGAGTCATCTCCATGTATTCCTATAAATTAAATTCTTCCTGATGAGCAATTGTACCAAGTGCAAGATGTTATTCCTTGGTATGCTGAAATTATAAATTATTTGGTAATCTTGAATTACTACTAATTTCAAAAAAACCAGGACAACCATTTAAAACATGAGTCTCTTTGGTACATTTGGGATGGCCCCTACCTCTGGCACAAATGTAGTGATCATGTCCTTAGGCGTTGTGTCCTCGATAGTGAGTTTTAGTCCATCCTAAGATTCTACCACACTCTTCCTTGTGGGGGAACGTTGGTCCCCAATGGACTACTCACAAAATCCTTGATTCCAGTCTCTTGTTGCCAAAAAATTTTCAGGATGCCCATGATTTTTGTAAATACTATCCTCATTGTCAAAGAATGGGTAATGTATCTAAAAGATATGAAATTCTGCAACAACCATTGCTCTTTCATGAAATTTTTATGTTTGGGTTATTGAATTTATGAAGACATTTCGCAATTCCTCTAGAAACTTGTACATTCTTCTGGAAGTTTATTACGTGTCAAAATAGGTATAAGAACGAGCTATAAGGACTAATGATTCTAATGTAGTTGTCGAATATTTGAGAACCCAAATATTCTATAGGTTTGGCTTATCTAGGTTCATTATTAGTTACTAGGGTTCTCATTTCTGGAACCGAAAAATACAATCACTTTTTTATTGGTATGGGGTCGGTCAGAGAGTGTTTACTACATATCACCCATAAACCAATGGTCAAGCTAAGGTGTAAAATAGAGACAGAAAATAGATTCCTGAAAAAATGGTTCAACCTAATAGAAAATATTGGAGGCTTTGACACAATAATTCCATAGGGGCTTACTGTACTTATTTTAAAACTCCCATTGGAATGTCCCCATATCAGCTAGTGTTTGGAAATAGTTGTCACAACCCCCTTGAGATTGAGTACCGAGCCTACTGGGCCATCAAAAAATGAAATTTTAATCTTTTTGGTGTGGGTCCTCCAAGAATGTTGCAGATTCATGAGTTAGAGGAAATGAGAAGAGGTGTATATGAGAACTTCAGGATTTATAAGGAGAGAACCAAGGCTTCCCATGACCATCTTATCCTTCATCCCTAGTTCCACATTGGGAAAAA
This sequence comes from Viscum album, assembly GCA_963277665.1. NCBI lineage: Eukaryota > Viridiplantae > Streptophyta > Magnoliopsida > Santalales > Viscaceae > Viscum > Viscum album. The sequence continues at coordinate 349,820,105 of OY728135.1, forward strand.
GGTCCTCTTCTACAATAAATGGCTGATGTAGCATCTAGGTAATCTTTGTTACGGTTGTTTTTGAAAATACACTATTACTAATGTCTCTCCATTCAGTTTTGTCCTGATTCAAAATGAAGGAACCAAGAAAACCATCAATGTTAATGGGAAGTGGCTAAATAACTTCCATGAATCCATTTCAGAGTCCCTGATAGAGGAAACCCATGGTTAAGAAGCAATATACGAATGAAATTAACCCATGTTTATCCTTCCTTCCGAAATTATCTTCTATTATAGTGAGGACACTACAGACTTTAGCTGTGGGGGTGGGTACATTCTTCAGATAGTTATGATTTTTCATCGTCTTTCTTCATTATCATCTTTTTCTCCATTTTTATGGTAATTTCAGTTTTCCTTCTATTGTTTAGTTTATTCGGATTTCCATTTCCATTTTTTCTTCTCTTTTTCTCATTATTTTTGGTGTTTTTATTCCACCCCCCTTCTTGTCAAAAAATCATGGAACTTACTAAAAATGCATGTTGAATTTTTTTATTCTATGTTGATTTAACATTTTATGAAAACCTGATGCTCTTATAGAATTAATGTTTTTTTGAAATTGACATCAGGAAGTGATTTTTAGTGAATTGGTTTTCTTTTAATGATCTAAATATTTGTATCTATGTGAAACCACTATGATGATTGATACCCCTTATGTGAGTAGTTTTTGGGAAAACTGTGTCACTAGTATCTCCACACATTTTTTCTCCAAAACACAAAGTATGAGTATTTATTACTTAATAGAATGAAAATAAATGTTAGGTTAATATTTTTCATCATAAAGTGATATTTCAATATGTTCGTTCCTTATCTGATCTATTTCATTACTATACCAAATTGACCTATTTGTGTGTGCCTGATATCTGACTATTGTACACTATAAAAAATTATAAATAAATAAAACATCAAAATCAAAACAAAATTGGGTTGTGTCTTGGGAAGGTCAAAAACCACTTATCCTCAACCATTGATCTTGTTATAAATATTACAATTAGTGTCGTTTTGAGATCAAAAAAGGGTTGAGAGGTGAGTGTGAGATTTGTTACAAATGCAACAACTGAAAAAAAAACCAAACTAATAAATGAGGGGACTGTTGAGATGTGAAACATATGAGGATATATAGTTCGGGCGCTTATTGTTTTAATTATAGGAGTTATAATGTGAGTAGGTCATGAAATATAATTACAAAGGATATAGGGAAGGTTCGGTGGAAAAAATCTTTTAAGCTGAAAAATGTTAAAATAACCTATATTTATTGGATAGAACGTGGAAAGAATATCATGTAATGGTTTTCGAACACGCACATGGAGAGTTAGTGGCACAGTTGACTTCTTTATTCCTTTATCAATTTTGGTATCATTAATATCTTTTAATTTCACTCTCATATGATTTTTGAGACATCTTTTATAATTTTCACTAGGAATAGATCTTTGGCGTGGTTTGTGCATGGATCATATTACTTTAATGAATTTAAATTTCCTCAGATATTAAATATTCCTGATGTTGGTAATATATTCATGCATAATTTTGGAAGATTTATCTTTTCCCAGTATTGAAAATTATTATGTTAGGGTTGTGATCGTATCATGATTTACTGTATTATTTTCAGCCATACACCATTGTATTAAACTGAATTTGTATTATAAATTCCAAATATAATAATAAAATTAACTTCATTTTTGACACTCTTATTTTATTTTAATCACTATTACAAAGTTAAATGTTACTTGTTTTGATAATATCATTGAAGGTGGAGGTGATTTGGAGGACCCATGATGAAGTCCAAGAAATATGGGCTGAACTGACTAGGATCCAAGCACACTAGTGGATTAATCCACACACTGCTACAAGATCGTGCAACCAAATGGGATGAAATTGTGCGTGGGGGTCCAAAGTTTACTAATATACATTCCATCTCAAGAAATCCAATCCCGATTCGGCTTTTATGGGGTCCATCCGAACTGATTTCTCCAAGACACCTAATATGCACAAAGTCAAAAGTGGTGTTCTGTAATATGCCCATATCTAGAGATTTAATTTTTCAAATGATTCCAAACATTCGGTGGTGATAGTAAAAATGTGGGGATACAACTTTCCAGTTTTCCTAAAATGGAGATTAGATTTTCTAGAAGACAAAAACCATCCTACAAGTGGTTTATCAAAATCTGGGTTCCCAAAACCACTTCCCATTTTGGATAAAAAAAGACAACTTCAGTACCCCATTTAGAATGTTTGAAACTAAGGTGAAACTCTAATATTCTAAACTCTTATATTAGTATCGTCCTCATAATTGAATTTTTTGAGGCCTCTATCCTCATAAGGTGATCAACAATTAAGAAGGAGTCCCATTCAAGAAACCTCTTCCTCCTGATGTCGAGCTAAACGGTGGGTGTTCGTTGTGAGGGAGCTATGCACATGTCTATGGAGTTCAGATTCTTATTTTTGCTACTGGATTGGAGTAATTTGAGTGTGAAAACATTTCTTTCCATGGATATTACATAATTTTATATTTTAATTCTTGTTTCGATACATGTGATTGAGATACTCTTAATTTATAACTAACAGGTGTGAGGTTTTGAGTGCGTGACTTCTGTTGTTCTGATTGGGAAACACAATAATCCATTTCATACCCACCTTATTGAGATTTCAATATTCATTGGAATCACTTATTCCATTCATAATTTTCAGACCTTCACAATATGATTGTTACGTCAAGGTTTGGTTCTTTAATCATTGAAATAAAAGCTTAGGAATTAATTTGGATTCCAATTATTTCCATCCAAGGAATTACTCAAAACCAAAATGAATATCTATGAACAATGAACTTGAAATGTGTGTCGTGAAATCCCAATGAACCATTTTATCTCATATTTTTCAAAATCCATTTTTTTTCTCAACTTCTAAACATTCAATTAAGTTATTTTAACCTAATACTATTTTCAAAACCACCCCTATGTTTGCACTTCTTTTTAAAAACGCACACTATAAACCCACCCAAACTATTTGGGAGATGACCTAGGGTCATCCCTTAACTCTAAGTCAAACATAAAATCATAATAAATTCGATGTGTCATGAAATCATTTTCAAGCTTCACGAATTGTGTTTGAGCTTCACAAAAGGAGGATCTTCGTGAAGGTAGTGTGCATCTTGAAAGTGGATCAAAAGGCATTACCCAGTGCATATGAGGTAAAGTGGTATTAATCTATTAGATGAAAATGTAACCTCAAAATAGAATCCATATACAACTAAGGATATATTTATTAGAGATAATTAATGAACCTATAAGTTCATAAACTATGGGTGAATCCCTTCCAAGAGCAGCGGGTGAAGGAAGAGGAAGAAGCTAATCCTTACCCCAGGTAGTATGTTAGAGAAAAAAACATATGGAGTTACCTTTGGAAATGTAGTTAGAAGACCATAAACCCTGTAAAGAAAGTGATATTAGGAATATAAGTGAACTAACCTTAATATTATTAATGGCGGCGATCCATAATTTATTTTGTACAATCGGCACATCCCCATTATATTCTCCCTGGATGTATCATGGTCATGATAAACCAAGTAAAAAAATTGTGTCCTTATGAATTCTTTACTAAATTTCATTCAAATAATCATCATTATATAAACAAGGGAAGAATAATATCATCATTAATATTTAAGAACAAAAAAACGACCCTTATAATAAAGCATTCTAGATCTATTAGGGGAGGAAGAATTTCGTAAAATAATTTCCATAACCTAATTCACCCCACACCGTCAAGGTATATAATACCATTTTGGACATAAAAAATAATATCTTATGGAAGGTTTATTTTATCATATTTGTTTTCTCTGACATGGTTGAGTTTATTATTAAATTTAATGATTCAGTCTCCATTTATCATGTTGTTCCCTGGAAAAGGAAATAACTTCCTAGAAGAAGAAAAAATCATCTGGTATTCCTCAATGTGGGAGTGTATATAGAAATAAAATGGGATTTAGTTTCAGTAATCCAATAGTTTACTGAATAATGGTTTGGATGAATGATACTAGAAAAAGTTCTACTCACTCAATGATGTTGTAGGAATGAGTGTAGAACTTGAAATTCCATTTGATGTTGAAACTACTAATGATGAACAATATCTAAGAAGGAAAAAATTATAGGATTTTCATGAAACAAATGAATTGGGTCAAAAACTGGATGAATAAATTAAATCTTCATATATCTAGATCCAATCACTCTAAATTGAGTTTAATAAGCTAAGAGGTCCAAATCGAAGGCTTTTTTATGTGGCTACTAATCTGATAGAGAAGAATGACTCTTATCAAAAAGAACTGAAATATATGTATTGAAAGATAAAATTCCCAAAAATGATGAAACTGATGTGAATTAGAAGCCAGATGAAATTGAGAATCTAAAATCTAGAAATTATGATCTTTTTACATAGTTGTCTAAGCTTGTTTAGAGGAACCAAAGGATAAAATAAGAGAATTCATATGGTTTTCATTCTATTAATCCAGAAAAATTTTAAATAAAAGAGAAAAGTGACATGGTGGGTAAGCTCACATGTGAATTGGGAGGTGATATTACTAAAGGGAAAACTCTACGTAGGTAACTTAATGATCAACATGAATAAATAGATTAGAAGAACTATCTATAAATGAAGATAAAGAATCAATCAAGAAAAAAGTGGAGCAATATAATTCTAAAGGAAATCCCATATTGAAATATGATTTTCACTTTTTATTTTACTATCCTCCAGTAGGTGAAAATGATATTAAATAAATATATTCTATTTCTAAGAAGAAACATGAAATTATTTTCTAATCCCAAAGGCCTTGCAGTTTGGGAAAATCGATTATTGTATATTATGAACAATCTCACATGCATGATAGAAAGAGAGATATGAATAGTTCCTAAAATAGGAAAAGTCAATTAGGTGATGAAAAAATACCTAAAAATACATGTACCAGAAGTTACAACATAATGTTCTATTTTTATGGGATTTATGGTCATACTTAATGTTTCTATTCTAAGGCCTTGAACTATATTTCAAATTGTAAAGGTAGAAATATTCCCAAATTTGAGAATAAGAAGAAGCATATTGAGAAAGCAGATTGAATGGTCTCTCATAATAATGAATTCATTAAATTATACTATTGTGGAAGACTGGGACACACTATGAATATGTGTCAAGAAGACTATAAGATCAATTTCAAAATACGAACTCAAGATTTAACAATATCTCTACCACAAAATGATTACAGAGGGTATATTTTTAATGGAAAATGTTTTATATTATCTAATCATGGGAATTTGGAAAGATATATTAGCATAAAGAAATAATGATTGGAAAAGTAACTCAATAGAAGGTCCCCAACTTTATAAGTGTATAAAAAAGGCCTATATTATAAGACACAAATATATAATGAAAAATATGTCTATATTCTAAAAGTAATTTCAAGGATCTCAAAATAAGGCCTATTAATCACCTACTCTGCTAAACATACAAAAACTATCTGGGAATGAATTTGAACAAACCAAGAAGAAAAATGGTGTAGAGACTCCAGTTGTGAGATAGAATATTGTAAGTTTATGGAAAAACCCACCAGTAGTAAGAAACAATGTGGAGACTCGAATAACTAATAAAATAAAAATTAATAATTATTATCTCCACAATATCACATGATTCATAGTGTGAGAAGTGAAAGAAGGGGGATAATCTCTCCAATAGAAAAAGAGGCTAGATAAAATCACTAGTGGAGAAATTCCTACTCCGAGAAATAATCATGAAAAATGGTATCTTAGTAGGAAAGCAATGAATGAAATTTGTACTATTAGGTTTGGAAACCTAACATTAAAACAGGACAAGCCTATAAAATATACTTATTGGAAGAATATTGATCATGTGGGAAAAAAATGTCTGGTCATATGGCCAGAATAGTTGAGGTCGGTTGGGTAGTTAGAATAAGAACATAAAGAGTACAATGCGTTGAAAGAATGTATCAAAGGGTTTATCCATCAAGATTGACCATAATCCTCTTCTTTATGATTCTAGATAAACTAATCTACCTATGTATATAAATATTTCTAAATAAATTTAATGTTTTTCAACTTCATGGGGAGATATGATCTAAAGGGAAGTGGTATAAAAAAGATGAAAAATGATGATTTGATGGGCTCCATAATTTCAAAAAATTCAAATCAGTGACAGGGGATGAAGAATTAATCTATAAGAATTAATTGAAAGGATTTAATGGTTTATGGATATAATTAATTGAGCACAATATATAGTGATTGTGTTATTAATTTTATCTCTTGTTTCCTACACCAAGTTCTATCCTAGTAGCCTTAGAGGTTTTGTTGTTGGCTCATTGAAATGTGCCACTGGATAGTAAATGATGAAGCAGAGGAAGAATGATTGAGGATCAAAACATTGTTCCCAAAAATTTGAAGAGTTGAAAATCATAGGGGGATAACTCTATCTCTTAATGAGATGAAATATCTCAATGGGATATAATGGATAAAAAATTATTCTATATGACGTTAAGAATAATGATTTAGGGAGAAGCAAAAAATAAAATGTTTTTCATTATTATATATTTTTCTCTAACAATAAGGTATCAGATAACTATTTTTGGGATACCCAGAGGATAGGAGATACTGTCTAAAATGTTTCTACATGAGGCTATAGAAGAAGTTGAATGTAATGATGTCACTATAGTAGATAATGAACCATATCTGCAACAAAAAAAAATGAACAGTTTCCTGATGTTAAGTGACAAAGAGGTAATAAAATATGGGGGGTGAAGTGGAAAATGATTATCTATAAGAATAATTATATGATGATAAGGGTTAGAATAAATCGGGATCTTAACAGAGAGAAGAAAGAATTGATGAAATTGATAGACATAACAAAATTTTTGATCATACAGCACCAGTACAGATAAGGAGGATGAAGACTCCACAATAAGAATTGAAAATATCATGGGTAGAGCCTAAATGTATTAATGAAGTAGTTGCAGATGATAATTGGGTTCAGGCTACGAAAGAGAAGCTTGAACAAATTGAGAAACATACATCATCATAGATTATTTAGAGGCCAACATATAAGAATTTCATAGGTTTTAAATGGGTATTTTGTGATAATATGAATTAATATATTGTAGTGATTCGAAAAAAATCACAACAAGTGTGAAGAGGGTACTCCCAGATTGAGGGTATTAATGTTGATGAAATTTTCACACCTATTACACATTGATATACAATCTGATTATTCATGGACATAGTAGTGAAAATAATGTTCAAGATGTTCCAAATGGACGTCATGTCATCATTTTTAAATGGGGTTATGGAAGAAGAAGTTTATATTGAATATACAAATTGTCATCTCATTTATGAAGTTGAGAATAATGTTTTTTGGCTGAATAAGGCTTTATATAATTTGATGAAATAAACGAGAGCATGGTATTCAAGGCTAGATAATTTTTGGAAAATCAGGGTTTTAATGTGTTGGATTTGATTAAAATTTATATTTCAACCATGAAAGTAATCAATGGATTATGGTGCTAGTATTTGATGATGAAAAAATCTTTGGAGGATCAAATGAAGCGCAGTATAGATAGTTCTGCAAATTCTTGGAAAGTGGGTTTGAAATGGAAATGATTGGAGTACTGGAAATTTTTCTTTATTTTATAGGTAACATTAGGAGATAATGTGACATTGATTTAACTATATAAATATTCTATGGAGGTTTTGAAAAGATTTGGAATGTACAATTCCAATGAGATGACGACTCTGGTGGCTACTCAGATGAAATGTTTAAGGTATGATAAAGGAAATGCATGTGGTATCAAAGAAATACCAAGTAAATCCATATGCGTGAAGTGAAAATAATACATCGGTATATCTAGGTAATGGAGGATTTCTGTTTTATGCACAATGAAAAATCTCTGTAGGGGTTATTGGGATATAAAGATGCAGATTGGGCTGGCTCAACAGATGATAGGAAATAAATGTTAGGAGGTTCTTTCTATCTTGGTGGATTGTAAATTTCAAGGCTAATAAAGGAATATTACTGCCTTCTTTTAGCACTAAAGATTATGAATATATTATAGCAACTCAGTACTTTTCATAGTTATTTTTGATAAAGAAACAAGTTGCCGATATGTGAGTTGAATTGAAGTCCCCAATTGGAATCCATTGCAATAATTCATGTTATATAAATCATAGAAAAAATACAGTCCATCACTCAAGGATAATGAAAATTAAAATAAAAATATAATTTTATTTAGGAGATGGTGAAGAGATGAATTGTGAAGTTGAATTATGTGCCTACAGACCAATAGGATGCAAACATTTAAAAATAGTTATTACGTAAATAATTTTTTGAACGACATCGACTGGCAATAAGATTTCAGTCAACTCCCTGCACTTGATAATGTAGGTATATGGTACCACCTCTCCCTGAGGTATGATTTGGTTTTCCCTACTTCATTTATATGTGTTCTTTACCCTATGTAGACATCAAAAAAGTGGCATCAGGTTCATTGACAACATGGGATAAATTTTAATGGGAGAAGATGTCTTAATAAGTACATGGAGAGAATCTGCTAGGTGGAGCAGTATGATAGAGGAGCATTGAGATATGGGGAGTTTTAAATCTGACAATGCTAAAGGTAATCGATCAAAGTACACATATCACGAAATATAGAGTTTGTGATGAAATCATTTGAGAGGTTTTTGAATGAAGTGATTCATTGATGAACTTTTCATTCTACTATTGTTTCTCAAACCGAGCGTGACTCATTTGGGCTTAGAGTTATTTTTGAGTAATTTTTTTATCACTATATAAATATCAAGAAATGAATGGTGGTATAATATAGAAGAATCTTCAATTGATTATCAAAATGTGAGTATTTTTCAACAAACCCAAAGGCGTGATTTTTATGGGAAAATCCCTCAAGGTAACATTGTAGTTTTATTTGGTTGGTTGTGTTTGTTGAGAAAACATATTTTCATTATATATTGAAAAATATCTAAGATAAAGGAATGAATACCTAGAAAGTGTTATAGAAAATTACATACATAAGGAGACACCATTTCCTAGTGTTCTCAAAATTTTTGGGGTCCCAAATTTAGAGTTTGGATAGCATCAAGAGATAAGGATTTCCTTGAATATCTCATTGCAATATGAAAAAGACATGAGTTTCATAGAGATTATATTTCAAATAGTGTTTCACAAAGGATCAATGAATTTTCATGGTGATATACATGAACAATTACCGGCATCATGAATAGACAGGGTGAGGAGCATCGTGTGTGGATTGTTGTGGCGATGTAAAGTCTTGACGATGATATCAGTGATTACTAATATCATCGAGAATTTTAAATTTATAAATATATTTATTAAATGGTGATGATGTGGATGGAATGTTATGGGATTGGTGAAAAACTTCTATAAATAGGCCTCTACCCCTTTAGAAAATAAGTGATACATAATGAAAATTTTAAGGCTCTGTAATCCCAAAGGTGGTTCGCAAAGGTTGGTTCATGAAGATGGTTTGAAAAGGGTGATTTGCGAAGGTGAAATGCCATGAAAATTTCAATGGATAAAAATGCCAACTAAATGTTCTAAGTATTGTGAATGTAAGGATATTTTTAATTTCTATGTAATATTCTTGAAATGAAGTAGATACATTAATTTTAGTTGAGCTTTATGAAATAAGTGAGATTTGTGAATGTCAGGATCTTCGAAAAGGAATTTTGAGCCTCATGAAAGGAGGATCTTTGTGAAGGAAGTGTACATCATGAAAGTGGTTCAGAAGAAATTTCCCAATGAATTTTTGGTAAAGTTGTATTTATATATTGGATGAAATTGTAACTTCAAAAGAGAATACATATACAAATGAGATTTACTTATTATAGATAATGAAATAAACTACAAGCCCATAAACTATGGGTGAATCCCATCCTATCGCAGTGAGCGAAGGACAATAAATAAGCTGATGTTTTCCACCGTTGTTAATCCAAAGAAAGAGATATAGGGAGTGACCATTGTGAATGTAGTGATCAGACCCTAAACCTTGTAAAGTAAATGAGTCTTGGTATATAAGTGATCTTTCTCAAAAAAAACATTACTGTCAGTGAGCCTTAGTGAATTTTGTACAGTCAGAACATTTCCATCTTATGATCCTTGGATATAGCCCAGTAAGGGTGAAACAAGTAAAAATAACTACGCCCTTGTGATTTATTTCCTACATAACATTCAAATAATCATCATAAAATATAACAGGGAAGAAAAAGAACATCATTAATATCTAAGTGAAAAAAATTGACCATTATAATTAAGTGGAAATGATCTATCAGGGTAGGAAAAATTTATTAAATAATTTTCATACCCTTATTCACCACCCCCCCCCCCCCCTCAGGGTATCTGGGCCCCTTATAGACCTAACATTTGATTACTCTTTCACATGTTTTTCTAATGAAAAAAAGTGTTACTAGAGGTGATTCATGGTTGCTGGTTATTGATCCTGACGCGAGGCATGTTTCTATCTCTTTGGGATAGCAAGATGTACTTTCCAAGGATCCAACTTCTAAGCCATATTATTATTATATTTATTTTTCTACCTGAGGTACTACATAGGATATGGATATTGAGCCTGTATATTTGCCATTATTATGTTATAGAGATCTCCATAGGTGCTTCAAGTTTTCATTTGTTGAGCATAAGATTATGATATATTGGTATACAATCCCTAATATTAATAGTCATGGATGATTATGCTCTCTCGGGTAATGGGGATGACTCTAATCTCTTTGAGTTGTTATATGATGACGATGATTACACCATCCTCTGCTCGTAAGATAAATGATGATGATTACTCTCTCCACATCTTGGTCAGTGCATGATTAAACTCTCCTTTACTCGTAATCTATACAGGATTATTAATCTCTACTTTCCCTATGGCTTATGTGGAATGACTAAGCTCTCCATTAATTTTCAAACGATGAGGATATCAATATTTTCTCTTTGGGATCAGTCTTAGGATCCATTTTCATTATCAGGTTTATTCGAGCATGTAATCTCACACCTATGATTTACATTGGTCATTACGGCCACATATGGATCTTGATGGGTGGGAATGACATCTCACTCGTGATCTCTCCTTACAGATCACCTAAAGGAATGACATTTAGGTTTCATCTGAGTCTCAATGTCGTGGTCTCCTATAGATTCAGACCTAGGGACCATACATTGAACTAGATTTCCATGACATGATTGTAATGACATCCATCTCAATGACCATTTAGAGGATGTTGACATGTACTTCACAGAATCCTTCTTTACATTGACTTGAGGCATGTACGGGTGAACACAATGTTAGGACGTGTATCCCCAAATGGTGACATGGATTTCATAGAGACATTTGTGGCGCTAGTATAAGCTGGTATATATGGATTGGGATTATGGGCCTATATATAAACTTAATGATACTTATCTTCAGTGGTAATATGTCCAACTCAATTATCATTTCATAGTATTTCCAAGCGATTGGGATTACAAACCCCATGATCGGTTGTTGTTGGTATTAGGTTATTTCATACACCATACTCATGTATATACTTATTTATTTTTATAATTATATGTATGGAAATATAAATATGTACTCATATAAATATGGATATCCATGATAGCACTTTTCCAGTTAACTAGGATTACGAACCTGGGGTCCAACGTTGGTTTCATGTTATTTGTTTATTTACCTTTTTAGTCATGTCTCTACTGGACAAGGAATATTTCATGACAATGAACTTATGGAAGCATATATATAGGTTCCTCATTGGGGTGGCCAACTGAGATCAGATTCTCACCCCTATTCATGCACCTTAGTGTGATTACAGACCTTATTTTTTCTTTTAAGTTTGAGAACAGTTGTATGTTGTATAGGGATAGGGCCTATTGTTTCATGATTAAGTGGAGATGCTCATGTGGTTTCTTCTGATTAGGCTGGTGTTGTTCAATTGTGTATGGATATTTGGTATGTGGTCTGGAATAGAGTTAGTAATAGATCATGTTACTTTTATTTCAGTTTCTTTTGTACTTTTATATGTATGGTCGACCTAGTGGGTGACCAATGTTGTGTGTACGACATGGTTGTTTTGGATTTTATAGAATTTTTCATTTATTATTACAACACGTTCTATTTTAGTTTATTTACAAATTTTTCACTATTTATTTACTAATGGGTATAGTAATTAGATATTTCCTCTATTTTATCACTCTAATATGAGGGAAAAGTCTTCCAACAATCACACCCTAGTCCCTCACTATTATCAGTATCCTCTAGCATATGGGGAGGTGACCTTGCTGGATATTATTGAACTGTCTTAGTGAAACAGATTAGTGGAATCTAGTTTAAGACATTAAAAACTATTGTCAGAGGTATTGTGTCCCTTGGATTTACTATTTAGGATTTGGTATACCGAATCTATAGGAATTTTTCGGGGCCTATGGTTGATATCATACTAGTGCATTGAGAACACTTGTCTCCGTAAGAAGTCGTAGTTGTCAAGGTTATGGGGTTGTTGTTATGATATATGATGTTATTGTTGTATATGATTTGTGGCTCGAGTGAAAATAATTTTGTGTGGATGTTATGATTTGTTATGGATTTTTGTCACATTGATGGTTGGAAAGAGGCTTAGGATGGATTTTTAATCTTGTAAGACAAGTTAAAGTGGAATCTCATCCATCATATTGGGCATGTATGATTCACATCATATAGACCGACTAGTGTGTAATTCTTACTAATGATAGAGGACAATTATTTAATGTGTTAGTGATAATGCATTCATTGTTTTCCTGTATGGACTAGAATGGAATTCTACTCAATTGATCATACTTTTATATAGATATTTCTTTCTGATGGTATACTCTTTAGATCTACATTGAGGCATTTTGGGGTGAGGCTGATGACTCATTCATCATGCAAGGGGGGTGCAGTGACCCTAGTAGGTTAATAGGGAACATGAATCTCATCTTCTGTACACCTTGTATGGTTATTTTCAATGGTTACGTTATTTAATGTGTTAGTTACAATATATAATATGTTTTTCGGCATGTATTGGAATTATAATTTACTTAACCAACCTTCTATTATCTAGTTGAATCACTGATTATGTTCCTGATGGGTTTGAGGATATTTCTTGTGAACTCACCCTCCCAAGGAGATTACCGTATACGGATTCCCGATGAGTTTCAGTTCTCTATCTATTATATGTTTTAATCATGACCTCCAGTGAGGAGTTTCTTATCAGGATGCTCAGTGAGGATCAATCCCTTATAGGTAGTGTTTTTAGTTTTGACCCTCATAGGTTTTTGTGATCTTTACCTTCTTTTGGGGTAGGTGGTTAGACCTTATACCCAATTTTGAGACATTACCTTTAGGCTATGTGAGAGACCTATAGGCCCTTAGTTTTACACAAATCATATTATGTCTATATTCATTTTGATCATAGGAAACCCGTGTGAGTGGTTACACCATGTTACAGATGCCTTTTTAGTCAGTGAGCTTAGTTGTATTCTCTTTTGATATTGATGCATGGTTGGTAATCAAGGTTTTGTGAGAAAATCATATTGATTCCTTCAACTTTTGAAACGATCCTAGGGTTATTTGGTAGCATTACTTGAATTTATGGGAAAAGATAATAGGGATCCTAGATCAAATGAACAATGTTTCCCCAATTTCTAATGTATGTAAATCTTAGTTAGAAACTCATTATTGGAATGATGTTACTTGATAGTTGGTTGTGGAAATAATCATGGCACAGGTGGGGTTTCTAATTTTAAGTAGGAGTTCTAGGGAAGCTCCAAGCATAATGAGGTTCAAATTTCATATAGCAAGGTCATCTTATCCTTTTTTTGGAAGAATATATACATTGAGTTGGGTGATAAAGGTATACACTTGTTTTGTATGGTATTGTTTGAATCTAAAATTAATGAGTGGTTGAGTGATAATTAGACAATGATGTATTCATGAGTTATCATGGGAATGGTTTCCCCAGAGTGGTGGTTTTATGGATAATTTCCCTCTGTAGGTGAGGTGAAATGGAGAATAAATTGGGGATTATAAGAAAGTTGACAAGTGTTTAGACTTGGACACACATTATTGGGAGACATTATGTCATGTATTGGTTAAATGAATTTGTTTCCAAGTTATATGCAAGAATGGATTAGAGAGATATGTACATGACTTTCATTGTAATCCTATTGTACACATTGTTGTAGATGATCATTATCTATCTTGGCATCATCCTGAGTAAGTTGAGAGAGCATTTTCCCTACATCAATGTTCTTTTATTTTAAATGTTCTTACCAATTTGATATTGGAAACCTATATAGGTTTATCTCAAAGATAGATAAATGGAAATCCATATCGTGGGTAGTAAGACATCAACTATTTGAGGGTTTTAACCCTTGTTTTTAGTTTAATTTACAATATTTATGGGCTTTTGGCATCAGATTTTGGTTTTGAGACTATGATAACAATATTCCTATGGTTGGAGTACTAGATCAGTCACAGATAAACATATATCATGTTTGAGATAATTGTTTATTAAATGAGTCTAATCATTGTATAGTTCAAATAGCTTTGTTGTGATGATTCTTGGGTTGAGATCATGGATAGTAGTCTTACCACAAAGATTATCAGGGAGTATAAGTTATATGGTGGGGTGACTGAAATGACCCTTATTTTTCTGGATATTAAATTTTGAGTAAAATTTAAAAAATTTACTTCGGATTCTTTTAAGAGGTTAAATAGTCCTTTTCCCAAAGAATATGAATTCATATAATTTTTTTGACCACAAAGTGGGTTTCAAAATAGGGTTCTTACCCTATGGCTTGAGTTTGGTAGATTTAAAATCCATTCAAATTTAATAGGAATTATTACTAATTAATATTTAATAAATTATGTTTTAATTTATTTGTGTAGGTTAATTGAGTTATAAATTTTGAACGTAGAATTGGATTGATATTTCATCTCCACCATTGAGTCTATAACTTGGTTTTTATACTAGGTAGTGGATAAACTCATGTCGGGCGCCATGGTTTTTCTTTTTCTTTTTCTTTTCTTTTTATTTTATTTTATTTTCCACTTTTCATTCCCTATTCCTATAGATTCTCATGCATGTGGATGGGGATCCTCCTTCATGTGCCCAAGAGATAAAAATAAAGAGATAGAGATATAGAGAGTTAGTGAGAGGGAGAGAAATTATGGTACCACCGTATAGATCATGACACATTGGATCATTTTGCGGTAACTAAAGATCACAGAAACAAGTGAAGATTTAATAAATTCTTCCCAATGGTAAATAGTTTTTATTTTTTTCTTCAAATACATATAGATTTTTTATTATTTTTTAATCCCTATAATTATTTCTTATAACCAGTCATCTTCAGATCTGTTGTTTGTTGGGAGAAAACGTAGGTTTCGGGCATTTAGGGTTTTTTTTATTCAGTAAAACCCATATACAAGGAAATTGTATTAGAAAATATATGTTTTGTGTTCCTCATTTTTTGGGAAGATGGTATTTTATGAAGTACACACTTTGTATTGGATTTACATTCCATAGACTACAACTTGTCTATGTTGTCGAGTACCCACCATGGCTACCCATTTAAAGGGAACATGTCAAGTATGGTACATGGTAGACATCATGCGGGTCACATTCCTTGTAGATGTACATGACTAGGATATATACAAGGAAATTCCATGTGAGGTATATGGCAGGTACCCTGTGTACATGTCCAACACACCATGTACATGGGAGTTTACATTCCTCGTATGTGTAGAGTACATGCTAGTGTGGATACACGAGGGTACACTATATGTACTAATATATGTCGTGTAATCCTCCCCTTCTAACATTTGAGGGTTTTATGTGTATTATCACCCAGGAGTTAGAATTAAACAAATGAGTAGTACATTTTGATTTTATTTATTGCATAGATCACAATGGTGAATTACGTTGGTGTTTTATGGACTCCAAGTTGGAATTTCTATATTTTTTTAAATAGAGAGGTTCTTCCTTTGGTAAATAATTCCAATTGTCTCTTAAGAGAGATAGATTCATATGACATGATCCATGATCTATCTCTATAAAATGTGGTTTCGTAGATTTTCTATAGAGGATGTCTCCATATGACATGATCCATGATCTATCCACTGTACGATTCATCCACTTACATTTCATTCTATAGGATTCCATGTAAGAAGGATATACATCTTTAACATTACCAAGGGTCCCCTATGGGATGTATTTTCTTATGTAGTGACCTGGGGAGTCCGGTATTGGATCCATTTACCTATGTATTGTTTAGAGGATATCATGTAGGATTCCACTGCCTTTGTACTCGGTTGTCAAGGGTCCCCTATAGGACACCTTTCCTTAGGCACCATCTTGAGTATCCCTTATATAATGAATCTATTTTTTACCATTATAGAATCCCATGTAGAATTCCCCCAATTTATTTTTTCATATAAGGATCCTATGTAAGATTTATTCACTTATGTGTGGACCAAAAGTATCCAAAATAGAATGTATCTTAGTTTTTGAATTGAGGGGCCCAGTGGGTGCCCTTATGTTTGACTGACCTTGAACTATTAAAATGGGTGTGTGCCAAGATGGCACCATGTATCAGCTTATAAGTTGTGTCAAAATTGTAATCATATGGGGTTTTGGTAGTATTTTTGGGTTTAGGTGTTCAGATTCCCTCACTCCTTTTTTATTATTTAACATGTTTATTATTTATATAACAATTCATACCATAGGTGATTCTAGTTTAGTGGTCGTTGACCTTAATGTGAGTCATCCTTCTTTCTCTATGGGTTTTCCATGTATTCTTTCCTAGGACCGAGATTCTGATGCATGTCATTATTATATTTATTTGTACTCCGAAAGTTACTACCTGGGATATGGTTATTGAGCCTGTATATTGGTGATTACAATGTTTTTGTGATATTCATGGGTTCTTCCTAAGGTCTTTCTATTGGGCCTACGGTTATTATATATAAGCATGGAATCCCTAGTATTAATATTTTTGGATGATTACAATCTCCTAATTGATGAGGATGATAATTCTCTCTTCATGTTGTTATATGATAAGTGTGATTTTGATCTCCTCTACCCACAAGTTAAATGAGGATGATTACTCTCTCCTCATCCAATGTTTTTTTTGTAGATAATTACACTCTCCTGGACATGTAGTCTATAGAGGATTATTATGCGCTCCTCATCTTATGGATTATGGATGATGACTATGCGATCCTCGATTTATTTTATGGTGTGGATCACAAGACGTTCTCTATAGTATCAGGATTATGATCCCTTTTCATTATCATGGTTTTTGACCACAACATCTCACACCTAGGATTTATGTTGGGCATGAGATCTGTAACGCCCCAACCCCAGTGACCTAGATTCGGTGCATTATTTTAATAAATTGGCATGATTACAAAGAATCAATTCCAAAAGGACCGATCAGCTTAGTAGTCTGGAAAAATAGATTACTTACATGAATGCTACATTACACTTCAACACATACAAAAGAAAATAAATAATCCTTTATTAATTCCATTATTCCTTTTTCTTAACCCTACATATCAATCGCAATATAGTTCTTGGAATCCTGGAAAAATATAACATAGAAAGGGGTGATCACAAACGCTCCGTAAGTGTAAGCAATACAGTAGAAACATTCATAAATAAGCATAAATATTTAAGGAAATGTATAAAAAAACAAAATCCTTTTAAACTTAACCTTCAACATAGTATGGAAAAAATAAAATGAAATAATGCCATTTACTTATTCACATGAATATTCTACTAATCAAATAATCACATGAAATATAAATAACAACTTTCATAATGATGGAATGCATAATGCCAGACAATCATAACCACATATCCAAGGCCTTGTGCCAAGACTACAAATAAGATTTTGTCAACACCTTTTTCCAATACACTAGTTTGTCTCATGAGACCTACCGATTCAATTTTTTTAGAAGACACTTATGTTTAAAATTGCTAAAATATACTCCAGTGATTTTCTGAAAATATTATGCAAGCTTCTAAAAACAAAATAACTAATTCTGAGATAGCTCGACTAATCACAGGCCATGATGGGTCCACGCCCAATCCCTTCTTATCTACCACACTTGAGAGTCGGGTTTTCTGAAAACATTTTTAAGCTTGCATTAAATACGTATACATTTCCACTAGATTTACATATATTTGAGAGAAATATCTCTTTTTTGTAATCATTTAAAAATATCACAATTATAAAATAAAACATTTACTTTGAAAATATTCTTCTAAGCTTGTAAGTAAAGATTCGAAGATTTTATAATGGTGGAAAATAGCCGCACCCACCGTATAAGTTAAAAAAATATTCTTACCTTAATTCTGTCGAAATGGTTAAAAAGGACCTTGTTTGGAAAATGAAAGAAAGGTTCCTTTATAAACCTCTTATAAAAAGTCAAAATAGGTTATAAATGAATTTAAACCATATTATTTTAAATAGTAAAAATGTTTTGAAATACATTTTTAAGAATCATGGATGTGGATGATAAAGAGATCCCAGTAGATTATTACGTATAAACAACCTCGGATAATGAAGAGATTGTGAAATAAACCCTTATCTTGTACTTTTCATTGGTTGGGGATAAGTTAACCTCCCTTATAATGGTGAAATAATTGTTATTAAATTATACAAGAATCATATACATTAATATGATATCATATATGATCTTTTAACATTTCTTTGTTAATAATATCTTAGTATTATCGTCGTTTCGGGTGTTAAATTACTCATTTTCTTTTATATGTTTTGTTACGTAAGCCATGGTTGTCATGGATAAGTTGTATCTTATTCATATCCAGAATGATATCAATTCCTTAAAAATTATTTTTAAATCATCAAATGATAATTATACTTTAATGGATATGATAGAGAATGAATCTCATCGCGTTCATGGAGACGGTAGTCCGTACGTACGCACGAGCGACAATATAATTCTTTTGATATTAAAATAATATATAATTGGATGGTATATCGTATATATAGAATAATAATCATGTTATATTTATTATTTACATGAATTACACATCATTATTATACCCATCCAAATAATAATGTTTTGAATAACAATTACACCGCGACGTGGAGACGGTAAGCCGTACGTACGCACTTATGGTGACATGTCATTAAAAGGATGGATAGAATACCAAAATATGGTTGAACCATGTTTATAATAACATAAATGTATATATAATATACTGTAGTTAATATTTTATAATGTTAATAACAATGAAATAAGAAGTGGAAGAAGAAAGGAACTTGAAAAAGGGTGGTGAAATCATTACCTCTTCTTCAGGTTCTTCCTTTTGATTTGATCAAAAGATATCCTTAGGTTGGATTTCTGACTAAGGTAATTCCTATAGGATTAATTGAGGGAAGTTGAGAAATAATTTGGGCAGGGTTTGGCCGAACCAAAAGGTTTTTAATGAGTTAATTAATGAGAAGGGGGAGTGCCCTTTTATAAGAGGGGTGAGGGGCACCTTTGGAAAAGCTAGAAATATTATTTTATAATAAATTCATATTTGGTTTCTAATGGCTCAAAAATGTATTATTTAACGTTTAAGGTGGGGATGGGTCAAAAATAACTCAACCAATAGAATTTAGATAGGTTTGGGTCACTATATTAACCTTATCTTTAAGTATTAACTCTTAGTTAATTAGTTTCACTTTTACAATGTCTCTTTGTATTTTTATATTATATGGTTAATAACCTTACTATATACATCCAAGAGACCGCAAAGTGGTCCATTAATGATACACCTATCATGATATAAGTCTCTTGTCCAAACCTTAGATTTTGAAAAATTTAATATTAATTAATAATATAATATTTGTTTTAAAAACTCTTTTATAACAATTTTGACACTATTCAATAATTGATTTCTGTAAAACTCATAACAGAATGATTACTTCGAAAAAAGTTAATTAAATCAATCAAAACATTTCATATTAACCTAGAAAATTGTTGGTATTTATAAAAAGTCTCAAATTAAATTTATTTGGGTATTTATAATATCAAATATTCTAATTTTTCACTATTATTGTAATTACTTCATCACCATTATGTCATAACTAAATTAAATTATATGATGTCTAAAAATTATAAATAAAATACCATTATGTATGAAATATCATTATATTTCTAATTAATATTTATAGTCGAAAATAAAACATATATAACCATATTTAAAAATTGTTTTTCTAAAAGATATATGATTGTGTAATTTTTGTATTCATTTTAACTTAATTAAAATAAAGTGTCCCTATCAATTACAAGTGGCTCCATGGGGTCCCAAAATCGACCCGAAGATGCCCATGGTCGGACATGTATCAACCAATAAGGTTAGGACACGTTTTAGGGTAATTTTTTATTATTATAATATTATTTTTTAACCCTTGTTTACGGGATTTAACCTTTTAACCATGGTAAATAAAATATTTACCGAAGTAATTATTCAAAATGTCTAAAAATAAAAGTTACCTATTTACACAATTTTAACATCCTGATTCTAAATATAGAATCCATTTTTCCAAATTCAAAACACAGAAGTAATAGAAATTAAATTAAAATTAATTCCCGTTGTTAAAACAAAAAACGTGTTTTTAAGAGATAATAACTATCAACAGATTGACACTTGTTTATGTCCGGTTTAATTGTGAAATTTTTTATAATGACCAAAATTGTATTAAATGGTAAAAATATATTCTAAATATTCTTTAAAACCACTAAAATTCATAATTTATTACTATTATAATTTTGATTAAAAAAATTTTTAATTAAAATTTAGTAATTTTCACTATTCATCAAAATATGAAAGTTATCTGAAAAGTACCAAAATTTCACCCTAGGCTAAATTAGATTTTTAGAATCCAAAAAAGAAGTCCATTTTTAGAGATAAAATTTATAAAATTTTAAAATGTAGGTATTACTATTCATTACAACTAGTTTGATTGGTTGTAGTGTGTGTTAGAACTCGAAGTTGCGTACAACACACGCTACTGTATTTTTTAAAGGGAAGCATACAGTGGAAGCTTGGGGTGTTAAATTGTAAATTTTTTTATGTCCCCATTCTAAATAATAAATTTATTTAGTCAAATTGAATATATACAAGTTTAAAATATTGGATTTAAAAAGGGTTCACTATTAAAGTTGGTAAAAGTTCATTTTTGAAAAATACTTCTTTTATCTGAAAACAAAAAGGAATTTGTTCTTACATTATGTCTAAGAAACTCATAATATGGATTCTAAAATTATAAGGATTATATAAAGTTTAAAATTTAGTTAATACTATTCATAACCTCTTTTGAACGGCTTGTTTGGTAAGCCATGGTGCACTTGAACTCGGTGTTGCGTGTAGTGCAAGTTATTGAATTATTTTGAAGAAATAACACACTATGAAATCTCGGTGTGTTACATTCTCCCCTCCTTCAATAAATTGTGTTATTGCAATTTCAAATTGTTCTTCAAAAATAAAAGGTTCAAAATATAAAATATCTTTTTGGGAAAACCCACATCGGAAATTGGGTTACTAAAATTTAGTCTTAATATGAGGAAAAGAGAAATGAAAGGGTCACCACCAAATTATGATCTCGATTAGGAAAACATTGGTGGAAATTAGAGACATATAATTGGAGGGAAAACGTAAATATTTATAGGTAGTGATTGAGGTCATCAATCACAATCAAGTGTAAAATTGAGGTCCTTAAATTCATCAATCTGTGATGATTTGAAATACCACCGGTTCAACAAAACATAGGGTATTAGGATAACACATTTTTGGTTTTAGGATTCTTTAAATAAAATATAATAATTATTTTCTTCATAGAATAAGAGATAAAGAAAAATATATTCATGACAAGTAGAGTTCCATCCTTTAACTAATTTCTACCACAATCTCATCTTTCACTCTAAAAGATAATAGAACATTAAAAAAATATTCTATTTATCATATTCATAAAGGGTTCCAAAAAAACGAATTTATAATTCATCTACCAGATCTTTTAAAAAAACTACATTATTTAATCTCTGACATTATGTGGGCTAGTGGTAGGTGATACACCCTTGTCGCCCTTCGGTTGTGGGTTCAAGTCTCGCGGCCTTGCCGGACGCGACAGGTTGCCGCCCAACATCCGGGTTGTCCTTTCATGAAAATACAAAAATAATCCAAACTAGAACTATCCAAAATTCTTTAGTCCAAAAATGAAGATCCGTTTTTCTGTGTAATAACAAGTGAACACCTTTGCGATGTATTCTTTTAAAACACTAAAACATCCTAAATTACCATAAAACCTTATTGATTACATTCATGATCCCTTATTCCTTAAATAATAATGGATATACTCCTTCAATCCAAAAATTTTATAAACCCCAACAATGATGGAATATACAAATCATTAATCAGTTTCAAGGTAGTCACGAATATCCAATATAATTTATCTAAATCAATCATGTATTATTCTAAAATCACTACCTCGGTATCAGAATTTTATTATGGTTTATCATTCTGTCAACCATATATTTTCCAAAAATTTATCCTGCTATTGAGTCACTTTTCATTGTTCCATACAATCTCAAGTCCTTAATGAAATAGTACTGCAGTACAATCCTTATATACTCCATAATTATTATAACAAGTACATTTTTTTATACAACACTCAAATGACATAATCAACATAAGAACTCTAATCATTCCTCTTCATCTGTGGTATTATCATAACATGATTATTATCCAATATCATCATTTGCGACATAGCCTAATGACTGAGACATAGGTTCGTGTAGTGTCCAAACTCCTTGCAAATGAAGAATTTTACATTTGAAACCATTTTCTTACCCTTGCAGTCACGTACTTTGTGCCCTTTTCCTCCACACTTATAAGAAACTCTCATTCCTTTCAGGAAAGTTACAGGGTGTTTCTTCCCACAGTTATCACATATTGGGAAATTCTTATTTTCCCATTTCCCTTTATCCATCTTTCTCTCTTCTATCCTTTTCTTGTCTTGCTTTCCTTCAAAGCCATAGGACTCAGTAGACTCTTTAGTTATCTTATCCACACATGATACTATTTGTTTATATGATGATAATACGTGGGAGACTATTTACCTTCTAAATGATGTCTTAATACCATGAAAGATATGATCCTTCTTACTCTTTGGATCAAACGTATTACCGGAGTTCGCATTCCTTCTACTGGGCACCATTTCTATACAATAGCATAAACTAGGTCAGTTTATGAATTGCAATAAATAATTCCTAACGCAAATTGAACAGTTTATGGATATAATCCATAATCATAAAAAATGTTTTCTTTGAGTAAGTATATCCTCATTATCCCTTCATAATGGTTTGTAAATAAAATGAGAATTAACCTAAGCATATCCCCCAGGAGTGTCGTAACCAAGAGTGCAGCAAGGCCCATTGTCATGCAACATTTCCCGTTCGAGTCTAGCTCAAAGCAGTGTTTTCGGGTTTTACCCCTAGGTACATCTATGCCAGATCCGCCTCTACCTGCTCATATCCAGAAAGTGATGTATTGCTCGGAAAAATCAGAAAATCTCTACAATACCAAAATTCTGGGAAGTTCTTCTATACTAATCCTCAAAGTCTATCTTAGGGCTATGTGCTCTAATCAGATTTTATCTAAATCTAGTTTCCAAGGTTGTTGCTAAACTTCCTCTGATACCAACTGTAACGCCCTGACCCCTGTGACCCAGAGTTGGTGCATTATTTTAATACATTGGCATGATTAAAAAGAATCAAGTCCCAAATGACCGATCAGTTTATCAGTCTTGGAAAATAGATTACATACATGAATGTTACATTACACTTCATAACATACAAAACAACATAAATAATCCTTTTTTAATTCCATTATTCCCTTGTATTAACCCTGCATATCAATCACAATATAGTTCTTGGAATCCTGGGAAAAATAAAACATAGAAAGGGGTGAGCTCAAACGCTCTATAATGGTAAGAAATACAGCAGAAACTTCCATAAATAAGCATAAACATTTATGGAAATGTAGAACTAAAACAAAATACTTTTAAACTTAAACTTCAACATAGTATGGAAAAAATAAAATGAAATAATTCCATTTACTTATTCACATGGATATTCTACTAATTGAATAATCACATGCAATATTAATAACCACTTTCATAATGATGGAATGCATAATGCCAGACTATCATAACCACATAGCCAAGTCCTCGTGCCAAGACTACAAATAAGATTTTTTCAAGGTCTTGTGCTAATACATTAGTCTGTCTCATGAGACCTACTGATGCAATTTTTTTAGAAGATACTTACGTTTAAAATTGCTAAAATATAGTCCAATGTTTTTCTGAAAACATTATGAAAGCTTCTGAAAACAAAATAACTAATTCTAAGACTGGTCGACTAATTATAGGCCATGATGGGTCCACACCCAATCCCTTCCTGTCTACCACACTTGAGAGTCGGGTTTTCTGAAAACATTTTTAAGCTTGCGTTAAATACGTATACATTTCCACTGCATTTTCATATATTTGAGAGAAATATCTCTTTTTTGTAATCATTTAAAAAATCAAAAATTTATAAAATAAAACATTTACTTTGAAAATATTCTTTTAAGCTTGTAAGGGATGCTTTGAAGATTTTATAACGACGGAAAATAGCTTCACCCTTCGTATAAGTTAAAAAACATTCTTACCTTAATTCTATCGAAAAGGTTAAAAAGGACCTTGTTTGGAAAACGACAGAAAAATTCCTTTATAAACCGCTTATAAAAAGTAAAACAAGGGTATAAATGACTTTAACCCATATTATTTTAAATAGTAAAAATGTTTTGAAATACCTTTTTAAGAAACATGGATGTGGATGATAAAGAGATCCCAGTAGATTATTACATATAAACAACCTCGGATAATGAAGAGATTGTGAAATAAACCCTTAACATGTACTTTTACTTGGTTGGGGATAGGTTATCCTCTTGTATAATGGTTAAATAATTGTTATTAAATTATACAAGAATCATATACATTAATATGATATCATATATGATCTTTTAACATTGCTTTGTTAATAATATCTTAGTATTATCCTCGTTTCGGGTGTTAACTTACTCGTTTTCTTTTATATGTTTTTTTATGTAAGTTGTGGTTGTCATGGATAGTTTGTATCTTATTCATATATATAATGATATCAAGTCCTTAAAAATTATTTTAAATCATCAAATGATAATTATACTTGAATGGATATGATAGAGAATGAATCTCGTCGCGTTCGTGGAGACGGTAGTCCGTACGTACACACGAGCGGGAATATCATTCTTTTGATATTAAAATAATATATAATTCGATGTTATATCATATATACAGAATAATTATCATGTTATATTTATTATTTACATGAATTACACATCATTATTATAGCCATCCAAATAATAATGTTTTGAATATCAATTACACCACGACGTGGAGACGGTAAGCCGTACGTACGCACGTATGGTGACATGTCATTAAAAAGATGAATAAAATACTGAAATATGGTTGTACCATGTTTATAATAACATAAAATTATATATAATATACTGGATTTATTATTTTATAATGTTAATAACAAAGAAAGAAGAAGTGAAAGAAGAAAGGAACTTGAAAAAGGGTGGTGAAATCATTACCTCTTCTTCGGGTTCTGCCTTTTCATTTGATCAAAAGGGCTCCGTAGGTTGTCTTTCTGACTAAATAAAGACCTCTATGATGAATTGAGGGAAGTTTAGAGATTATTTTGGCAGGGGTTGGCCGATCCAAAAGGCTTTGAATGAGGTAATTAATGAGAAGGGGGAGTGCCCTTTTATAAGAGGGGTGAGGGGCACCTTTGGAAAAGCTAGAAATATTATTTTATAATAAATTCATATTCGGTTTCTAATGGCTCCAAAGTAGATTATTTAATGTTTAAGGTGGGTATGGGTCGCAAATCACTCAAACAATAGAATTTAGACAGGTTTGGGTCACTATATTAACCTTATATTTAAGTATTAACTCTTAGTTAATTAGTTTCACTTTTACAATGTCTCTTTGTATTTTTATATTATATGGTTAATAAACTAACTATATACATCCGAGAGACCACCAAGTGGTCCATTAATTATACACCTATCATTATATAAGTCTCTTGGCCGATCCTTATATTTTTAGGAATTTAATATCAATTAATAATATAATATTTGTTTTAAAAACTCTTTTATGTCAATTTTGACACTATTCAATAATTAATTTTCGTAAAACTCATAACAGAATTATTACTTACAAAAAAATTAATTAAATCAATTCTAACATTTCATATTAACCTTTAAAATTATTGTTATTTATAAAAAGTCTCAAATTAAATTTATTTGGGAATTTATAATATCAATTATTCTAATTGTTCACTATTATGGTAATTATTGCATCACCATTGTGTCATAACTAAATTAATTTATGTAATGTCTAAAAATTATAAACAAAATACCATTATGTAGGAAATCGTTTTATCTTTCTAATTAATATTTATAGTTGAAAATACAACATATATAACCCTATGTAAAAATTGTTTTACTAAAAGATATATGTTTGTGTCATTTTTGTATTCATTTTAACTTAATTAAAATAAAGTGTCTCTATCACTTACATGTGGCTCCATGGGGTCCCAAAATCGACCCCAAGATGATCATGGTCGGACATGTATCAACCAATAAGTTTAGGACACGTTTTAGGGTAATTTTGTATTATTATAATATTATTTTTAACCCTTATTTACCGGATTAACCCTTTAACCATGGTAGATAAAATATTTACCGAAGTAATTATTCAAAATGTCTAAAAATAAAAGTAACGTATTTACACAAGTTTAACATCATGATTCCAAATATGGAATCCAATTTTCCATATTCAAAACACAGAAGTGGCAGAAATTAATTTAAAATTAATTCTCGTTGTTAAAACAAAAAGAGTGTTCTTAAGAGATAATAACTATCAAAAGATTGACACTTGTTTATGTCCGGTTTAATTGTGAAATTTTGTCCAATGACCAAAATTGTATTAAATGGTAAAAATATATTATAAATATTCTTTAAAACCACTCAAATTCATAATTTATCCCTACTAATTATTTTGATTAAAAAAGCTGTTTTTAATTAAAATTTAGTAATTTTCACTAATCATCAAAATATAAGTTACCCGAAATGTACCAAAATTTCACCCTAAGCTAAATTAGATATTTTTAATCCAAAAATGAAGTCCATTTTGAGAGATAAAATTTATAAAATTTTAAAAATTAGGTATTACTATTCATTACGGCTAGTTTGATTGGTTGTAGTGTGTGTTAGAACTCGAAGTTGCGTACAACACACGCTACTGTATTTTTCAAAGAGAAGCATACCGTGGAATATTGGGGTGTTAAATTGTAAATTTTTTATGTCCCCATTATAATGAATAAATTTAATTAGTCAAATTGAATATATAAAAGTTTAAAATATTGGATTTAAAAAGGTTTCACTATTAAAGTTGGTAAAAGTGAATTTTTGAAAAATACTTCTTTTATCTGAAAAAAGGAATTTGTTCTTACATTATGTCTAAGAAACTCATAATATGGATTCTAAAATTATAAGGATTATATAAAGTTTAAAATTTAGTTAATACTATTCATAACCTCTTTTGAACGACTTGTTTGGTAAGTCATGGTGTGCTTGAACTCGGTGTTGCGTGTAGTGCAAGTTATTGAATTATTTTGAAAAAATAACACACTATGAAATATTGGGGTGTTACAAGGTCCACATCAGGATCTCGAGGGGTGGGTGTGACATATAACCAGTGATCTCTCTTTATATATCACATATGTCTTAGACCCTTAGGGTTCATTTCAGTCTCAATTTCATGACCTTTTATGAAACGGGACCTCAGACTCATACATTTGACTATATTTGCATGGAATGAGTGGCATGGATTCTGGATTAGTGACAATTTATAGGATGTATGGATTTACATCCCTATAATCCTACTTTATAGTGATTAGAGGCATGTGTGGGTGAACCTAGGGTTACGATGAGTATCCCCTTACGATGACAAAGCTTGCCTAGATACATTTTCAGTGCTATAAAAAGTAGGTAAATTTGAATTATTATTACGTAAAAAAAGATAAAATTATTGATAAATGGCTTGAGTTTCATGATGTCCATATCAATTACCATTTCACATGATTTCTAGTCAATCTGTATTAAGAAACCAAGGATTGACTATAGATAGTTTTATGTTATTTCATACACCTTAATCATGTATATAGATATAAATGTATATATTTATTTTATGGGAATAAACAAATATACATAGATAAATATGGATATCCATGACATCACTTCACCTAGTTAACTGGGGTTATCGAACTGAGGTTCGACTGTGGTTTCACATTACTTGTTTTATTTATATTTTCATTCATGTCTCTGCTAGGCTGAGCATATTGTTTGGTCATTAGCTAATGGAAGTATATTTATAGGTTCATCATTGGGGTGGCCTAATAATATCATATTCTCACCCCTATATGTGCACCTCAACTTGCACATAGACCTTCTATCTTATTTTTTAGGTTGATCGTGGTTTCATGGTGAATAGGGATGAGGACCATTATTTCATGATTGACCAGAGCTTCTCTTGTGGGTAACTCGGATTGGGATGGTGCAGTTCGATAGTGTTTGGAGATTGGGAATGTGGTCTGACATTGAATTAGAAGTAGAGCAATGTATATTTATTTCGGTTTATTTTTTACTCCTATATGTATGGTCAACCCAATGTGTGATCAATGTTTGTGTGTGAAATAGTTGTTTGGGATTTTATATCATTTTCCATTTATTATTATAGCATTTTCTATTTCATATTACTTACAGCTTCTATAATATGTTTATTTAATGTTGTGTATGATACATATCTAATTATAATTTTTTATCACTCTAATATGAGGGAATATTCTCCCCACTATCACACCATATGTCCTCACTGAAAGGAGGTGGCCTCTATCATACGGGGAATCAATCTTGTGGCCTCATGGACAACTATCTCGGAGCACTGGATTGGTGTCTTGTAGTTCGGGATGTAACACTATGAAAGAGCTCTTTATAAAGGGTTATATTAATTATATCTTTTAAACTAACAGTACTGATTTTGGATCTCAATATAATTTTATATTTTTTATTAATAGTGGACCTATTAAAGTTAATATTTCCCAAAAACCCACCATGGAAGCCTGGAAAACAGAGGTTGAGTTCCTTGCTACATTAGATAATATATATAAATCAATTGGTGCCAAAAAAAATAATTACTAAACAATAGGTGGTTCTTATCATATTTAGATCATTTTATTTATAATGTGAAAATAATATAGAAATTATTTAGGCCCCTAGAACACTAATAAAAAAACCTTACTCTTTATTACACACATAAATATGATTTATTACATAAAAACCTTCATTTGATACAACATATAAGATCAATAAGTCTAGTGTCTTTGGGGATTAAGAACATTACATAACAAATCAGAACATAAAACACAACATCTTTACTGAAAACTTCCTGACCAATGACCACTACATTCCCTTGTACATAGCATTGCATGGGATAGCCTGAGGACATGAATAAGAAATGAGTGAGCTATAAAACACAATAAGGGAGTAAAAAAGGAATAAAATTAAAAATATTATACAAGTTATGCAATAGGCATATCAATGGAGAATAATAGAAATATGAAAATAAAGGCATGATATTGAATGATTATCATACCATGGAAATGGGGCATCAACATTTATCATGATATTAGCATGATCCCAGGATCATTGCACATGGAGCCTGTGTAAATCCCCATTTTACTTGAATTAGAATTAGTAAACCCTCATTTCACTTGACGTATCATGGTACTAATCTTTACGAAATTCATTGGAGCTCTATTAGGGTGCACCCTTCTTAATCATATCACTTCATGCATAAGTGTACCACATGTATCATATAACATGGATTCATTAAACATCATCATTTATTACATGATAAAGGAATGTTTAATTAATACACAACACTCTATAACAAATAAGTAAATGTTTATAAATTTTAATACCCTTGATAGAGAAATGGGCATGTTATTCATGATATAATGACTTTGGCTTGAAAAATCACGATGGAATGTCAGCAACAGAACTATGTGACAAAAGAAATCATAAAAATTATTAATGAGAGAGAAAGGGTAATATCATAATATGTACATTAAATGGATAGTGAGGGGTCATTTAGATACATGTCCCAACATATGTAATTGAATTAAGATTCATAATACAAAATAATTTATTAAATGAAAATGAGGAGAGAGAAATCCCTTACTGAATTTCGTCATGATAATAGGTGTACATGGGATGAATTAATTAGAGAAAAAGAGATATCTCATCAGTAAAACATAAGTAGGGTAGTATTTTAGAGTTTAAAAATCATACCACAATATTTTTAATTGAAATTAAAATGGTATAACAACATTAAAAAACTTGGATGAAAAAGAGAAAGGAAAAAATCCCTTGTTTGGAAGTGTGATCCCAAAGGCTTGGGAGAGGCTTAAGAGAAGATTTTTGGGAGATTAGGGCCCATTTGGAGGATTCTAAAGAGAATAGGTAAGATGTTGGTCGAGATCCAAAGGCCTTTAGTGATGATTAAGGGCGATCTTGGGTTGGTTTATATATGAAAAGATATGTAATTCATTATTTTTTATGTTTTGGACACTACATATTAAACTAATAAAAACCACAAACCAACCCATGGTTTTTACCATGGTTTCTTCCAAATGGGTTGTAAAAAATTATTTTATAAGGCCAATGTCCGAACATCTTAAAATATTAGGCTTTCTTATGTGGAGATGAGTCACACTCTCAAAGAAATCTATTCAAAATGATAAAATGTTTTATATGTCTTGGAGCGTCCACTAAGGCTTTTTAAAATAAATTAAACAAAAATAAAATCACATAATTTTAATGGTAAATCATATATTGGTCGAACATCCCATTTATAGTATTTTATTACATCATTACTTGTCCATTATGATGTCATAAAACACATTAAATAATTAAACAGTATTTAATTTTTACCAAAAAATTCAACTGTCTTAGAAAATTGTGAAAAATTCACCATTTTATATCTTTGGCATCCTAGTTCCAAAAATAATATTCATTTTATCTAAATAGTTTTATAAATATGTGAATGCTTACTTCTAAAATAAAAAATGGGTTTGTATATAAACAGATTTCAAATATAAAAAAAATTCCAATTGTCTTTATATAAATTATACAATCATTTATTAAAATTAACAAAGTAATAATATTTAAATAAAATATTATTTAATTAAAAACCCATTAATTCATAAAATTATATTTCTTGATTTAATATTTACTAAAAATACTATTTGTGCTTTAAAAACTATTTACAAAATATAATGAATGTATATGCTTTATTATATACAAATATAATGCACATCATCATAGTGCTATGTTCTTGTTACATAACCCCTTATAACACCCACATAGGACCGAAGGGTAAGGTGTGTGATGTTGATAGATTCTTAGCATGGCTAGGATAATATCACTCGGGTGGTAATCAATATCAACTTACACTTCTCTTGTAGGCAGTATCGTTTGAGCTTAACATGTTGTATCTCAGCTTGGGATTGGTCAAGAGTGAAACCCAGTGATGCCACCTCCTTTCCATGCTCCAAAAAATGGGCTTCGTACAAGAAAATTCTACTAGATGAGGCTATCGCTTCCTTTGTATGAGTAAATTGTATTTGTAAAAACCCTATATTTATACTAAGCATGAGATCACTATTCAACAACTATATTCTCAACAGTCACAATTCTTAATGGTATTTTGAAATCCTAAAACATAAAACCAAGGAAGTTCATATATTTTTCCTAACCATTTTTCATAATAAGAAAGTTAATTAGATCTTGAGTAATTTTCATTAATAAAATTTTGGGTCATTAAAATCTTCCCCCCTTAAGAAACATTTCCCTAAAAATTTTCTTTTCCCACCCTAAAATAGATATGGGTAACTCTACTTAATAACTTCCTCTGATTCCCACATTCCTTCTTTAAACTTTTGGTTTCACAGCAACACCTTAATGAGGGGCATTTTCTTATTTCATATAACTTTTTCCCTATGATCTAAGATCTTCACCTGGTTCTCTTCATAGGATAATTCATTCTCCAATGATACACCTATGGATTGAGTAAATTTGACCGGTCTGGTATGTACTTCCTCAATAGTGATACATGGCATAAATCATTTACTTGAGATAGGTTCAGTGGAGTACTAGTCGATAGGCCATTGGTCAATGCTATTGAGGATCTTAAAAGGGTTGATGTACCTTGTACTAAGCTTTCCCTTCTTTCCAAATTTCATTACTCTCCTCCACATTGGTATTCATAGTCATACCATGTCTCAAAAATCAAATTATAGGTCTCATTGATGATTATCAACATAGTTCTTTTGTCGACTCTATTAGCATTAATGTGCTACCGGATAGTCTTAACTTTCTCCACCATTTATTCTACCATTTCTAGACCTAGAAGTTTTCTCTCCCCAACATCATCCCAACATGTTGATATTCTGCACCTATTCCCATATAGGGCTTCATAAAGAGACATTTGGTTTCTCAATTGGAAACTATTGTTGTAATAGAACTCAACTAGAGGTAGATGTTGATCTCATCCTCCTTTGAAGTCCATTGATCATGCTCTCAACATTTCCTCAAGTGTTTGGATAGTCTGCTCTT
Organism: Viscum album; assembly: GCA_963277665.1. NCBI lineage: Eukaryota > Viridiplantae > Streptophyta > Magnoliopsida > Santalales > Viscaceae > Viscum > Viscum album. The sequence goes on from OY728135.1 coordinate 349,853,077, forward strand.
ATTAGCCATCAATTTGATAATGATAAGTCATGCTGATGTTCAGTTTAATATACAAATCATGTTGAAGACTCTTCCAAAACATAGAGGTCAATCTTATATCTTGATCAGATACAATCGATAGTGGTACACCATGCAGCCTTACCACATCTCTAATGCATATTTTTTCCAATTGATCAAGTGAAAAATCCTCCTGAATTGCAATGAAGTGTGTTGTCTTTATAAGAAAATACACAAAAAACTAGATAAATTGTTTTCCATTGGATGTCTTCAAAATTACGGTGACAATTTCCATGGTGATGTTCTCCCATTTTCATGTTTGTATGGGGTAATGGTTCCATCATCCCCTTAGATATCTTCCTCTCGACCTTCACTTGCTAAAAAACATAAACTTTGATGTATACTTAGATATCTGCTTATTTATCTTATCCCTCTAGTAATTATCTCAGATATCTTGATACATCTTTGTGTTTCTTGGATGAATGGAAAAATTTGAACTATATGCATCATCCATAATATCCTTATTTAAATCTAGATTCGATGGAACACATATTCTTGACCCAAATCTAACTATTCCTTATTCATTAACATTGAAAAATAAGTATTTCCCTTTTCTGATAGTTTCCACATTCTTCTGAGTTCCCACATCATCCTCTTGAGCATACATTAACCTTTCTAAAACAGATGGTTGATAAATAATTTTTTAAAGGATTTATGATGATCCTTTATTTATGATTATCATGTCTATCTTCATCAAATCTAATAAGATTGGATCCTTTTCAATTCTCATCAATGATAGAATCTCTGGCTCCTTTTTACTTATAGCATCTTCCACCTTGTTCGCTTTATTAGGGAGGTAATTGATTAAGAAGTCATATTATATGATCATCTCTAGCCATCTTTTTTGGAACATATTCAACTCTTTCTGTGTGAATATATACATTAGGCTTTTCTGATCCATATATAACACACATGTCTCCCCAAAGAGGTAATGACTCCAAATATTTAAAGCGAATATCACTACATCCAACTCCATATCATGTGTTCAATAGTTTTTCTCATGAAATTTCAATTTCCATGAAGCATATAAAATTAATTTCTCATTTTACATCAACACACAACTCAGGCCCTTCTACAAAGTCTCACTAAATACCCCAAAAAGTTCTTCGCATGGGGGTAATGTGAGCATGGGCATACTGATAAGCCTCCTTTTTAACTCCAAGAATCTCTCTTCGCATTCATCAATCTAAGAAAAATTCACTCCCATTCAAGTTATCTTGGTAAGAGGGATTGATAATAATGAAAAAATTTATCACAAATCTGCAATAATATCTAGCTAATCCTAGGAAGCTACCGATATTTGTTTCTGATATTGTCCTTGGAAATCCCTCAATTGCAGTTGTCTTTTATAGATCCACATATATCCCATTGCTTGGGATTATATAACACTATAATGAGACCATCTTCAACCAGAACTCACAATTTTTTTACTGTGATAGTGATTCTTCTTTCACAAGGTCTCTAGTACTATTCATAGATGCTCCTCATGATCCTCCTTGGTTTTGGAGTTTATTGTAATATCACCTATAAAGACTACCAAAAATATTTCAAGGAAATCCCTGAAAACACTATTCATCAAGTCCAAGAAGATTGTTGGACCATTAGTGAGTCCTAAAGGCATTACTATGAATTCATAGTGCCTGTATCTTGTAGGAAAAGAAGTCTTGGGTATGTCATTCTTCTTCACCATTACTTGGTAATATTCCAACTGAAAATACACCATGGATAAGAATTTTTCTCCACATAGCTGATCTAATAAGTCATCAATTATTGGTAGATGATACATGTTCTTTATTTTTATTTTTTTGAGCTCAGGATAATCATTGAAAAGGTGCATTGACTCATCCTTCTTCTTGAGAAAGAGGACTGATGCACCCAAGGGTGAAGCACATGGGTGTATAAACCCTTTATCCATATTCTCCTCTAGTTATTTATTTAGCTCCTCAAGCTCTAAAATTTCCATTATTTACGGATTCTTGGATATTTTAAATTCCCCAGGTATATAATCGATTAAGAATTAAATATCTCTTCAAGGAGGAAGACCAGATGTTTCCTTGGGAAACACTTCAGCGAATTCCCTGTAACACCCGAGACTTTTATGTTATATAAATCATCAAAGGAATCTTTTTCTACACAACACTTGCTTGGCTTGCTTTACACGCAATCGCGACCTTCCTCAATAGCTTGCGTCGTACGCAATACCGAGTTTCATTAAACAACAATATGCTATTAAAACTAGCCGTTATGAATAGTAATAACCACTTTTTGAAATTTTATAAATTTTATTTTTCAAAATGGACTTCATTTTTGGACTCAGAATATCGAAATTAGCCTAGGGTGAAATTTTGGTATTTTTCTGAAAACTTTCAATTTTTGATGAATAGTGAAACCACTAAGTGGTAGGTTAAAAACTGAATTTTGCATAAAACTTAATTTTACCGCTTCTGTGAATGGAATTTCAAAAATCCGACAGACACGGTTGATATCAGTAAGTAAAATGTGGTTCAATGAGATAAAAATAAATTTTTGGTGAATAGTAACTTTTTACTATTTTTACCGCGGTTAATAGTAAATAGGGTAACTAAGGGTAAATATGATATTAATATTACCCTAACACATGTCCTAATTCTATTGGAAAAGTTTAATTCGACCAAAAACAAACTTAGGAATAAAATATGACCATTTAGGCCCACTTGGATTAGATTAGGACATTTATTATTAATTTATTTAAAGAAGGGTTAAAATAGTTAAAATCAAAGTTTAATAAGTAAATAATTATTAATATGGGGTTATACATAAGATAAATTCGACTATAAATATTCATTAGAAATCTAAAAAGATTTCCTACATGATGATATTTTATTTTTTATTTTTAGACATCAAATAATTTAATTTATTTATGACACAAAGATGATGCAGTAATTATCTTATTAATGAAATATTGACATAATTGATAATATAAATACAAAAATAAATGTAATTTCAGACTTTTTATGAATTCCACTAATTTTCTAGGTTACTATGATATATTAATGTTGATTTAATCAACTTGGTTCGAACATATAATTCTGTTATGACTTTCACAAAAATCATATATCAAATAGTGTCAAAATTGACACAAAATAGTTTTTAAATCAAATATTATATTATTAATTGTTATTTTATTCCTAAAAAATCTAAGGTTCGGCAAAATGACTTAGATAAGGATATATATATTAATAATAAACAATTTGGGGTTCGTTTGGCATGTTATAGTAAGTTTATTAACCATATAGTGAAAGAAAACAAAAAGACACGGTAAAAGTTAAATTAATTAACTTAGAGTTAAATCTAATTGATAAGGTTAAAATAATACCCTAAACTTGTCTAAATACTATTGGTTTATAGGATTTAGACCCATCCCCACTTTAGCTTCGAAATAAGACCCTTTGGAGCCATTATAAACCGATTTTGACTTTAATATAAAATAATATTTTGAGATATTCCTAAGGTGCCCCTCTCCTCCCTTATAAAAGGGCACCTCCTCCCCCTCCTCCTCACACCAATTTGAGCACTCAAGCTCGGCCAACCCCTGCCATTTTCTCCTCTCCACTTCCCTAGAATAATCCTAGAGGTCCTGGTCTTCTCCAAAGACCAATCTTAGTTCCTTAAGTGGAGGATTCAAAGAGGCGTTCCAAAGAAGAGGTAATATCCATTACCGATCTTTTCAACTTCTTTCTTGTTCTTCTTCTTCTTTAGTTGTTTCATGATAAAGTAATAACATCAGTATTACTTACATACTGATATGTTATTATAAATATGAAACAACCCTAATTCACCTTCTATCCATCCTACGGAAAAAATGAAATCATCGCGCGTGCGTACGTACGGAATACCGTCTTCACGCCGTGGTGTAATCTATTTTCCACCATCACCTTACAAGGATGGGTATAATGGTGTAATGAGTAACTATATATGATTATTATGAAGTAATATTGATACTGAAATAATATTTATATATACTCCAATACAATTCCACGATCATAGGAACGATATCATCACTTGTGCGTACGTACGGAATACCGTCTCCACGATGTGATGCGACTCGTTCTACATGATCTTCATTTCATAATGATTATATAAATGAATTGAATGAATTAATATGGTATATACTACACTAATACCATTCTGGAAATGAATTATCTATAACCTAAAGATAAGAATAAGAATTTATTCAACAAAACACGCATAAGAACAAAAAGTTATAAAGACCCGAGTAACAAGTAACAATGAAATATTACTAACAAGAAGCTAATAATATGACCATGTATGATATAATATCAATATGTATGATTCTGGAATAAGTCAATAACATTATTTAAACCATTATACAGGATCTTCAGACACGAACAAATCAAATCGGACCTAAGGTAAGGGAAATATCACAATCTCATTTTTATTCGAGATTGTTTATTCGTAAGTATTCACTGGGGTGTATTTTATCATCCACATCCATGTTTCATCAATATGTAATATTATTTCCATCCACCTACAATTTTTTAAATCCATTTTTACCCTTCGGTGAGTTTTTAGTAATATGTATGAAAGGAATCTTTTGTCGTACGAGGTACTTTTTGACTTTTCCGACAAAAGTACGAAGAATGTTTTTTTTAACTTATACGGCACGAACGGATTTCTACTATTTTATAAAGCCTTATTTTCATGAAGCTTCCTCTAAAAGATTTCATGACTATTTTCAATAAAATCTCTTTCTTTTAAAATTGCATGATGTTTTGTGAAAAGAAATTGATTTTGAAGAAGAAAGGATATTTTCCTCAAGAATTCAATTCAAGTGTTTTATCAAAATTATTTTCCATCTAAGATAATAAAGGGTTCTGTTTCTATCCATATTTTTACATTGATTTGACTATGTTGTGATGGAATTATGTTTATGAATTCCTTTATCTTATATGAATTGATTTATGATGTCATGATGTTTCAAGAATCCCATTTTTGTTACATGTGTTATGCGATGATGTATGTTTTATGATTATGTGGCACACATAAGAAAGGATTCATTATAAGATGGGTGGGACCTATATCTCCCTCCAATGCATTGGGTAAAGATTTTATATCTCATGAGATAGACATGGCTGGAACGGAAGGTTATTTCGGTTCAGTGATACAGGACTGAAACGAGGAGTGAACTCGGTTCAGAAAGGGACTTTGTCCACTAAGATAGTCTTGGCAATGAGTCATGACTAACAAGAAATGATTTTCCATGATTATGTGTGCATGCCACAAAGTTTTAAGTTTTATGTTATGATTATGGGGATCTCATTTTCACTTCTATGATTTATTCCATGATAAGATATTATGATCTCTTTTGCAGGTTTTGATCTTCATAAAGATATGATATGATTTTTATTTCCTTTATTTTCCCTTGCTGAGCATTTGAGCTCACCCTTTTATGTTTTCTTTTCCCCAGGTCAGGAAGATGGATATTAAGTAGAATATGCTAAAAGGGACCCTAGATATGATGAAATAAATGGGAGACACTGTAGAAGATTTATGAACCAGTTGTTTATGTTTCCCAGTTTCTAAAGACACTATACCTATACGGTCCTTTGTGGTTTTGTCATATGTTGTAATAAGTGTGCTTCAATTTTGAAGTATTAACAATGTATGTAAAGTATGGGTCGTTATAGTTGGTATCAGAGGAAAGGTATAGTCAACCTTTGGAAACTAGGATGTGAAAGCCTTAGTAAGAACCCTAAGGATAAGTCTAAGCATAGAACACAATCTTAGAAATGGCCATGAATAACCTAGGATAAGACCATAAGCATGAAAATTTTATTCTTGAATTATGTGGTTTCCTATTATAATTAGTGTTGCTCACACTATTCTTCTTGGTTTTAGTCAATGGCTGGAACCCGAAGGAACCGTGTTAATGCGGAATGCGATGGGCAATGAAATGATTGTCCCCCTGAGCAACCAAACGATATGGGAGCTGGAATGCAAAATCTTGTAGCCATGCTCACCCAACTTTCTCAAGCTATGAATCATGCAGGATTTCCAAACGAGCAAAGGAGGGAGCAACATTCTATTGAATCCTTCATGAGGCAGCGTCCACCTTCTTTTAGCGGGTCTACTGATCCATTAGTTGCTGAACAATGGATTAGTACTACTGAAAAGATATTTTCAGTTCTTCAATGTTCTGAGCATGATAAAGTCATCCTAGCAGTGTATCGTTTGGAAGGAGATGCGGATCAATGGTGGAATCTTGTTAAGAATACGAGGCAAAGGGATGAAATTGAGTCTATGGAATGGGACGAGTTCAAGAACTTATTTTTCAATAAGTACTTCCCTCGTATTCTCCGAACAAAGATGGAGAAAGAGTTCCTTGAACTGAAGCAAAGGGATGATGAATCTGTTGGTACCTATGAAGCAAATTTTACCAGACTTGCAAGGTACGCTTCTGGTATTATTATCCAACCTGAGAGTAAGATAGATCGATTCATTAGTGGCTTAAAACCAAGTCTTCGAAGGGCGTTAGCCATAAGGGACTTCAATAGCTACGAGGAAATCGTTCGATGTGCTCTCAAAGTCGATATGGAGATTGGAGTAACCCATCAGTCACATGGGTTTGATAAGAAGAGGAAGATGGAATTCAAAGAAAAATCTAAAGAGCACACAGAAAAGAAGATGAGCTTTTCCTTATGCTCAAAGTGTGGAAAGAAACATGGAGGGAGTTGTCTTAAAGGGACAAGTAAATGTTTTAAATGTGGAAAAGAAGGTCATCGGGCATTTGAATGCCGTGATAATGGGAAGAAGATGTCTAATGACGCAAACAAAGGAAGGGATACACAGAATGAACCTACTACACTTCAATGTTTCAAGTGCAAGGAGATGGGGCATTATGCCAATCAATGCCCAAATCCAAGGGTTGATGATGATGGTCGACGTCAACAAACTCTTAAGGCTAAAGACAAAGGAAAGTCACATGCAATTTCTATCAGCGATGTGGAGTACGATAACGATGTGGTGAAAGGTACACTTACCATCCACTCTAAAGTAGAAAATGTTTTATTTGATTCTGGATCCACCCACTCTTTTATTTCTGAAGACTTTTCTAAGGGTATCACCATATTACCTCAACAATTAGATGTTGAGTTAGCTGTGACAACACCTAATGGCACATCAATCGCATCAAAAGTTTATAATTCTTCTCCGATCGAAGTTTGTGGGAAAGTGCTTCCTGCAAATCTTGTGATCCTTCCTTTAGTGGAATTTGATGTGATTCTTGGCATGGATTGGCTTTCTCTACATGGATCTCATATCGATTTCCAAAGAAGGGAAGTCACATTTCATATTCCAGATCAACCTACGATCGTCTATCAATGCAAGGATGAACATAACCTTCCAGTGGAAATTTCTTCCATCTTATGGGTATTGATTCCACTAAATGAAGGCTATTTATCTCAAATGGTTGGTGAGAAACTCACGATTAAGAATATGCCCATTGTACGGGAGTTTGATGATGTCTTTCCGGAGGAATTTCCAGGTCTTCCACCAAATCGTGAAGTTGAGTTTTCAATAGAGCTCGTACCGGGTGCTTTGCCTATTTCAAAGACACCTTATAGAATGGCCCCAATTGAGTTGCAGGAATTGAAGAAGCAACTCCAAGAGAATCTTGATAAGGGATTCATACGCCCTAGTGCGTCACCTTGGGGAGCACCTGTTCTATTTGTTAAGAAGAAAGATGGATCAATGAGACTTTGCATTGATTATCGAGAACTTAACAAGATCACTATCAATAACAAATATCCTCTCCCACGCATTGATGACTTATTTGACCAACTACGCGGAGCTCAATACTTTTCCAAGATTGATCTTCGTTCAGGGTATCATCAATTAAGGGTCAAAAGGGAGGATATACCAAAGACGGCTTTCCGTACAAGGTATGGACACTATGAATTTATAGTGATGCCATTTGGTCTTACTAATGCCCCTGCTATCTTCATGGATCTAATGAATAGAGTCTTTAGAGACTATCTTGATCAATTTGTGGTAGTCTTTATAGACGATATTCTTGTCTATTCAAAGAGCAAGGAAGAGCATGAAGATCACTTGAGAATTATATTGAAGACCCTGAGAAAGGAGAAGCTTTATGCCAAATTTACCAAGTGTGAATTTTGGCTTCAAAAAGTTGCATTTTTGGGTCATATAATCTCAAAAGAGGGGATATCTGTGGATCCAGCAAAAACAGAGGTTATCGAAAGATGGTCAAGACCAACAACAGTAACTGAGATCCGAAGTTTTCTTGGTTTGGCTGGATATTATCGACGTTTTGTAAAAGATTTTTCACGATTATCTAATCCACTCACCAAGTTGACTCGGAAAGGAGTTAAGTTTGTCTGGACAGAGGAATGTGAAGAGAATTTCAAGGAGTTGAAAAGAAGGTTATCCAGTGCACCTGTGCTCACACTGCCTTGTAGTGGAGAAAGGTTTGTGATCTACAGTGATGCATCCAAGAAGGGATTGGGGTGTGTTCTTATGCAAAATGATATGGTGATAGCTTATGCCTCACGACAGTTGAAAATCCATGAGCAAAATTACCCAACACATGATTTGGAGTTGGCTTCGGTAATCTTTGCATTAAAGATTTGGAGGCATTACCTTTATGGTGAAAGGTGTGATATTTATACTGATCATAAAAGTTTAAAGTATATTTTCACACAAAAGGAGTTGAATATGCGTCAAAGAAGATGGCTGGAGCTGATTAAGGATTATGACTGCTCAATCCATTACCACCCTGGGAAAGCAAACAAGGTGGCAGATGCATTAAGTCGACAAGACCATGCTAGTTTATCCATGATGAGGATCACAAAAGATCCAATATTTATGGATTTACAAAGGATGGATCTTGGAATTATAATAGAAAGGGAAAAATCTTATCTTTCTCAAATGAATGTTCAACCATCTATACATGTGAAGATTAAAGAGGCATAGAAAGAAGATGTCGAGTTACAAAAGAAGGTGAGAAATGTTCCTGAATTCAACCTTGATTGTGATGGGATAATAAAGTTCAGGAATCGGGTTTGTGTTCCTTCCATCCCCGAATTAAAGAAGGAGCTGCTGGATGAGGCTCATAGTTCTTCATTCTCTATTCATCCTGGAAGCACGAAGATGTATAGGGACCTGAAAGAGTACTTCTGGTGGGATGGCATGAAAAGAGATGTTGCTGAATATGTCTCTCGATGCTTGGTTTGTCAACAAGTTAAAGCTGAGAGACAGAAGTCTAAGGGGATGTTACAACCATTACCCATACCCGAATGGAAATGGGAAAACATCACTATGGACTTTGTCACAGGACTTCCTAAAACATCCAGAGGCAATAATGCTATCTGGGTCATAGTTGATCGTCTTACAAAGTCTGCACACTTCATTGCTATTAGAGAGGATTTCTCTCTAGATCAGCTTGCCAGGATATATGTAAAGGAAGTGGTAAGATTGCATGGAGTACCACTTTCTATTATATCTGATCGAGATCCGAGATTTACCTCGAAGTTCTGGCGAAGTCTTCAGCATACTCTGGATACAGAGTTGAGTTTCAGCACTGCTTATCATCCCCAGACAGACGGTCAGTCTGAGAGAACAATTCAAACCCTAGAAGATATGTTGAGAGCTTGCTCTATGGATTTCAAAGGAGGTTGGGATCAACACCTACCTTTGGTGGAATTTTCTTATAATAATAGCTTTCACTCCAGTATTCAGATGGCTCCTTATGAAGCTCTCTATGGAAAGAAATGCAGGACTCCAACTTGTTGGGATGAAGTTGGGGAAAGAAAGCTATTAGGACCTGATCTCGTTGATGAAATGGCAGAAAAGGTCAGATCTATTCAACAACACATAAGAGAAGCTCAGAGTCGACAGAAAAGTTATGCCGACAACCGAAGAAAAGACCTAGAGTTTGAAGTGGGCGATAAAGTGTTCTTACGAATATCTCCCTGGAAGAGGGTTATGAGATTTGGAAAGAAGGGGAAGTTGAGCCCTAGATATATCGGTCCTTTCGAAATACTGGATCGTGTTGGGAAGGTAGCTTACCGATTGGCGCTTCCACCGAATCTCTCTCAAGTTCACGATGTGTTCCACGTATCTCTCCTGAGAAAGTACATACCAGATCCTTCACATGTACTCAGCTCAGAAGTTGTACCGCTGGAGAAAGATCTTTCTTATGAAGAACAGCCGATAGAGATTCTGGATCGTAGCGAAAAAGTCCTACGAAACAAGACCACTCTCTTGGTGAAAGTTTTATGGAGGAACCACCAACTTGAAGAATCTACATGGGAGCTTGAGGATATGATGAGGGAGAATTATCCTCATCTGTTTGTTACAAAGTGACGAATTTCGAGGGTGAAATTCTTTTTAAGGGGGGTAGAATGTAACACCCGAGACGTTTATGTTATATAAATCATCAAAGGAATCTTTTTCTACACAACACTTGCTTGGATTGCTTTACACGCAATCGTGACCTTCCTCAATAGCTTGCGCCGTACGCAATACCGAGTTTCACTAAACAACAATATGCTATTAAAACTAGCCGTTATGAATAGTAATAACCACTTTTTGAAATTTTATAAATTTTATTTTTCAAAATGGACTTCATTTTTGGACTCAGAATATCGAAATTAGCCTAGGGTGAAATTTTGGTATTTTTCTGAAAACTTTCAATTTTTGATGAATAGTGAAACCACTAAGTGGTAGGTTAAAAACTGAATTTTGCATAAAACTTAATTTTACCGCTTCTGTGAATGGAATTTCAAAAATCCGACAGACACGGTTGATATCAGTAAGTAAAATGTGGTTCAATGAGATAAAAATAAATTTTTGGTGAATAGTAACTTTTTACTATTTTTACCGCGGTTAATAGTAAATAGGGTAACTAAGGGTAAATATGATATTAATATTACCCTAACACATGTCCTAATTCTATTGGACAAGTGTAATTCGACCAAAAACAAACTTAGGAATAAAATATGACCATTTAGGCCCACTTGGATTAGATTAGGACATTTATTATTAATTTATTTAAAGAAGGGTTAAAATAGTTAAAATCAAAGTTTAATAAGTAAATAATTTTTAATATGGGGTTATACATAAGATAAATTCGACTATAAATATTCATTAGAAATATAAAAAGATTTCCTACATGATGATATTTTATTTGTAATTTGTAGACATCAAATAATTTAATTTATTTATGACACAAAGATGATGCAGTAATTATCTTATTAATGAAATATTGACATAATTGATAATATAAATACCAAAATAAATGTAATTTGAGACTTTTTATGAATTACACTAATTTTCTAGGTTACTATGATATATTAATGTTGATTTAATCAACTTGGTTCGAACATATAATTCTGTTATGACTTTCACAAAAATCATATATCAAATAGTGTCAAAATTGACACAAAATAGTTTTTAAATCAAATATTATATTATTAATTGTTATTTTATTCCTAAAAATCTAAGGTTCGGCCAAATGACTTAGCTAAGGATATATATATTAATAATAAACAATTTGGGGTTCGTTTGGCATGTTATAGTAAGTGTATTAACCATATAGTGAAAGAAAACAAAAAGACACGGTAAAAGTTAAATTAATTAACTTAGAGTTAAATATAATTGATAAGGTTAAAATAATACCCTAAACTTGTCTAAATCCTATTGGTTTATAGTATTTCGACCCATCCCCACTTTAGCTTCGAAATAAGACCCTTTGTAGCCATTATAAACTGATTTTGACTTTAATATAAAATAATATTTTGAGATATTCCTAAGGTGCCCCTCTCCTCCCTTATAAAAGGGCACCTCCTCCCCCTCCTCCTCACACCAATTTGAGCACTCAAGCTCGTCCAACCCCTGCCATTTTCTCCTCTCCACTTCCCTAGAATAATCCTAGAGGTCCTGGTCTTCTCCAAAGACCAATCTTAGTTCCTTAAGTGGAGGATTCAAAGAGGCGTTCCAAAGAAGAGGTAATATCCATTACCGATCTTTTCAATTTCTTTCTTCTTCTTCTTCTTCTTTAGTTGTTTCATGATAAAGTAATAACATCAGTATTACTTACATACTGATATGTTATTATAAATATGAAACAACCCTAATTCACCTTCTATCCATCCTACGGAAAAAATGAAATCATCGCGTGTGCGTACGTACGGAATACCGTCTCCACGCCGTGGTGTAATCTATTTTCCACCATCACCTTACAAGGATGGGTATAATGGTGTAATGAGTAACTATATATGATTATTATGAAGTAATATTGATACTGAAATAATATATATATATACTCCAATACAATTCCACGATCATAGGAACGATATCATCACTCATGCGTACGTACGGAATACCGTCTCCACGATGTGATGCGACTCGTTCTACATGATCTTCATTTCATAATGATTATATAAATGCATTGAATGAATAAATATGGTATATACTACACTAATACCATTCTGGAAATGAATTATCTATAACCTAAAGATAAGAATAAGAATTTATTCAACAAAACACGCATAAGAACAAAAAGTTATAAAGACCCGAGTAACAAGTAACAATGAAATATTACTAACAAGAAGCTAATAATATGAACATGTATGATATCATATCAATATGTATGATTCTGGAATAAGTCAATAACATTATTTAAACCATTATACAGGATCTTCGGACACGAACAAAGAAAATCGGACCTAAGGTAAGGGAAATATCACAATCTCATTTTTATTCGAGATTGTTTATTCGTAAGTATTCACTGGGGTGTATTTTATCATCCACATCCTTGTTTCATCAATATGTAATATTATTTCCATCCACCTAAAATTGTTTAAATCCATTTTTACCCTTCGGTGAGTTTTTAGTAATATGTATGAAAGGAATCTTTTGTCGTACGAGGTACTTTTTGACTTTTCCGACAAAAGTACGAAGAATGTTTTTTTTAACTTATACGGCACGAATGGATTTCTACTATTTTATAAAGCCTTATTTTCATGAAGCTTCCTCTAAAAGATTTCATGACTATTTTCAATAAAATCTCTTTCTTTTAAAATTGCATGATGTTTTGTGAAAAGAAATTGATTTTGAAGAAGAAAGGATATTTTCCTCAAGAATTCAATTCAAGTGTTTTATCAAAATTATTTTCCATCTAAGATAATAAAGGGTTCTGTTTCTATCCATATTTTTACATTGATTTGACTATGTTGTGATGGAATTATGTTTATGAATTCCTTTATCTTATATGAATTGATTTATGATGTCATGATGTTTCAAGAATCCCATTTTTGTTACATGTGTTATGTGATGATGTATGTTTTATGATTATGTGGCACACATAAGAAAGGATTCATTATAAGATGGGTGGGACCTATATCTCCCTCCAATGCATTGGGTAAAGATTTTATATCTCATGAGATAGACATGGCTGGAACGGAAGGTTATTTCGGTTCAGTGATACAGGACTGAAACGAGGAGTGAACTCGGTTCAGAAAGGGACTTTGTCCACTAAGATAGTCTTGGCAATGAGTCATGACTAACAAGAAATGATTTTCCATGATTATGTGTGCATGCCACAAAGTTTCAAGTTTTATGTTATGATTATGGGGATCTCATTTTCACTTCTATGATTTATTCCATGATAAGATATTATGATCTCTTTTGCGGGTTTTGATCTTCATAAAGATATGATATGATTTTTATTTCCTTTATTTGCCCTTGCTGAGCATTTGAGCTCACCCTTTTATGTTTTCTTTTCCCCAAGTCAGGAAGATGGATATTAAGTAGAATATGCTAAAAGGGACCCTAGATATGATGAAATAAATGGGAGACACTGTAGCAGATTTATGAACCAGTTGTTTATGTTTCCCAGTTTCTAAAGACACTATACCTATACGGTCCTTTGTGGTTTTGTCATATGTTGTAATAAGTGTGCTTCAATTTTGAAGTATTAACAATGTATGTAAAGTATGGGTCGTTATATTCCCTCACAATAGGCATGTCTTAAAAATGGTCGCTTCCTTAGACTCAATCAGCAAATCTAGATACACATGCTCATAGGGTATTAATATCCACACTTGAGATTATGGTTCTAAAGAAGATTCATATTCCTCCTTACACTTGTATAGAATTGTGGGTAAATTCACCATATGGAGAGTGATTTTACTCTCATAGTAATTTATATTTCCTCTATATAGATAAATCCAATCCATACCGGGAATTTCATTAAATTCCACTAGGGATGTTATGAAATGGTTTGTGAGGAAGTTCAATCCAAAAATTATGATAGTGGAGGAGTTATATTCATGATATTTAATGATTTACCCATTTTCCATACTCACTGACATCTCTACTTATATGATTTGTGGTGGTGTTGTGATTATTATACTAATCTTTTGGGATATAAAAGAATTCACCGAACCATAATCAAAAAGTATGATTATTATTCCTGATTGAATAATTAAATAACCTGTCACCACTTCATTTTCAGGTTCACTTCACCATTAGTGATGGAAAAAGATCACCCTTACTACCTTGGAGGTTGTTGGTTTCCTCCAAAAACTGTTGGCTTAGAGAACTTGTTTGAAGAGTGCTCTAGTTCTTCTCAATTGAAACTATGAACAATGTGTTGAGGGTAAAATAGAGAGTTCCTATCCACTTTAGCAGTTGTGGGTTTTTTTGTCGAAAATTAATTTCTAGGTTCCCTTCTCTTCCACACTAAGATCATTTCCTTATCCCCTTCAGAAAATTTTCAGGGTGCTTCTTTCTGCACCTTTAGAAAGTATGGTACTGGATATTTTTAGAACTATTGGATTTATCCATCAGGATTCTAGAATTGAAGTCCATATTGTGCTTTTTATCCCAATGATACCCCTCAAATTCCTTGATCCCCATTTTTTACTTTGAGGGAACATCAGATTATTTTCTTATAACTCTCCATGTCACGGATTGTTGGGTTTTCTGTAGGCAAGGTTTTTTCCCACCAAAGAAGTGATCAACATTGAATTCATGGGTAACAACAAAGCCAGATGCATATCATGCAATCCTTGTGACATTTTCCTTATATGTTATGATGGATTTATTGTCTTTTTTCTTGAGGTCAAGGAAGTCCCTCTCCATATTAAGTCATATGGTGTGAGGAAAATATTTGTCGAATAACATTTTATGGAAATCCTTTTATTCAAATGCCTCGATCTCCTCCTCAAGCTTCGTATTTTTTATCATTTTCCACGATTTCTCAACTTCACCATAAATATGATAAGAATATAGAATTACCTTCTCTTTTTTATAACATTATTGAATGGAGAAGATCTAATCAGTGGAGTTGATCCATTGTTCGGTGATTGAGGGATCAGACAATCCACAAAAAGTAGGTGGGCTTTGTCTCATGAAACTCTATAATTTTACTTTTTATTTCTTGGGGTAGGGGGTAGATCATTTTTCATGACCCATGATTCTATTAAAAACATGATTCAACTAAGAGAGTATCATGACAGGGTTCATGATTGCCGCACTCATTGGATTGGGCATCTCATTAGAATAGTCATCATATTGATATTCGCATTATTTGTTATCCTAAGTTCTTCTATTATCATCCATTGGATAGAATAAAATGAATTTTAGGGGTAACACATAAAGGGTAATCCAATTACAAAAATGGTTGAATAATAAATTACTTTAATTTCCTCAACTTATGAATTTATGGGCTTCAATCTATGTTTTCTATGATCTAATTCCTAACATATATTCTTATGGGAATTTGTTTATTACCTAAATAATGGGTCATAATAAGCTTATGAATTTACCAGATCATATCCCCTAACTTTCATAAAAAATAGTGAAGAAATGACCATTGTAGCACACCAGTTCTCGTTCGAGTCTAGCACAAAATGGTGTTTTGGGTCTTTCCCCTATGATACATTTATGCCAAAAGCTACCTATACCTGCTCATATCTAGATGGGGATCTATATTCTTGATAAACCTTTTACTTAGTAATCAAAAAAATTTAGGGATGTTTTTATTATTCTATTCTTATACCTAAGTCTTTCACTATGGTTTTATAATCCTAATCCCAGAAATAACTAAACCTATCCTCAGATACCAACTATAAAAACCCTTCTATTTATTAGACACATAAAAAATGATTTATTACATAAAAACATTCACCAGATACAACATAGAAGATCGATATTTTGAGTATCTTTGTGGATTATTAACATTACATAACTACTTATAACATAAAACAAAACCTCCTTATTGAAATCATCCTTTACGTGACTACAACATTCCGTCGTACCTAGTATTTCATGGGATAACCCAAGGAAATGCACAAGAAAAGGGTGAGATATAAAGACGGTAAAGGAGTAAATAAGAACTAACATGAAGAATACAATACATGTTATTAAATAGGCATATTAATGGTTCATATGTGAAACACGAACATAAATACATGATATAGCATGATTATCATAACATGGAAATGTGGCATCAACATTTAACATAATATTTTCATGATCCTAGGATCATTGCACATGGAGAATGAGTAAACCCTAATTGCACATGAATTATTATGATTAAGACATCATTCCACTTGACATATCATGATACTAGTCTTTACCTAGTGCATTGGAGCGCTATCAGGGCTCACCCTTCTTTACCATATCATTTGATGCATAAGTGTGCCACATGGATCATATAACAGGGATTCATTAAACATAGTAATTTATTAGAATATAATATAATTTTTAGTTAATACATGAAACACTACAATAAATAAGTAAATGTTAATACTGGTGAATACCATTGATATAGAAATGGGCATGGTATTTACTACACAATGACTTTGGCTTGGAAAATCGCGATGTAATTTCGGCAGCATAACAGCGTGAAATAAGAAATCATAAAATTGGTTGATGAGAGTGAAAGGAGAATATCATAATATTTACGTGAAATTTACAGTAATTGGTTCATATAGATACATTTTACAACATATTTAATGGAATTTAGATTCATAATACAATAAAATTGTTTGAATATAAATGAGGAGAGAGAAATCCCTTACGTAATTTCAGCATAGTAACGAGTGTAAATGGGCATAATTATTGAGAGATAAATATGTATATAATCATTAAAACATAAGTATAGAATTATGGTGGGTTCTAAATCATACCACTAAATTTCTAATTGAAATTAAAAGGTTATAACAACATTAGAAAACCTAGACGAAAATGAGAACGGAAGAAATCCCTTACTTAAAAGAGTGATCCCAAAGGCATGGAAGAGGATTGAGAGAGTATTTTTGGGTGATTGGGGAACCATGGGAGGATTATAGAGAGATTATGGAATATTTTGGTCTAGCTAAAAAGTCTTTTAATGAAATAGAAGTGGGAGCTTGGGTGGGTTTGTATAGGAAAAGTGGGGGAATTCATTATTATTTATGTTTTGGTCACCCCACATTAAACTAATCAATCCCACAAACCAAACCATGGTTTCTGCCCATTGTTTTTTAAAAATAGGATTGTAAAATATTATTTTATAATTCCAATTACCAAACATATTAAAATATTAGGCTTGATTATGTGGAGGTGAGCCACACTCTCATGAAATCAATTTAAAAAGTTAAAATGTTTTATAAGTCTTCAAGGGTCCACTATGGATTGTTAAAATAAATAAATAAAAACTAAAATCCATTTATTTTAATGTTAAAACATATATTGTATGAACATACCATTTATAATAGTTTATTACATCACTATTTGTTCACAATGATGTCATAAAATACACTATATAATTAAACAGTATTTAATTTTTACCAAAACAATTGAAAGTCTCAGAAAATTTTGAAAAATTCACCATTGGATAATTTATACATCCTGATTCCAAAAATAATATTAATTTTATCTAAATAATTTTGTAAATATGTGATTTTTAATTTTAAAATAAAAACTGGCATTTATATAAAATTCATGGGTTTTGATAAAAACGGCTTTCAAACCTTAATAAAAATTACTATTGTATTAATAAAAATTATATAATAATTTATAAAAATTAACATAATAATAATATTTCATTAAAATATTATTTAATTAAAAATTCCATTAATTCATCAAAATATTTTTCAAAATAGGATATTAAGTAAATATACTATTTGTTCTTTAAAAACTATTTACAAAATAAAATGAATGTATATTATTTATTATGTACCGAAATAATGCACATAATAATAGTTATAGGGTTTGTTACATAACCCTTTATAACACTCACATAAGATAAAATTTTAAGGTGTTAGATGCTGATAAACTCTTGGGGTGGCTCAGATAACATCGCTCGGGTTGTAATCTTTATCAACTTCCACTTATCCTATAGGTGGTTCCATTTGAGCATTACATGTTGAAGCTCGGGTTGGTATTGATCTAGAGATAAAACCAATAACTCCACCACCTTTCCAAGCTCTTACAAGTGGGATTCATATGGGAAAAGTCTACTATATGAGGACATCACTTCCTTTGTCTGAATAAATTATATTTGTTCAAGCCCTATATTTATACTAAGCTAGTGATCATTGTTAAATGATTATATTAGCAACTATCACAATTCTTAATGGTATTTTAAAATCCAAAAACCTAAAACCAAGGAAGTGAATATGTTTTAAATAACCGTTTTTCATAATAAGAAATTTAATTAGATCAACAATAATTTTCCATAAAGAAAGTTTTGGTCGTTACAACTGATCTTTTCAAAGCACCAAACATATCCTTCAAACTACCATCTCATTTGAGAGAAACTATTGGTAGGGGTGATGTAAATTTTTTTTTTCATGGATACATTGAAAAATGTAGAGGATTCATTAAAAACTATTATCATAATAAAATAATAATTTTCTTGTTAAGTCTATGGTTGTTAGATTTTTGGGAGACTATATGGAATTTTTTTTGTTAATATAAATATATCAGGGTTTTATAATAAAGGAAATATTTTTTATCATTTATTCATGTGTGATATATATGTTACATAAATATTTTAATGATAAAAAATATTAAAATATGACATTTATTTGTCTTAAATATTTAATCGTCAAGTAGTTATAAGGGCTATTATGATAGGTTATGATTATCATGAGCCATGTGTCATATGTGATATAGTATAGACTTTTGAGATGGTAAGTATGACATGTTATATGGGATGACCTAAAAAATTGTCTCATTTGTAATTTTATATGTATTATCAGTTATATAACATCAAGTGTGTATTTATATTAGTCCCCACAAAAGAAGGTTATTATGTTATCTCATATATAAAATTCCATAATTTAAAAAAATTTATGTGTCAGTATTTAGGTTGAGCTAATAGAGGGGTTTTCGGTTATGATGTAGATAACGTAATATATATTTTTTAACCTAGATGAGATTTATCCTATTTCATAATAATTTTGACATATGGGTCAATAATTTATTTATTATAATAAAATGAAAGGTTATACTTAGTTTACTAACATTTTATGTCCTCATCCATTTAGATAAATGACATGTGATAAATCCATTGAATACAGTCAGTCTACTTCAAAGAATCAACAATATATGAGTTAGTTTATAATATATTGACACATTCTATGTATAGTTATTGAATCAATGTCTTGGAAAATAGAATTATATAATATACATATGATATATAGATATTAATATTTTTTTGTAAATAGCTCTACATATATATGGGAATGTTTTATGAATATTGTGTTATACCATATTATATCATAAATTGAAAAGACATTTTGGTAACGGTTCCTTTTTTCTTTAGAATTAAGGATGTGGAAATTCATACATTATTTAATTCCATAATGTTTAGTATATTCGCATAATAAGACATTGAATAAGGATTAATTTTATTATAAAGTGTTTTTTCAAAATTTGAAGGATTTTTTATAACAATAATGAACAGAGATTTTTTAAGGGATTTATATGGTTCTGATGTTTTTTTAAAGACTGAGACTATATAGTGAAAGTTGGAGATTATTGAATATAAGTATTATTTACAATTTTTGTGTCCCTTTCCTCTATATCTACCTTATAAGGAAAAAAATTTAGGGTTTAGGAATATATGTATCAAAATAGAGAGGAAGGGAGGCCGACTCAACCCATGAAGGATCAATTTTTCTAATCTAAATCTCTTGTATATATTGAAGACATGTTCATGAAATCTACCACATTTCCATATTTTGGGGGTATCGGTTAATTAAATTTCATGTTTTTTAAAATAAATTAATCCCTTATATTGAAGGAACAAGTGATATTTATAGATTTGTAATGGTATGAATAAATAAATCATCTAGTACTAATTATAAAACTCATTTTATGCCCATCACATGAATGGTATAATATATAGTTTACGACCATACAGGAACAAACTCTATAATTTTAATCCATGAATGAGGAAAATCACATTTTATAGTCTCTATGTAGATATTTTAATTTTATAGAATCATATATGATACTCATGTTTTAAAGTATTATATAATATTATCATTGTTTAAATTATTTATATGCTCATAATTTAAAGACATTTAGATATTTATACTTTTTATGTTCTTATAGAATATACTCCACAAATTTATTTCATATGGGAATGTGAATAAGAGTGTTTTATAAATAGAACTAGGGTTTAATATCACCCAATAATAAAATTACTGTTTACTCAAGAGTTTTATTTTCTTCAATTAAGTGATGATAGATTCCTTTAAATATTATTACTAAATAAGTGACATATTTCATGGAACATAATAGGAAATTAAAATAGGGGGAAATGATGTTGGGATTGAACCACAAAGAGAATTCCAACATAAATAAATTAAGGGAATAAAACTCATGTATTTTTTAGGTGTATGTGTATAGTTAAAATCCATTTAGTAAGTTGTGACCCTCATCATTTAGGAAATAGGCATTCAGTTTTATAGAATGAAACTATGGAATAACATGTATTTTAGTCAAATAAATAGTTAATAAAAAGTGTACTTATGAAATGAATCTCGATGTTTTATGTTATAAAATAACATATACCCTGAAAGTTTATATATTAGGGGAAATAAAACTCTATATAGTTTAATATCATAAGTGAAGGAAAAATATATTAGACTCGTGTGAGATAATCTCTGATTTTGGGTCGTGTATATGAACCTGGTGAATGTGAATAAACTTCAAAAATGAAATTAGAAATAAACCTGAATCCTTTTGCGAAATATAATCTTTTGAAATGTAATTAAATGGAGTATCCATTAGGTGATAATTAAAATCTATATATTAGATGGATTTAGAGACTTCTTAGAAGGTAATTCATATATACATGTTTCTCATGGTTACCAATATCTATGTGAGTGGTTATCATTGGAATCAATGATGGATCCTTGATAAAATGGTCAGATATCGTAAAATATATCGATTATGTGTATAAATTGGGTTTTCCAGGTTCAAAAAATCAAAAACAATATAACATAAACTTAAATGGAGTGAAATGATAATTTTTAACACATGAGTAACATTTAATGTTGATCTATTAGGATGGAATTTATAAAAATTTGAAAACAAAGCCTATGAGATGGGGACTCAAGAATAACAAGAAATTAAAGGACTTGTATCAGAATAATATATATAGAGTGACTTCTTATATTTTATTAATATTATCACCTATAATATATTTATCTCAAAAATTGAGTGATGTATTTTCATGATAAAGTTAGTGATTTTACAGATTCATCATAGTGTTTGTTCAAGTATCTCTTTTTATCCTTATTATATGACACTCAAACTATATCATATATAAGAATAAACCTATTAGTATGTGATAATGTGACTTATATTGATGTGACATTTTTGTACCCATGATTTGAACATAACAGGGATATGTAACTAGTTAGGAGTTAATTGTAACCAGGACCAGCTTGTAACCTAGAGTTATGCAAAACAGGGATTTATAAGGAAAATGTGACATGGATGTATGTATATCCAATAGTCTCATCTAAAAAAATTCATATCTAAAGGATATTTAAATTCTACAACCTTAGATCTATGGGGTGTTCAAGTTATTAATATTCCACCAGGTAAATTTAATTTTTCATAAAACTACACACTGAATGTAACCTTATAACACATAACCAGGACATGCACATAATCAGTAGTTTTGAAAAATTAGAATAATTATTATTTATATAATATTCAAAGTCTATAAAACCATTAAAATGAGTTTTCATGGTAATTATAGGACTTCAAAAAAATTATTTTTCTCTCAAACTATCATGGTACAATAACCTACTATTTTCTAATAAGGATATTCATGTAACTAAAAACTAATATTATTTAGAATATCATCAAAATATTTGACCCAAATATTTGTTGGTAATTATGGAATTTATAGGTCTATAAAAGAATTGTATATAAATCTAACATATTTTGTGTATGTTACCTTATTGAATATAACTAAAAATTCTAATAGAATTTTGATTTTCATATAACTAAGACTTGCACGTGAATTTTTAAATTCTAATATTTAACCAAGATATTTAATAAACTATGAATACAACATTTGAATAATTTTTCCCTTAATAATAAATAATTATTTTATAAATATTTTTCTTTAATAAGGTATATAATCTATAGCCTACTTCTTATAAGAGTTTTTCACTATCACATCTCCATATTAAGAGATTCTCTAAAAGAATATTGATTTCTTGATGTGTGAGAAATCATGAAGCATGTAGAAATCAAATTTGGTCCTCCTGTATGAATTTATATACTATTAAATCTTAAATTAAACACATTTCACCTAGTTTAATAACATCTCATTATATTTTCTGAAAAGTTTGTATCACATTTGTTTTTTGCCTATAAGTCCTGCCTAGAATTATGGTCATTATAATAAAATAATCTAATTGTATGGAAAGAAAAATAAATTTTATGCATTTTTTTAATATATAAATTGAATAGATTATTTTGGACCCTATATATAATTGATGGAAGGTTGAGATATTATTAGTGAAATTTACTAAGGATGATTCTAAATTTCATTTTTCCAAGTTCAAGGAGATGAATCTATAATAGGATCATGTCCAAGAGGTGGAAAAATCTCAGTTCAAGGATTATTTCATTGTACTAATGTGAACCAATATATGAGAGGTTATTAGAATGAGAATCTAAAATATGGGGTTAATCATATAACATAATGATAAATCTAATACTAAATAGAAATCACAAACACGAATTACTAAACAAAATGTAATGATAAATGTTTTCATGACTAAATACATTAAGAATACTAAATTTATATGTGTGAAGTTTTAAAGGATCAGTGAAGACATACATTATCATTTTCTCAAATCGACAGTCCCATTTAGTATATATTATATTTTATTAGGGTCATGAATTATCCTCACAGGATTTTTAACACTTTTAATTTATGCAATTAATTTTATTATTCTATGTTGAATATACTTCATTGGAATGGAATTAAATTTATATTAAGGTTTTCATTTCATGTTTTCTAACTGATAGTTCATATATATGTTTCACTAAAAATCTGTATTATAGTTTATATACTTACAATATAAACCCAATTGATTCCCATAGTTTTCAGTTATAAGGTATAAAAAATGTTAAAGGATGTTTATGTTTTTTTTAAAGAGTTTTATCAACTCAACCTAAGAGATAACTCAACATGAATAATGAGAAGAGATAAAATATTATTGTTATACTCTAACATGAATAATAAGGGTAGTAGTAAACCATGATATATATTGTATGTGAATTTTTAAAAGTCACATGTATGGTAGACAAGGGTATAAATTCATAGACATTAAAATCCATTTGAACATAAAAAATGGAAAGGTAAATCATGAATTATGATAATTGAATTTAATATTATTGGATCATATTTGATAGTCAAGTAAGGCAATATACCATGTTTTAATAATGGGTATATCACCATAAAATTAGATTAGAAAACTATAGATCATCATTCACCATTTTTGAAACACATGTTACACATTAAATCCATCAAGATCATAAGGAATTATGGATTATTTCCTTAATGACATATATATTCCTTAGAATTGTATTATCATTCCATATTGTTGCGGAATATGTCATCACCATGTAGATGGGGGATATTTCTAGTTGATATAGCTCATAAAAAATATCCATGAGGAATTTATGGTGTTTTATGGGTTTAAATATTACAGTGGGATGGATGAAAAAATGAAATGTTCAAAAATAGATTTGAGTATTCAAAAGTTATACCATTTTGTAACATGTAATAAATACGGGTGGAACATATGTGAAATATTAGGGACTTAAATACCAATACAAATTAATGTAGTGTACCAAATAAATGATGGTAGAAGTGATCTCTACCATGAATTATTTAAAAAATCCAAACATACCCAATATAGATGAGTATTTTTGGTTAAAAAATATGGATTCACACAAAAGGAATTATGAATTTATGAAATAAACATAGACACCAAAAAATATTCAATCACTGAAGTTACAGAAAAATAAAACTCTACATGATTGAGGGGGAGATTTGAAGAAATTATTAATAGACTTAGAATAGAGGTCTATGGGTTTCACAACACCTATTTTAAAGAAAATATTAAATCAATAGATATTTATTAATAATGGTCCACTGATAAGGGATTTAACATATTTGAATTGGTTAAAGAAGAAGTAACATGTGTTAATGAGGCTATATATACCCAATGTGAATTGGAAAATTATGGAACAACTGAGTAAACATGGAAAAATTGGAGAATAAAATGGACATAGTTAGCCCTAATATACTATTTCAATATATTAATATATATCATTTGAAAACTAATATCCTTAGATAATTTATTCTTAATGAGGGACTAATGATAGGGGATTGAAACCATATAATTAAATGATGAAGTATATATACCCTAGAGTGAAATGGATTGATATAACATAACATGAATGAGTATGAAATAAATAGAAAGATAAATTTCAGTAAAGAAATGGTATATAAATATATATGGGCTAATGAAAGTCGTTTCATATGTCAATATGTTTCTTTGGAAAATTTGAATCAAGACATATGCTATTTTAAATGAATATCCTTTTTTATTGAAATTGAACCAACATGAATTACTAAAGGGAGGTTACTTTAATGTTAATGAGATAAAATATATCTAAAATGAATTGATAAAGTATGATGAAAATGTGAAATGAGAATGGAGAAGGAAATGGATATAGAAGTTCTAAATATAGAAGGTTCAAACATCGCTATATTACATGTGATGAAATTAATCAAGCCATAAATATTACGACAATATGGATTAACAAAAATAGATATTCCCATATTATAAAACAAGTGATAGATTAACACTATGACATGAAATGGGTGAGGATAACCCTATATGAATAAACAAAAGATAAAACATCAGAATGGAATTAGGAATGTAATAGAGAAGAAACAAATGGTTTTTTTGAAGATATCAGGTTTGGTATCACTATATATCTTGAAAATGATGGAATTAATACACTCATAGTTTGAATAAAGGGTCATTTTTATTAAAGGTTTACTTATCCTCAACATAAATGAGAATAAAGTCAAATTATAGCATATCAAGCAACATTTGGTTTCATATGGGGTAAAATTAAATGATAATGATATAGGAAAATGATAACATGACTATGATATTTCCAAAAAAGAATTTGTTTTTCATATTAGGAACTTATATGTGAAGATAAATGGTTCCATATAGTGTATTTTTATGTCACAACAAAAAAGATTTACCTTTCGGGTTATTATCATATAATATAATTGAGTAATATAATATATATTTAAATTTTATGTTGAAAATGTTACTCATTTCACATGATAAGAACAAATAATTTGAAAATAAAAATATTAATGTGTGATATTTCATGATGGATCATTTATTGGTGTTAGGTGAAGTGTTCACTCTATCTAATGTGATTACAAAGTAGTAACTAATAGATTAAACCTTATAAACAATGAGAGGGCCTTCCCACTTAGGTTCCATATTTAAGAGATTCATTCCAAATATCATTGGGGTCTGACGTTTAGTAAAATGTATCGTTGAATGAAAAGATAAAGGCGATCAATCTGATTATATGACCAATTTGTATGGATTTAATAAACCGATATATTATATAATTATTGGGTCCTTTTATCATTTAGGGTTTCTAACTCATCCATCCAAATGTTTAAACTTTTATCTCCAAACAGTTGGATCTATATGGTATTCCATAGTAATATAAACTAATCATCAATAGAAAATCATACATTGGTCCCTTAAACTATGGAATATTGGGTATCATGGGTAGAATTCCATGTTATAGAGATATTATCCAAAAAATAATTGAATAAAATATAATGAAAACAATTCTTATTTAGTTCCAACATCTTTTTATAAATTCCTACTAAGATTGTACTGAATGTCACTACATGTCTATTGGAAGTAATATGATACGAAAAAATTGGATGGGGTTCATTTTATACTTTGAGTATATTTTTTCACTCATATGAACAAAGTTTTACAATATTATCCATGAGTATAGAACGAGGGACTCCAAAACTATTTATGCATTTATAATTTACAAAGGAAAACATTTCTTCATTTTGAATTCTTTTTAGGGTAAAAATTAAACCCATTGGGAGAAGAATTAGGTAGAGATGGTAATGAACATGAATTCTTGGGTAGTTAAATGAGGATAAGGAATCATTTCAATCCTCTACAAATAATAAGGCTAATATTATTTGGTTTCACATAAAAACATTGGTGACTAATTTATTTAGTTAATTTGGACATGGCATTAATAACAATTATTATAAAAATATATGTAGTCTTGTACAAAATAGGGCCAAAATTACCCAATTATCATAATTTTGTTGGAGAGATTGTTTGTTGGGGGATCCACGTATACCATCATAGTTTTCCCTTAACATTGAATGAATTTATTCTCTCTTGATGTATTGGAGAATTAATCCATTGATTCTTTGTTTGTAAAGGATTTTATTGACAATTTATATCCACATAAGATAAATTTCATTATTTATTGATACTTTTATCCTTTGTATATTGATATTTCTGTAACATTACATTAAAAATATAACAAAAATTGGAGCTATTTAATTTACCATTTCATTAACCTGATATGTTGAATATTTTTGTTATACTAAAGTGGCATCCATTTAATCCACTTCTTCCCAAAGATTTTTTTCAAAATGTGTCATCACTCCCCAGTGTGACACATGGATGTCCATATCATATTGTTATATATTTGAAATATTTAAATAAAATATGTCCAAACAATCCAATTGTACATTATCTATCCTTAATGAATAATATACATATTTCTTAATGGAAAATGTGTTATTAATTCTATGGTATGATCAAGAATTAATAATAATTATTTGTTATTTTTGGAATACTATCTATCTACATTTATTGTTACTAACTACAAATCACAAATCATATTAAACAATGAAATTAGAATATTTAGGACTAACACAAAATCCTTAATAAGGGATCTCTATTCTAACTCTTTATTAGTGTAACCCTTTAATATGATGAATAAATAAGGAGTAATTCAACTTTCATGAGATATAAAAAAAATACAAGATCACCCATATTAAGACTTGGTTTTTACATATTTTTTGTAGTTGGTGTATGAAAATCCCCCAATGAAATACATTTCACACTATTGGATTATCTTTTTTAGAAATAATACTTTTAAATATAAAAAATAAATGACAATGTGAGTTCATTAGTTATCGGATAATATGCTATGTAATTTTCAACTCCATGATTATACTTTTAGGAACATATTAGGTATTTAATTGTTAAACTACCACTATCCATATTACAATTGACTAGTAAACATGGGATTATTTAGGACATACATTAGTGAATCAATGTATGAAATTAATTGAACTGCATATTATGGAATGTAATGACACAAATTTTAGACTGAATAAACTACATAAATGGGATTATTTTCAATAAATTTATATTTTATGTCAACCTATAACATTTTATGACTATTCTAATATGGTTTATTATATTTTAATTTAGTATTATCCTGATTCAAAAGACCACAATGACATTCTACTATGTATCCCACATATATTATAAGTAGTATTTCTTATGGGAGGCATCAAAACTAAATGATATATAAGAAATTCTTTAATATCATCAATGGTATTATTCATTACTCATATCGTCGGAAGATTTTACCTTTATTTCTCAATTTATTTAAAGCAATACATTATTGAGAAATGATGAAAATGAAAATCATGTTTTGGCGAAGGTTCTTTTAAATCCTTTCAATTCTTAGAGGACCTATGGACGAATCATTTCAATGATTGACTTGGTTTTCAAAGGATCGACATTAATTCCTCGTTTAAAATCTAAATATCAAATGAATTTCCCTATGGTGATGTTAAATTCTCATTTTAAGGAGTTCATCTTCACTTTTGGTCATTATAACTTATAAAAACTCATCTAGGTTAAATAATTTATCAAAACATTTATATGATTTAAACACAAAATCATCAATATAATAATCCGTTTTTTCAAAAGAGTTTTCAATATATGTACATGTATTGTTGTAAAATTTCACATAAATTCTTGAGACAAAATGGAATCACCTGAAAATAGTGTACTTCATGAAGTTCTCTAAATATTGAAAATCATAGATCATAATAGAACATCAATATTTTATTATATCCTGAATATATATCCACAAAGGATAAAATATGATAATTTATTGTTTCATAAATAATTGATTTAATGATTGAAATTGAAAAATAATCCTTTCAAGGGTTAGAACAGATGTCTGGAGAGTTGATATGTACTCTAAAGTTTATAATCTATTTCTTCAATGGAATAATATTTCCTAACCACTTGGGATATCATGCTTCTATAAAGAAGTTAAAATTTAAACAAATTCATCACAAAAAAACCATAGATACATGAACCAAGTTAATTCTCCTTGTAACATGGTTTTAAAAGTGGAATAGAAATATATTCCCTAATACACCTGGAAATCATGAAATGAAATCATAGTGAATATTAAAAAATGTAATGCATCATTCATGTTCATATTGAGGCATGAAATCACTTAAAAATATGGGTTATACATCTTATTCATTTCCAGAATTCACCAACTTTAAATCAATTAAAGTGGTCGATATGGATTCTTGAAATGTATGAGGAGCATTACCCAAATAATTATCATCCATATCATGGAGATGTGTATCGATATTCCTATTCAATAAAAAATGACATTTTAATTACGCAAAAACCCTATTTGGAAAAGGAATACTATAATGCCCTGACCCCAGTTACCCAGAGTCGGGGTATTATTTTAATACATTGGAAAGATTACAAGGAATCATGTCCTGAAGGACCGATAAGTTTAGCAGTCCTGGAAAAATAGATCACATACATGAATGTTACATTTTGACTTTAAGACGTACAAAACAACATAAATAATCTTTATGGATGCCATTATTACCTTGGCTTAACCCTTAATATCAATCACATTACACTTCTTGGAATCCTTGGAAAAATAAAACATAGAAAGGGGAGAGCTCAAATGCTCAGTAAGGGTAAGAAATACAACAGAAACTTTCAAAAATAATCATAAACAATTTAGGCAATGTATAAAACTAAAACAAAATCCTTTTAAACTTGAACTTCAGCATAATATGGCTGAAATAAAATAAAATAATGCCATTTACTTATTCACATAGATATTATACTAATCGAATAATCACATTCAATATCACTAACCACTTTCATAATGATGGAATACATAATGCCATATTGTCATAACCATATAGCAAAGGCCTCATGCCAAGACTAAAAATAAGATTTTTTCAAGGCCTTGTGCCAAGATACTAGTTTGTCTCATGAGACCTACCGATGCATTGAGGAGTTATAGCGGGCTCCTCCAGTCACATATTAAGTCCAATGCATTCCCATATGAAAAAGTTTAAACAAAACATAAACATTCGTATTAAAAATATCATACGAAATGTGAATACTTTCTCCATAAACCATTAATGGTTTTAAAATAACACATCCACAGTCAAACATATCACAAAACATTCAATAGAAGTTTTTATAATAAATTAACTTCAAATGAGCTTAAAATCCCTCAAATAATGAGTAATGATTTTTGAGAGAAATATAATTTTCTTAAAATCATTTAAAAGGCATAAATTTATAAATTAAGTAATTTTAAAAGAGATTTTAAATCAAAGTGTCCCATACCACATTGAAACATTTGAAAAGAATTATCATTTCAAAACATTCATGTCCATATAAATAAATCATTAAAATTATTTGGAAAACATGGACATTAATTGAAAAGATTTAGAAAGATAAATCTTTAAAACATTTGAAATTTTGATATTGATAAAGAATACCTTTCAAAATCCTCAAAATATTCATTTTGAAATCATTTTTATCAAAAATGGACATGGATGATAAAAATGTCCCAGTAAATACTTACACATAAACAATCTCAGATAACGATGAGATTGAGGAATTAACCCTTACCAATTTGGTAACTTAAGAAACATACAACCCATGAAAGAGGTATCATACAATTAATATGTAAATACACATAAATTAAAGTGTATTAAACAAAGAATACAATTATGGGAATTATATACACCACACAAAAGGTAATAGTGGCAATATGGAATGAATCTCACGGGAATAAGGAGTGAGATGAAAACCCCTTACCTTGCAATATTCCTTGGTTGGGGGTAGGTTAACCTCCTATATAATGGTGAAATAATTTTTATTAAATTATAAAATAATCATATATATTAATATTATATCATATATTATCTTTTAACATTGATTTTTTAATAATATCTTAGTATTATCGTTGTTTCGGGTGTTAACTTACTAGTTTTCTTTTATATGTTTTGTTACGTAATCCATGTTTTTAATTCATAGGTTGTATCTTATTAATATCCATAATGTTATCAAGTCCTTAAATATTATTTTTAAATCATCAAATGATAATTATACTTGAATGGATATGATGGAGAATGAATCTCATCGCGTTCTAGGAGACGGTAGTCCGTACGTACGCACGAGCGACAATATCATTCTTTTGATATTAAAATAATATATAATTGGATAGTATATCATATATACAGAATCATTATAATTTTATATTTATTTTTTATAGGAATTACACATCATTATTATACCCATCCAAATAATAATTTATTGAATAACAATTACACCATGACGTGGAGACGGTAAGCCGTACGTACGCACGTATGGTGACATGTTATTCAAAGGATGGATAGAATACTGAAATATGGTTGTAAAATGTTTATAATAACATAAAAGTATTTATATTATACTGGATTTATTATTTTATAATGGTATTAACAAAGAAAGATGAAGTGGAAGAAGAAATGAATTTGAAAAAGGGTGCTGAAAACATTACCTCTTCTTCGAGTTCTTCCTTTTGATTTGATCAAAAGGTCTCCTTAGGTTGGATTTATGACTAAAGGAATGCAACTAGGATGAAGAGAGGGAAGTTTAGAGAGTATTTGGGCAGAGTTTGGGAGATCCAAAAGGCTTTGAAGGTGTGATTTAATGAGAAGGGAGAGTTCCCTTTTATAAGAGGGGTGAGGGGCACCTTTGGAAAAGCTAGAAATATTATTTTATAATAAATTCATATTCAGGTTATAATGGCTCCAAAGTGGATTATTTAATTTTTAAGGTGTTTATGGGTCTAAAAACACTCAACCAATATAATTTAGACAGGTTCTGGTTACTATATTAACCTTATCTTGAAGTATTCACTCTTAGTTAATTAGTTTAACTTTTACAATGTCTCTTTGAATTTTTATATTATATGGTTAATAAACTTACTATAAACATCCCAGAAACCCCCAAGTGGTCCATTTATGATACACCTATCATGATATAAGTCTCTTGGATGAACCTTAGATTTTTAGGAATTTAATATCAAGTAATAATATAATATTTGTTTTAAAAACTCTTTTAGGTCAATTTTGACACTATTCAATAATTGATTTTTTTTAAAAATCATAATAGACTTATTACTACGAAAAACATTAATTAAATAAATCATAACATGTCATATTAATCTAGAAAATTAATTTAATTCATAAAAAGTTTGAAATTATATTTATTTGGGTTTTTATAATATCAATTATTCTAATTTTTCATTAATAAAGTAACTACTGCATCATCATTGTGTCATAAATAAATTACATTATTTAATGTTTAAGAATTATAAATAAAATATCCTTATGTAGGATATTTTTTTATCTTTCTAATTAATATTTAAAATCGAATTTATCTTATGTATAACACTATATTCAAAATGGTTTAGTAAATAAACTTTGATTTTAACTCTTTTAACTCTTCTTTGAATTAAAAAATAATAAATGTCCTAATCTAATCCAAGTGGACCTAAATAATAATATTTTATTACTAAGGTTGTTTTTGGTCGAGATAAACTTGTCCAATAGAATTAGGACATGTGTTAGGGTAATATTATTATCATTTTTTACCTTAATTACCCTATTTACTTTTATCCGTGGTAAATAAAAGTAAAAAGTTACTATTCACAAAAAATTATTTGATCTCATTGAACCATATTTTACTACTTGATATTAATCATGTCTCTTGGATTTTCAAAATTCCATTCACAGAAGCGGTAAAATTGTGTTTTATGAAAAATTCACTTTTTTAACTACCACTTAGTGGTTTCACTATTCATCAAAAATTGATGTTTTTCAGAACAACGCCAAAATTTCACACTAAGCTATAATTGATATTATGAATTAAAAAATGATGTCTATTTTAAAAACTTCCAAACATAAAAGTTTCATTAATTAATTTTATAATTAATTCCCGTTGTTACAACAAATAGCGTGTTTTTAAGAAACAATATATATCAAAAGAATGACAATTGTTTATGTCCAATTTCAAAGTGAAATTAATTCTAATGAACACCATTAGATAAAATGGTAAAACTATAATCTAATTATAATTTATAACCACTAAATAATATAATTTATCACTATAAATTTTTTTGATTAAAAAAAAGTAAGTATTTTTCACTATTCATAAAAATTGGAAGTTCTCAGAAAAATACCAAAAATTCAACTTAGGATGATTTCGATATTAAAAATAAAAAAATGAAGTCCATTTTGAGAGATAAAATTTCTAAAATTTTAAAAAGTAGGTATAACTATTCATAATGGCTACTTTGATTGGTCATGGTGTGTGTTAGAACTCGAAGTTGCGTACAACACACGCTACTGTATTATTCAAAGAGAAGCGTACCATAGAAGCTCGGGGTGTTACATTCACCCCTCCTTCAATAAATTGTGTCCTCCCAATTTGATATTGTTCTTTGAAAATAAAAGTTGAAAATAGAAAATATCTTTGTGGAAAAACCCACATCAGAAATTTGGTTAATAAAATTTAGTCCTAACAAGATGAAAAGAGAAATGAAAGGGTCACCACAAAATTATGATCTCGATTAGGAGGAAATTGGTGGCAATTATAGACATATATTTATAGGAAGAACATAAATATTTATAGGTAGTGATTGAGGTCATTAATCGAA
The DNA here is from genome assembly GCA_963277665.1 of Viscum album. NCBI lineage: Eukaryota > Viridiplantae > Streptophyta > Magnoliopsida > Santalales > Viscaceae > Viscum > Viscum album. The sequence goes on from OY728135.1 coordinate 349,886,851, forward strand.
AAAAAGTTTAAAATTGAGGTACATAAATTCATCAATCTATGATGATTTAAAATATCATCGGTTCAACAAAACATAAGGTATTAGGATAACACATTTTTGAAGATTCAAAATATCTTAGTTGCAATCACACATTGAAAAAAAATTAATTAATGAGGCCTCTATTTAAAATAAAGAGTGTAAAGTATGAAGATTACCGAAAATAACACATACTAGGGTTCCATGTAGGAAAATATGGATATGGAAGTGAAATCTAACCATCAATTATCTGATGGAGAGTGGTAGAGAACATGGATATGAAAAGGCCAACAATCCCAAAGCCATAAATTAGTGATGATCTAAGGTGCTATCTAGGACAACATTTTTGTTCTAAGTTCCTTTTCATAATGTTGAGAAATTTATTTATGAGATTGGCTAAGATCATATAGAGATATACTTACTTTATAATTATAGTTTTATCCATTAATGAATTTCTACCACAAACTCATCTTTCACCCCAAAACATAATACAACTCAGAAATACTACATTTATCCTAATCGTATAGGGTTACAAATATAATGAATTCATAATTCAAATATCAGACCCTTTATGATAAGAAACTACATTATACCATCCAGGAACTTCATGTAGCACAATGGTAGGCGATAAATCCCAACTGCACTATGGTTGTGGGTTCGATTCCCGCAGCTCTTTCCGACACGACAGGTCATCACATGGTCTGCGTGTTGTCCTTTTATAAATATCCAAAAAAATAACCTTTCAAACTTAATCCATTCTGACCATTAGACTTATCCAAAATACTATTATCCAAACTCACAGTCCAAAATTTACAAGGAATTTAACCATTATGAGGATCCTTTTTTCCAGGTAATAACATGTGAATGCCTTCCTCATATATTCTTTTACAACACCACAACAACCTGAATTACCAAAATCAACCATCTATTATTCCAAAATCACTACCTCAATATTAGGACCATATTAAGGTTTATCATTCCTTCAACCATGTAATTTCCAAAAAAAAATTAACTTGTTGTAGAGTCACTTTTCTTAGTACCATAAAATCTCAAATCCTTAATTAAATAGTACTGCAGTACAATCCTTATTTATTTCCAGAATATCATTGATACAACACTAAAATGAAATTATTCTAAAATAACAACATAAGAACACTAGTCATTTCTCTTCATCTGTGGTAGTATGATAACATGATTATTATCCAATAGCATCATTTTCGGCATAGTCTGATGACTGGTACATTGGTTCGCGTAGTGTCCAAACTCTTTGAAAATGAAGCATTGTAAATTTGAAACCATTTTCTTACCCTTGCAGTCATGTACATTGTGCCCTTTTCCTCCACAGTTATAATAAACTCTCATTCCTTTCAGGGAAGTTCCAGGGTGTTTCTTCCCACTATTATCACATATGGAAAAATTCTTCTTTTCCCTCTTCCCTTTGTCCATCTTTCTCTCTTCCATACTTTTCTTCTCTTGCTTCCCTTCAAAGACATAGGACTCCAAGAATTCTTTTCTCATCTTATCAACACATGATACTGTTTCCTTATATGATGATAATACGTGGGAAACTATTTCCCTTCTAAATTCTAGCTTAGGACCACGAAAGATATGATCCTTCTTACTCTTTGGATCATATGTATTACGGGAGTTCACATTCCTTCTACTGGGCGTCATTTCTATACAATAGCATAAACTAGTTCAGTTTATGAGTTGCAATGAATAATTACCAAACTTGAAAAATAACTAACAAAAATTGAACAGTTTATGGATATAATACATAATCATAAATTTTTTTCATTGAGTTAGTATATACTCATAATCCCTTAATAATGGTTTTTAAAGAAAATGAGAATTATCCTAAGCATATCCCCTGGTAGTGTCGTAACCAAGAGTGAAGCAAGGCCCGTTTTCATGCACCAGTTCCCGTTCGAGTCTAGCTCAAAGTGGTGTTTTCGGGTTTTACCCCTAGGTACATCTGTTCCAAAGCCGCCTCTACCTGCTCGTATCCAGACAGGGATGTATTGCTCTGAAAACTCACAAAATCTCTACAATACCAAAATTTTATGAAGTTCTTCTATACTAATCCTAAAAGTCTATCTTAGGGCTATGTGTTCTAATCAGAGTTTATATAAATCTAGTTTCCAAGGTTATTGTTAAACATCCTATGATACCAACTGTAACGCCCCAACCCCAGTTACCCAGAGTCGGTGAATTATTTTAATACATTCACATGATTAGAAGTAATCAAGTCCTGAAGGACCGATACGTTTAGTAGTCTTGGAAAAATAGATCACATACATGAATGTTACATTTTCACATTAAGACATATAAAACAACATAAATAATCTTTATGAATGCCATTACTCCCTTGGCTTAACCATGCATATCAATCACATTACACTTCTTGGAATCCTGGGAAAAATAAAACATAAAAAGGGGTGAGCTCAAAGGCTCAGTAAGGGTAAGAAATACAGAGGGAACTTTCAAAAATAAGCATAAACATTTAAGGCAATGTATAAAACTAAAACAAAAGCCTTTTAAACATGAACTTCAGCATAATATGGCTGAAATAAAATGAAATAATTCCATTTACTTATTCACATGGATATTCTACTAATCGAATAATCACATGCAATATCACTAACCACTTTCATAATGATGGAATGTATAATTCTAGACTATCATAACCACAGAGCCAAGGCCTCGCGACAAGACTACGAATAAGATTTTGTCATGCCCTTGTTCCAAGACACTAGTTTGTCTCATGATATCTACGGATGCATCGAGGAGCTATAGCGGGCTTCACCCGTCACATATTAAGTCCAATGCATTCCCATATGAAAAGGTTTAAACAAAACATAAACATTCGTATTAAAAATAGCATACGAAATGTCAATACTTTCTCCATAAACCATGAATGGTATAAAAATAACACATTCACAGTCAAACATATCAAAAAACCTTCAATAGAAGTTTTTTATAATAAATAAACTTCAAATGAGTCTAAAATCCATAAAATGATGAGTAAAGATTTTTGAGAGAAATATATTTTTTTTAAAATCATTTAAAAGTCACACATTTATAAAGGAAGTAATTTTAAAAGATATTTTTGAATCAAAGTGTCCCATACCACTTTGAAACTTTTGAAAAGAATTATCATTTCAAAACATTCATGTCCATATAAATAAATCCTTAAAATCATTTTGAAAACATGGAAATTAATTGAAAAGATTTAGAAAGATAAATCTTTAAAACATTTTGAAATTTTGATCTTGATAAAGAATACCTTTCAAAATCCTTAAAATCTTCATTTTTAAATCATTTTTATCAAAAATGGACATGGATGATAAAAATTTCCCAGTAAATACTTACACATAAACAATCTCGGATAATAATGAGATTGAGGAATTAACCCTTTCCAATTTGGTAACTTACGAAACATAAAACCCATGAAAGAGGTATCATACAATGAATATGTAAATACACATAAATTAAAGTGTATTACACAAAGAATACAATTATGGGAAGTACATACACCACACAAATGTTAATAGTGGCAATATGGAATGAATCTCACTGGAATAAGGAGTGAGATGAAAACCCCTTACCTTCCACTTTTCCTTGGTTGGGGGTAGGTTAACCTCCTGTATAATGGTGAAATAATTTTTATTATATTATACGAGAATCATATATAGAATATTATATCATATATGATCTTTTAATATTGATTTGTTAATAATATCTTAGTATTATTGTTGTTTCGGGTGTTAACATACTCGTTTTCTTTTATATGTTTTGTTACGTAAGCCATGTTTGTCATGGATAGGTTGTAAATTATTCATATCCAGAATGATATCAAGTCCTTACACATTATTTTTAAATCATAAAATTATAATTATACTTGAATGGATACGATGTAGAATGAATCTCATCGCGTTCGTGCAGACGGTAGTCCGTACGTACACACGAGCGACAATACCATTCTTTTGATATTAAAATAATATATAATTGGATGGTATATCATATATACATAATCATTATCATGTTATATTTATTATTTACATGAGTTACAAATCATTTTTATACCCATCCAAATAATAATTTATTGAATAACAATTACACCATGACGTGGAGACGGTAAACCGTACGTACACACGTATGGTGACATGTTATTCAAAGGATGGATAGAATACTGAAATATGGTTGTAAAATGTTTATAATAATATCAAAGTATATATATTGTACTGGATTTATTATGTTATAATGTTAATAACAAAGAAAGAATAATTGGAAGAAGAAATGAATTTGAAAAAGGGTGGTGAAACATTACCTCTTCTTCGAGTTCTTCCTTTTGATTTGATCAAAAGGGATCCTTAGGATGGCTTTCTGACTAAAGAAAGGCCTATAGGATGAATTGAGGGAAGTTGAGAGAGTATTTGGGTAGAGGTTGGCCGAACCAAAAGGCTTTGAAGGTGTGAGTTAATGAGAAGGGAGAGTTCCCTTTTATAAGAGGGGTGAGGGGAACCTTTGGAAAAGCTAGAAATATTATTTTATAACAAATTTATATTCGGGTTATAATGGCTCCAAAGTGTATTATTTATAGTTTAAGGTGGGGATGGGTCGAATACCACTCATCCAATAGAATTTAGACCAGTTTGGGTTACTATATTAACCTTATCTTTAAGTATTAACACTTAGTTAATTAGTTTCACTTTTACTATGTCTCCTTGTATTTTTATATTATATGGTTAATAAACTTACTATATACATCCAAGAGACCCCAAAGTGGTCCATTAATGACACAACTACCATGATATAATCTCTTGGATTAACCTTATATTTTTAGGAATTTAATATCAATTAATAATATAATATTTGTTTTAAAAACTCTTTTATGTCAATTTTGACACTATTCAATAATTGATTTTTGTAAAAATCATAACAGAATGATTAATTCTAAAAAAGTTAATTAAATCAATACTAACATGTCATATTACTCTATAAAATTAGTTTAATTCATAAAAAGTTTCAAATTATATTTATTTTGGTTTTTATAAATTCAATTATTCTAATTTTTCATTAATTAGGTAATTACTGTATCATCATTGTGTCATAAATAAATTACATTATTTAATGTTTAAAAATTGTAAATAAAATATAATTATGTAGGAAATTGTTTTAAATTTCTAATTAATATTGACAATCTAATTTATATTATGTATAACTCTATATTAAAAATGATTTAGGAAATAATCATTGATTTTAACTCTTTTAACTCTTCTTTGAATTAAAAAATAATAAATGTCCTAATCTAATCCAAGTGGACCTAAATGATAATATTTTATTACTAAGGTTGTTTTTGGTCGAGATAAACTTGTCCAATAGAATTAGGACATGTGTTAGGGTAATATTAATATCATTTTTACACTTAATTGCCCTATTTACTTTTAACCGTGGTAAATAAAAGTAAAAAGTTACTATTCACCTAAAATTATTTTATCTCATAGAACCACATTTTACTACTTGATATTAATCGTGTCTCTTGGATTTTTGAAATTCCATTCACAAAAGTGGTAAAATTGTGTTTTATGAAAAAATCTCTTTTTTAACTACCACTTAGTGGTTTCACTATTCATCTAAAATTGATGTTTTTCATAACAATGGAAAAAATTTCCCCTAAGCTATAATTGATATTCTTAATTCAAAAATGATTTATATTTTACAAACTTCTAAACATGTAAGTTTTATTAATTAATTTTATAATTAATTCTCGTTGTTACAACAAATAGCGTGTTTTTAAGAAACAATATATATCAAAAGATTGACAATTGTTTATGTCCAATTTCAAAGTGAAATAAATTCTAATGAGCACCATTGAATAAAATGGTAAAAATATATTCTAATTATACTTTCAAAACACTAAATAATATAATTTGTCACTAAAAATTATTTTGATTAAAAAAGTTGTTTTTAAGTATTTTTCACTATTCATAAAAATTGGAATTTCTCAGAAAAATACCAAAAATTAAACTTAGGATAATTTCGATATTCCAAATCCAAAAATGAAGTCCATTTTGAGAGATAAAATTTCCAAAATTTTAAAAAGTAGGTATTACTATTCATAACGGCTACTTTGATTGGTCATGGTGTGTGTTAGAACTCAAAGTTGCGTACAACACACGCTACTGTATTATTCAAAGAGAAGCGTACCGTGGAAGCTCGGGGTGTTACATTCTCCCCTCCTTAAATAAATTGCGTCCTCGCAATTTGATATTGTTATTTGAAAATAAAAGTTGAAAATAGAAAATATCTTTGTGGAAAAACCCACATCGGAAATTTGGTTAATAAAATTTTGTCTTAACAAGATGAAAAGAGAAATGAAAGGGTCACCGCAAAATTATGATCTCGATTAGGAGGACATTGGTGGAAATTATAGACATATAATTGAAGGAAGAACATAAATATTTATAGGTAGTTATTGAGGTCATCAATAAAAAAAAGTTTAAAATTGAGGTACTTAAATTCATCAATCTATGATGATTTAAAATACCATCGGTTCAACAAAACATAAGGTATTAGGATAACACATTTTTGACGTTTCAAAATATCTTAGTTGAAATCACACATCAAAAAAAATGAATTAATGAGGCCTCTATTTAAAATAATGAGTGGAAAGTATGAAGATTTCCGAAAATAACACATACTAGGGTTCCATGTAGGAAAATATAGATATGGAAGAGAAATCTAACCATCAATTATCTGATGGAGAGTGGTAGAGAACATGGATATGAAAAGGCCAACAATCCCAAAGCCATAAATTAGTGATGATCTAAGGTGCCATCTAGGACAAATTTTTTTTCCTAAGTTCCTTTTCATAATGTTGAGGAATTTATTTATGATATTGGCTAAGATCATAAGCAGATATACTTATTTTATAATTATAGATTTATCCATTAATAAATTTCTACCACAAACTCATCTTTCACCCCAAAACATAATAAAACTCAAAAATACTCTATTTATCCTAATCATATAGGGTTCCAAATATAATGAATTTATAATTCACATATCAGACCCTTTATGTAAAGAAACTACATTATACCATCCAGGAACTTCTTGTTGCACAATGGTAGGAGATAAATCCCATCTACACTATGGTTGTGGGTTCGATTCCCGCAGCTTTTTCTGACACGACGGGTCGTCACATGGTCTGCGTGTTGTCCTTTTATAAAAATCCAAAAAATATCCTTTCAAACTTAATCCATTCCGACCATTAGACTTATCCAAAATACTATTATCCAAACTCACAGTCCAAAATTTACAAGGAAGTTAAACATAATGAGGATCCTTTTTTCTAGGTAATAAAATGTGAACGCCTTCCTCGTATATTCTTTTACAACACCGCAACATCCTGAATTACCAAAATCAACCATCTCTTATTCCAAAATCACTACCTCAATATTAGGACCATATTAAGGTTTATCATTCCTTCAACCATGTAATTTCCAAAAAAAATTAACTCCTTGTAGAGTCACTTTTCTTAGTACCATAAAATCTTAAATCCTTAATGAAATCGTACTGCAACACAATCCTTATTTATTTCCAGAATATCATTGATACAACACTTAAATGAAATAATTCTAAAATAACAACATAATAACACTAGTCATTCCTCTTTATCTGTGGTAGTATCATAACATGATTATTATCCAATAGCATCATTTGCGGCATAGTCTGATGACTGGGACATTGGTTTGTATAATGTCCAAACTCCTTGAAAATGAAGCATTGTAAATTTGAAACCATTTTCTTACCCTTGAAGTCACGTACGTTGTGCCCTTTTCTTCCACACTTATAATAAACTCTCATTCCTTTCAGGCAACTTCCAGGGTATTTCTTCCCACAGTTATCACATATGGGAAAATTCTTCTTTTACCTCTTCCCTTTATCCATCTTTCTCTCTTCCATCCTTTTCTTCTCTTCCTTCCCTTCAAAGACATAGGACTCCGAGAATTCTTTACTCATCTAATCAACACATGATACTATTTATTCATATGATGATAATACGTGAGAAACTATTTCCCTTCTAAATTCTAGCTTATGACCATGAAATATATGTTCCTTCTTACTCTTTGGATCATATGTATTATAAGAGTTCACATTCCTTCTACTGGGCGCCATTTCTATACAATAGCATAAACTAGTTCAGTTTATGAATTGCAATGAATAATTACCAAACATGTAAAATACCTAAGACAAATTGAATAGTTTATGGATATAATCCATAATCATAATTTTTTTTCTTTGAGTAAGTATATACTCATAAGCCCTTAATAATGGTTTGTAAAGAAAATGAGAATTATCCAAAGCATATCCCCCGGGAGTGTCGTAACCAATAGTGCAGCAAGGCCCGTTGTCGTGCACCTATTCATGTTCGAGTCTAGCTCAAAGCGGTGTTTTTGGGTTTTACCCCTAGGTGCATCTGTTCCAAATCCGCCTCTACCTTCTTGTATCCAGACAGGGATGTATTTCTCGGAAAACTCACAAAATCTCTACAAAACCAAAATTCTAGGATATTTTTCTATACTAATTTTCAAAGTCTATCTTAGGGCTATGTGTTCTAATCAGATTTTATCTAAATCTAGTTTCCAAGGTTATTGCTAAACATCCTATGATACCAACTGTAACGCCCTGACCCCAGTTACCCAGAGTAGGTGAATTATTTTAATAAATTGGCATGATTACAAGGAATCATGTCCTGAAGGATCGATAAGTTTAGCAGTCTTGGAAAAATAGATCACATACATGAATGTTACATTTTCACTTTAAGACGTATAAAACAACATAAATAATCTTTATGAACGCCATTATTCCCTTGGCTTAACCCTACATATCAATCACATTACACTTCATGGAATATTGGGAAAAATAAAACATAGAAAGGGGTGAGCTCAAATGCTCAGTAAGGTTAAGAAATACAGTGGAAACTTTCAAAAATAAGCATAAAGATTTAAGGCAATGTATAAAACTAAAACAAAAGCCTTTTAAACTTGAACTTCAGCATAATATGGTAGAAATAAAATGAAATAATTCCATTTAATTATTCACATGGATATTCTACTAATCGAATAATCTCATGAAATATCACTAACCACTTTCATAATGATGGAATGCATAATGCCAGACTATCATAACCACATATCCAAGGCCTCGTTCCAAGACTACAAATAAGATTTTGTCAAGGCCTTGTGCCAAGACACTATTTTGTCTCATGAGACCTACCAATGCATCGAGGAGCTATAGCGGGCTCCACCCGTCACATATTAAGTCCAATGCATTCCCATATGAAAAGGTTTAAACATAACATAAACATTCGTATTAAAACTAGCTTACGAAATGTCAATACTTTCTCCATAAACCATGAATGGTATAAAAATAACACATCCATAGTCAAACATATCACAAAAACTTCAATAGAATTTTTTTTATAATAAATCAACTTCAAATGAGCATAAAAGCCATCAAAAGATGAGTAATGATTTTTGAGAGAAATATCCTTTTTTGTAAAATCATTTAAAAGTCACACATTTATAAAGGAAGTAATTTTAAAAGAAATTATGAATCAAAGTGCCCATACCACTTTGAATCTTTTGAAATGAATTATCATTTCAAAACATTCATGTCCATATAAATAAATCCTTAAAATAATTTTGAAAACATGGACATTAATTGAAAATATTTTGAAAGATAAATCTTTAAAAAATTTGAAATTTTGATCATGATAAAGAATACCTTTCAAAATCCTTAAAATCTTCATTTTGAAATCATTTTTATGAAAAATGGACATGGATGATAAAAATGTCCCAGTAAATACTTACACATAATCAATCTCGGATAATGATGAGATTGAGGAATTAACCCTTACCAATTTGGTAACTTACAAAACATACAACCCATGAAAGAGGTATCATACAATGAATATGTAAATACACATAAATTAAAGTGTATTACACAAAGAATACAATTATGGGAAGTACATACACCACACAAAAGGTAATAGTGGCAATATGGAATGAATCTCACGAGAATAAAGAGTGAGATGAAAACCCCTTACATTGCACTTTTCCTTGGTTGGGGGTAGGTTAACCTAATGTATAATGGTGAAATAATTTTTATTAAATTGTACAAGAATCATATATATTAATATTATATCATATATGATCTTTTAACATTGATTTGTTAATAATATCTTAGTATTATCATTGTTTCGGGTGTCAACTTACTCGTTTTCTTTTATATGTTTTGTTATGTAAGACATGTTTTTCATGGATAGGTTGTACCTTATTCATATACAGAATGATATCAAGTCCTTAAACATTATTTTTAAATCATCAAATGATAATTATACTTGAATGGATACGATGGAGAATGAATCTCATTGCGTTCGTGGAGACGGTAGTCTGTACGTACGCACGAGCGACAATATCATTCTTTTGATATTAAAATAACATATAATTGGATGGTATATAATATATACAAAATAATTATAATGTTATATTTATTATTTACATTAATTACACATCATTATTATACCCATAAAAATAATAATTTATTGAATAACAATTACACCATGACGTGGAGATGGTAAGTCGTACGTACGCATGTATGGTGACATGTTATTCAGAGGATGGATAGAATTATGAAATATTGTTGTAAAATTTTTATAATAACATCAAAGTACATATAATATAAAGGATTAATTATTTTATAATGGTAATAACAAAGAACGAAGAAGTGGAAGAAGAAATGAATTTGAAAAAGGGTGGTGAAAACATTACCTCTTCTTCGAGTTCTTCCTTTTGATTTGATCAAAAGGGATCCTTAGGTTGGCTTTCTGAAAAAAGGAAGGCCTCTAGGATGAAGTGAGGGAATTTTATAGAGTATTTGGGTAGAGTTTTTCCAAACCAAAAGGCTTTGAAGGTGTGAGTTAATTAGAATGGAGAGTGCCCTTTTATAAGAGGGGTGAGGGGCACCTTTGGAAAAGCTAGAAATATTATTTTGTAATAAATACATATTCGGGATATAGTGGCTCCAAAGTAGATTATTTAAAGTTTAAGGTGGGTATGGGTCTAAAACCACTCAACCAAGAGAATTTAGATAGTTTTGGGTTACTATACTAACCTTATCTTTAAGTATTAACTCTTAGTTAATTAGTTTCACTTTTACAATGTCTCTTTGTATTTTTATATTATATGGTTAATAAAATTACTATATAAAACGAAGAGACCCCCATGTGGTCCATTAATGATACACCTATCATTATATAAGTCTATTTTCTAAACCATAGATTTTTAGGAATTTAATATCAATTAATAATATAATATTTGTTTTAAAAACTCTTTTATGTCAATTTTGAAACTATTCAATAATTGATTTTTTTAAAAATCATAACATAATTATTACTTCGAACAAAGTTAATTTAATAAATAATAACATGTCATATTAATCTATAAAATTATTGTAATTCATAAAAAGTATAAAATTATATTTATTTGGGTATTTATAATATCAATTATTCTAATTTTTCATTAATTAGGTAAATACTACATCATCATTGTGTCATAAATAGATTACATTATTTAATGTTTAAAATATATAAATAAAATATAATTATGTATTAAATTTGTTTATCTTTCTAATGAATATTTACAATCGAATTTATCTTATGTATAAAACTACATTAAAAATTCTTTAGTAAATAATCTTTAATTTTAACTCTTTTAACTCTTCTTTGAATTAAATAATAATAAATGTCCTAATCTAATCTAAGTGGACCTAAATGATAATATTTTATTACTAAGGTTGTTTTTGGTCGATATAAACTTTTCCAATAGAAATAGGACATGTGTTACGGTAATATTAATATCATTTTTACCCTTAATTACCCTATTTACTTTTAACCGTGGTAAATAAAAGTAAAAAGTAACTATTCACAAAAAATTATTTTATCTCATTGAACCACATTTTACTAATTGATTTTAATCGTGTCTCTCGGATTTTCAAAATTCCATTCATAGAAGCGTTAAAATTGTGTTTTATGAAAAATTCACTTTTTTAACTGCCACTTAGTGGTTTCACTATTCTTCAAAAATTGATGTTTTTCAGAACAATGCCAAAATTTTACCCTAAGATATAATTGATATTCCGAATTCAAAAATGATTTCTATTTTATAAAATTAAAAACATATAAGTTGCATTAATTAATTTTATAATTAAATCTCGCTGTTATAACAAATAGCGTGTTTTTAAGAAACAATATATATCAAAAGATTGACAATTGTTTATCTCCAATTTCAAAGTGAAATTAATTATAATGAACATCATTGGATAAAATGGAAAAAATATATTATAATTATACTTTAAAACCACTAAATAATATAATTTATCACTTTAAATTATTTTGATTAAAAAGGTTTTTTTTGAGTATTTTTCACTATTCATAAAAATTGGAAGTTCTCAGGAAAATACCAAAAATTCAACGTAGGATAATTTCGATACTAGAAATCCAAAAATGAAGTCCATTTTGAGAGGTAAAATTTCTAAAATTTTAAAAACTAGGTATTACTATTCATAAAAGCTTCATTGATTGGTCGTGGTGTGTGTTAGAACTCGAAGTTGCGTACAACACACGGTACTGTATTATTTAACGAGAATCGTACCGTGGAAGCTCGGGGTGTTACAAATACTCATTTGGATGGTTTATATTACTATTTTCATATATGGATACATTATTTATAAATACAAAATTTCTTAAACCTTTTGAATTCTAGTTTTGTTATCTCTTCAGTATACCAAATTACCATGGTTGATTTGACCAAGTTTCTATTGAACCTGTATTTTGATACAGGCACATCAATCATGGATTGTTGTGCCTGAGTATAACCATTATACATTACATAAATGTATGTGGTGAAAGTATCATCTCATATTTTATATCATAATAAATTAATATACATGGAAGATAAATTTTTTTATTTTTTCTAATAAGAGCTGATTTACTGAGTTAGAGTAGTGGCTTTAATCCAATAGTTCAAAAGTACAGAAATTTATTTAATAGTTCCCCAAGGATTTACTATTATTTTAAACAAACTATTTGGGTCATCCATATTATTATTTTCTTTCATATGTAGTTACTTTTTATCTATATTATAATATTTTGTGTTAATTTAGTTAGTCTCATGAGCATAAAAAAGAGATGTGTCGCCATAGAGTAATCCTACCAATATGTTTATGGAGTTCATTACAAAATAATAGTGTGATGAAGGGATGGTCACATGTTGGTGAAACCAAGGAATCTCACACTACTAGAAAAACATGTATTTGCGACGGGTCATTTGCGACGGGATCCCGTCGCAAATGGCCCGTTGCGGAAAACGGCGTCGCAACAACAATTATTTGCGAAGGGCCCGTCGCTAAAGATATTATTTGCGACAGGGATCCTGCCCGTCACAAATATTACTCCGTATATTTGAAAAAAACTTTTAAAATAGTAATTGTGACGGGCCCGTCGCAAATAGTATTTGCGACGGGGCCCATCGCAATTACAATTTTTTTAAAAAAATAAAAACATTTAATAAATTATTTTAATGAATATAATAATAATACTATTTGCGATGGGAATAGTATCACGTCACAAATACTATAAAAAAAATAAAAAAAATAAATTATTAATAAATAATTTTAATTAGTATATTAATAATCCAATTATAATTCCAAAATAAAAAATAATAAAATATTAATAAATAATTTTAAATAATATAATTATAGAATTATAATTCACAAATAAAAATAATAAATTATTAATAAATTATTTTAATTAATATAATAATAATAGAATTATAATTCAAAAATAAAAAATAATAGAATATTAATAAATGATTTAATTAATATAATAATATTAGAATTATAATTCATAAATAAAAAAAATATTAATAAGTTATTTTAATTAATATAAAAATAATAGAATTATTTTACATTCAAATATTAAAATAATTCAAATATTACAAAAAAATATAATTAAATTATAATATTATAAAATTTTAATATATATATATATAATTTAATATTATAAAATATAAATAATATTATTATTCATATTAATATTGTTATTTCAAAAAATAATATTATTAATATTTTATAATGAGACAGAAACTACGAATAGAAAAAAATTCATATTTTGATTTAACAAACTTTATAACATAAAAACAAACTTTAATCTGAAGGAGGGGGGAGGGGGGAGGGGGGATCTGCAGATGCTGGTGGAGGAAACTCCATACCTAAAGCATGAGTGAGTCGGCGCATGTACTCCATCTGCTCCTGCTGCTGCTGCTGCCACCGACTCATCTGATCCTCGTACAGCTGCTGCTGGCGTCGACGCTCCTCCTCATGCTGCTGCTGCTGCTGACGCATCTGCTCCTGCTCTTATCGGAGACTCTCTATCAGTGCAGTCTGAGATCACAACTGATCCTTATACTGTGTAGCAGAAGAAGATGCACGAGCTCCTCTCGAGCTGGACGCCGACATCGCAACACTGCCATAATAATCTCCGGGAGTCAGTCGACAGCTGATACCAACTACTCGGCCCTTCTCGAAGGCATACTGGGTGGCCTGCATCCATGCCGCCTCATCAAACTGATGGCCAATAGTCTGATCTGATGACTCGGCCTGACTCTCAGGCCGAGTCTGTGACGCTGCGGCCTCATATGACTCCTATAGTTGCTATTTAAAATTAAAATTGTGAATATATTATATGCAGATAATTTTTAAACTTGAAAACAAATAATACTGACCACGATGTGATGCTGACGATCACCTCTGAACTCCCCAGTAGCAGGATCACTATACATCCTCCGATATACGTCGTACTCCGTAATATTGGGGTGCTCGACATCCTATAAGAATAAAAAATAAACTGTTAATATTTATAGTTATATAAAATATTTATAAATAATGTATGTTCCAGATGCTGTCTATGAGTATTGAAAGAACGAATCCCAGCTCGATGAGTCACCTCCTGTCTCCCCCAATTCTGCCTCCCCACCGATTATCTCCTCTGAAAGGCACCACTCAACCAGTGCGCACATAATCCATCACATACATGGGATGAAATGTACTCTAGTCGGTGTGCTCTACATGACTCGTCAAAATCTAACACTCCTTCTTTCTTCATGGCATCTTTTCTTAAATTGTGCAAAAAATAATGAAAGCGATCACGCATGGCCACCTCCCATGCCTCTTGGATGGCGTCACGCATGGTATCCTCGATCGGATACCATAAACCCTACAAATAAATCAAAATATCAAGTTAGAAATGAAATAATTTTCAAAATAAAAATTATTTATTTACGTACGTACCAACCAATGGCCGAACATGGCCTACTGCACATCAATGGGAATCTGCTCCCATGTGGTCCACGGCTGAGAGAAATAGTTGCGCAAAGTAGCGATGCCCTGTCCGACTGCTATATGTGGAAAACTGTAAAAATAATAAACATTTATTATGTGAATAGATTAATGAAATCTTAGTCAAATCCACAGGTTATCACACCTCCGTGTGTGTGGATCAAACCCAAGACGTGGACGTCGCTCGGAGACGGGGTCAGGAATCATCAATCGTGCAAGATCGCGCCCCCTCCGCCTACTCCCTGGAGCGCCTGCATGCTGAGGGTCATCTGCCAGCAACTCATCCGCATCGAAAGGCAGGTCAGCATCTGGAAACTCACGAAATGTGTCGTCGTCCATCTGAAACAGAAAATGTTAATGTTGTTAGCAAATAATTGATAATTACTATTATATATACATATATATATTATGATTGTATATAACTACCATGGAATTCTATCAGTTTTAATCTTCATCATCATCTTTATATATGTCAATGTCATCTTCATATTCCTCCTCAATATCATTGATATCCATTCGAGTTCCAGTTGCTTTATCTCTTACCATTTCAAATTCATATGTGACATCATTAACATCATCGTAATCACCGACTCTTAAATGTGGGGTGTCGTCATCGATACTCATGTCTCTTTGTAAAAAAGATTTATTTTGAGTACTCTCTTGAAAAACTTCAATTCTTTGCACATCAGTGAAAGCACATTCACATTCACAAAACTGATTATCTCGAATTTTGATTTTTATTACACTCCACCAATCAGTCAAGTCTCTTGATGTAGCACAGTACGTTGCATAATAAACTTGATGTGCCTGTTGAGCCAATAAGAATGGTTCATTTACTGTGAGAACACGTTTACATTTAATATCGATGATTCCATGAGTCGGATGAACATGCACGCCTCTCTCTGTATCCAACCACCGACATTTGAACATGGTTATGTAATGTTGTCCAAGCTAACAGAGTTCAATGATTTCATCAAGTATGCCATAAAAGTAAACATCTTTTTTTCAATGATGAGATCCTCTCAAGCTAACTCCACTGTTCATTTTTTTTTATTCCCCAAATTCATGTGTGTGAAATCAAAATCCATTCACCACATATGAATTATAAGTTTTAACAAATTTGGAAGGTGGGTTACTCAATATACACAGTCATTTGTCAATTTTATCAGCATGTCGAGACACCTGAAAATTTGTGAAATAATTATCAATATAGTAAACTATACATTGAATGAGTTTCTAAAAGATAAAGTATTTATGTTACCAGTTTTTGAAACCACTGAGAGAAATTTTTCTGTCGGCGTTCTTCGAGAGCAGCTGCTGTAATTTGTAGAATTTTCTTCTTGATATGATTATCATACTACCTATAAAAAACAATGTTATTTACTGTAACATAAATGATAGAATAAGTTATATAAACACTTACAGTACAACTGATGCCATATCTTCACATTTGAGCAGAACATACGTATGAGCTCTGTGATATTCATCATCCGAAAGCCAGCGTTCATGAACTCCACCAAAACCAAGCTCTGTCTGGTTGAAAACAGATAATTTATTATCGATTTCATCAATATCCCTCTCGTTCCGTCCCATTCGGTTGTGTTTTGAAGGATACTCAGATTCAAAATAATGGGAGCAAAAAAAGATATTTCCTCTTGCAAATAAGCTTCTGCAATAGATCCTTCAACAAATGCTTTGTTACGTACCTTTGTTTTTAATTTTTGCATGCATCTTTCAAATGGGTACATCCATCGAAACTGTACTAGACCTCCACATTTGGCTTCATATGGCAAATGTAACATCAGATGTTCCATTGAGTCGAAGAAAGACGGCGGAAATATTTTTTCCAGTTTACATGTATTTACAACAACATCTTCTTCAAGTTTGCATAGATCATCATAATCTGTTATAGCCACACAAATTTCCCAAAAAATGAGACATGTCTGTTATGGAATCCCAAATCACAGAATTCAACAGACCTCTTAATCCAATGGGTAGAAGTCTTTCCATTATAACATGAAAATCATGACTTTTTAATCCAGTTATATGACCATTCTTTACACATCTACCCAAATTGGAAGCACAACCATCTGGAAGTCTCAAATCTGTAATCCACTGACAAAATAATAAACGGTTTTTTTTAGACAGTGTATAAGCTGCTTTTGGTTTGAGTAACCTTTCTGTTCTGACATTCTCAAACAGTTCCAGTTCTGGACGCCTACAAATTTGGGCAAGATCTAAACGTGCATTTACATTGTCTTTTCTCTTTCCCGGCGTATCCAAAACTGTATGAAACAAATTATCAAAACAGTGCTTCTCAATATGCATGAAATCCAACATGTGGAGGACCAATAAATCAGACCAATATGGTAAACCCCAAAATATGCTACGTTTAATCCAATTGTGTTCTTTCCTAAAACCAGAAATTTTTTGTTGGTTTATTGTGGGACCAAAAGTGATGGGAGTTAATGAAAATACAACTGATTTTAACTCCGAACCTGATAGAATTTTTGGAGGTCAACCCCTTTCAATTGTTCCTTTTCTGAAATGAAATCTGTCTCTGTGAAAAGGATGATCAGCTGGAAGAAGTCTGCAATGACAGTCAAAATAACAAGGTTTCTTTCCATGAATGAGCATAAATGCTTTGTTCTCTCCCATACAGTAAGGAAATGATTTCTGACCATGTGTACTCCATTCAGATAACATCCCATAAGCCGGGAAGTCACTAATTGTCCACATCAATGTTGCTCTCAGTATGAAATTCTGTTTCGTAGCAACATCATATGTACTGACACCAGTACTCCAAAATAAACTTAATTCATCAATCAATGGTTTCAAATAAACATCAATATTTTTCTTCGGATGTCCTAGAATTAGTAAAGTCAAAAAGATATATGGATCCTTCATCAACATCCATGGAGGTAAATTGTACGGAGTTAAAAAAACAGGCCAACATGAATATTGACTACCATAAGATCCGAACGGACAGAAACCATCAGTGGAAAGGCCCAGTCGAACATTTATAGCTTCTAAAGCAAAGGATGGATGCACTCTATCAAAATTTTTCCATGAATCACCATCGGCTGGATGATTCAAACTTTTATCGATTGAAATATTCATTATATGCCATGATATCAATGTCGCTGTATTCTTAGACATGAATAAACACTGAAGTCTGGATGTAAGTGGAAAATATCTCAACTGTTTTACAGGAATCAAACCAGACTTCCCATGTTGCCCTTCTTTATATCTCAATTTCCCACATGTGGGACAACAATCCAACGACTCATTTTCCCCAGAATATAAAATGTAGTCATTTGAACATGCATGAATCTTCTGACAAGTAAGTCCCAAATATCGAACCAGCCTCTTACTCTCATAGTAATTTGTAGGAAAAATATTTCCTTCGGGTAACAGAATTTTATGCAAAGAAAATATCTGGTCAAAACAGGAGTTTGACATTCCATTATCTGATTTGATAGCCATAAATTTTTCAACTGCTTCAAATTTGCTCATCTTGCAGCCAGGATATAATGCATCCTCAGCAGACCTCAACAACTCATAAAATTCAGACGGTACCAACTCAATATTTGAATCTATATCATCCGGAGTTTCTGTATGTTGAACAGATGAACCTGCAACATCATGTACTAAATCTTGAAACTGGGATGGATCCGGAATCAAGTTTGTATCACCTACTATGGAACTGCATTCATAGTGTTGATACCAAAAAACATAATATGGTTGAAAACCAAATCGCAAGAGATGTCCCCCCACTTTGTCAAACGTGTCAAACGTTCTCAATGCACATTTTCTACAAGGGAATTTTATTTTTCCTTCTGAAACAAATTCTATATTTGATGCCGCAAATGATAAAAAAGTCTCCACACCCTCTATATATACTGGATTTAAACCAGAACCGTTTGAATTTCTACGTTGATTTATCCATATGTGGTCATCTAATAATGACTGTTGACGACCTCATTGTTCCATATTTTTCTATCAAATATAAAATCATTACTGGTTTTGAATAATTTGTTAGAAAAAACACTCAAGCAAGGATTGAATATGTTGAGAATAAAGCAAAACCTGTTACAAATATTGATAATTTTAATATTATATTGATTTTTTATTTTTTTAATAATACTAATATAATTTTTCCATAAATATTAATTATATAATAATAACAATATTACATTATTAGTATATTTTATTATTAATATTAAAATAAAATAATTTTCTATATTATATACAATTCTCCTTTCATCTGTGTGTTTAACATTCTCTCTCCACATGTAATATTTCCATTCACTTTCACCTCTCCATTGGTGAGTAGGTTGATAATTTTGAAAAAGAATGCAAATATTTCATGTGGAGACAGAAAACACAAAGATGAAAAGAGAATTGTATATAATATAGAAAATTATATTATTTTAATATTAATAATAAAATATACAAATAATGTAATAATGTAATTATTCAAAATTATTGGTAATTATTCCAAATTATTGGTAATTATTCCTAATTATTGGTAATTATTGGTAATTATTGGTAATTATTGGTAAATATTGGTAAATATTGGTAAATATTGGTAAATATTGGTAAATATTGGTAAATATTGGTAAATATTGGTAAATATTGGTAAATATTGGTAAATATTGGTAAATATTGGTAAATATTGGTAAATATTAGAAAATATTGTTAAATATTGGAAAATATTGGTAAATATTGGAAAATATTGGTAATTATTGGTAATTATTGGAAAATATTGGTAATTATTAGTAATTATTAGTAATTATTACTAATTATTACTAATTATTACTAATTTTTACTAATTATTGGTAATTATTACTAATTATTGGTAATTATTACTAATTATTGGTAATTATTGGTAATTATTACTAATTATTGGTAATTATAACTAATTATTGGTAATTATTGGTAATTATTGGTAATTATTGGTAATTATTGCTAATTATTGCTAATTATTGGTAATTATTGGTAATTATTGCTAATTATTGATAATTATTGCTAATTATTGCTAATTATTGGTAATTATTACTAATTATTGCTAATTATTACTAATTCTTACTAATTACTAGTAATTGTTACTAATTATTGGTAATTATTACTAATTATTGGTAATTATTACTAATTATTGGTAATTATTACTAATTATTGGTAATTATCACTAATTATTGGTAATTATTACAAATTATTACTAATTATTACTAATTATTGGTAATTATTACTAATTATTACTAATTATGGGTAATTATTACTAATTATTGGAAATTATTACTAATTATTGGTAATTATTACTAATTATTACTAATTATTACTAATTATTACTAATTATTACTAATTATTACTAATTATTACTAATTATTGGTAATTATTGGTAATTATTCCTAATTATTGGTAATTAATTCAAATTATTACTAATTATTACTAATTATTGGTAATTATTACTAATTATTATTAATTATTGGTAATTATTACTAATTATTGGTAATTATTAGTAATTATTGGTAATTATTACTAATTATTGGTAATTATTACTAATTATTGGTCATTATTACTAATTATTGGTAATTATTACTAATTATTGGTAATTATTACTAATTATTGGTAATTATTACTAATTATTGGTAATTATTACTAATTATTTGTAATTATTTCTAATTATTGGTAATTATTACTAATTATTGGTAATTATTACTAATTATTGGTAATTATTACTAATTATTGGTAATTATTAATAATTATTACTAATTATTACTAATTATTACTAATTATTACTAATTATTGGTAATTATTGGTAATTATTGGTAATTGTTACTAATTATTGGTAATTATTACTAATTATTGGTAATTATTACTAATTATTGGTAATTATTGGTAATTATTACTAATTATTGGTAATTATTACTAATTATTGGTAATTATTACTAATTATTGTTATTTATTACTAATTATTGGTAATTATTACTAATTATTGGTAATTATTGGTAATTATTACTAATTATTGGTAATTATTACTAATTATTGGTAATTATTGCTAATTATTGGAAATTATTACTAATTATTGGAAATTATTACTAATTATTACTAATTATTACTAATTATAACTAATTATTACTAATTAGTACTAATTATTACTAATTATTACTAATTACTACTAATTATTACTAATTATTACTAATTATTACTAATTATTGGTAATTATTATTAATTATTGGTAATTATTACTAATTATTGGTAATTATTACTAATTATTACTAATTATTACTAATTATTACTAATTATTACTAATTATTACTAATTATTTGTAATTATTACTAATTATTACTAATTATTGGTAATTATTATTAATTATTACTAATTAGTGGTAATTATTGGTAATTAGTTCGAATTATTACTAATTATTGGTAATTATTACTAATTATTACCAATTATTTCTAATTATTGGTAATTATTGGTAATTATTGGTAATTATTACTAATTATGGATAATTATTGGTAATTATTACTAATTATGGATAATTATTGATAATTATTTCTAACTACTGGTAATTTTTGGTTATTATTTCTAATTATTACTAATTATTGGTAATTATTACTAATTATTGGTAATTATTACTAATTATGGATAATTATTGTTAATTAGTAAATTATGACTAATTATTGGTAATTATCGGTAATTATTACTAATTATGGATAATTATTGGTAATTAGTAAATTATTACTAATTATTGGTAATTCTTGGTAATTATTGGTAATTATTACTAATTATGGATAATTATTGGTAATTATTATTAATTATGGATAATTATTGGTAATTATTTCTATTTATTGGTAATTATTTGTAATTATTACTAATTATTGGTAATTATTACTAATTATTGCTAATTATTGGTAATTATTATTAATTATTACTAATTATTGGTAATTATTGGTAATTATTACTAATTATTCCTAATTATTGATAATTATTACTAATTATTAATATTTAGTACTAAATATTGTTAATTATTGGTAATTATTGGTAATTTTTACTAATTATTCCTAATTATTGGTAATTATTGCTAATTATTACTATTTAGTACTAAATATTGGTAATTATTACTAATTATTGGAAATTATTACTAATTATTGGTAATTATTACTAATTATTGCTAATTATTAGGAATTATTACTAATTATTAGTAATTATTGGTAATTATTGAAAATTATTACTAATTATTGGTAATTATTACTAATTATTAATAATTATTAATAATTATTACTAATTATTGGTAATTATTGGTAATTATTACTAAGTATTCCTAATTATTGTAATTTATTTCTAATTATTAGTATTTATTCTTAATTATTGGTAATTATTACTAATTATTCCTAATTACCATTAACTATGAACAATGAATACTAATAATTTAAATTTATTAATTATCAAAACAATGTAAACATAATTAAATTACAACTAATTAAGAATAATTGAAACTAATAAAAAATTTAAAATAAATATTAAATTAAAATGAACATAAATACCTTTCAAATTGATCTGAGCTTGATCTCTGATCGTTGTTGAAAACTTCAATATCAACTCCGGAAAAAAAAATTAAACTCAAGAAACACTGAACTCTAAAAATGGAGTTTTGAGAGAAGTAGAAGATGGATTTTGAGAATGAATGAAAAAAACGGAGGGGAGTATTTATAGATTAGATTATTTGCGACGGGTCTATTTGTGACGGGTATCCCATCGCAAATAGTATTATTTTTGACGGGACCGGTCGCAAATACCTTAGCCCGCATTTATTACGGTCAACGGTTAAATAGTTATTTGTGACGGGTCCCATCGCAAATACTAACCTGCCGACATACTATTTGCGACGAGAATATACCCCCGCCGCAAATATCTTTTACCACCGCCGGTTATTTGCGATGGGCGGTAACCGCCCGTCGCAAATAACTTTCCCGCGATTTGGCGCGCAAAGCGCGCCAGGCCTTTGGCGACGGGTAAATTCCCCCGTCGCAAATAAGTTTCTAACGGGACTATTTGTGACGGGATTTATCCCCGTCGCAAATAACCCATCGCAAATGCCCATTTTTCCCGTAGTGTCAAGAAGATGATTGAATATAGTATCCTAAATGATAACCATAAACTCAATATTAGACATCAGATCCCCAAAATAGGTTTTCAATAAAATCATCCATATGGTAATCTAAATATATTTATCATAGTCCCAGATCATCAAATAAAAATGAAACAAATTAGTTTATATATATCCAAGATTATGAAATATTCAAACAAGGAAAAAATTAATTTCAAAATAATTATCCAAAAAGGATTAATATATTTTTTCACCATTAAGATTTTTAGAGACATAGAGTGGTCGAACGTTTCCCTTAATATATGGTCTTTTATTCTAGTCCGGAAAAAAAAAAAAAAGACTATATGTAATTAATTAAATTTGATTTTGTCTATATAAATAGCATTATCAGATGCCACCTTAGTTATAAACTCATAAGGATTGGTAATACCCTTTATTAGGGCCTCTTTGAAGTCCGTAAAAAAGTGGACCATGATATGATGGTAGGGAGATGATTGTGTACATCGTAGACATCTAAATCTGTCATAGTCTATATAATGTTCATTTGATTGATTGGATGATTTTTTTAGATCAACATGTCCATCTTATTCAACATATAATGGTATGAAATTACCAAATATCATATAATGTGGATTTTTAATATAAAATTATGACTCAACTAATTGATTAAATATCCACACATGGGTATTGGAATCATTCATGCACCTTTGATTATATAATTATTCTCATTAATATCTAAAAAATTACCTACCACTTTATTTTAGTAGCATGGATAATGTCAGTGGGAATAAATCCTATATTATGAGTCATGACTTGAGCATGAATTCCCCTACATTGAGACTATTTATATGAAATTAAAATGAATTCACACTATTTTACTTTTGCATATGTATATTTATCAATCAATCTGGTGATATTGATAGAATTAAATATTTTTTATTGATTTAAAGAATAATTTAAATCATTGTTTATTTTTTATATTATCCAAAAAATGAGAATTAATTATATGTGAGTAATATACTTCTTATATGTATTTGGAGTTACTCCTACGTTATTTTATGTTGTATATGCCAATGGAACTCCCCTCTAATAGGATTAATGCATCAAGAGAATTGTTGTAGGAGCTAGTGGTGGTATAAGGTATGTGTTTGGTTAGTGTAATAATAATGAAATAATCACATTTTTTTGATAATTTGAATTTAGATTCAACCAATAATTAATTATTTATGTAGTTTAATTTGAAACTTATTACCATTCATCCCTAATACCCCCTTCAAAAACAACATTGGTGGATAATAAAGAGGCTACTTATGTCTAGGATTTCCCTTACTCCACCCAAACTTCACCAACCATCATTATATACAATCATTTTACATGATTAAATTTTGGTTCATGTGTCTAATGAATAAATGGTATGAGTAATAATTGGGATTATTCTTCAATTTAGCCTCTTCAGATTTCTTAATCTATATAATTTTTTGAAAATAATTTTCCAAAGAATGAATAAAATACTTGAAACCTTATTATGGATTTAAAATATTACAAAAAAATTCATATCCCCAAATGACTCAAACCGTTATAGATTCCACTAATCATATGTAGGTGGGTTAAAACATGTGTGTGGTTATTGAATTTTAGGTTAAAATAATAACATAAACTTCTCTATTTTAGGGGAAGGAATTAGTGTGACTGTAATTACATTATATTTTCCAAGTCTCCTCATCTACAGAGGGGGCACCATAAGAGATTTTGGATTTTTACTAAGATCATTATACAACATTAGTGAACTAATGAAATACAAGGGTTATTTTTAAGGAATCAGTGATGGAGAAAAATTTTGTCCAATATGCTCAACCGAATTTTCCAATAATTAGTCATGTGTGAGTTTTATGTTATGGGAACATATTAGACCCTTACATCAAGTGAACATTTTATTCACACATATACACTCCAATTTTTATTCAATTAGAGAGATTTCAAATAGTTTTCTTTATTAGTTTGTAGATAAATTGGTAGAGAGACACAAGGTAAAGATCCCTCTAACTTGTGATAGATCAAATATCTATGTTTTTGTACATCCAAAATATAAGACCATGTAAATGTTAAATAAAATATCTGATCTTGATCACTTATTATGGTTTAGGAGTGATGAATAGTGGGCCACCAAGTGTATGATTCTTTTACTGGTCATTTGTATCACTTAAGGATGTGAAACTAGGATTTTCAATGGTTTGTGATTAAGGGGCAAAATCAACCCACTTAGTTTATAGTTTTCTTTGGTGTTATATAGACATATTTTGAGCCTCAAGGGCTTCCAATTGAGCCTGAAAGTTATGTATTATTAAATTTTATGATATAAACTCTTTATTTTAGATTTTCACTAGATGAATCAATTGAAATACATATTATTTACTAGTTAGAAGTGGAAATCACGATGATTTTGATAAGAAAATTGTAATTGGAAGAATTTAATATCTCCTAGGTTGGATTAATTGATTTACATAGCCCTTTTAAATAAATCCAATGAAGGTTATGGGGAAGAGTAGAAGAGTTGAGTGAAATGATAGTTTTAATTTTTTCCCATGACATTGAACTAACTAAACTTGAATAACATTATGAATACCATGGAATTTTATTTCCAAAATCATTTAAATTTATTTATAATTAAATAAAATAGAATTATCTCAACCATGGTATTCTTCCTTGATTTCTTTTTTCAACAATATATCATGTTTTCATTTCATTGAAGAATCCAATCACGGTTCCCTCTATACATACCCACACATGCTCCATGAAACTCTGAAAAATGTACTTGATCTCAATGTTTCTACCATGAGATGAAAAAGGGATTTAAATAATTCTTCACTAATAAAAAATATCTCAATTTCTCTCTTTAGGTTTTTAAGAGTTGGAGAATTCGAGTATTCTCTCTAGGATTTGAGAGAATATTAAACAATGTCTCATAATTTCTCCCAAAATCTATAGTGTAAATGATAGATAATAGAACATATACTTAGATTAAAATAACATAAATTCATAACATCACATATCCTAATATTTCATATAAATCATACCCCTCATCACCATTAATAAAAAAATCACTATTCTTCTACATGTCATGTGATTTATCTAATATCATTTGTTAAATTAATAAATACATAATTTTATGAATTATTTTAAATAAAATAAATCATTTACATTTGATCATTAACTTGATCTAAATCCTCCCATAAAATATATCAAACCTTGAATAAAAAAATATTCATTCAATTAAATAAAATTCTTATTATATTCACTCTACTTGTGAATAAATATTTATTTTACAATATTAATTAAACCTACGAATAAATACATATTATATTAACTAATATTATAATAAATAAATAGTGTATTCACTAGATTGTGAATAAAAAACGAGTTATAAAATTTAACTCACTTATTATAAACTTTTATATCTCATAATTGAATTTTAATAATCAATATAACATGAATAAATATTATCCCACTAGTTTGGAATAAATTTATTCTTAAAATCGATAAAATTTAATGATATTTTGGATACACTTTTTTTTGTAAACCTATATGTCTATATATAAATGGAAAATGGTATAATATAACTTATGTTTAATATTGGAATCACGAAATATATAAAATCACCCACAAAGAGAGTAGATAGTATAGAAACTACAACAACATTTTTACAAATGCAACTATGTAATATAGTCACTTTTTCAATTCATATATTATCTTATATGATGCATACATGTTTCATCATCCTATACATTGGACTAATGTTTCTTTGACCCTCCGAAATTAACTTTTCTATAAAATTCCATTCCCACAGATTTTTATTAGATACTTCCGTCATAATAAAAATTACGGGAACATATTCTTCCATTAAATTGAAATGGGAATATACTTTATTGAGAATTCAATTCATTCAATATCCCTTATTATGTACCCAATGCATGCTATCTCATCTTGAAAAAAATGTTATCTCACTTTTCATCCATGCATCAAAGTATGAAATTCCTAATATACATTAATTATGATATCAGGTCAATGGAAACATATATATTCTCATAGATAGGAATATTTAGTGACACATAAAACATGTGTTTGTACTGGTAGGATTATCCTTGTGACCTTCATTCTTGCAGATCACCATGTGTTAACTCCTTGAGAAGAATTATCAATTCTTATTATCCCCAAACACCTAGTAGTATGAAATCATCAATGTCTCATCAAAATGATTTATCTATAACCATAGAAATATTTATTTAAGAATGTTATAATAGAATCTCCATATTCTCATTTTTGTAGGGAGTTTCTATTACCCATTGATGTTACAAATATTTTAGTCACATTATGAAATTAATATTAATCAGAATAATAATCAATATTTCATAAGAATAAATATGTTCTATTAATAAAAATGACAAATATTAGTTTGTTCTATAACACCAACTCCAAAAGACTCCTGCTTACACCAAATGAAACTACTAATAAAATTTAACCCATTAGATCTTACACGATATTCAAGTTTCTAGTGTGATAAGGATTTATTCAATGGATATGAAATTGTTTTTTTGTGAAATATTTATTAACTATGAATTCACCTCTTCATAAAAAATCCATCAAGAGATGATACTTATAATGTATATGTTTCATGCATTGATCTGACCTGGGTTTTTCATCTTGACATAAAATTATATTTCTATCATAATATAATATTATAGGATCTCCATTGATTGGTAGAACATTAATATCCTGAAAAATACTTTGTATCCATACAACTTTTTTACCAAAATAGAAACCGCAATATAGTAAGATTCACTTATAAAACCATTGACCATAGAGTTTTTGTACACCTCAAACTCAGTACACCACCATTGGGGTAGAACACATATCTATATTATGATTTTAGAACATTTGTATTTATATTCAAACCTGTATATGTTTATCCCCATATAACTAGTTTCTCATATCTTTTATATTCCCATAATATTCCCTTTGTACATCTCATGTACTTAAGGATTTTTTATTTTCTACCTAATGAATATCTCATAGGTTTTACTAAAATATTATCCCCATAGTGAAAGAATAAGAAATACCATGTTTAATATATAACATGGGATACATGATAGATATATTTACAGAAGCATAATGAATTCTATTCATTATTTCTTTAACTAATTATATATATGTACACACTTTCCATGATAGATTTATTTAATATGACATTGTTAATAATCCTATCATAGATCAATCATATAATTTCAATAAATTATCAATATATGTACCTTTACATAATCAAATATTCCTCTTATATCTATCTTTGTATATGTTAATCCCTATAATATCGGTTTTTTACCTTAGTCCTTCATGGAAAAGAATTTATTTGATCATGTCTTAATTAATAATAAGATTATTATCTCATTTCTCATGAATAATATATCATCAATAGATATATTTAGAAACATTATATCACTGCCACTAACAATCTTATACACACAAATCTCACATTCATTATTTCTAAAACCAAATTCTTTTATTGTCTCATAAAAAACAAATATTCAATGATTATGATTCTTTCCTTAATAATTAAATGGATAACCATAACTTATAAAATTTATCAGAATCATTTTATGTCATAAAAACTTTTTGTTATATCATGCAGACATCCTCCCTGTGATTAACATTTATAAAATTAATCTTGACATCGATCTCCAAAATTTCATCATCCTATATGTTTTCATGTAAATAAGAATTATAATACAATTTAGTATTGAAACTGGCGAAAAGGCCTCGTCATTATCAATACCATAATGTTTCTTAAAACCTTTATCAACCGATCGATCCTTATATGTACTAGCATTGCCATCCATATCTATTTTATTATGTAATAACTATTTACCCCTAATTTATTTTACATCAACTGGAGGATCTACCATAATTGAAACATAATTTTGGTACATGGAATCTATTTCAGAATTCATATATTATTTCCAAATATAATCTTCTATGTAATTTACTTATTCCACATTGGATAGGGGTTCATCACCTTCAATGAATAGGGTTTCACATTCCTCGGATATAAGAAATCCTTATCTCTTTTTTTCATTAATATCCCTGGTTAATCTATATATTTTTGCTATCTTTAAAATATATCATTACTAAGGATATTATGGAATTTATTCCTATGCCAAATCATTTTTATTTTGAGCCTCAACAACATTAAATCCTATATTTCTTCCAAAATCTCCTTCAGATATGTGCTCCATTTATAAAAACATAAAATTTATACCATAATAAATTTTAAATCTTAGGATAATATAAATAATATCCTCTTATCTATTTAAGATATCCAATAAAGAAACACTTTGTTTATTGTGATAAAATTTTGTGACTAGGATTATCCTTAACAATTTATTTACATACCCAAATTTAAATATGCGAAAAAATAGAGTTTTACCACACAATAAATCATGTTGTATCCCACTTGATTCTTTAGATTTCACTCATTTAGTCTGTATTCCACTTATTATAATTCACATCTCTAAAAAGATAATGATAGAATTTTAATACCCATCATCAATTTCACTGAATCTAACAAGGCATAACCCTCAATTTTCTATAACCATTACAATGAGGTATATAAGTTGGGGTGATTTGAGATAATATCTGAAACACTTTTAGGTAATCAATGACTTTTTGTTGAGATATTCACCAACATTATTTCAGTAAAGTTTCTTTATCTACATACCATGCTAATTATATATATCATTTTTATTTTCGTTAAATATTCAAAATAAATATCACTTATGACTCATTAGGTAAATATGTCCATAGATACTTAAATAATCCCTAAAAGTAATATGTTTCAGAATACTCCTCTTTCAACTAATATAAATAGTCTACATATATCTGTGTTCACAAATTCTATAAGCTATGTGCCTTTTTCACATTTTCCACTTAAAGGTTCTTTAATAATATTTCCATATAATCATCAGATATATCATTGGATTTTTATATAAAATAGTCTAAACCCCTTCTTAATATCATCTATCAAACATTATTTTAAATTAACAAGTTGATTATTCCACAATGTGGTGTAATACACATCATGTGAATTTTATTCATTATTGATTGTCATGTTTCCTGAATTATAGTATGTTATTAATTCTATTCAAAAGTTTCATATCATAAAATATTCTATCCCTATAAAAGAAGAAAATTTTATTTTCAAATATTATATAAAACCCACCAACCTCTTTTCCATTTATGGATAGTTTGAATACACTATTATATCACCTAATCGTAAAACTAAACTCACGGTCGACGAGTCATATCACATAGAAATTATGATTGCATGCCTAAAACATTGACAATCCTCATGTTTTGGTGAGATCCCTAAATTTAAGATCACCATCACCAATATTATTTAAAAATGGTCACTTCACCTATTCCAAGATTAGCCACATGTTTAGATACCCTCATGTTCTATACTAAAACCAAAATCATCCACCTATGCTTGCACCTTGCTCAAAACTGTATCCTGAATCAGCTAGTCTATACACTGTTTTATTCATTCCCTTGAATACAATATTAAATACCAAAATCATAAGAATTCAAGTTTCTTTCATCACAATAATCCCAAAACATCCAATGATCCCTTTTCTAAAAACTCTATATGGGTATTCACATTCACATTATGACCCCAATCATGGGTTTCCTCTGTGAATCTCATTCAATCTCATTCATAAATCCCAAGTCACTAACAACTGGTCCATTTCTCAAGGCACTATTATCCCTTGAATAACCCATAGTTCTTATATAATATAAACTATACCTCCTTGGAAGGTCCTCTAGGGTACCATATATAAGTTCACATGGAAACTCATAGCCAAAACTACCCACCCTAGGGTTTCTTGAAAAATTATTATACACCACATGTCAACTAACCACCTATAAGGGAACCAATCATCACTCGGTATATTCATATATGGCTACCCCTTAAGAGTCATAAATCATAGGTTGTTCCTCACAGGGCCTTTATATATTGTATCCATCCCCAATAAGATCACATTCTTCATAGTCATCACATACACAATAGCATCATCCTACCATGATCCATGATGAATAATCTCATTCGGTTGTTTGGTTAAGACAACATCCACTAACATTCTATATGGGAAATAACAATATAGGATGTTTTGACCCATTAAATAACCAAATATACATTTTATAATGGAACAAGCATTATAATTACCCTCTATAGTTTATCTATAAGGAATCATATGCCTATGAAAATCTAGATGGGTCATCATTTTCCCTTATTGTTAGGTTCACTAGGTCAAATACCATGAGAGGTGAGTGAATCAGGGTTTGAATGATTAAAACCACTACCCCTTCTGATCTTGTTCTACTGTTAAAATAATAATCTTTTCTCTCTTTCCAATAATAATATATGAACATAAATTAAATCATACACAGGAAACATAAATTTTACTTTTTTCACCCTCACTGATTTACATCCATGGATCATACAACGACAATGTGATGATGTACCAAATCCACTAAAATTGTGCTATTTATTACAAATTTCTGAGCGGACTCACTATCCCTCTTAGTTTATAGCCAATCACAAAATGAAAGCTCATTGTTCTCTCAGCTAATGTGTGCTCACTATTTCTTCATAATATTCTCTCATAGTTTATAGACTCATTGGTCCCTTCATCATCTCAAATGAATCCATCCTCCACATTATGTAGATTCTTGTTGATGTCCCAATTTCATCTACTAATGATTACCACTTTACCACAGGTGTACATGGAAACATCCAATCTTTTGTGCAACCCTTACTATTCATTGCCTGAAAGTTTTATGCTTTGCATTTAAAACCATTTTTTACTTCTAGCATAATTCTTACACACAAATCAAATATTAAGTGGAACTTCATTTCTTTACATGAAACTCAAATTCTTACGTGCAACTACCTTTGGAAATAATTCTTAGTTGTTCCAGAGCCTCAGATTTCTCTATGGTTTGATCTTATCAAATGAGGGTGGGTCACCTTTTATTTATATGCATCTTTGACCACTCCATGAAATATCCTAACGTGTCAAACAATATTTTCATTATGTATGAAAACCCACATTTGACTTTTAATTGATTGTGTAAGCCTCTTTCACGCAACTTCATCTTTTGTGCAAATTTTTAATCTTTCATTTGCTTCATGAAATTTTCATTTTTCAATGTTATGCTCCCTAAACATGCCTTTGTGTAACATTCAACCCCACATTCTATCTTGTAAACAACTTCTTTTCCAAAAACCAATATATCCACTTCCCAAATATTGTGCCCAAAAATTCGGCAAACACTGGAAAATGGTTCAACTTTGTATATGTTCTTTTTTATCTCTTCTAGATTTTCCATTCTGTTATCATGGTTCTTTGTCAATATTTATTGTCAAAAATATCTCTATAACACCACAACTGACCAAGGAAACCCTCCTTGCCAACAAAGACAAAAAACATAAAAATGGATCAATGATGCCAATAGGGATTTTTTCCTAACACTTGTGCATCGGGACCAGATAAAAATAAACAAGATTCATCATGTCATAAATCAACCAGAAATTAAATTATAAGAAAATAAATATTCAATTAAGCCTAGTTGAGTATAATTTCACTAATTACTTATATTGGAAAATAATATATGAGAATTTACTAACAATTTAAACAAATATGTCTCAATCTTCCATGAGAATAATCAAACTAATAGTTCTACAAGTCATGCGATTCCAATAAGCTAAGTATGATTCATGAGACACCTCAGGCCACTAAGTCTATGATCCAAAATCCATGATAAATCAATAACCTCAAACATCCATGTGAGTCACTCAAGGTTAAAATCATATATAGCAGTAACATTGAACAATAAGAACACCAATACTATCCCCTGGTAATCATTACTTATTAACAGAACATGTATTATTGATGCATCATCCTGATATCCATTAATCACAATATCAGAAACATTCATATGAAACTTGTCTATCATCTCCCCAAATAGTAAGAAAATGATAAAACTCTAATCAATTCAATGATATCAATATTATAAAATCATTGATTCTACTTTTTAACCTTTTGGTTTGTAGGACACTCGGCCAGTTCCCTAGCCTAGTTAACCCTATTACCTCAGGTCTTCCTCACCATATATGAGAGTTTGATGAATAGTGATGGGGGATTAGGGTAGTACTGTGGGGAGATTGTATAATCATAAAAAAATAGCATCTATCAGACCGATCACATATACAGATAAATACTTAAAAAATAATAAAATAAAATTACATGAGTACCAACTAAATCCCCAAGACTCACCTCGATACCAGTCTCCAATATCACCAGATATGTCTCATCTTGATCATCAACATCATTTTGGGATGATTCTCAACCTGTTCTGGTGACAAGTGATTTGTTTTCATTGGTACCCAAGTGTCATTTAAGCTCTAACAGGGTGTTAGTACATAAATAGGTAGGGATGAACTAAAATGTTTCCATATATAACAAGTATATATAGTGTATGTGCATGTTACATGCTATGATGAAATAATTAAGAAAATAAAATATAAATAAACCACCATTGATTTCATGACCCATCCCTTAGGGCCCCTGTTATGACTACACCAAGCCCTCCTTTCATAGGCCAGGGGTTGGTGACTAGCACCGAAAAGACGTATCCCTAAAATGGGAAGGCATTTCCTTTAAACCTGTACAAACACACAGTCCAAGAACACAACAATATGAAACCACGAAGTAAAACATAATTAGTTAAAGTGTGTACTGAATGTAAAGGGTCTGGAATACAAGACCAAATGAAAGAATCCACTACAATAGAAAAATAGAAAACAGCTCCTGATATCATCCACCAAGGATCCTACCTAAAGGGTAGGTTCAACATACCTTGAAAACCTTGCACGTCAACCAGTCGCCTCTATATACTACCCTACCCTAGCTCCTACAGTCTCATCCAAGCTACTCACCGTCTGCACAAGACACCACAAGGTGTGGGTGATGTCCGTGTATGGGTGAGTGTAACAAAACTCAGCAGGGACCACGAGACCATCAAAGGTCTCTATGAATTCCACAAAGGAAAACCACATTGCACAAAACAAAAGTCCCAACTCAAACTAGGTATAACATAATTACAGAAGTAAAAATTATTATATATAAATCTAGAACATCTAATTCTATCAAGGGTTCTACTGTTGATCCACATAGGATCACTCAATACTGATCCACATAGGATTTCTAGGTGTTGATTGTCACAAGATCTCTAGGTGGTGATCCACACAGGATCTCTAGGTGATAATCCACATAGGATCCCTAGGTATTGATCCACACATGATCACTAGGTGACGATCCACATCAGATCTCTAGGTGCTGATCCACACAGGATCTGTATATTCGTATCCACAAAATATTGCTAGAAGATTATCCATATAGGATCGTTATTAATTCTTCATGTCTCACCCTTCGACTGGATTCCCATACATTGTAATCTTGATTCTAGGAGGATCTTCTCCTCATTCCATTTGACATACTTCAAACAGCACGAAGTCCCATATATAAGTAATCCAATGATCTTTCATGTCATAAGGGTTCAAACTCAATAGACGGTACATCAATAGAATGCTCGGTCTGAGAGTTATAGGCATTTTAGAGGAGAGAGCCTGGTTGGATTTGGGTATGATCCAACCCTGTAACACTCCATCCTTCCCCAAAACTCAGGGGTATTATCTCAAAAGGATCGCCTCATTCCCAGGATTCTAGCTTTGTAGACGGTTCATCAGATGGATGTCTGGTTTTCAAGATACATCATTTTAAGCGTATCTGAGCCTAAAAGGGTCTGGCTCTAGTCCGACCCAGTCAGACTGACCCAACCCAAACTATCTAGGATAGGCCATGGTAGTCATCCCACTGGTCAAAAGACTGGCCTGGACCGCCATTTCGCATGACTAGAAAAAAGGGGTCGCATGGCCCCTCCTTCTCTAACAGTTCAAAGAGTCATTTGGCTCTTCAACTGGTGTCAATACCATGATGACCGCAGGACATGCAGGGAGCAGGTCCCCCTCCGTCGTGGCCTCCACCTGTGGCATACGATGGTGCACCACCCTTCCTCTAATATGTCTGACCGAGATCTGGACAACCCCTTCGGGCAACCACGGTGTCGAGCAGCTCTGCCCTTCCACTACGACCGGCTATTGTCGACCACCTCCCTCATCTTCCGGCACCAGTGTCACACTAGTGCTTCTTCAACGGGGCTCTGATAATGTTTAATAGCTCCATTTTAACTCTCTTTTTTGCCTACAGGCCACCTGGAATGTCTTCGTCATAGCGTGACCCTCTAATTCACGTTGTCGTCTATTTCAAAATGTTCCCGAGAAGAACACAACAAAAATGAAGGGGGTGGAGGTTCAGGGCCTTGTTCATTTATCTCATGCCCTCCGCTTTAGAATCATATCAAAGGGGGCTGTTGTAAACAATTATCAAAGGAAAAAAATAAAACCCCCAATCAAAAACCCCACATCATCTCGCAATTCCTTACAAATCACAAATCAACTCATTTTGGTTGATCTGCGTTCGTTCATTTTTAAGAACGAGGAAAAGAAAAATAATTCACTTGAATTAACCAACAAAATCTCCTACCTTGAGATCCATTGGTAGATTATGCGGTTGTGGAGGTATAAGATACATCATTAGATGAAGTTTCCTGCGTTCGTCGATCCCAGATTGTTGCCGCCCATGCTTCTGTCCTCCGTCGGTGGAATATGTCGCAGTACTTTTCCAAAGGTTCCTCACAACCATGGAAAAAACCCCAACCCAAGATTCAATTAAAGAAAGGGGGAATGTAGGATAACACAACGAAAGATTAATGAAGTTCATTAATGACTTAACCTCTTAATCTCTCAAAGGTGTGGTTAAAAACCGTATATTCAAGCCATTAAATGGCTTGACAATCCATCGGTCCCACAACCCCTCCTCAACAGGATATTAGGAAAATAAAATAAAATTTTTTATGATATCTGATTATTGTTTTTGACGTCTCAAAAACTATCTTTTTCACCCGACCTATTGCGGTCGAAGTTAAGTCTCCATTAATCGAATATTATTGCTAAGCATTCAACGGTGCCCCCAGATCTTTTTACTCTGATCACCGGTTCAAAAGATAGAAAACACCGCACACGCATTTACTGAACATACATTAAAAATTTTCCAAATTCCATTCTAGGAACACTAGGCCTCAGAATCAAGCGCCATAAATTTTCGCAGTCTCATAATAATCACAACTAATTTCAAAAAATTATATGTAATTTTCGGGTCATTACATTCTCCCCACCTTAGGGATTTTCATCCCTGAAATCTACGACAAAACTAAGGAATCAAATGGGGGTACTGATCACGTGTCTAAGCCTACTAATCCCATGTTCTCTCCTAGAGGTCCTCGTACTTCCAATGAACTTGCAACCGATGAACAAACTACCCATGAAGTACCTACTCCTGTAGATCCTCTATATCCACTAAGAACTCCGAAAACGTTGCCCCACAATCGATGCTCTGTTCTCCCTAGTTGATAACGTGTGATGTATCATTCACGTACCTCCTCATATATGACACATGAAAAACATCCTGCACTTGGTGCATCTATGTTGGAAGACCTAAATCGTATGCCACATCTCCTACTCTTGTGAGGATCTGAAAAAGTCTAATGAACTTTGAAGATAACCTACCACCCAGGCCAAACCTCTTTAATCCTTGTTAGGGGGAGACCCGTAGGAATACATGGTCTCCTTCCTCGAACTCCAAGTGTCTCTATCACCTATAAACATATGACTTCTATCTACTATGTGTAGTGTTCATCCACTCCTGGATGATCAAAACCTTCTCTATGGTAGCTTTTACCAACTCTAGACCCATATGTGCTGACTCCCTTGGGTCTTTCTAGCATATAGCTGATCTGGATGGTCGCCCATACATGGACTCAAACGAAGCCATTATGATGGTGGAGTGAAAACTATTTTTGTATGCGAACACCACCAGTGGAATGTGGTCCTTCCAATTGTGTCCAAAATCAAGGACACTAGCGCAAATCATGTCCTTGTATGTTTGTATGGTCTTCTCTGTGTGACCATCTGTCTGAGGATGGTAGGTGATGCTCAAGAATATCTGAGACCCAAACACTTCCTGCCACCCCTTCCATAAGCAGGATGTAAAATGTGTGTCATAATCAAAGTCGATTGGAAATGGAACCCCATGAATCCATACAATCTCCTGTACATAGAGGTATCCCAGGCTCTCTATTGTTCCCTTCTCTTAGATGGGTAATAAGTAGTCTGACTTGGTGAGTCGGTCAATGATCACCCAGATTGATTTGTGGCCTCTAAACATACATGGTATCCCTATCATTAAGTCCAAAGATATATCATCACACTTCTCCTCCAATACCACATGTTTTTGAGCTAAGGTCGCTGGTACCTGATGCTCGGCCTTCACTTGCTAATAAGTGAGGCATCGCAATACGAACATTGCCAATGCTTTCTTTAAACCTGGACACTAGTACTGACGCCGAGGTCATAGTACATCTTTTCCATTCCAAGATATACTTCCAAAGGGTATGTGTGGGACTCCCTCAACACCTCATCTCATAGATTCACTGGTACTATGGTGAATCCTCTGAATAGAGAAATGTGCTCTCCACCTTCATAAAATCTTCTAGGAGACAGTCTTGAGGATATCTGAGCACATTGGGCCTCGTAGTCAGCATCCCCAAGCTGAGCCTCCTGAACATGTTGAAGATGTAGGGGAGTGATAGTCATAGACTAGGGGTAAGATGTTTCATCTCTA
The DNA here is from genome assembly GCA_963277665.1 of Viscum album. Taxonomy (NCBI): domain Eukaryota; kingdom Viridiplantae; phylum Streptophyta; class Magnoliopsida; order Santalales; family Viscaceae; genus Viscum; species Viscum album. Next base: position 349,925,350 of record OY728135.1, read on the forward strand.
TCCACAATGGATATATGTAATGTGGCTAGCCACCCTGTCACCTCACTCAACAACTATAGACCAAACCTGCTACCGAGAGCGTCCCCTACTACGTTCACAATCATAGGAGTTTAAACTATCTCAAATTTATAGTCCTAGAGAAACTCAGTCATCACTGCTATATCAGGTATAGGTCCTTCAGTGAGATGATATACCTGAGACTCTTATTATCAGAGTAAATAGTAAACCACTCACCTATCATGTAGTGCCCTCACATCTTTAGTGGAAAGACCATTGTTTCTAACTCCAGGTATTAGGTAGCATAGTTCTACTCATGTTGTATCAACTATCGTGATCTTTAAGTGATCACTGCTCTCTCCTACATCAAGACACAACCTAGTCTGATCCCTGATGAGTTTCAAAAGACTTCATACCCAACGTCCTCTTCTGGTAGCCTCAATATGGGGGAACTCTTCAGTCTCTGCATCAGCTCTTGAAAAATCGGTTGGAATCTCTCTATCCATACGAAGGGTTTCCCCTTATTTTCCAAATCTAAAAAGGGTTCCACAAATATGGAAAAGTGATGTATGAATCTCTAGTAGTACCCGGCTAATCCCAGAAAACACTGCACCTCAGTCACACTCCTGGGTGGCTCCCAAGCAAGAACTGCCTCAATCTTCGCCGGGTCCTCTACAAATCCATCCTCTGAGATAACATGCCCCATGAAGTGGAATTACCATATCTATAACTATCTCATAGAGAGATTTTTCATAAATATGGTTCTCTCGAAGTGTTTCCCAAACTATCTATAGGTGTGTGGCGTGCTCTTCCTTCAACACCAAGTAAATCAATATGTTGTCAGTGAAGACCATCATGAAGCGATCGAGGTATGTCTGAATATCCTATTCATGAGCCCCATGAACACTTCCAAAGCATTGTTCACACTGAAAGGAACCACCAAGAACTCGTAATGGTCATACCAACATCTGAAGGATGTCTTAGGTACTTCCTCATCCCTTACCCTGATCCAGTGATAGTCTGATCTGAGGTTTATCTTCGAAAACAATTGATCTCCCTTTAGCTGTTCGAAGAGATCCTCAATCCTCAGGAGTGGATACTTTTTCTTAATGGTCACCTAATTAAAGCTCCAATAATCCACACAAAGACTGAAACTATCATTTTCCTTCTCAGTAAACAAAATCATGTATGACCATGGAGAAACACTCGTCCTTATAAACCCCTTACCCTACATGTCCTCCAACTATATATGAAACTCAAGAAGCTCTGCAGGGGCCATACGATAAGCTGGTGTAGATATAGGTGTCGTCCTAGGGTATAGGATGATGTAGAAGTCTACCTATATATGAGGAAGTAGTCCAAGATCATTATTAGGAAATACATAAACGTACTGGTCCACTATTACTGGATAACTTGGACTCCTCACATTAATAACTCGGAGGGTAAGGCTGGAAAACTGATGAGTGATTGGATGCACCCTCCTTCAAGAGAATTCAACCAATGCTACAATCTTTTCCTTCTCATTGACGAAGTAAAACCTAATCCCATCCTCATGGAAACACTACACTTCTCACCTAAAATAGTCAATCGAAGCATGGACTATGGATAGACAGTCCATACCGAAGATGACATTGTAAGGCCTTGACGCAGCTAATAAGAGATCCCAGCCAATGATCTCACCTCCTAGAGTGAGCTCACAGTCTCTTCACCAATGTGTAATCATCAAATCTTCTCCCGTAGGTGTATCTAATCGTAAGGATCAAGCCAACAACTCCATCGAAAACTACAAGCGCCGAATTATTTCTATGGAAATAAAATAGTGACTTGAAACTATGTCTATAAAAACTATAGCTAGGGTGTAATAGACATATATCATACCTATAATCATCTCTAGAGAACCATGGTCATAGGACTCTTCCACCTGAAGCTGAGCTTATCCCTATCCACCTACTCTCTATGATAAGTGTGGACCACCTAGGGGTGGTGGAGGTAGAACCTCAAACTATCGTCCACCACCTATTGCACGACTTGATTCTCTTCCATGTCTGCTGCCCTACGGCCCCCCTCGCTCAATCCTTGGACACTACGTCTATGGTCCATTGGTCATCTACTGATCATCTTTGCGGGGAGTCAGACAGTTGCGAGCCATGTGTCCCTGTACTCCGCAAGAGTAACAGGATTTAGACATCAGAAGACCTCCTCTACCTCGCGAGCTCCGCACCTCCGACCCTACATCCTGGGGTTCTATGCCAAATGTTTGGTCCACTTGGACCTCAACATTATCTTCCTACTGTCTGTCGTAGATGACTCGACTACCTGTCATCGGGTGGTGGCTCTCACCATCACGACCTGCTTTTCTAAGAATATCTCCTCCCAAAATTCCTGCTCGAGCACTCCATCATGCATCAGGATATTGAGTTCTATCATTGATGCTATGATATTCTACTGGAGACCCTGCTCAATGTTCTAGGCCCTGAAGAATGGATCTCATATCATGTATGTGATGTAGCATGAGAGGATAGTGAATCTCATCAAGTACTGGTCCACTTATAGGCTTCCCTGGTGTGAGTGTAGCAGCTCCTGGATAGGAACTTAGTGAAAATTAACTAGTATAAACTACTCCCTAAAGAGGGTCTTGATGTCCAACTAGGAGTGTTTCACCACCTCATGCGTCTGGAGTTTCCGACTCCACCATCTCCTTGTTGTTCCTTAGAAGAGGCTAGTAGGTAGGATTCCCATCTGATCTGTTGGCATCTAAACTAATAAAAATACTTGTGCCATAGCCTCCAGCCAGTCCTCAGCTACCTAGGGATGTGTCTTGCCTCGAATCCTTAGAAGCCACTATCTCTAGAACTCGTGTAACGTACTCCGATGGTGTACATGGTCTGCTAGTGGGGATGGTGGAAACTACTTTCCTCCGAGTGGTGGTGCCGCTGGTACACCACCTGAAGGTGCCAACATACTAAGAGGTATATGCACTGAATCCTTGTCCCTTAGTGGTCCATCATTGTGTACTCTCTTTGGAATCCCGGTCGGCTGTCTACGTGGAAGAATCATGAAAAGAAATAATTGTTCCACTGTAAAAAAATTATACCTGGTGATCTAACACTAAATAAATTAAATGTAAAACATTTCCAAACCGCATACAATTATTATTTTCATGCACCGAGTCAGAAATTAGAATTTAGGGTCTTGGTTCAGGGATACGTTGTCTGTCACACCAACACTATACTCCCCAAACTAAATCCCACACTCAAAAAACTTAACACTATTTCTCCATTTAGAAATACTAGAGTCCTAGTTCTTTGGTAGAACTGACTCCTCTGATACCACTTTGTCATTACCCATCCCCCGAGGCTCATGTCGTGACTACCCCAAACCCGCCTTCCAAAGGCCAGTGGTTGGTGAATGGCACTGGAAAGTCATATCCCTAAAAACGTGAGGCATTTCCTTTAAACTTGTATGAATACAGAGTCCAAGAACACAACAAGATGCAACCATGAAGTAAAACTGCAGTAGTGAAAGTGTGTACTGAATATAAAGGGCTCGAGAAACAGGCTCAACTAAAAGATACCACTGAACGAGAAAAATAGAAAATAGCTCCTGAGATCATCCACCAAGGATATTTTCTGAAGGGTAGGTATAGCTATCCTAGAGAGATCTCCATGTCAATGAGTCATCTCCATGTACCCCTTGGTACTGGCTCCTATAGTATCATCCAAGTCTCTCATCATCTACACAAGACAATACAAGGAGCGGGCAAAGTCCGTGCAGGGGTGATTATAACAATACTTAGATGGGACCCCAAGACCCATGAAGGTCTCCCAGACTTCCACAAAGGAAAACCAAAAAACACAAATAAGAATAATCAGCTCCCACTAAGTATAAAATAAGTACATATGATTAGTTATAAATCTAGATCATACTATTCTATCAATGGTTCTAGTGTTGATCCTTATAGGATCTCTCGGTGCTGATCCACACAAGATCACTAGGTGCAGATCAATAGAGGATCTCTAGGTGTTGATCCACATAGGATCTCTAGGTGCTGATCCATAAAATATCAATAGGTTTTGATCCTCATAGGAATGTAAGGTTTTTATCCCTAGATATCTCTATGTAATTATCCACACTGGATCACTAAGTGATGATCCACACAGGATCGCTATTCATTCTTCACATCTCAGCCATCCAACGGATGCACATATATAGTACGCTTGATTCTGGGAGGATCCACTCCTCAATCCATCGGTCATACTTCAACTGGCATGATGTCCCAAAAATAAGTAACCCAATTATTGGTCTTTTCAAAAGGGTTTCAACGCAACATATGGCGCTTCAATCGGATGTCCGGTCTGATAGTTATGGGCATTTTAGTGTCAAGGTCCCGGTTAGATTCGGGTACGATCCAACCCATCCATACTACAACAATCTCCAAAACATTGGTGGAGTATCTCAAAAGTAACTTCTCATTCCAAGGATTCCAGTGCCGTAGATGATTCATCATATGGACATTTGGTTTACGAGATAGGACCTTTTAAGCGTACTGGGTCCTAAATGGGTCTGGGTTCGGTCAAACCCTGCCACGACCAAACCAATTGGGCCGTGGACCGGCCTGGACCGAACAGGATGTCCCATGGTGGGCTTGCCCTACTGGCCCGCAAACTGGACTGTCTTGAACGAGCTGGGCAAGGCCATTGTGACACGGCCCACTGGTAGCAAAACGGCTTGGCCTACCGGTTGGTGCGACCAACAAAAGGGGTCGCGCGGCCCCTCATTCTAGAACTACTCAAAGAGTCACTCATCTATTCAATAGGAGCCACCACTGGGCACCACCTTGATATCTGTATCACCCTCGGGGAGTGGGTTTTCCTCCACCACTACTTCAAAGCCGTGACCTCCACATACGACGCACGATGGCACGAAACCCTTCTGCCAACCCGATCGTCTGAGTGCCAACCACACCCTTCGGTCCACCGCGGGGCAGAGCGACACCTTGCTTCCACCACGACCAATGCTTTTCAGCCTCCAACTTAATCTTCCAGCACCGTTCGACCCAGCCACTATGCCAGTGTGATGCCAACGCTTCTTCCACAAGGCTCTGGCCATGCTCTGGAGCTCCGTTTTCACTCCCGTTTGCACCTAAGGGCCTCCCAGAATGTTGTTGTCATAGCATGACCCTCTGATGCACATTTCCATCCAATTCAAAATTATCCCACAAATAAAATGAAAAAAATGAAGTTGTGGAGGGTTTGATACTTTTTCTTTTATCTCATTCCCTCCACATTAGCATCATATCAAAGGGGTGTTGTAAACAATTATCGAAGGCAAAATAAATCCTCATTAAAAAAGATCACAACATCCTATAATTCCACATGAATGGAGTATCAACTAGTTTTGGTTGATCCACATTCGTCACATTTTCATGAATGAGGAAAAGAAAAATAATCCAATTTAATTAAAGAACAAAATACCCTACCTTGAGATTCATTGGGTGATGCAGCGATTGTGGCAGGAGAAGAGACCTCGTTGAATGAAGTCACCTACATTTGTCGATCCCATATCATTACCTCCCAAGCCTCTATTCTCCCTTGGTTGAATATTTCATGTTACTTCCACAGAGGTTCCCCACATACCTTTCAAAAACCCAACCCAAGCCTAAATTAAATTGAGGGGGCAAGGAGGAAACACGACGAGAGATTAATGAGGTTTATTAATGAATGAACCTCTTAATCTCTCAATGGTTTGGTTACTAACTGAAGATTCATTCCATTAAAAATCATGACAACCCATCGGTCCCACCACTGCTACTCAACAACAAGTAGGAAAATAAATTAAAAATTTTTATATTTGTTTAGTATTTCTTTAAAAGTCGCAGAAATTAATTTTTCACCAGATCCTCTATGCTCAATGTTAAGCCTCTCTTAAGTGAATTCTTGCGCTGCGGATTCAAAGTTTCCCTCGTATTTTTTAATCTGAGCTCCTGTTAAAAAGATAGAAAATTATTCCCACGTTTTTTCTGAATGTACCTTAAAAAGGTTCAATATTCCATTTTGGGCACACCAAGCCTTGAAATCAAGCACAGTCAATTTTTGAAGACTCATAAAAATCCCAAAAAAAAATATGGAATTTCCTAGTGTTTATAATCGGTCTCTAGATCCATCGACCCTAATTGACCAAACCTTATTCGTCTAGTGTTGGGGTGTCTCTAATAACCTCATGATATCATTACAACCATAAAATAATTCATCCTAGGGTGTAACAAAGGAGTCCCTAATGCTGAATATCAAATATCCAAATATATTATCATTAATTGTTTAAAAACCATTACCCGGGCATCTTGAGTATCTCTATAAACTCTTAGTATACAAAATTTCTCAAATATTATTCTTAAGAATACCAAAAAACACTACATTGTAACCATCCTCTAGGTCACCATGCCAACATGATAGATCCCCATCATCCTGGGAATCCTAAAGAGATACATACGATTGTATCTGACTCAACTATTCAAATCCTATCTGTGAACATAGAATCTCATCATAATAAAATCTCTTAGCATGGATGAATAGATCCTAGACGTGCATGGAATCATAGGGAATCGTGTAATCTTTGTAATCCCATAAATACTTGTGGTTGAATCCTAAAATCCCAATAATTCATCACAAATCTCAATAACTGAATCCTAGGATACACTTTGATCATCCATGACAATTTCATCACATCAAAGACATATAAAAAAAGTACCACATGAGTCCCAAAACATGAATCCAAGTAAGTACCTCTAGACATCCCCAAAGTCACTATAATAAATAATATGTCAAATAGGATATTTATGAAAGGATAATTTTTTTACACTAAAAGATACATAAATATTAAGTAATTGAAGTAATATATACAATTTTAGTGTTGGATGAACACCTAAACCCATCACCTCAATCCACAGCCTGTCTGGATCACATCATCGGCACGGGTTCTATAGTGACACACCCTACCATATCTATATGTACATAAATTTCTATTCTATATATGGTAAAAATATATAGTTAAAACTAATAGGGTCATCTAGGTCTCAGTTAGGCTTTCTTATCATCTTAGGAAAGTCATTCTAGAATGATGAACCTAAGACCATCCCCTTTTCCAAGAATCCTGGGTAAGACTAATCACTAATCCCATTTGATAGTAACCACTATTTCTAACCACCCAAGTAATGATATCCTAGTAGGCATATAAAACATTCCACATAGTCATATCAAAGGTCTTAATAGCTCTAGGTTGTCTCTCATGGCCAACCCCTTGAACTTGCATCTGAAGTCATAGCTCCTCTCTACCTAGAGGTCACTAGGTCACCTATCACAATGACCACTAGACCCTATCCATTTCCATTTAAAAACACATAACACTCAGAGGGTTATATTATTACAATGAATTCGTTCTAATTTAAAACCTCATCCATCACTGATATAGATGTCCATCTGGTACATTAGGGACTATTGGGGAACTCTTTACCATGTGAAACACAATTGTAAGCTTCAACTTTTATTAAAAAATCATTATAAAAATAAATAGACCCACCACCAATTATTTTGGTAACATTAATAACTTAATAATATAAGTAAATTCATAATAAAAAAGGGTGTATACATACGTCACACATACCTCTATGTAAAGAGAATAACCTTTTCAATGTAGCATAGAAACTCTCATCGACTCTCGCCAAGACCATCTAGACATCGTCCAAAACATTAAGGAATTTTCTCATATCCAAACAGTAAAATTAATTTATTATAATAAAATTATATTTATTTAAATAAATATAAATATATTTAAAATAAACTTACATTACAAAAAAGACATTCATGTTTGAAATCTCATCAGTCGAGTTCGCCACACCACAACTATGGACAAACACAAACTAATTACTTATCGAAAACCCCCAACAATATTCTAGGACAAGGACGTAACACACAACATAGATTCTATTATAAATTAAATATAACTACGGGATAAGACCTTAGATAAATAAAATTTGTGGAAAAATCATTGTAACAATACACGGCCATTGGAAAACACCGTCTTAAGATGTCCCTTATGCAGGAAAATAAAATCCCCAATTGGAGATGATGACTAAATTACTAAATTAATTTAAGTTTTCTCAAAACCTTAATAAAAATAAATATTCTATCTTGCCGCCATAAAAAAATGTGATCGTAGGTTGAAATCATCATGAGATATTCTTTATACAATCCTCATGAAATCCCCATGATGACTGGATAATTCCTCTTTGCTTTGGAATAATTTGAAACAAATCTTGAAAAATGGAAATGAAATATAAGAAAATAAGGTAAGATGATGTCTTTGAATATTTTCAGTGTTAAAGATTCACCATAAATATCCTAATGTTGTCCTTAAAAGCACCATTTGATCAATGTAGAAGAGGAAATCCAATGGGGTTTAGTAATAATTCATAAGAGAAAGAAATGATAATGGGGAGGGGATGCCGCCTATTTAAGTTTCATGGGTAAAAGTTTCTTTTTTCCCTTTTAAGCCAACCATCATGATGGTGGAGCAGTTATAGCTTGGGCAGCAACAGCCACCCAACCTATACCAAGACTCTTCTGATCCCCTTGGATAGCTCCTGAGCCTCAAACCATGTCTAAACCCTACTTTAAAGGAATTAAAACTCTCATAATTTATTTATGATTTCTAGTTCTAAAAATGTGTTTCCCAATTAAATAAAAATTTTAAAATCCCTTATGAATTTTCCCACAAGTATGAACAAGGGGTTTTACCGACTGGGAATATAATAACAGTTAGTCATCAACGTAGGTAGTCTCGTATAGCTAGTGTAACTAGTCTTTCTCCATTAATAGCTAATAAATACACCCTACTTTTTAAATATTTAATAATCTACTTGTTTTTTGTATTTGGATACAAATGTGGAATCCACAGGCTATATTTATAGTTATTTATTATAAATTGAATCATTACATTTGATAGTGAATGTACCTAAATATTCCCCTTCCCTCTTTATTGAGTAATAATTCTATTTCTAGAGGTCCTTCCTAATACCTGAAAAAAATTGTTTCAAACTTGTTATCTTCCATATACATCTTACAAGTCATTGAAAATAGCGTGAATATTGTTTTGTCTTAGAACCAGACAAAGGCCTTTCTTCTTCATTTTATTTTTTATTCTCTATAAGGTATGAAGATCTATACCTTTTCATTTCATTAACTTATTGTAGAGTCATTATCAATAGATCTAATATTTATTTAATCATATTTTTCATGTTGAAATAAATAATAAATCATGAGATGTTGGAAGGAAATGATAAGATAATAATATATATAGATAGCTCTTTGTCAAAATTGAATACCAACATTTATAAACGCTCAATATACCTTATTATCTTATGTACGTGACTTCCAATAGGGAATTCTTCTTCCAAAATAGACATAAAGAGTTCATTAGAAATATCATTACATTATTTTTTTATATTTCTCTTAGAATACTTCTTTTTTTTGACAACCTGAAAATTGAAAACTTGTCTTCGATTTTTTTATAGTTCACTGGACATAAATGAAATCATAAGGAATTTTACATCTAATAAATCATTTTTGTGTCTCTAGAGGATGTATTTCACATCATCACTAGATTCCTTAAGACTATTAGTAGGTATTGGGGATTCTAGTACATAGTACTTTCTTTCTCATTGTAGTATGATAAGAAACTTCCTCTACCACTTCTAGACATTTTCAATATTAAATATATTTTATTTATCTACGATCAGAGTGATAGTTTATTCATAGTATTACATTCCATTATATACTTAAAATGAAATAAAATGTTATTAAATTATTTTTATTGCTGATTATAACATATTTAATTAATGATTTATACCTCACATTATTTTTCCAAATCCCAATAACCCACACAATTGGATTTATAATATCCATTCACTAGGATATTCTTTTGGAATTGATCCACATATCCCTTCTCATAAACCATACTGAGACTATTATCACATATACATAGTTATTTTGGTAGTATTTACACTTTCCAATAACATTAACATGTAGTTCGTTTGTCTATTAAGGAGACTCCCCAATCATAAAATCCTATACTCATATTTTCTAAACACATCCCTCCATATTACACCAAGAGATGTAGGGTAGATATTTTATTGATAATTTGGTTATTCTAACCCAAACATTTACTAGAACGTCTCAATAATTGAAATCACCATAATGATATTGAGACTAATTCCTTGAACTATGATTGTATTCAAATTCAAGTAATGGAAGGATTTTATTGAATTAATATTTTAATTTCAGTGATTTTTTTAACTGAGGCCTAAATTATCTTATTTTATCCTTCACATACTTGTTAAATATTTTATTTTAAACTATCTTAATTTATTTACCCTATCAAATAAAATAAATTATGAATTTTTTTGAATTATACTTATATAAGATATCTTAATATATCCATTGCATACATGCTAATTACTTTTTGTAAGAAATTTACATAAATAATTAAGTATACTCAATAAAATAGTATTATACAAAATATCCAATTTTATCAAATCTTATTAGTTAATTTAATTATAATATGTGTATTTATTTAATTGATAACATAAATATATAATGCATAAAATAAATAAATAACCATGAACTGATAAAATAAAATAAACATATGAATTGGTCATGAGATTTATCTTCTAGTTGGCTTATCAAGTACTGATAAACCAACCTAAACCCAATGAGGAATCTATGGTCCTTAATATATCTTGAGTTTTAGTGTTCACCATTCCCCTATATATCCCTTTACATAGATCTATCTTAGCTTGAGCCCAGAACCATATCCTCTTATTGGGATCTACATCCTTTACAAAAGTATACTCACATTCAAGTGAGGTGTGGTAGTAGTTTCAGGTTACTTTAAATAAACATTGGGTACAATGTCTCATACATAAAAAGAGTCGGATGATTCCCATATTATCACATTTATTTTAATAATGATTAATACATAACAAACCATTTAATAAATAACTAATTTAAATAAATAAATTCAATACATATATTGGTAAATCAAAACTCAAAATCATTCAAAAAATACGACAACAATCATATTTAATATTTTATAGCATTAATTTTGATTACTTCCTATTAAAAAAATAATAATAAAATAATATATTATTTATCTTAATTTTTTTTAATTAATAGTACATGAGAAGTACTAAGGAATGTTGTTAATTATAAAAATAATAATTTTAAATAGTTTGGTACATGGCATGTCCAACCTGTTTGATATTATGTCCCATGACTATAGATTTAATGATCACATGATATTTAATAGCACACAGTATTTCCTATGATAAGAACTATATGTGGATAATGTAATTATTAATATACTTCATGAAATATGACTACCACTAGATATATAATTACATTCCCAGAATGTAACTACACATGGTCAAACCATATAGACTAAGCAAAAAGTAAGACAAAAAACACCCCATTAATATATACAATGTGTGTTGATGGTTATCCTCATGATTTACATGGAATGTGACCTGATATCACATGTTTTTTCTTGTTGTTAATTAATTAATGATGTGTAAATGAACCTATGTGTTGAACCATACAACACACAGCGTAAGACACACACACTTGTCCCCTGGAATGTTCTCCATAGTTAGACATTGTATTCATGTCATGGGGTCAGGGACCTTGGAACCTTCAGATGAGTTATTTGAGTGTTACTTGGAAAATTATGGCTCTTTCAGGGATATATATAAAGCCAAATTTATATTTTTCCTTAAAGGTTTTACTCAGAACAAAATCATGTCCAAGAATAATAGAAACTCGATGCATAAAAATGGATCAAATAATTTTCAAAAAGTGCAAATTAAAATGTTCCCACTTTGATACCATTTGAAGGTTATAGTTAATAGTGGTATCATCATGGGTGGAATTATATTTTTTATTTTCATCATTTTAAATATATTGAAACTGAATTCATATGATTAATTACCCAACCATTTAGTATAAATTAACATGAAAATTTAGTTTTTAATTAATTTAAATAGATTTACCTCATCTATGATGTTCTGTATTGGTACATTTATTATTTCCTCTACTCTACTTCATTTTTTTCATTTTTTAATATAATAGTGGATCCCTATAGATATATCTATTGACACTCCATGAAACTATGAATGATGTTCCTAATCTCTCATGTGAAAGTGCGTGATGAACATGTGTTTTACATTATTTTTCATTGATCATAACAAAAATATCTTCTTCTCTCTCTAAGTTCCTAGATGATGGAGAATGGGATATTTATCATGAACATTTGATATAATATTACACAATGTCTCCAAAACATCTACGATGAAAATGAGATATTTTATAATATATACTAAGCTTAAAATAAGAAAATTTCACATAGGCAGTTATCTTTATATTTAATACAAGTCATACCCCCATTTGACCATTAATAAAATAACAATAATTAAATAATTATTATTTTCCAAGGAATTTGATTTATCTAATATGATTTATCAAATAAAAAATATCTATTTATTTAAATAATATTAAAAATAAATTATTTTCACTGGATCATTAAACTCGATCCAAATTATCTTATAAAATATATCAAATATTTAATAAAAATTATTCATTTAAAAAAATAAAATTATTTTTATATTATCTTAACTTGAAAATAAATATTTTTTTTCAAAATTCACAAAACAAATGAGTAAATAAATATCATATTTACTAACTTATAGAAAAATAAATATTATATTCACATACATGTGAATAAATAAATTAAATATTAAAATTCACATAGATATTCTACACTCAAATATCTCATGATTGAATTTGGTTGATCAACATAACTTGAATTAATATTATTCCACTAGTTATGAATTAATTTATTATTAAAAATAAATTCAATATAATTTAATAAGTTTTTGGATAGACTTATTATGTGGCCTTCATGGAAACATTCTCAATAGTAATAGTAAGAAATTACCTAAAATATAAGATTTGTTTCTCTTAACACATCAGAACACCCATATAAACATAGTCAAACGGCCCAGAAGTGAGTGAGACCCGCTCCTAACAAATTTTCTTAAAAAATAAAGAACACAATCAGAACATCAAAATGGAGGTTTACAAAGCCTATTGAATGACTTACCACATGCATCAGCCTCAAAAAAAGGCACACAAAAATCAAGATCCATAAAAGTCCACTCAGAGCTTGAATCCACAATAGCCTTCTTTGACAATGCATCAGCAACCTGATTGGCCTCCCTGTAAGCATGTGTCACCTCAAAAATGATACCATCAAGGAGAAAAAGAAAATCAATCCAAGTGGGAAGAATCATCCATGGAACATTCCTTGACCGCCTCTGTAGGATATCAACAGCCACCATAGAGTCTGATTCTATTCAGAGAAATCACCATCCAAAATGAACTGCATAGTTGATCGCTCTAATCATAGCCCACAGCTCAGCCTCAATTGTAGATCCCTGACCAATATAATGATAAACGTAGCCCTTAATGAAGCCCTGATAGGTACGGAAGACACCACCTCAGCCCAAAGGCCTAGGTGCACATGAAGCATCCCCATCAACATTGACCTTGAACCAAGAGGGAATATGAGGAATCCATCTAATTGACTTCAGCACCAATGGTTTTCTAACCCAGCCAGTAATACTAAAATTCCTCAAAATAATAAGATCATTAAGCCCATTGTGCATACAACCAACCTGGACTCTTGAGTCTGTGAAAAAATCCCTAGGAATCACCCTCACACCGGACCAGAAGGTTGACATTATTTTCTCAAAAACATAATCATTTCTATCCTTCCAAATGAAACCAAAAGTTACTGAAACAACAACCATAAGGATAACCTGAACGTGCTCACTGCAGCACGTATTGACTGCTGAATAAAGATGTCTATAAAACGATGTTAGGTCCAAAAAGCAACCTATCATATCCTAGATATACTTACATAACCTGAATATCAAGGGATAAGACAAAAAAAGATGATCAATTGATTCTTCTGCGGCAAAGTAGGTATAGCAGAACGAGGGAAGGTGAATCATAGCCATTTGAAGAGAGCAGTGAACCTATATCCTTCTATTCCATATCCTCAAAAGAATCAAGTACACTAAAGGAGGGATGAAAAAATTCTGGAAAGCAGAAGACCACTTTGGGGCTGCATTATGCCCGATGCACATATGCTGGTACATTGCCCGGGTAGTGATAACGCCATTAGAGATTGGTTTCTAGATGAGGGTATCTTTGTCAATGTAAATGTATCTTTAAATGTAATCTTTGATCTGAGGAGGAATGAAATCATAAGAACCTGGTACTCCATTCTGTAAATCAGGAACCGAATAGCACAACACATTAGATGGAATATCAACATCCTCTTGGATCAGCCTGGCCAACCAATTAGTGCTCCAAGAATTTAGAGTGGACTCCCTACAAACAAACCACTTCGAACAGGACATAATCACATTAAAATAATACTTTAAGGCATGCCAAATGGAATAAGAGAGATAGTGAGAGTAACCATCCCAGAGCCTTGATGTAATCTGAGCTGAAAAAAATTCCATCGAAGGGTCATGAGAACTAACAAGATTTCAGGTAAACTTGATGAGCAGTGCCTCATTAAACAGCCCCAGATCTTTGATTCCAAGGCCCCTCATCTCTACTGACATAATGAACTCTTTCCATGCCACCATAATCAATTTACTTTCATAAATGGATCTATTACATATGAAATTTCTGATAATCCTTTGTAGCTCTTTTATCTGATTCTTTGGCCACTTGTAAATAGAAAAAACATAAACAAACATAGAGGTAAACACTAAGTTGATAAGACAGACTCTCATAGCTTTAGACATAGCTTTCCCTTTCAAATTTATCATCTGAGAAAAAATTCACAAGACAATAGATTGAAGATGAAACCTCTTGACAGAACCCTAAAAAAGAGGTACTCAAAGATAAGTGATAGGCAGTGAGCCCTTTTTATCCCCAATGGATCTTTTGATTTTATTTTGTTTTCTGATAGAGACTCCCTCCCCAAAAACCACAAAAGACTTATGAAAGTTAATTTCCTGCCCAGCCACATCCTCATAGTGCTTGAAAATTCTTTTAATCGAAGATACAGTCCTTGTGTTGGCATTACCAAATAAAAGATCTCTACCATCTTTAATCTGATTATACAAACCAGCTTGAACAAGGCTATGAAGGCATATACTCAAATAATCTTAAGCAAGATAAAACAGAAGACCAGAAAGAGGGTCCCCCTGCTGAAATCCCCTAAAACACTGAAAGAAACCTCTGGGTGAGCCATTGACAAGAATAGATAACCTGGAACTCTTAAGAATATTGTGGATCATAGTGATGAACCTTGAATAAAATTCATTCATTCCAAGAATAGAGAGAAGAAAACTCCATTTCATTGTGTCAAAAACCTTTGAGATATCAATTTTCATCGCAAAGCTACCTTGTTTAACATTCTTTCACATAGCATTAATACTTTCAGAGGCAGTGAGGATACATGTTTGAATACTTCTTATTAGAACAAACCCAAATTGATTCGAGGTAATGAGACCCTTAACCACCTTTCCCAGCCTTGTGGTAATTATCTTAGTGATGATCAAAGGAATAGTATTGCCAATAGAAACTAGTTTGAAATCCTTAATATCAAGTGCACCCTCATTCTTGGGAATAAGAGCACTGAAATTGGAGTTCTCACCATAATTTATAGAAGTAGTAAAAAAGAACACTCTACGAGCATTAATAAAATGATCATGAATAGTCTCCCTATTGAACATGAAGAACTTATTAGTGAAGCCATCCATCCCTGCAACACTATAAATATTCAGAGATAAAAGGGCTTCTCGGACCTCCTTGCCCCTAGGAGCCTCCACAAGTTTGCCATTTGTCAGATCATCAATACGTGAGGTGATGTTTTGCACAATCAAATGGGATCTATTAGCCCGATTTTCAGAATATAGATCTGAGAAGTAGCTCACAACCAAATTGGAAATATCATTCTCAGTAGTGAGAATCCTGCCATTAATGTTTAAAGAAGATATACCCCTACATAATTTTCATTCCTTAGGGAGACGATGAAAGAAACTAGAGTTCCTATCCCCTTCCTTCAACCACCAAATATTGTAAATAGATTTGGCCAGATTTTCTTTAGAGCTGAGTAGTTCATCCATCTTTGATAAAGCCTTAATCTCATCATTTGAAGGCATGGAATTCAATTGATTAGAATTTTGACACCTAGCAAGATGACCTTCACCATCTTTTATATCCTCATCCATCTTAGAAAAGGAAACCTTACTCCATTCCCTTAGCCTGAACTTAGTGGTTTTCAGCTTTGAAGATAGAATATGTGAAGCAGATCCCATAAAGCTAGAGCTCCAAACATCAAGAAAAATCACCCGACACCCCTTAATCATAAGCCAGACACTATTAAATTTAAAAGGAATGGGATCCATACACAGAACATCAATGGAGAAATCCACCACCAAAGGATTATGATCATATTGGATTTTAGGAAGCAGAAGGCCAGAGTCATGAATAAGATCATTTCTGTCATCAATCTAAAAAAGGCACCTATACAATTTACTGGTATGCCTCCCATTAAGAGTGTATCTTCCCCAGGTAAAATCTGCACCAACTGTCAACACTTCAATCACATTGCAAGTATCAATACATTGAGAAAAATCATTGACCGCAACTCGATTAAAATTAGATCCACTTTTTTCATCAGGCCGCAGCACCGTGTTGAAATCACCAACGATAGTCCAATTAATTGGCATTTGAGAGGAGACATATTCAATATCTCTCCATAATTCCCTCCTCTTCAGATAATAATTATCAGCATAAACATAGGACACCAAGAAGGTAATCCCATTACACTCAACAGATGCAGAAGAAAGTTGGTTCCCTTGAGAGCAGGAGAGCAACTTAATCTAGTCATGTTTAAGTAACCAAATAATCTCAACATTATCCTTATTCACATTATGATTAAAAAAGGAGTAACCAATAGATTCCCATTTGAAAGCTTTCTAGATGGAAAACATCATCCTTGGCTCAGCAATACCAATAATCACCGGCTTGTTGGTCATAATAATATGTCTAAGGGCCTTGACTGTGGAAGCATTCCCAAGCCCTTGACAATTCCAAAAAAGGATCTTCATTTATGCAGGGCTGTCATGGCCCTTGTTTGAGCCCCTCCATCCCATAGAAATTGCACTGACTTGGCCTGATTCTCAGTCTTCCTCCTCTTTTCCTTGCTTAACTATGACGAAACACTGCCCAGAGCATCTAAAGAGCCAAAACCAGGGGCTGACTACTTGGATAATTGAGGCTTCTCTTCACTGTCACAATCCTCCTTATCATTAGACCAAAATACACCACTCAGAGGGGAAAACTTGTTCAGTGAACTGACTGGTTCCTGGCTGATCTGCACCACTTGCTTCCTCGCAACAGTAGACAGAGGAACCTGAGAGAAAGATCCAGCAACACCAGTAAATTCTAACACAACCTGTACCTGCTCGTGTACATGGGACTCATATTGGACAACCCCAAATGTCTGCCCTAGTGCACCACCAGCCTTCAAAGAGCTGCACATATCCGTTCCCAGCTCTGATCCAGATGCAACTGTACCCAGCACTAAATTCTGGACTGCATGCTCATCAAGAGGAAAAATCTTCACCTGTAAGGAGGCCTGCCTAGGCTCAGGACCGGTGACAAAGTATTGAACAGGCTCAGCATTAGTGACCTGTGGTAAACTAGATTCCACTATACCCAACCCTGCAGCCTGAACATCATTCTCCTAAAAAGGTTGCACCGGCAAGGAGATATCCTGTCCAGCAGGATCATCCAAAGGAGCTGCCACCTGCACCTGTACTACATCCGGAGAAGCAGCCACCTGCACCTATAAGGAGGCCTGATTATGCTCAAGACTATATCCCCACATAGTCTGAGCATCCAATTGAGATTCATGAGAGTCCACATGGACCTGTACTACATCTTGAGATGTAGACACCCCATCTAGTGCATTATCACAGGAAGCATTATGTGCCTGCATATCCTGTTCAGTCCCTCCAGAAACCAAGGGAAACTGTGAAGATTGAGTAGGCTCCTGAGAAGGAATATTGTGTAAAGAGGTGTCCAACCTCAACTTATTATCATCAACAATATGTATCTACTCAGCAGGTCTTGCAATGGGAGGACCAGGAGTAGCCTTCCCCTTACCCCTCCAACAATGTGCATCGGAGTGTCCCTTCATCTTGCACAAGCCAAAAATTTTACTCCTATTAAAATCAAAGTCCATATGGCCAAAAAAAATGGCAAGAGAGATAGAATTTCATCCTCCTTTCATACTGGATATCCAACTTGAGGTTTACATCCCTGGTTGTAAGAACAACCTCCTCCACGAGCGTTGAGGCCATATCTACTTCCACAAGAACCCTCACATAATTACTGAAATTGGGGTTCTCGGAATGTTTATCCATTCAAATAGGAATTCCAATCGTTGAAGCAATATCCCAAATGATTCTGGGATGCTAGTAAACCCAATTAAGTTTACGAATTCGAATCCAGTCCTATGCATGGGTGTCTTTGAAATTCTCAGGGTCGAAGCTTCTGTCCCATTCCTGAATTCGATGAATCCCAGGATTAAGCGAGACAGAGTCAAAGCTCCATGCTCGTCTCTTTGAATCCTCAGATGAGAAGAGAGCATGGTAATACACACGTCCCTTGGAAATCATCTTCTAGTTTTGAAATCCCCAAATCTGTGAGAGTTGATGATGAAGATCATTGAACTTCCAGATAGTCACACCCTTTGGAAGAATGACCCTAGCAATAATCGAGAATCGACAAAGGGAAAATCTTTCCTCGGTACCAATTTGATCAGCGGAAACATGTGTGATCCTTCCCTTTTTAATAATCCTCCCAGGTGGAGGGAAATCGAACTCCGGGAATTTACCCACAGCTTTGACAACATTCACAATACTTTTAATACCTGGATCTCCAGAAACGATAGTCGTTGCGTATCTCTTTGAGGGCATACTGCTAAAAATCTCCCTGTAACTAATACAACCAAATTCCTTGTTAATCGATGAAGAGATTACAGGCAAGGATTTCTCGCCTTTCGTCGCATACTGTTTGACATCCTCAGGATTAGGGTTCTCCCAGACACTCCGCCATGAGACTCATCCACCATTTTCCACCCATATAGACATAATTTACTATACCAAACATAGAAACATTCCTATGAATTATACGAGGTAATATAATCCCTTTTACAACTAATATATCTTCAAATAGGATTCATACATGTGTCATCATCATATATTTTTGACTTATCTTTTTTAATTTTAAAAATTAACATGTCTCTAAAATTACTTGGATTTTTTAGGAAATTTTTAATCAATAAAATGGATAGAGATATAACTTTCTATTATCTCAAAATATAAATAAATACTTTCTTTAACATTGAATTAATTCCTTAACACTTATGACATACCCCATGCATGCAACTTCCCTAAGAGAATATTTCTTCAGAGCTTTCATATATACATCATTGTATGGGAATCATGATACACATGAATATTGATCTCAAGTAAAAATACCTATACACACATACATATATAGGAATATCCAATGACACAAAAAATGTGGTATTCCTATTGGTGGTGTAACTTCACCGACACTGGATCCACAAAACTCTTGCATCTAGTCGAGTCATCACATGACATCAAGCACACCACCTTATATACCAGAGGAGGCTGACTAGTAGCGAGGATCTAATAGGTAATGTGGAATTTATCATGCCACATGCTGACTAGTAGTGAGGATCTATGAGGATTATTGTTCCATGTTCATTATGTGCATCATCTCATCACTTAGTTCATCGTCAACATGTAATCCATGGGTTAGACTGTTACCTTATTTACACAATATTCATGGAATTTATCATGCCACACGAGAGAACAAGTTATGTCTCTGTCTCATTAGGGATAACAATATTAATTAATCAGTGCACTTACCTTGGTGCCTCAGTCCAAGTATTTTCATCGAATACAACCATTGGGGGCATAGAGCATCACTCTGACTCCCCAAACCATGAATTCTTGGGTAGGTTTGAGAATATGTCCAACCATACCTATGGGGGTAGCATCATTCCTTAATACTACCACCAAGCCATGTGCATATTCTTATTAATCCATTCACCACATTTATCCATATCACAACCAATCCAGCCAATACATATAAAAATTAAGATTCACAACAATAAACATTGAATTTCATGTCATGCCAAGTAATCCCTCAAGCCATTACTAAGGATAAGAACATGCCAATAATTCTTATGCACTACCATTAAACATTTCAACTTGCTTATTAGAGTTTTTAAATTATCACATGGAAACCTTTCTCATACATATCTAGAGTTTAAGTCTGGAAGGTATCAGTGCACCCCAATGGTGGCCCGACAATGTCAAGTCATCCCCTATGTGTCCCATAGGGACCATGAGGGTTTACATTATTCATTAAGACATTCATTATACCAAATCGCATCAAAGTATAAAATTCACAAAAAAGGATAACTAATAAATAACCCCATAAATTCACAAATCTCAAAAGAAACAATGGGATATCATTTTTAGACCACCTACCTTGGATCCATTGACGAACACACAACTAATTGAGTCCATGGGTCCTAATTAAACACCCCTATGAATCATCAACCAAGATCTCATTAGAAAAGAATGGTTTTATTGCTTTTGAAGGAGGTAAAGAAAAAATGTCAACCCTAAACCAAAAAAGAGAAGAAAGAGTGGTATTAGCCTTACTTGGATCTTTGATTTTCAACTAATGATAATTCAAATGACTTAGATGTAAGGTTAAACACCCATTGTA
The DNA here is from genome assembly GCA_963277665.1 of Viscum album. Lineage (NCBI taxonomy): Eukaryota > Viridiplantae > Streptophyta > Magnoliopsida > Santalales > Viscaceae > Viscum > Viscum album. Next base: position 349,946,319 of record OY728135.1, read on the forward strand.
ATCTCTTGTTTGATGTTATGTGTCACTAGGTTTGAAAGGGGGAAGAAAGAAGAAAATCCTGAGTTGGGGTTAAAAATACATTAATGTCATTTTTGTAAATTTATCAATGTTACTAGGTTTCACAGTTTACCCACACGATTTTCTAAACCGTATAAAACCATGTGAGACACACTAACTTAGAATACCCATTTATCATTGTTTCCTAGGAATTATACACACTTAGATTAACCATGTGATAACTGTGTGCAAGTCATTGTCTAAGGGTTCATTGTTACCTAGGATGTTTTTCACGTCTTTCACTAACCATACGAAAACCAGGAAACATTCCCGGAAACTCCTTTTTCATCCACATTGATGCCCTAAACCCCCAGAACACCCCTAAGCCTCCTCATGAACTTTTTGAAAAAATTATTTGACCAAAATAAAGGAAATAAACTGGAACATAAAAAATTATGTCTTAAGAAAAATCCCATATCATACAACCTCCCCACCTTAGGATAGTTCATCCATGAGCCTCTCTTCCCAAGCATTACTGATATTTTGAAGAAAAGAAATTCGGACACTAGGTCCGCATATGTAATTCTCATTCCAAGGTCTCTTCTATAGAATTTCCATGCTTTAATAGTATAAGAACAAAAGGTACAACCTTTCCCTCAAGACATTCTCACTAAGATCCACAATATGAATTGATTGCTTCTCAAAGGAAGCATCATTCTCAAGCTCAACATCATCAACATTTATCACATGAGATTAATCAGGATGATACTGTCAAATTTGTAAAACATGAAAAACATTCTAAGGATCGGACCCTAGTTTCCCAGAGCTAGTGCCTTATTTGATTACATTATCATACAAATAAGGAATAATCATCCAAAAGGACTAATAAGTTTATTATTATTGGAAAAAAGATACATACATAAGTTCATCATTACAACTTAAAATGAATAACAACATAGAAACTCCTAAGAAAACCTCCATAACTCCTGGTTTATTTCAGTATTTCATTCCTAATAAAATTCTTCATGTCCTGAGAAAATGAAACATAAGAAATGGGTGAGATTAAATGCTCAGTAAGTATAAGCAATAAAATGTAAGATAACATAAATATTATACATGGTGAGTAATTGAAAACACATGCCTCTAAAAATAAACCTGAATATAATGTGGCATAAAAATGAGTTGAGTAAATATTTCCATAACATAACATAATCATGGGTATTCTACTAGTTGAATAACCACATGAACCAAAAATACTATTTTCATAATGATGGAATTCATAATTCGGGACAACATAACCATACTGTCAGGACCTCGTGCCAAGACCATAAATAATCATTTTGTCAAGGCCTTATGTCAAGAATGTTGTTTGTCTCATCAAACCTACCGATACACCGAGGGGTTGTAGTGGGCCCCACCAGACACTTACTACATCCGATGTATTCCTCATATGAATAGGTATAAATTAAAACAACATATACATTCATATTGAATCTAATATATAAAATCTAAATAACTTTACTCGGACCTTAAGCATAAACACTAACCATTCGGAGTAAATTGATGAATGGTTTTAAGATATCACACCCACAAAAAAATAATAATAAACCATTAAATTAAATATGGTATATGATACCATGAAATATTAATCCCAAAAATACATAAGAATCAACCAGATTGTTGAAATATATGAAGATGCTCTTATAAAATCTTCGAGTAATTCTAGAGATAAATACCCGTTTACTTTGAAAGGAAGAGTTCTTTTAGAAAAAATATTTGTATAAAACAAGAATTAAAGTAAATTAGTACTTTTATAAAAAATGGGTGATTTTATAAAGATAATTTTTTCCAAAAATAGATTATAGGGTGCCCTTGAAAATGGGTATGATTTTGAGAAATTCCCATGAATCGGGCATGTATTTTGGAAACAATTTTGAATGTTTCCTTTTAGAACATATGACAATCCATAAAATAATGAATATTTCTAGTTGGAAAACATATATATAACCCCGAAACATAATTATTTAGGACTAAATAATAATACAAAAGATTTTTAGTTAAGTAATTAGATAATAAATGTAACCTGAATGAAAATGGATGTTCGGGTGGAAAACCCCTTACCTTAAATACGAACATGTTCTGATCATGAACATAAGCTCCTGGAATATGAAATTATAATTATTAATAACCTATTTAAGATCCTATTATAAATTTCTTTATTTTATAATAATTATTTTTATTTCATTTATTCCCTTATTGATATGTTATTATATTGAATTTTTTCGTTCCGTAGTGTTCATTTTCCTTATTTTAATAAACGGTTCACTTGTTCTTAATTAGTGGATTTCATGTGGAATGGATTTAAATCTATATAATTAAATTCACATATTATTTATGATCATAAATAGGTGTTATTGGTCATTCATATAACTTGGTTAAAGGGAATGAGGATGAATTATTTTATATAACTTTAATGATAACTGTTTCAGTTAGTTTATCGGTTTTGATTACAACAAACTCATTTTCCTTTATAACTAAATACCATTTGTAAAAAGGGATTAAATAACCATAAATAGTGTATATTGAATATATAAAAATCTATTTCAACCATAACAGGAATGGTTTCTTGACCATAATTGATAATGATAAATGAAATCGAAATCCCATCGTCCTTGAATGTGGTAAATTGACACATCTCGGACGGTTTTCTTACTACTAGTATAAGGTCGGGAAAAGGAAGAGATGATGATAAATTATTCCACTATCATGAAAACATTCCAGTACATGTAAGGTAGTGGATTCATCACATCATTTGGATAAGTAGAGGTAATAATAGAAAAACAATACAAATGAACTTGAAAGGAAAGACAATGAATTAAAAAAAAGGGAATTTACCTCTTGAACCAAACTTCCTTGAGAGCATCCTTAAGGGAGAAATTTTGGTCTTTTTATGAGACCAAGGATTTCTGGATGTGGCAGAGGAGGTTGGGGGCTATTTGGATATAATTGGGATATGGAACAAGGCTTGAGGGGAATGAAGGGAATGAGAGTGAGAGAGGGTTTTATATTGGAGAAGAGAGGAGTTTTTATAACTTCTAAATCATTTGTTTATTAATTTCCCTAAATACCAAAAATTGTATTGATTCCATGACCAAGAATAGTAATAAATGTATGTGAGTTCGAATCAAGTGGGATTACATCACTTGTGATGACATGAATGGTGTATTTAAATGATAATTGGTATATACAATATTTTACCGTATTTCACTATTCATCAAAAGTTCGAGTTTTTCAGAAAAATACCCAAAATTCACCCTGACCATTTTTCAACGTCTAGAATCCAAAAATGGATTCCATTTATCAAAAATAATTTTATAAATATGATTAATTTAAGATTTAATTAAAATCATAATTTATTTCAAAACAACAGTTTTGAAACATTTATTTTCATATTCAAACTCTTAGGTATATCGTACTTCCACTCAAATATTATTTATATAGTATTATAGTTAAGGTTACTATTCAATAGGGAATACCACTATTTATAACGGTGTGTTACTATTCATAAGGGTGGGTTACTATTTTCCAAAAATTATGTTTTTCTTATCAAAATCCACATAACTTACTGATCGCAACCATATATGTCATATTTTCGAAATTTACATCACTGAAGTGAAAAAATAATGTTTAATGGTCACCTAGAACTTATTAGTTCATTATGAAATATTTTTAAAAAAGTAATTTCCATTTAAAAATATTGGGTCATTAAAAATATCATGAATCTCGCAATATTATTGTGGATGATCTGATTAGTAAGCCACTAGTCTGATCCTATACACGGTCTTAAATGGAAACATGTACGTGGACACCAACATTCCCTATCTCTAAATTTGACGGTGACCCAACCTTGGGGACACCCAAATAAACACATTATCACCCACCAAAAAATCAAGTGGTCTATCGCATTGATCTGCATATGAATGTTTCCTACTCTGAGAAGTCATCATGTGCTTCTAAATCCAACAAACATTATCTGAGGTATTATCCAGGAGACTTGGTCCTAAGAGCTCATATTCCCTTGCCTCTAACCAAAACAATAGATATCTACATGGTATCTCCAAGAGTTCCTCAAAAAACTCCATCTGAATCATATCATAGAAACCATATTTGTAAGAAATATCAATGTGTGATAAGTGATTTTCTAACGAACATACAGAATATATAACCCAAACTCTCAACATGTCTTCTAATATCTAAATCATACACTCAGTCTACCTATTTTTCTATAGGTGATAAGATGTTCTCAACAAAACCTTACTACCAATCACCTTCTGTGTTTCTTAGAAGAAGATTTATGTGAAACACAGATCATGATCTGAAAGTATGGTTCTTTGGACACCATGTTGTTGAACTATCTCTTAAACATATAACTCACCAAGATGGTTGACTATAAATGTTTCAAGGACTGATAAGAAATGATCAACCATAGTCATCTGATCCCCAATGACCCAGATTGCATCATTTTTCTGAGGTGTCCTTGGAAGGCCCGTAAAAAAATCCATTGTTACATCATTTCACTTCCATTTTGGAATGGGAAATGACTATAACAAACCACCAGGATTCTAATTCTCAGCCTTCACCTATAGAAAAGTAATTCATTGTGCCACAAAACCTACAACATCTTTCCTATTTCTTAGACACTAATACCATTAAAGAAGACCAAGATACATTTTAGTCATTAAAGGATGTACTTTCCACTTTGATGAATGGAAATCACAAATCAATTGTTCACATGAACTCACTAGTACCACAACACAGACTTGAACATAGACAACTCCAACATCTCCAACATCCCAACTAGAAGGTGACTCCCCACATTTAAGACTTTCCTTCAAGGCTAGACACTTGGGATCCTCTATCTCACTCTCCTAGACCCAGCTAAAAATAATATAATCAATCGTTATAGACGCAAGTGTTATTTTACAATTCCCATCCTACACCTCCAGGTTCATCTCTTTAAACAAATCCATCATTTTCTATTCAATGTTGGATTCCTCATCCACCTAATTTTGAGTCTTCCAGTTCATGGAATTAGAATCAATTTTCCCTTTCCCAGGTGTTTAAAAAAACTCTAAATAGAATGATTGTAGTTACTAAAACCACCTCCACTATCGATGATTCAAATCCCAAAGAGAGAAGATGTACTTAATAGATTTATGATTGGTAAACACCATGAATCATTCTGCTAACAAGTTATTTCTGCAACACTTTAATGCATAAACCACAAAATCTAGATCAAGATCATGAGTAGGGTAATTTATTCATTTGGTCTTAACATTCTTGACCCATATTCCACAACCTGATCATCATTCACAAACACTTCTCCAAGTCCAACACTGGATGCATCATAGAAAAAATGGTACTTCTTACCATATTCAGGTAGGAAAGAATGGGTGTAATAGTCAACTACTTGTTCAATTCTTGAAAAGTAGTTTCACACACCTTCAACCACTCAAAATTAACACCCGTCTTGGGTTATCTTGAGAGTGGTGCCCTCGGAGGAGATAAATGCCTAACGAACCTCCGGTAATAACTGGCTAAATGCAGAAAACTCTGAATTGAGAAAAATTATTAGGCTTCCCCCAATAAACCTAAGCCTCACCTTTTATGGATCCACTAAAACACTTGACTCGAAAAGGATATGTCCCATGAAATTTACTTTATCAATCTAGAACTAACATTTAGAGAGATTGGTATTCGACTTATCCTCTCTTAGTGTACTCAAGACAATGTCTAGGTGTTGGGCATGATCTTCAAGATTTCGTGAGTACACCAAGACATTATCACTGAAGAAAACCATGATCTAATCTAGATATGGGTGGAATATTCAGTTCATTAGTTCCATGAACACAGATGTTGCATTGGTCAAACCACACAACATCACTAAAAATTCATACATCACCTTGGGGATCTCCCGTGGGAGAAACTCAATCGTAAACTCAACATCTCTCTCAGGTGGTTTCCTCAAGAAGTCATTAGGAAACACATCATGGAACAAATTGACCATAGTAAGAAATACATATTTCTCCACTTTTCCAACAACAAGGATAATGCATGACACTTGGTCTAGGAGCTCTCCCAACTACGGAAAAAATGGTCATGTATGGCCTACTCGAACATCCCACTGACCATGGAGGACATAAGTGTCTCTATCGGGAGATGTAAACATTACCCGACATCTATAGTAATTGATATGTTCTTGATACACTGCTAAAAAATCCATAACCAGTACCATATAAAAACCTAACATCTCTAGAACAAACAAATTCCATTGGAAACAATATCCACCAACCATTAAATCACAACATTTATACCCCCGAGTATTCTCAACTCACAACCCCAATGAAGTATCATGTGACACAACTCCACACACACTTTCCACAGTTATTCCCAACACGACTATAAATTGTGCTGAAATAAAAGAATGTGTATCACCTATTATAAATAAATAATTAGTGAGTGTGGAAGCTATGATAATAGTACCAACAACGTTATATGGACTAACTTTACCTCCTCTAGGTGTAGACCTAATTGAGTTAAGATGGATTATCCCTCTACACTAGTATCTAGCATGAGTACCCACTAATGAACTACTTTTCTAGTGTGAATGGTCTCACCTTGGAGTTCAATGTCCACCACCCCTAGTGGTATAGCCAGTGGAGCTCCAACTATCATCCTGATATGGGGTAATTGACCCCCTGTATGCACTCTGCAGTGGCCTTTTTCATCAAATATTTTTTCTGACTGTCATGGCTTCCTGCAGTACCTGAGCACATGGCCCATTTTTTCACATGATCCTCACTCAACAAGTGGTCAGGAACACTAACATCGCACATTCCCCAAATTTCCACAATGATAGAATCAAACTCGATCACTAAACTGAGATATTGGTTCCTTTTTCTGGTTGTTTTTTCCACTACTTCCCTTGTTTAAATTCTCAAAGAGGTGATTCTTGTTATTAGAATTTTAACCACTAGTTTAACCCCACTGGAACCGCATGTATGATTCTGAAGGCCTCTTTTTGGATTCCTTTATAGATGAGGGTCTGATCCATCACCTTAGAAAACATATTGAGATTAAAGATATTTACTTGGGATATGATCTCATGTCAAATTCCATCCTGAAATCACTTTGACTTAGATACCTCATATCATGTTAAATTAGGAACAAATACTTGGATGTCCACGAACAGACATATATAATCCATTACAGACATCATCCCTTTAATAAAACTCATAAACTCTATAGACTTCTCTGGTCTTAATTTTTTTCAGTAGTAATGATGTAGAAACGTTTTCGGAAAACTCTTCCACAATAATCCCTATACTTGTTCAACCTGAGATAAGATATCCCACCAATGCTCTGCCTGACCCTGAATAATTTATGATGCAAACATAACATGATTCTCAGAAATATTCTATAGATTTTAAAGAATTTTATTGATATACTCTATCCATAACACAGCTGCCCTTGGCCCTCCCTCTCCAGTAAAGGACGGAGGGTGATGTAGTTGAAACTCTCTGGTCCACTTGAACATACTTAGAGTGACCCACCCATGGTCTCTTCCACCATCTACATAATGCATTCCAATTTATCATGTAACTTCTCTCCCCAGTCATCCTAAACCACTAGAGCTTCTTGATCTACTAGTGGGGGAGTATTCTCACCAACATCCTATTATCTCTCAACTGACAAATGCCTTCATGGTAAAATTTCTCTATAATTTCAAACACAAACCTTTTAAACCACAACCATGAAACATTCACAAAGAATAAGGGAATTATCATCACTATCCCTAAAAAACCATTTTTCATATAGTACCCAATAGGATTTAATACATCTTGAACACTTACCTTAACCATTATTCCTAATTACCTAGCTAACACATGGTAAATAACTCATGTGATTACTAGCCCTAAATTTTAAACATTTTTATCAGGATTTCAATATGCAAATTTACTTCAAAAATATTTTAATTCCCTTATATTTTGTTATCCAACATTATTCTATAATTAAATTTTAATATTTTTTTCCCATTTTAAACCATTTTTATTTCGTTTTTAGACATAATTTTCACAACTTTTAATAATGTCAAATGAATTTTGCACTTTATATCCCACACACCCATCGCATGTGTGTGTGCATACAATGATGCATTACACTTATATACAAAGGTTCCTATAATGATGCTTAAAGGAACAACCTCATGCCATTTCTAACATGAGAAAAATATCATAAAATTGTCACATCACACCACATGCACATCACTTAATGGTAATATATTATCAAATGTAAAAACACAAAATAAGAACAATAACTACCACCCTGGGTAACTTGGGTTTTCCTCATACCTGGGTCAGATACTCTCAGGCATGAGCTCATTACCAAGGCCTGAAACTTTACTAATCTCTTATCTACCGTCACCAAATAGTACAAAATATAAAATAACTCCTCTCACAATAATTTTTAACGTACTTGACCTGGTAGCCACTAAACTGGTGCCCTAAGTCGAGTATTCAAATGACCTAAATCACACCTCCACATACCCCAGAGGTTGCCTACTAACAACAAGGGTCTAATAGGTTGAGTGAGGAGACTATACCCTCTTTAAAAAAGTAATCCAAAATAGATCAAAATATAAATATCGTAAAAAATAACAAACAACCAATAACAGGCATATCCAAACATCTCCCAAACTGGGTACAATCCACAATAAACAGTAGATATGTCATGTCATTCTACAATTTCAAGTGAAAAAAACCCAAAATAATGACAAACAACAGAATCTCGAATAATGTCTTGACCCCAAGTATAAATAGATAGTTCATATATGAAATATTCTCACGTGCCCAACGGCGGCCCGAGAAGGGTGTGAGTAAAACTTAGTGGGCCACCACCAAGGGTTTCTATAAAATATATAGTACAAAATGATTATGAAATCAAGTAACCAAATTATTTTCAATAAATTAATAACAATATAGGGACCACAAGTTACTAATATCTACTTTAGTATTACTATTAGGATTATTGTTCCATGTTCATTGTGTACACCATCACATCACTTAGTTCGTCATCAACTTGTAATCCATGGGTAATACATTTTACTCTTTCATACAATATTCATGAAATTTATAATTCCTCATTAGAGAACAAGTTAATTCTATATCTCACTTGGAATGTGAAAATTAGGTAATCACCACACATACCTTGGAGCCTCAGTCTAGGAATTTTCATTGAATACAACCATTGGGTGCATTGAGTATTAGTATGAATCCCTAACTCATGCATTCTTGGGTAGGTTAGAGCATTTGTCCAACCCTGCCCATGGGAGGGGAATCAATCCTTTATCCCGCCTCTATGCCATGTGCACATTATTAATTATCCATTCACCACATTTATCCACATCCCAACCAATAAGATCAATACATATAACAATCAAGATTCACAACAATCAATATAGAATTTAATTTCATTCCATAGCATGTCTACAATTCTATTTTACAATACATAACCCATTACCCAATTATATTTCCCATGTCTCATCCCATTAACTGTATTCATCAATCAAAAAGCCAATTCCAATCCCATGTCTTCAACATTTCATATACACAACCCCTATTATGGTTTTCAACATAATTTATCATCCATAAGGATGTTGACACTCCTTTTTCGTCACAGAGTCCAAAGGAATGTAATGGGAAATGACTTAGCACAAATTGATTAATCCTTTGAAGAAAATATCAAAAATCGACAAAGGGATGAACAAGGAGAATATTTCCCCTAAGTCACGCAAGTTTCCTCATAGTCGCGCAAGTCCACTTGCGTGACACATTATGGTCGTGCAAGTGACTTGCGTGACCGCCCGAGGTCTTCTCCGGCCTATAAATAGACCCTGTGGGCCCCCCATTCAAAGAGCATTTTTTCCAGAAACTCAGATTTGAGCTCCCGACGCCTTAGTCTCTTCTCAAAGCTTCTGAAACACTTCTAAGGTAATTTATTACCTAGAACGGAAGATCTAAAGAGGGGGAGGAAGGCCTAAGTGTTGAAACTCATCAACACTTGCGCGCCTGAGTGGACAGCCCTTAAGGGAAAAGGGACACACTTGCGCGCCGCCTTACTCCTTCAATAGATCTTGCGTGCCCCTCTTCTGGAAGAACCTCAAGAGGGTTCTAAAGGCTTTAATGAAGAGTCGCTCAAGTATTACCCTGCTGGTTAAAAGTCACGCAAGTACATCATGTGTCATGCAGGCATATACCTGCGCGACCAGGACTTGCGCGCCCATGCAGTACCTGCGCGCCTTCCAGGACTTGCATGCACCTACCTTTTTGGGTGACTTTCTTGCCCATTTCACCCCTCTTAAGCCATTACACCTTTCCTATTCAAGATTCGGTCTTCAAGACACACTTCAAAGCCATTTATGGCATGATTTCTTGATTTGACTTCCTTATCTGAAAGGAATTCTGTGGAATATCTCTCAAAACCTAGTGATTTACACATCATTATGTCACTAAAGATTGAGATTTCATTCATTCAACCTCATCCTTTAAGATGAGAGAATCCTTAACCTGGGTCTCCTTTTCAGGAATAATCCCCAGTTATAAGTCCTCTAATCTGGGCATCCTCTTTAGGAGTAAGCCCCAAGTCCCTTAATTTTTGGGCATCCTATTTAGGAGTAATCCCCAGATCCCTTAACCTGGGCCTCCTTTTCAGGAGTAATCCCCAGTCTCAAATATGGGCATCCTCTTTAGGAATCAGCCCCAGTCCCCTAATTTGGGCAACCTCCACAGGAGTAATCCCCAAACCTTAATTCCCTTAACCTAGGCCTCCTTTTTAGGAGTAAGCCCCAATCATAATCCTTAACCTGGGCCTCCTTTTCAGGAGTAAGCCCTAGTCTCAAATCGGGGTATCCTCCTTAGGAGTAATCCCCAGTCTTAATTTCTCTTAACCAGTCCTAATTTACCTTTGATCTGGGATTCCTTTTCAGGAGTAATACCCAATCATAAGTCTTCTCCTAATTTGGGCCTCCTTTTCAGGAGTAATCCCCAAGTTAGAGTATTCAAAATCTCCATGAAGCACATATACCTTTATGGACCTTGTTCCTGGATTTCTTCCTTAAAGTGCATCCTAACCTTCATTTATCTGGGTAGTCATACATACATAAGCCCCACATTATTTTTTTGATTGCATCTTTCATGGCATAATTGTCTAATTTTTACCAATACCTCTTATTTCTCACACCGAGCATGACTCACATGAGCTTAGAGTGTAAAAGTATTTGTGACATCCTTCTTTGAGCCATCAATCATAAAAATCATACTCCCTTACTTGAACTACGTGGGTTCTGAATCCTTTTCTAAACAAAGGATACGTAGGTAGCCCGTCTACGGGTTCAATCTCAACTCTAAAATAATCCATGTCCTTCTGAATGACAATAAACTTCAAGTGCCCCCACTGAGTGGCTTTAAAACCAGCATGATCATCATAATGACTAAGAAACATCTGTATAAATGTGTCGAAGGGTACCATTGACCAAGAATCTCTAAAAAATACAGATGATTCTCTATCGATGAAGAACCTCGAATACATACAAAAGATACTCTAAATTTCCTACATATTTAATCATTGATTGTCAGATCTGAAGGAAAGCTCATTTTATACTTGGTAATGTAATAAGGATTCATGAACATAACTTAAATCTATAAAGAGAGTCCCGGAGTAGACAATAATTCCCCTCAAAAAGGTGTGATGAGTCCGACCTCCCATCCTCTCGACCAATGCAAATTCCTAAGCCTCATCAGTCCACAAACTAATGAGCACCTACCTTTGGAAAGTATGTCCGAATGGATGTGGAATCATTGTATGTTTCCGTTTCTACGAACAAACCCGTTAGAAACCGATTGGAATGTTTAAACCTCCCATCAAGGAGGTCATCCCCGGATTCCGAGGGAAACAAAAATGGTAAACCCGACGTGAATCCTTAACCAAGTTAAAATGATGATTTACCTATTTTTTAGGCCCCTATTTAAAACTCAATGAGAGGGCCAACAAAAAAAATCATTGACATATGTGCTCATCCAAAAGATGTAGTGGCTAAATTTATCTTTATTTTGTCTGTTATATCAAACAGGCACTCTTTTTCCCAGATCTTCTGCATTTCTAGAATGGCTGCTCTCAAGTTCACACCTTTGAATACTGCTGTAGCAAATGCCACTGCTGATACTCCTACTGGATCGTCGTCCGCTCTTAGTAAGATATCACCTACTCAGCGTCTTCAACGCTGGGTATCAAACGCACTGGTTAAGGAGTACCATCAACACGGTACCATCCCAACTCTGGAGGCTGTCCGACAATCCCTCCAAGTAAAAAACTCACATCTGTTGTCTGGACAATGACGAACAGTGATCAAGAAGCAGGCGGTGTTGACTACCGTCTCCAACCATTTCAGGTCGTTATCCCCGGAACGCGATCACCATTCGCTCCCTTATTCTGGGGAGGTGAATGAGCAGGTCCCTCAGGACCTTAATTCAAACAGACAGGAGTCCTTCCTGAGGGCTCCCACTAACAATCTCCGCAAGACTCGTGTGGCAGTGCGCCCTCAACATGATGAGGGTACCGACTCCAGGCATTCGGTTCAGGTTCCTCGAACCCGAGCAAGCAAGATGAATCACCAGAGGCGGAATCCAGTCAACAGTGAGCAGGTTCTCATCTCTGCCTTCTCCAGAGAATTCCACCAACCTAACTTGGTGGCAAGCAACGAGAAAGCACATACACCTGCCCGTTTTAAACCCGTTGTCCAGCAGACTCGTCTAGCAGCATCACACCAATCCTGCCAGGCAATTCCGGTGGAGTACTATAGGCAGGAACATACACCTGTTTATACATCATCAGCTAGTCAGCAGGCTCGTCTGAATACATATGATGGATCTCATCAACCACATTTTGCGAAGTAAAATCAACATGCACATACACTTGCTAGTATTAATCAAGCCTACCAACAGTCTCGCTCGGTAGCATTCGGAGAAGTTAGTCAGAAAGCCCCAACAACAAATAAGAGACAGAATCAACTCTCTGCCCCCACACTTGAGTACTATCAGGATTCACTGACAGGAAAAGGAGGACAAGAGCAGGCACATACACCTACTCCAAGCCCGGAATGGACGTATATTCCCGTTCTAGCAGCTAAAGTCACCAAGAATATTCTATCAATGGTGAAAGAGAAGAAGCAAATCCCTGCTCATATTCTGGATGTCTACCAGGATATTATAACAACTTCAGCAGAATCTCAGGGAAAGACAAATAAATCTATCCCTAACAGTGGAGTGATACATCAAGAATTCACTCCGGAACAGACACACACATCTGTTCCAGTATAAGAGGGTTATGGGGCATACTCCCACATATCATACGGACGACCAAGTCAGGCACATACACCTGATTTGAGAGGAGATCTTCAGCCTAACCTGGACATCATTCTTGATCAGGCACATACACCTGCTCAGAGCAGCCACATTCGTCAACAAGTAGTTTCCATGGTGAGTAAGAAGGCGTCTAAGAAAAAGACCTGCCCAGCACAGTCAGGAGATCAAGAGCCAATCTGTAACAAGGCCTTGCTCGATGCTGGAGTTCTTGAATCTCTCAGACAATAATCTGTTGGAATTCAAGATTCTACTCCCTCAGTTCCCAATAGTGGGAACATTAATTATGAAGGTCTTCAACAGGCACTTCCTCATGAAGGATTGCTTCAAGACAATTCGGTTGATCTCGAAGTTTCATCTTCAGATGAGAGCCACAGGAACCCTCTGGGTGGTCAGAAGACCAAGGAGCAAAAGATCTAATATTTTGTTATAACCCATTATGGTGCTCCTCTCCATGATGATGAATTTCGCTGCGAAAGTCCTCTCCGTAGTAGTGATGCACATTGCCCGGAAAATGCTCCAGTGGACAATGTAGTGCCGAGAAATTCCTCTTATCTTGAGGAACTTGAAAATGCGAAACCAGTCATGTCTAAATCTTCATCGCTAGCAGGTGAAATACTTTCTCAATCAGAAGATAGCCCAGGGTGTAGGTCATTCTCCGAACCACCCCTAAGTCATGCATCTTCTAGTTTGATCAATGATTTCTCTACCAATACTATTGAATCCAATGAAGCAACAAGGAAACACCAACTCTGGTCAAATCAGGTAGAAGAATCTTCATCAAATGATAAAGGAAATTCTGAATATGAGAAAACAACTGGAGAAAGGTGAAGTGCCAGTCATGTTTTGGCCTTTGGCTGACTCTTAGTATAATATTCCAGAAATGTTGACAGAAGATGAAATTAATGATATTCGTATCAACATATGGAAAACTCTTTGTCAGTTGAAAAAGAAAGTATTATCTTATGATGAATATGAAAATAATCTTAAGATAATAGAAGGGTTACAATGTCAGATTTATTTGGCGTCTCTATCAGTCTCTCGATATCCGAAAGCTGAAAAGCAGCAGAGATCCCATCAACGTTCATGCTTTGGTGCACTAAGAAGATTGCGTCAGTTAATTTCCAACACCCCATCTGGTATTCATGTCAGAGGATGGGGTGTTCAGGGAGAAATTCATTTCACGGTGATCTCTAGTCAGCAGAGCCCGTCGAAAATGGTCTCATGCAATGTTATTGCCCATGGTCAGCCACAGTCAAGGGGCTTTGTTTGTAATCAAAATCTTGCCCAAGAACAGGCTTCAACTAGTTCCTCTCAAAATCAAGAATACAGAGAACAAGTTGTTGAATTGCTCTTGTATCAAGTAAACGAGAATATTGAAAAGGCCTCTCATTTGGAGAAAGCACATCACCAAATGACAGAAGTGTTGGAAATCATCCAATGGTCTTTTGAACCGGGTGATAAAAGCGGATACAGATTAATGAATCCAGCTAATTTCTGGACTAAGGTTCTCAAGATCAGGAGGAATTTCAAGAAAGTCTCAGACATAGCATGTCAAGAACCACCCCAGATCACCAGACTGGGGACTCTTTTAAACCAACCCTTGGAATCAACAAAAAGGATTCAGGGAGTTGAGCGAGAATATCAGGAACAACCCCAGTCCACTGGACTGGGGACTTTTTCAAATCAGTAATCCCCTCCTCAGAGAAAGTCGATCTTTTCTCGATTGGGGAAGAAACCTCAAGAGGAAGGAAGTGCCAAATTATTAGAAGATTACCTCCAAATTATGGTTCATCAAGAAGTTCCTGAGGGATCGAATCAAAAAAAGGAAATGTCTCATCAAAGACATGGAAGAAGAAAATATCACAGAAATGCTGATAGAAGGGATGCGATGAGTTATGCATCAATCAATTTCATCAATGTCGTTGTTGCTGATCCACCAGATGAGGCTCACTCAGGGGGCTCAGATAAAGAGGTTCCTGCTCAAGAAGATGTACGCACTGACACAAATGAAGAAGGTGTGCGTACACGAAGTCAATGGATTACTCAGAACTTAGGTAATCCTTCAAGTAACCCACTTCCCCCTCTCCGAAAAGGATCCAACAATGGGAAGGGAAAGAACCGGGTTACATATCTTTCCTCTGGAGAAGGTCAATCACTCTCACTAGAGTAGAGGTTTGCACAACGGGAGGAAGAAGTGAAGGAATTAAGAAGGTTGAATGCAGAATTAATTCAGAGTAGTCTTCTTCTTAAGCATGTTGGAGTTAGTCAGCTAAAGGAATTTGTTGCAACTACTGAGATGGATCAAGAATATATGCCTCTACCAGTACACCCTCACAGGATTAATCCTATGGGTCAAGTGCAACAACAGTTGGCAGTACTTCCATCAGTTGCAGCACCAATCGCCACATCTGTCCAAGCTCCAGTCATTGCACCTACCCAAGTCCAAGTTCAACCAGATGTTTCTCAAAAGTTAATAACTACTATTGATTCATTAATAGCTCGGTTAGAAACTATGGAAGGGAAGCGTGTGCAAGTTCAACTAGAAAAGAAATTTTACCCTGAATGGGTAGATTCAATTTCTCCTCCATCTAGTTTTGGGAACCCTGTATTCACTATTTTCAATGGATCAGGTGATCCTGAACAACATTTGATGCATTACATGTCTTGTTGCGATCCTATGATGGGAACTTCAGAGCAGCAAGAAGCAGTGAAACTCAGATGCTTTGTGCGAACCTTGCAAGGACCAGATTTTGTTTGGTATACATGCTTGAAATCCCGGTCAATTACCAGATGGGAGGATTTTCTCCAAAAATTCCTCCTTCAGTTCAGCTCAACTTTTCCAAAGACAACAGTTTTCGATCTTACAAACTATATGCAAAGGGATAATGAAAGGTTCCTTGATTTCATTGCTCGATGGAAGGTATTAACATATTCCTTGAGTTTAGCACTCCCTCAAGAAGAATTGTTGCCAATCTATGTGGAAAATCTGTGTGACGAATTACGCACACCGTTAATACCTGTGAAATACACAGGAGGGTTTCGAGACCTTACTTCAATCGCTCAGCAGATTGAAGATTCCCTTATACAGGCTAAGGCTAAATATCGTGTAATTCCATTAACTCTAGGAAGGAGAATGGGTAAAGTAGAAACTGCTACAGTTATGCTTAAACAAGCTCTTGTACCTATTTCTACCTCAAAACCTTCATCTTCTCGAAGGGATCCACCTTCTGAGCGCTAACAACAAAAGGACTTTTCATCTAGATTATCAAAATGATCAAAGACGAAAACAATTTGAGGATCTGAAGAGTAAAACATACTCTTTCGGAAATGAACAAGTTCCTGGTTATTTCATTTAGGCTCTGGAAAACAATTTGGTTCAATTTCCAATACCCAAGAGGCCAAACAAGAAAGGAGATGAAGACTTTCCTAATTATTTCCCTTTTCATCAAATGTTGGGGCATCCCATCCAGGTGTGTTTTGTCTTTAACGACCTCCTACAAAAGATGGTTGACTGGGGATAGGTCACATTGAAAGGCTCCTCATACCAGGTAGCATCTGTCACTACTACAGTTCCAGAGGAGGAAGATGAATGGAAGGAAGTCAAAAGCAAAAATGCACAAACGTATGATGATTGGATGGTCAGAAAGACAATAAATCGAACTCATGCTATTTTGAGAACACAATTAAGGAAACCAATTGTGTCTTCTTCCATGAACGTTGCGGCAAAACCCTCTTCGTCCGAGGGAAATTCCTCAAAGAAACGACATGATTCAAAGAAAGAAAAAGAATCAGAAGAAGATGAGAATGTTTCAAAGCCTAAGATGTCTTTGACTTTGGCGGACTTCATGCCATCTACTTCAAAGCCATAGGCACCGCCCTACCAAACAGAAAAGCCTAAACAGGCTAATCAGGTAGAGTCTTCATCCGACGAAGAGTTAATCTTTGGCTATGTTAATATGATTCAATTAACAGATCCATATGCCAGTCGCAGTTTCAATTTCAATGAGCCTGAATTCCCTATATCAAACAGAGGAATCAGAGGAAGTTCCAAGGGCTCAGGATACAGGGGAAGACATGGATCTTTCAGAAGCCCCTATTCCAATTCTACCCCTGCTAGAACTGTGTACGCAGTAGAAACTCGTGGTAGATCCCTTCAGCGAGCTCAGCAAGAACAAGAAAGTTCTTCTACCAATAGAAAATTCAGTCCTAGAACAGTTATTTTGGAAGACCGGTTGAAGGTTCCATTTTCTTCCTCTCAGCAAGTAAATAGATCTAATTGGTCTAATCTTCCAAAATCAGGAATGTTGCCAACTCCTATCCCAATACAATATGCATCAACTTACAAAGCATATGCTTCCAAGGTACCTGCTAAACCACATATTACTATTGGGAAACGCAGACCTCTGGATTAAAAGTATGATACATTGAAACACTTGGCCCAAGTACCAGCCATGTTATCAATTCTGGATGCTCTGAATCTATCAAAATATCTTCGAGAAGCACTCATCGAGGCTTTTTCAAGTCCTCAGGAGTTTGAAACTGAAATTGTTGCAGCTGAAGTCTATCACATAGAGAATAATCCTGCAGAATGCCATGCAATAATATATTTTACTGATAAAGATGAAGATGATGTTGTGCATGGACATATTAGACCATTGTACTTGTCTGGAAAGGTTAATGGCATGGATGTTCGAAGAGCTTTCATTGACAATGGTTCATGAGTCAACCTCATGCCCATTCGTAAACTTCGTAGATTGGGCCTCATGGAATCTGATTTATCTCTATCCACCATGATGCTACAGGTATATGATAAAAATGAACAAGAACCACTAGGTGAAGTTACACTCAGAACTCAGTTTGGAGATCTTTTATCCAATTAAGATTTCATGGTTGTTGATCAAGACTCAGCCTTCAACATTTTTCTTGGAAGACCCTGGCTACATCAACATACGACTATCCCTTCTTCATACCATCAATTTCTCAAATATTGTTTCGATGGATAAGTTGGGATGTTTTATGGTGATAAGGCCTCGTTCAATACATGTGAGTCTCAATAAATTGAGGCGGAATTCTCTCACATGAAGCAAAGGGAGAAATCCATAACAAAGGAGATTACCAAAGTTAACGCTCCATATGGTTTGGAAAAGATTCCAGTAAATCCATTTACACATGTGAGTACAGATTATGTGTTGCCTATCAGTCAAATTGACAAGATAGACCCAAATAAAAATACTCTTATGGAAAGATCCATAATGTCAATTATGGCAATCGAGCCAGGGAACATAGGAGAAATTGGTAATCTACCAAGCAGTGATGAAAGCACAAATGGTGACGTCATCATTTCATCTGCTGAAATCCAACAAGTCTATGCTTCACCAATTAGGACAAAAGAAGTTATAGAAACATCGAAGGTGAACAATGATGTCGATTCTCAAAGCAACATCTCTTCTTTATTACCCAAAGAAGACCCTTCATCATCAATCTGGTTGGAAATGGAAGCTTCTTCTTCAAAATATGAAAATTTTGACATCTCTTCAGATCATGAGAATTCTACTTTATCATCTACCATGCAAGTAGAAATGGAAGAAATAACACATGATGATGAAGAATAAGAAGATCTCAAAGATGCTCCACCATCATTTTAAGAGGGTATGTCTACCACTGTGGATGAACTCAGAGAAATAAATCTGGGTACAAAAGGAGATCCACACCCAAATTTAATCAGTGCGGCCATGACTCTTGAAGATCAAGAGATGTATATTTCTTTTCTAAAGAAAAATAAAGATATATTTTCCTGGAACTATACAGAAATGCCCGGGCTTGATCCTGAGGTCGGTACTCATCATTTGGGTTTACCAGAAGAACATCGCGGATTTAAGCAAGCCGCGAGAAAACACACCCAACTTATGCTTACAAAATTGAAGTTGAAGTGGATAAGCTTATCAAAGCTAACTTCGTCAGAGAAGTTCAATATCCCAAATGGTTGGCTAATATTTTCCCTATAAATAAAAATAATGGACAAATTAGAGTTTGCATCGATTTCAGAGATCTTAATTGGCATTTTCCTAAGGATGATTTCCCAATTCCGATTACAGAACTTCTAATTGATGCAACGGCTGGATATGAAGCACTTTCCTTCATGGATGGATATTCTAGATATAATCATATTTGAATGGCCCCAGAAGACGAGGAATCTACAACCTTTAGAGCCCATCAGGGTGTGTTTTGCTACCAGGTAATGCCCTTTGGCTTAAAGAATGCAGGTGCAACTTATCAGCGTTCCATGCATCATATCTTCAAACCCTTCTTAGGGAAGTTTGTTGAATGCTATGTAGAAAATTTGGTAGTTAAATCCAAACAATTTTATAATCACTTGGCTGATTTGGAAGTCATATTCTACAAGCTTCGACAACATAATTTGAATAAGAATCCCTTAAAATGTGATTTTGGGGTAACCTCAGGAACATTTATTGGCTTTTTTGTATGGCATCGTGGTATTGAAGTCGATCCTGATAAGACCAAGTCAATCCTTGGTATGTCACCTCCTCAAAATTTGAATGAATTAAGAGGACTTCAAGGACACTTAGCCTATATTCGGTGTTTCATCGCCAATTTAGCAGGTAAAAGTTTACCCTTCACCAAATTTATGAATAAGGGAGTCACATACCATTGGACTAAAGAATGTCAAGAAGCATTCGATATTCTCAAGATATACCTCTTGAGTCCACTAGTACTCATGCCACCTGTTGAAGGAAGACCACTTATCCTCTATGTGACAGCTCTAGAGCAATCACTAGGTGCTTTTCTTGCTCAAAAGAATGATGATGGGAATGAAAATAGTCTCTACTATCTCAGTCGAACCATGCTTGAAGCAGAAACCCGGTATTCGAGTATTGAGAAGTGTTGCCTGGAATTAATCTTTGCAGTTAAGAAGTTGAGACACTACCTTCAACATCACGAGGTCCAATTGGTATCTCGAAATAACTCGCTTAAATTTATCCTAAGTCGTCCAATACTTATAGGACGTATCGCAAGGTGGGAAGTTATTTTGAAGAAATTCGACATTCAGTATGCGTCTCAAAAGGCGATAAAGGGCCAAGCTCTGGCTGATTTCCAAGATGAACACCCTTCAGTGGAAGACACATCTTCAGATATTGAACTCCCTGATGAGGAAGTCTTATCTATTCAAGAAAGTCCTCAGGCATGGGAAATGTATTTTGATGGTGCTTTCAGAAGTCCAACAGGGAGGAAAATGGAAAATCCTAAATTCAACAAAGTTGGCTTAGGAATTGTGCTCATTTCTCTAGAAAAGGCAGTGTTACCTTATTACTTCTTATTGTGGGAAGGTGGTACCAATAATGAAGCAGAATACCAAGCTCTCATCTTAGGTTTGGAATTAGCACTTCAAGCACAAGTGAACCACTTAAAGGTGAAAGGTGATTCAGACCTGGTAATCAAACAAGTCAATGGGGATTATGCCATCATAAAAGAAGAACTAATCCCTTTGTATGATTACGTCAGAGAGTTAATGGCGGAATTCCCTTTGGAAGCAACATTTTCTTATGTCCCAAGATCACAAAATGCTCAAGCTGATGCATTGGCTAATACAGCCACAACTCTGGCAGATCCAAATCGGGATGAGACAACCATCAGTATTTCCCACCATCATGCAATTTGACCTTATGTTCGAATCAGGACAGAGGAAATTAATGAAATTTGTCCCATTCTGGAACAGTATGGTCATACTATAGTATGGATGTCACCTATCAGGGAATACCTTCCAAATGGAACACTTCCACCGGATAGAGCTGAGAAAGAACAAATCCAGGGACATGTGGTTAATTTTACTCTTTATGATAGACCAGATCACCTAGAGAAAATTCTCTACAAATGTAGTTTTGATGGAGTTATCTTCAGATGCATTGATGGTGAAGAGACAATGGATGTCATGAAAGAAGTGCATGCAAGAGTCTGTGGTGCCCACCAGTCTGGACATAGACTGTCTGATCAGATTCGAAGGCTTGGATACTTTTGGCCTTAAATGATACATGATTGTGTCAATTTTACAAAGAAGTGTCATTCATGCCAAGTACATGCCAACTTCATTCATCAACCTCCAGAGTTGCTTCATACAGCTAAATACTCATGTTCATTTGCCACATGTGGAATGGATGTGGTGGGACTTTACCCTTCGTCTACGGCCAAGCAGTTTAAGTACATTCTTACTGCTACTGACTTCTTTTCCAAATGGGCAGAGGCAATACCTCTCAAAGAAGTCAGTTCTAAATGCATTGTTAGCTTCATCAACTCTAACATAATTATCATATTTGGTGTCCCTCATACCATATTGATGGACAATGGCACCAATTTCTGTTCATTCGAGGTGAAGAAGTTGTATCAAGAATACAACATCAAATCCAACCATTCATCTCGGTATCATGCAGCGGCCAACGGCCATATAGAAGCCTTTAACAAGACTCTTTCAAATTTACTACAAAATATGGTGGATAAAGATAAGAGGTCATGGCCTAATAAACTCTTTCATGCTTTATGGGCTTATCGGACTACCACCCGCACTGCAACTCGGTCAACTCCATATTCATTGTTATATGGAACGGAAGCCATCTTTCCCATTGAAGTTCAACTACCCTTGCTCAGAGTTTCCATTTGTGATCATTAATCGACAAATGAACAATCTAAAAAGCGATTGAATGAATTGGAACGGTTAGATGAGAAAAGATTGTGCACTTTGCACCACTTGGAAGTCTATCGGAATCGAATAGCACAAGCTTTTAACAAAAAAGTTCGCCTTTGTTCATTCACTTAGGGAGAATTGGTATTAGTTCTTAGAACTCCAATGATACCAGGAAAGAAACCTCCCAAGCTTTAGCCAAAATGGGAAGGACCTTATTCAATACATAGGGTCTACTCCAATGGAGCTTATTCATTAATCTCAATGGATGGAGAACTCATCACTAATCCAACCAATGTAATATTTTTGAAGAAGTATTTTTTATAAACTGCAAAGTCCCTCTTTCGTCCTTGCTATATGACGTCAAACTATACCGAAACGGTCCATACATATGACCTTAAACTATTTTTACTTTCATCCCACATGACATTAAACTGTGAAAAAGTTCCCTAAATGGTCCAGTATGACCTTAAACTACAACTAGGTCCTGTATGACCTTAAACTGCATCATCAACGGTCTATTCATATGACCCTAAACTATTTGCAAGTCCCATACGTCCAGCAAGACATTAGACTCTGATGTCTTAACTACATGACGCTATACTATATAAAAGCCCCTTACGTCTGGAAAGACATTAAACTACATAATAATAAAAGGAATTGTATGACCTTAAACTACACTACCGTCCATCATGACATTAAACTGCACCATCCACAGTCCATGCATATGACCTTAAACTATTCGCACTTTCGTCCAACATGACGCCAAACTATATCATCCCTTTTTCGTCCAACATGACGTCAAACTATGAAAAAATCCCCAATGCATCCAACATGACGTTAAAATGGTGCACTCTTTTGTCCTCACTGCATGACATTAAACTGCACAGTCCCCCAATTTCGTCCAACATGACGTTCAACTCTATTGTCCCCATCATCCTAACTACATGATGCTAAACTGTACAGAAATTCCATGATATGTCCTACATGATATTAAACTGTATTTTGTCCCTGGTACATGACACTAAACTGTGCAGCACCAATAGTCCTAACTACAAGACTTTAAACTGCATAGTCCCTTTATATGTCCTACATGACATTAAACTATGCATTGTTAAGGTTGTTGTTACCTCTTGTTTCTCACACTGAGTATGACTCACGTGAGCTTAGAGGAAACCTCAACCATAACACTCTCTCTGGGAAGCTAACCATGTGTAAGTCCTAACATTATTTGTTAGGTCGTTGTCCCCAAGAACAACTTGATCATTAATTCATTCTTTAATTGAAATATGTAGACTTTGATCTTTTCTTTCTAGGCTGGGTATGTAGGCGACCTCCCAAGGTTCAAGCCCAAAACCAATCTCTTCACGTCGGTTCATCTCCATCTCATACGATGATAATTCGTGAAACCTCCCTTAGAATCAATATTTTTACATTGGTTCACTTTCATCCTTGTTATACGACGTTAAACTATACAACACTTTTGTCCAGTATGACAATAAACTAATTTTTTTTTGATACCCTCACCTAGGAGGGAACCATTATTTTCATTGATTCTTCAATCATGTTTCATTTCAAAGACTACGTGCATACATGGTAATGCCCGAACCTTTTATCTTGGGTTAAACCATCATTGCACTAAAGTCCCCTTTCACACTTCACATGTACGAACCAAATTTTTACAGAGGGTATTTCTAGAACTACGTGGGCTTGATTCCCATCCTTATGGGATATGTAGGAAAGTTCGAGTGTCCCTCGAATCCATCCCCAAGTCTTTGGGCCTAACCCCAAATTCCATTTTCGGTCCCTTGGCTGAAAAGTCCCCATGAAAACACACACTGTGTATTTCTTACAATTGTCCAAGCTCTATGACCCTAAACTTAGATCTCTAATCCTTTTTTCCCACACGATGTTAAACTATAGTTTAAGAACTACGTATGTCTTGATTCTCAACCTTATGGGATACGTAGTGATGTCCAACATTTCAATTCAGGACCCAGCCACAACATGATTATGGTTAGCATTGATCTATGTATCTCTATATACATTGAACAATACCCATCTTTATGTGTCATAATCCTAACCTTAAATATTTTCAGATCCTCATAACCCTTTTCATGACTTCTAGTCACAAAAATGTCAAACTTCTGAGAGTTATTTTTCCTAACTATGCAGCACGTTCCCATAGGCGGCCTTGCATAAACAGTCTATATAACAGACTTGTTAGCCAAAAGATACTATAATTTGACTATGCAGCCAATGCCCTTAGGTGGCCCTGCATAATTAAACCCCCTAACGGGTTTGTCGGATAGTGGTAACTTCATTCTTGGGAATAATGCCTCTTTTGTCCTTGTTTGTCTTAAACGACAGTATGTAGGGATCCACAAAAATATCCACCCTTAACATATTTTTCCCATATCCTTATTCATGATCTAAAAGTATTCAAGTCTATGGTTTATATTATCCTTCCATACATTTGGGTCAGACCTTCGTAGGAGTGATATTCATCCAGTTATTCGATAATCTTGTTTGGAAATATCTTCTCCATATTCAAGTACCTCTTTCCATACAGAAAACTCTATACTTTAGAATATTTGAATCTCCATAAACTTTCACTAGCTTTTAGCACTAGGAAAGTAAATTTCTGAGAATTCTTTTTCCTGACTATGCAGTATGTGCCCATAGGCGGCCTTGCATAAACAGTCTACATAACAGACTTATTAGCCAAAAGATACAATTTTATTTAACTATACAGCCAGTGCCCTTTGGTGGCCCTTCATAATTCAACCCCCTAACGGGTTTGTTAAATAATGGTAACTTCATTCTTGGAAACTACTTCTTCTAATTCCTTTTAGTTCTTTTTCATATCATTCCTCAGATTGAAATATTCTTAAGTCATAGATTACATATTTTCCCTCATACTTGAGTATGGTAATATGATTTCAGATGAATTTTCAAGGAATTGAGTCAATTATAATCCATTTCGGTTAAAGCTATTTTCGACCTTAAACATTAGCCTTTGAATGTCTGACATGCATGACTTTAAACTTCCAGATTTCTTATTTTTTTCTTTTTCACCTCAGAGTCAAATCCTCTTTTCTTTCGGATCCAAATCTGAGGGGGGACTTTTGTTGACGCTCCTTTTTCGTCACAGAGTCCAAAGGAATGTAAAGGGAAATGACTTAGAAAAAATTGATTCATCCTTTGAAGAAAATATCAAAAATCGACAAAGGGATGAACAAGGAGAATATTGTCCCTAAGTCGCGCAAGTTTCTAGATAGTCGCGCAAGTCCACTTGCGCGACGCATTATGGTCGCGCAAGTGACTTGCGCGACCTAAGTGATAATAGACCGGGGTCTTCTCCTGCCTATAAATAGACCTTGTGGGCCCCCCATTCAAAGAGGATTTTTCCAGAAACTCATATTTGAGCTCCTGGTGCCCTAGTCTCTTCGAAAAACTTCCAAAACACTTCTAAGGTAATTTCTTACATAGAACGGAAGATCTAAAGAGAAGGAGGAAGGCATAAGGGTTGAAACTCATCAAAACTTGCGTTCCTGAGTGGCCATCCCTTAAGGTAAAAGGGCCACACTTGCGTGCCGCCTTACTCCTTCAATAGATATTGCACGCCCCTCTTCTGGAAGAACCTCAAGAGGGTTCTAAAGGCTTTAATGAAGAGTCTCTCAAGTATTACCCTACTAGTTAACAGTTGTGCAAGTACATCATGTGTCATGTAGGCGTATTCCTGCGCGACTAGAACTTGCGCGCCCACGCATTACCTACGCGCCTGCCAAGAATTGTGCGCCCCTGCCTTTTTGGGTGCCTTTCTTGCCCATTTCACCCCTCTTAAGCCATTACACCTGTCCTATTCAAGATTCAGTCTTCAAGACACTCTTCAAAGCCATTTATGGCATGATTTATTTATTTTACTTTCTTATCTGAAAGGAATTCTGTGGAATATCTCTCAAAACCTAGTGGTTTACACATCTTTATGTCACTAAAGATTGATATTTCATTCATTCAACCTCATCCTTTAAGATGAGAGAATCCTTAACCTAGGTCTCCTTTTCAGGAATAATCCCCTGTCATAAGACCTCTAATCTGGGCATCCTCTTTAGAAGTAAGCCCCAATTACCTTAATTTTTGGGCATCCTATTTAGGAGTAAGCCCCAGATCCCTTAACCTGGGCCTCCTTTTCATGAGTAAGCCCCACTCTCAAATATGGGCATCATCTTCAAGAATCATCCCCAGTCCCCTAATTTGGGCATCCTCCTCAAGAGTAAGCCCCAAACATTAATTCCCTTAACCTGGGCCTCCTTTTCAGGAGTAAGACCTAGTCATAATCCTTAACCTGGGCCTCCTTTTCAGGAGTAAGCCCCAGTCTCAAATCTGGGCATCCTCCTTAGGAGTAAGCCCCAGTCTTAATTTCTCTTAACCAGTCCTAATTTACCTTTGATCTGGGATTCCTTTTCAGGAGTAAAACCCAATCATAAGTCTTCTCCTAATTTGGACCTCCTTTTCAGGAGTAAGTCCCAAGTTAGAGTATTCAAAATCTCCATGAAGCACATATACCTTTATGGACACTGTTCCTCGATTTCTTCCTTAAAGTGAATGATAACCTTCATTTATCTGGGCAGTCATACATACATAACCCCACATTATTTCTTATAATTGCATCTTTCATGGAACAATTGTATAATTTTTACCAATACCTCTTGTTTCCCACACCGAGCATGACTCACGTGAGCTTAGAGTGTAAAAGTAATTATGACATCCTTCTTTGAGACATTAATCATGAACATCATACTCCCTTACTCTAACTACGTGGGTTATGATTCCTTTTCTAAACAAAGGATATGTAGGTAGCCCGTCTACGGGTTCGAGCCCATCTCTAAAATAATCCATGTCCTTCTCAATAACAATAAACATCAAGTTCCGCACTGAGTGGCTTTAAAACCAGTATGGTCATCATAATGACCAAGATACTTCTGTATAAATGTTTCGAAGGGTACCATTGACCATGAATCACTAACAAATACAAATGATTCTCTATCGATGAAGAACCTCGAATACATACAAAAGATACTCTAAATTTCCTACATATTTAATCATTTATTGTCAGATTTGAAGGAAAGCTCATTTTATACTTGGTAATTTAATAAGGATTCACGAACATAACTTAAATCTATAAAGAGAGCCCCGGAGTAGACAATAATTCCCCTCAAAAAGGTGTGATGAGTCCGACCTCCCATCCTCTCAACAAATGCAAATTCCTAAGCCTCATTAGTCCAAAAACTAATGAGAACCTACCTTTGGAAAGTAGGTCCGAATGGATGTGGAATCATTGGATGTTTCCGGTTCTACAAACAAACCTGTTAGAAACCGATCGGAATGTTTGAACCTCCCATCAATGCGGTCATCCCCATATTCCGAGGGAAACAAAGGTGAAATCACCATTTAACTAATTTAACCCATTTCTATTACCATGCCAAGCAATCCATTAAGCCATTGAAAAGAATAGGCACATACCAATAATTCATCTACACTACCATTAAATATTTCAACATGCTTATAAAAGGTTCTACATTGTCACATTGTAACATTGCTCATACTTAGTTAGATTTTAGGTTTGGAAGGTATCAGCGCACCCCATGGGTGGCCCTAAAAGATCAAATCATCCTATATTTGTCCCATGAGGACCATGAGGGTTTCTATTATTATTTTAGACAATCATTATACCAAATATAAACAAGGATCATAATAACAACAAGGGATAACCATGAAATAATCTCAAGCATGTAAAAATATCAAACAAAACTATGGGATATCATTTATAGACCACCTAACATGGATTATTTTATGAACGCATGCCTAATTGAGGAATTAAATCATGATTCAACAACTCTTTTAAGACTCAACCTATATTGAAACAAAAAATAAGGGTTCTAGAGATTTATAAGGATATAAAGAATAAATGTGAACCTTCAAACAAAAATATAAGCAAGTGGGGGATTAGCCTTACTTTGATTATTGATTATCAACTGAGAGAACTCCAAGAAACCTAGAGATAAGGTATAATAATCCTTGGAAGTTCTTGGGAAGTATTACTTGTCACTAGGGTTGCAATAGGGAAGGAGGAAATCCTGAGTTTGGGATAAAAATCACATAATGTAATTTTAGAAAATTTCTCAAATTCACTAGGTTTCATGGTTTTCCAAACTCTGGACAAACCGAGCAAGAGCCACTACCTCAAATTTCCCTATTTGCACAGTTTACTAGGAATTCCACCCATTTATCTTAACCATGCAATAACTATGTTCAATACTTTATCCAAGGTTACGCGGTTTCCTAGGATTATCAACATGGTTTTCAAAAATCATGCGCAAATTGTGCAGTATGCCCAAAACTACTTTTTCTTCCACTTTCATGCCCCAAACCCCCATAAAACCCCTGATCCTTCTCATGAACTTTGGGAAACACATACAGGACCAATATAATGAAAATAAACTCTAACATAAATAAACATACCTTAAAATTCATGTATCTTACCACTGGGACTATCCTCATGGCCACCATTCATAGAGATCACAAAGTATGAACATCATGAGAACAAGACTCAATGCTTATGAACCACTAGTGACTAAATTCAAACATCATCCATATCCAATGATATTGATTCATCTAGATCATATAAAATAATTATTTAACAATATCAACAAAACATCTTTAGATTCTCATTATAGAGGTGAACAGTTATAAACCATTGATGTGAAAAAATATTCTAAGTAAATTATCATATAAATATTACATAGAAAAATAATCACTATATGATAAGACAATATATGTTTGTCAAACCATAAAGTATAAATATAATTTGTTTTTAGGGAACAAAATCCAACATCCACAATCCTTAATCATGTTTTATCGGTCAAGGGGGTTATTTTAATTTAAAAATTGTTATAGTTAAGAAAATATCTTTGATGTAGTCCAATGTTTAATATATTTTGATCCATAATCTAATTTATGAAATTTATGATGCGCTCATCCAAAGATATGGGCACAAGTGGTTTGGGTAAATGAGATGATGTAGATATATCAATTCCTTTTATGTTATTTATATTGTATTGTTAAGGTGGTAATGGAAACACAGTAAGAGATACTTGTTCGGATGTTTTCCTTTCACATCAGGCATATACCTTGATTTCATATACCTTAAGCCACTAAGGATCCTCCAATAGTGGATTACATTCCCTTAACTCATTCTTAACATTATTCTCCTAATTATATATAGGCACAATCATGATTGGATTTACTTGTATAGTTCTTAGAGATACTATCTCTTTATTATTTTCAAAATATTTAGGACCATGGATTCCTATGGCATAAGAAATATTTTCTTCCATAATTTATTATATGGTTACTTTTTAGGTGGGTTTAAAAACCTTATTACATTAAGGGTACAATATATTATTTCACTATTTTCTTATTCAGGAAATGGAAATGTTTAGAATAGATCCTAACATCATGAAACATGTGACTGTGGGAGAATCATCCTGATCTATCACAGACCATGTGTTATAAGGGGATGATCATCTCATGGTTGATAATAAAACTAATCCTAGTCCTGAAAAACTAAATATCATTGAGAGATTCCACTGTATATTAGGGTTGACACTAGTTTAATATGCACAATATATAAAGGATTTTATATAAAATTTTCACCAACCAATAAAAAAAGGGTATTTCTTGAGATGATATCATGGTAGTTCACTGTGATTCTGATACATTGGTGAAAATTGGGTAGAGGCATTGAGCGGGGAAAAAATACCCCCAACCCTAATGGTTAGGGTTTTCTCATGGATTTTTTCATGGTAATTTATTATGTTTCATTCTATAAGAATCTATTAATTGTTATGTTCCATCAAGCACCTGTCCTTTGATCAATGAAAATGGGGTTCAATTTATAATCATGTGGATGATCATATCAAAAACTTTCCTAATTTATTTTTTCAATAGTATTTAAATGACATAATTTTTTGTTAAAAAATTCTACATATATATAATAATGTAGGCTTCAAAAATTCAGTTTTCAATGGGTGAGAATGGAATATTTAAGGCTTCAAACTTTTCAAAACCTAAATTATTAAAATGGGGAGAATATTCCAGGATTATCATGTACACATATCGACTACTATTTTTCCTATGATTTTTAAATGTTTATTATTATCTATAAACATTGGGTTTTATTATATGGAGAATACATTATAGTTAACTAGTTAAAAAAATTTGTGTCACATAATGTGAACATAATACCCCACATTTGTCATAGAACAACAACTAAGGTGGATAAAACATTACTATAAGTTATATGGGAAGTATGGTATGATCTTATCATTGATAATCTTGGGAATATTATACTAGTTATTGATTTGATTTTGATATATACTAGATATTTAATCCTTGTTTAGTACTAACCCAGTCACATTATAGTTGGATCATTTTGAAGCTGATAGTGAATCAGTTTATACTGACACAATGAGTCAATTTCCAATTGATTTATTTGATGTTATGAAATTGTTCGTGGAATTGTCAATCTTGATTGAGATCAAATGATAAACATATTTAATGGGTTCTAATTATGACCTTCATCATAATGTATCCAATAGTGGACACTATTCATCGTCAACTATTGGTAGAGCGTTTAATGAAATCAAATTATTTTTTAATAGAATATACTATTAAGAGGGGAATCTAATGTTAGTTGTGATATTTAAAGGCAATAAATTATATTACTGCATCCAGTTTGATATTATTAGGTTTCTGTGAGATATTGTTTCAGAAAAGGCATTATAAATTTTGGGTGTTGTGTTTCTAAAGGATATATTTTGAAGCTAGACGAAGGAATAAATGGTGATATTAGGGAATTCCAAAAGCATATTATATAGAAGGTGATGACATCTAATGATTACCATATCTATATGATTAAGTGCATAAGAAACTCTTAATCATGTGTGAGGAAATCTGGAGATTTTTTATGAGTATTTCATAGCATTCTAGAAAGGCTATATGAGATTCAATAAAAGGGATACATAAGGATAATCAGAATAGATTCCACTATTCACTAATGTTTGGGAGTTAAGGTGGTGCATCACTGATGTAATTGATTAAGAGATAGATTCCTATATAGATAAAAAGTTTGTGGGAATAATATACATATAATAGAGTGTATTGTAAATATATCTACCTATGGGAATCTTTTATAAATAGAGGTGTGGGATGATTTTTTTTGTAATTGTGTAATCTTGAAATCATTCCCTCTCACTAATATTAAAAATAAGAATCATTTCTCCCATCAAATAAGAATTAGTTATAAAAAAATAATTTTTTTAATTTCATGTTAATTGTGAGTGATTATTTATTTTTATTGTGTGTGTTTTTCAATGTTTGTAGGTGATCAAGGTGATTTAGTTCAAGATATCAGATTTGAATTCCCTCATTTGGGTGCTTCCAGTTTCGGATCATCTAAACTTGTTCTATAAGTAATATTATAGAATGGGTTTTTAAATTTGGGTTTATAAGACAACAAGTGTTATTATATATTGGTTTTATACAACCATATGTTACTCCTCCTTATCACTTTTCTATTTAAATGGTATTTTAATATTTGTGAAGGGATGAAATTTGAATAAGAAAAAGATTGGATTGAAATGTTTACTAGCTCTAACATCAAATATTAGAGAATACAGATTTATTATTATCTATATTATAAATATCATTGCCTTTCATTGAAGGGAATAAAAATAAAAGCAATAGATAATGTGAAACTGTATATAATTTACTAGAAATCACTCATGGTTTTTTGGATGATTTTTTCCTAAAACATGGACTTCAACACCTAATATGTGAAGGTGGATACTAAGAATAAAAAAAATATGGAAACATGTATGAAAATCATTATATGAAGACAAATAGTTTTATTTGTGTGGTGATTATTCAGAATGAATATTTTATTATAATAATTGATGGTGGATCATGAAAATGACTAACATGGTTTGGATCCATCTCGAATCATTTAACGTGGGGTTCACTGAAGGCATGTGGACCTTTATCCTTATTATATGAATTTCAAGATCTGGGAATATAATGTTTAATGGAATTGGTAACTCTACTTGAAAAAATTACTTAGTGTTTGAATAAATTTTCGGTATTATTTTTGAATAAAATAGCTTAAAGAAATAAATCCATAATACTACCAAAACAAAATTAAATGTGAAAAATAGAGGATAGTTTAGTTTAAGCTAAAAACAAATTCAGAAAAATTGGAAGGATAATATGTAAAATAGTAAGGAAAATGGTTTGGAATGGACCCACATGCAATAATTGTGGAAATAAATAGAGCATTAAAAAATAATATACTAATAAAAGGTAAGATTAATGATGGTTTTATTTTCAATTTTCTTCTAAAAAATCTAGATTTGGAAGAAATAAATGTATTTCTAAATGTTACCAGTCCACTATATTCTTGGATCATTGATTCAAGGGATTACTTTTATTCGAAATATATAAGGGTGATCATGTGTAATGATGACTACAAAATATTTATCAAGGTACATCATATAGATAATTAAGCACTTAATAAATAACCAAAATATTCTCTGAATTTCTAAAAATGGTGTGGATAAAAATTAGATTTATAAGGTACATAACACAGGTGAGGGAAAATTAAATTTTTAATCTTTGTTCATTAGTTAGAGGATGTGGTTTTCTTTATCATTTTATAATATGGACCATGGAATATAACATTCAGTTCCATAGTTGTAGGAAAAGTAGTGAAATAATAAATTTTGATTCTTAATAAGAGTTTGAAAGAATCATCATTTTATGAAAAAATAATTTCTAGAACACAGAAGTTGTGGCACAATCATTATTGAAATTTAAGGGGTTGAAATTCCGGGATAAAAATGGAATGTTTAACATAAACCCGGTAGAGTAAAAATATGTGAATGATTCGTTATTGGGAATAAATAGATGGTATCTTTTAACAAATTTTGGATTCTAAATAACTGGAATTCAAAGATAGTGTATACAGATATATGGGGATAGCTCTATTTTAGTCATACAGTGGTTCATTATATTATATTACATTCTTCAATGATGCAACACATGAAGGTGTGGGAATTATTTCTCAAACACACATTTGTGGTATTCAAATCCTTTTTCAATGGAGATCCATGGTGGAAAGAGAGGATAGTTTAAATAATAATATTTTGAGGCCTGATAATGGTGTAGTGTATAGAATCATTGAGATTTAATATCCTTTCAAAAATAATGGAAAATTTTGAGGTGATATTTTCTAAAGATTGAAATAAACTAGAATATATATTTTATGAATCATATTCTTTATGAGAGAACCCGAATCCTAATAATTTATTTCATGTCTCCTATGTAATTTTGGTTGGAAGGGTTCAATTGTATGATGTGCCTCAAATTGGAATTCCATTGGCAGAGTAGTGGAAAATGGTTGTAAGAGTTTTGGAATAGAATAAAGTTTTATGTATCCCACATCAAGGTCTTTGGGTTTATTTAATATGTCTATGTTGATTCACACAAGAGGTAAAAAAATAAAATAAAAGTATAAAGTGTGTTTCGTTATATGTTATATCAATGAAGGAATCAGATTTTTTTCAATGGGATAATGACCATTATCAGGTCATCAAAATCTAAAAATTATACTTTAATAAAGTGGTCTTAAGGAAATATATAAACTCATTGGATGATACATATGAGATCAAATAATCCTAACATATTGTGGTTCATTTGAATGAAAGTTTGATTGTAATGATTAGTTCAAGAAGAAATCATGTTCAGGATGAACCAGACTATTCAAAAAGTGAATTCTAAATAGAGGTTAAATTCAGGACATTCATCCAAGGATAGTTATAAAAGAAAATTTAAAGGATTTTACAATTTCAAGGAAAATTTTTATAAGGAGTAGTACTAGAAGAAGCCCAACCTCATTAGTTGAGGTATTCAAACATAGTAAAAATACCAATGAAAGGGTATGAGTCTGAATTATATTATCTATTTCTTACAAATATTGGATAGGATTAAACCCTGAAGAAGGTTTTAATTATTAGTTATTTAAATTATTGGTAGTTAGCAATGAAGGAGGATAAATAATAATTTTGTGCCTCTAAAATACGATAACTTTCAAAACAAATATTGGAAAGGAATGTATTGTCGAACAATTGGGTGTTCTCTTTGAACAGATAAGTTGATGGTAGGAATAATTATAAGTAAAGTATAGTTTTAAAGGGTTTTAAATAGAATAAAGGAGTGAGATTTAGTGAAAGTTTCACCACATTTATTAATCACAGAAAATATGAATGATTCTCAGAATGTTCAAAGAAGAAGGATTTAATATTGATTATTTTGATAGAAAAATATCTTTTATATATTGATACTTAGATAAAGAAATATATACTGAGAAACTTTAATGATTTAAACAATAGGTAAGTAACCTAGTGTCAATAATTAAAAATTGTGTTTACAAGATGAAGAAAACACATAATCAGTGGAACAAGAAGTTCGATGACATTAATTTAAAAATGGAAGTTCATAAAATGTAATAAGGATAATTATTTCTACTAGAATGTTAACAATTAAGTTGGGTTTTTATAGGTTGAATAAAGAACTCAGTTAGTGGAAGCAAATGTTTGAAGCCTTTGTGGAAGAATGAAAGTTCATCTATTAAATGTGGATCATTGTTGATATGGAAATGATTTTAAAGATGGGAGATTAAGTATACTTATCCATTCTATGGATGATATGATCTTGGTGGATATGGAAAATAGTTAGATAAAAGTGATGAAGGATGATTTATCTGAGGGTTCATGATGAAATAACTCATGGAATACAAAAAAAAATGATTGGTAATGAGGGTCGTAAGGGACTATATGAAACTTATATTGTTTTATAGTTAGAGTATATTTGGAAGATTATAGAAAGACTCATAATGGTTGAATGAAATCCTAGAAATAACAAATTGGAAAATCATTTCTTGTTTTCCATGGAGATATAACATAAAATATATGATGATGCTAAGAATATAGAAAGAATTTAATTTGTATCAGTGGTGATAATATTGATTTATGCTACTGTTTTTACAAGGTTTTACATTTCTCATGTAGTGGTAGTAGTTAGTAGATTCATGAAAAGTCTAGGAAATTAGATCTTAGAAGTTGTGAAGT
Organism: Viscum album; assembly: GCA_963277665.1. NCBI lineage: Eukaryota > Viridiplantae > Streptophyta > Magnoliopsida > Santalales > Viscaceae > Viscum > Viscum album. The sequence continues at coordinate 349,981,733 of OY728135.1, forward strand.
GGATTATCTTATATCTCAATTGTTTGAAAGAACCAGACATATGTTTTGAGTCATAGGATTCATTATGAGGGTATTTGGATTCTTCCTTATGAGTGAATGTGGACACATAGAGGAGTTCCACAAGATTTTTGTTTACCTATATAGGTACATCCATAATTTGGATGTCGAGAATTCAATTAGTACTTACACTATCTACCATGGCAGTAGAGTAAATTGACATGACAAAAAATAGGGAATGAGGTGATATATTTAACGAAATTTTTGTGGTTTTCTTAAATAAGTAAAGGAATGGAATATAATTCATTTATATTTAGATTATAATTAATATTTTAAAAAAATTGGTGTTTCAATCAAGGAAAAAACACATTTATTATAAATATCACTACATTTGGAAGATTATGGAAGAAGTAGTAATTGATCTATAAAATATAGAATGAATTAAGATAATAATTAAAATATTAATGAATTTAGTAGTCTGAGAAACTTTGAAGTAGTGTTACACCTTAAAAATATTTAGTTACCCAGAAGAAATGGATGGAGACACACTAATTATAACTACAATATTAATATAGGATGAAGGTTGTAATTTCGATATGGTCCAAATTTCTATATTGAAATTAAGAAAGGAATTCTCAAGTGGGGGACTGTTTAGTTGTTAGTAGATTTTTTTTAGTTGTGGGATTATAACATCTAAAAGTTGTGTTTACAAAGTATGTATTTTAGATTCGTATGGAGATAAAGGAAACATAACCAAGGAAGTATATAAGTAGGATATAGATCCATATGTAGTGTCTGATGGCTTCCAAATACAAATGATGAAGTACAAAATATGATAGGTCTCATGTAAGAATAATTATAAAATATTTCCTTAAGTATATATTTGTGGTGTGAAAAAGATGTGTAAGATTCATTTAGAGGGGTGTATAAGGATAATAAAAATATATTCCACTGATCATTAGATATTGGAAGTTTAAGTAGTTCATCAACCAACAGAATTGACATTATGGATAGTTAGATAAATATATCATAAGGTTGTGGGGATCCCCATATAGATTTAATGGTGGTGGTATCATATCTACCGGTGGGACACCTATATAAATATAAGAGATGGACTATTTTTTATAATTATAAAATGTTATAATAATTATCTTTTACTAATAATTAATATAAACAGTGTCTCTCCCAAAGAATAAAATTATGTTTTTGAATAATATAATTTCATTGTATTGTTTCATGTCAAGTGTGATTTTGTTCAATTATTCAATGATGTGTGTTCCAGAAGGTCACAATGTGATCAGGGTGACTCAGTTTGAGATATTGTATTAGAGTTAACTCTTCTGGATATTATAATTAGGTTCTACCCATTTTTAATATTCCCACCATATTTAACAAGTGATGTTCAAAAAGTGGTTCTAGAATTTGGGCTCTTAGCACAACAAATATGAGGTATCCCTGTAGAATTTCATTGTTTAGTCAAGAATTTAGGAACATCAACTCAGAATTCAACTCCCAGCGTATAGAAAAAAATAAAACAATTGACAATATTCCAATGCATAAAAATATATTTTTAGAGGGTCTTAATCTGTCATACCATTAATAGAATAAATCATAGTCCAAGTTCCAAAATAATGGATATTGGAGAATTAATGACATTCCTATAATTACCATTTAGAAGATATGTTAATGAAAACATAGGTTTTATCCTTTATCATATAATATCAGTATATACTTATTATATAGTTGATGGTTTGAGTTGGAGTGCTTAATTGATATGGGGAGGACCTATATTCAATTATGTTTGTGAATTATGGTGGATAATAACCCTATAAGGGTTGGTTAATCTATCTCTTTATGAAGTATCTCTATGGTAGTTAACTTATTCAGTATGGGGAGGACCAGTTTATTGATTATCAATATCTTCTTGAGGAGGAACTTGTGATAATGGAATAAAATGCCACTATGGGATGGATCTTTTAAGTAATTTATCAATAAATTTACATGGGTAGGTAATCTATGGTAACTGATAGTTTTATCATAATGAAGAAGACCACTATAGATATTAAATTATTTTACGTAAGGATTAACTCTATTGCAATGAATTGAATTATCTTGAGGAATTCCATCAGGGAGAATAATGGTTGATTTTTCAGGGTTAAGACTTCTATATTGTCTAAAATCCCTAATATTGTAGAATTTAGTTTATGTGCCCAAAAAAAAATTCTTAGAGATCAATTGAAGCCTCTTCCCAAGTGTGATTGGGAATTCATCCTTGGACATCGTTAGTATATGATGATCACCGTGGATGGATTCAGTGGTTGTACGGGGATCCACTTTCCTCACGAAGAAGGGAGTAACCTACCTTGAGTGATACCTTCTCCTTAGTTCCTATGTTTATATACTCAGGGATAAATCTTCTTATTCCATATATAATTTTATTTGTGGTATACAATAGTGGAAATGAATTCAATTATTAGGTTACCTACTTAGATCTTCCTATATATTTATTAGGGTAATGTAGATTTTACCATACTCTAGGTATAAGATTAATTCATTATAATGTGTATGCGATTGACTCCAAAAATTGTTTGCAATAGTAATTGGTGTCACCTTCCCATTTTCCATCCTTCATTATGGAGCCATATATAATGTATTAAGAGTCACTAGACTCTCTGGATGATTATAACATGTTTAGATTACACCTCCATGTTAATACGGATTATCCATTGTTTTATAAATATTTATTTAGATTGTCATTTTTAGTAAAAGTGTGCGAGGGTTTAAAAATCCTATGGAATAAGGGAAATATTGGCATAGATAAATAGGATTGTTTCATGTGAGATCCTAATAGTAGTTGTCATTACAGAAGCATTTCTATTTACTCTATCCTCATTAGAAATTGTTATGAAATATCTCATAACATTATTATTTTACACTCCTTGGATTTTATAGTACATAAAAAAAATCATTTGTATCATATATAATGGCAGACTATATAAAATAACTAGCATCTGACTATTACAAAAATTAATTTACACTAGGTAAAATATTTTTTATTTTATAAATTTTTCTCCCTACCTCTTTTTTCCATTATAAGAAATAAATAACAAAATTTGGTAATGTATTTAATAAAATTAAGAGTATTAGTGGTAAATAATTACACAAACACGTTTTTATTTCCAATATGAGACTCTCTTTTAGACTTAATACATGTTTTTGGAATTCTTCCTAATGTCATTTTTCTATAAATTATTTATTTAATTCATTTTTTGTTAAAATCAAGTGAATACTTTTAGTTCAAGAATCATGTAATAATTAAAAACATTTAATATTATAAATAAAGAATATTACAGTGTTTATTTTATAACTAATATTAGGCTCATACAATAATAGATAATATTTATAGTTTACAACGATATAGGATGTCACTCTATAGTTTTAAGTCATATAAGAGGACACTCACAATTTAAAGTCTCATGGTAGATTCAAAATATTTAAAGTCTCATAGAAGAGACTCAAAGAAAAGAGCCTTGAAAATATTCTCATGATTTATATTAGTATAGTGATACTCATGATTTAATGTATTATTGAAGAAATTATATAATTTTATTCCACATAAATTTGAAAGGCGGTTTAGTCTAGAGAATTTGGTTTTAATAGAACTGAGTGACGAAATGAATGTTTTCTCTAGAGTTTTATTACATTTTTGGAATGTGATGGTGGTTTCTTTTGAAGAGTACAATGAAATGAGTGACATCCTAGGTGGATCAAAGTAGTCAAAGAAAATAAGGGATATAAATTATATTGGCATTAAAACTAAGGGAGATATTTTATTTTTCTTAATTTAGGGAATCAAAACAAATGTCATTAAAAAGGGTGTGTGTGTGTATTAAATCCATGAAGGGAGGCATGGAACTTATCCTTTATAAATTATGAATTAAATTATATGTTTTATAATAAGTAAATGACATGAATTTTAAATCCATAAGTGAAAGTAATAACACTTTTACTTAGGAAACATGTCATATAGATTGAAGACAAGAAAGAAGGTGAACTATGAAGTTTTACATCATAAAAGAAACATGTATCCCTAAAATTTAATTTCATATATTAAAGATAATTAAATTGTAATTACACAAGAGAATCCTAGATTTTTGTTTCTATATTTGAACTTGGTGAGGGTATATGACCTTCAAAAAGGAAACCTAAAATTCACCTCAATCCATGTGAGATAAATAGGGGTGGGAATATTAATTTCAAGAAGTAGTCATTAAATAAATTTAAAGTATTTGTGAAAATGAGGTTTTATAAGTGTGTGAAAGGTTACGGTTTTCTATTAGTTTAGAGTATGGAAGATACTATAGAGGGGGGTGAACTAAAGATGAAAAAAATAATTATTTTTCACCCACTCAAATACTTAATCATTCAAAAGATATTTATTCTGATCAATCGTAGAAAATAGTGTATAAATGTAAAATAATGCTATATGCATCGTGAAAAAAATGGTTCTTAAAAAATAAAACGAGATAACAAAGTAAAAAAGTTTTATATGGAATCATTATCCAAATATATAAAAAACATGGAGTATCATAATAAAATCTTAATGGTCTAATGATAATATTACAAATCATTTGTAGACATGGGAACCCCTAGATTTTAAACAAATGGGGGAGGAGGATCTTCAAATCGAATCCAAGGTATAAATAAAATCCTAAAAACTGAAACTTATATGACTAAGACAATAAGAACTATCATGTTCCACACCTTGAACTTATTTGATAGATCTTTGAAAAGTATATAGCTATCTCCCTGAGCACATATTTGATCACCAATAATTGAAATAAATTTCATGTGACTTGGACTTCATAAAAAAAACCCATTTTGTAGATATATATTCCACACAAAGACTCTCATAAATAATATTTATTTGAAGAGATATTATGAATGGAAATTATAAGATCATTTATGTTTAGAGATCATAAAAATAATCTCATAGAAAGTTTCATGGGAATAATCATTACACTTGAAATCAATCAATGTAGTGAAATGATTTTAAACTTTTTGATTGAATGAAATATTATAATTTTTTATATTATGTTCCTCAAAGAATTTGTCCAATTTATAGGGTTTATTGTAAAAAATTAATAGTATAATTATGAGTCTTTGTGTTAGGTAGCAATGAAATTGGAAGTAGAACACCATATACTTTGAAGGTAGATTCATCTATTGATGAGGCATCTCAACACACTTCACAACATTAGGTTTATCATCATAGAATTTCACAAATGTAACCATTCATTTATTTTAATAAATAATTAATAATTTTAAATTATAATCTAAATATTGAAAAAGTAAACAGAAACAATAAGTTAACATGATTCAATATGATGGGTATTGTGATTTTAAAAATATAGGTTGTAGAAGAGTCTTTTTATTCAACAATATCCCCCATTTGATAATCAAAAAACCTGAATAAACATGTATTTTAGACTAAAATATAATATAACTACTCCCTATAATTTCTACAGTAACTCCCATTGATTTTTTAATATGTAAGATTTACTCTTCACCTCATTTTAAAACACAAACTAAAAATAAATTAGTATCTACAAAATCTACCCCTTAAATAAAGGAATAACTCACCATAACATCAAATTTTCCCCATTATTTATTTCCAAAGAGAGAACCATGGTTATAGAAAATAAATCATGAAGAGTTAATCATTATGCAAAATATATTGTTATTAAGAAAGTGAATTCAAATGAAACATAGATGAGTGTAAAACATCTTATAATTTCAATAGACCTTACTCTCCCTTTATAACAACAATTAAATGATTGTAGTAAATTATTATTTCCCTTATTTTTCATTATCTACCCCCAGAATAGACATATCCATTTTAGAGATAATGATGACATACTAAAGATGGATGGTCAGAAGGCCATAACTGGTTATTGGATCTGAAGGCATTTGATAGTGCTCAGAAGGAAACAAGGAAGGGCAATTACCATTTGAAGCTTCTCCTACATTAAAATGATGAGATATTGAAGGAATATTTTTATATCAATGTTTTAAAATAAAATGTTGATATTATTTTTTAGATATCAATTTTAGTTAATATTAATGATAATTAAATTTATTGGGTCAACAAACACTATTAGATATTGTCTCACAGAATCATTGGGGGGAAGATAAGTCTGGAGAAATATATTCATACCTAGGACAGGTTGGCCTACCACTTCATGGATCATATCCAAGATGACCCAGACACAAAGGTAACCTCTATAACATAGATCTTACATAGGGTGACTAATTCAAACCTTTTTGAATATTTTCTGGAATAACTTGATAATTTCATATATGGTTTGAATTTTTTTTCATGTAATGTTTTAGGGTTCTCACTTTTCATAAAAGTGTTTTCATGAATTAAAATTTCAAATTGTAATTCCAAATAATTATTGCTAAATAATAGTGAATGAAAATATATAAAAAATAAAAATACAAATAATGAATATCAAATTTGGTTTCCTTCTAAAAACAGATATCATTAAAGTAAAAAAATCTATCAATATTTATCAAGATATGAAAAGTATAAGTAAGAAAAATCATATTTTAATGATTTTATAATAATAATAATAAATAGAAATAAACCTAACACCATTTTTCTTCTGAGTCACAAATGATATTCCTCTAATAAAATATTTTTCTATAAGTTATTCTCAACTTATATATCTAATAATTTATTAAATATATTAGAAAATATAAATTTTATCTACATGAAAGTTTGCTGAACAAACAAAATCTCCATCTCATAAAGATTTAATAAATATTGGAATAAAAAAATTCAAAGTATAAAAAAATACATAAAATTAAATAAAAAAACTTAATAGTAAAAACATTGATAAAATATTAACATATAAAAGTAAACACAAATCACAAAAAAGTAAATTGTTCGTGGTATATTCAAAAATATGGCTCCCAGTAGCTAGATTTTTTCCGGTCTTTTATGTTTCATTGTATTATATTCCTTATATATAAATTCACTATGTTTTTAGAATTATTGAAATATGTTCAAGGAACAGTAGTTTTTTTAGTTTCATTCTCATTGAATCTTACTACAACAAGGTGTACTCTCTGATATTAAGTAATTATTTTAATAATGATATATTAAATATTTTTAACTTCTGATGGATTTTCAATAAAGTGCAAAAGGTTTCCTTTTTTATATCAACTACCTATAATATTTCACAAATAATTTTTCTTACCGTAATAAAGTTTGAAATTATCTCTTTCAAGATCACTAAAATTGAATTCAACTTAATAACTTTACTCTTATCTTATAATGTTGAAGTAGATAAAATTTTAAGTTTTTACTCCGAATTTTTCTTGAGGACCAAAATTTTAAACTTATCAAACATGAAATTAAGTTTCATATTCTCATTATTAATTTTAGATAAATTATCCTTCACATTATAAAACTCAAATTTTGTTTTATAGTACCACTTATAAATATTTTGATTCGTATATTAAAGTTTTATTATATATTTTTTCTTTTTTATGATCCATATTAAGTACTTTATCATCCTCATATTCATTCCATCCTCATTATCCAATTAAAAGTAAAAATTTGTTTTTAATTAAAAATTACTAAGAGATACAATTGTTACCTTTATCGTTAATAACTTTTCATCAAAATAATCCTGAGCATAAAATCCAATATTGTTTTTTCTATTATCATTTTTTAAAATCAAATCAATCATCAAAAAATGATGGATCTCCACTAGTGATCTATGTGTCTATAAATTTTAGCACATTCTTACCTTTCTTATTAGACTATATTTTGGATTAATTTTTCTTTTATTCATTCAAGAAAAACATGGACTGATGTACCCTTATTGTTTTCATAGAAATTTTGTTCTGAAGAACATTTCTCACACACTTTTCCTTTTAATAATTCATGTCATTATAGTACTCTCTCAAAATGTTCTGGTTTGTTAGCATCCTTATATCCATTTGCGAAATATAACCATCTATAGGTTTTATATTGTTTTCCTTTTAAGTTTATTTAGAATTTATTTTGGATATAGTCAGCTTTGAGATATTAGCTCTGAAATTTGACCCATTAGAAATTAATACTAACACAATATTTTTCTCTTTTATTTATCACTATATCCTCTTAGTTTACTCTCATAATACATGATATTTCTGATTAAACCATCCAAATATAGCTTAATAATGTTTTTTGAATCAGTGATTTTTATTATTTTTTACTCCCTTTATTTAAAGAGAATGTCAATCACTTTTTTAACTAGGTCATCATCTAATAATTCTTTTTCACCATGAAATTTTCAATTACTCTTGATTATCAGGAATCTCTGTTGCATCAAGGTGACTGACTCACCCAATTTGAAAATTAAATAGATGAAAATAATCTTTCAGTATCAATAATTTAGATTAAACAACCTTCAATGTTTCAAAGTGTCTAATATCATGTTTTTTATAGTTTGTTGTAAAATATGAAAATTGACTCAAGATATTTCATTGCTCTTCATATAATAAATTATTTAACACTTATAAATTAATTTTTAAATATGAATTTTATTTACAATTAAAAAATATAAATCTATTTCTCATGAAATTTATAATTCTCAGTTAATGTAAAATAATTTTCTATGATAGTATTTATATTATACCTCTCAACAAAATCATACCAATATTCAGAATCACCTTTTTATATAATAGAGGTCTATTTGGATTTAGATACACCAATATTTTAATAGGTAGTAATCCAAGAATAGTTAAAATAAAATATTTACTCTCTTCTACACATTAGTTAAAAGAAACATTATAACAAATATATCACAAATAAAAAATAAATAGTAAAATATGATACCTACTGTTTTCATGGTAGGTGAGTGTATGGAAGCTTCAAGATTAAATATTAATTGAAATAAAATAATAATAATATACGATTTTTAATCAACCTGAAGACTTAAATGATCCGAAGATACAAATTCTGATGACTGAGAGTAAAAAAAGATTAAAAGTACAACAATGGTGCATGAATAGTGTAAACTAAAATATCTAAAAGTTAAAAACTAAATTGTGATAATAAATAAAACCTATAAAAATTAAATAATTACATAAAATATAAAAGAAAAACAATAAGTATCAATTGAAAATATGAATACTCCTTAAAGTATATTATTAAAAACACTTCCAATAATGGGAAGTGTCTTCATTAAAATAGAAGTGGAATGTGAATTTAAATATATGATTTAATGTATCAACACATTCCTAGACTCTAAAAGTACTACGACTAATCCATTTAATAGTATCAAGTTACACACCTATAATTTCTTTAGTAGAAACATGAAAATTGGCTATCACTATCCTTGGACAACACCTCAATCACTAAAAATCAGTATTAAGTCCATGTAACCTGGACATAATCAAAAAAATTGTATGAATATGAAATATTCGACATCTAGAGTCCCATTAATCACTATCATAAAAATAATGATTAAAAAATGAAATTATAAGGGCTTTAATAAGTAAACTTCACTAGTGAAAGATCATAAAAAATTGTACTAGAAAAATCATTACACTTAAGAGCCCTTAACGAAAGAAGATGATATAAAAAGGAAACTAAATAAAATATAGTATATTAATACAATATATTCCAAGAATCCCCATTACAATTTATAATCATAATTATAAAAAACATCAACTGTAACATTCTGAGTTCTTTTAGTTAAATTTAAATTGCATTAGAAGAAACATACCTTTTACCGATGAACATATCTCTATCGATTGAGGATGTAATTCAAATCACATCATAATTTTCAAAAAATATTTATATAATTATAAAAATTAAATGTTCCATTCATCTAATAAAAACATACAAAATCAAAAACTATAAAATTAACATAGAAAACATAAATAATAAACTATAAATTAACTGAATTCAATATGAATTGCATTAGGGTTTTCTAACAAAAATGATACCGAAGAGACTTTTAAATGAACATTTAAGACTTATGTACAAGAAGAACTTTCTTTCTAATTTAATTTGAACTTATAATAATTTGAATTAATGATAAATGTTTTACCAAATATTTAGATATTGTGAAAGTTCCAGATCACATGTGTAAATTGAATAGTTCACCACTAGAAAAAAAAATGTTATTATGGTAACATTAAGTCAAATATAGGTTTTTGAATTTTTATCACATTGGTCACTACAGAAGTTTATTACATAGGATGAAAATTTCATAAATTTGAAATTTTGACTTGCATGAAGGGGTATTTGGAAAATGTCCAAGTAATATAAATTTGTAAAGGATAATATTCATAGGGGTTTCTACCTATTTTTAATTGTGAAGATTACTTGTAGGTAATCATTTTTTTCTCATGTTTTGATAAGTATCTGATTATGAAATTTGGTGAATTTTTCAATTCTTCTAAGTTTCCTTTCAATTATCTCCTCTTCTCCACTCAATATTCTATTAAAAATATCTTGTTTTATGAAAAAAGCGGTATTTATGTGTGTGACACACAAAACTATTATATCTAAGAAACTTAGACTTGAATGGAACTATGATGTGAATACAACCTTGAGTTATGTATAACCATGACCTATCTGTAACATATATTTGTGTGTAACCTAGACTTCTGCAGAGTGTGTAACCTGGACGTGTTCATTTTCAAAATAGATATGTAACCTATAGTTTCATGCGGCCAAGACTTATGTTTCTTTAAATAATCATCAGAGTCTCCAAACCTAATTTTGGATGGACACTGTATTATTTATAGGCCTCTTAGGGAATTATTCATAACTCCAAATTTCATAGTTCTTTTAAACTTATTATTTCTAACTTGGATGTTTGAATAACTAAGATTTTTATGTAACATGGACTTAAAATTCTTTGAGGAATCATTAAAGCCTCTTAACCCAGTTCTAGTGAGTGTTACTAGTATTTGAACCCTTGAGGAAAATATCCAATAACTCAAACATAAATAATTCTTATAATAATCTTGAACATAATTAAAATGTTTTTGTTTTCTGAAGTTGTATATGGCCTAGAACATTTCTTCTTTGAAGCATATACAATGTTTAAAACCACTATTCGGGTTGGTGTATATGGTATTTATAGGCCTCCAAAGAAAAAATCATAACTCTAACTTATACTATGTACTTAACCTAATTTGGAATAACTAGGATATGCACTGAATATAGACGTTAAATAAAATTTAGAGTTTCTCATACACTATTGGAAATATGATCTATACCAACAGTTTTGGGAAAACTATTGGTATAGTTCACTAATTTGGACCAATACCAATGGTTTGGCCAAAAATGTTAGTATAGGTCACTTATATGGACATATACCAATGGTTTTGGAGAAACCGTTGGTATAGGGGGTGCCTATACCAACGGTTTGGCCAAACCATTGTTATAGGTTCACCAATTTGGACCTATACCAATGGTTTCGCCAAAACCATTTGTATAGGTCTATTATAGAGACTCTATACCAACAGTTTGTCCAAACCATTGGTATAGGTCACCCATATACCAACGTTTTGTCCAATACCATTGATATGGGTCCCAAAATCAAAGAACCTATACCAACGGTTCTCAAAACTATTGGTATATGTACATGTATTTTTAATGGAATCTTCTTACAGCAAACATTAAATAAATCAAAATTTAAAATACTTATGATAATACATATATATATTTATGAAATTATGTTCACAAATGTAATTTAGGTTAGTGGTTAGGTCATTCAATACCAAACGGGAGGTACTGGGATCAAAACCAATCGGATGATTATTTTTTGAATTACATATACTAACGGTTAATGGAACCATTTGTATATATTTTCATATTACTTATACCAACTATTTTCAAAACCGTTTGTATAGGTCTATACCAACGGTTTTCCCAAAACCGTTGGTATAGACCTATTCACACGGCTTACATAGCAACAGTTCTCCAAACTGTTGGTATAGCCTATACCAACAGTTTGGAGGTCTATACCAACAGTTCCAAACCGTTGGTATATGGTATTTTTCAAGTAGCAATATCCTGAAATTTCATAAAAATTATTTTTAAGAATTTGACCCAAAATATTCATGAACTCCATGTAAAAGTATCATCTAATTTTAACATAATAATCATGATTTATTTGGGGAATATTTATTTCAATGATAGATAAAATATATGGACCACTTTTGATAAGATTTTATCACTTCCATATCACCAAACTAGGTAATATTTTTATGAACATTAACTCCTCAATGTGTGAGAAATCATTTAGCATATAGAGATCACATTTAGTTGTTCTTCATGAAGTGATATACACTTTTAGCTTAAATTAAACACATTTAATTAAATTGATAATCATTTAATATACTTTCTCATAATGTTCATGACGTATTTTTTTTAATTCAAAACACTAAATCATAAACCTTGATATGGTGAAATTTATAACATTGAAGTTTATATTATAGTGTGGTTATTTGTTTCATGTCACGGTGTTCATCAGGAATGATATGAGATATAGTTCAACTATATATCCAAGAATTATTATTGTTTTGTCTAATATAACACATCATGTGATGATGTGATGATGTTTAATTAAATTTTAATGGATGTTAATAATTCTATACAAAATGATGACCCATTATGAATGTAATAATGAAGAAAATCCTAAAAATTGGCGATTTTATAATGATATTATTGTAATTCAAGTGAATACTTAATTAAATAAAGGATATATATTTAAATTTAGTTTAGGGACATGATTTTTGACATAAAATATCAATATCAATTAAGTTAAAGGTCTCTCTCTCTCTCTTCCTCCATCTCTCTATAACCCTTGGGTGATGCTAACATGTCATTCGAGTTGAGAAATGTACTAAAAATAATTCAGTGATTCCATTTCATTATTGGTCACATATGGAGGTGAGTCATTCATTTTAGTCACTATGAATACTCTATTAACCTCAATAATCAATTTAGTATAAAAACTAGTGTGATTTATGCATGATTTATGCATCATTTCATTTTATTGTTTCCACTCCAATTTGATATTGTGGGAGAAATAGTGTTTTATTAATTTATATTTTAGCCATATATATGTAAAATAAAACATTTCATGATTATATTATCTTATAAATCAATAATTATGAGTTATGAATAGACCTCTATATATATAATACCATAATGATGTATTGTTTGTGTGAGAAAAATATAGGCCTTTTTCAAGAAATCCATAATCTTTTTCAATTATTATAATTTTTTACCAATGTAGTTGTCTCATAACCTAATGTATACATCATTTTTATTGAACTTGTTTTCCTTTCCAATAAAATTAATCAAACAATAATTATTAAATCAGTTATTAAGAAAAATTGGATTTCTTCTGCATTAAATTTTCATAGGCGGGTATATAAAGCATAGAACATGCATTATGTTGTAACCCAAAGTATAAAATATACATTTTAATCCACAAGATAATTTATTTATGATTTATCTTTAATATAAAATATATTCTTCTCTCCCATAATTCCTAATAATATTCCCCATTAAGTTGTATAAAATTCTGAATTAAATTCCTGTGCTTTAGTGATCTTAGATAATGGAAAATATTTATCCAAGAAATGTTTTTTCAAATATAACCCATTTAGTTAGGGATAATTTTGTAAAGACAATAATATAATATTTTTCAAGTTTCATAAATGAAAAATGAAAATATTTTACACTGTTTTTTTTTAAAGAATCCATTTTTTTTAATTTCAAAAATCTACAAACAATTTGAAAGGTGTCTACAACAATCTTCATCGTGTAATCCACTAAAAACTTATTATATTTTTATGATTGGGATCGTTCATGATTTTATTTAAAATAAATTATCTTCCATTGGTTATTGAAAAAGTCACAAATATTATCTATTATTGTATAGTAAACCACAATCATAAATCCACATCTCTCTTTCTCATCGATGATTTTAAATTTTAGTATCTATGATTGGGTAATGTCCCATAAAGTTTAAATTTTAATTGAATTATTTTTTCACCATTTATAACCAAATGTTTCCTAAAAACAAAAAAACCAATCAAATCATGTGTAAAAGGAATAAAAATTAAAAATTAAAATAGCTTCAGCCTGTCTTTGATCTAATCAATTAGTTTTCTTATAAATTCTTTTTTTTATCCCATAAAATTAATTTTCAAAAATATGACCCATCAATAGGATTTATCCAATCCTATAGGTGGGGGAAAAAATTTAAAAATCTTTTTTTCTCAAAACAAATTTAACTATGAAACATTGAATATTATAATCCTAAGTTTGATCCCAAGATGAACCTGGAATCCATAAATTTAAGTGAAAACTAAATATTAAACCACCATAGTTTTACAAAAATATTTTTTTTAATTTACTAAAATAATTATATAAAATAAATTCAAATAAAGAAGAATAAATATAGTATAATAAATTTTCAATGATGTTTTTTATTTAAATAATAAAATTCAAATCCACTAAGAAAATAAATTGAATTTAATTGTTTATCGACTATATTTGTAGTTAAAATCCATTTAGTCTATTCCAATATAACCTATTTTAATTATTTTTCAACTTTTTATAAAAATAACCAAAATAAATAAAATTCATTAATTTTAAATCGTAAATCCAAAATAATAATACAATTCAATATTTAAAAATAAATTAAATTTTTCATATTTTGTATCTATCATTACTATATTCATTTGATTAATGATTCAATAAAAACTAAAATAAAACAATTTAATCAAAATGTGATAATATTTATTTCATTTAATTAATGAATGAATATAGATTAGAATATTTTAGAACACATCATTTTCCTTTACCCCCATCTTCCGTGATATTTTCTCCACATAGTTGAAGGTTCATTAAGCTATGGATTACCTATCTTACACTGCTTCTTAGGACCACTCTTTCCAATATTTTACCAGCATGGGTTCCCTTACTACTGATTGTGCAAATATTGTCAGAGGTTATGCTCTTGGCCTCCTTTTTTCAGTACACCTTGATTTTTTCATGATTTATGTGTGTTCTGATGGATCTATGTCCATATTTAATAAATAAATGTATTTCACTTTTCGACTGGGTAGAATATAGATCATTATTTAAATAAATTTAATTAAATTAAAAAATTTAATAAAATGTTGTCAATGTTATATTGAAAAAATTTAGATAAATATACTAATATGTGAACAAGTAATTTAATTCAAACTATATTGTAATCTATTAATAGAAAATGAAAATAAAAAAAATTAAATATTTCTAAAATAAGAATTAAAAAAGATGAAATTTACTGTAAAATTGGGCCAAATTTTTTCCCAAGATTGATTCACTTTTAAAAATTCAAATAATAAATATTCCAATAAACACAAGAATCATAACCTCTAGTCAAAAACCAATCCTAACTACAATCAACCATGTAGTTAGCAAACAAATCCATGCCATTCAGTGAATTTAAGATTCTATCAAGACCCCAAAGAACACCCCTAATAGATCTCCATTATTTAAAATTTATAAGAAAAATATATCATATTATATACAACATTGTTATTTTAATCACATAAAGGTTTTTTAATCCTTAATGGTATATAATAGATTTATTGTTTGGTCATTATGAAAACTAAAAACAATTAATTTTACTTATACATATACAATGATATTATTAATCTCACTACAAAAAAAGGTTACCCCTAATTTTACCTATCTACTCACAACATCATGATAGAGTGTCAAATAAATTTTACACATAGTTTGATCAGAATATAATAATTATTTTTCAAAACACCATGTGAGAATGGTTGTTTTTATTTAAATAAAATAACATGATCGAATTTGTATCATCATGTAAGTACTTCAAAATATCCCTAAAAATTATAAATATCCAATAGTTTTCATTTATTTTTTTTCAATTATTATTTTTATATGTTCAATTATTAAATCTTTTTAAACTCTTAAAGATCTGTTCTAATTTTCCCCCTTTGAATTACACATGTCACTGAATAATTTTTTTTCAAAAAAAATAGATTGTTTTTGTGTTAATAGTCTAATAAAATATCATATCTTCACATATTTTGAAACTAAACCAAATATAACTAATAATTAAATTACATGAAAAAGATGGAATAGAGAATTATATCATGTAATGGTTTATTATTAGATGATTTTTTTCTAAAAACCATATTATTTGAAATATTAAACCACCTAAAAATTTAGTCATTTAATTATTTCAGTCTTCATAACTAAAATTCACTACAATGTTGTGTTCACTAAACTAAGATTCAGATTATTTCTTCTCAATTCCTATAGATTCTAGCAGAAATATTTATGAAAAATATCATATCCATGGAATTAATTGTAAGATCTCAGATCTTCTTAAGGTATGTTTTCATTTATGTTTTCGTTTGGCCTCTTATTTTTGGGATAAATAATTTTCTCCCAAAGTTAATGTGAAAGGTCAGGGGTGTTATGGGGGTTCAGGACATGAAAGTGGAAGAAAAGGGAGTTATTAGGAATGTTTCACAGTTTTCACATGGTTAGTACAAACTGTGTGGAGCATCCTAGTTAATAATATAGCCATGGACATAGGCTTACGCATGATTTTCGCAATGTTTGGAAAATCCTACAAAATCCCCATGAAACATTTAAAAGGGGGTGAATTTTGAGAAGTAACTTCTGCACGGTTTGGAAAACCATGCAGGTAAGCCCTGTGGCCCAGAAACATTGAGAAAATTACAGAAATTCCACCCCATGATTTTGAACCAAAAATCAGGATTTTCCTTCATTCCTCCCCACTCAACCTTAGTGATTATCTTGGATGAACCAAGCTTCCAAGAGGTGTTTTCCTTGACTCTTGGATATTTTGGAATCTATTGGTTATGGATCGAATCCCTGGGTAAGTCTAATCCTCTCATCCCTTCTCTTTTTTAGATTAGGTCATGTGGATTCTCTAATCTTCTTCTAAATCTCTAAACCCCTTGGTTTTTTTGGAACCTAGGTTGGGGATTCAAGGTGTGTCTAATTCCATATATATGGATATAATACAGATTTTTTTCAACGTCAGATTCAACGTAGGTGGTCTACAAGTATTGTACCATAGTTTTATATTGGGTTTGTGTATGGAAGTTTGTGTTATTGTTTTCTCCATTTTGGTGTTCTTGGTTTTGTTGAGGAATTTGATAAAAATGGGCATCTAAGTGACCAATTGAGACCCTCACAATCCCTATGGAATGATAATAGATATGCCTATTATGATAAGGTATAAGGGGTTTTTTGGAATGTCATGGAAACATGCAATTTGTGTCAAATGGGATTATTTCAATTATTTAACGACTTTTGGTTAGAAATGCCTAAGGGGGGTCAGTGAATATTAAATTTTAAACATTTAATTGGAAAATGGAATGAAGAAGGGGAGATATGTTAATGAAATGCAATAATGGAATGGACAAATTTGTGTAATGGGTCCATACATGACTATTAGGTGGTACACCTAAATGGTTGAACGAAATTAAAGGATTGTGTTATATGATATGAGAATTGTACTTCAAATGAATAAGTGGGTAAATGATTGTGAAATGATAAATGGTCTAAATGGGTTAATGAATAATAAATGATGAATTTTTCAAACACATAGGGGATGTTGAATACACCTAATGTGTTAAGGCATGTGCATGGGAATTTGGTTAAATGGATATAAATTGTAATTGGAAAATGTGTTAATATGTTATGACATAGTATTAATTCCCATGTTGTTTTATTTTCATTGTGAATGATGATTTCCAATGGCATTGGTTATGTTATTTTGTGTTATGGTATATTTGTGTAGATTGATAAATAAACATATGCACATGGCTTGGTAGTGTGGGTTATTGACTTGAGGTTCTATGTAACCCCCTGGCCCCTATAGACCATATCTAGTGAATTACATTTTACATTGGCATGGTTAGAAGGAATTAAATACCAAAGGAATTATTATTTTAGTATTATTGATTAAAATAGATACATATATGTAACTCAAATTAAATTAGGAAAGGTAAAAAATTACAATACATAATGAAAACTTGAAATTGCATCAACAGAAACTCATTAAATTATCTCCTCTTCATAACCTGTTGGAGGTAAGAAAATGAAATGGGTGAGATCAAATTCTCAGTGAGGGTTACATATAGTGGAAGCATAAATCAATAATAACTGAATCATAAATATATTTTCATAGTCAATATGGCATGGTGATTAAATGAAAAACTCATGCCATTAATAAAAAGATAATGAAACTCCATCCATAGATTTTGTCACAGTAAAAACCTCATGGATTGTAATAACTGATAATGAATAAAGTGAATTTTTATTAATTTTATTCCATGTATCTATAACATGATACCATAATACTATTAAAACAGTTATGTTCTGTGGGTAGAAACCCTTCTGGTTTTGGGAAAAAAACTTGAACGGTTTGTCACCAAACAAATTGTCTCATGAGACCTGCTGATGCATCGAGGGACTGTAGTAGGACCCAACCTCTACATAATTTCCAAATAATTCTTTATTAATTGATTTAGTATGATATCAATATGCCTTTTTAATGTCCTTGTATAGAAGAAGATACAAATTCATCAATATTTCCACAGTTAAAGCAACATTCCAAAATAAACACTGTATGTAAAATTGTGTATGGTTTAGAAAAAAAAATATACATGATATGAGAAGATTTATATTTAATAGAAATATAATTTCAAATGAAAATTTATCTAAAAGGGGTAGTAGGTACACCACATAAGGATTTTTAGGTGCACAATACAATGTTATTCATAAAGAAATGGAAGTTGAGGCAAAGTCCATTACCACAATGTAATCAGTCGAATCATATGAACAAAACTTAATAACCATAAAATTAATAATTTAATACAATGAATACAAATGGAATCGTGATATTATGTGAAAAATGTATGTATACATGCACCACAAATAAGAAATAAGAGACGATCAAGGGAAATCTCATATAAATGAAAGTGAGATGAGAAAACGCCTTACAAACATTTCGGCATGGTAACGAGTGTCCTTATAAGGGATTGCTCAGAGGTAAAGGGGTTATACCATTATTTTTATATCATAATAGAAGTATGAGGGAGGTTTTAAAACATACCCCATCATTAGGAATGAAAAATAAAAGGGCACAACATGGGGAAAATTCTTGAACAAAAGTGAGAGAGAGGATCCCTTACCAATAACATATCATTAGATTGAGGACAAATAAATGACATAATTGTGTGTGAAAAACATAAACCCACACAATAAAAGTGTATATACAGAATAAAATAATCATATGTCATTCACACATATTCTGGTAAAATACAAAACCAATGACATTGATGTTTAACACAATGAATGGAAATTGAGTTTTGATATCCCTTACAAAGATTATATCATTAGATTGGGGATATATTAATGAAATATTTATGTCTGACAAATAAAAATACACAAAATATAATTGTATCTATAGTATAAAATAATCAAAGGTCATTCACACATATTCTTGGTAAAATGTAACCAAAGAAATAAATGTTTAACACAAAGAATGAAAATTGGGTTAAGTAACCCCTTACCTCAGGTTTGACTTCCTTAAAATTTCTTAAAACCTCCTATAATATGGTTTTAATAGTGTTATTAAATTATTAAAAAACTAAATTAGTGTTTATATTACCATACATGATTTTCTTAATTGATTTTCCAACCATTAATTAACAATGTTTTGTTTTTCCTATTGTTTCAGGTAAGTTCTTCTAATGGTTTCAAATGTCGGTTTATTATGGTATTCCATATAAAAAGAAATAAAAATACCAAATTTATAACATATATATTTAGGTTATTTTAATCAATTACGCGTTATTTGAAACATCCTTTGATTGGGGTAAAATTAAATGAAAACACCTCAACCATAAAGTGGGTTAATTGACACACAACGAACAACAATTTTTTAATTTAAGAATAAAAGAAGAAAATAATAGATGTTTTGATGAATATATCATAAACACAAAAAAATTATAGTATATATATATATATGATACTAGATTTTTCATGAATCACTGGATTAGAGGTAGGAATAAGTTATATGCGCGAATGAATTTGAAAGAGAAGAATAAGGAATCTTACCTCTTGAAAATATCTCTTTTCTAACCCACATAAGGCTCTTGGAAGTGGTCTTTTTGTTATACCAGAAGAACAAGAACGAATTATGTAATATGGAAGATGTTATTTTTTAAAGGTTGGACAAATAGGAAGCCTCAAGGTGAATAATATTTGTGAAAGAAAGAGTGTCCTTTTATAAGTGAGGTGGAGGGTAACGTTGGAATTTCAAATATTTTAAAATTATAATAAATGTATTATATGTTTAAAGACATTCAAAAATGCCTAACTCTAAAGGGGAATATATTTTATAAGTAATATTATTATTTTGGTCCTTTTTTCAATAATTTTTTTATTTTTAAATAATTTAATAAAATATTTTATTCATGAAAAACAATTTTGTCAATATAAAAAATATTCATAAATGAGACTTTAAAAACATAAATAAAAAGCGTAAAAATGGAATAAAATTTTATATTATATCATATATATTTCATATTCATCTATTGAATCCATTAATTATCTTAAATATATAAATTTATTTTAATTTTATTAATTTTAATATCATTTATTTTATTTATTCATTAATTAAATTAATAATGCATCACCTTTTTGTATGCCATTATAGTATTTATTTTTTGAATAAAAATTAAAAATAAAATTCTATGAGAAATATAATCTTATTAGTTTTCCAAAGAATAATTTTTTTCGAATAAAACATAATAGAATTTTTAAATTAAAAATGTTATACAAACTAAACTTTATAGTGTGAACACTTTATCTTACCCTTAAATGAAATATTCTATAGGTATTAATGTAATTATTTTGGGTCCAAATTGTCCCCAAATGGAATAAAAATAGATATGGATAAAAATTTAATTATATAATATGTTTTATTCTGAATATGGGTCATTTAATAATTCTTATAATTCTATATAAAAAACATTTTATTTAACTTTATTATTCTTGTAAAATCACTGGATCAACATTTAATAAGAATTAATGTTTATTATATAATATATAAAAATTAAAAATAAACTCCTATCAAAAAAATAAATAAATTAGTTTCAAAATAAAATTCAAAATTTGTTCATTATTTTCATTCAATCTTATACCTAACAAGACATCTTCATAAATTTGTTGTTTTTCCTTTTCTTTCCCTACACAAGCGTTTCATAGACATTAAGATAATATTAATATTATATAACAGTAAAATTTTAAATTAATAATAAAATAAATAAAAAATACCAATTAATTAATAAATAATCCATGAAAATAATATTTATTACTCAATTATTATATATAAATTACCAATTTTGTCTTTTTCAGTGCTGTGCAGTCACAGCATCAACATTAACAATGATTTTTATACTTATCCTGAAAAATATACATTTTATGTTATAAATTAATTAGGTACAATATTGTAATATTAATATAATTATTTAGTTAATTAATAGAATAAATAATTGTTTATATCATAACAATTTCATGACGATGTTACGAAAATTACAGTATTTTATTAAAACAATATTTTTTAATAATTCAACAAAAATTAAACTATTTCATAAAAATCCCATAAATTCATAAATTTTTTTTGATGTTTATAATCCAAAAAGGAAGAACATTTCATGAAAATAAATTTCTGAATATGATAAATTTAATTTGTACTTTTAATCATTATTTAATCAAAAAATACAAACACATAAAATATGCATCTTTATTTTTAAGGTTCCAAATTTATTTATACTTTCATGGGTATGGATACCATTCATAAGAGTCATATTACTATTCATTCGGGTAAGTTACTATTGCTAGGGGTACATTACTATTCAAGAACTATTCATAACGGTATATTACTGTTTATAAGGGTCATGTTACTATTTGTAAGGGCATGTAACTATTCATAAGATTCATATTACTATTCATAAGGGTGAATTACTATTCAAGTTACTATTCATAAGGGTGCATTAATATTCATAAATATTTGAGTTTTCCTTGTCAGAAACGAAATATCTTACAGAACGTAACCATGTATGTCAGTTTTTTCAAAATTCAAATAACCGAGGTGGATAAATTATGTTTACTGAATAGTTTATAATTATATCCTATAACTATGTGTTATTTCAAAAAGGATCGGTGTTGTGTAAAGATCCATAAATTTCACGGAAATTTTTTTTCTTAAATTCTTTGGGATTTTATGAGTACGCAGTTTCTGACGGCACCTGATTCCGAGGCCCGGTGTGCCCGGAATCAATTTGCGAAGTTTAGATCGGGTACGTTCAGTGAACGAATGAGCAGGTTTTTCTATCTTTTGAACCGGTGCGAGGAATTGAATTCTGAGGCACTGATGAAACCGAGGAGTTGGTAATTGCTTAAGAGGACCTTTTATCAACGATACGTTTGCTCGAGTGGAGTTGTTAAAAATTGTGGATTAATAAAGAATTGAATAAAAATTGTGGAACAATTTTTATTCTTATCCAAGTGGTTATATCATACATGGGGTAGTTGGGGTGGGACCCCCAAGCCCCTAACAACCCATGTGAGGATAATTGTGAGGTGGGGCCCACACGAGCCCCACCCCTTCACATTCCTTTAAACTCCTCTAACCTCTCTTAAATTTTG
Source organism: Viscum album (assembly GCA_963277665.1). Classification (NCBI taxonomy): domain Eukaryota; kingdom Viridiplantae; phylum Streptophyta; class Magnoliopsida; order Santalales; family Viscaceae; genus Viscum; species Viscum album. Next base: position 350,004,543 of record OY728135.1, read on the forward strand.
TAACTCATCTTAACTTGTGAAACCTATCCTCTTCATCTCCTCTCTCTCCCTCATTAATCTTGCCATCATATCATTTATTTAATTAGACAGCTCATGGTTTAATTAATTAAGTGAATTGGATTTTTGAATTTTTTTTAGTAATTTGAAATGCATGGCATGGAATAAAAAAATATGGGGAAGCCCTATTTTATTTTGTTTGGTGGGTTTGTTGTGTTGAGAGAAAGGGGAGAGAGCTCTTGAGACTTGAAGAACTTCATCTCCTTTGTTGAAGAACGCCAAGAATCCGACAAAGAACATCAACATGGTGACCCCGGATTCTTCTTCCTTTTTCTACTCCGCGGTAAGGAAGGAAACAACTACGCGGGAATTTGCGAACGACGTCACGCTTTGTTCTCACCAGGATAAAAAGAGGAGGTGTCGCTTCCTCCTCGGACGCTCCCTATCGACGTCTACGAAACCTCACCACGTAATGTTGTCAACCGCGACTCCGACATTCTTCATCGTTTGTTGAGGTAGGGGTTAAGTTCGATTTTAATGAATTAAAATTGGGCTTTGTTTTGTCGTTGAGAAATCTCGTTTATTTGGACCTCTTGATATAATCATAACGGGAGGAGATCAGACCGCAAAAACACGGCTGATCCTCCTCCCCTTTTTCATGTTGACCATCGTTGATGTTTGTGGCGAAGTCAGCGCGGTGTCGTTACACCGCGTGGGAAGAAAGAGGATCGCGGCAGGAGCACGCCGCGGCGGTGGAGTGCGGCGCTGTCACGCTACGCCGGTGAGGCCGTGGAAAGGATCGGGCTGCGGCGGAGGGCTGCGGTGCTGTCGCGTCACACCGATCAGACATGAGCTGTGGCCTAAGGTCGCGACGGTCTTCAAAGGGGCGGCCGGCTGAGCCGGCCGCCGACGCCACCTGGAGGCAGGACCCAAGGGGGTCTCGCGGGTACACAAAGGTCGGCCGTTATGGCCGGCCATTTCGGAAACATGGGGGTAGCGCCCTCCACCCCCCTTCGCACCCCACTCGGCCGACAGCAGAGCCGCGGCCGGCTTCCGAGCTGGGCCGGCTTCCGAGCCGGGCCGCAGGCCGCCCGCCCCGGGTCTGGCCGCCCGCGCCGAGTCGGGCCGCCGGTGTCGGGTCAGACCACGCCAGCCAGGCCGGGTCACTCCCAATCGGGTTGGACCCGGGTCGGGTCGACCAGGTTCGGGCCTACCCAGGGGGTATTGGGCCGGGTCGGACCGGGCCCAGACCCCCTATTTTCAGACCAGGTTCGTTCAAACGCCCATATCTTGGGCTACGGACCTCCGATCGATGCACCTTTAGTTGCGTAGGGATCCTTGGATCGAGATGGTCGTTTCGGTATATTACACTTGAGGTTTTGGCAAAGTTTCCGTATGGTCGGGTTGGTTCGAACCTGAAACCAACCGGACCCTTAGAGCAGAAACGCTTATAACATAACGACCGGACATCCGAATGACGTTCCATCAATCATGTTGAATTCCTCTTAGTGAGATGGTTCTTTTGGATAACTCCACTTGAGGTTTGAATGCATCTGGAGTATATTCAGGTTGGTTTTATCTTAGAAACCAACTGGGCCCTTGGGACGGAAAAGCCAATAACTCTCAGATCGGGCGTCCGATTGACGCGTCGTCTGTCGCGTTGAGTTCCTATTGACAAGATAGAACTTTGTGATACATAAAATCTGGACATCATGACAGTTGATGTATTGACCCCTTGGCTCATGGAGAGGAACCTCCTGGAATCGATCGGGCTGTGGGCGGGAACCCTAGAGCTGGCTGCGACTGCGACGACGATGGCGACTGTACTTGGATCTTGCGTTGGTTCGGAAGTAAAGGTTACTATACTTGGATCCTATGTGGGTTCAGCAGTGATGACTTCTTTACTTGGATCCTACGTGGGTTCGGTAGAGGAGATGATTCAGAGACTACATCTAATCATCTCCACCCCTCTTTGTGAGTAGTATAAATGTGTGAGATGAGTCTTGAATTTCAATCATTATCTTCGATATGACTGTCTTGCTTTCCTGTGTGGATTGAGTTGAGCTTTCGTGTGTGGATTGGGTTGTGCTTTCCTGTGTGGATTGGGTTGTGTTTTCTTATATGGATTGGGTTTTGCTCTCCTGTGTGGACTGGGATGTACTTGGGCACGGGAGTTGGAGCCGAACTGGAATTGATGACTTAGGTATGGGTACGTGCATATACCTAAGAAGAGTTGGTTAATACTTCATGTTTGTATATATCATTTTTTGGTATATCCTTCTTGAATTCTGGGAGGCCTTCGGGGGTCTCGAGGTCCCTACTGAGTATCGTATACTCACCCATGCACGGGCAATGCCCGCACTAGGTTGTGTTGGTTGCAGATGACAGACAACACTGATCAAGGTGGAGTCTAGTGAAGCTGGTCGGTACCTAGAGGTGGACCATATGGAGGGACGTACTCAGTGTGGATGACCGGACCTGAGGAGCTGATGAGACTATCTATACCCACCCTTCCAGTGGGAATTCTAGATGAAGACTTTGTGGTTGTTACTTTACTTTTTAGATATTGTACTTTCTATTATCAGTTTTACTGTACTTTCAATTGGGTTTGTATACTGGCCCATTTACATCCAGCACTTACTTTCGTACTCAGTTTACTTAGTGTTTACTTCATCTTGCGTACTCTTTTGTGTGTTTGTTTACTTATATAAATTCAATGTCTGTCCTTTATCGGTATTTACGCCTTTGGTGCTAGTCGCCAGCTCCTGGCCTATGGAAGGCGGGCTTGGGGTAGTCACGGCACGGGCCCCGAGGACAGGTCGTGACAAATTGGTATTAGAGGAGTCGTTTCTACCACAGACCTCAGGACATTGATAATTTCTTCTATGTGAAGTAACAGTGTTAAGGGTATTGAGTGTGGTTATCAGTCCAGGAAGTCCAGTGTTGGTGCGGCTGCTGACGTATCCATACACTAGGACCCTGACTTCTGATTTCTGACTCAATGCACGAAAACATTGATTGCATGTGTGTTTCAAAAGTTTTCGTTGTGATTTCTTTGTGTTAGCTCACCATGTATACTGTATTAACTGTGGCGCACCAGTTTCTTTTCAGGATGGCCCCACGATAGCAGCCAGCTGGGGTTCCGAGCTTTGTGCGAGATGGCAGCCCACCGAGCGACGAGGCCTCGATGCAGGGCCCCATTACAGTGGAGGCCCCGACGGTACCTCTACCTATCGAGCCACCGATGCCACCAGCCCCAGCAGCTGAGAGTGCACGTTTCCTGAATGCACTACATGAGTTTCAGAATCAGAGACTGCCTAGGTTCCATAGGGAGACATACCCTCAGGCAGCCGAGGATTAGGTTGAGGCTGTTTTTCGAGTCTACAGATTGGTAGGGACACTGGAAGATATTATGGTGATCCTTGCGGTGAGTCTCCAACACGCCTGTTTTTTGAGTCTACAGATTGGTAGGGACACCGGAAGATCTTATGGTGATCCTTGCGGTGAGTCTCCTGCACTCGGCAACAGGTAGATGGTGGAGCCTGATGCTCCAGGTGCACGACGTGGCATCTCTTCTTTGGATAGACTTCGAGAGCCTCTTCTGCACAGAGTTCATTTCTGCCACCCTCCGTGTGGTGTGCATCCAGGAGTTACTACTGCTGCAGTTGGGCAGCATGACAGTAGCCCAGTACTCGGCAAGGTTTACCGACCTCTCACGCTACTCCACGGATATGGTACGAGACCCATTCTTCAGGGACCAAACCTTCGAGTAGGGACTGAGGCATGAGATCAGGGCTTCGATGATCTCCTTCAGCATTATGATGAGGGATGGAGTACTAGAGTGAGCCCTTCTTCTGGAGAGCTTTCTTGCTGATCCGTCACCAGCAGCGATACCTACCGTAGGGCGACACGTAGCGGAGTCTTTTGCATCTAGAAGTAGATAGATGTCGCATAGGTCTAAGCGGACCGGACCCTCAAGTGGGTGACCTCAAGATACTGGTTCGGAGGTGTGGGGCACACGCAACAGATCCAGTCATACGAGAGGCCGACAGTGCTATGCATGCGGCGGGCAGGGCCACATGGCTCGTGACTGCCCGACCCGCCATGCAGAGGAATAGCAGACGATTGAGGGACCACCCAGGCAGAGGTAGAGGTTCAACTGTGGTGGTCCATAGGGAGCAGGCAGACAAGGCAGAGGAGTTGGTCGGGCAGTAGATTGTGGACGACCCTTCGGGGCTCTACCACCACCACCACCAAAAGGTCCAACCAGACCACAACGAGCTGGCAGGCATAGGTAGGCTCATATTCAAGCAGTGGAGGCCTACGACCATGGCACACCTGAGATGATATGAGGTACTATCTGTGTCTACTCCACCCTTGCTGCATTTCTTATAGACACATGAGTGAGTCATTCTTTTATTGTCGTTGCCCTTGTTCGGATCTCAGAGATTCCGTCGGAGCCATTGGCTCAATCCTTACGGCTAGAGACTCTTACGGGAGTAGACTTGACGATTATGCACTAGTACCGACAATGTGAGATTACTCTATGAGGATAGAGCTTCAGCTGAGATCTTCTTGTAGCGGCGTCAAGGCCTTACGACATCATCTTGGGCATGGATTGGTTGTCTACAGTCCATGCTCAGATCTACTATATTAGGTGCAAGGTGTGATGTGTCCGCACCGATGAGAGCAGGTTCACCTTCAGCGGTGAAAAGGGAGCCTTTGCAGTGCGGGATGGACTCATAAAGTGGAGAGGACAAACGATCACCCATCAGTTGGATATTCTCATCCTAGGAGCAGTTGATGTGCGGAGTTCGAGTTTTCATGTTGTGGTCGATCATTATGCAGACGTTTTTCCTGATGACGTTCCAGGACTACCTCCTCATAGAGAGGTAGACTTCTATATTGACATGTACCCTAGGACAACCCCGATATCTACTCCAGCATATCGGATGTCTCCCGCCGAGCTTATATAGCTATGGTTACAGCTGTAGGACTTACAGGGCAAGGGATTCATTCGACCCAATGTTTCACCCTGGGCTTTCCTAATTTTTTTCGTCAAGAAGGCGGACGGGAGCTTGCGACTGTGTGTAGACTACCATCTCCTGAACCAGGTGACTATGAAGAACAAATTTCCACTTCCGAGGATAGATGATATCTTCGATCAGTTCAAGGGAGAACGATGGTTCTTGAAGATAGACCTCAGGTCAGGCTATCATCAGCTCAGAGTTCGAGACGAGGATGTGTAGAAGAAAGATTTAATATGTCAGTATGGCCACTATGAGTTCTTGGTTATGCCTTTTGGTGTAACCAACGCTCCAACAGTGTTCATGATTCTCATGAATAGGATATTTCATCCTTACCTCGATCGATTTGTCATAGTCTTTATCAACGACATACTAATTTACACAACTACTTAGGAGGAGCACGCCGACCACTTGTGGGTTGTACTGGATACACTCCAAGAGAACCAGCTTACATTAAGCTCTTGAAGTGCCAGTACTAGATTCGAGAGGTCCACTTATTGGGGCATGTTATCTCTAAGGCAGGAGTTGCGGTGGATCCTGCGAAGACCAAGGCAGTAATAGATTGGGATCCACCCAGGATCCTGATGGAGGTGCATAGTTTCCTAGGTTTGGCTGGGTACTATCGGAGATCTTTTCTAGACTTCTCCAGATTTTCAGAACCTATTTTAGCTTTTAAGAAGAAGGAGAAACCCTTCGTGTGGTCAGATAGATGTCAGTTGAGCTTCCAGGCGATGAGGCAGAGATTGACCAGTGCACCCATCTTGAGGCTACCGGAGGAGGGCGTAGGGTACGTGGTTTACTGTGATGCATCAGGAACCGGACTCGGGTGAGTCCTGATGCAGGAGCGGGCAGTGATTGTCTATGGTTCATGAAATTTGAGGCAGTATGAGCAGAACTATGTTACCCATGACCTGGAGTTAGCATTAGTGGTATTCTCCTTGAAGATGTGGCATTATTATCTGATGGAAAAGCGCTTTACAGTCTACTATGACAACCAAAGTCTCAGGTACATCTTCTCATAGAAGGAATTGAACCTAAGACAGCGGCGATGACTCGAGTTCCTCCAGGACTATGACTTTGAGATAGTCTATACTCTTGGGAAGGGGAACATAGTAGTTGATGCTCTCGGAAGAAGGTCGGGCATTCAGCTACTTGGAGAGGCGACGGAGCAGCTAGTCGCGTTGCAGATATCCTTTACGGATAGATATGGGGAAACCTTTCTACAGTCGCTCACAGTCAATCCTCCACTACTTCAACTGGTTAGAGAGTTACAACATGGGGATGTTTACTGTGACACGTGACATGTATAGATATCCACAGGATAGGCACCGGCTGGATTTTATATAGGAGGAGTGCACGTCATCCATTTCAAAGCACGTACCATGGTACCAGTTGCGTTACGGGAGGAGGTACTGAGGGGGTTTCACACTTCACCATTTTCGGTACATCCATGAGTAGCGAAGATGTACCAGGATCTCAAATGACTGCACTGGTGGCCGGGTATGAAGAAGGATGTGGCAGATTTCGTTTCATGATGCCTCACCTGCCAACAGGTGAAGGCGGAGCACAAGGTATAGGCAGTCTTGGTACATCCCTTAGAGGTCTCGGAGTGGAAGTGGAACGGGATATCTATGGATTTTGTGATGGGACATCCACGTACTTCTAGAGGACACGACTCTTTCTGGGTGATCATCGACCGACTCATCAAGTTGGCCCACTTCTTACCTATTAGAGAGCAGGGCTCAGTGGAGTTCATGGGATGCCTCTACGTTCAAGAGATCGTATGTCTTCACGGTGTTCCATCGACTATCGTCTTGAATCGAGATGCTCGCTTTACTTCCTGGCTTTGGAAGGGGTTGGAGGAGGAGTTTGGGACGCAGCTATGCCTGAACACCGCCTTTCACCCTCAGACGGATGGTCATATAGAGAGGACCATTCAGACTCTTGAGGAATGCTCTATGCATGTGTCCTCAACTTTGGTCGCAGCTGGGAGGATCACTTACCTTTGGTGGAGTTTTTTTACAACAACAGCTACCACTCCACCATCGGGATGGAACCATACGAGGTATTGTACGACCGACCTTGCAGATCACCACTATGCTGGATAGACCTTGGGGAGTTAGCACTTGTAGAACCAGAGATGGTTCAGGCTACGACAGAGAAGGTGCAGATCATCCATGAGCGGATGAGGACTACACAGAGCTGACAGAAATCCTATGCTGATAGGAGGCGGAGACCACTAGAGTTCGAGAATGGAGACCACATTTTCTTACGGGTCTCACCTCGACATGGATTACGGATATTTGGCCGAGGAGGAAACTTATCTCTACGCTTCATCGGACCATTCTAGGTTCTCAGCAAGATAGGCGAGGTGGCTTATCACCTGGCTCTTCCACCCCAGTTGCATCGGGTGCACGATGTCTTCCACGTATATCAGCTAAGGAGATACGTGCATGACCCGATGCATATCACTGATCACGAGGAGCTGGACATCGATGATGGGGCGATATTTGCGGAGGTTCCAGGGAGACCAAGGATCGATAGGAGCGGGTCCTACATGGACGGTCGATTCCTCTAGTTCTCATCAGGTGGCAACATGGGAACCTCTATGAGAGCACAAAGGATCGGGAGGCCCACATGCGTGCACAATACCCTCATTTGTTTCCCTAGATTACGATGTAGCTTTACGGGGACGTAAAGCCCTGATGTGGGAGTAATGTAAAGACCCGTAAATTTCAATGGAGATTTTTTTCTTAAATTTTTTTGGATTTTACGAGTACACAGTTTCTGATGGAACCTAATTCCGAGGCCCGGTGTGCCTGGAATCAATTTATGAAGTTTTCCTCAGGTACGTTTAGTGAATGAATGAGCGCGGTTTTTCTATCTTTTGAACCGGTGCTCGGAAATGAAATCTGAGGGCAACTATTAAACCGCAGCGTCGGTAATTTATTAAGAGAACCTTTACCGAAGATGCATTTGCTCGTGAGGAGTTGTTAAAAATTGTGGATTAAAAAAGAATTGATTAAAAATTGTGTAACAATTTTTATTCTTATCCAAGTGGTTATATCCTACATGGGGTAGTTGGGGTGGAACCCACAAGCCCCTAACTACCCATGTGAGGATTATTGTGAGGTGGGGCCCACACGAGCCCCACCCCTTCACATTCCTTTATACTCCTTTAACCCCTCTTAAAATTTTTAACTCATCTTAACTTGTGAAACCTATACTCTTCCTCTCCTCTCTCTCCCTCATTAATCTTTCCAACATATCACTTAATTAATTAGACAACTCATGGTTTAATTAATTTAGTGATTTGGATTTTTGAATTTTTTGTAATTTGAAATGCATGGCATGGATTAATAAAATAAGGGGAAGCCATGTTTAATTTTGTTTGGTGGGCTTGTTATGTTGAGAGAAAGGGGAGAGAGCTCTTGAGAATTGAAGAACATCATCTCCTTTTTTGAAGAACGCCAAGACACCGACAAAGAACATCGACTCGGTGACCCCAGATTCTTCTTCCATTTCTCCTCTACGGCAAGGAAGGAAACAAAGATGCGGGAATTCACCAACGACGTCATGCATTGCTCTCACCATGATAAAAAGAGGAGATGCCGCTTCCTCCTCGGATGCTCTCCGTCGATGTCTATGAAACCACACCACGTGACGCCATCAACCGCGACGCCGAAATTCGTCATCATTTGTTGAGGAAGGGGTTAAGTTTGATTTTAATGAATTAAAATTGTTCTTTGTTTCATCATTGAGAAATCTCGTTTATTTTGACCACTTGATATCGTCATAACGGGAGGAGATCCAGACTGCACAAACACGACCGATCCTCCTCCCATTTTTCGTGTTGACCATCGTTAATGTTTGTGGCGAAGTCAGTGCGTTGTCGTTGCACCATGCGGAAATGAAGAGGACCGCGGCCAGAGCGGGCCGCGGCGGTGGAGCGCGGCACTGTTGCACCGTGCCGGTGAGGCCGAAGGAGGTCGTGGCCAGGAGCGGGCCGCGGTAGAGGGGAGCAGCGCCATCATGCCATGACAGAGTTTCAAGGGGGCCGCGACGGTGGGGCGTGGTACCGTCGTGCCGTACCGGTCGGACAGGAGTCGTGGCCTAAGGTCACGGCTGTCTTCAAAGAGGTGGGCGACTGAGCCGGCCGCCGTCACCACTTGGACGCGGGACCCAAGGGGGTCCCGTAGTTCCACCATAGCCAGCCATTATGGCCGACCGTTTTGGAAACAAGGGGGCGCTGCCCCCCCCCCCCCCACTTCGCACCCTGCTCGGCCTACAGCCGAGTCGCGACCGGCTTCCGAGCCGGGCCGCAGGACACGTCGGGTCGAGCCGCCCGTGCCAGGCCTGAATGCGCCAGCAGGGCCGAGGCACGCCCAATCGGGTCGGACCCGAAACCGGGTCAGGTCGCCCGGTTCGGGACGACCAAGGGGTTATTGGGCCGGGTCAGACTGGGCCCAGTCCCTCTATTTTCGGACCAGGTTCGTTCAAACGCCCATATCTTGGGCTATGGAGCTCCGATCGATGCACCGTCAGTTGCATAGGGATCCTTGGATTAAGACAGTCATTTAGATATATTACATTTGAGGTTTCAGAGATGTTTGGGTACAGCTGGGTTGGTTCGAACCCGAAACCAACTGAGCCTTTGGAGCGGAAACGTTTATAACTTAACGACTGGACATCCGAATGACGTCGTCAATCATGTTGAATTCCTCTTAGTGAGATGGTTCTTTTGGATTACTCCACATGAAGTTCGGATGTAGCTGGAGTATGGTCGGGTTGGTTTTAGCTTAGAAACCAACCGGGCCCCTAGGATGGAAAAGACAATAACTCTCAGACCGGGCGTCCGATTGACGTGCCGTCTGTCGCGTTGAGTTCCTATTGACGAGACAGAATATTGTGATGCATCAAATCTAGACATTGTGACAGTTGATGTATCGACCCCTTGGATCGTGGAGCGGACCCTCCCAGAATCGAGCGTGTTGTGTGCGGGAACCATAGAGCTGGCTGCGACTGCGATGACGATGGTAACTGTATTTAGATCCTACGTGGGTTCGTCAATGAGGAAGACTATTCTTGGATCATCCGTGGGTTTGACAGTGATGACGACTGTACTTGGATCCTACGTGGGTTCAGCAGTGAAGGTTACTGTACTTGGATTCTATGGGGGTTCGGCAGCGACGACTCCTGTACTTGGATCCTATGTGGGTTCTGTTGAAAGTGGGTGCACTAGACCCAACTTATATTGTAATTTGATTACTGTTACATGTATTCAGGTTGTTTTATAAATGTGTTTATCTTTCTATGATAGTGTAGATACTTCTGAATCCACTTTATTAATGGAAGTTTACTTTGATTACCTGTCACATCAAATGGTTATAGGAGGTCCCAGGCTATAATGAGAACCTGAGATGCCATGACAGTAATCTTAAAGTAACGTCCTATGATCCAGTTACATCATTCTAAAAGGACATAGATTATGTGTGACCGTCAGGTGTTGGGGGCTCATAATCATTGAGACTTCTTCTCATGAAGTTTGCACTTGATGATCTCTAGCTATTGAGATCATGAGGACAAACCCTCTTAATAGGAACACCACATGTTTTTGTTGTCATTGGTCGTTCCTATCTATGGACATGTGTAATGGTATCCGGAATTGAGATCATTATCAATGAATGTCATTTAATTATGTACATTTGATATAAGGCGAAAACCATGGCGACAAGTCGTGGTGTGGTAGTTTATATCGGGTACGTCATTAATGGCATGGCATTGATTGAAAGATCGAGAAAGGATTTGTCACTTCCGAGTTCAGGAAGAGATATCTCGGTCCTGGTTGATTAGGATGGTTACACCTTCATTTAATCCATGGCCATGGTAGTGGAAGGTAAGACCGTCCAGACAAATCAACAAACAAATTAAAGCAAATAAAGAATGATGACACTAAGTATGCATTCTGATTTATTGAGATATGGATGACGAAGAGATTATATTACACGAACCGTGTTCGTATGAAGGCAGTCATTGCATTGACTTTTCCTTATCTATATAGGGGCCTCGATGGTTGCTAGACCCCGCTCTAGGTCAGTGATATTATTCACTGTTATTGAGATAAGGGCCTAGAGGGTCACACACAATAGGCCTTTGAGAATCTTCCCTATTCTGATGAATAGGATTATAGGACTTGGTGGGCCCCACCATGGGGTTCGGGTATTATCCATGTCCTATAGATCACCAAGTAATAAATAAATTCTTTTATTATTCAAGTTTGGAATAATTCGTTGTAGTTATTTATAACATGTATTTACGAGTCATTAATTAAATACATAGATAAATATTATTCGGACAGATATTTATATCTTGGGTTCGTTTAATATTATCAGGAGGTGAAAGTCGAGTTAGACTCATGTTTATCACGTAATATATATATTTATATATATTTCAGTTTAGTGATAAATAAAAAATATTATTTATGGCATAATTTAATTTGTCATAAATATTTATTTATAATATAAATATAGTGAATGTTTAATACACGGGGGCCGGGAACCCTTTCCGCGTATTTTAGATATTCCCTATATATAGTAAGAGAGAGTATCTCCCCTATGGACTAATCATCCATTGGAATTGAGAGCCTCTCTCTCCTCCTGAGTTCTAGAGAGAGACTCTCTCAAACTAGAAAATTCTTCAAGTTCCGCCTTCATGGATCAAAGATGCTAGTTTTCGGTGTTCATCACTACGTCGAAGTGTGTGTCGAAGATCCGCGCTAGAACACAGATCTTGATGAACGGCGCGCGAGCAGATTTTCTAGGCGTGTGTGGACGATCTTGAGGGCTTCGACGTCAGAATCTTCGAGCAACGATTTCCGGCATTCTACACGTGAATTCTGAAGATGTTAAATGTTTACGTCTAATTTTTGTGCTCCTTAAGAACCTTGCGAGATCCTCAGACCAATCCGGGACAGGATCATTGGAGTTGACAGGGTTATGTCACTCCGGTGAAGCAGAAAAATTTTAAAATCCCATCCCACTGGCTTCCGCTACGTGGTCCGGTACCTAACAGTGGTATCAGAGGGAGCACAAGGTTTTTCTGATTCAAAAACATTAAAATCCATTAAATTTAATTATGGGGTGTTAAAATGGTTCATTCAGAATCGACCACGCGTCGTTTCGATTTCGAATGATCAGGATACGATCATTTGAAAATTTTAATCGGATCGACGTTGCAAGTTTTTGTTCGTTTGATGTTAATTCCCAAATTGAGATAAACATCAAAAATATATTTTATTATAAATTTTTATTATAAATATTTTATTATATTTTATAATAAATATTTTATTATATTTCATAATAATAAAATATATAAAATATTTTATTATATTTCATAATAATAAAATATATAAAATATTTTATTATAAAATATTTTTCCACAAATGTGTGTGTAAAAATTTTAATAATAAAATAAAGGAGAAGAAGACCAAGACTTGGGGTCTTCTCCCTTTATAAAATAAAAAAAGGGCGTTGGCCACATTTGTCTAAAAGAAAAATAGTTAGATTTAAAAAAAAGGAAAGGAGACCCCAAATTGGATCTCCTCTCACACGGTGCACGAAGGGAGGCCAAACCCTAGGGCCTCCCTCTCCCTCCACCAGAACCCCCTCTGCCAGAACCTCCCCCCCTGGATCGGCCTGCTGCGCTGCGCCGGCCTCCGAGCACCGCGCCGGCCTCCTCCCCTCGCGCCGGCCTCCTCGCCTCGACCCTGTGCGCGCCGGCTACCCCGACCCCAATCCGCGCCGGCCTCCTGCATCGCGCCGGACGCGGTCCGCGTCAGACCAGCTTTTGCCGGCAGCCGCTAGCCACACTGGCGATACCCCTACCGGACGGCTTCACACAACCCACTCCCCGAGCCCTCACGGGACTTCCTCCGGGCCCTATCGGACCGGCTCCATCCGGCCGCCCTGGACCTTCACCGGCCTCCTCCTTCGGGCCACGCCGGACCGACACCCTCTGGCCACCTCGAGCCCTCGTTGGGCTCCTCCTCCGCTTCGGACCGGTTCCGTCCGGCCGACCTAATCCTGCACCAGACCGGACAACAACTTCACCGGCTCGCTGGAGCAGCGGGTTTCCGGGAGATGCAGCAATCGTGGGAAGCATTGGACGCCGCGGTCACGCCGCGATCACCCCGCGGTCACACCGCAGTCACCCCGAGGTCACCTCGCGGTCACGCCACGGTCACCCCGCAGTCACGCCGCGGTCACGCCATGATCACGCCGCGGTTCCAGGATGACATCCCGCGGCGGTATGCAGTCCCGCTGGACTCATCTACAGCTATAGGTAACCCTGCACTGAATTAATTTTATTTAATTTAGTTTTTTCAATTAAATTAATTGGAATTATTTTAGGGGTTTAAATTATTTTAATCCGAAAATATTAATTTAATTTAAGTTTAGAATTAAATTAATGGTTTAATTTAATTTAATTATTGGAATTAAAATTAAATTAAACAAATGGAACTGATAAAAATAAATTAGTTGAATTGAATCAAATTCATTTAACTTATTAAGACACTCTTGCATAATTTAAATTAATTGCAATTTAATTTTATTGCGCTTTTACCCCGACTGGTCTTAAGCTATTGACCGACCTGTGTATGTGTGGAATATATTTATTTATTTATTCAATGTGTTTGATGATTGTAATATTTAATTAGATAAATGACGGTCTGCAAATCATCTTCTAATTGAAATATGTATAAGTTCCTGTGTGTCCATTGCACCACTTGTATTTTGTACCCCAGACCCCATCGCCTGCATGCGAGTATATTTGTATTTATTCATTGACGATCCGAGAGGCATACCCCACCAAGATGAGGCGGTAGTCCAGACAGGAGTTATATGCTTTGCACTGGGCCCAGAAGCGACACAAGTCATGTATCAACTTAGATATGGATACCCCTGGGTGATGATTGATCAGTTATCGAACAATAATTATATAATGCTCAAGACCAGTCAGAATGCATGATTTACATTATGCACAATTTATTAGATTATGTGTCTGCATGATTATTTCATGATCACATATGATAGTAAAAAAGATAAAATTCATAAAGTTATGATGAATATTTTTCTATTGCATGTTCAGTTGTGAGCGTGACAACCCTATTTGACCATAATAAATAGAAAAAGATTATATTCATCAATTAATATTAAAAAATCCCACAAAGATATATTATGTCCAAAATGCCTTCCATTTCTCACATATAAACAAAACCGGCTGTTTGGGTGCTCATCAGCCTTAGTTGAGAGTTCCTCTTACTACCGGGATGTTTTCATGTGAGAAATGGGTTGACTTAACTAAATTCAGTAGTCAAGGATTAGCCTTATCTTACTTGACATCACATTAGAGGCAAGAGGTTGAGGGAATCAAGTTCAGATTCCAAAATCTAGGACTTTTCTCAACTACACAAGGAACCACAAGAACAATTGGTTGACCAGCATAGCGCCTAACATGAAACCCTCCAAGTAGTGTCGTAGCCCTAGCTTGTAGACTATGAGGGAGGTTTTGAGGATCCTTGCCACTAGAATCCTCAACTGGTAGAGTATTCTGAAATCCAATAGTGAGGGATGTTAATGTTCTTTAAAATAGTGGGAGACATTAAATGATATAATAATTTATTAATCATAAAATGTAAAAATGTAATCAAGAAAAAGTACTAACTGATAAATTTTTATCTGATGTAGATTCAAAATGGAAATCACCAACACCGCAAGTACTTTATCACTTCGATCGATCTTGGATAAAAAAATATCTTGACCGGCAATAACTTCCATGAGTGGTACAGGCACTTGCACATATTACTACACCAAGAAAGGAAGTTATATGTGCTGGAATCCCCATTTCATGCTGAGCCTCCTCAGGGAGCAAGCAAGACGGAAAAAGTTAAGTGAAAAAATCATGTAGATGATGCGCTTGATGTACAATGCATCATGTTGTCATCCATGTCCAGCCAATTGAGAAAAATGCATGAGGAAAAGGACGCCTACAAGATGTTTTCACATCTCCAAGAACTATATGGGGAGGGGGCTAGGCAAGAAAGGTATGGGATCTCAAGTGCGCTTCATAACTGTAGGCTAGAAAAAGGGCACCAAGCCAGTCCTTATGTACTCAAGATGATTGGGTATATTGAGAGGCTTGAATCCCTTGGGTTCAAACTGAACCAAAAGCTAGTAGTGTATCTCATTCTTGCCTCTTTACCATCAAGCTTCTTAACTTTCATTGTCAATTATAATATGAATGATATGAAAAAGTCGCTCCCGGAGCTTTTGGCTTTAGTTCGCCAAGATGATAAGGACATGAAAAACACCAATTCATATGTCCTTATGGTGAACAAGAAAAAAAGGGCAAGGAAAATGGGTCTAAGGCCAAGTCAAGGCCAAAGATACCAATGCATCATCCTGCCAAGAAGCCAAAGATTCAGAGGCAAAGTAATGATCAGGAAGTTGTGTACTTTGGATGTGGCAAGAAAGCCCACTGGAAGAAGAATTGCAGAGTTGGGAAGAAGAAGCAAGATGATGCTTCTACTTCAGGTATTTTTGTCATTGAATGCAATATATCTTTATCTATATGTTAGGTATTGGATACAACATGTGGCTCACACATTTGTGTTCATATACTGGAACCAAGTAGGTTTAAGAAGATTGAAAAAGTTCAAGTGTATCTCTGAGCTGCAAATGGTGAAAGTATGGAAGCCTTTGAAGTGGGAGACTATCACTTAACTTTACCAACTGGTTTAGTTCTTGTTTTAAACAATTTCTATTATGTACCGTCTGTTACCAAAAACATTATCTCTGTGTCATGTTTAAACACTATGGGTTTTTATTTCAAGTTTGGAAATAAAAGTTGTCTCTTTTATAGTGATAACATATGTTATGGTATGGCACATCATAACAATGGATTATATATACTAGAACTAGAAAACTCAGTAATGGCTATCAATGACAAAAACAACCAACATGACTCAAATAACACCCGCCAATGGCCCTTCAGGCTTGGTCACGTAAACGAGAAGCGATTACAAATATTACATCAAGAAGGGTATCTAGACTCGGTACAGTTAGAACCCTTAGATGTATGTCAAGCTTGTTTATAAGGAAAGATGACCAAAGCACCATTCTTAGGAAAGGGAGAAAGAGCCAATGCAGTACTGGAATTAATATATACCGATGTATGTGGTCCATTTCCAATAGTGACAAGGGGTGGTTTTCTATACTTCATCACTTTTCCCGATGATTATAGTAGGTATGTCTATATCTACTTAATTGGGTATAAGTCATATTCCTTTCATTTCATTAAGGAATACCAAAATCAAGTAGAAAACCAACTTGGTAAGAAGATAAAATCACTTCGCTCAGACCGAGGAAGAGAATATTTTAACCAAGATTTCATTGATCACTTGAAGGAGTGTGGGATAGTATCCCAACTCACTCCTCCATATACAGCACAATGGAATGGTGTTCGTAAAAATAGGAATATGACCTTTATTGACATGGTCAGATCAATGATGAGTCATAAAACTCTTCCATTATCCTTTTGGGAATACGCCTTGTAGACGACAACATATACCATTAACTGAGTACCAACTAAAGCTGCAGATGGGATTCCATATCAGCTATGGTATGGAAAGAAACCCAATCTGACACACATGAGTGTGTGGGGGTGCGAGGATTTTTTCAAGACTTTACCAAGTGGAAAATTAGCATCCAGAAGCACTAAGTGAATCTTTATAGGTTATCCTAAGGAAACTAGAGGATACTACCTATATAACCCTTTAGATAGAAAAGTCATTGTGGAAAGATATGCCACATTTATATAATGGGATCACATTTCTACTGAAAATTGTGGGAGCAAGATTGACTTCGATGAGGTTAATGTTCCAGATGCACAAGAGTTGGTAGAGAAACAATATCCACAAGAGCAAGTGGAAGAAAAAAATGTTCCTGAGACACAGATACTGCGTAGGTATACGCGAGATGTTAGAGAACTAGAGCGTTATGGTTTTCTTGTCACCGAGTCAGGTGACACAATAATCTTTGAGGATGATGAACCTCTAACCTATAAGGATGTAGTAGAAGGAAAATAAGCTGCTACATGGAAAAAATCCATGAATGTTGAGATGGAGTCCATGTACCAAAATCAAGTTTGGATTTTGGTAGACCCTCCAGCTAATGTAAAACCCATTTGTTTCAAATGGGTATTCAAGAAAAATATGGAAATGGATGGTAAGTTTAATACCTATAAAGCAAGACTGGTTGCAAAGGGTTTCAGACTACATCAAGGCATTGACTATGATGAAACCGTCTCACCAGTGGCAATGCTTAAATCCATCAGAATATTTCTTGAAATAGCGGTCTTTCATGATTATGAAATTTGGAAAATGGATGTCAAAACTGCTTTTCTAAATGGGAAGTTGGTTGAAGATGTCTATATGACTCAACCCAATGGGTTTGTTAAGTCAAAGAATGCCAATAAAGTATACAAGTTGCAGAGATCCATTTATGGATTGAAGAAGGCATCAAGATCATGGAATGTACGCTTTGATGAGGCCATAAGAGATTTTGGTTTTTCCAAAAATGAAAGCGAGCTGTGTGTATATAAAAAGGCTGAAGGGAATGCTATCATTTTCCTATTTTTATATGTTGATGACATATTAATCATGGGAAACGAGGTGCAAGTCTTACAGTCAGTTAAGACATGGTTAAATGAATGCTTCTCCATGAAATACTTAGGTGAAGTAGCCTACATCCTAGGGATCAAGATCTATCGAGATAGATCTCAAAGGATGCTTGGCCTAATTCAAAGAACATATATTGACAAGGTACTCAAATGGTACAATATGGAACAATCCAAGAGAGGATTGTTACCTATATCACATGGTGTAAATCTCTCTAAGAAAATGTGTCCACAAACACAGGAGGAGATTGAATGAATGAGTAGAGTCCCTTATGCTTCGGCAGTGGGTTATATCATGTATGTCATGCTATGTACTAGGTTTGATGTTTCCTTTTCTTTAAGCATGGTGGGTAGATATCAAGCCAATCCAGGAGAGCTGCATTGGACAGATGTTAAAACTATCCTTAAGTACTTGAGGTGTACTAAGGATATGTTCCTGGTGTATGGAGGAGATGAGGAACTAGTTGTGATGGGATACACTGATGCTAGTTTCCATACAGATCATGATGATATGAAATCGCAGTCAGGCTACATCTTTTGCCTGAATGGTGGTGCAGTGAGCTGGAGAAGCTCAAAGAAAGTTGTGGTTGCTGATTCTACAGCAGGGTTCGAATATATTGTAGCTTCCAATGTAGAAAAGGTAGCAGTCTGGATATGTAGCTTTATATCAGACATTGGTGTGGTACCTTGAAGTGTAGACCCTATTCCAGTATATTGTGATAATACTGCTATAGTGGTGCTTTCCAAGGAGCCCAGGTCTCACCATAGGAAAAAGAATATTCTTCGGAAGTTTCATCTCTTGAGGGATTTTACTCAAAGAGGTGAAGTGACAGTTAGCAGAGTAGCCACAGAGGACAACGTGGCAGACCCCCTGACTAAAGACATTTCTCAACAGAAGCATGATTCACATGTGAGAGCTAGCAGATTGAAAACTGTTAGCAGTTGGCTCTAGTGCAAGTGGGAGTGTTGAAAGTGGGTTCCTAAGACCCAACTTATATTGTACATTGATTACTGTTACATGTATTCAGGTTGTTTTATACATGTGTTTGTCTTTCCATGATTGTGTAGATACTTCTTCATCCACTTTATTAATGGTAATGTCTTAGATTACCTGTCGTATCAAATTGTTATAGCAGGTCCCAGGCTATAATGAGAACCCTGAGATGCCATGACAGTAATCTTAAAGTAACGTCCTATGGTCCAGTTACATCATTCTAAAAGGACACAGATTATGTGTGACCATCAGGTGTTGGGGGATCAAAAGATTTGAGACTTCTTCTCTTGAATTTCTCACTTGATGATCTCTAGCTATTGAGATCATGAGGACATACCCGCTTAATAGGAACACCACATGTTTCTGGTGTCATTGGTAGTTCCTATCTACAGACATGTGTAATGGTCTCCTGACTTGAGATCATTATCAATGAATTTCATTTAATTACGTACATTTGATATAAGGCTAAAACCATGGAGACAAGTCGTTGTGAGGTAGTTTATATCAGGTACGTCATTAATGGCATGGCATTGATTGATTGATGAGAAAGGATTTGTCTCTTCGGAGTTTAGGAAGAGATATCTCAGTCCTGGTTGATTAAGATGGTTGCACCTTCATTAAATCCATGTCCATGGTAGTGGAAGGTAAGACCATCTGGACAAATCAACAAACAAAATAAATCAAATAAAGAATGATGACACTAAGTATGAATTCTGATTTAATGAGATATCAATGATGGAGAGATTAGATTACACAGACCGTGTTCGTAGGAGGCCAGTTTTTGCTTTGACTTTGCCTTATCTCTATAGGGGCCTCGATGGGTTTCTAGACCCCGCTCTAGGTCAGTGATATTATTCACTACTATTGAGATAAGGGCCTAGAGGGTCACACACAACAGCTCTTTGAGAATCTTCCTTATTCTGATGAATAAGATTATAGGACTTGGTGGGACCCACCATGGGGTCTGGGTATTTTACATGTCCTATGGATCACCAAGTAATAAATAAATTCTTTTATTATTCATGTTTGGAATAATTCGTTGAATTTATTTATAACATGTATTTACAAGTGTTTAAGTAAATACATAGATAAATATTAATTTGACAGATATTTATATCTTGGGTTCGTTTAATATTATCAGGAGGTGCGAGTCGAGTTAGACTCATGTTTATCACCTAATATATATATTTATATATATTGAAGTTTAGTGATAAATAATAAATATTATTTATGGAATAATTTAATTTTTCATAAATAATTATTTATAATATATATATAGTGAATGTTTAATACACGGGGGTCGGGAACCCTTACAGTGTATTTTAGATATTCCCTATATATAGTAAGAGAGAGGCTCTCCCCTGTAGACTATTCATCCGTTGGAATTGAGAGCCTCTCCCTCCTCCTGAGTTCTAAAGAGGGACTCTCTCAAACTACAAAGTTCTTCAAGTTCCGCCTTCATGGATCGAAGACGCTAGTTTGTGGTGATCATCGCTGCGTCAAAGTGTGCGTCGAAGATCTGTGATAGCACCTAGATCTTAACGAACAGCATGCGAGCAGATTTGTGAGGCGTGTGTGGACGATCTAGAGGGATTCGATGTCGGAGTCTTCGAGCAATGATCTCTGGCGTTCTTCATGTCAATTGTGAACAAGGTAAATGTTAAAGTTTAATTTTTTGTGCTCATTAAGAACCTTGCGAGATCCTTGGACCAAGTTGGGACAAGATCATCGGAGTTGACAGGGTTATGTCACTCTGGTGAAGCAGAAAAGTTTTAAAATCCCAGCCCCCCAGCTTCCGCTGTGTAGTCCTGGTACCTAACAGGTTCGTCATATGAGATGATTTAGAGGCTACATCTGATCATCTCCACCCCTCTTCATGATTAGTATACATGTGTGAGATGAGTCTTGACTTTCAATCATTATCTTAGATACGACTATCTTGCTTTCCTGTGTGGATTGGGTGGAGCTTTCCGGTGTGGATTGGGTTGTGCTTTACTATGTGGATAAGGTTGTGTTTTCCTATGTGGATTGGGTTATGCTTTCCTGTGTGGACTGGGATGTACTTGGGCTCGGGAGTTGGAGCTGAACTGGAATTGATGACTTAGGTATATGTATGGGAATATACCTAAGAAGAGTTGGTTAATACTTCGTGTTTGTATCTATCAATTGTGGTATATCCTTTGTGGATTCTGGGAGGCCTTTGGGGATCATGGGGTCCCTACTGAGTATCATATACTCACCCCTAGACGGGATATGCCCGCACTATGTTGCATTGATTACAGACGACAGACAATGCTGATCGAGGTGCAGTCTTGTGGAGTGGGTCGGTACATGGAGGTGGACCACTTGGTGGGACATACTCAGAGCGGATGGCCGAACCCAATGAGACGATGAGACTATCTGTTCCCACCCTTCATGTGGGAATTCCAGAGGATGACTTGGTGGTTGCTTCTTTACTTTTCAGCTGTTGTACTTTTTTTTTCTTAGTTGTATTGTACTTTCAGTTGGGTTTGTATACTGGCCCATTTACTTCCAGCACTTACTTTCGTACTCATTTTACTTAGTTTTTACTTCATCTTGTGTACATTTTTTTGTGTTTGTTTACTTATATTAAGGCAATTCCTTCCCTTTATTAGGATTTACGCCTTTGGTGCTAGTCGCCAGCCCCTGGCCTTTGGAAAGCGGGCTTGGGGTAGTCACGGCATGGGCCCCGACGACGGGTCATGATAGTTTTTTGTATTATAATATATATAATGAATTGAAATTATTCATGCCATAAAATATTGGGGTGTCGTATTTTATTCCCATGATTTGAGTTATAGACTGGGGCTCTAAACTCCACCATAAAATTCATGGGTTAGGGAAGGGGGAAGAGGATCTATTCCCCTAATGGTTGTATTCCATTTGGAATGAGGCTTCGAGGTGAGGATATTGGATTGATGTGATATGTGTTTCCCTAGTGAGATCGAGACTGGATTTATTTACCCTATGGATTGAGATTGATTATCTTACAACCATGTATGGATGATATATATATGCCTAACCCAAATAGAATAAGTTGAAATGGATTTTGTGTGAAAGTGGTATAAGAAATCAAATTGGTAAGAACTCTAGTCACGAACTAAATGAACCTTATTATCTAATGGCACCTGAACTTTACCTTATTTACTTACCTTTCATTTTGTACTTTCATGCACTATTTATTTGACTAGATATTTTTTAGACACTGTTGGTGGTTCCCTACTGAGTTTTGTACTCACACCCTACTTGGGATGTCGTTTGGTGCTCAAGAAGACTTTTTGGTTACAGGTCAGGGAAAGGGAAATGGTGTCACCCTAAGATGTTGACTTGGGCTCAGGATGTTCCTGGAGAAGGACCCGGACTTAGAGTCAGGGCCCATGGAGAGTTTTTGGCCATTGTTTTGTTTTTGGGATCTCTCACTTGCACTGTTTCTTGACATGACATATTTACTTTTTTATATGATTGTACCCAGTTTTGGGAATGTGTCATTTATGAATTATTTTGATTTTTGTCTATTATTTCCATTGATTAAATTATTATCTATTTTTTATTACTCTGGTAAAAAGTTTATAGTCTCCCAACATGACTCATTAGACCCTCACTACTAGCAGGAAACATCCGGCGTATGGGGGGCGCACTTGAGGTTATGTGATGACCCCGCTTAGAGCACTAGTTTAGTGTCTTTCAGGTAGGGTAAGTTAAAAAGTGGTATCAAATGAGTTATTTTCTCTTTCTTACTATTTGGGTATGGTAGACAAAAGATTAGGATGCGTCGGGCCTTGGTAATGAGCTCGTTCTTGGGAGTATCTAACCCATGTATGAGGGAAAAAACCAAGTCACCCTAGGTGGAAAATGTTGTTCTTGATGTGTGTTATTACAGTTGAATGGTATTTAACTGTTGGATGATGTACATGTTGTGTTATTTGACTAATTTATGATATTTTTCTCTTTAACGTAATTCCCTGGGGTTGTGCATTCATGCATAGTTTTATGAACCAGAGGATATTTGTGGCATTCATCTTAATAAGCATACACACAAGATTGGTGTGCGTGGCATAGAGAGTAGAATGAATTTTAACTTCTAGATAAATATGAAGAAAAGGATGAAAAATAAGGTTTATTAAAGGGGTGAATAAAAATAATGAAAAATAATAGTAAAGAAATAATGTGTAAAAAGAAATTTTACGGATGGGTTAAAATTTTGGGTTGTGATAAATTGTAAAATATTGACTCAGTGTCTAAAAGAAAAAGGGTTGTGTAATGAAGATAACTTTTTTAATAAATTTATTATTAATGAATGGTTTCAATGAGTTAAAAGGATAATTTTAATAAGTTATGAAATGAGAAATTTTCATAATAGAAACAAATTGTTTCGTAAAAGACGAATTGGTTTGAAGAGGTGTTGGAAAATAAAATTTGATTAAGTGAATTGGTTACTCCATGTTGACCCTGACCCGCAGTAGGCATGGTAGGTGGGGGCAGTGTTCTAAGTGTGAGGATGACTATTGGGATAGATCAGGAAGAATTATTTGTTTATTTTTGTGTGTGTGAGACCCCGTCCATATGGTGTTAAGTCATGTTGGTGATTCTTCAAAGCGTCGGGTGAATGGTATGTTTAAAAAGAGAATGATTGGGTTCAATAGTGGGTATCCTATAAGTGGTCAGTTTGACCATTGTATGTGTATGTTAGGTAGTGAGAGTTCCCTATTGGAGACATTGGAGTTGATTTTTGAGGCTTTACTGGTCATGGTGTGGCCCGAGTGGTGTGTTTAGGGAACCCTTGTAGGGTTGTGGCCTTTGGGTTGCAAGGAATTCTTTGGTAATATGAGAGATATAACTCTTTTGGTTCATGACCGTACAAAGTGCATGTTGGACACTAAGGATGGTGCCTGGGTCTTGGTGACCTTATGAGTATAGATCTTGTGAGTTGTGTCTTGAATTACAAAGAGGATGTTTTTCTATTAATGTCGATGAATGTGTACACCTTTAGCGGGGAACCTAGAGTATATGGTTGTTGGTGTGCTAGGCATAGTGTGCATCAGAATGGGAGTGAGAGTTCCATTCATGAGAATTTCTTTGTTTGGGTCATGATAAGCATGATTTGGAGATAGGACCAATTTATTCTCCTAATTGTGAATCCATTTTAGGGAGTTTCTATTGTTCAACCTTAAAAGTGTCTTATGAGGGAGGTTGGATAAGGCTTCTAGTGATTTTGGATGTGTGTCACTCACGTAAAATTTTGGGACATTAATAGTGGATCTCAGGGTGTTGAATAGTTTGGATTTGGCCTAGTGGGATAAGTTGGATGGTTTAGGTTTAGTGGTGCTACTCGAGTTATGGTTTTGAACTGAATGATCTGAAAAACAATGGGTGACCACGTGGGAGGTTATCCCAACGGTACAGGTTCCTCATAATATGAAGCATGGGAGATGCTTCAGAGGCGGTGTTAATGCATGTTTTGAGGATAGTAAAGTATGTCTGGTTCTTCTATAAGGGGACCCTAGTGCATGTGATGCGATGTATGGTTTGATTTAAAGGCTTCTACCATATAGATTCTTGGTTCTCTTTTTGGGTTACAATTAACGGAGGACTCAAAATCATTTTCGAGCGAAAGAGACAAGGGTGGTTTAAGTGAGGTTATATGCTTTCACTCAATGTTGACACTCGAGGTGAGAGTGGTCACATCGATTAATGTATTTGAATGAGTGGTTTTGGTTGTGGGGTGAGATGCAGATGTTTCCTTGGGGGTGGTGAGACTAACTAACCAATATAAATGGTTAGGAAAGTAAGAAGGTTGTAGGCACACCCATGTTATGGTTTATTTGAGAGAGATTTTTTGTTTGATTGGTGTGGTGGAAAATTGAGATTCAGTTGTTTGTTATCAGGGATACATCATAAACACTCAAGCGGGGTGCTGGATGTAGGGCCACATGAAACACTGGTTCATGGCTTCTTGGCAGTTTTTTCATGGAGCAATAGTTAAACTGGGTTGGAAATCACACTTGAGCGCTAGTGGTTAAGTGATGATAACACGTGTTAGGTATGGGAGCATGAAAATACTTGTCATTTCATGGTGTCCCATATCTTGACATCATAAATGGATAATTTGGTGGTGGTTTTATTTGACAACTTCTTAGCGTACCTCAACTAGTGAAGAACATGACCATCATCATCACATCATCCATCTACAATGAGAGGATCTAGCTCACGCTAAGAGACATGAAGGTGTTTGGTAGGATGAGGGACACCATGGAGTTTTTGCTCATGGAAATGGTATTTATGGAGCTTGATGATGGAATGGTCACCCTTTATGGTTTTGGATGAGGTCCTCGAGATGGGCCTAATGTGGACAAACCTCACAGGTTATGTTCAAGGAATCCGAGAATGGGAACTAGATCACCTTTGTTTTCTTTTTTTGGAAAATAGTGGATGGTCATGTCTATTTTTGGGGTTCGGTTTGGGATTGGGTATAAGATTCGTTGGTTAGCATCCCTCTTGAGTGTAGTGGTAACAACCCTCCTAAGGTAGGTAGTGATGAGTTGATCCTAGATGTGAAAAGGGGAACATTGAGTAGATGTGGTGGCACCAGGATTCCAATGAGGCACTTGTAAGGTGTATGTTAGATACCTCAGAGAGGAAATGTGGGACTTGGATGTCATGACATGCCAAGGGTGAAGCCTGATGACGGTCTGGAGGTAGGTAATATCATGATGAGGGAGTTCTATGGGAATTCTGGGAGCATCCTTAGTTGGGTGCATGTGATGATAATAATAGAATTCTAGTTAGTAAGCCCCATGGGAAGGTGAGAAGGGGTAGCATACCATCATTGGAGAGTGGGCGCTCGGGGGCAAGCCAATCGGGTGCGTACCTACCTGAGATGATAAACATGGAAGTTTTTCCTGGGAGTGATCCACATCTTGGTTAATGTCATGGTATAAAGTTCCTTTTTGGAACTGAATTTGTCCCTGAGTGAGGTCATTTGGATCTTAGTCCTTGAAGGGATAGTTTTGTAATGTCCTTCTGAAGGGTTTCGATGGTGCGACTCGATGCCAATGTAGGGTATTTCCCTAAGGATGCTTGGGAACAGTGAGTAGGAACATGCTAGGTGGTGGGAATTTTAAGTTGATTTTCGGTGTTCCTTCATTGATGGAGGGTGTTCCAAGTAACTAAAAATGGTGGAGATAACCATACCAAAAAAATGGTTAGTAGATGATGTGATTAGAGTTTCAGGTTGGAAGGAATCAAGTGGTCATCGTCCTGGTGAGTTGGCCTGGGTAGAGAGATTTGGTACAGTTTAACTGGTCAAGTTTCCAAGAGTCATGAGTTGCATCTGGATGTATAGTTGCCAAATGAAATCTTTGGGACACTTTGTTTTAAGGATCATGTTTTCTATTATGGGTGATACCGAGTTTGTCATTATTAGATTTTGGAAAACAATGGAAAATAACACCAAGTGATTTGGGTAAGGATTTGTATAGAGGATCAGGCCTATAGGGTATCGACCGGTTCCTCCATGATGATGTAATGTTGTAGGGTAAGTCTCTATGTGTTGTGAGTTAGGTTTTTTCACCTAAGATTTACCCCATAGAGTTCTTGTGGTGGGAATTGTTGAAGTGAATGCATCATTGAGGAGTTTTCAGCTCGTGTAGTGGTTGTAGGGAGGAAGGATTGTTGGGAAAGTTTGTGACCTTGTTTCATGTTAGAGGGCCTTGTGATGGGAACCCAGAAATATGGGGGGATGGGAATGGATAGAAAGGTATATTAGAAAGCCCTTTAGTTCTGTATGTTTAGTTATGCTTGGAAGAGCGGCTCAAGGACGAGTCGTTATAAAGTGGAAAGGTTGTAATATGCTGGATCTTCTTAAGGTATGTTTTTGTTTTAGTTTTGGTTTGGCCTCATATTTTTGGACTAAATAAATTTCTCCAATAGTTCATGTGAAGGATTGGGGGTGTTCTAGAGGTTTGGGACACAAAAGAGGAAGAAAAAGGAGTTCCTGGGCATGTTTCATTGTTAGCGCATGGTAAGTGAAAACCGTGTGGAGCATCTTGGGTAATCATGTAGACATGGATAGAGGCTTGCACATGGTTTGAAAATGGTTTGGGAAACTCTGTGGAATCCCAAAAAAAATGTGTGAATGGGGTGAATTTCGGGCAGTATATTTACATGATTTGCACACGGTTTGGAAAACCGTGTGGGTAAATCGTGAAGCCCAGAAATTTTGTGAAATTTACAAAAATGCCACCCTGTGATTTTAAAACCCATGTCAGGATTTTCCTAAATTCTTACCCTCTCAACCCTAGTGATGAACATGGAAGACACAAGCTTCCATGAGGTGTTCCTCCTTAGATTATTGGCTGTTTTGGACGTCGTTGGTAGAAGATCAAAGATCTGGGTAAGCCTAATCCTCTCTATCGATCTTTTTTTTCGATTAGGGCTTGTGGTTTCTCCCATATTCTTCTGAAGATCAATACTCCTTTGTTTTACGGTGGAACCTAGGTTGGGTCGTCAAGGGGTGTTTTATTCTGGATCTATGGATACTATTAATAGTGTGTTGATTTTCAGATTCGAGGTAGGTGGTCTACAAATATTATCCAATAGTTTTATGTTGGGTTTGTGCATGGATGTATGTGTTCTCATTTTCTCCTTTTCTGTGTTCTTGGTTCCATTGAGGCATTAAATATAAATGATTGTCTATGTGACCAATTTTAACCCTCACGATCCCTCTAGGATACATAGAGGATTTCTTGACCATTCAAGGGCCATCCATGGGCTGCGACATCTTTTCTGTATATAGAAAATGGTAGGGATAAATGAAGGGTTGTCGAGTGATGATGTGGAATCCATGTAGGAAATGTGTTAATGGTTTCTTAAGTGTAAATGGAATGATAATAGATATTCCTAGGGTGATAAGGCATAAGGGGTTGTTTGGCATGACATGGAAATGGGAAATTTCAGTCGAATGGGAATATGTCAATTGTTTAACAAATTGTGGTTAGAAATGCCTAATGGGGGTTAGTGCATATTAAATGGAAAACATGTAATTGGAAAATGGAATGAATATGGGGAGATATGTTAACGAGATGTAATAATAGAATGAATGAATTTGGGGAATGGGTCAATACATGACGATTAGGTGGTACACCAAAATGGTTGAATGCAATAAAAGGATTGTGTTATGTGATATGAGAATTTAACTACAAATGCATAAGTGGTTAAATGATTGTGAAATGATTAATGGGATAAATGGGATAATGAATAGTAAATGATGAATTTTTATAAGGAATAGGTGTTATTGAATACACCTAATGGGTTAAGGCACGAGAATGGGAATTTGGGTAAATGGATATGAATTTTAATTGGAAAATGTGTTAATGGGTTATGGGATAGTATTAATTCCCCTGTTGTTTTCTATGCACTGTGAATGATGATTTCCCATGGTATTGGTTATTTTATGTTGTGTTATGGTATGGTTTTGGTGATTGATAAATAATAATGTGCACATGGATTACTAGTGTGGGGTAATGACTTGAGGTTCTTTGACCACGGGTCGAGTTATAGACTGAGGCACTAAACTCCACACCAAAATGCATGGGTTTTGGAGTGGGACAGAGGCTTTATTCCCCTAAAGGATTCATTCCACCCTGATTAAGGATTAGAGGTGAGGATAATGGTTAGATGTGATATGTGTGACACTAGTGTGATAGGGACAGGATTGATTTCCCATATGAATCATGATTGATTGCCTTAAACCCATGTATGGATGATATAAATATATTCCTAACATAAAGGGAATACGTTTAAATGGATTATGTGTGAAGGTGGTATAAGAAATGAAATTGGGAAGAACTCTATTCACGAACTAACTGAACCTTGTTAGCTACTGGAACCTGAACTATCCCATGTTTACTTTCCTTTAATTTTGTACTTGCATGCACTATCTATTAGACTCAATAATTTTTATACACCATTGTTGGTGGCCTACTGAGTTTTGTACTCACACCCTACTCGGGCCTCCTTGGGTACCCGAGTAGACTTTTTGGTTGCAGGTCATGACAAGGGAAAGAGCCCTACACTAGGTATTAAGTTGGGCTTGAGATGTCCATGGAGAAGGACCTAGACATATTGTCAGGAATCGTGGGGAGTTTTTTTCCTTTTTTATTTTGGGGTTCTCTCACTTTCATTATAGCATGACATGACATATTTACTATTGTATTTGATAGTACATAGTTTTGGGAATGGGTCATTTATGCATCTTATTAATTGTTGTCTATTGTTTCCATTGTTTAAATTATTATCTAATGTTTCTTACTCCAGTAAAGAGGTTATAGTCTCTCCATATAACTCATTAGACCCTCACTACTAGTCGGAAACCTCTGGTGTACAAGGAGGTGCGCTTGAGGTCATGTCACGACCCGACTCATAGAATTGGTTTAGTGGATTCGGGGTCGGGTACATTGCATTAATCATGACTGAGTGCCCATTTTTTAAAAAATAAACAACAAAAATATCCATATATGGTATAATAATTATTTTTATTAAGAACTCAATAATTATTAGATCATTTTCTGAAAATCTACATAAAATTAGTTTCCTTAATCTCTATATTTTTAAAACTATTTATATGAACTACCATCATCATTTTCCTTTATGACATCATGAATCTTAATTTAATAATAAACCATAATATTTAAATTGATGTTTTAAGACATCTCATTAAATCTTGAGATTTTAAAAAAATTCCCTATGAGAAATATCTACAACCATAATATTTTTTCCACATAATAAGACGTGGTTTGATAAACTTTGATGGGTTTTCTCCAAATAGTTTTCTTTAAACTCAACTTGTTATTCACAAAGACACATAGCTATCCATGAATTGTAACACACCTCATAACCATGATAGTATATTAATGAACATTATGTAGTATGATTCATTATGGTGTAGCTTGTTTGTTTTCAACAAGATCTAATACAAACATCTACATTCCCAATCCATCATCCCTAAAGATTTAATCTCGATCAAATTACGTCATTAAACATTGATTTCTAAAAAAAATAATACAACAAAAAAACCTTTAACCACAATTTTTTAACCAAATAAATTTGATCAAAACTGATTTCCACAATATCCACTTGAATAACAAAGGTTCTAATATCCCCACCCCATAGGTTTATTGAAAATCCTAAGTGAAATTCTTGGATATTAAAACTCTATAAGAACTAAATTATAATATAAAACTATTTTTTCTCTCTGAGTCTATGTGATAACAACTCAATGTTAAAAATAAGAGTTCAAGCTAGAATTATATTCCGACATTAAAGTTCCACATTTAATTAAATGTTGAATATGTTACTTGCATAAAATAATATTGTTTATACATTGATATTAAATATAAATAGATTAATATTCAATATATATAATTATAATTCATGACATAATCATATTGGTCTAGTTTATTTGGAATCTTGGATGACAAAATTTTTTTTTCATAATAGATCTACATCATCTCAAACTTAGTTCTTCACAAATATCACCCTTCTTAGAAATATCATACTTAAAATATTTCACCATATATTGGGGAAGAGAAAAATAAGAAGGGTGAGATCATATGCTCATTAAGGGTAAACAAGGGAGATATTAAATATTACATAATCATAACATAAACATGAGGGTATGGGAATATGATCATAACATTTGAAAACCATACCCATTATATAATAGATCATAACATTGAGTCATGACATAATGAATAGAAGTTCATAAGATAAGAATCATAATGTAATCAAAGAATGTGATCCAAGAGGCCATAATATTTCCCTAATAAATAATTTTTTCGCATATAAATAACCACATAAAATCAATACTTTAGTTAAGGATCACTAACAAGACTGTCATAGTGGATTCGGTTCACTACCCATTACATCATATCCTCAGTCAAGGTTCTCCCCCAAGACTATTATAGTGGGAAAATTCCATTACTAAATTGGGTTCACTCCCCATTCCATACCATATTATCCCTTTATATATCCACATTTACCCAATAAATTGGATGGATATATAATTTCGGTCCCACCCATCACATAATAAAAATCATATATATTTGTACCAAAAAATCAAAAAAAAGAAATCACCATAATATAACTTTTGGAAGGAAAATAGGTTCCATAATAATTTCATCGTAGCATAACCCATGGAAAATAAATGGGTTTTATAAAGGTATTCTTATAAAATAATCAACAAAAGGGAAATAAAATTGTTTATTAGAATCATCCTTAATTAATCATCATCATAATCCATCCAAAAAATTAAATTGGATGGTGTCAATTGATCATATCCCTATTAAATAATAAGTAACATGAAAGGATATTATTATATATGAAAAATGTTTTAAAGGATAACTGGATCATAGGTTGAGGAAAATACAATTTTTTTTTGAAGTCACATATTTAAAATCTAAAATTTAAAAAATAAAATGGAAAAAATTTCAATTGAAAATTATGTGAGAAATATTAAAAGTGTCTAAAAATCATTTAGTGGTCATGATGGTGGGAAATTCTGGTCATGATGTGTATACTAAAATACTTATTCCTTTCACATATAAAAATATATATAAAAAGTACCTCATTCAAAAAATAAAAAGAATAATCCTCTTATAAAATTATTAAATGGAAAAAAATTTATAATGACATTAAAAATAATTTGACAATATTAAAAAAATTATAAAACAGGGACATGGATTAAAAAAGTATTTTTGACTAAAGAGTGAAATAAATTCAATTTTCTTTAAAAACATCCATTCAATATATTGAGTTATTAAAGAGAGTAAAATGAAATTAAAACATGTAATCCTCATAAATAACCATAGTATAATAAAATTAATTATTTTCATCAGAGTTATATCATAACAATTCTTCATTGTAAACTTAATCATAAACAATTCTGAAAAACATTGAGATTATAACATAAGTCCCTTACCGCAAGTTCCAATTGATTCATAAGTACTCTAAAATCATAAATAATAAATTTACATTTTATATAATTCCATTAAAAACATTTAAATTCATATTAAAGCATATATTATTCACTTATAAAATTTCAACGCCCATTTATTAATAATTATTTATTAAAACCATTATTTTTCGTGTGTTAACTACTTCATTTTTCTTAAGAATTTAGGCTTGGTAGTTACAACCTTTTTATTTTGATCATGGTTACATAATCTCAATAATTTATATCATCACATAAATATCATATATATTCCATATATATATATATATAGACAATCATTAATAAAATGTAAATATATAAAAATTAACTACACTGTTCATCGAGATGGAAGACTAAATGTAACCATGACCACTACTTTGACTTTTTGACAGAGAAAATGAAGTAAAGGAAAATAATAATTAACCTTTATAGAAATATAAATAATTCATATATATATAATATATTTATTAAATATATCCTATTTACTATAAATTTAAATAGTAAATGAAAAATGAATCACATCGCTTCGTGGAGGTGGTAGTCCACATATACATATGAGTGAAGTTATCAATTTATAATGGATATGAAGGTAAGAAGTTTGATTTCAAATTATAAATCTAGAAGAATAATTACATAATAAATATTATATATTTAATTTAAACTCATCATAATAATCAACCATGAAATATGGTGATGTAAAATAAATTACATCGCTATGTGGAGGCGGTAGTCCACACGTACACATGAGTTATACGTTCACACCCCATTTAATGGAATGGAGTGTGGGTATTGGGGGATACATAATAAAAAAAAATTATGTATATTTTGGATACTAAATTTTTTATTTGATAATGAATACCATTAATTTATATGATGTATAATATGGAATAAATTTAAAGAGGTTAGGTAAGACAATTACCTCTTCTTTGGTAGGAATCCTTTAGATCCATTCTTATAGAACCATTGAATGGTATTTTAACAATAATGAATCCTAAAATTCATAAATAATAAGGTTTACAATATTATTTAATATGGTTTTTTTGAGATAAATCTCTCATGTAGGTGTAAAAAACAGAGAATGTGTGTCCTTTTATAAATGGGGGAAATGACAAACATTGAATTAAAAAATGTATTTAAATATAATTAATATGTTTTTCATGTATAATTTTTGAAAAAAGACAATTAATTAAAATAAAT
Source organism: Viscum album (assembly GCA_963277665.1). Classification (NCBI taxonomy): domain Eukaryota; kingdom Viridiplantae; phylum Streptophyta; class Magnoliopsida; order Santalales; family Viscaceae; genus Viscum; species Viscum album. The sequence continues at coordinate 350,037,502 of OY728135.1, forward strand.
GTATTATTTTTTAGAAATATTAGAATCCAGTGAAATATAGATATGTTTTGGTTTCATTTTAATCCTTATCTTTTGGTTTAACCCCTTCATTAACCAATTTTAACATTAACTAAAAAAATGTCTTTTTCAATCTTGTAGGCTTATAATTTTAATTTTATAATAAAATTGACTCATAAATGTAGAATTTATTTTATTTTATACCATTTCTAATCCTAATGTTCCTCTTGAAATATTTTTATGATTTTAATTTAATTTAATTTAATTTAATATTTCCTAAAATTTCATTAATGTCATTTTTTGACACAAATAATTTAGTTTAACCTTAAAGGAATCAAGGTGGAAATTCAATTAAAATATAAACCTTTTAAACATGTTTAATATATTATTTTAATTTATAAAATTATTGGGTCACTATAATTCACCCAAAAAATATTACTTTAATAGTTTTTAATAATCATTTACATGATTTTTCTATTGATTCTATAAGCATTGGGTTCACATTGTATAAGCATTTAACGTAGTTAAATCATCAAAATAAATTAAAATAAATTAAAAGGAAAAAAACATTTCAAATTTACAATAAACATTTAGATAAAAACATTTCTGTATATTATTCATATGTAAAAAAGTATAGAGATATTTAATTCTTGGGAGTGATATTTTAAAATTTTCTTTACAAAAAATAATTTAAATGTCATTATCAAAGGAAATTTTTTAATAAAATCATTTTTAGGATGGATGTAATCAAATTATTCCCATATAATGATATAAATTCATGTATTGTGGTTTATTTTGAGATCTCATATCATGGTTTTAACTATATTTTACCCATTTTACCCTTATTGAGGTGAAAATTATTTACCAAGGTTACTATTCATAATGACAAAAAATAAAAGGGGAATATTTACTAAATATGAATCTTATGATACTTAATTTTTGATCCATTGTTTAGATTAAATTCCTAAATTTTATTTAAAATAATTTTATAATAAGTTAACAAATCACAATATATCCATTTTAAGAATAAATACATATATAAACATAAAATATTATTTATTCTTATACTATGTCAAGTAAATACACATAGATGAATACTACAAAAATTATTTAAATATATTATATATTCATTTCATTAAAATCATTCATTAATATTGATTAATATATTTTATTAAAATAAAAAAGACTTCATTTTCATTAAAAAAATCATAAAATCATCTCTATTTATCTTCAGATGCTTTTATTTTCATTTCAAACCATTTAATAATAAAATAATTTATTTTATACATATGTAAAAAAATTACATTTTAAAATTTTTTAGTTACCATATTCATAATCTTCAATTCAATGGAAACATGCTAACTATCATATAATAATATATAAATTATATAATATTGTTTATTTAAACATGGGTTTACATGTAAAGAAAGTTATCAATGAAATCAAATTTATTTATAGAAAAATATATAATAAACTTTTATGGTGTAAAATTCTACCCCCTCCCCCAACATTAATTTATCACTTGAAATTATATCCCTATAATACAAAAATGAGATTATCTATTTCATCACATACTAAGGTTCCCAAGTAGCTTCTAATCCTCTAGAGAACATTGACAACATAATTAGTCTTGTTCCATAACACTTTATCTCTACAAAATAAAATTTATAAAGTTTTTTCTACATACTAAAGATCATTTTTAGATGTAAAACCTCTGATTTTATTACATGTGAAGGATAAGGTATGTGGTTTCTCAGTATAGGTATATGGAACACATTTTAATCTTGAGAGAGGTTTAATGGAATCTCCAGGAGATAAGTTATTATCCCTATTTAATCAAGAATATCAAAGAGGACTATTCCTAATGATCAATTTTCCCTTATTTCAAAAATCACATAACCTTATTCTATGGGTAAATTCACAAGGGGACCATCTCACCTACTTCAAATTATAGATTTCATAGATGATTATCAGCATAACTTTTCTATCAACTCTAATGATTCTTGATGTGCTACAGAAAGGTTATGACCTGATATATCATTACTTCATCTAGATAAGGTCACATTAACTTTCTTTCTCTAACTCTTCCCCAATACATTTGAGTTATATACTTATTTTCATATATGGATTCCTAATTATCCATCTATATTTTTGAGTAAAACCAATTGATGTAATAAAACTCCACAAGAGGAAATTGTTGATCCCAAACACCTTTGAAATCCATAAAAAAATAACACATCATATTGTATAGGGTTTGAATGGTTCTATCAAATTAGTCATCTATCTTAGGATTATATGCACTAATAAACCTCAAATCTAAATTTATAACATGATAAATAATTCTATAAAACTTCAAGTTAAACCTAGAATCTAGGTTAGATACAATAGATGGTGATAATTCATGAAATCTGAACACTTAATGTGTTTTTTAGTAAATCTTATTAAAATAGAAATCCTATCTGACAATATTGATGTTTACTTATTTCGTAAAGTGGTAAACTACAAAATAAACAGTGTTATTAACTTTAGATGTTATGGGGAGTCCGACAATAAAATCCTTGGTGATGTTTTACCATTTCTATTTCTTTATGGGTAATGGTTATAAAATCCCTTTATCATTCAATTACATACCAATCATCAAGATACATACTCTACAATATCTATCTTTATGTTGTCCCACCAAAAATACTCTTTCATATATCAATACATATTCATACTTCAACGATTAATAGATAATTAAGAACTATGATCTTCATCCAAAATCATATTATTTCAAATACAATATAGATAGAAAACATATATGGTTCATCAACCTTAACATGTCATCATAATCAAGGATTAACTCAAGAACATTTTTGACCTTATTTTTTGGTTCCACATATTTTTTTTGTGAATCTTTAATACTCATATGGATAGGTGGTTCTAAATTTTTTTGTGAAAGATAATATTTCTCCCCTACCTTTAAACTTTATGGATCTATCCTTTGCAAATCCAAAAATATTCTATCCTTTGTTATACATGTCATAGATAAGAATTCATGATTCTTTAGACTCGGAAAATTTTCCACTTGTTCAATTTCCCTGGGTGGTAATGTATTGATCAACTATATATAATTAAATCATATTCCCTTATACATATTAAATTTTCTGATTTACTATATACTTTGAAATTTTATGATCAGTATATATGTCACACATTTCATTGAAATGATAATTCCTCCATATTTTTAACCAAAACAATTACCTTCTCTACCTATAAATATTGAGTTCTATAATGTTTTCTATAAAAATTAAATTGTCATGAGGTATAATCTATAACCATGTAATTCTGTGTGAGGATGAATCTCAGCCCATTTCTTGAGGAATCACTGTAAATCACAAACCCTCCTCAATAGCAGGGTAGTGTAAGAATAGGCACACTGATTAACCTTCTCTTCAGTTCCTTGAAATTTTCCTCACATTCATCTATCCAAATGAACTTAACACCCTTCTGAGTTAACATAGGGAGTGGATTATATATCCAGAAGAAATTATTCATAAAAACATTAATAATATCCATCCAAACCCAAAACAAATATAGATATCAGTCATATTGGTTGGTATTGGTCAATATTTAATAACTTCTATCTTTGATGGATCCACCGGTATACAATATCCTGATATTATATGACCAAAATTTTAATTTTTTGGAGAAAAAATTATTACTTGATAAATTTTTCATAAAAATGATACTTTCTTAGGGTATTTAGTACAACCATCATATAATGTTTATCCAATTACTTACTCTCATAATAGATAATAATTTCATATATAAATACTACCACAAAATTATAAAGTTAAACTCTAAAGAACGTATTCATTAAATCCAAGATGATAATTGACGAATTAGTAAGACCTAACAATATCATTGTTAATTTATAGGGTCTATACCTCATATGGATGGATTTCTTGGTTAGGTATTCAATTTTTACCCTCAACATACAGTATCCATAACAATGTTAAATCTTGAAAAAATATTGATCTACTTATAATTAATCAAAATAAAAATCATTAATGGGAAGAAGATACTTATTCATAACTGTGATCTTGATGAGTTCTAGATAATAAATTCAAAATCACATGAATCCATATTTCTTCTTCAAAAAAAAAAGATTAGTTGCACCCCATGGTTCTTTACTTGGCCAAATTAATCTCTTATCAATATTCTCATTTATTTTCTTCTTTAATTCATGAAACTCAATTGGGTAAATTCTATATGGATTCCTTGAAATAGGAGTATCAACAGATATGAGTACTATTGAAAAATAAACATCATGATTCAGAGTTAGACTAGGAATCTCATCCAAAAATACATCAACAAAATCCCATAAAATAAGCATATCTTTGATATTGATTTTCTCCCCAACCATTTGAGAAAAATACTCTTTTCAATAGGAATCGATACCTATATAATGTATCTATTTCCCATTGGAATTTCATGTATATCATCATTCCAATATAGAGGCATATATTGGATTAGAATATAAAATGTGACTTCCCTTCCTTGGAAATTTATGTGGTACTTAAGAAAATAATGATAATATGTGCCAAAGATATCATCAAACTCAACTAGAGGGAGAATAATTAGATTTAAAAGAATTCATATTCAAAAAATCTTCAATTGGAGGGGAGATATAAAATTTTGATGTGATTATAATTCCATTAAGAGTTTTTATTATCAACTCTAAATATAATCATATAAGAAATGAATTAAAATTATTATGTAATTTTCAGGATATAAGGTAATTCATATAACTAATATCAAATAAGACACTTCAATATTTTAATATACCTATCACCACCCCAATTTCATTGTTCTATATTTAATACCTTTATAAAAACATAATGGTTATAGTGACTATAAATCATCATTAATAAGAGTGATTTGTCATTAAAAATCTTTCATATTCTGTCTAAATATTTAAAGTTACTTCTCAAACTATAAAACATTAGTATTAACCAAGGTGACCCATTTTCTTTACCAAAACATTATAATTTTATCTTATAATTAGACTTATCCCAAGTATTTTCAAAAACGATTTCTCATCCTTGTTTACAAATGTAACTAAACCTTTCTCAGATACAAACTATAGACACACATACTTTTTATAGATATATATTACATCAAAATAGATGAATATTCAATAAATAACATTATTATTCACCCCAAAATCATATAGATCTAGTCTATTTTAAAATGTGGATATATGAAAAACATATTTATAACAGATCTACATCATATCCCACATAGTTCATCACTACTAGAACCCTAATTTTCAATATCAAACTTAAAAAAATTCTTTATATCTTGTGGAAGTGAAAGATAAGAAAGGGTCACCTCAGATACACAGTAAGGGTAAACAAGGGAGATATCAATAATCAATGAAGTATAGCATAGATATAATGGTATGAGAACATGATTAAAAAATTTGGAAACCATAAAATAAATATCATAGATCATAATCATAAATCATGGAATAAACCTTGTTATTTATTAATATATAAATCATAAATTAATTAAAGAACATGTTCCATAAGATCATAACATTAGCATAATACAAAATATTGTGGCACACACATAAGAATAGAAAATAATTTCATAGGTGAAGCTAAATTACAATCCTATCATAGTATATTATTTTTACTCCATATTCCATCATATTCATAGTCATGGTTCACTCCAAAGACTATCATATGTGAAACATTAACTTTCTAAACTGGGTTCACTCTTAATTCCATCCCTTATTAAAACATGAGATATCCATATTTACACAATTCATTGTGGGGATATAAAATTATGGCCCCACATATAAAATAATGAAAATAATACATATTTGTTCCACAAGATCATAAAACATTCATCATAACATAACCCATGGAATGGACATGGTTTTCATAATTCTTTTATCATAGCATAACTCATGTAAAATAAATGGGTTTCATAAATATTTCATCATAACTTAACTAACCCATGTGAAAGAAATGGGTTTCTTAAAATATACCTAAAATCATAATCGTTATCATAATCTATCCAAAAAACAAAATTTGATGGTATCATTGGATCATATCCCTATTAAATCATAAGAAACCTCTAAGTATATTATCATAGATGAAAATTTCATTTAAAATTTTAGTGAATTTTTTTTTTGGAGAATGCAATTTTCAATTGAAAGTCCCACATTTAAAAATAATAAAAATCACAAAAATAAGAGAAAAAATGTCATTTAAAATAAATTTGGAAACTTTTAATGTATTATTCAAATCATTGAATGACCATGATGGTTGTAAATTATGTTCATGTCGTTTAGGTTAAAAATAAGAATCCTAAAAAATTGAAAGTTCTTATTTCAGAAAATGGAAAGAATATCACAATTAGAAATTTTTTAAAAATAAAACATGGGTAAATATGACTTCAAACAGACTTAGAGGAATATTTGAATCATTTTAGATTTTTTTTAGAAAACCTAGAAATTTAAGAAAAATGATTTTGGATCGAAGAGAGAAATAAAGTTGATTTTCCTTAAAAATATTCCTTCGATCACTTGATTGCATAAAGAGAGGAAAATTAAATGAATAAAATGTAATATCTTGAAATAACTATAGGAGATGAAAATTAATGAGTTTCTTTATAGGTGGATTATAAAATTCTCTTATTTGAATCTTAATAATAAACAATCCAGATAAACAATGAGATTGTAACATGAGTCTCTTACCTCAAGTTCCACTTTCATTTAAAGTGAATTAAACTCTTATATAATAATTTAAAATTTATTATTATTATATAAAAGAATAATTAATGTTGTTATAATATCATATAATACCCACTTATAACATTTCAACACCTATATATTAATAATTCCTTGCTAAAATCATCATTTTTGGGTGTTAACACTATCATTTTTAGGAGAATTTCAGTCTGTTAGTTATGGTACTTGTACTTTTATGATGGTTACATGATATCTTTAATTTTAATATTGATATAAATATAATATATATTAAATATATATTTGTATATTCATCAATAAAATTAGAAATAGAAAAATGAATTACATCATTCATGGAGACAGTAGGTCATACTTATGCATAAATGTTGTTTTCACTTTTTGATAGACCGAATAAAAGAAAGTTAAAAATTAATTTACCTTTAAAGAACCATTATTATTCATTATATATGATTTATATTAATTAAATATATTCTTTTATCATCTATGTAAAGAGAAAATAAAATAATGAATCAAATTGCTTTGTGGAGGTGGTAGTCCACATATATGCACGAGTGACGTTATTATTTTAGAATGGATAGAAAGGTAAGAATGTATGTATGATATTAAAATTAATGGAGTTTAATTATGTTTTAAATATAATATATAATCTTTAAACCCATCATAATAATCATCCATGAAATATGATTAGGGGAAATGAATCGTATCACTACATGGAAGTAGTAGTCCACACATATGCACAAATGATACTTTCACTAAAAACATTGTTGAATAAATAGATAATATTTGTGGTTAGATAATCATAATGAAATTTCATTATATTTAGGATATATAATTATTTATTTTAAGATAAATACCATTTATTTAGAAGGTTTATAAGATGGAATAAATCGAAATAGTTCAGGTAAGACAATTACCTCTTCTATAGTAGGCATCCTTTAGATCCTTTCTTCAGGACCCTCTGAATGTTATCTATAGAATAAAAAAAACTGATTCATGTATAGTTATATATGGAAATTAATTGGATAATTTTTGGCCGATATACAAATCTCAAGGAGGTGAAATGAACAGATAAAAGGGGTGTCCTTTTCTATAGAAGGGAAAAGAAAATACATGACATTTATTATAATATTTAATTATAAAAAATATATTTGTCATATATAACTATTCCAAATAACCATTACTTATATGAAAAAAGATTATATGGTAAAAATAACATCAAAAAATTAAATTTATATTGGTTTTGGTGTCACATTAAAACATTCTTTTTAGTTTAACCCCTTCATTAATCAATTTTAACATTAATTGTGCTAGTGAATTTTCAGTCATAAAGGGATATAATTTTAATTATAGGGTTAAATTTTTACATAAATGTCTATGTGGTGAAATTTTGTACCATCTAATATCCTACTTATTCTATTTTAACAAATTTTTTATTTTTAAATAATTTAATAATAGAATTTGTTTTATAAAATATCATTCAGATAATTTTCAACAAAAATCATATTATTTTAATTTAAATGCATCATGATAGAAAAAAATAATAATATAGACTTTTAAAACATCGCTAATATTTTATCTTAATGTATGAAATTAATGGGTAACCATAATTAACCAAAACAATATATCTTTTAGAGTTTTTAAAAATATTTTACATGATTTTTCAACCAGTTGTACAAGCACTATTTCGACGGTGTAAAATGATTTATGGTGGTTATTCATAACTAAAAAATAAATATAAATTAAAATTATAAAAAAATTAATATTTTAACTTAAAATTTATAAATGAACTTGTCCTCTTTTAATACTTTTATAAAAAATATAGAGACATTATAGTAAAGAGAGTGTTGTATGGGAATTTTCATTATTAAAAATAATATAAATATCATTTTCAAGGGAAAATGGTACCAAAATTCAATATATGATAATTGTAGATAGATTTTATAAAATGAAATAAAATCAAGTTTTGGGTTCATTTTGGGACCTTATCTCATAGTTTTAACTCTGTTTTTACCATTTTACTTTACCAAGGTGACAAATATTGACCACGGTTACTATTTATAATGTTGAAAGATAAAGGGGATTATTTAAAAAAATTAACCTATTGATTATTAATATGGGATCCATTTTTTAAATATTAAATTACTAGAGTTGGTAGAAATATATTTCATAATAAGAATTAATTTAATGTAAAGAAAATTATGACCTAAACATATATCTTTTACTAAATCGAGTTTAATATGGGGTTATATAACATTTATCTATGTCTATAAAAAGTCATTGGAAATATAACAAGATTTCCAAAATAATGGTATTTTATTTATAATTTTTTGACATTAGATAAATATATTTATTTATGACACAATTATGATGTAGTTATTACCTCATTAATGAATGATTCGAATAAAAGAATTTATAAATATTAAAATATGTTTAACTTTAATGTTTTGATGCCATTAAAAAAAATTGGATGAAATTGACGTATTATTGATGTATTAATTATTTTGGTTCAATGTAATAAGGTTGTTAATAATTTTTTAAAAAGTCAATATTGAATAGTGTCCTAAATTGACTTAATTCATAACTTAAAACATGAAATAGTTTATTAAATTATATCAAATTACTAAAAATATAATATTCATCCAAATGGTTAATATAAGCCCAAATATGTCATAAAAATCATTTTTTATGTCTTTTGACATGATATGGTAATTACATTAACCCACAATGTTTTAATAACATGATATCATGGTAAGATTAAAAAGGTTAAAGTAAGGGTAAAACCAAAAATATAAGGATAAAAAAATATTCCAAACTTCTCAAAAAATTATTTTATGATTTGTATTAGAACCAAAATCAACTTATCTTATAATTAAATAATTTTTTGACTATTTTAAATTGAAAATAAATTTATAATAAATTAATATTTTGTAACTTTTCTAAAGTACCCCTCTCCTCTATTATAAAAGGGCACTTAATCCCTCTCTTATTCCCTCTATTTTAATCCTTAATGCTGGACCAACTTTTCCCATTTTTCTTCTATACTTCCCTAGTAACATTCTAGAGGTTTTGGTCTTCTCAAAAGACCAACTCTAGTACCCTAAGAGGATATTTAAAGCAGACACGTCAAGGAAGAGGTAGTCTCTTCTACCGATTCTTTCAAAATTATTTCTTCTTATACTTACTCTTTTTTAGTTTTTTCATTATAAAGTAATAACATCAGTACCACTCATATAATTATATGTTATTATAAATATGAAACAACCATATTTCACCTTCTTTCCATCCTACAAAAAATGAAATCACCGCGCTCGTGTACGTGCGGATTACCATCTCCACGCTGTGGTGTAATCTATTTTTCACCACCACATTATGTGGATGGTTATAATGGTGTAAATTATAACTATATATGATTATAATAAAATGACACTAATTCTGAGATATTATACAACATCCGCTTCAATACCATTCAATAGATATAGGAACAATATTGTCGCCCGTGCATATATACGGCTTATCATCTCCACAACACTATGAGATTCATTCTCCATGTTAACAATTCAATAATGATTATAAATTATATATAATAAATAATCATGAAATATATGATATAATAATTCTTATGGATTTACGTATATATTTGTATATGTCATTTACTTACTTTCATCCAATTCAATAAGGAAACAAAAACAACGTTCATGCGTACGTACGACCTACCATCTCCCTAAATGGAGTATTCCATTTAATTTATCTATCAATTATATATATTTGTATAATGAATATATAAGTTATATATAAGTAATTTTTTACATTTTAGATCTAATTATATCATGATATATTTAATCTTATGAAGAATAACATGTCCAAACATGTACGATTATTATCCAAAACATTGCTTTAACTTGGAATTAACAAATGAACGGGTAATATAAAGTCATTAGTGAATCATTAGTGATATCATAATTATTATTATGGTTTTTATACAAGATAATAATATGTTTAAACCCACTGTACAGGAAATTTGGATGCATATGGAAAAAAATGGACCTAAGGTATGGGATAATTTTTCAATCTCATTTTTATTTGAGATTTTTTATATGTAAGAATTTTTTAAGGATATATTCATCAACCATGTCCATGTTTTATAAAAAATGTTTTCATAATATTTTTACCATTATTATAAGTATGTTTAAAGTCATTTTTACCCATTTTTTAATTTTACTACATGTTATTGAAGGAATATTTTTTTTTACCATACAATGTACTTTTTGAATTTCTCGGTAAAAGTACGAGAAGAGTGTTTCTTTTAACTTATACTGCATGAACATATTTTTACATCTTCTTAACTCCTTATTTATATCAAGAATCCTCTACAATATTTCATGTTTATTCTGAAAAAAATTATTTTCTTTTAAGAATTTACATCATTTTGTGAAAAGGAAACATTTTTCAAAAATATAGGATATTTTTCTCAAGAATTAATCTCAAGTGTTTTATCAAAATTATTTTTCATATAAGATGACATAGGGTTATGTTTATATACATATTATTACATTGAACTGATTTTTTTCATGATGGAATTATTTTTAATAATTCTATTTATCATATATAGATTATCTTATGATGAAATAATGTTTAAGAATATCGTTTTCTTTTATTGGTTAAATTATGATAAATGATTTATGTTTTTGTCGCAGATGTAAGAATGATTTCATTATGAGATGGGTGGGAACTATATATCCCTCCAATTCATTGGGTAAAGATTTATATCTCATGAGATATACATGGATAGAATGAAAAGTAAATTCAGTTCAAAAATACATGGCTATAACCGCAAGTAAACCTGGTTCGGTAATCAGATTCGTCCAATATAATGGTCTTGGAAGCAATGTATTGGCTACTATAGAAATCTTATTAGGTGATTATTACATTTCCACAATTACCTATTTTATTTAAATTTTATTCTACCATTTTTAATGTTCCTTTACGATCCTATCCTTATGTACTGGTAAGATTTATGTCATTGGTCAATATTTTGATGTTTAAAATTTATCTTAATGTTTTTGCATTCAACTGTTTATGGTTTGTTTTATGTCCTGCATGTTGACCCTTACTGAGCATTTGAGATCACCCTTTCTATGTTTTCTTTTCCCCAAGATATAAATAAAATTTTTAGGTTGGAAAATAATAGTGGAAGATCTTTGTGGGATATGTTAAAGATCATTCCCCATGATTAGAATATTATGTTCCAAGTTTCCAAAGACACTAAAATAATAAATCCTTTGGTAATTTGTTTGTGTTATATATTAAGGATTCATAAAATTTAATTTAATTTCCAAGTATTCTAGGCATGGGTCTCAATTGTTGGTATCAGAGAAAAGGAGGTAGAAATTAATCTGATCCTTGAGAACTCTCATGTGTGAGCATTGGACAAAGCCTTGCACTCCACCAGAGGGCTTTATGAGGAAATTGTTTCCACTGGGGAAGGTGGTGTGTCCCGCCCAAGGGGTGTATCCTCCCATGGATTTCTTTGATAGGTATAAATTCTAGTCCACTATAAACAACTCTAGACTGTTACAGTTGGTATCAGAGCGATGGTTTAGTCATCCTTTGGGAACTAGGATGTGAAATATTTATTGAGAACCCTAGAGATATTTGTAAGGTATGTCTAGGGATGTAAAAAAGGTTAAGTATAACTATTTCTTATAGATGTAGAATTATGGTAACAGTCATAAATAACCTATAATTAAACCTATGATGTTAGAGATTCAAGGTACTCCCCCTTGACTATGTTTTTTTTATAGTATGATTTTTTCCTCTCACACTATTCATTTTGGGTTCTAGACAATGTTTGGAAACTGAAGGAACCGTGTTAATGATCAATGCACTGGGAAATACAATGATTGTCATCCTAAACAACCAAATGTTATGGTATATGGAATGAAAAATATATTTTCTATACGTACACAATCTATGAATCACTTTGGACTCCCAAATGAGTAGAGAAGGAAACAACATTCTATTGAGTCCTTAATGAGGCAATGTCTTCCTTCATTCAGTGGGTCCTCTGATCCACTTTCTATTGAACAAAGGATCGGTACCAATAAAAATACATTTTCCATCTTGTTCTACTCAGAACATGAAAAGTTCATTTTGGTTGTTTATCTTTTAGAGGTTGATGCAGACTAGTGATGGACTCTAATTAAGAATACAATGTAGGAAGTTGAAATTGAATCTATGGAATGAGATGAGTTCAAGAACATATATTTAAGTATATCCCTTGTATTATTAAAACAATAGTGGAAAAGGAGTTCCTTGAGCTTAATCAGGAGGATTATGAATCTGTCGGTACATACGAGGAAAATTTTACAAGACATTCAAGGTATACTTCTGGCTTTATCATCCAACCTGAAAGTAGATTTTATCGATTCTTCAATGGCTTAAAACCAAGTCTTCAAAGGGAATTAGCTATAAGAGACATCTGTAGCTATGAAGAGATTGTGAATTTTGCTATTAATGTAGAACTAGAAGTTGGTGTTATATATCCATCTCATCATTTTGACAAGAAAAAAAATATAGAGTTTAATGGAAAATCTCAAAACAATGGTGAAAATAAAATAAATGTTTCATTATGCTCAAAGTTTGGAAATAAGGATGGTGGAGATTGTCTAAAAGGGAATATAAAAATTTTCATGTGTGTAAAATAAGGTCATCAAGAAGTTGAGTGTTTAAGTAATGGGAAAATGATTGCTAATTATGTGAATGGAGAAAATACTACAGAGAACGCACCACCAATACTTCAATGACATATGTGCAAGGAAATGAGGCATTATTCTAACCAATGCCCTAATCCAAGGGTTAATGATGATCGACATCAATAATATCTTAAGGTAAAAGAAAAACTGATATCACATGCGATCACTTTTAGATATTTTGAGTATGACAACGAAGTAGTGAAATGATTATGTTTTTATGTAATGGTATTTCAAAATAGTGTAGTGTAATATCATTTATAGTATTATAAATTATTGGAAGATCTATGTATTGGAAGATCTATGTATGGGAAGATCTATGTATTGGTACTTCTCATGGTATCGGTAACCATGAGAAGTGATTGAAATATTTTTGGAAATATGATGATATGTTCATATTTAAGGGATAAGGATAAAATAATATGTTTGATAGTATTAATGAGTCATGACTGATAAAAGGGACAAAGGGATATTGTGGTTTGATTATATATAATTTTTGGTATATTTGATGTGTTGAAAAAGTTAATTTTGATAGAGTGTATTTTGTCACTATGGTTCTATAGTGATTTATGTTATTATAATATTTCAAGAAAATTCATGATGAAGTCCTTAAAATGTTTGGAATGTGACCAACAAGATACATATTGTGATATATGGGGGATAAATGATGGTATTCACATGCTTGTAATATGACCTTTATGGTAATTGTTTTCTTTGTACTGTGAGATTGGACAGAAGTATTTTAGATAATCTTAAAGGATAGAATGGATTAAGTTGGACATCAGATAGTATTGTTGAATGCTAAAACTTTTTAAGATATTATTTATGTAATGTTTTAATAGTATTGTTTTAGAAAAAGGACTACCCACAGGACAGGCAACATCCCCTTCTGTCAGACAAGGATGTGGAAATCTAACCCATAACTGAAGTTCGACAGGCATTTATCTCTTACCACTAGCCTACAAGAAGTCCCTAGTTAGTATAAATTAGTTTTATTTTATTAATAGGTATGATAGATGAAGCATTAGTCCATGTTTTGAACCATATATGATTAATCTCACCATAGATGGACTAATGTATATTTAATAACTCGTGATAACCTTTTTGTGATAGAGAGAGATGGAATGAATTATCATTCTATTGAAGGATCTGTTAATACTTTAAGAATGAGAAATTCGATATCATTTATTTTAATAAGAGATGAAGTGAAAATTATTCATGGCACGAACAATGGTGAGATTGTACCAAAATCAAATATGTATTAATTCTCAGGAAAAATTATTCATCTTTATGAAATAGATCATGAAAAAAAAATTATCCTAGTACCTTCTTATCCAATGAATCAGACGGTCTCTTAAATCATCACAAGTTTATGGCTTTCTAGTAGTTAACTTTCTCCAAACCTTATTCCCTATCACTATCAATCAAAACATGATGGTTATATTCATCTTCAACATTCAGTTTTTCCCTTCCCACCTATGTTCTCCTATGGGGAAACCCGGTGTATAATTACATTGGGTAACCGTTATGTTTCTAACATTCCTTTTTAAAAATAATATTTAGAATTACTTTTTACAATGTGGGTTTCTAAAAAATAAACTTTCATGTAGAAATCCATTTATAACCCCGACGAATTTCGTGGGTGAAATTCATTTTAAGGGTGGAACAATGTAACACCCTGATAATTTATGAGATAGATTATTTAATATCTTGTGTTATACACTACACCAAGATTATCTTGCCCTATATGGAACATTTTATTAGCTTGCAGTATATGCAACACTATTCTTGGCTTGTATAGCACAAAATTTGAAGTTCTTTTGATAGAATTGGTTTCACGCAACACTGAGTATATATTTTATTCAATGTATAAATGAACTAATTATTTTATCATGTTATACACCACACCAATGGAATATTTCACTATACGCAACACTGACATGACTTGTGTAACATACAAGAGTAACCTCCCTCGATAGCTTGCGTTGTACGTGATATCGAGTTTCACTAAATAATGATATATTATTAAAATATTATATAAACTATCATCTATGAATATTATTCACCATATTTTTTATTTTATATAACATTAAAATTCATCTTACACATGGTATCAGAACAAAATAAATTTTTTGGATAAAAGAAGTATATTTCCAAAAAAAATACAGTTTTTCCGCCTTTTGATGGTGCTCCCATTTTAAATCTCATTTTAAACACTTTTATAAGTTATATTTGACAAGATAAACTTCTTCATTGGAAGATACACATAAAATATTTTTCTGAATAAATTTTTGATATTTTTCTGATAACTTTCTTATTTTGATGAATACTGAAAATATATTAAATTTTAATTGAAAACAACTTTTTTTCATCAAAATAATTTATATGGTTAAAATATATTATTTAATGGTTATAAATTATAAATATAATATATAATTATATTTTAAGACAATTTAAATCATTTTCATTAATTTTACGTTGGATTCATATGTAAAAACATTTCAATCTTTCGCAATGTTTTAAATAAAAACCTGTTTTCTTTCAACAATGGATTAATTTTAAATTAATTACTACAAGTTTTGTGTTTTTAATTTGGAAAAATGGATTCTATATGTGGAATAAGAAGGTTAAAATTTGATAAATAGGTACTTTTTATTTTTTGAAATTATAAATAGTAACTTCGGTAATTATTTTATTTTCCATGGTTAAAGGTTAAATCTGGTAAATAAGGGTAAAAAATAATATTATAATAATGTTAAACTACCCTAACACGTGGACTATTACTATTGGATTAGATATTTCCAATCATGGGAATCCTTAGGTCAATTTTGGGACCCCATGTACCTGGATGTGAAAATGACAATTTATAAGAATTAATTTAAAGTAAATATAATTGTAACCTTAACATTTATCTTTTACTAAATTGATTTAAATATGGGTTTTTTAATAGATATAAATGTCTATAAATATTAATTAGAAATACAGAAATATTTTCTATATAATGGTATTTTATTAATAATTTTTTGACATTAGATAAAAATATTTATTTATGAAACAATTATGATTTAGTGATTACCTTGTTAATAAAAGATTAAAATAAATGAATTTATAAATATTAAAATAAGTTTAATTTGAAAATTTTGATGGCATAAAAGAATTTTTTGGATGACACTGACATATTATGTATGAGTTAATTCCTTTGGTTATAAGTACTAAGGTTTTTATGATTTTTAAAAAAGTCAAGTATGAATAGTATCCTAAATTGACATAATTCATAACATAAAACATAAAATAGCTTATTAAATGGTATTAATTTCCTATAAATATAATATTCGTCCAAAGAGTTAATATAAGTCCAAATATTTCATAAATAAATTTCTAATACTTTTGACATGGTATGGTAATTACATTAACCCACAATGTGTAAACAACATGATATCACAGTAAGATTAAAAAAGGTAAAATAAGGGTAAAACCAAAACGATAAGGATAATAAAATATTAAAAACATGTAAAACAATTATTTTATTAGAGATATTTCAACTTGAATCATCTTATCATATAATTATATATGTTTTGGAAAATTTTAAAACTAAATTTAATTTTTAATAAATTAATATTTTGGAACTTTCCTAAAGTGCCCCTCTCCACTTATTATAAAAGGAAACCTCCTCCCTCACCTATTCAATCTATTTTAATCATTAAATATCATCCAAACCTTACAAATGTCCCTTATAAACATCCCTAGTTACATTATAGAGGTTCTGTACTTCTCAAAAGACCAACTCTAGTTCCCCAAGAGGAAATTTAAAGGAGGCACGTCAAGGAAGAGGTAATCTCTTCTACCGATTCTTTCCAAATTCATTCTTATTCAACTTTATCATTATTTATTGTTTAATTATAAATTAATAACATAAGTATCACTAATATACTAATATTTTATAATAATTATAAAACATCCCTATTTCACCTTCTATCCATCCTATAAAAAACGAACTAATCGCGTGTGCGTACGTATGGATTACCGTCTCCACGATGTGGTGTAATCTGTTTTTCACCACCCCCTTACATGGATGGGTATAATGTTGGAAATAATAACTATATATGATTATTATAACATGATACTAATTATGAGGTATTATACACCTTCCTCTTCAATACCATTCAATAGTTATGAGAATGATATTATCGCTCGTGCATACGTACGACATACCGTCTCCACGACACAATGAGATTCATTCTCCATGTTAACCATTCAAGAATGAATATAATTTATATTTAAAAAATAATAAATAAATATATGACATAATAATAATTATTTATTTATTTATATATTTTTATATGTCATTTAATTACATCCATCAAATTCAATAAGGAAACTAAAATAGCGTTCAAGCGTATATACGACCTATCGTCTCCATGAAGAGTGTATTCCATTTAATTTATCAATATTTTATATATATTTATATAATGAATTTATCAGATACATAAAATCATGTTTTATATTAAAAAATTAATTTAATCGTGATCTAATTGGTCTTATGAAGAATAATGATTTCAAACACGTATAATTATTACCCAAAATGTTACTTTAACATGGAATTGACAAATGAATGGGTAATATAAAGTCATAAGTGAATCGTATATGTTATCATAAATATTATTATTGTTCTGTTACAAGTTATTAATATGTTTAAACACACTATATCTGAGTTTTATCCACATACAGATGAAATCAGCACTAAGGTAAGGGATAATTTTGCAATCTCATTTTTATCTAAGATTGTTTATATGTAAGTATTTTCTGGGGATATATTCATCATTCGTGTCGTTGTTTTATAAAAAAAATATTTTCAATTTTTTTACCATTATTATTTTTATTTTTACAGTATTTTATACACATTTTTGACTTTTACTACATGATATGAAAGGAATCATTCTTTTGTTCACCATTTAAGGTACTTTTAACTAATCAAGTAAAAGTATGAGAATAATGTTTTTTTAACATATACGACATGAATATATTTTTACGTCTTCCTAACATCTTATTTCCACAAAGCTTCCTCTACAAATTTTCAATTTTATTTTCAGCTAAATTTTTTTCTTTTAAAATTTCATGGCATTTTGATAAAAGAAATCATTTTTAAATAAGAAAGGAAATTTTCCTTATAAATTAAGCTCAAGTGTTTTATCAAAATTATTTTCCATATAATATGACATACGTTTATGTTTCTATACCTATTATTACTTTAAATTTATTTATTTCATTATGGAAATATTTTTAAGAAGTCTATTTATCTTATATGGATTATGTTATGATGAAATTATGTTTAATAATCCCATTTTATTTTATGGGTTATGATTTGATAAATGATTTTTGTTTTTTTAAAGCTTGTAAGAATGATTTCATTATGATATGGGTGGGACTTATATATCCCTCAAATTGACTTGGTAAAGATTTATATCTCATGAGATAGACATAGTTAGAACGACAGGTAAATATGGTTCTGTAATACAGGTCTGGAACAGTATGTAAACCTAGTTTAGTAATGGACTTCGTCCACTATGATGGTCTTGGAATCCATTCCTTGGATACTATAGAAATATTGTTAAGTGCTTATTAGTTTTCTACAATTACACGTTTAAACCAATTCTATTCTATCATGGTTAATGTAACATTATGATCCAAGCCTTATGTACTGCCATGATTTATGTCATTGCTCAAAATTTTGATGTTTAAAATTTATGTTCATGTTTCTATGTTCAAATTTTTATGTTCTGTTTTATGTTCTCTATTTTAAACCTTATTGAGAATTTTTGCCCACCCTTTATATGTTTCTTCCCTAGGATATAAATAAAGGTTTCAGGTAGGAAAACAAAATGGTAAGATCTTTATGGGATACGTTGAAGATCCTTCCCTAGGATTAGAAGATTATGTTCCGAGTTTTCAAAGACACTAAACTAATATGGTCTTTTCGCATTTATGTTTTCAATGTATTAAGTATTCCTAAAAAATAATGTAATGTACATGTACGTCATGCTTGGGTCTCTACATACCCTTTGATGAGATGATGAGGGGTGGTATGATCTATTATAAATCAATTTCATAGATGGTGTACAAGTTTCTCATTTTGTATGAATTACATTCTCAATTTCTTATGTAGCTCTATCAAATTATTGTGTTCTTAAAGTATATATGGTCTTAGTAGAGGGATCCAAGATTCCAAGCAATGTTAGTTGTAGCTGGGTCTAAGACTAGGTTATTCAAACAGTGTGGTTATGAGATATATTATATCATGTATATTATGGGATTTCCAACTCTTTCACATCCATGTTGGTTAGGTTAACTAATACTTGATGAGATCTATGATGGTGTTTTCCCCAACATCCTAGTGGGTGGATGAATGGATGACTACCCCCTCTGGCCTCACTCTCTTCTCTTAGTAGTTATTTATGCTGGTATGTATGGTGTTTAGTTTTCCCATATATGTGTTTACAAAGATATGATGTCTTGTGGTTATTTGACACACATGTTTTACAATATATAGTATCCAAATAATTATAATAGGTATGATTTGTGTTGGATATGATGGTTTGAGGTACTTACTCAGTGTATGGTATTTAATATCTTGAGGTATAATACCTTGTGTTTCATATACATCATATGGGATATGGTGGTTCCCAAAAATTACATTGTTATTATATATAAATATGTGGATGATATAATTTGTGTATGTGAAACATGATGTTCTTGTGGTGGTTTCCTACTTAGGTGTTTTCGAGACAGCTTACTTTTGGATAATGATTCTGAGGACGTGCGATTTTAGGGAAAAGCGGCGAAAAAGGGAGGAATTCGGAGCGAGGTACCCTTGATGTTCATTATTATTCTATATGATCTCTTTTATGTGATAATTTGTGATATATATCTTTCTTAACAATGGTTACTTAGTATGCCTATTTAGGTGGTGAGTTAGTTTCACTATTTTTCTCTATACTTTAGCATTCATTCTTTATCTTTTGCAAGATTGTCTCTAGGGAAGATCCTGTTAAGTATACTATTAGGATCACCCAATTTATATATACACTATTTATTAGGGTATATAGAGTAGGTTTGTAATCATTATGGATATTACTATCATGGGGTTTAGTTGTTGTTGTTTTGGCTTCATGGTCACTATCATGTCAACATTTTTGGTACTTATAGTTCCCCTTTAATCTATTTAGTTCTGCATGAAATTTCATGATTTCACTTGGGTATTCTTATATATGTATACATATATATATCTCTCTCTGTGTGTGTATGTTTCTATGTCTATGTCTAATCACGTGATGTTTCTTCTATCCTTCTTATCTCCCTCTTCCGCTTCTTTCTCTTAGAGGGTAATTCCCCCATACATATGTAATTATACCCTTGATGTTAGTCTCCAACCTAGGGCCTACTAGAGGTTGGACTTGGGTAGTCACCCTCACTCTCCCCTCATTATGTCATATTTTTGGAGAGGGGTTTGGGGAATAAAATCATCCATGTAAAGGAAATGGGTTTCATAATCATTCCATCTTAGCATAACCCATATTAAATAAATGGGATCCATAAAAGCTTTATCATAACTTAATTAACTTGTAGGAAGGGAATAAATTTCATAGAATCATCATTATAATAATCCATACAAATAATTAAATTTAGTGGTATCATTTAATAAAATCCCTAGTAAATCATAAGTAACATCAATATATTTTAACATCAATGAAAATTCCTTTAAAAGACCACTGTAATGTTCCTTGAGAAATACCCTTTTCACTTTGAAAATAAATATTCACAATAAAAAACTAAAAAATATTAAGGAATAAATTCTCATTGAAAATAAATTTGGAAACATTTAATGGAAATTCAAATCATTTAATGGTCATTATGAAGTGAAATTAGTTTCTTTCTATGTAGGGTAAAATTTAGATTCCTTTCACATTTTTAGTAAAAAGTCAAAATAACCTAGTTTGGAAAATGACAAGAAGATTACTTTCAAACATTTAATTAAAAATTAAAAAATGGATATAGGTGAATTTAAATAATAATATTATAATATTAAAAATATTCTTGAAAACCTTTTTATAAAACATGGTCATGAAAGAAAATTATTTTCACCTAAAGATTCAAATAAAGTTACTTTTCCTTAAAACATTTTTTTTAGTCTCTTGAGTACTTAAAGAGAGGGAAATTAATTGAAAAAATGAAATATCTATAAATAATCATAGAATAAAAAAATAATGAGTTTCATTATAGATTTATTATTAAATCCAATCATCAAAAACTTAATCATAAATAATCAAGATAAACTATGATATTAATACATAAATCCTTTACCTCAAGTTCCACTAGCTTCAAAAGTGTTATAAAATCATGAATAATTAATTTAAATTTATTATAAATATATATTATAATAATTTAAATACTTATAATGTCATAAAAACCCATTAATAAAATATCAACGCCCATTTATGAATAATTCCTTTTTCAAATCATCGTTTCTATGTATTAATTATCTCATTTTTCATGAGATTTTTTGTTCGGTAGTTTCGATACTAGGAATTTGGTCATGGTTCCATCATCTATTTAATTTTAATCCTGATATAAAAATTAAATATATTAAATATATATATATATATATATATATATATTCTTTAATAAATGGTAAAGGTAGAAAAATGAATTATACCATTCATTGAGATGGTAGGTCGTACGTATGCATGAATGTTGTTTTCACTTTTCAAAAGATGGAATGAAATAAAATTAAATAATAATTTACCTTTAAATAAAAATTATTATATAACATATATCATATATTCATTAAATTTATCATTTTTAACATTAATGTAAGGTATAAATGAATAATTAATCATAATACTATGTGGGAGTGGTAGTCCACACGTATGCACGAGTAATGTTAAAATTTTAAAACATATATGAAGTTAAAAAGATATATATGATATTATAATAATAGAATATTACTTATGTCATAAATATCATATATAAACATTAAAACCATAATAGTAATCATCCATGAAATATGGTGATGGAAAATGAATTTTATCTCTATGTATAGGTGGTAGTCTACACGTATGCACGAGAGATACTTTCACTTCTTGTTTAATATAATAGAAGGTGGATATTGGTGGTTAAATAATCATAATTATATTTTACTATAACTATGATACAAATTTTATTATTTTAGGATGAATAGTAAATATATTTAGGTGGTTTAATAATGAATAAATTGAAAGTGGTCGGGTAAGATGACTACATCTTCGTTGGTAGGACTCCTTTCAATCCATTCTTAAGGACCATTTGATTAGACTTTTAAGATTACCACCACCTATAAATCATGGATATGGAATTTTAGAATATAATTTTATATTTTTCTGTTGAGATAAATAAATTAAGGATGGGTAAATATGAGAGATATAGTTTGTCCTTTTATAAGATCAAGAAACAAAAAACATAGAATTTATTATAAGGTTCAAATATTATTAATGTATTATTCATTTATAATGCTTCCAAATAACAAATAATTAAAATAAAAATAGGATATGGTGTAAATATTGTCATAAATTGAATGATATGTAGGTTTTTGTGTCACTCTAAACCATATATTTTGGTTTGATACCTTCGTTAACCAATTTTGACATCACCTGTGGTGACAAGCTTTTCAATAATAAATGGTTAAAATTTTTCTTATAAGGTAACAATTGGATCATAAATGTAAAAGTGGTGAAATTTTAGAACATTTATAACACTACTTTTCCTCTTTAATTTTTTTAAATTATTTTTAAATAATTCAATAAAATATAATTTTTTATAAAATATCATCAATGTCCTTTTTTATATAATTCTTTTGATTTGAATTGTAATGAATAATAATAAAAATAAAATATGAATATAAACCATTAAAACATATTTAATATATTATATTTAAATTTATGTAACTTGAGGTTGTATAATTCACCCAAAATAATTTAATTTTAAAATTGATTAAAATCATTTACATGATTTTTCATCTTCTTTCACAACCATTGTGTCGACATTGTGTAAGAATATAAGGTAATTATTTCATCACTAAAAATTAAAAAAAAATTAACATAGTAAAAATAGTAATTAATATTTAAAATAACTATTTATAACTAAACATATCCTCTTTTTATCATTATGTAAAAACAATTTGAGATATTAATGTCAAGAGAGTGGTATTTTTCAATATTATTTGATTAAAATAATATTATGGTAATTATTAAGAGAAAATGTAACTAAACATCCATATATTAAAAATTTCGATGTCTATGTTCGAATTTCTTCTATAAAATGAAATAAAATAATGTTTTGGTTTCATTTGAAAAACTCAACTCACGGTTTTAACTCTGTTTTACCCATTTTACCCTTATCAAGGTGAGAATTATTTATCATTTTTAATATTAATAATGACCAAAAATAAAAAGGGCCTATTAACCCAATTTTAATTTCCCAAATCAAAATTTGGGAACCATTTTTCATTATTCAATTGATATAAGTGGAATAAATTTATTTTTTAATAAATGTGAAAAATGAAAAAAAAACCAATTGAAGAAAAATCCATATTTTAACATAAAACCGAATTAATTTTTATTAAATATCTTGTAAAAACTATCAGCTAAAAATTAAAAAATTTCATTGAATATATTATGTTTTAATTTCATTAAAATCGGTCATCAATATATATTAATCTAATTTATTCAACTAAAAATGCATTTTGTGTATAAAAAACATTACTAAAAACATCCATATTTACCATCAAGCACTATTATTTTCATTTATAACCATTTGATAACAGATTAATTTTTCTTGACATATAATGTGTTTTCATAATTTAGATATTACTACGCATACCCACCAATCCAACTACTAAGTGATAAATTTCACCTAATAATATTGTAATACTATAGTGTGGTTCATTTAAACTCGGTGTTCCATGTAAAGAAAGCTATAAAAGAAATAAAATATATTTATAGAGAAATATATCATAAAATAATAGAGTGTTACAAAATTACTCCTCCCATATTCATTCAAAAATGATTTTTTTCTTCATGGCTCATATATCCCCTTGATTTACATACCAAAAACTCTCCCTCAAGATTAGATTTCTCTTACTTCATATGAGAGTATTCTATGATTCCAATTGATGCTATGATTTGACTTATTAAATGTTACAATTATTGAATTCCAAATTCCAAATATGATTTTCATATTTCTCTTCAATGTATATCACTTATTTATCGCACTTTGAAAGTAAAACCAAATGTTAAACTCCTTATAAATGTAAACATCCAATTAAAAAAATAAATTTAAATATGATCAAGGGATGTGTAAAATCCCCAAATGTTTTTGTAGGTGTTATAGCACAATATTTAATCAGTTTTTGTCAAATTTAGTTGTGTAAAATGGTTTTATAAATATGTGTTCCACTTTTTGATTTATTCTAATGTACCCCACCATGAAATCCTTCTTTCACTATCTCTTTTATAAAGTGGTGAATTTTTTTAATGTTATTTTTACATGAATGTTATATTAGTTTCTTTTTTATATTATTAATGAATTTTTATTACATATAGTCACAATGGATATTTTCACCTCTTTGAAAATGTCATCTAATTGTTGGTTTTGTTCTTGTGTGTTCCCAAAGTCATCTAAGTGTTATTGGATTAGGGATATTTTGTATCATCTAATGTATATTAATGGAAACACATTATAATTAATTTATTTCATTGTATATAACATGGGGGATGATATGATAATAACCCCCTAGAATATATATGTTAACAGTTTTTCCCTACTTGATTATCATTATATTGGGTTTGGATACTATGTTAGGATTGGTAAAACTCGTATCACTTTTATAAAGATACACCTAATCACTCATATTGAATATCTGTGAAATTTTTTTCTTATTAAACCATGTAAAGTATGCAATGTGTATTGCCATATATGTGTCATTGTTGTTACTTAATTGAACATCGTATATGGATCCTTTTACATGAGGATGTCAAATAGGTGCCTAATTTTTATGTTTTATAAACTTATACTTATCTAAATCCATTTGAGAGTTTTCCTTGATAAAAGGTAACTAGGTATGACTCTAATAATGAAGAGGTGTTTGGTAAACCAAAATTGGATGTATCCACCCATATAACAGTTCTTAATATCATGTCACCCAAGTGAGTTCTAACTATGTACATGAACATACCAATATGATTACATGTGATGTAGTTATATATTATTTATTTGACTCATAAAGTTAAAAAACTGATAATATATATGGTATTGTCATTATCCAGGTATTTTACATAATCTCTATGGAAAAAAGTAACTTGACTAATGGTCATGTGGTGGATTTGAACACACCAAACCCATTAATATTTACGGTACATATGATTTTTTTTCTATATAAGAATATTAATTTATAATCTTCATTGAGATTATTATTATTTCCAACATTACAAAGGGAATTTGGGGTCCCACTTGAGATAATGGTAATTGGTATTTTTAGACTAATATGATATGTTCAAGCATAAAAATTTATATATTTTTGATAAAAAATATGATTTTATTTTTAACAATTTAAGAATTTAATTAAAATATAGTAATTTAACTAAATAAATAATGTTTCATTATGATATAAATAATGTATTTTTTATTTAATTTAAATAAAAAACATGAGTAAATTACAAATCCCAAATTTGATTTGGGCTTGAGCTTAGAGTAATAGAATTTTAAGGAATATTTCATGTTAACATTTGTAATACCACATTGAGATATTATTTAAACACATAATTTTCATGGTTTAATAAATTTTTAGTATTATTAATGAGCCTCCCCAAGTGGTTTTTTATTTTAGTACACTTCTAGAGGCCATTAAATTCTCTAAATGACCATTGAAGAAAATTTATTAAAACTTTTTTTTCTATGAATTTGCATTACTTAAATGTTATTAAAGTATCATCTCCCTATAAATATCAAATAGGAGGCTTTTATAATTAATTTCATTATAAAAATATTAAAATCCGTGCCTAATGTTCTCAAGTATTCCTCTTTTGTGATAGTTCTATATTTCTCCTCACCCTGGATGTTTTTTGAGTCTTTATAATACCTTATTCTATAATATTTTATTTTAATATTCACTAGAATCACATAAAAAAGATAAGGTTCCTTTAAAGGAACTAGATATTAGTGTAATTGGTGGACAGTTAATGATTAAATTCATCAATTTAATTTTAATCTAAATATTCTGAACATTTTTAAAATATATTTCTATTTTGTTGTTTTATTATTGTTTTTTTCATTTAATTTTATGCTATATTTTTTTAATTATTTCTTCCCCAACAAAATGAGGGGTAGGTAATTTCATTAAAACCCTTTCATTGGTATCGTAGAAAAGGTTATGTGTTAACCTATTACTATGAAATCTCATGCACGAGCAGTGATGAAGTGCAATTATCTATAAAAAATTTTCATTATATTACAACAAGTTTCATTCCCAAAGATTTGGGATGATTAAGTGATCTTATAGGTTCGTATAGATTTCAAATTAGATGCGTATATATGATTAATGGGGTTCCTTCCCTTTATTTGGTATTAGAGAAATATTTAAATAGTTAACCAATTATTGGGAACTCTCAAGTATGAACATGTGATGAAGTGCATCTCTTCACCTGATAGATTCATTACTGATGAAAATAGTTAAATTCCCCATGTATTTGGGGCAATGTAGTATCCTGATAAGTTATTATAGATTTCACATTTAATTTTATCATATAAGGGATATAATCTCACTACACTTCTAATGGTATAATTGAAAATTTTAATGGTTAAATGATTCGAGGAAACTCTCACACATAAACAGTGGTGCAATGTAGATCTCTACCTAGGTGACTTATTGTAATGAAAATAGTTTCATGTCCATAAATATAGGGATTAAAGTTATATGAAATGTTTATATTGATATCATATTGGACATGTCCATATGAGGGAATGTGCTTCATCCCCAAACCCCTTATTAATTTTGGCTTTTATGGGATGTGTATATATATCACTCTTAGTTTATAACTATCAAGGATATTAGTTATTATTTTAATCATCATAAAGGTAACTTATATCGACACCTAAGATAAGTCTTCTAAAGTTTTTGGACTAATGTGATTAGTTCATGCGTAAAAATGTTTATGATTATTATAAATACAAATTATTTTTGTTATTTTAAATTTAAGTTTTTAAATTAAAAAATATTTATGTAATTAAATAAATAATGTTTAATTATTATAAAAATAATGAGTTATTCAAATTACTAAAACATAAACAAAAGGAAATATAAAATATCAAATGGTATTCAGGAGTGGGATTTGAGTAATGGGTTTGTAAGGCCCATTTAATGAGAAAATTCATAATCCGACATTTATATATCATTTAAGAACAAATATTTATATGTTTAAAAAATTTGTAAGCTCATTAATGCACCTACCAAGGTGTTTTGGGACTAAAAAAATTTGGAGGCTATTTAATGATCCAAATAACCATTAGGGTCTATTTATTGTACCTAATTTAGTTTGAAAAGAATATGGATTACTTTGATTCAATTTAATACATTTATACCCATAAATATCGAGGAGGGGTATTACAATTCAATCCACTAAAAGATAAAAAAGGCAGTTCCAAGTTTTCTCAAGTGTTATTCTTTAGATATAGATCTCTATTTTTCCTCCCTATAGAGATTCTTTAGATAATTTCTAATCCCTTATTCTATAATTTGTCCTAGAGTAATAACTAGTTTCACTAGGATAACAAAAGGATCTCTACAAGATGTTTCCAATTTTCATTATTCGTTGATATCACAAAAGATATGAATTCATTGATTCATGTTTTTAAAAAATAAAAATACTTTTAAAAGGTATTATTATTTTATTATTTTTTTATAATATTATTTTGTTTTTCATTTACTTATACTGTTTTTTACAAGGAATTATTATTATTTCTTATGTGCATTTAGGGTATTTAATGTCTTTATATCAATTTATAGGTATCATATTCATGCTCGATAAATGAAAAATACATTAAGTATAATGATAGATACTAATCAAATCCTTGTGAAATTCATTTGGTAGTTCTTAATGATATCCTTAAGTACTTTAGAAGGACTAAGGATGTGTTAATACTATTTATTGGTGAGGAATACATTTACTTATGTTTTACACTTATTCATGTTTTAAATGAAAGAAATATGTCTTTAGATCTCAATCAGGATTCATGTTTTTTTAATAGTATAGTGGTAATCTAGAAAAGCTTTGGGTAACTATAATTTTTTTATTATATGATATAAAATGAATATATCTCATCAAATAATGTGTATAATGATTATATTTGGATATTTTCTTTCATTATTGAACCTGGGTAGTTCCATGTTTTAGGAATTCAATCAAAATCTACTACGATAACCAAAAGGTGGTTGTACAAGAAAAGAATCCTAGTCTCGCCAAATATCTAAACATATTCTATATAAATTTCAAATAAAATGAGAGATGATTAAGAGGGGTTATATCAAGATGTTTTAATTTCCTACATAGGATAATATCATATATCCCCTGACAAAGCCTCGTTCGCAACAAATGTATAAAATCCATTGTTGTCCTATTTATATTATATACATGGGCGATTGGATTTAGTACCAGTGGGGGTTGTTAGTGTTTCTTCCATTAAGTCAATAAATTTTTAAGGTATCAAGAATTATTTTATCATTTAGTGTATATTAATTTTAATAATAGGACAATATTATATTTAATTTTTATTTTTTTGACAAGAGGTATGGAATTGACCCAAGTTGTTCTATTAACAGGACTAGGAGATTATTGCAAACCCCTATGATAATTGGAATTTTTGACATCGTGGTCGGGGTGTTTTTTAGATTTTTTGACAGATGATCTTGATCAATATATATATATATATATATATATATATATATTTTAAAAACATATGTGTATGATGAAGTGGTGGATTCATAATTGAATGGAAGAACAATAATGATAGAATAACCCTTTAGTGGAGATCATGGGATGGTCTATGAAGACTAGAAGTTGGAGGAATGTGATATAGAAGTATCTTTGTTCAAATATGGAGGAGAAGTATACTTTTCAAATATTTACCTAAGTATCAATGTAATGGATTTATCACCTAAGAAAATTATTTAGGGATGACTTCTGGGAATTCAACTATGTGAGGTGTTCTTGTAAATAAAATTGATGATGTGAGTGAATCCAACATAGGATAAAACCACATTTGAAAATATAGCCATGTATGGTACTATGGATACATGATCAGGTCACATATAAAAATATCCCACATAGTCTAATCTGGATAAATGAATAAATTCAAGTATGTGAATCCAATGACATGGGTGATTTGGACCACAAAAGTAAATTCGACTATGCAAAGTACTACATCGGTGAATTTGGCCACATAGATGAATTTGGCCTAATATATGAAAATTATATAGTGGGGTTGGGGATTTTCTTAGTTTTTTTCTAAATACATAATTCAACTATGAAAATGCATCTATCGATGTATGATCTATTCATGAATGCTTCCATAATTATGGAACTTTAAATGGGATCCATTATATAAGTAGGGAATGAAGAAGGAAATTGTGGGTGTGATGTAGGGTATTAAATGAGATTTTATTAATTATATAGTGGGGTGATTCACACAATAAATGAATCGAATATTATTTAGGTATCATACATATATGAGGCTTGGGTAAATTAATTTATTCATTAAAGATAGAATTTTAGAAAGCTTTATATAAAAAGAGATCATGGATATTGAAGATCTAGAGGTTTTCCACAATTCACACTAATGAATAAATGAAAGTGGCAACATATAGGGTATAATAGAAAATTCATAAGTGTATTTTGAAATATATTTTTTTCCATCAAGTGGGGAGTTTGAAAAGTTATAAAAATAAAGGGACTTCTATTATGGAATTGTACAGAAGTCTTATTAGTCTCCATTTTAGTAAAATTGAAAAACACTTCATGTGGACATCCTAAGTAAAAAGTGACACATCATAAGAGATATAACATCTTATAAATATAATAAAAATAAAAAAGGTAAAATAAGAGATAACTCTTGGGTATTCTAATAAATATCAAATAATTAAGAGAAAGGGACAAGATTGCTCATAACATGGAGATCTGAATTCTTAGAAACAAGGAGTCTGACCATGTAGTGTGTTTAAAGAAAATAATTATTCATATTAAAGAATAAGATAAATATGAACCCTATTGAATTTTATAATTCTCCAAATAATAAGGATAATTCAAAATTTCATAAAAGTGAAGCATATTGTGTTTTGGATTTATTTTTGAATGAATAAGAAGATGTGAAGAGGGAGTTCTCATTATCTCTGTGAGGAATCAGTAATGAGATTATCAGTTCATCTATCCCAAACTTAGGATGTATTAAGACCAGATTTTATAGAAGACGAAGAGTCCACAAAGTATATAAACTATAGAAGTTAATTGCCTAAAGTAGTGAGTCAAGTTGGAAGATAAAGTAGTCATTTCATGGTATCCTACCCCAAAGTAGTGAACAAAGAAGGAGGAAATATAGTGAGCCTTGGGTGACAATGTTCCAAACCAGACCCTTTTAGGGGAAGTTAGAAAAGTAATAAATATAAAACATTCTTGTAATCACTATAATGTTAGTAGTGGTTAATTGGTGCATTGAATCATTGTCTATATCATGATACTTATAGTATCCCAATGTAGGTTAACCCACTATAAACTAAGGTTTCTCTGCATCCATTACACATCTGCATTCATATTTGAGTTAGGTAAGGTTGAGGGTCAAGATAATGGTTGAAAATAGTTCCTATACACATTGGAATAAGATACTTATAAGTAAATCACAAAATCTGTTAAATTATTTAAATTCGGATCATTGTGAATCCCCCCCCCCTATAGGGAGCCTTAAGGGGACCTAACAAGTGGTATCAAAGAGAATTGTTCATATTGTTTTCAATATATTTAGAGGGTTTGATGTTTAGATTTTCTACATGTTTAATTTACTTGAATCATGGAAGATGGATGAAGTTTGAAAAATTGATAAATATTAAATGTAATTCCAAAATTTTAAATATTGTTTTTCCATATGTTGAATCAACTTACCAATATGTTGATTTTATGTGAATATTTATAGTCTGAAATCCAAATAGAGGTTGTGACTAATGATTTTGAGGATATACCAATGTATCCAAAGGTAGAATCTGTCTAAAATTTATAGGAAGTAGGCAAGCATATTAGAAAATAGAACATGAATTGATGGAGTCTAAACCAGAGACCGGGGGATGTGTCTACTTATCTTAGGTAGAAGAATGACTCCCAAGATAATATATTAGAAGTAATGTCTTCCAAATTGTATAATACCAAGAATGTATATAATTATAAAGTCCATAAATCAAAGTAACTTTATAATTTCAATTTCCCAGTGTCTACACACATTATTTAATTCCCATGGGTTTAAGTCACATTATAATTTCAATTTATCCCAAACTATAGTTTCTATAATGACGTATTATAGTTATATTGTGGGGTTATAATAAAATATAGTGTGGGGTCGATCCCATAAATAAATATTAGGTAGAAAAGGAACCAAATCTTCAAACCCTTTATGTGGTAGTACTCATGATTTTTTTTGGGTTGGGGATTTGATTAAATCTATTGATTCTGGTTTAGGATCCAGGAAGAATGTTGGGATCAAGATCAATTTTTAGGTTAAGGTAAAAAGGATAATCTCAGTCCTATAACAGAATTATCCAATGGATTAGGATGTGAAGTAGTGCATAGAGCACTAGGTGATCATGTTCAAACCAACTGGATCTATCTAAGATAAAATTATTCCTTATTCCGAATATTGGAAAAAACCTATATTCATTAGTCCTAGATTATATGGAAAATATTGATGTAGACTAATGATCATATCCTATTAAACTCTAATCATGTTAGGTTTTTTCCTTAAAACATTCCATGGTTATGGTTTCATAAAACAATTGAATAAGAAATTTTTATGTAACCTCGTTATTATCATTAGGGTTACCAAGTTACAATTTAGAGATTCACTACGTTCATAATACCACTACTATCAACCCTTGACCAAAGAGTTTTGTCCTCTCATGATAGTAATGATAAATATTGAAGAAATGCTGATGAAAATTCTTGTAAGATTAATAAAATAGTTGAAATACAATAGTTTCAAGTGAGGGTTCAAGAATCATGAAGTTCGTAATCAATCCAAGTAATAAATAAATCAACCACTTATACGAAAGAGTAAACAATCAATAATGTATTTTACATCTTCTTTTTAATGGAAACCGAAGTGGTAAATGAATGTTAAAATGGTAAATGGTGGTGAACGGACTGAATAATGTGTGTATAAAAACCAACAATTATTTTATTTAATCAAAATTGTAAAAAAAATTGTTGATATTTGAGTTTAGAGAGAAGATAAGGGAGAAAATGAGAGATAACTAGAGAAAAGTAAGAGAAAGAAAAGTTATGCATAGTTGTGAGAATTCTAGAAAGTAAATAGTGGGGAAATTACAAGACATGTATTCTTATCATGTCATATAATTTATATCCATGGTTTTCTCTATGTTTTTTGGATTTGGAGAAAACATCAGCTTGAATCTTTGATATTTGGAGATTTGACTTGTCTCGTGATGTGTAACTAGTTTTCAAAAAATTATTCTTCCCAAGTCATGATTTTTATGTGGGAATTAATATTTTAACATTACACGATGTGTATTAGAGATTCATGTCATGTAATATTTTCATGGCATGTAATTTCTTCATGAATTTCTTAATGACTTTTGACACGATTTGAATGATTACTATATGTATTGAAAGTGATTTTTACAATGTGTAATGGTCATTTATTTTTAAGTTCCACATATTTTTCCATTAGACACTTGGAAACCTATTCTCAAAAATAATCAAAAAAATATATAGGTCATTATCAACTAAAACATGAATAACCCTCAATAAAATGACTTGAAAATGTATATAAAATTTAATATTATCAAATTCACCCACACATGAACAATTTATTATCATCAAGAAAAAGATAATCTCAATAGGGTTTCCAAAAAAATTACAACAAGAAAAAAAATATAACTAGGAAAATGAAACAATGTTTGTGAAGAAAAATTCTTTTCTTGAGAATCAATCTTGTATAGAAATTTGTCATTAGTTATAGTTCAGTTATTAATTTATATTCTCAATATTATAATGATAATCTCCAAAATATTTCTTAAATTACATAACCATTTTTCAATTTACCAGAGAATAAATTTTCCCTTCGCACTCAAGTTAAAATTTAACAAGAGTTATGATCATACCCTGAATAAATGTTCCCAACCATATACATTCATTGGTTCTATTCTCTCTACTTTGTAAAGAAAAATACAAAATTAATCATGAATGATTCAGCAAAAAGGGGGTTCAAATGACTCTAAGACAAAGGGAATGTTGGTAAAAATTGAGAATGAGGATCAAAATGAAGGTAAGATCTAAAGTTTAATGCCAGATAAGTGGGAATTGTGCAGTGATCTGGTTCCTTCAGGATCAAAAAATGTCCAATATCTAAATATCTCAAATTTGATCCATTAGTGGAACAATAATGTATCAAAAATGTTCCATGTTACTTTATTTTTCTTTTATTTTTTATTTATTTTTCAGAATTAATTTTTTTCCATATCTCACATCGATACCCTAACCACATAAAATTTTTAATGAGATTCATTGGTATAGAAATGGTGAT
Source organism: Viscum album (assembly GCA_963277665.1). Classification (NCBI taxonomy): domain Eukaryota; kingdom Viridiplantae; phylum Streptophyta; class Magnoliopsida; order Santalales; family Viscaceae; genus Viscum; species Viscum album. Next base: position 350,071,894 of record OY728135.1, read on the forward strand.
TTTTGACCTTCCTAATACACAAAACAAAAAAATGTTCTTATTATTTTTATATTTTTCAAAGGAATCAGATATGAATTGTATTCAAAAAATACCACATTGATCATAAAAAATCTTTCTATTATGTACAACAATACATCTTATAAATAAAAAAATATCATGTCTATAGGATGAAAATTCCCCCACACTTTTTCAAAGTGTATTCATGTATAAAACCAAGTGCAGTGTAGGAAGGTATAATCATCTTAGAATAGCTATATCCAAAATAGTTCAATCGTGGAAACTATGGATAAATGAAGGAAAAATGTACGGTGGGTCCTAAGAAAAAGTAAATTAAAAAATATTTCCTCAATAATATTAAAATTATATATGTTAATTAATAGCCTTAGTAAGATTTAATTGAAAGTGATAATAGATTTATATGTCCCATGTGTCTCTCAAAAAATATGCTCAGAAAAGAATATGAAATCATAGGCTCGGGATTCTCCCAAGAATGATAGTAAATAAGAAAAATTAGCAGTCACACGGGGTAAAAAATCATGTAATAAGTCAATCAATAGAAATTTCAAAAAATTAACGTTTGAATTAAATTACTAAACAAAATAATCATTTTAAAGATATAAATATGAGTAAAAAATGTATTTCAGAAATTTCCAACTTAATTTTATCTTTTATTTAAATGGGAGCATTGATATTTAGGGTTTAAAGAATGATTCCAATAAAAAATGTCTTCAAGATAAATGAAATTAAGAGAAAAAACAAGTATATTGACATTGATGCTCAAGAAATAATCCCTCACACATAAAATGAGACAGTGTATGAATTGACTTGGAATGTACCATGGGAGAGATATAAAAGATATAACATAGACAAAATAAAATGGAAAATTTGAAAATGAATGTTAGAGAATCGATACCTCCCTGTAATGAGTTTCATACCATTGGAAAACATGGTGAATCTTGATTTTGAATTAGGATACCTTCATTATAGGTTATAAAGAAAAGTATTTCACAAGATAAAACATTATTCCATGGGGTTTAAACATTCTGGAAGTAGTAATGTGGGAATTGTTACATAATGAATAATAATGAATGAAATATTATATACATGTAGATATATGAGTACAATGTAGTTCAAAGAGACCTATAATAAAAAATTATACCAAATGAAAAACATAAAATATTAATTAAAAGACTAAAAATGAATAAAAAAGAAAATATGGGTTTCCTTCTATATATCACTAATAAATATATCATTGTATAGATAAATAGACAAAATAATCAATCATTTACAGTATATCAGCTTAGAAATCCTCTGTCCCCTGTAAGAACTAGTGGTTGTGACATTGAGCTCACATTGAAGCATTGAGGTATTAACCACATTAGGAGTCAAATGTCCATGAATCTAGTATTGAAAGAATATAATACATTCTCAATATGGTGGTGATGGATATTAAGCATGGATCTTTATTGATATCTCCTCAATCTAGTGATTAAAATCAACCATACATTGATTCATCCATAGTATGAGTGTAGATGGTGAAGAAATAGGTGCATTGATTACCATATAAGATTTATAAGAGCTATACATGGCTACTATAATAGTGTATTGTAATGAAAAATAATTTGAGCTACGATGTGGAAAATAGTATCCCATGTATATAATAAGTGTAATGATATATATATGATATGGAATACAAATAGTAAAAAAAATATGATCATCTAGGATAAGTAAAAAAATGGGGGAGGGGACAGGGAGATACTAAAATTAATCAAAATCATCCATATTCTCATCTCAAGTCTCATCCCGAATAGAGGATGGTTGAAGCTAGCCCAACTGATCAATAGAACCAATAGAGGAAGGGGCTAATAGATCAACTACTGGAGGGGATTACATGGTGAGGGTAGCTATCTTAGTGTTTGGTAGTGGTGAGGTACAAATTTATAGTTTGGTCATACAGCAGGAAGTGGGACCAATGAATGGTACCTTAGTAAATGGTAGTTGGTTTTGGATCTTTCCTCTATAGGCCTGATTTCCCATGAATTCTTATAGAGAAGTCGAATCAGTCATCTTGTATGGAATGTTTTCCATGGTGGTGGTGGGTACAAGGATGGTGTAGGTTGATGGTTCCTCATTATATGGAGTCTTAGAGGCTTCTGTGGTGTATGGTCGTGAAGGGGTGGTAAATAGAGAAAACTCTGTGAAGGGGATGCTCAGGTGGTGGGTAATATGATGCAGATTCCATGGGATGAAAAGTTATATATGCCATATATCATTTGAATATGGAGGGGTGGGTGGTACAGTTGAAAAGTATTTTGTGTAAGGGGGAGGTATATGGGTGGAATCATTGGTGGGTAAAATAGAGGTATTAGTAGGGGTTGGGTCAGAGGTTTAATTGGTATGGTTTATGGCTAGATCTTATATTGTCAGAATAGGTGTTGGGTTGACTGCATGATCTCTAGGTGCCTCATCAGAACCCTCAAAGAAGCCTGACTCCCAATGGTAGATATCAATTTACTTCATCCTTAACTTCATCTTCTTCAATAGAAGGAATTCGATAAACTCCATGGGATAGAGATAGGTGAGGTATATGGAGTAAATTAAAATACTGAGATGACATTCCGAATGAGTGAGGAAAGACTCTCCAATTAGTGTACCGCACATCCATTATTCAAGATCCATGTAGTAAAAGGAGAACTATAATTTCATAATGATGATAGGGCTACCCATGGAAGTAGAAAGGATGATGAAATCTAGCTGGATGACACTATCGTGATACTATATGCGAGAAAACCAGGCATGATTCAATTCCCAATGTAGAATTTAGAGTAATGTGCCTCTGAGCTCTTTGGATTTGGTAATCCAAGGATCATTATCACTTTGAGAGTCTTGAGAAATCATTCTATGGATTCATTTTTCATATGACATTCATGGATCAAGCTATAAGGTCAGGAATACCTCAGAAGTGGAGAAGTTAGTAGAATAGATACTGAGACCAATTACAAACACCACAAAGGAGATCTCGTGTGGTATTTCTCTTAATCTGAAGTGGGGGACGTTGATGGATACTTTGAAAGTGGACAGGAACTCAAGGAACAGTTCCTGATAGGTCTCTTCAATCACACTGATAATGGAAGTGATTTGTAGTAATTCAAGGGACTTTAGGACATTTTTCCAATTTTAAGGCATGATAAGACATCAAAATCCATCATTTTTTTGGTTCAAAAAGTATTTTCCTATAGACGGTTTAGTATAACATGGTGTTGCGGGTTGAAATAATGAAGGATGGGGTGTAGGTGGGGCCGATCAGTGTCCTATGAACAATTTTACATAGAGTGGGAGTACACAGGTCTGATAAAGATTTGGAAGACAAATAATAGATGGAGGAGGAGAATGCGGGGGGGGGGGGGGGGGTTCTGGAGGGAGACACCCCTTCATCACTTGACTAGAGGTGGATCATTGTGCATAGGCACATGATCAATAGGAGGATTGTGTGTCGTATTTTTGTGTGCCATTTATAGAACAACAGTATCAAAGGAGAGGTGTGCATGAAAATAATTTGGGTCCATGGATGAAGATTGTTGAGGGAGAGGTGAGGTGAATAGGTATATGGGTCACACTGGAGAGGAGGGTTGGACGGGTTTGAGCGGCGGTAGATGGGTGAGAAGGGTGGTCTGAGCGTTGTGAACCCTTTGTTCATGAATTAAATAAATAATGAAAATAAATGAAATGTATATTTTTACATGACATGCAAATAATGAATTTAAAATGTTTTCTATGGTGAACTATACACATTATGTATTTCCTTACATGACGTGTAATTGGGGTTTTTTACACATTTTATAACCAGAATCTAGTCCTTTTCTCTTAATATTCCCCAAGATTACCTAAACTATATTCAATAATATTCTAGAATATAATTAACTATCTAGGGTTGCCTCCTAGTTACTGCTACATTTAACATTGAGAGTATGACTTAGTGAGGCTAAAAAAAAATTAAAGTTATAAATCATCCCTCGCAGAACGGTTCTTGATAAATCCTAAATATTTTACCCTTGAGGTTGAATAGCTATTCTCCTCCTTTCCAAATTTAGATGTTTCGATAGGGTAATACTTGTACGACCACAAAGTTTTCTATACATCTTGATTTCAGATTCTCATAAAATAGTTTTAATCTTGAATTAAATAATGTGACCTTATTTTCTGGTATGAAAATTCAGCATGTTAAGCATTGATCATTCAATTTCATGGTTTTATCTTTATAAATATTTTTATTTAAATATTTTACTTATATTATGTCTTCCAGTTTATCCAATTGGAGCATGAAAACTTCTCCATATTTTTTGAATCTAAATTCAACTTCTGAATTTCCTAGTATGAGAAATACTCTAGTTCTATGGGAAAATGGAACGTTTTGAGATTCACTAATAAAATTTTGGTAGTTTCGATTGGTATTTTGTATGAATTGTGGTATTCGAATATTTAATCATCTAAATTTATAATCTAGTCTTTTCAATTTTTTATGGTATTTTACATTTTTTTGATTTCCTTGTTTGATCATTCGACTTTCCCTCTTGTATGCAGGTGGTGGGGAGTGTTTGGGTTGTATAAGATTTTGTACTTCTTCAATATTCCTTTAACATAATGATTTGTAAAATGTTTTTCTTGATAACTAATTAGAAGTCATTGAAATCTGAATCTTGAAAAAACACTTTTATTTATGAAATTCATGTCAACTTTTTTGGTGTCATGATTGGTAGCTTTAGCTACTACCGATTTTGAGACATAGTCAATGACAACAAGGATATAGAACTTTCCATGTGAATTAGATAATGGATCCATGAAATCTATTCATCGTACATTTAATATCTCAACATACACGATTGGGTTTTGGAGAATTTCATTTCTTTTCCCAGTGGTTCTAGTACGTTGGCACCGAACACAGCTTTAATAATAATATCTTGTATCTTTGTAAAGTGTGGGCCAAATGAGTCCACTTTACATTATTTTTTCTACTTTTCATTCTATTCCATAATTCCCTCCATTTTATTATGTGTGACACATGACTAACACACATTGTATCTCATTATCTAAGATCCAACATCGCATTAATCCATTAGCATAGTTCTTAAATAGTAGTGGTTTATCCTTGTAGTAATGTGATGTCAGGACCAAAAATATCCTCCTGGGATTGTAGAATAGGTATGGGTAAATGTATCCCATGGAGAGTTAGATTTTAATGTTAAAAAACCACATTTATGCCTTTGTGTTTAGGATGAAAATATTTTCATCGGGGAATTCTTCCTCAATGTCTATATTATCATCTTTCATAATGAGGGGTGATGGGAGTTTTCATATATGATCAACAACACCATTATTAATTCCTTTGGTGTCTTGTATAATGATTTAATATTCATTCATAAATTGTATCGAACATATAAATCTTGGTTTGGAATACTTTTCACTCGTTAAATATTTTTTTGTAGTATGATCAGTGTAGACAATCACTTTTGAAAATACTCATTTGGATCAAAACAATTAAAATGTAATAATTACTTCTAGGTGTTCTTTTTCCTTGGTTTTTTAGTTCACATAAGCATAATTCAAGGTGTTATTGGAATATTATATGGGATAGAGAATGTGTTTGACCTGATTTCCAAAGAGAGCGCCTACAATGTAGTCCATTTCATTACACATCAACTCAAATTCTTTATCACAATCTACTGAAATGATAACAGGAGTGGATATTTATCTTTTTGTTAAAATTTTGAAATATTTTTCAAACACTTAAGTAAATTAAAAATGGTTAACCTTTACTAATTGGTGTCTTTGAGGGTGGGAAACTATTAAAAAAACCCTAATAAAGTGATAGTAGAATCTTACATGGCCTATAAATCTCCATACGCCTTTAATAGTTTAGGTATTACGTAAATCTATGATCACCTTTATTTTTTCATGATCAAATTCCATGTCATCTTTGAATATTTATTTCAGAGGAATATTCCTTCTGGAGCCATAATGTGGAGTTTCTTTAAATTTTAAAACTAATCATTTCTCTTCACAACATTGTAGGTTTATTTAAATATTACATAAACACACATCAAATGTTCTTCCATATACTAAAATATCATCCATAAGAATTTTAAATAATTCCTCCTCTATATGGTGTAACATATGATTCATACACCTTTTATTTTTTTTGATGCATAACACATAAAAATTATCATGATTCTATAGGTGAAGGAACAAATTGGACATGTTAATGTTGTTTTAGAGTAATCATCTAGGTCAACTACAATCTGATTGTATCCTGAATATCCATCTAAGAAACAATATAATTAATACTTTGTGAGTGTGTCTAGTATTTTATACATTAAGGGTAAGGGGAAATTATCATTTTGAGTTTTTGTATTCATGTTTCTATAATCCATTAATATTTTCCATCCAGTGGTGGTTCAAGTTGAAATTAATTCACTTCCATCAATCTTAATAATTGTGAAGGTACCTTTGTTTGAAAATACTTGTAGAGAAATAACCCACTCAATATAAGATATTGAAAAAATTATTACATCATGCAGAAGTTTTAGTAATTATTTCTTAACTACATACTTCATTGGTGGGATGAGTCTCCTCTTGGGCTGGCATTTGGGTTTTTAACTTTCTTCTAATAAAATTTTAGTAGTGTATAATGTGGGGATAATTCCTTTAATGATAGACAAACCCATGAAATTGACTTATTATATCTTTTTAGTACTTTGATGAACATTTATTCTTAAGGTTGTGTCATCTCTAAGTTAATGATAACTAGAAGTGAAACTATTGTCTCTAGAAAAGAATAATTGAGCATGCTTGGGAGAGGTTTCACTACCTGTATTCATGGATGAATGGACAATGGTATTATAGGTGGTATCACGCCCTTTATAATTGGTTCTATATAGTATGTTTCCTGAGGTTCATACTCCTCCCTTTTAGTAGGATATAGTCCATCACCATCATCTTCAGTTTCCACGTAATCATTCTTCTCTTATGTGAGATAAATAGATTGGTAGTCAGAAGAATCATATGGTTATTTTGGAACATTCACTAGGTCAAACACAACTTTTTTGTCACCTAATTTGAATATAAGTATCCCTTTATGCAAATCAATTATTGTCTTCCCCGTGGATTGAAATGGCTATCCTAATATAACTGAAACGTCTCTTTCTTATTCCTTTTCCAAAAATGAGGAAGACTTATAGGAAAATGAATTTTACAATTTTGACTAAGATGCCCTTGAGAATTATCCTAGCATAATTAAGTAATTGGTAAGTTAATTGTAGTGCCACTATAATCGTATTTATTCCTCATGTCCCATCTTTTGAAATATGGTTATTAGCATAAGGTTAATGTTATAATCTAAGTCACATAGGGATCCTCTGAAGTTACATTATCCTATAGTGCATGGAATTTAGGATCTCCTAGGATATATCATTTTTTGTGGAATTTTAAGTAGATCAATAGCAAAGAATTCATCATTTAGGGAAATGACTCCCAGTTATTCCATTCTTCTATTATTGGAATGAAATTCCTTGATAAACTTTTCATAGGAAGGAATTTGGAAAATATCTTTAGAAAATGTTATTTTTATTTGTAATTTCTAGAACATATCCAAAAAATTATTATATTTCCCTTCAATTATTTATTGTCTCAATATTTCTATTAATGGGATAGGTTTTTTGAGGGTTATGGTGCAACGTAGATATCCTCTTTGGGTTTCTCATGTTTGATATATTTTGTAGGATGTGGTGATTCTAGAGGTTTCTCTTGATCATTTTGATATTCTATTTTTTTATCATCATCTTTAATCACTGTTGAAGGTTTCTTACATTCCTCAAAAAATTAACTTCTTCTCTACTTGGTTTTTGAAAATACAAAAATTTTTTTCTTCTAAATACCATTTCATTCACCTAATCCTTTGTGTATGTCTCTATATTACCATGAAGTGTACTTGGAACTCTAACAGACAAGGTATTTAATATTTGACCCATTTCATGTTGAAATTTCATAGGTTAGCCCTTTTATTTTTTATTTCTGTCTCTAGAGTGATCATAATATGATATTAATTTTAAATGAAGGTTGTGAGTATATTTTCCAAAAGAAATTGAAGAGGTGTGGCTGGTTGTAGTGGTATTTTAGAAGTTAGTTGAAATTGATGTTGTCCTCTAGAATTGAATTTTTATGAGAAATTTATTGAGGTTGACTCAGTATAGGATTCATAGTTGTATATTATGGTGGTCCTTGATTCATGATTGGTTATTAAAAATTTCTCTTCTAGTAGTACCATTGATTGTTTTCTACGGCTGTTGATCCTTCCTCTTTTGATAATATTGTTTCGGTTTCTAGTGTTATTGAATTTTATGATTGTAATTAATGAAATTATAGTCTTGGATTTTTTTTTCATAAACTACTTCCATACAGTCTTCTTATGAGTGTATACCACCACACATTTCATTGAATTAAATATCCATTACAATAGAGTGAGGGGAGGTGGAGAAATAGCTAGCTGAAAGGATTCCAACTTCTTAGCCAGGTCCTCTATTAGTGCAGCTAGATGGGTTTTCTCTTCAACATAGTGGATTATGCACCAAGGTATTCTACAATAAATCTTCCATAAACTTTCATTGTGTGAACCCTTGTCTATAATTACATGGAAAAATTTAATATTTTTCAACATTAGTGCACCATTAGTATAATCATATACTACCATACAAGTGGTGGGTTGGATAATATGATAAAAGGTTGGATCTGTAACCACACATTAATTACAAGATGTGGGAATTTCCTAGTAAAGTATTTATGGTTATCCTAGGCCACCTAGTCTGATTTTCTTTCTATTTTATCAAATATTGTGGATGTAATTTTGAAGCATCGAATTCTATATAGGTGGAAAATATTTATCTAGAAACGTATTGGTTAATTCATCCCAAGTCGAAATTTACTCATAATATTGACTCTTTAACCAATTATTGGATCTATCATGCATGGAGAATAGGAATAACTATAATCGGATTGCATCAGACAGAAATCCCTTGCTGAAAAATGTATCACAAACTTTTAGGATGTTGTTGATGTGTTGATAAGGATCCTCACTCTAAAGTTCACTGCCCTGACCTATATTTTGTATCATACTGATGAGTCTTAGTTTCATTTAAAATATTTATGCCTAGACATGAGGGTGCACAATACTAGTTTTCTCACCACTGATTGGAAGAATTCTTTAATCCATAATGTAGGAATCCAGTTGGATGTTAGGTGGATATACTTAAAGTGTTTGTGGCACATAGTGCATGTTGGGTGGGTTGGGACCTTTAGGATTTTTGTGGTCTGACATATTCAAGCAGTTGCATGTAGAAATGTACCTTTCAATTTTAGGTATTAAGGTAAGTGGTCCTTGGGAGTAAACCTTATTTGAATGATTCAGGGTCCCAAACACATGCACTAGGCTAGAAAAATAAGGATACAGTGGCGTATGAAATAAATAAAAAAGAATGAAATGATAATGTGGGATGGGTGAGGTAATATAGGGTTCTTGTTGAAGGTTCATAAGCCTAAGAACAGTTCTATGCCCATAAATGGTCCCAAAATTTGATGCACCACACAAATTTTTTAATTCACATTCCATGTGGTCAGATAGTAATTTCTATTTATCCCAAACAATACTTGCTATATTGATACAGTATAGTGATAGTGCGGGGTCGATCCCATGAGGAATGATTTGGAAGATAGGAAATCAAGACTTCAAACCCTTTTTTAGGAGTCCTCACTATTTTTTTTGGGTTCGGGATTTAATTAAATATATTGAGTTTTGTTTAGTATTCTGGAATAATGTAGGGATCAGGGTCAATTTCGGGGTTCAGGTAAAAAGGCTAATCTCATCCCTAACATGGAATGATCCTAAGGCTTAGCATGTGAAGTAGTTCATAGAGAACTAGATGATAATATTCAAACCAACTAGATATATCTATGATGAAACTATTCCTTGGTCTGAATATAGCTAACAACCTAGATGAATTGACCATATACTATATGGAAGAAAGTGATACAGGATAATGATTATAGCCTAATCCACTCCAATCTGGTCATATTCATTCATTTCAAATTCGTTTGGTCAGAATTTCCTAGATTATTTAAATGAAAATTATTAAGTAACCTAATTACTTACATTAGGGTTTGCATTTAATGATTTAGATATTCATTAATTTCATATCATGCCCACTCTCAACCCTTACCCTAAGTGTTTTTTCCACTCACAATGTTAATGATTGATATTGAAGAAATAATGAAATATGTGTTGATTGGATTATGAAAATAGTTTAAATAAAATAATTTTTTTGAGAGGATTTAATAATCAAGTAGTTTTTAATCAAAAAAAAGAAATAAATAAATCAATCACTTACTTGAAATAGTATAAAATTAATAATATATGGGGTAGCTACTTTCGAATGGAAATGAAATTGCTAAAACGATGTAGAAAAGATAAGAGGTGATGAAAGGAAAGATGAAATTTTGTATACCAATCAAAGAAAAATTTATTTAATAAATATATTATCATAAATCATCTATAATTGAGTTGGGAGTTAAGATAAGGGAGAAAATTATGGGGAACAAATGATAGAAATAAAAGTTATGCAATGTTATGTGTGAGTTGGAAAGTAAACAATTATGGAATTACATGAAATGTAAACCTATCATTTCATGTAATATTTATCAATGGTTTTCACTAAGTATTTTAGATATTACTAGAATATCTAACTAAATCATCGATATTTGTATATTTTACTCATCTCATAATGTGTAATTAGTCGTCACAACATGCTTCTTCTCATGACTTCAATGTTAAGAGAGAAGTGGTGTTTGATAGTTACATTATGTATATTTGGGATTCATGATGTGTAATATTTTTATGGCTGGTAATTTATTCATGACTTGTTTCATAACTTTTCAATGGCTTTGATTAATTTATATATGTTGTTTAAGTGATTTATATTGTGTGTTATGATCATTTTTTGGAAAGTTTCCACTTATTTTACTTTGGAGTATTGAAAACCTACAATTTTCAATGATAAACACATACATGTTGCATTATCTAGTAATAATGAATAAACCTTAAATAAATGACTCAAATTTTGTATAAATTTATTATTATAAAAATTCACGAATATAGAAGTCACTACACATATGGTAGAGGTAGTCGACGAGAATTGATGGTTGCAACAACATAATTTAAGCCTTAATGACTACATTATTAGAAAGAACTATAAAATAGAGGATAAATGTGAAATTTTAGACAATATCATAGAATAATTTTAATAATATAATTCTATTAGAAATACACTTAAGAGAAATATAATTAATCATCTTGAATTGCAAAATAATATAATCTAGTGGTTGGAAGGGGATTCTCTCAGCCATGAAATAGTTTTATACCAATAGTAAACATGATGGAAACCCTCCATGTCATGAGAATAAGAATGTGATTAAATTATTTAGAAGAGGTAAATTTTTTAGATGTGATGGAAATAAATTCAAAATTTTCCCCAAAAAAAGGTAAAGACATCAGAGTGGGAACTCAAAGAAGAAATGGAAACATATGCTATTTGTGTGGGATGCATGGGTACACTTTCATTTTATTTTTTGAGGAATGGTAATATATATTTTGAAACATGTATAAAATAAGAAAAATTAATTTCTAATTCACAAAAAAGATATTTTGTTATTATCCCAATATTTCTTGTCATTCTAACTTTGTCATGATTGAAAATCCTATGAGGATTTTAGGTGGAATAAAATAGAAAAATAGACTTCACTATAGAAAATATATGTCCCTTGTTGTGAAAAAGTGTCAAATTTATTTTCAATGAGGGAATATGTGTTCAATATGAAGTAGTTATTCATATATAATTTTTATGGGTTTATTTAATGGAATTTATTGTCATTCTTCATCAGTTATCCTTGTAATTAGGTTGATTATTGTTGGTTTCTTCAATGGAAAAGACTTTTATCAATGGTGAAACATTATTAAAACTTGTTTAAGATGAATAAGAATTAATAAATACAATTAAATATTTTATTATAGTATAATGAAACCATTGGTAATAATTCTATGCAAACATATCAATGTTATTTTATGAAGAATATTTTATGAAAGATAAAAGGTCTTTGGATTTGTTTTTTGAGGGAACTGGATGTTTTTTTGAGACAAATGGGACTTCTATGTGAAGGAAAATTATAATTACCAATATAAAGGTAAGTCACAAATACCTATAGATATATAAAGGTGAATCCAACCTGCATAAGGTATATGAAGGGGTATGTATGGGTATGCATAATTAATGTTATGCTATATAAGAGTAATTGATGTATGCATAAAGGAATATGAAATATCGAGTTAGTGTATCCATTAACCATGTAATGGTACATGTATTGTTTTTAAGGCTATATAAGTGTTTTTTATCCTTACATAAAGGTAAGAGTTTTTTAAAAAGTCATATATAATGTTATTAAACTACATATGGGCCTAAAGGAAACTAGTGAGTTCCATATACCATGCAAGGGTAGTCAAGGAATTGCATAAGGGAAATTTTTAACTTACAATAACTATGTAAGTGTACATAGCTTCTCTTTTAAGGGTAACATGAGAGTTCAACAACTCACATATGGTTATTCATTAAACATATAAGGGTGATGATATACTAAATAATGAACCTCTATTTCATTATCAAATCTATATACCTTCTGAGATCAAGGAGAATCTAAAATAAAAGATGCATATGTAATTCATGAATATTCTATTCATGAGTGGATGAACCCAAGCCATGAAATCACCCATGATTAAGATGAAAAACCAAAAAACATGATAAATGAACATGTAATCTTGAATTAATATAGTTACACTTTCATGAATGTAAGATCAAATGATAGAAGGGTTATAGAATAATTTAATAATAATGTAGTGTTATGAAATGAGAAGCCATTCGTATTCATGATTAATGATACCACATAATAAAACATGTTCTCCCAAATCATTTATGCATTATAAATGAGAGGCATTAAAATGGAGAAGTACAATTTGTAAAGGAATTATAAAAGGTATGGTTATATAAATGAGTTGTGATATTTATTTTTCTACATAAAAAATGAAGAGAACAAGATACCTTTGGGTATTTAAAATGAGCTATATAAAGATTAAAAATTCCCATTGTATAATTTGATATTTAATATGATGAAATATAATAACCAACACCTTTTATGTATTCATATTTAAAATAACTAAATATGATACCAAACACCTTATAGGTATTCATATTTAAATTGATAAAAATAAATATGTTATTTATAACACATTTAAATATTTTAATAAATAATAATTTACATGGTTATTTTTTTTTTATTTTTTTAAATGGTTGCATGAAGGTGAATAAAAATAAGAGTAAAAAACTGAGATAAATTTTTCATCCATTGTGTAATAGATTTTTGAGAATCCATATACATCATTCTTTTGAAGAAATATGGATTCAGATCATTCATGATATGAATTGAATTTTTAGGTCAACAAGATTGTTCAAAAAAATTATTAAATACCTTGAATAATAATAAACAAGAAAGGGGTATACATATATCTTGTGTAAAAATATTCTTTAAAGAATAATTTATTTCTATCTCTGCATCATCATTAAATTAGATGTTTATTTCCTGAGTGACTAACTAGATACTATAGGATTTGGATTGGTTTATTTGACCCATCATAGAATAGGAGTAATTAAGGTGTCAAACCAATTTTTAAGAGATTATAACTGGGGTGTCTAACCAGTTGTATTCACTTGTGGGGATAGTGAAAATCTATATTGGGGTATCTAAAAAATAGAAAGCAGTAGTATTTTTTTTAAACCATGTAAATATTGTGGTTTCTCTATCTATTATCAGAACTATGTACGATGTGAGATAGAGATCTAATATTTAGTGGATCTATAACCCTAAAAGGTTTTATAGGTTTAATTAAAAGAAATGTAATTCATAAAAAGAAACCATTGATTTACCCCCCCTAGTGGAACCGAAATGGTCCTTGGACTCTATAATTGGTATCGTAATGAGGTTTCCTATAAATATTTAAAGAAACTCTTTAATATGGAATATGATAAGGATTTAAATTTAATAATAGACTATTTTTTAAGAAATTTCAAAAAGTATAAAGTTAAGAAGAATGGTAATATATAGATTTCCACAGATTTCTGCAACAAGAATATAATGAGTAGAAAGTATAAATTTGATTCGTCCTTATTATTCATCCAATTTATAGATAAAATCTATCTATTTTTCTTTAATGATAAAATTAACCAGAATAATGAGTTATATAAGTAATAATCCTATGTCCATGAGATCAATAAGAACAGGCTTAGAGAATTTAAACATGAGAATATTATTAAAAATCTCATAAAGAAACTGAATGAAAATGATGAAGAACTGGCTGATTCACAATCCCTATTTCTCGAAATATAGAATGAGTTTAACAAGTCCATAGAATAATTCACTAAGGCAATTGAGTTGATTGTATAATATTCTTAAACTAATGTGAATAAAGTTTTATGTGAAAAAGGTAACTCTGTACTAAATCAATTTCAAAATAGACATAATTTATTTAATAGTGTATTTGTGAAAAACAAATACTGAGGATATGTGGGCCCAAAAACTAATAGGTAACTGTCCACATTATAGGAATAGAATAATATTCCATGTAAGGCACATCTTCCCATGAAATTTAAGGCTTAGTTTGAAATAGGTAACCAAAAACTAAAATATGTACAAATCTATTATTAGACTGTAAGAACAATGTTTCAATGATTTTATTGGTGTTTTGGAAATCATGGATGAAAATTCAATTTTTTATTGTACAACATGACATTACTGGGAAATTGGTAAGAACCTAGATGGTCTCATTGATCATATAATGATAAAATCTCAGATAAACAATTTATGACTAAATTTGTATCATTGCAATCTAAAAAAACAAATATCAGGTTCTAGAAGATGTTTTTAGAAGATACTAATTAGAAGGCCACAATACTGATGTGAAGAAAGATACGAAACATAAAATAATAAATTCAATGGAAGATTCTAAAGAAAAATTCCCATACTAAGATTGGAAGAAATGAATGGCCAAGGTTGAGATGAATTTCTTGGCCTAAATGTTGTTTCAATGAAAAATAAGAGGTTCCTACTTCTTCACTATTATTTTTATGTGTTTTTGAGATAACATGTATAAAATTGAAGGATAAATTTGATTTTATCACTTCTATAAAGATATTATGATGGGTTACTTCATTTATTTTCAATGTTAGAACCTCATTATGATGAAGATGATGAAATCCATTAAGGTGGATTTCATGAGTTATGTGTTATTCTAATTAAAATATCAACCCCTTCCTCAATTATATCCTTATTATAATTGAGGTGGAGTGTTTGTTAATAAAAATATGAGACAAATGGGGATTCATTCTTGTGAAGTTGAATTTTTTTTGTTTTTGTTAAATCATGTGATGTATTATTCATTTCATTGGTAAATATGATTATTTCAACCCCTAAAATAAAAGATGATAATTTATAATCATGATTTAACATGCATGGTAATTTATGTACTTATTAGATAAACTTTGTTATATATCTCTTATTTTTTAAACTATGATATCCCACATATACTTTTATTTGATTAACTAAAGGATCTTTTCTAAGAGAACCATGTGATATCGTCCCTCTGTCAGAAGTGTTTAATAAATAATCATTAATGGAGGAAAACATGTTTTGAGAAGAAAGATAAATTTTGATGACCACATCTTTTCATTTTCATTAGAAATTAAATAAGGGTATAATGTTTGATAGTGCATATTTTCTTCAAAAATTTGAAGAGATATAGAAAAAAAGTACCAAAGGGTATATCGTTGTTCCAACGTGTTTCGTTTTCATTCAATTAGTCTATATGTTTTAAAGATGAAGAGGATTCAAAGATAATTGTTATGAATTAATTTAATGGTATTGGTTGTCATTATTGAGAAATTATAATTACCATTGTGATGATTATTACAATATTCTTTAATTTCAAAGTCATGTTCCAATGATGAAACATTGTTTATTAAATAATGAATAAAAAGAGGAATTAAAAAAGAACATGCAATATTATATAATTTCATTATGACATCGCTGGAAAGGAAATCATGAAAACATATTTTCAGGACCCAACCCATCGAGGTATGACCCTTGGTAACCCCATGCCCTCCTCTAATAGGCCAGAGGATAGAGACCAACACCGAGTAGGAATACACCAAAAATGGGAGGAATTTTCTTAATGTACTCTTACACACACACATATCCAATACCAAACCATTTTTAAATGTAAACAACTGAAAAAATACATGCATACATCAAAGATCCCACAACATAGTATGACAGTAAAGTACAAAAAAGGGAAATGGGGGGGGGGGAATACAAGCCAAACAAAAAACTAAAAATATTTCCACCTACTCCAAGGGAGGTGACTAAGAAACAAGCATGCTCTAGAAAAACAACTTGGTTTGTAAAGCTCCAATTATACTCCACTATCTCCATGTCCTCCTAGGACACCATCAAAAGGTCGTCATCTGCATAATACACAACATGTGCGGGAAAAGGCCATGTAGGGACGAGTATAACCGTACTTAGTTGGAGACCCTAAAAACATTAAACACTAAGAACCAAGTATATCCATCTAAACAAGATATATAACAATTAATGTATGATAGAAATAGCCTAGATATACTTATTAATGACAACACTCCACCAGGAAGTCATAACTAACTTTCAGCTGTAGGATTATTCTCAAAGTAATGCTCGTTCAATGAGAACTCACTTCACGAGCCATTCTATCATCGGAGGCACTCGATAACGAGGTATATCTTATTGGGTCCCACCCAAAGAAAGCACATTGGTATATAAATACTCTGATACATAGATATGGGTTCACGCCCAAAATCAATGGGGGACACTGCGAACCCAATTTGGATCAACCCGCTATGTAGGGTATCATATGTCAATTATTCCACCAAACCTACTAATGAAAAATACTATATAGAGGATCAATTCTTTGCTTAGAGAGGCCACACTGATTCCATAAACTCAAACTAGGGATCTGAGGGTTATAGAGGATCGTACTCCAGTCTCACTAAGGGACACTGAAACTCTATCTGAAACTCGGCCTCTAGAGGGATTCAAAATCTAGTAACATAGATGTAATGTGAAATTTTACCCTCATGGGAAAAGGAACATGAGAATTAAATCAACCTATACTTGTCCAAACTAAGAAAACAAAGTGCATCAAGCACTATTGAAGGGAGTACATTATAGGTTCCAATGGGTACA
This sequence comes from Viscum album, assembly GCA_963277665.1. Classification (NCBI taxonomy): domain Eukaryota; kingdom Viridiplantae; phylum Streptophyta; class Magnoliopsida; order Santalales; family Viscaceae; genus Viscum; species Viscum album. The sequence continues at coordinate 350,089,315 of OY728135.1, forward strand.
TGGCAAGTCTAGTTATCCCCTTGACTACCCATGTGGAAGATAATCGCATGGAATGTAATATCCATATAAATAGTGTGTATAAGGAGTACACAGTGTCTAAAGACACATGGTATCCTTCCCATGTCACATGGCCAGGTCTTTGTACCGAAGACGTTTCGGTGTACTAGTTTGTGTAGGTCAAGCTGTGCCCATGTAGGAATACATAGCGTCTCCATGACCCTGTACTCCAACCTATCTTTTTCTACTCTCTATAATATACATCAAATGAACCGGGAAGGTAAAAATTCTATTTAATTGGGTTCACAAATAGTTTTATCCTTAACTTTATCAAAACCCTATCACAACAGGCAAGGGTCCCCACATGGTGTGTAGATCTGGTTTACACGTCGTGTTCTATGGTATTTTAAAAAAACAAAGATATGTGATCTGGTCATCTTATATATTTCTACAACCACCATTATAGCCGCACATTGATGGTAAAATCAAGTTCAATCCTCTTTCTATACTCTCCATTGACAATCATCAAGCTCCAGCCTCAGATCTATTTGAATATCGAATCTAAGTGCAGTTTATCATTGTGCGCTGAAGAACACCAAATAATGAGGAAGCATCCTTTGTCATCTAATTCACTACTATAAATACCATCACAACTCTTTCGTGTTGTGTGGATCCCAGTTATATGATATCAGATCACTGCACCAAGGAACAAGTGTGTAATGACTGATCGATCAGGATTCGTCGAAACCTATGCCTAACAAAAAACACCCATTGTGAATCACAGAATCATGGGGGGATTATAAGAAAATATGAGAAGAAATAACCTTGATATATTTTCATGTATATCTTGATTTATTTCTATAATATGAACAATAATGATATAGATAAGCATAAGAAATTCTCCCAAAACACCCTTGAATTACACCCATCCCTTAAGGTGACTGATCATCATATTAATATGTACATTGATTTATTTTTTATCATTTCATAAATAAATAATAAGGAATAATACAAATAAAAGAAACATTTTACCTTGATTTTATTTGATCCTTAATGAAGAACGATGTGTATTCTTCACCTTTGGCATGATTCGTCAAATCAGTCACATGTTGATCGTCAATCCATAATCTTTTTATCATTTTCCTGAGAGGATTCGCCAAAGGCTCCCTCCAATCACTCTCAAGAGATTCCAAGTTTATTTTCCTAACCCTGGAATTCTCATATAAGGATATATTTAAATATCCACCAAATCTCTTCATTATAAAATAATTTTTTTAAATAATTTTATTTATTTTACACATGGAAAACTTTTCTAAAAATGACCTTCACCGACTAATGTTAAGTAACACCTAAGGTAAAACCTCTACTCAAAACTCAATGGTTCCCCTAGATTTAGGTTTTGATTTCCTTTTAGTATTTATTAAACATTTTTAGGAAAATTGTGCATGCATGTTATTTAATATATTGAATATATTTCGAATATTTATTCTGGACACACTGGGCCTTATAATTTCACATCATCTTAGTGCCTGGTCTCGAGAATAACCCATATAATACCAAAAAATAATATATTGAAAAATACTAGACTTTACACATATTGAGTTTCTTATATGAAGAATATTTTATAGAAGATGCAATGTCTTGAGATTAATTTTTAGAAGGCCCTATATTTTAAAAAAAAATAACCTTTTGTGAAATGGTAAATTGGAATTTAAATTAAATGCATAAAGTTAAGTCACAAACACCTACAACTATATGAAGGTAGATCCTGATTACGTGTTAATTTTTGTGAATATACATAAGGGAATGCAAAATTGATGTTGTGCTATGTAAGGGTAGTTGAAGGTTGCATAAAGGTATAATAATGTTCACATAAGGGTATTATTCAACCATATAATGGTTAAATCATAGTTTTAAAGACTATGTGAGGGTATGTTATTCATGCATAAAGGTAAGGACTATGAAAATGATCTCTGTAAGGGTACTGCACTACATAAGGGTGTATGGGTGACCAATGGATTCCATAGCACATATAAGGGTATATAAGGCATTATGTAAGGGTAATGTGTAACTTACACTACCTAAATAAGGGTACATAGACACTCACATAAGGGTAACCCATGATTTACACAGCTCACGTATGGGTATTCGATGCATGTGTAATAGTGATGAGCTATTTAATGAATAACTTTTCTTCAATTATTAAATCCATTAACACCCTAAGATCCTAGTGAGTCTAAATGACATGATTTATATGATATTCGTGCATCTTTTAGGACTGAATAGAATAACCTTAAGATGTGACACTTCATGCGATGAAGCTGAATGAAAATAAGACATGATAAATGAACGATTATGATTGAATGCATATAGTTGCACGTATATTCATGTAAGATTAAATGATATAAGGTTAAATAATCACACAATAATGAGGACACATGGTGAAATGTGAAGAAAAAGGTATTATAGAATGAATATGTTGTGTGAATGAATAGTTTAACCCAAATCCTTTAATAATTAAAAATGTGGGGTGTTAAAATGGGTAAGCCCGAGCTATGTAGGAATTTTAAAAGTTAATAGTGATTAAATTAGTTAAGTAATTTAATTACCAATTTCAAAAATGAAGAAAACCTGATACCTTCAAGTATTTCAAATGAGCGATAAAAAGATTCTAGAATACCTAGTGAATAATTGGTTATTTAATATGATGAAATATAATATCAAACACCTTGTGGGTCTTCAGATTTAAAATGTGGAAATATAATAACAATCACCGTGTATGTAATTCTATTTGAACTGAGAAACATTAATGTTTAATTTATAACAAATTTAAGTAAAGGAATAAATGAGACATAACATGTAAAATATTTTTTTATTATGGATAAACATATTAATAAATGTAATTAAAATATTGAGCATAATGTTTTGAGAGATCTTGCATCTACAGAATTTAGAGAAACCAGATATATATTTTTATAAAATAAATAAGGAGACAAATTTAGGTAATTAATCAAGAAGTTAATCACATGTAACTAAGAATATGAAGAAGATAATTTGTATCATTCAACATCTGAAATGTGTTTTGAGGCTAACATGATCCTTCTAAATAACTATTGAAGCCTTGGAAAAATAGACACATGAAAGGGGTATCCAACATTATTGAGGAGGAATAGAATCATAATAATAAGATCATTCTATATATAGATCATTATTGATGAGAAATATTGTAGCTAGGGTGTCTAACCAGCCACTAGAGGATTCTAATTGGGGTGTTTAACAACTCAGAGAAGAGGATCAATAGGGGTTTCTAACCAGTTACATAGAGATTGTAACTGGGGTGTCTAAAATGTTTTATTCACTTTTTGGGATAGTAAAGAATCCATATTTTTGGGCTTAACCTGCATAAAAAGGAGTATAATTTTATATTGAACCTTGTAAATATTATGTGACTCTATCTCTATTATCAAAACTACACATGATTGGAGCATGATATTTTATATTGAGTCGATTGAGAACCATAACAAGCTCAAGAAGTGGTATAGGATGAAAGATAATTCATAAAAAGAAACTATTGATTCACCTCCCACCCACCTGTGTCCCTAAACTAGTCCATGGACTCTACACCCTCTCTAGAATAGATTTCAAGGTTTATTTGAAGAAGGATTTCATACTGAAATAATATCTTTAAAAATTTATAAATATATTGGAGAAACAAAGACCTCTTAGGAAATAAAATATAGAACTAGACTAAGACATAATGAAATTTAATAATTGAAAGAGGTTTACAAGGCTACCCCGTTTGTGAGAAAAGAAAAAAATATTCCCAAGAGGAGTTATAAGATGAAAATCATGGCCATCAAAGAGGTGATGATGAGTAGAAGTGTTCTCCAATGGAGAGGTAAGCATGATGTTGTAATATAATTAATAATTGAATAATGCACTAGTTTTATTTCACACACATTGGGAAATAATTCTAAGCTAAAGACAAAGAAACATACCTTGGAGGATGATCTAGAATAAAAATAATTGGATGAGGTGTTGGAAATTCATCCCATAAAATTGGAATGTATTGGAGGAAAGGTGGAATGAAATGGGTGGGTTCAACCTTACCTACTCCTACAACTATACTTGAGGAGTTCTGGGATACCCCTCTCCTCTTGCATTAATTTTTTTGAATTTTTTTAGGTTATGTGGTCATATAGGGTAGAAACCATCCATGGGATAATTATTTCAAAAAAGAATAAGAAATAAATCTAGGTGAAAAATCCTTCAAAAATTGGAAAGCCCATAAAACAAGGTCAGTTATGAATTATTTTAATCCTTATATTGTTTCAAGGCTGAGAAAAAAAATTTATATATTAAATTGAATCATCAAGAAGTATCAACAAATAATTATTCATTTTATTTATTCACCTTGAATTTTCCTTCTATATGAAAATGGAAAATATGTGATTAAAAAATTATTATTCTATACAATAGTTTAGATAGTGAAATGAACCTGGAATGGCGATAAAATTGGTTTCAAACCCATATTTTAAATAACATATTGTATCAATCCGACAATGTGTAAATTCTATTTCTATCAAGTCGTTATATAATAGTTATAATTCCACTAAATTAAATAAGATAGACCTGATGACTATATAAATAATATTATTATTTTTTGTTATTAGTTTTTTATTCTAACTTTCGGTAGAAAATGTCTTATGTAAATAGGATATAAATTTCTTGGGACCAAGATAAGTTTTTTCCTAAAATGAGTTACCACTAAACTAAATTAAATTGTAATATTTTTTTCCAACAGTATAAGAAAACCTTCCTTGGGAGTTCAATAAAATTATTTTTGTTTATTCATCCTTTTTATATAATTTTGAAGTATATAAAGAGATATAAGTCATGGATATCAAGTGGTATCAATATTTTAATTTTAACAAGTTGTATCAATTAATTTTCCATGTGGTATGTCTCACACTCCATGATTTTAAAACATACACACTAACTGTTTTGTGTGATAGGGTGATGGAGATCATAGTTTTTTTTTTGAGATTTGAAAATTTCAAAGCTACTAAAAACATCATTAACAACTGAAGTGACATGTCCAATGGTTGTTTTGTTAATATAAACTCTTGTTTTCTACACTGAGCACAAGATTACTGGGTTTATAATATTTTTTATAGCTCATGTGCTAAGTAGTAAATTTACTCACTAGATTTATTAATCAATTATAACTACATAGGTAGAGGGTGATATATAATTTAGAAATCTGACCAAAAAATTGAAGTAAAAAATTGGTTAATAGATCTCAAAATTTTCCTCACAAGTGAATCAAAAATTACTATCAACATGATTATTAAAAAAGGGGAAACAATAAGATTATGTAGTTTGATAATGAAAAGATAAAAATGAAATGAATAATCATCTCTTTTCTTCAAAGGGTTCATTTAAATCCCTGGGAAACCCCTCTTGGACTAAGGGGGATTTGATCTATATTGCAGCTTCTTCCCATATATTAAGGGGGAGAAAATGACTATGGAATCCCATGTATTTACAAAGGGGGAGAGTAATATTTGTTAATCTAAATCTAGAAAAATTATATACTTATTTAAATGGGGTAACTATCTGAAAAAGTATAACCTTATACATTAAGTGGGAGTAGATCTAAGAAAACACAAAGGTAGGAAGATAAAGTATCAAATTTTCTCATAGTTATCCATTGGAATTTCATTGAAAAATGTTATAATATTATGGAAAGATTTTATTTTCACCAAAATTAAAAGGGGGGATTTTTAGACACCCCATGGATTTTAATATATTTATTTATAAAAGGTGTGGACTCAAATCAAGGTTTTTTATTGGAAATATGGGTATATTTTTTGATACCCCTATATTTGTTGGGATTTTTGACAAGGTGGAAAAGATGTTTTTTTCATTTGTTGACATATCGATCTTGATTGATATATATATATATATATTGGATTATTTAATAATTATTTTTGAAGGATGAAGTGGTTCATATAGTTTGACATAGAGGAATAAAGATTATATATTTGAAGGAAACTATAAAAAACTCCTCAGAGAAGTCCAGGAGATGGTCTATGAATGCCAGAATCGATAGGAAATAGATCTTGAAGTATCTCGGTTAAAATATAGAGTAGTAAATTATTTTCAAAAATATAACTAAGTACCCATATATGGGATTTATAATGTATGAAAATTAATTAGGTGACATATGAAAATTCAACTATGTGAATTTTTCATTTAAACAAATCCAATTATGTTAGAGAATCTAACATAGGACCAATCCCTATATACATATTTTTTCATGTATGAAAATTTACATTCTTAATGGGGTCAAATATGAAAATATCCCACATAGAATCATCTAGATATTCGGTTAATTTCATGTATACAAATCCAACAATATAAATGATTTTGACTATGTAAGGATATTTTTCCATGTGATAGAAAATGTGGTCAAATCTTTCCACACACAAGAATTTCACCTGATATATGGTAATTCTATAATGATACATGGTATTTTCTATATATTTTTATAAATATTTTATCCAAATATGAAAACATATCAAGCAATTTAGGTGGTATTCTTGAATGATTCAATCATTATAGAACTTCAAATGGGATCCATGATTCAAGCCAATAATTTTGAAGGAATATTTGGGTATGATGAATTGCATTAAATAATATATTATTAACACTATAGTTGAATCATCCATACTAAAAATTAAGAGATCCCTTTTTGAGGTAGCCTACCTATATAAATATTGAATATATTATTTTATTCATTAAATATGTCATTTTGGACATCTTTATGTGATGGGAGATCTCGGATATTGAAGATTTAAAAGTTTTCAAATTTTCACACCAAGGAAAAAAGGAAATTAGTCATATAGAAGATAAATATCCAATTATTAAAATTATTTTTAAATGAAATTTTTTCCTATTATGTGACAAGATGAATGTTTTTTACCAAATAAGGTTAGTTTCATTAAGTAAATGTGTAGAAGGATTCTCTATTTTCATTTTAGGTAAGTAAAAAAGTACATCATATTGATATCTTTTACAAAAGAACCCAGGAATAACAAAAGAGGTCTTGAAGTAGATATTATGTATTCTAAAAATAAGTATAAAAAAGAATAAAAATAGAGTGAGAAATATCTATTATACTAATAAATATCAGAGAATCAATATAAAGAGAATAAATTTCAGATACAATGAAGATCTGAATTCTAGGAAGAAAGGAGGTCAACATTTCTGTGTGTTTGAAGAAAATATTATTGCACGTCGAAGAAGAAGATAACCAAGAACATTATTGAATATTTTTATTCATATAATAATAATTATTTTTCTAATATGTAAAAAACATAATATTAAGGTGTTCTATAATTATTATAAAAAATTGAATAATATTCAAAGAGGCAGTTTGCAAAAAAACATTGAAAACTTAGTGGGGGAGTTTATTAGCACATCCATCCCAAACATCGGACTCATTCAGATTATATGGTGTTGAAAATGAATATACATAAAATTATATAAACTATTTAAGTTATTTTCCTAGTGTAGAAAGAAAGTGAGTAGGTAATGGGAGTAAGATCAGAGTGTCCTACCCCGAAGTAGTTCAAAAAGGAAGAGAAAAGGAAACGAGTTTGATAACAATGAGCCAGACCAAAACCTTGTTAGGGAAGTGAGCCTAATCTTGGAGTGACCACAACCATGTAACCAATGAATGAAATAATCATATTGTTTAATTGTATCATCAACACAATATTAGTATAATAATCCTTATAGTAGCTTAGTGTGGGTGAAAAAAGTAAAAATCAATATTTCCCTTCATGACTTCAATATTTGTATTGAAATGTGAATTCAGTGAGGTTGAGGTTCAAGATAATTGTTTAATGAATCTACTATGCATATCAGAACAAGATCCATAAAGAAAACTATTAAATTGATTTAAATAGTTTTAAATTGGGAACACCTTGATTTACCCCCCCCCCATCTGGGTGCCTAAAGGGGACATAACATCAATAAATAATTATTAATTTCTGTTTGTTTCATAGAGCATGATATATTATCTAATAATAACTCATGGAATATATTTTTCACCAAGTTATCCATGATTAATGATCATCATATAGGGTGTTGGTGATATTTCCTAATCATTATGAGTATTATCACTTATATCGTGATATAACTAAACACTCTAGGATATATGTTAGTGAACTAGTATTTGGATTTACCTTCTCAAATTACACCAAATAGAATATCATATATATGTAATTATTGTTATATAAGTTTACATTGTATATGGATCCTTTAAAATTACGTTTTCAAATAGGTTACCTTTTTAAATGTTTTCATACATTGATTCCAATCTAAATTAATTTGAGAATTTGGATTAATATAAGGTAATTTGTTATGATTCTAATCAAGATGGGGTTTGATTAACCAATATATGATATGTTTCCACATATGATTGGTTTTTTACATTATGAAACTCAATTGAGTTTTGAAATTGTATGTCCTTAATCTTTCCAAGATGTGATGTAATTTTACAATATTGAGGAAACTCAAGAATTGATAAAAATATATAAGCTATGCATCATTGACAATATACATGACTCATGATTAGTTTCGATGTCAAGTAAGAAAGAAAAATTTCTAATGTTCATGTGGTGGATTTGATCATACCAAACCCATTTTTAATTTGGACAGATATTACATGTTTTTAGAAAATATTATTATTTTATATTTAGGAATGAGATTTTGGATTTTCTCTATATTTACAAAGTCCCCTTTGGTCACTCCTAAGATAATGGTAATTGGGTTTTTAGGATAATATTATTTTTTCAAAGATAAACAATTTTATGTTTATTATAAACACATATGAGATTTATGTTTTGTGAATTTAAGATATTTAATTTAATAATATTTATTAAATTAAATACATAATGTGGTGTTAAAATATAAATAATGTGTTTTTTATATTATTAAAACAAAAAAATAAGAAATGAAATGTACCAAATGGGATTTGGGCGAGGTCTTAGTTTAATCAATATCTAGTTCCAATTTTAAGTGAAAATTAATAAACCCAACTTGAGAGAATATTCAAGCCCATACTTTTATAGACTTGAAAAATTTGAAGGCTCCTTAATTCACCTATATGTTGGCTTGGGACGTAAGCCACTTTTGAAGGCTGTTTAATTCCGTAAATGAACAATGGATGATATTTATTACCCCTCAATTAGTTTGTTATGAATTTGGATTCATCGGTGGCTATTGAAGACCACTATCCCTATAAATATAAAAGAGTAGGGGTGTTATATTTCATTCCATTAAGAGAGAAAAAGTGCTTATTTATACTCCCAAGTCATTTTCTTTCGAGATATTTTTCTATTTTTTCCTCACTAGAGAGATTATTTAAATTAATTATTATCCCTTATTCTATAATTATTCTTATAGGAATGGCTAGTATCAATTTTATAGGAATAAAATCCCACCAAGTTGTTAGTAGTTAGTATTATCTGTGTATATCATAGGATACATGAATTCATAAATTCTATTTTGATCTGAAATATTATGAACCTTTTAAAAGGTATTTTTTACATTATTGTTTTATTATTTTCTTTTTAATTTACTATTTATGTTATTTATTGGGTTATTTATTCCTTCCACTTGGTAATAAGGGTTAGTAACATCCTTAAACACTATAATGGTAATAAATCCAAACTTGATAAATAAAAATGCATTAAGTATGATGAGTAGATCCCAATCAAATCCTGGTGAAATTCAATGGGCTTCCATTAAGAATATCCTTAAGTGCATGAAAATTACTAAGGATGTATTTTTAGTTTTTCATGGTTAGGAGAGTAAAATTTTAAATATTTATAACTGATCACTCATAAGATATATTTTAGTGAAATTTTATTTGGATTGACTTCCATAATGTACACCACATGGACTGTCATATATATGTCATTGGAATAACTTAAGTAATAATTGGATATAAATACTTTAACTTGAGGTTGTCAAAGAGGATCTCAAATTTTAACGTTTCATGATTTTATATCTATCTAAATTAATATGAAAATTTATCATAACATACGCTGATTAGGTCTTATACTAATCTAGAAGATGAATTTGATTGTCTAGGATAGGATGTGTCCACCCATATGATTGGTTATGACTTAAGGACCAAAATTGAGTTTTGACTAAGTAAGTGAATGGTCATTACAAGATAATTACATTTAATTTAATTGTATAATATTTAGTCATCATGGGAATTTAGAAAAGGAGATGAGATAACTACTGTTGATAGTATCCATGTCTCATTCTTAATCTCACTATCAAGGGAAATGAATGTTTCTAATGGTCATATAGTGCATTATATCACACTAAATGAATTTTTAATATGAGTATATATGATAATTTTATATATATCAATCTTAGTGTATAGTTGTTAATTATATTATTGACTATTTTCAATGTTAAACAGGGCTCTTTAGTATCACCTAGGATAATGTTTATTGTGATTTTTAGACTACTGTGATTAGTTCATATGAAAAAATATTTATGTTTATTATAAAAAATGAGATCTGTTTTTTATGAATTTAAATTATTTTATTAAATAATAGTTATTTGATTAAACAGATAACATGGTATTATAATATAAATAGTGATTTATTTATATTATTAAAAAAATATAAAGAAATGTAAACTCCCAAATGGGATTTGGGATTTGGCTAGGAGTAATGGATTTATATGGCCTATTTTATGTAAAAATACATAACCCTACCTTGAAATATTATTTAATCACCTCATTTTCTATGATAAATAAAATTATCGGCTCATTAATGCACCTACTAAGGTGGCTTGGGACTTAATCTACTTTTTGAGGCATTAATACTTCAAATAACCATTTAAGTCTATTTCTTCCTCCTCCGTTGGTTTTATATTAATTTTATTTCCTTTGATGATATTTAATTCTTGCGTCCTTATAATTATCAATGAGGAGTGGTTATAGATTTCATTCCATTTGAGATAAAGAAAAGGTTTCTCTTAGTGAAGGTTGTTATTTTAGTGGAAGTATATTAAATTAAATACTATATTTAATAATAAAAGTTTCATTATAAATATTTACCCATATTTTGTTATAGATTTTCATGGAATTAAACAGAATCTCAAAATATATCATTGAGTTAAATCCTCGTGAATAAAATTTTAATTGTGATAATTTCATTAATTAGTATCATAATTGGATAATTTTTCTCCAAAAAGGGGGTAAATTATATATTCTTTGGTAACCCATAATATATAATTAATTTTATTCTACCTCATAAGATGGAAAATATTATTATGAAAAATTTTATAAGGATGCATATTAAATACTATTTCTTTTTCTATAAACCATATTTTTCAATCTTCAAAATATATATGAGGACATGGAATCATTAAATGTTATTGAATGGATAATGAAGTAATAAATGATTCATAGATATGAATAAATATTATATATATATATATATCAATTTATATATCTTAAAATCATCTATATTAGATGCAGCATCTGCATCACAAATTTTTAGTAATGTGTAGCTTCTCAAAAATTAAGGGGAATTGATCAAGGTAGAAGTGGACCTATGAATTTTGAAAGCATCTAGAGTTGTTGCATTATATTTTTGGATTATGAATATAATCCTTCTTTGTGGATTTTTATTATTTATTTAATATTAATATTATGCACGATTGAAAAATATAAATTTTATTTATTTATAACTTCCATATAATATGGTCTTTTCATTTGCAATAAATAATAATTTATTTCAATTTATACAAATGAAATGTTTTATGGTTCTGATAACATGGTTAATGGACAATATATATTGGATCTTGGTAGTCCTATATATAATATAAATATTAATAAGGCCAAATATAATTATTATAATTAATCTTATCTTTAGTATTATCTTCTATAACATATAAATAAGAATTTCATTCAATGACTTGATATTGAAGGATTATTCGATTCTAATGATTTTAAATCATTTGATATATGTGTGTGTTATTTAATAAGAGAAAAGACCAAAAATTATTTTAAGGGTAAATGGAAACAAGATAATTATTTATTAGAAATATTACATATTGAATTATGTGTTCCTATAAATAAAGTAGCACATAGTGAATTTCAATACATCATTAAATTTACTGATCAATTTGGTATGTATGAGTATCTATATCTATTGAAATTTTCCATGTTTAAAAAAATGAATAATCAACATGTAAAAATTATTAAAAAACAATGATTCAATCAAGGTAGAGAATATTTGATTCACGGATTTTGTGATTATGTAGGTGATTATGGTATAGTTAAAAAACTAACTCCACATAGTACACCATAATTAAATATTGAATCTAAAATGAGGAATAAAACTCATTTGAACATTTTTTAATAAATAATGATTCGTATAGGCCTTCTTATTTTATTTTGGTTTTATTCTCTACAAACTTGTTTATTAACACGAAATTGTATTCCAACAAAGGCAATTCAAAGACAATACATGACATGTGAGTTGGGAAGCATCTAATGTTTTATTTTATAATGATTTTTGGTTTGGATGAATATGTGATATATATTAAGTAAAATAAAATAGAACCTAAATCAGATAAATGTCTCCTTATTTTTTATTTTAATGAGAACGTGGCTTATTATTTTAATAAGACATTAGAGTAAAAGTGTTTGTTACTGTACATGTTGTCTTTTATGAATCTGAATTTTTTTCCAAGAGAATTAGTTGGAGTAAATTATAAATTTATGAAGTTAAAGAATAATAATATGATATTATTTTTGAGATGGATAATTTTAAAAAATAAAGTTTTTTAGAAAATTAATTGAATCTAAATTCAGAAGAACCAAAAAGACCAGATATATTTCATTAAGAACCCTAGAGAAGTGGATTTTTAATTTTTTATTAATGTAGTCCAATGATCATAGATTATTATCAAATATATTACCAATGTCTCATCATGAGTTCAAAATTTGAAAAAAAATATAAAAAATGGAATCTATGTACACTGATTAAGTATAGAATCAGGTAGATCCACTTGAAGGTGAAAATCAATAGGATTAAGTGGGTCTTTCTCAAGAAAACTGACATGGATGGTACAATACCATTATACAAATATTTCATAGTATAAAAAGGTTTTAAGTAAATTAATGGTACAGAGTATGAAGAAACTTTCTCACCAGTGGATTTGATCAAATCAATTCAAATTATTTATCCCATATTAGTATATTATAATTATGAGATATATCAAATAGATTTCAAAATGACATTCCTTTATAGAAATTTATTTTAGAATTTATAAATCATAAAACCTAAATGTTTTAAGGATATAATAAATTATATTATAATTTTTATGCTTCAAAAATACATTTATGGGTTGAAGAAACCTTATCAGGGTTGTAATATGCATTTTGTGGAAGATATCAAAGAGTTTTACTTTATTAAAAATTACTATGAACCTTGTGTGTGTAAACATGTTAGTGGGATAGTTTTTTATTTATTTATTTATACATGGACAGAATACATCTAATCAAAAATAGAATCCCGATGTTATAATTTTTAAAAAAATATTTGGAAATTTATTCTCAATAAAAGATCTTGGGGTTGTATCATACATACTTGGAATTGTGATCTATAGAGATAGATCAAAATGAAATATTGTACTTGGTTAAAACACAAACATTGGTAAAGTGTTAAAAATGATTACCATAAAACTATATAAAGTTTTATTTACTAATGATACATGAAAAATATTTTTGATGAAATAATTTTGTACAAATATTGAAGGAAAATAATTCATAAGTAATATTTCATATTCTTGGGAAATTGGATTAATCATATATATGCTATATTGTATACCCATCATAATATATCAAATACATTAAGTATTATATGTTTATATCAATCAAATGTAGGTCAAATTCATTGGATATACACTAAGAATAACCTTAATTACTTGAGAAGCACTAAGGATGACTTATTAGTCATTAGTGGTGAGGAAGATCTCAATGTAAAGGATTATATTTAGGCTAGTTTTCAAATAGAAAAATATGTCATTAGCTCTCAGTTATGATATTTTATTTCTCTAGAATAATAAATAATTAATCTAAAAAAGTTACATTAAACTAATAGTTTATGATTTTATAATAGAAGGTAAATATATCATAGTATCTTATATAGAAATAAAAACATTTTGGATAAACAATTTCATTATTCTACTTGGTATTTTACTAATCATAATTCATCCAATTGAACTCATTTATAATAATAGTTCAGTGGATGTACATGAAAAGAAACCTAGGTATCTCCAAATATCTTAACTTATTCTACTTTATCATTATTTTATTAAAGAGATCATTTATATATATAATATTAAAATGTTTCATTTTCCAATAGAGGAGAGCATATTTAATCCCTTAACAAATAAACTTATGTAAAAAAAATAATGAAATCCACACAAGTCATATTGGTATTAGATAATTTTTTGGATGAATTTAATTCAAGTGAGTTATTGTAAGTATTTTTATGATAATGTTAGTCAAGTTATATAATATTAGAGACTTTTTAAATCATGTAATGCCTATTAGTGGAGATAAATAAGCATTCATTTATAATTTTTTCATAGAACATGGGGGATATTATGAGAAACAACCTCTAGAATTTGTCTATTACTAGTTTATCCCTGATATATGATCATCATATATGGTTATGATGATATGTTAAAATCGGTATGAGTGGGTCTCTTGTATATAGATACAACTGGTCACTAATATGATATAATTTGGTGAACGTTTATTTGAATTTACCCACTTTAATTACACTATCGATTTTCATATATATTTAATTAGTGTTACAGAAGCGATCATTGGACATGGGTCCTTAAACATGAGGTTTTCAATGAGGTTCCCTAATTTTAAGGATTCAAAATTTTATATTTACCTAAATTTATTTGAGAATTTGGATTAATCAAAGATGATTGGGTATGATGTTAATAATAATGAGAGATTTTATTTACTAAGATAGAAAGTGTACGTCCTCAAAATGGGTTATGAAATCAAGTCCCTCAATTGAGTTTTGATGAGGTAATTTCGTGAGCATTCTTAGATGATTACATTTGATTTAATTATACAATATTTATTCAACATGGGAATAGATAAAAAGTTATATGACATATGGTATTGACATTTTCTACGTCTCATGCTTAATCATATTATCAAGGATTAAATATAATTCTAATGGTCATGTGGAAAATTAGTTCAGAAAAAACCACTTTATAATTTTGGTATCTATAAATTATTTCTATAAACCACACTTGAAATATAATTATGATTTAAAATCATGATTATTTAAAATTTAACATAGGTCCATTGGGGACTTATCTAATAGGATTCTACTTGGTATTTTTGGGATAATTTATTAGTTCATGGATAAAATTGATTATTTTGGTAATAAACTGAAATTATTTTTGTGATTTGTGCATTTTAAATATTATATTAAACAATATTTATTTAATAAAATAAATAATTTTTTTTTATAATATAAATAATGAGTTATTTATAATATTGTATCATAAAAATGTGAAATTTAAAATACTAAATGTTATTTGGTATTTGGATTGAAGAAATGGGTTTATAAGGCTCATTGCTTCTAAAAAACTAATAATACTTCCATGAGTGATCATTTCACTACCAAATTTTTTAGACTTAATAAATTTAAATTCTCATTAATGATCCTCACAATATGATTTGGTATTTAAGAAATTTTTTAGATGAAATTTAATTCTTCAAATGAACATTGTAGGAAATTTATTTCACCTCTTTTGGTTTTATATGAATTGTTTTTACCAAGAGGCTATTTTAATCCCATATCCCTATAAAATCAAGGAATATGGATGTTAAAAATCAATTCATTAAGTGAAATAAAATATAATTTAATATCATTAATTTTATAAGAATAGGAACCCAAAAAATCATTGGGGATTATAATTATTTACATATACCAAATAAGGCTTTAACTCATCGGTTTAAGTTTGATCTAAAATTTACAAAAAATTTGAACGGTATTTTTAACTTTATTATTTTATTATTTAGTTATTTATATACATTTTTTGTTCTTTAATTGGTTTTTTATTACTTATTGTGTGTACAAAGGGTTAGTAACATCCTCACAACCATAAATATCAATAAAAGAAAAATTAGTATACTTCCTATTCCACTTGTCATGTGGTTTCTATTAAATAACATTTGATAGAATATGTTTTGGTACAAATGAATCAGTTTATAGTGCATAAATCCAAAAGTAGATAGGATTTTTTTTGTGGATCATCATTAACCAAACCATGTCTAATGGTATTATATTTCTAATTTCTAAAACACCATTTAATTGTGGGGTTCTAGGTGTGGTATGTTTTGATACTATAACACAATATCTTATATAGTAATGAAGTTCTTGACTCAAATAATCTCCACAGAAATTAAATAAAAGTGTTTTAATATTTTTTCCAAGTCTATTTAGTGCATCATTTTCTAGAACATAGAACATTTAAAATGATTTATACATGTGTTTCATAAGGTACACATACCATTACCGACTAAAGTCATTAGTAAATGTAATTAATTAATTAAATCCACATTGAGATAATTTATTTCTAGAACCTCATAAATCTGCAAAAATGAGTTATAATAAATCATTAGCTCATTGGACTTCACTCTTAAAATGAATTTTTTTCATTTTTTCTAATGAAAATGATTCACCTATATCAAGTCATTCACAATAATTCAAATCCATAAATCAATAACTATGGATTTATTGGATGAAATATTTATTTATGTCACCCGCATACTAAATTAGAAATAAAAAAACACTCCAACAAGCATATGTATACACACAGGGTTTATATTTATTTTTTATTAATTAAAAATCTTTGATAACTTTATAAAAAATAATATTCTAATTTTGAGATGTTTGTTTCAATCCATAAATGGATCTTTGTATCTTGAAAATCCTTTTAGCATTTATTGGATGCTTAAAACATGTTGGTTGTATCATATATACATCATTGTACAAATTTCCATAAAGGAATGATGTTTTTATACCAATTTGATATATCTCAAAATAAAAATATTCTTATATGGATAAAATGATTCAAATGGATTTGATCATATCCATTGGGGAATATTTTTATTTATAGTCAATATCATGAATTTGATAAATAAACATTAACTACCAAACAATAATTATAGAAATACAATATACCATCCATGTCATTATTCTTATAAAAGACTAAATTGAACCTAATAGGTTTTCTAAGATACAATATTGATTTTTTATATATATTATATTTTATATTCCATTTAATTTCACTATTTATTATATTCAAAACTCAGTATGTCCTCTTGGTAAGATATTAGATCATATTAAATTATTGTTACATCACTATCATCAGAAATGAGAAAACCTAATCTCAAAATTTCTTGAAGATATTTACCAAACCTTATTAGTTCTTTTATACATTGAGATAGTTTATTGTCCAAAAAATATTATGTTTATGGATTATTATTCACAACAATATCATCATATTATTGGTCATAAACTATGTGAAATTCAATTTTACACCCACTAATTGTTTTTGAAAAAAATTCCATTTCTAAAAAGAGAGAATATCGAGAAAGAAACACTTATGATCTGATGTATGAGGAAATAATAACCCATTTTATTCTTTGGATAACTAAAAACAAGAAATTATTTAATTTTAGTTCTATTTCACTTGATCTAATATGTCTCAAATATTTCTCACAACCAAAAATCTTCATAAAAGACAAATTAGGATTATTCTCAGTCTACATTTCATGTGGTGTATTTTTAGTATACTTTGATGGAAAATGGTTTAGTTTAAATTAATAAGTTTCTAAGACATAACCCATAAAGGAAGGAGAAAGTTCTTTATGGCTTGTAATTGACATAACCATATCCAATTGTGTTTGATTCCTCCATTTAGACACACCATTTAATTGTGTTTTACTTAGTGTGTTGGAGTTGGTACCCTAGATCCAATTACCTTATACTCATGTTTGGGGATATATTTATTATGTTGAATATTACTAATTTTATAATAAAATCATTAATACTCTTCTACATAAAATTTAATGGGATAATTTCCTTAAATTATATGTTTTATTAAAAGGTCATATTAGTTCCCTACTATGATGAGAACCTTGAAGTGTTATGAAAATATTCTCAAATGCATGCCTTATAGCCTAATGACATTGTCTAACGAGATAGATTATATAAGCTATTAGGGGATGGGAAATCATAATAAATTCAGACTGATTCTCATTATGTTTTTCCTTGGAAATATCTAAGATGGGAGTTTTGTGAGAATTAACATGCTAGTAAATAAACATCATGTTTTATATGTCATTAGATGTTCCTATTTGGGGACATGTGTAATGATTTGTTGAATTTATTATTGTATTTATTTAATATCATGAGTTTGGTACTTTTTTTATTCCATAAACTATGAAATAATATATTCATAGTAATTTATATGCATTGGGTGTTTAGGACCGACAGAGAGTTAATAAATAATTCAATGATTAATTTGTCCATTTTGTTCTTTAACATTGGTTGAGAGCTCAAGAACTTTGATGTAAATAGGAATTCAGAAATAAGTCTATGTCCATGAAAGTATATTTAAAGGGATATTTTTTCTAATGTTGAATAAATATATTTTTATAATATAGGTTGATGACATAAGCAACGCAACCTGCTTGAATGATATGTCAAGATAAAGAGATTCCACTATACAATAAGTGTTCATCGAAGCTATTCATAGCTTTAACTTCACTTTATATTTTTAGCCGTTATAATATTTTTCTAGATACCACTATTATTATATTATTTAGACTGAATTATATATATATATGGTTGGGTATATGGTTACACACAAAGTTTATTCCCAAGTTCCATTAATTCTTATGAATTATAGTTCAGGATGAAGTGGCCCTCATGTGTAGGGACCAATGAGCATCCAAGAGAATGTTCAAAAGTAATTTAAATCCAATTATACTATTATAATTTTGAATGATTATAATTGAATTTATTTCTCAAGGTATGGAAAATGTTGTTTAAATTATAATATTAAATTTAATAAAATATTATTTTTCAAACAAATGTTACATCATTCAAAGTTTTTAAATAATTATAAGATGACTAAGAAAATTTATAGGATTGGATTTAGTCACGTGGTATTTAATCATGTCACCAGTGAATGGTGAAATTTTTATGACCTGAATGAAATTTGTTTCAGTTATTTTTGGTTTTTTAGGCCATTTTAAGAGGGTAAATATATCCAGGGTCTTCAGTAAAATTTTGGAAAGTTGACCCTTACTAATTATTACCATTTTTTATCTATGAATAATACCCCATAGAATTTTCAAGAATTTGAGAGTTTTCATCTCTTCCATTCCATTCTATAAATATTATGGGGATATAATTATAATGAATAGATTGATTCCTGTACAAGGATCGATAGTGTGATCTTCTAGAGATTGTACAAGCATTGTAAGTCCTTCGATATTCCATACTAGAATCTAAGAATCAAAGAATGGGATTCATTTAGATGTCGTGAATGGGTAGATAATATATATGGAATATAATTTGGTCTATTTTGGTTTTGTTGATATAGATAATATCAGGTATGATCGGAATCACAATATTTCACAAATGTTCCATTTTTAGTTTCTTAATACTTAAATTATTTATCATAATAACCTTCATATGAATTGGGAATATTTTTATTGAATAATCTAATTTATGATGGATTCAATATTAAAAATTCAAATCACACATATTTTCATTATTCCGCTAAAAACCTAGTTCTTTCAACGGTATTATAGAGATCTTGAAATTATTTATGTCATATTTTCAGTATAATTTTCCATGGTTCTAAAAGAGTTATTTGATATGATTGAAATCCTCGAATGATGCGTCGATCAGAGTTTGAATAATCAAGTTATAATCATTCAAATATTTATTGATTGCATGGAAACAATGATGAATTTATATATATGTATGTATATATATATATATTATACTTTTCTAATAGAGGTTATCATCATGGGGTTTTCTGGATAGTGATTTTTAGTTGGGAAGGGGTTAAGGTGTATGAGGCATGCTATAATTTTTTAAAGAAAAAAAACAACACCTAAACTATCCAGGTATTAAAAATTAAGAACCCACTCCCAAAATTAATAAGGTTGGCCCACATGAAATGTTCCCATACATATGAGGCATGTATATAATATTTAAAAAAATTAATCTACATATTGCACGCATTGCGGGAGGCCCCTCCAGTAACCACCACATGTAGGTTTCTCCAACCATGACCCTGCATCATGCTTAGTCGGGTTAGGCCTAACCAAACCTGCCCAGACCTATAAGGCCCACTAAGGGCCTTGTTACCATTCTAAAACATGTTTCAAGCACAAATAGACCCAAAATATCATAGAAATATTTAATAAATTAAACATAATTTTTTAAAATTTAATAAAATTATTTTGGATGTCACAACACATATCGATATTTATTAAAACAAATAATGTGAATTAAGGAAATAAAAAATTCCATCAAGTTAAATTTTAGAAATTTTAGTTATTATTTGGAAATATAATTTTTTATTGAAACATCATGAGTGGTGATTTACCTCTGTATGTTTCATATTTATTTATTTAATTTAATTAATGTGTTTGAATTTTAAAATGTAATAATTATTTATCATTTCAATGTTCTATATCTCATATCAGTGTCTTTAAATATACAATGGATTGTGTTTCTATATTTGGGTAATATAATTCATTTCATACATATTGAGTTTTCCTCACATGCATGTGAGTATACATTGTGAAGATCAAATTCATTCACAATAACATGATTTGAGTCGAGATCTAGCATGAAACCAAATAAGTGAAATGCATAATTGATTTATGGGCATAGTAATACAAGTCGGGAATAACACAAGTTATTACCTTAAGGTTTTAGTAGATCCATTATCCACTCATTGGATCAACTGAGAGAAAAAAACTTGTGATCATGTCATTATTTATTTGTTTATTTTCTTTCATGCTTAGTTATGTTAATTTGAAGATGTTATATGATCACATAGAATAGTTAATAAGAATTAGAATACAAAAAATGAATATATTCAAGATGAGTATTTCTATTTATGCATGTTTAAGAATGAGAGTTTCATCGCATAGTTATATGAAAGATATATAAAAGCATATTTCTGTCACAATGAAAACTAATTTGATTATTTGTAAATTATTTTATCAAGACATGGTTAATTAGTTATATAAAATCTATATAATATTAACAAGAATATAAAAGGTTAAAATGAATTAATTTGCATAGAAGGTATAAAAATTCCTCAAGCAAGTATTAACCCTTATATCACCTTCCACTATTTGATTATGAATGCAACCATATTACTACTTGTTTGCAAGAATTATGTTTGGACACATAATTTTATCAAGGAGTTCTTATTAGGGTTTTGGTTAAACCTAATAAAATTAGTATTTATTTTAATATCCCATGTGTGTTCAATATAATTTAGAGGTATGTCTTGAGAAAATATGAGTGTGTCATTTCAAGATTGGGGATTCTACTCAACAAATCAAGGAGTTGTGATTAAATGCAATTGGAATGTTATGTCTACCTAAATTTCCTTGAGTAATTTTTACAACCAAACTTTGGGTAATGATATGTAATGGATGGATCCTTACCACTATAATATCCATTCAATAGTATATTTTGAATCTGATAGTTAGTTTTTTGGGGGTTTGATAAAATAGTGGGGGACTAATGAATAAATCTTATTGTGTCACATTTTTATAATCAAGATAAATTTTTAAACTATATTTTTTTTTGTATAAAATGGAAATGAACACCACCTCAACATTATCATTTCAATTGATATTAATGAAATATAATCTCCTAATTGGCATAAATTTCCAGGAGTGGTGATGTTTCTTTCACATCATACTACACCAAGATAAGAAATTCTATTTATCGGAATCCTTTGTTCCAAAGAAAGATCCCTCTAAAGAGGCTAGTGAGGCAGAGATTTTAGTTTCATAGAAACATGTAGATGATATGATGGATGTCCAATGCCTCATTTTATCTTCTATATAAATTGGACTTCGTAAATTTCATGAGGATATGGATGCATGAAACATGTTTTCCCATATCCTTGATCTTTATTTAGATAAAGTGATACAAGAGTGGTATGATATCTCCAAGGAACTATTCATGTACAATCTTATAGATTTTCACTATTTAGAGATCATGTAGTATAGATGATTTTCCATATTGAGTGCTTGGACATCTTGGACATTAAACTTCTTGATGAATTGTGTATATATCTCATTTTATCATTACTACCACAAAGCTTCTCCTAATTAATTGTGAATTATAATATTCGCAATAATGGGAAGTCTCTCTCATAACATCTTACCTTGATTTTCTTGGTGTTTGAGGAAATGAGGCATGAAAACCCTAGATTCTTCTGGTGAATGAGGGGGAGAGAAAGGAAAAATTCTCCAAGACACACTCAAAGACTAAGGTTTCTAAGCACCACCCTTCTAAGAAAATGAAGATACAAAGTAAATTTAAGGAATAAGAAGCGTTGTTTTTTTTCAAATAAAAAGTTAGGTCACTATCATAAAAACTAATCTCAGTTGAAAAAGCACAAGTAATATTTAGTTGTGTTTTTTATCAACAGATATTTTTATATATCTACCTATTGGGTATATATATTATGGTGCTCACATCAATATCCAAATATAGGATTCAAGTAGATTCAAGAAGGATTCCATAGGTGAGGTAGATCTTTGAGCTACCAATAGTGCACAACTAGCAGCCATGGATATAAAAGACTAAAACCTTTCATTTCAAATGGGAATTTCTAGTGTTTAAGTATTTTTATTATATTCCCATATCTAGTTTTGAAAAGTACGGATTCATATTCATGTATGGTAATTAAAGTAACTATATTTACAAAGATGCAATTTTTTATGGAATGGAACTTCTTAATATCAGAATTTATGTACTAGAATATAATAACCAAGTGTTTGAAATTTATAATGAATCAAGTTCACCAAACTCATTTCCTGCATGGTTTTTTCATCATTGATTTTTTATGTTAATGAGAAGTGCATGAAAAATCTCTATCAAGATGGGTGTTTAGATTCTTTTTAACTAAAATCACTTGATAGATGTATCTCTTGTTTATAAGGAAATATGATCAACCCTCCATTTATAAGGAATGGTGAAAGGTCCACAGAGATTCTAGAATTGGTATACATAGATATATATAGATCTCTTCGAGTATAATGTATAGGTAGATATTCAACTTAGTACTTTTACAGATGAATTAAGTAGATATATTTTGTCAATTTAATGTGGTATATGTAAAAATACGTTGATAAACATAAGGATTTCATGAATGAAGTAGAGAATACACATGGTAAGATAATAAATATTCTTAAATTAGATCAGGGTGGTGAGTATCTAAACCAATGCATCATCAACAATCTCATGGTTTTTTGTATTCTCTCTCAACTCACTCCTCTTTATACACCATTTTTGAAAGGTTTTAGTGATATTAGGTATCATAATTTGTTGTACATAGTATGTTTGAGGATGATTCATGTATATTTTCATTTATAATTTTGTGAATATTCATTATAGATTGTATAATACACACAAAACTGGATTCCAATTAAACCGGCCAATGGTATCCCACAATAGCTTTGGATGAGGAAGAAGCTCATATTGTTGAATCTAAATGTCTAGGGTTTCAATACATATGTTAAGGCCACTTTTGAGAAATAAACTATCACCCCAAGGCATTAATTGTATCTTAATAAAAAATACTAAAGAAATAAATTGATATTTTCTATAAAACCCGTCAAGTAAAATAATTTTGTTTGATTAACATTTCACCTTTCTAGAGTCAGAAAATTTACTTAAGAAGGATAGTGTGAACAATATTGACTTTAATAAATTAGATTCTCGACATACAAAAGAGTTTTTATAATAACAAGTTCCAATATTCATTTAGGATATAATATTCCTAGAACACAAGTACCACATAAGAGCACCAAAGAGGTTAGAGAGCTAGAAATATATGATTTACTAGTTACTAAGGATGGTGACTCATTATTGGTTGACAATAAAGATCCTCTATCCACCAAAGAGGAAGTAGAGATTTCAAAAGATAAAAATGGGAATGGATAAATGAATATTGAGATGGATTCTCTGTATTATAACCAAGTAAAGGTTCTAGTCAGTCTACTAAAAGGTGTAAATTCTTTTGGGTGAAAATGTGTATTCAAGAAAAATTTGTACATGGAAGGTGATGTTAGTACCTATGATGCACATTTGATAGATAAAGGATTTAACCAATGTTAAGGTATAGACTATAATAAAACCAATTATCTAGTTGTTATGCTAAATTATATTAGAATTTTTCTTTCTATAACATCTTTTCAAGACTATGAGATTTGGTAAAGGGATGTCAAGGTAGCATTTATTAAAAGAAATTTGGAAGAATATTTCTATATGAAATATCTAGAATGATTTTTTAATCTAATAAATTCTCATAAAGTATAAATTTAAAAATAACCATTTATGAATTGATATAATCATATTTTTTTATAAAAAAAATTAATTTAATGAAGAAATGATATAAAATGGTTTCATAAATAAGGAATGTGAGACTCGTGTATATAAGTTATTTAGTGGGAGTGAAGTCGTTTTCTAAATTTAATATTTTAATGAAATATTACTTATTATTATTGAGCTAACAGTGTAATAGTTAGTTAATATGTGGTTGAATGCATTCCTCTCCTTGAAGAACATCAGAGAAGAAGCTTACATTATAGGGATAAATATCATTTTTGATACATATATGAGGGTTAGCTCCCTAAGATATGGTAAAAACATTGATTAGATAATAAATAGATATAGTGTGGAATAATCCAAGAGGGGATTGGTTCCAATATCACAAGTTATACATATCTTTAAAAAATGTGTCCTCGGACAAAGAAGGGGAGAGATAGGATGAGTATATTCACTTATGATTATGTGGTAGGTTTCAACATGTATATCAGACTATATATGAAGTTTAATGTATCCTACAGTTGGATAACGGTTGCAAGATATCAAGACACTTCATGAGTATAGTATTCGACTACTGTTAAGATTATTATAAAGTTTTTCAAGTGTACTAAGGATATGATCTGGATTTAAATAGGATATGAGGATCTAGTTATTATATGATATATAAGTGATAGTTTCCTAATAGATTAGGATGATTTAAAATCACAGTCAGTATAAGTCTTCTACTTATAAAGAGGATATGTGAGCTAGTGGATCCGAAAGCAACCTATGGTTTCTAATTCTATAGTAGAGTCCAAGAACATTATATATTTCTATGTATCGAAAGAGTCGGTATGGATAAGAAAAATCATCAAGGATCTTGATGTGGTATGGATTAGTAATGATATTATCACAATGTATTGTGATAATATGACACCAATAGTTCTCTCAAAGGTTCCCATATCACATCAATAGATGAATCATATATTTTATAAGTATTACCTATTGAGTAATTTTTCTCATAGAGGTGTGGCCATAGTAAGAATATTTTCCTTGAATGAAAACATGGAGGACCTATTGACTAAATAATTGTCACAATAGAAGCATGAATATCATGTGGGACATAGTATAATGAGAGTCATTAGCAGTTGGATCTAGTTAAAGAGGGATTTTTTTGGAGTTGGTTCCCTAAAACAAACTACCATGTACTTTTGATTACCTATATATTAATAGTGTTGAATATTGAAATCATTATTATCACATCATGATTTCTATTAATCATGACATTGAATGTGATAATTTCCATAGAGTACATGTGAGACAAAAAGGTCATAGTAGTTCCTTGATATAATGAGAACCTTAAATATTTATGAAAGTATTCTCAAATACATTCTTTATACCTAGATGACTTAATCTGATTAAAAATAGATTATATAGGTCATTAGGGGTATGGAGATCAAAATACATTGATACCTCTTCTCATAAAGTTCTCTTTCAGATATGGATTCATGTAATAATCATTATACTTTATGATTATAATTAATTAATATCACGAGTCATGTAATTTAATGTATTTTTTAAACTATGATGACATATATTCAAGGTGAATTTTGATACATTGGGTGAATCTCAAATGATATAGAATTAATGAATAAGTAAACAAAGGAATTGTCCATTTTGTTCTATAATGGAGTTTGATATGTTAGGACCTTTAATGAAAATAGAAATGGTTAATAATCCCATGTCTAGGGTGGAATACTTATTAGCTCATTTTCAGAATGATAAAGAAATTAATTTTAATATTATAGGTTAATAGAACAAGGGATAGAACCTATTTTAATGATATATCAAGACAAATGTATTATATTACATGATAAGTAATCATATGAGGCAGTCACATATTTGAATTTCACTCATCTATTTATGGGATGTGATATTTTTCTAGATACAACTATTAGTCTGTGAGTTTGACTCACTTCTATCAAGATACAAGCCTAAAGAATCACACAAAATGTGTATTTTAAGAATCCACCAATACAAATGAATTGTAGTTTAGGGTGAAGTGGCCCCCACATGTGGGGGAAAATGAGATTATAAGTGATATATAGAAATTTAATTCAATTAAATTAAATTATTTTGTTTTAGAATAATTAAAATTGAATTTCATTCCCAAGGTATTAAAATTTTAATTTAATTATAAATGTGAATAAAATAAAGTATACTTTTTAAAATGAATGTCACACCATTCAAGGTTTGTTAAATAATTATATGAGGAATGAGTTAAGTAAATGTGTTTTGGTTTATCACGTGGAATTTAATTATGACATCAATAAGTGGTGTAATGTTCATGGCTGTAATGAGACATTAACTTAGTTATTCATGGTGTTTTGGGCCATTATAATAGGTTTAAATTATCCAAGGACATAGATGTACTTTTGGTAAGTAAACACTTACTATTTAAGTTCATTTTTATCCATGAATAGTTTTTTAAGGAACTTGAGTGAATTTTAGAGTTATCCACTCATCCCCTCCCTTCTCTCAAGTTTATAGATAGATACCAATCCGAAAAGGATTCACCCAATTTTGAGGATAGATCATGTGATCTTATAATAATTGTATGAGCATCATAAGGATTTATATATTCCATGCAAGAACTAGGTAATCGAATCACAATGTTCAGGGTGTTTTGGTACATGTGAAGATGATCTAGAGAGAATATAATTGGTGTATTTGTATTATATAGATCAATAGAAGAAAAAATATCATTGGGATTATAAAATTTCACAAATGTACCATATTTTATAATTTTCATACTTAAATTAATTCTCACAAGATCATTAGAATGAATTGGGAATCACTAAAATGAACCAATTAATTTATAGTGGATCAAGTGTTAAAAATTTTAATGCCACCTAATTTAAAGCATTACCTGCCTTCTTGGTTCCTTTAGTGTGGATTGGGTTATGATACTATGACATAATCTCATAGATACTAATGAAATTATTGACTCAAGTATTCTCTTCCTAAATTAGGTCAAGGTAATTTAATTCTTTTTCCAAGTTGATTTTAAACTTCTTTTTAGACCACTTTGAACATTTCAAAGGATTCATACTTGTGTTTCAAATATACACATAACCATACTTATAGAATTCATCAGTAAATGAAATTAAGTTTTAAAATATACCTTGGTATAACTTATTTATAGGACCACATACATCGGTATGTATGAGTTAAAATAAATCAGTAGCTCTTTTATAGTTACCCGTAAAAGGAAATTTATTCATTTTACTAAATAAACAAGTTCCACATTTATCAAATGATTCATAATAATAAGATCTAGTAATACAACTATATGAATTCATTAGATGTGATTATTTTTTATATATACTATGAAACAATTAAAATGATACGATTAAATAATATTATATGTTTTTTCCTTCTTATTATTTACATTTGTGATAGAGTTGTTAATACACAATATATATAGACCATTAATCATGGTAGCACAACTATAATGAATTTTATTCATATAAATGGAACAATAATTTTTCTTTATAAATAATGAAAAACCTACCCTATCTAGGATTGATACATAAATAAAACTTATGTTTATTGATATTACATGTTTATATCCTTTAAACAGTATTGAAAATCCACTAATAAGTAGTAGATTGAATTTCCTAATAAATAATTTTTTAAATATTTCTCCATTACCAACTAATAGATTTATTTATTCCTTAATAAATTTCAACTAATATTTAATGGGTTATGAATTACTAAAAATATTTGATTCCATCCTATATCTGGTACCAATGATTTGAAGTTAAAGAAATTGATCGATATAACATATAGTTCTTCACATTTAAATATTTTATTTCTTTATTATCCATCCAATCACTTTGAATGATTCCCTGTATTAATAGATATTATAAAACTTAGAAATGATGGTAGATAGAAAAAGACATATTATGTCAATTGAATCCTTCTGTTACTTTTAATAATCATAATTTCCCTCTTGTGAGGAGGAATAAAATACCTCAAATGGTGTAGGTTTCTCTATAATATATAATTTGTACACTTTTTCAAGATAAATTATAAAATTATGATATCAATTAATGAAATTATTATCATAAAATTTTTCCTACTTAAGGACTCATCTCAAGGATAAATTTGATTTTGTGTTTAATTCCATGAATATTTATAACAAAATAGGTTTCGTTATTAGTGTCATTTATTTTTTTTATTAAATATAGATTTTAATTCAATATAATAACACTAAAATAATAACCTTCCCAATTATAATATTAGTTTTAAAAGATCTATATTTTTACATGTATTCAATCATCTAATATCATTTGTTAAGAAATATATATTTATTTAAACAACTCTAGTCAATTTTATCGAATACAACTCATATATTTTTTGTTTATTTTATCAAATAAAAATCCTAGATTTTTTAGTGAACGACATCTTTCCCAATTCATCTCAGGAATATTATTTACACTATTCTTCTAGGTGAAAATATTATTGATTTAATTATTCAAGTGTTACTCAAAATTCACATAAGGATAATTATTACCCTTTTTACCAAACATAACATATATTATTGATGGTTGAATAAGAACGAACCATATATTTTATCAATAAATGAATTGATGAATGTGATTATTATTAGAATTTATATAACACATGGATATTTTATAAAGTATTTTAAATTTTATCACACCATTGACATTTTATGTAACACATATATACCCTTTATGATTATATTTACAATAATATAGCAGTATGTGTCATTTACATAATCAGTGCATCTCATGCATATTAATTACATAATTCATTTCCCTTTTTATCTCAAATAGTGGTTAATAATTTAATCAAACTATATAAAACAATTATATATCTCTACAACAATTTCAGTGACACTTAATATCCAGCGTACTTAAGGGGTCTGGTGGATTGGAGCACCATGCATGTGATATTTCACCCTGGGGAAAAGTGAAAAGCATATTCCCATAATTACCTATAATGGGATAGAGGCGATATTAAGATTTATTGAGTTCCTATAGAAGGGAATATTGAAAACCCACTAAAAAACCCCCCTATGCAACAAAGTTATGAAATCCACACCAGTTCTCTCGATATTAGATTCATGGGTGACTACTTTTAATGAAAGTGGGAGATTATTATTATTGTTACCCTAAATTCATTCAAGGGTTATTGTCCTAGGGATATGTTGTATTATGTCATTTATATTAACATTAATTCATTACCATTAATTTATTTTTAATGAGTAAAACATAGGATATGTTATGATAATAACCCCTTAAAATATATATATTACCAAGTTATCCTTAATTTATGGTCATCATATTGGTTTTTGATAATATATTGATATCAATATGATTAGGATCGCATACACAGATATATTGTATATCACTAATATGTTATAATTTAGAGAACTTATATTCATATTGATGCACCTAAAGTACATCACAATGATTTTCATATATGTTTCATTAGTGTTGCTAAAGTGAACACTAATTATGGAACCTTCAATTTGAGTTTCATAATTATGATTTTTATTACTTTGATACTTATCTAAAAAAATTTAGAATTTATATTAACAGAAATTAATTGAGGGTGACACAAATCAATATGGGGGGATTTTATTAACCTATATCGTATGTGTCCAGTAATATGATAGGTTTTAACATCATGGCCCTCAATTGAGTCTGGACTAAGTAACTACTTGCTATAATAAGGTAGCTACATGTGATGTATTAATTTAAATTGTTCAATATTTGTAATTGAGAAAAGAGATATGTTATATGAGATTAACATTATCTATGTCACATTCTTAATTTCGATTTCAGGGATAAAGGAACTTTTATAATGGTTATATATTGGATTAGATCACACCAAACCCCTTTTTTTATTTGGGTAGATATAATGTGTTTCTAAATACCACTCTTAGTTTATAATTATGAATAAGATTCCTGATTATTTATGACTTTACATAGTTCCCTTGGGGCCTCACCTAAGATAATTCAAATTGGTTTTTTTGGACTAATGTGATTAGTTCAGGTATAAATTTTTTTTATGTTTACTATACACATAAATAGGATTTTTATTTTGAAAGTTTGAAATATCTAATTAAATGATATCAATTTAATTAAATAAATAATGGAGTATTATGATAAAAATAATGGTTTATTTATATTATTTAAACTTTATCATGAGTAAATAACAAATGACAAATTATATTTTGTCTTGGGCTTAGACTAATGGTGTTTCAATGACCATTTCATGTCAAAATTAAAAAAACCACATTCAGATGTTATCTAAACACCTTTTTTCTAGTTTTAACCAATTTGGAGGCTCATC
Organism: Viscum album; assembly: GCA_963277665.1. NCBI lineage: Eukaryota > Viridiplantae > Streptophyta > Magnoliopsida > Santalales > Viscaceae > Viscum > Viscum album. The sequence goes on from OY728135.1 coordinate 350,120,436, forward strand.
AATGCATATTTCAAGGTGTTTTGGTACGTATGACATTTATAGAGGTTATTTAGTGCTCTAAATGACCATTGGATTCTATGTATTGCACCTAATTTAGTTTTATATGATTTTTTATTACTTGTATGCTATTGAATACCAATATCCCTATAAATAGTAAGAAGAAGGGATATTAGAGTTTATTTCATTATATATAAAGGGAAAGTGGTTATTAGTGTGATCAAGTGTTCTTATTATAATATAATTATCTATTTTTTCTTTCTTGATAGATTATTTAGATTATTTCTCATCTCTTATTCTAAACACTACTGTAAAATGTGTGACCATTATAACATATAAAAGAAAATTATTCCACTGAGGTAGTGGTGATTAGCATTATCAGTGAATACTAAGGGAGAATTTAATTCATCAATTCAAGTTTGATATAAATAATATGAACCTTTTTTAAATGTCATTTTTATTTTATTATATTTATTGTTCTGTTATCCATATAATTTTATGTTTTTATTTAGGTTTTATTCTTACTTCTTCTATACATCAAGGGGTCGGTATCATCATTAAAACCTTGCAGTTTCATCTGTATCATTTGAGTAAATACCTTGTTCACTGAAATACACTACAAATTATCTATGATGAGTGGTTTACTCTCTAGGTTTATACTAATACATCCAACATATTTTCTTTCATCAAAAAACGATCTCCACTTGTGGTTTTTCTATCCATAAGATCTCTAGCCCAAACCTCTTAATTCTTTTTTTATATAATAAATAAACCACCTTTGAAGATTATTTGGAACCCATACAAGAATAAATAAATCTACTTAAATGGGTTAAGTGGGAACTCTATAGACTCCCTTTAGAAACGTCTTACCTAAAAAAGTATGAAAATAAACTAAACATAAAATCCCGACATAAAATACCAACCGTAAACCCAAAAACGCCAACAATAACACCGAGAACCTTCTCATATTTATCTATTATATACATGGAGAAATCCATTATAGAAACAATAGGGGAATTATTATTATGTTTAAATACATTGTAATGGGGATTAAAAGACTACAATTATATAAAATTGGGCCTCTTCTCCATTAATTTACTATAAATAAATAGTATATTGTTATTACTCATTAAAGCCAACTTTCTTAGTGATTATTTCTTCTTCCGATATATCAAAATGTTTCTTGATATCTAATAAAAAATTATAATTATTTCCTATAAATCTTCCTATAACCACCATGAGTTTTTCCTATACATTATTACTATAATCATTGGCGTGTGAATACATTTTAGCCATCTTTTTTCATTCCAAATTAGTTTCATGGAACATATTTGGAGGCCTCCTTAAATTTGAGGTATACATCCACAGAAGAGTAACCTATAGTGCATGGGAAAATTTTATATTACCTGATCTAATAATATTATGGATGATCCTTAATGATAGGTTGTGGGTATATATAGTAAATTGAGAATGATATCCTTTCTACCATGTCTATCGAGAAATAACTGGCTCTAAGACCACCGACGGCTGAAGAAAAAAAGGTTCAATTAACTATTGAATAAATTAAAGGTAAAAGAAAAAAAAGTTATGCACTTCCTAGGATGGTCATAGACCACCAGAAATTAAGACTGATGATAATATTCTTTAACACATATATGAAAATCATTTAACAGAACTCCTTCATCTGATACTATAGATTTCATAGGAATTAATTGAGAATAGGCGCATTCGGTGGTTCTTGAGAGGTGAATGGTTTCTCTCCTTATCCTCTAGAAAAAGATGAACCCCTATTCCACTCCCATGACACTATCTATTCTAGTCACCTTTAAAATTATAAGAGTTTTATAATACAACTTTTTCCTCATAGTTTATCAACTACCAGACACATTTCTCCCCTAATATATCTTTATATTTATTCTTATTTTCCTTCCATGACACTCTTGGATGATTTCTAACACAAGTGAGTCTCTCTTTATCCTTTTAATCATGAACAAAAAATTATTCCTCCTCCTTTAAAAATAGATTGATTTTTTTATAATGTAATTAAGTTCATTGATCTCTGTTATAATAATACCAAGCCTCAGATAGATCTACTATTACACTTTAATTTAATATAGCCATAGGATTTGGGTCAAAATTTAAAGAAATAAAAATATTATCAATATATGGGACTTCTTTATAAGATGTAGGATATTTTCTTGTTATCGTTTGATTAATTTTAGGTGATTAACCTATAAAATATGTCTTTTCCTCTTTATAATAGCTTATAGTGTTACCCAAGTATCCATAAAAATGTAACATTATTATGGAAAATATTTTTTCACTTTTACTCCACATATCCACATCCTTCAAATAGAATATTTTTAGAGACCTTTGATAGTTAAGAGTTATCTCCATCCTTTATCATTCTTTTAAAAATATCACTTACTATCAGAGTCTTAGATGATTCATCTTCAATTTAAATTATATTTTTTCCTTTATTAATAAACCTTTGATCATTTAAGAACTTTTAAAAACATTCCATGCCTCTTTCATCTATTTATTTTAATTATTTATTAGAGAATATCCCAATATACATTTTATTTGTAGGATGATTATATTTTAAATAATCCTTTGGAATTTTATTCAAGGTAACCATCTTTTTTCGAGGGATTCAATCTTCACTGCTCCTTAATCAATAAAATAATTGAAATCACTAATTACTTTATCTTTTTACTAAATAGCCAGTTTAATACCAATAATTTCAATATATTTTTCTTATACATTATATTTATCTTCCATAACATTCAATAACCGAGTGGTTTCACCATCTATTTTGTTAACACATTTCGAGGACTCATTCAAAAATCCTCTAATATTTATATTATTCTTCTTTAGGATATTCTATTCCTTTTGGTGAACCCTTATGTTGGAATTTAACATTAAAAACACCGTCTGGTTTATTTTCCTCTTCATTTTTAAGTTATTATTTTTCCAACGTCACCATCATTTAATTATTAAAATTTGATCTTATCTTCATTTCAATTTATTTAAAGAAAATTTTTCCATCTTATTCTTATTTAATAAAATTATAGTAAAATGAAACTTTCCTAAGAATGAATATATAAATTTAATATTTCTTCAAGAATAAATTCTATTTTTAGTTTTTTCCAAGTGATAATACTCACTATCATCACTATCAATCCTCTTTATAAACCTTGTTGTTATGTGCCCGACTATTTCATATTTTAAACAAAACAATGAAATATTTCCAATGAATATTCATTTTCCTCACTTAAAAAGTCAAGAAACGGGTTATATAAATTCATCACCTACACCTTAATCTCCATCTTTACCCATATTAAGGTTAATTTTTTTATATAATTTGATTTTATCTCATTGAATGATTGAATTTTTATCCCTTATAGTTTCACATACATATCAATAAAACCTAAAATACTTTTTAGTCATTATTTAAGGACTATAAGAAATTTATCTCATCAGGTTTCCACACCTTTATATTGTTCAATTATGGTAATATTATTAAGATCATATTACCAATATCAATATAATTTATTTCTTTATCAAGTATATATACATCCAAAATGTTCAACTATGAGGTTGAAGAAACCATAAAATTTTTCATTCAGATATATCTTCAAATAATTGAATTTATTATGCATCACATGAAACTTTTCCTCATTATATTTATTGTTAACTTTATATATATATATTAAAAAATGTATCTTATTTTTTATTAGAATACATCAAACTCATAACAATTTTTTGAATTTAATTTGAAAAATCTCTAGATAAGCTATGTTTTTACTTTACATCAATATTGATAATTTTTTCATCTGTTTCATTCGAGGAACATTCTATAAAATCACTTCTTGTGGTGAATAAAAAATAAAGACCAAGAGACCATAAATAATATCTCATGAGATTAATTTAGATTTTTTAATTTCATCCATCAAAAATAGGAGGTCCTTTTCCATTAATTAAATTTTCTATGTAAAATATATACATAAAATACACTCATCAAAAACTAATATTTCAACTTTGATACCTCTTATTGTAACTATAAGTCCCATGGAACCAAAAGAGGGGGTGATTAAAGGTGTCAAATATCTTTCTCATCAAAAAAATCTTATCCTCGCATTTTGAATAAAGAATTAAAACTTTCAATATTAATCAAACATCTACAATATCCAAATGTAAAAATTAAATGTGATGACATAATTATTTTACATCATAAACCCAAAAATAACATTTTTTAAAGAGAATATATCGATAATGTTACAATATACCAAGAAAATATCTAATTAAATATCATTATTACCATGTTTTTTTAGGATCACTTCCAAAACCAAGAGTTACTACCATCTTCAACTAAACCAGCTATTTTTTTCAAGATAGTGACTCAAGGATAGTTGAAACGCCAATATATCACAATAAATATAGAGTGGATATTTAAAATATTATTCCAACTAGGATGTTTCTCTTTAGATTCATTCCCTTGATCAAATATGAATAATCAAGTATATTCTTCTTATTATCTCTATAAATCTCCATATGTACAATACTTTTTCCTTAGTTTTTTAGTTCTGTTATATCTTTTTTAAAAATTAAATAATCAACCTTCTTAAACTCTTCATTATCTTTTCTAATTTTCCTTCTTCAATTTCCACATATCTCTAGATAATTATCTTTAAAAAATTCCATTATGGTTCATATAATTCTCTCAAAAATATCATGTCATTCTATATTTTGAAATTGAACCAAATTTATAACATCATTAAAATTCATGAAAAAAAGGTATGATATATAATATAGTAATTTGACCTCTATTTCTCAAAATTTTAATATCATGGACCTCATAAAAAGTAAATAATATCCAAATTTTAATCTTTATATTTATGCCTCACCATAATGCAGTGTTCACCATACTATGACGTCATTTAGACCACCTCAATTATATTAACTTCTAAAAAAATATGCAGTAAAAATTTCAACTCCATACCATTCACCATAATCAAGTACCCATTTTTTTGAAAAACTGATTGAAAAAATGTCCATTGAAATCTTACTCCCTATTTGAATCATGAAATCTAGAATAATCAAGTCTTTTCTATGACCTTCCACTTTGGTAAAATTTACGTTGATTCCATATTGTCCCAATTATACATCAGAACCGTAATAAGACTTTTCTTTTATACCATGATGGCATCTCATTTTTTATTAAACCCTAATTTGGTTTAGACATCCTACACTATCTAGGGATATAAATTTTCTTTCTAAAAAACAACTTCTACTATGGTGGTGGTTTCCCATACTATGACAAGGTTTTTTAACCAACAAAATGTTTTCTCGACATTGTGTTATTTAACATCAACACTTTATCCTTTAAGCCACTTTCCTAGCCCTAAATTATAAAACACATATTAACCATGACAGAAATTTAATAACCATGACCTGGTCAACTTCACCATTGTCTACTTTTCATATCTCTAACAAGAACATCTTCAAACTTTTCCAATCCAACTCAGTACTTCTCCGTCATCAAACTAAATCATGATGTGTTCATTAACTTTGATCACTAACAATTACCAACAAATATAGAATCCTTCACCCATTTTTCATAAACCAAATCAACATAATCGTTTTTTATTCCCTAAAACATAGATTGACTAACCTAGGATCCAAAAATAGAAATTAATATTTTAATAAATCATTAGGTTAATAAAAATAAGTATACGAATATATATAACACTATTGATAAATAATTATATAAAAATATTAATAGCAATGCTTGACTAATTTTTATATGTATAATTTATGATTATTAATTTATATATATATATAAATGATAATATTATATAATTATAAATAATAATGGTTAAAATAATAGATGAGTTGGATAATATTTAAATTCCTAAAATAATTACAAATATATAAATATTATAGTAAAATATATATTTAAAATTAACTTAAATTAATATTAAAACACCTAATTGTTTATGCACAAATATCAAGTACCATAAAAGAACATAAATTTTTCATTAACTTTTAATCATACAATAATCTAATAATCAAGTTTCTCAAAATAATAATCTTTTTCTAGTTTATTTATTTCTCAATTATATACATTCATCACTTACTCTATCAAATTTTATAGTACTCTCATCTCACAAATGTGATTAATAATATCACATGAATATCCCCAAGAAAACTTAATCTAATATCATTTATTCAAGGGTGTTATATGCATCGACTAACTCCCCACACCTCGTACTTGAAAATTAATATCATTTTTAATGTAGAAAAGATAACAAATATCAAGTTTATTAGAATTTGTATTGATTTTTCATCAGCTATAATATAATAAAACCACATATTTAAATAAATTATAAAATCATTTGGAATTTAAATCCATTTTATACAAAACACTTTCAATATTTTGTATATCCTTTCATTCATTTTACATGGATAAATTTATTTACTTTTCATTTTCTTATAGTTTTCACAAATATTTCAATGTTTTGATATTCATATCATTACCATTACTATAAACATATTTATGTTTTAAAATTATCTATGAGTTAGAGACAACATATAATATAGTTATGAAATGATTATATAATTATTTTTTATAAAACACTATGTTTTACCTAAAGTGCATACGGACCCCTTCTTGTTATTTTTTAAAATGAAAACATTTTCACTACTATAGTAGACTTGACTGCTACCTCAAAGACATCCACGGAGAGAAGTCAACCTAATAATTTTGTTTTTACCCAGTCTGGAGGAAGTAGAGAAATTTCATTCAGGAAAGAGGAAGACCATGGAAATGCTCCCAATGATCTGTCTACAGAATAGGTTGAACAAATGATAAAAGTTGTCTAAACCAATTTTTGTGTAAACTCTAATCTTGGTGGTTTTCTGAGTGATTTAGGTGTTTCTATGTTCCATTATCCATGTTGAAAGGTTGTGTCGTCATAACCTCCATTAGATAAGACCATGGATGTAGTGGATTTTTATAATATGACCGAGAGTTACCAGTCATACCATGTAAACAGGTGTATGTGCATGAAAATCATTGAAAGGTACAAATAGATACTTCAAACTCATTTGTAGTGCTAGATTCAGATAATTTTCTAGAAAATAAATAAAATGATGACCTACTAGAACTCCAAGATTTTTTGAACATTATAATGAAGGCTAGTGATGGTGAATATATATTTTAGTTTGATACTATTGGGAGTGAATCATTGGATTCAAAAGTTTCTAACAAGCCATGGAAATGTGAAATGAAATAGAGAATAGGTAGACCTCTAAGAAATCATGGTCCTGGGTGTGGTAGAATTAATTTCGGAGACCATTGAAATGAGAGTCTAGATTCTCAAAAGGTAATTATTAAAATAGTTGATTTGAAACTTTAACTGATGAGGGAAGTTGCTTTGTTTGAACCCATCCTCCTCTGTCTTTTTTTGTTTAATAAAGAGTATTGGGACCATGAATTTTTAAATATTATATGCAATGTATATAGTTGGATATATGCACATTTTTGTTGTGTTAAACTGCATAAACATATCTTATTAGGTTATTGACACACATACGCATTTATATATGAATGAAGATAGTTATATATGTAACCCAATTATTGAAAAAAAACATCAAGTATTTAAATTAATTTATAAAATGAACCTATATTTATAATTTTAGTAATTGTATAATTAAAATATTGTTATATTTTTATAATACTAAAATCATTAATTGATATTTATATTTAAGTAATTAGTTATGTATATTTATTTTCATTATTTTTTTATGTATACATATAATTATTTATTAATATAATTATAAATTTATATATAATTCATGGTATATTTTAAATGAAATATATATTTTTTTGTTTAATAATAATATTTTTAATTATAATTAATAATTTTTTAATTCAATTAATAATTAATTTTATTTTTTATAGAACTGATAAAATGTATATACATTGATAATTAGTAATAATATATATATATATATATACATATTAGTAATTATATATCTATTTAAATATAACTATCAAAATTATTACATCAAATTAGAAATTGTTTTAAATAATAATATATCATAAAAAAAATTTATACATGTATAGTTTTCATATAGTTTATAAAAAATATCATTATATTATTTATGTAGTTTATATTTTATTTATTAAAATTAAAAAAAATATTATTTCTGTAAATATAATTGATAGTAAACTTAATATATATATATATATATATTTGTTTGTGAATAGGACCTTAATCCCCCCATTACAAGTCTTATTTTCTAATTTAGTAGGCCCCCCACTTTTGTAAGAGGCCCTCGGTCACTCCATCCATCAACGTGGTTGAATTAGGTAAAACTATCATGTAGCCACAAATCCAAATACAACTAGTGGTTTAAATCATTTCAGTACAAAAATATGATACATAGAGACAATCAACTGAGAATAGGACCTCCAACCTCCAGGAATCCAATAGAGTAACCTGCCACTGGAACACCTTGGCAAAGGTGATGGTACATTTAATATTAATTAGTAATATATTGAAAATTATCTTTTGTAGATTAAAATATATTTTCTAATATTTTTAAATATAAGTATGCATTTTTATAATATTACAAATTTAATCATTATATAATTAATTAAAAATTAAAAAGTATCAAAAAATATATAATTATTATTAATATATAATGTATATAATTAATATTATATGCATTTATTTATTTATTTATTTACTATAAATATTTCATAATTAAATGTAACTTTCAATATTTGTAATATTTATTTATATATCTATATATTATAAAAAATATTTACACATTTATATAATTAAACATACTTTTAAATAAAATTAACCACATTGAAAGATAATTCTCAACTCTTAGTGATTTTTATATAATTAATAATATATAAATACTTTAATTATTCTCTTATTGTTTTTTATCTTTGGGATTTATATTTTTGTATGTATACATATAATTATAAATTTATATAACTAATGATAAATTTTAGAATATATATATTCATTGTTATAAGTAAAAAAATTAATTATAATTTTTAATTTTTAAATTTACTTACGAATAAATTGTATTTTTTATATCCAATCAAAATAATATATACATCTATATGATTAATTAGTAATACCTATATATGTATATATTAACAATAGTAAATATATTTCAATATATTTATTAAAATTTTACTATTATTTTTACAGTTTTATAATTAATAATATGGCTTGAAAACATTTATACATTTTTATTTTATTTATTTTAACAAAAAAATTTAATTTTCACTATGTATTGAGGTTAAAAAAGCTGATAACTACACACACATACTCGTTGGGATAACATGAATCAGAACTCATCCCCCCCCCAATGGATTGGCGCACAACCAAGCTAACCCTTAATTCAATAGTCTGAAGGGAATGTGCATCAAGCCCTCAACTGTAGTTGGTAAGAAATATTATATTATTACATATGTAATTTATATATTTTTTCTTAAAATATTAATAATTTCATATTTTTTTAAATATAGTTGATAGTAAATTTAATATTAATAATTATTATATTGAAAATAATCTTCTCTAAATTGAAATATATATATATATATGTATTTAATTATATGTATACATTTTTATAATATTAAATATTTATCCATATATATAATTAATAAAAAAGTTTAAATAGTATTAAAAATATTCAATAGAATTATTCTTATTATTTTATATATATATATATATATAACTAATAATATAATAATTTTTATTATTAGTATTTTTCTATAAATATTTTTTATTAATATTTAATTTTAATATTTTTATATTTATTTATTCATTTATTCATAGTAAAAAAATATTTATACATTAATATAATTAATAAATTATCTCATGTAAAATTATTCACATATAAATATAACTATTAACTATTAATTTTTTATATAACTAGTAACAAATACATATATTTAATTATCCTTGTATTACTTTTTGTCATCAAGATTTATATCTTGTTATTTTTATATTTATAATTAAATTTTAATAAAATTATACATTCATCAAATTAATGATATATTTTGTAAAATATTTATCCTTTTAAATAAATATTATTATTTTTAATTATAATTTATAATATTTAAATATATATAATAATTAAATTTTCACAGCTTATAATTTTATCATTAATAAAATTCTCTTTTATCAACACTTTTAAGTAAGCACTAAAAAACCTCATACTGTATTTATAAAATAATCCTAATTGTGTCTCTCATTGACCCTTTCATTTAATATCTTTCAAAATTTTCACTCTCTTCCACCCCCTGATATTATTTTGTGAACAAATCCAATTCTAAAATCAATGGTATAAAATCTCCTCCAATCATTATGTTTTTTTAATGATTTTTTAGAGTTTTTCCATAAAAAATTTATTCCTAACTCCATTTCTAGAATTTATTTTTGACTTAATTAAATAAATTCCCAATTACAGAATGTTTTGTTTTAAAATATTTTGTGAAAATTAATTATATGAGTTTATTTTATAATATTTGAGAGGTATAAGTTGGTTTAGGGTTATGTTGGGAGGTATCCAGATTTTTTTATTATATAATTGCTGAGATAATAATTCATAGATTTCAAAAACTTGGTTCAATTGAATCATTTATGAAAATTCTATTTTTTTTAACCTCCCCTTAAAACTATTATGTTTTTTAATGATTCTTGTGTAGTGGTTTTTGTATTTATATTTAGTCAAGTATTTTACAAAGTAAATGTGTTTAAAATATAAAACCTATTAATGATATAGAACCTAAAATTTATTACTTAAATGCTTTTAAATTTCTAGAGTATTGAATTAAAGGAGGATTGATTTACTGGTTGGTTGATTTATTATATCAAAGTGGTTTTCAAGATAGAACAAGATGTTTTTCAAATTTATTATATTTTTTGGATTTGTTAAATTGTATTAATTATTTATATCTATATTTTTTTTCAATTTATTCATGAAATGATACATAGAGTGTGGTTGATATCAATATATAATTTAAATTATATGTTGGATAGAGTTTAGGTATAGTTTCATCAATTGAAAACATTTAAAAATATTTTTTAAACAAAAACTCATTTTTATTTTGGGAATTATTTAAAATGTACGTTTCTTTCATGTTTTGGATGTGAATATCTAAATTAAAACGGTTTTTAAGGAATAAGGCCCTGTTTAGTTTGGGTATAATTTCAAAAAGGGATCTTTTTTTAAAATTTATATATTTCTTATATAATTGCCACGGAAGTCTAATTAGTTTTGGTGAGATGTTTTTTATTTTCGTTTTTAATGGATTTATTTGGTTTTTATTTTAATTCAAAAGTTTTTTTCTCAATTGAAGTGTTCTTGGAGATGTTGATTGTTTCTATTTGTTCTTAATCATGATTGAGAATCATTTGAGGTTTTTAAGAAGTGTGTGATTATCTTTGTAGTGTCTTTAAGAGGGATGGAATGATTTTGAAGAAGCTCTTTAAGTGTTTTTTGTGCTATGGAATTGATATGCTTTAAAATGAATATTTGGATAATTAAAATATTTTATGGACCTCTCTTAAGATATTCTGGCCATCACAAATGAAATTTTATCCATGTAAATAAATTGAGCTATGCATAAGAATTTTTATCTATGTATATAAATTGAGCTATAAAAAACAGGTTTGTGTCATGTAAGTTAACTAAGCTACAAAAAAGAAGTATGAGCTACATATTTTTATTAATCTATAATAAAATAAGTTTTCTCTATTTAAATAAATTGAGCTATGTGTAGGAAGTTTGAGCTATATAAGTTAATTTAGGCACAAATAAGAATTGTTTTTCACGCATATGAATTTTTCCTATATGATATTTTACATCATGAACAATCAGGTTTCTAAAATTGTAATATTTTAAAGAATGTAAATATATTTATGTCAGAATTGTTCTTCATGGATTCAATCATCACAAAAAACAAAAATGTATTGTGATTCCAACTTTGTAACATCAAAATGAGTTGTATTTAGTGGATAATGAGATCCACCATTAAAATAATATTATAATAAATAATGTACTAGAAGATATATCTATGAGTAAATAATTTTTAGATATTAAATTTGGGATTATAGTGTGATAATGATAATTTATTCTTAAATTTGAATAATCACTTACAACTGGGTTAGTGGTGATTCAAGTGGTGTTTTCAAGAATCTGAGTAATCCAGGTATGGATTTTATATGTGTTGTGTTATGAATTTGTTCTTCTAGTATCAATTAGGTTGTAGTTAGGTTTCAAATCATCTTTGGAAATAAAAAGATCGTGGGAATTACTAGTGTTAAAAAAATATATTAATTTTGAATTATCTTCTCTAATGTCGATATATTGGGTGCATTGTGAGTATTTTTTCCAAATTAATTATAAAAGAAGAGAATAAGGGCAGATTCTAAATTTAACTAATTACATGTAGTTAAATAAAAGCGTGAATATTATGAGATCTTGGTATATGAACTTATGCTTAACTAAATGAGGAAATAATAGAGGATATTGTTTTATGATTCTATTTAGAGAAGTCTTAGGAGTATTGAACTAGTAAATAAACTTATGAAAGTACATTTATTTTACATTACAAAGGTTACCCATATAATAAAAATATTTCAATAAAGGATAAAAGTCTTATGTGTAAATACTAAGTATCGATGAAATAGAATGAAAAATATATCCTAAAACTAGATACTTTAGAGGAAGAGGGAAAACAACTAATATGAGAGCATTCAGTGTATTTATTCTTAAAATAATTTCAAAAATATAATCCAAATCTATATTTTCGTGTTTGGTGTAGTTAAAATTTTTTATTCTATTCTCAATCATTTATAGAGTTTTACCATACGAAGAAGGTGAGAATTCCATTCTATATATATTAAAATATCAAGGGGATATCATCTGTTGCTTATAAACTAACTAGATTCTAAAAAGATCTTTCCAACCTTGTTCTTGTCATTGTGTACCTAGTGGTATACAGGGTAAATGTTAGCAGGAAGTTAAGGAAAAAGGAAACATGATGATACCTAGCTTGTCCACTAGTATTTGATCATAACAATTTAGTGGATAATATTTGACTTGGAAGGAGTCAAACATGTAAATACATAGGAACCCACACAAATTCAAAAACTTATAATAAATTCTTTTTTATTATCATGTTTATTACTTCATTTCATGTGGGTAAGTATGAGTGAATTACTTGAGTAGATCATGTATTAAGAGATATTATAGTATTATTTATAATTGAAAAATAATTATAATATGGCCACTAATAAAACCCCCTATTGATGCATCAATTCATAGGGAATTTCAAGTGGTATCATTGCATTTACGTTCACATTGTTATATCACTAAACAAATATTGATGGATAATATTAATTATATAAATAGTAGATGTGTGAAAACCTTCAAAGGAAATAACTATCATGGAAATAATAATATTATGTGTTTTTTTATTATATCACATAGACTAGAAATTCTTGTTGAAATTACATATGGTTTCTGATTGATTGACATAATTTCCCAAAATTATTTTACTCATAAGAGAAATTAGGAGATTGGTCGGAAGGAAATATATTTCATAATAATTTATTTAAAAAAATTACCTTAATTTGATGGGCCTTCAAAATTTAAATGAAATATGTGATAATATTTTCATAAACTATGAAGGAAATGTTAAAGTCAATGTAGCTACATTACATACCTAGTAAAGAAAATTTGAATAAATAAAGATAGATGAACATACAAAGTTGATTAATTTTTTACAAATATAAATAAAATTTTAAGCAACATTGGATGATATGGTGAGAATATAGAAGACACTATTATTTTTAAAAAGTTAATGAAAAACTCTTCGTAAAGGTTTGATCCAAATATTTTAGTGCTAGAAGATACAAATGAACATTCTCTTGATGTAATCCATAACATTATCATTTAATAAGAAATAAGAAAGGCCTCATCAAATAGAAAACCAAAAAAATAAATGGAATTTAAATCCATGATGAATCTAAAGATTAAATATTAATAAGATAAATAACCAAGTGACTCTTATGATGAAGATTAAAATGATGATTAATATAAGTGAATCATGTCACTTATTACAAGGAACTTTAGGAAAAAAAGAGATAATATAAAAATAAAATCCCACTTGACTACATTAAATGGGATGAAATTTGTAACTCTTCCATTAATTTTCTTAATAAATAATAGATAATGTAATTTTGATGAACTATATGAGAATATTTAAAAGAAAATATAGATAAATAACACAAAATAAGCCTCAAAATTATTTTAGAACATGAAAAATTACCAAGAACAAAAATAAGATATCTATTATGTAAGGAGGAAGAGGAAGACAAATATTCTAGAAATACATATGAAGAAAAAGATGATAAATAAAACAAATATTTTATGGCTCATGTAGTGATGCATGATGCATATTCTTGTTGGGAAGGTGAATAATATTAAATATATTACATGGAATGTATGAAAAAATATGAACTGTAAGAATACCTTGAATACAATAATAAGCTCAACATTTAATTAAATTATTTAATAAGGATAATATAAGTAAATCATAAGATTATGATGAACGTTTTTAATAATTAATATTATTATATTGAATAAATTTATAATTTCATACTGATGGTTGTAGAAAATGAAAATATTATGAATGATCATGAGGAGAAAATCAAGATAAAATAAGTGCCAGTTTTAAATACTCAATTTAAATGCCTATAAGTTTAAAAAAACTTAATAAGATGAGAAATTATTATAATAAATTTGTTGAGATAAAATTTGGTTCATCTAATTCTATTGAAAATATTAGCTCAAAGTAGCAAGTTAAATATCTAATTGTTATGGCTCGTTGTAAATATGTTTTTCCGAATAATGTAGATTAAAATTTGAAATATGTTCATAAATGGGCCCATAATTATGAATATAAAAACTCTTATATATCTAAAAAATGATAATAATATCTTGTGAAAAAAAATTTCTCCTAGGAATAAGCAAGCATCATCAGTGTTAGTCCAATCACATCCAAACTCTTGATAGAACTCTTAATACTTTGAAAGACCAAGATTTAGTTTCCACTTATGTTTCTGTGGAATTATTTTACATACATTTTATTCATGTTGGAATAATATGTATCTAATTGGATTAATGTATGAATCAAGGGGGAGTAGCTTAGAGAATATAGGTAGAAATTTATAGAACAAGCATACTAACTATAAGGGAATATTTAATCTTCCCAAAAAAATAGATTTTAATGTTTAGATGAAATATATGGGTGATTTAAACAATAGTGTCATAGTGTTTATAAATTCATGATTGTTTTTTATAAACAACATCATTATAATGAAAATGGTAAAGGAAAATAAAATGAGGATCAGGGTGAAAATTCCTTTATTTTGGAAGTCTCTTTGAAGGAAATCAAGATATAAAATCATTTGATCTTGGAAAAAGGGTTGTTATTTGAAATAATTAGTTGATAAAAAACACATAAAAACATTAAATAACATTATATATGGGTAGTTAATTTCAATAATTATAGTTATCTAAGAATTAAAGGCACTGGTTCGACTATGATTGAAAAACATAAGCTCAATTGAAATATAGTAATTTCCATGGTAGTGATTAAGAATAGTCTTGTGAGTGTGTGCCTAATGTATGATGAAATAAATTATATCATGTTTAAGAAAAACTTGTGTTCCCTAAAAAAATATAAATATTGAAGTTTCGTCACAATATGAGAAATAAAAATTGTAAAATTTACAGATTAGTGATCCAACTAACTGGTGATACTTTAGTGAGAAAAAAAATAATCTTGGCATGTCAGACTTGGTTACCTTAGCTAAAGGAATTTGAGTAAAATATCATAAATTTATGTGGTAAGGGAACTTACCCAACTTAAAAGGTAAATATTTTAAATTTTTTAAACATTTAAAAAGAGGAACATATTCTGAGCTACTCATAGAGGTGTATAGATTCTGTCATCAAGACCACTTGAACCCATTCATTTGGATTTTTGTGGTTTTATGAGGAATCAGTCCATAGTAGGTGATTTTTATTTCATTAAATTAATTAAAAATTAATTTAAAATAACTACATTATTGTTCATGAAAAATAAGTTTTAAGAAATTAACTTATTCAAAATGTATTAAATTGAAGTTGATAAACTTTTTGGGGTATAAATCTTGAAGTTGGGAATAAAAAATTAATGGGGCTATAAATACAATGAATTTAAAAATTTTCTAGAAAATAAAGGAATAAATCATCCAATTATTTAACCCAAAACTCCCCAATATAATGAAGTATCTATGAGGTGAAATATAATAATTATTGAAGTGGATAGGTTAATGATAGTTGAGCACAAACATATAAATTTATCCAGAGAGAAGCAATGTACACTATTGTCCATATTTATAATATATGCTTGTTGATCCATAGAAAAATAAAATACCTTATAATATATTGTTCAGTAGAAAACATTCGACAAAATACATCAAATTATTTTGATGAACTTTTTTCATTAAAGATCAAAGACATCAATATGGGAAATTTTGAAGAAAAATATGATGAAGATATATTCCTAGGTTGGTTTTATAATGGTGGTGGATAAATGTTTTGCAATAAAGGATATAAAAAACATTATGGATGTTATGTTGTGAAAATAATTGAAAAATATTCCAACATGGGAGCTTCAATTAGTGTATTATATGTATTTTCATATGATAATAGTGAAATTATTTCATAAAAACATACCATTAAACAACAAAAAATGTATTTATTCATATAGTTTTTTATTCAGATCAAAATAATAGTAATGATAATAATGTGGATTTTGTAAATCATAAAATTAATCATAATATGGTGAATAAACATGTTTACATTGAAAATAGTAAAGGTAAACAGGAAGCATCATCCCAAACTAGAATAAAGCTAAGAGTTAAAAACTAAACTAATCTTATTTCACAAATTGAACTAAAATATATTTCAATGGTATTTGAACATGAATAATGGATTTGTGTTATAAATAGAGAGAACGATAAAATTGAGAAAAATCTTACTTGGAATATTCTGTAATGTTCTGAAAAGATAAATTATTGGCACCAAGTGGGTATTAAGAAAAAAACTAAATGAAAATGGATACGTGTTGAGGGAAAAACCAAAATAGTTTTTGAAAGATACTCTCAAAATTAAGGAATAAATTTTGAAGAAATATTTTCACTAGTTATAATTATGGAATCCATTTGGATGTTATTATTATTAAAGGATCATAGAAAATTAATGTTTTATAAAATATACTTATAGTTTATTTTCCATAATGGATATTTTTAAGAGGAAGTTTCTATTTTTTCGACTAAGGTGTTTATTATAAATAAATAAGGAAACATGGTTTGTAAGTTGAATAAATAATTATATATCATTAAATATCTACCAAGGTCCTGATACTCTAAGATAAATTGATTCTTGAAGAATATGAAATTTTAAAAAGTAAATTTTGATTGAAACTTATGTATAAAGGAACTCACTACCGATTCTCTAATTGTTATGATTTATGATGATGACATAATGTTTTAAAGTGATCTTAAATATCTCTATGAATATTTTTTCAACTAAATAACGTATTATTTTTATACTTTTTTGGGAGTATGAATTACTTATCATATTTACAAATTTTATAAGGATTTTATTGCATTTTTCTATCTCAAGAAAAATATTCAAAAGAATTGTGGAAAAGATTTGGAATGAAATATCTAAATGAGTTTTAAAATATCATTGTAATTGGTAAAATATTGTCTAAATGTGGGGATGTAGATATTTTCAATCAAATATAATTAAAAATAATTATTTTCATCCTTCTATACCTCACAACATCAAGGAAACATATTATATTTTCAATAAATTTATGCGCTATGTTTCAAATTGACCCACGAAATTATCATATAATAAAAGCCAACATGATTCTATGATATATCAATAAAACCCACAAAAATGGAATTTTCACATAAGAAAATATAATTTATAGTTATAAGGGTACATAGAAACTGATTGGTATGAGATTTTGTTGATACAAAGCCCAAATTTAGTGGGGATTTCTTCTTTGTTTAAAGTTACGTGAGTTTTCAAATTAACAAGAAACATTCATTGGTTTTTAGTATTGTTAGGGGAGAGTATATTACAACTATATATTCTTGTACATAGGATAAATGGATAAAATTATACCTAAATGATTTAAAATTATTTGTTCATAAACCATTACATATTTCATGTGACAATATTATCACTATATATCTCTCAAAAAATCTTGTGCGTAACTCAATATCCAAATATATTTATATCAGATATCATTTTTTAAATGGATTGTTAATTAGTGATATAAATCTTGATGATATTTTCTCCATGTATTTGATTGAAGGAATTATTTTAAAGGAAATACCAAGAGAGAGGATTGAATATATTATGCTAAAAATTCATGTTTAGCCTTCTCTTATTACTCAAGGAAGTGAGAATGTTTACCCCCACTTCACTTTGGATTGTGCTGATAATAGAGGAGATAATTGTCATAATTATATAATATTTATAGAATTCATGTCATTGGGGGTGTGTATAGTATATTTTAATCTAAAAATATGGATAAATTTTAATGGGGGATACTTTTGTAACTAATAATACAAGTATGAATTGAGGGAGAGTTCATCTAAGTCACTTGGACACAATTTCTTATTAAAAAGAGATATAATTTCCTTAAAAACATTACCTTGTCCATTATTTTATTATAATACACTTTTCATATGAGATACATAATGATTTTATGTTTTATGAATAGATTTTAGTTTGTTTAGAATATTTGAGAAATGCTTCCAATAAATCCAAAAGGGGGAGAATGAAGTGATCAAAGATTTTTTGATTTTTTGTATTTGTTGTTAGAATCATTAGAGTTTATTGAGTAGTTTTTGACAATGTTTGTAGTTCCTTCGATACTATTTAAGGTGTTTGGAATAGATTTGAATAATATATATGGATTTTTGATGGGTTCTATAATTCCGATGTTGGGTAATAAATATTTTGCAAAGTAAAATATTGGGGCCACATATAAGATATCAGAGTCACTACATGTGAAATTTGAGTTGTCTAAGTAAATAAATCTATATATAAATATTTTTAAATGTGAAATTAAATTGATCTACAGATAATAATTTTGATCTACATAAGTAAATTGATCTATGTTGAATAAGTTTGAGTCATGTAAGTAAATTGATATGCGCATAAGAAGTTTGTGTCATGTGTATATTTTTATCAAATGAAGTTTCCCTTTATGGAAAATTATTTTTTTAAAATTTTAATATTTTAAATAATTAAAACCATTTAGTGCCAAAACTATTATTTAAGGATTCAATCATCACAAAAACCCAAAAGTGTGTGATTCATGCTTTATAAAGTCAAATTGGGCTATTTTAAGAAGAGAATAAGATTAACCATGATATGATATATATGATAAAGAATATGATCTAAGTTGAATCTTTGAATAATTAATATCTAAATATTAAATTTTATATTTCAATGTGATGAAGAAACATTTTTCTCAAATATCCATTATCACTTTCATTTAGTTTAATAATGATTAAAGTCGTGTTTTCAATAATCTAAGTGATTTAGCTATTGAGTTAATATGTTTTGCATTTTCAAAGTATTATTTAGGCTATGAGAAGGTTATAGGTGGGTTTATAAGATGAGTTAGAAAGTTGAAGATCATGGGAATTTCTAGAGTTCATAAATATATTATTTATTAATTTTTTCTAAGTGTCAAGGTGAAGGGTACTTCTAAATAATTTTTTATGTTTGATTATAAAGATAGAGAAAAATGGTTGAATTTTAATTTCAATGATAATTCATAGTTAAATAAAAGTTATAATATTCTAATATTATTGAATTTGAAAGTGTTCTTAACTAACTAAGAAAATAATAAAGGATTATATTGTATAATTATGTTGGGATAAATCTCAGGAATAAAGATCTAGTAAATGAACTTATAGAATTTATTTCATTCTATATTTTAGAAGTTATTGAGTATATAAAATATTTTTAAGAAAGAAAAAAATATGTGAGAATAGTGAATATCGTTTATATTGATTGAAAAACATATCCTAATGTTGAATCTTATAGAAGAAGAGATCAATGGATAAGATTTGAGAATTCAGTGTATTGGGTCTGAGAGACCCTCTGAAAAGTATAAAAATATCTAGGTATTCAAGGTTTAGAAATTGAAAATTATTTATTCTATTCTCAATCGTTTATAACGGTTGAATAAATGAACAAGGTGATTACGTCATGTTGTCAATAGTAATATTTCAAGGGGAATATACTCTTCAATTTTTAATGGATTTATATTTTCATGAAATATTTATAACCTTGTTATATTAATTTTATAACCATTAAGATGTTCTGTAAATGTAAATGGTATGATTATGAATATGACTCAGAATTTTATCTGATTTACCCTCTTTTTTTGACTATAAACATTTAATAGATAATCCCTTACTTTATTATATTTAAGCAATAAAAGGAGTAGAATTCACATAGAGTATAAGACTTAAAAAACTACATGTCTAATGTCTGGTTTATTATTTCCTTAAATATGGGTAAAGATACATAAATTTCTTAAGTTGGTCATTCATAACTGGTATAAATGTTTCGTTTCTAATTGAAATAAATTATAAAAAAATAACCACGACTATATCCTCCCCCTTCCTTCTCACTATTGTACCATTATTAGGTACTTACAATAATGAATTCCTTGATTTGAGTAAAAATGGATTTAGATTAATTTTATTTTGATTCAATTTATTTAAAACTCTTTTAGATATTAAGGATGTATTTTCATAGTATGTTTTAAAAGGAAGTATTTATTTTAAACTAATTTTACAATTTTTGATGGTTATATGTTGGTTAGAGTTGTACATGGATTTTAAACATGCAATTAAATTTTAAACCATGTGTAATATGCCCAAGTATGTATTTTAGGATTTGGTTTGATGATGTTCGAAATTTTAGTTTTAAAGAAAAATATATTTTCTCTATGAAATAATGTTTTATTTTGTGAAATGAGTTTAAACTTAGTATCTAATACTTTTAAGACTTATTTATTTACAAAATATTTTATTACAGGATTCAACCTCTATTATAAGTCCTAAATTTTATTAATACCCTCTTTAAGTCTCACTTTATGAGTGTATAGAGAAGTTATAATGAAAACCCACAATTTATTATTACTACCTTCAGGTATTCATGTTTTTAAATTATAATTACTCATCCCTAAATCTAAAATTTTAATGGTTTAGTATGAAATAATGTTTGAGGTTGACACAAAGAGATAAATAACATTAGCATAAAACTTTAGTTCAACAGTGAAATAATTATGATTTGAGTTGTTGAAATAAATATCGAATTAATTTGAATAAAATATATAGGTTAAAAACATACTAAGAATTTGTATGTCTAGGTTTATGTGATACATAAGGATATAAAATATTTAATTGATAATCATTTTTTATCCAAATTAGATAAAAATACATCAATGTTAATAATGTTTTCTTTATAACATTTAAGCTATTATTTTCTTATGATAAATTTCTTTAATTAATTTAATAATCCAGTTTTCCAAAACTATATTTAGGAACAACATTTTAAACTCATTACATGAACATGAATGAATTAAAGAAATTTTTTTATGTTTTATATAGATCTTACTCAATAAATATAAAAACAATCATTATTTTCAATGAAATAATAGATATAGAAGAATGATTAAATGTAAAAACTCAACAAAAAATAACATTAAATACAAAATAGCTTCAATAATCTACCACCCATCATTACTAATCATAGAAAACGGTGAATATAACCCCATTGTTTATAAGAATCCAAGAATTAATACATTTTAAATATAAGATATTTTTTTAAAATCTTATCTATGTCAAACTAGATTCTATTTAGCTTTCCAAGATATTTATCCAACTCCACCAATGAATGATCGAATAAAAAAATTATTTCAAGCCTTTAAAATCAATTCCTCCATTTATAGAAAATATATACCCCCATTTTTCATCTCTAATATCCATAATAAGAAAAATATCAGGTAATGGCAATATTATTCAAATATGTAATAGTTAAAACCATCACAGAAAAATATATAATGATTTTACAAATCATCGTATTTTGTAGCCTCATATTAATCTGTGGTGTCATTTTATTAACATCAGTTACAAAAAAAACTTCTAAAATGAATGTGGTGGTTTTTTATAATAATTTTTTGCATTATAGCAGCTGTTACAACCACCGCCAAAAAAATTCATATTGGTTTATTAATTTTTTATTTTTTCTATAAATTAATTCTAGTTCAGAAGAATATAGTTGCTTATAGAAATGGTTTTTCAGTGAGAAGAAATGGATAAAATCATAGATAATTATATATAGGATCTTTAGAACTCTGTTAATTAAAAAATACAAGGAATATAAGGCATTTTTATTTTCTACCACCTGTAATATAAAATACAAATATATTCACAAGGTACATAATTTAATAATTTCAATGGTCAAATAAATAAATAAAATATAATATTTAAATTCATTATATCACAATACTTTTTAATCATAAAAAATATTTTTTTTAATTCACATGTTATAAAAATTATTTATATAAGTTTTCATTATAAAAACAAGACATATAAATTGGAATTCAACATCAACCCTTCTCCCCTAAATCATGATGGTTTCCCCCATATGATCCATGCTCTTTATTATTTTCCATATATGAGGCTCTGGTGTATCATCTATCTACATTAAATGTAATTTAAAGTATAAATTAGTTTTATTTACATAGTACATAAAAATATATTTAAAAAACATAATTATATAAACATGTTAAAATAAAAGTAATGGATTTGGTACCATTATAGTTTTATGTACCAAGGATGAAACGATCATAAGAATTATCCCAATAATTCCATAATATATAGTACCTAAAAATTAGAATTACATTTGATAGGGATATCAGATAAATAACTATGCATATTTATTTTCACTTACTTTTAATTATTTATAAAAAATATATAATTCTTACAATTAATTGGATTATGTCTCCAATAATGATATCTAATGATAAGTGATGGTAACTCACATTCTAATTGTACCATGATATGCCCATATAATCCCTTGAACTTATCTTTAGGTGACCTAAACATGTCAAAGGGAATAACTATTTTAAAATTTGTCAGCGTCAAAATATCCAATGAATTCATGTTCATGTCTCTATTATCACTATCTATATTTTTTCAGTTCATATATTCATAAATTAGTATAGTAATCTAATAAATTATTTTTGAGCATTAAAAATTGAATACAAATAATGGACACCCTATATTGCCCTCATGATGGTAACTATGGTAGCATATGCTCAGACGATGATCTGTCCTCAGTAGGTCAATTAGATCAATTTGACAACCTTGTAGCAGAGGGTGATGCACTTGAAGTATGTATCATACCTAATGAAAATAAGATCATATTACATGGCATCAAATGATAGAAAGGGGAGTATACCAAAATTATATAGTATACCTGATGTAATAGGGATTGTATCATATGGGACATTCGACATCATAAGAGTAGTATAAGATTATATCATATCTTTATATCATTTTTTTCATGTCATTCCTACATGCAAAAAAATATTAAAAAATTTAGAACATTACATATAATAAAAAACAGGATTTTTTTTTTAAAAATGTTCTAAAAAAATTAACTAAATTCGTGTATTATAATTAAAAAATAAAATATAAGTTAACAGAGGAATGAACATACATTCAATTAAATCATCATTGACTATATTATTATTATCCTCCACCGTTAACATGATTTTATCACCTTTATCCTCCCTTTAAAGACTAAATGTTTCAATATCATCCTATAAAGATAAATAAATATCTTTTTGTTGATAAGGTTTTATGTCACAAAATAATTCTTTAACTTTATCTACAATATCATAAAATTCTCTCAGTTTTACATGGAATACAACATATCACCCTTCATCAACTCTGACATCTATAAAATATTAAATATTATATTATGAAGCAAAAAATATATTGATTGTGTTCTTAATGATTTCTAGTACTAACCAACAACTAAATTATAACAAATATTTCATTATTCCCCTATAAATTTTGACCCACTTTAATTTGAATAACTCAACAGAAAATTTTATAAGATAATTTAATTCCATAATGTCAACCAACTCTCAATAGTATCCCAAGTCTGTGAATTTTATAAATATGTCACTATTTTGTGTCTTCAAACCTTCTTTATGAAAAAATACATGAAACTTAAATCCACTAATATTATAAGCAATGAATCTCTTAGATTTCCTCAAAGGTCCTAAATCCATATATTTGAAATCAAAGGACACTCATTCTTAATTATCAAAATTCATAATCTATACATATATATATAAAATATTATTAGTTACATAATATAATTATATAAACCATAATTAAAATTAAATTGATTATGATATTAAAATATGTGAAAACCAACCAATAAAGTCTTTGTTAAAAGCTTTTGTTTTCTCTTTATTATTTCATGTTCAAATCTGAATTCATATCTTTGTTTGTGTCTTCAATAATTTAATAAAAGGATTTTTAATATCACCATTGAGTTGCACATATCCATGAAAATGTATAAAATTTGTTTGTGTCAATGGAACTGATTTTATTTTCACAACATAAAAACCTAATGTTGGAAAGTTTTTTGATTTACTATAGGATTTAAATTTATTTGTGTTATAATTAATACATCCAATATGATTAAATCATGTATTAATAATATCTAAATTCCTAAAAACAAGTTTAGTCACTCATCCACCGTATAACTATTAGTGATAGATCCTTTTGGTTGATCTTTGTATCCCGTATAAGACTTTAAATGACCTAAATACCCAATGAAAAAATAACATAGAATAATAAACCGCATATGTAATGAGTTTGAAAATTTTAATATAATAACCATAAAAAATTAATTTGTAAATACCTCATTATGGGATACATCAATGAAGAATTTATGTTCCCCCAAACATTAAATCCCCAGGTCAAATTCATAATTAGATGATTCATTATGATTGAAACAATTGGTGAGATATCATCTCCAAATTAAAGTATCCTTTAAATTATTTCTT
This sequence comes from Viscum album, assembly GCA_963277665.1. NCBI lineage: Eukaryota > Viridiplantae > Streptophyta > Magnoliopsida > Santalales > Viscaceae > Viscum > Viscum album. The sequence goes on from OY728135.1 coordinate 350,145,724, forward strand.
GATGTTTTTTATCCTTAATGGGGTGTTATGTTTTCTCACAATGTTTTCTGAAAAGTGTGACAAAATAAATTACTGCAATTTTTATTTTATGAGGTAAAAAAAATTTAATTCCAAATGTAGTGCTTTCTCTATCCAAATATGTGATTTAGGGATTTTAATTCCATGTAAATTATCATGTTTCAAGTCAAAAAATCTTGAGATATTTCTTGAATAGCCCTTAAGTACTTTCGTGATTTTTTTCTTCAAAGGAAAAACTGTTTTTTTATTTTTCAATGTAGTAACTATTGTGGGAAAAATTCCATTATCATTTTCCAACAAATAATTATTATATTAATTTCTTCCAAGTCCTTATGATTATTAAGATGAAATTTTAATTTTTCCTATTTATTAAATATTGTAAAAAATAAATTGTCACATATATTCTCATCAATGTGCATAATTGCAAGATTGTGATTTAAAAATTGAAATTACCAATAAGAAAGTATGCAAAAATACGATTTTCTACCATTTTTGGGTTCCAACTATATCCAATGATCTTTCATCTCCTTTCCTAGAAACCTTGAACACATACTCTTTCCCAAATTGCGCATTAGTAGTTAATAATTATTACATGATTTATAAACCTACCAAAAAAATTATGGGACTCAACTCATTTTTTCAATAAAATCATGACTGGTTAAAATAGTATCAATGATATGTATCTAAGAATATATTATTCCACATGAAACACCTCTTTATATTTCATTGTAGTCTTATAAACTCAAAGTCAAAATTACAAATGAGAAATTTCTAACTAGTGTGAGTTTTCTATTTAGACATGTTTCCTAATATAAGGAAATCACTAATAATCGACATTAGAGTATCATTAATTTTGAACATTTTAGTAATTGATGCATCATGATTATCTATGCTATTTTCACATTACTCTTGTGATTATTTCATATGAGGCTTAAGGTATATATAAATTTCATTTCTAGACATTTGTTTTCCTATAATGATCATCAAAATAATGAAATAAATTTGTTTAATACATATCCATAGAGTTATATTGTAATGGATTAAAATAACCATCCTTATACTATAAGTTGTACATAGAGTCGCAATAGTATTAAATCCATTAGTATCCAATCACAATTTCACATTACTAGGATCTAAGGAGAAATTTGGATATAAAGAATCAAATGGTGTTTATGATTTCAAATACTTTAGATGCGTATAATACTATCATTATTTTTTTTCAATAGTGTGACAATAGATTTTCATTACTGTTTTAGAATACATGAATAATATTTTGAAATTTTATTTTAATGGAAATTAATTTAAAATATTTTTAGTAGTTTAATTAGTATTTTTCTTCATAGTATATTTATTGATACTTTAATCATGACTCACTTATTTCCATCTATAAGTATGAAATATATTACCTTATTCTCAATTCGAATAATCTCCCTGATGTAACATATACTCATTAAGATATTCATTCATCTCTTTGTATTTGATACTATGTTTTTTAACAGCCTTCATCATATCATAAAATTATTTAGGTATCCTAGATCAAAAAAATGCATCATGGAACAACAAAAATATCATGTAAATTTATTTATATTTAACTCTGTATAATTAATTTAAATTTTACATCTTATATAGAATGTATAATTTTATATATATGATATATCCATCCTACGACTCATAATTTCCATCTTCCACTAATTATTAAAACTCATTTGATTTCTCAGTTACCTTTTCTCTAGTATTAATATCTAAAAAATGATAAGAGAATCTACTGATATATTATAATCATCATAAATCTATGTAGTAATGAAAACATAAATAATCAGTGTAAAACCCCAAATTTTTATTGGTGTTTAGATTTTTTTGAAAGTTATTATTTTCAATTAGTGGTAAGGACACCCCTTTTTGAGATTTAGAAGGGGTTCCAAGGCATAGAACACCTAAATGGGGTGGTTTGAATGATGTAAGGTGGATCAAGAGGCATATTGAGGGAACAAAAGATCCTCAAGAGAGTTTGGGTGGCCACTGTAGCAGATCTACTGACCTTTTGATGGTGTTTGATTATATCATATGCTAGTTCTAGTATCCATATTCTAGATCATGGTACTTTAATAGAGTATAATGATGATTATTCCCCTAATATTTAATAGGGGTATACCCTTTCTTCTCATCCACCTTTGTCTCACACGGTTAAGGGTTTATTCCCCACTTCTCTCCCTTTCTCCCCTTAGATTGGGGTTCTCCTTAAGGGTGGTTTCTTGAAATTTTGAGGGGTGGTCTCCCCTTAATTAACCTTTATTTATCCAATCCTCCCCTAATTTTAATTTTTGGTTTCCTAGTTTAGGGATTCAACACTGATTCCAATATATCATAGTGTAATTTGTTGTTCTTCATGGGGATATCTTGTGTCTTGCATAGAGAGGATTATATGATGAAATTATTCAACTTTGGTGTTTCACTTTGATGGACGTAATTCATCACCTTGAATTTTATCAGGTTTTTTATTAAATTTAAATTGAAATTCCTTTTTATTTGGAATTGGATGTTGGGGATTTCACTTGGTTCAAGGTCACATATATGAGATAGTCCATTAGGGTGTCATTAGGCATGGTTTCAGTACAACAGAAATGTTCAGGGAGAATTTGGGTGTTATTTCTTTTTGTATAAAATGATATAATTAATTATAATTAATTATGTTGGGTGCCTAGGTGTGACATCGGTTCTTGAAGCATTGCCTATTGAGCTAGGAAGGGCTTAGAAGGGCCTTGGAATCTACTGGAAGGCCTTAAAATTTTATTGAAAATCATTAAAATGGTAAGTGGTCCTTATGTATTTAACCATTGGTATTATGAATTTTTTCATATGCATATGGTGTGTTTAGCCCCACCACTTTAGGTCATCGACCCCTTAATTGTTTTATAAAAACTGATACCTTCATTTACAATGTACTTGGTGTCAAGGACCCCAATAGACAGTCATGTACAGGCTAGAAATATCATTTGTTGATGGAAGAAGATATAAATTAGAATATATAGGGTGTAATATCCCTACTATATCTGATATAGTGACCTCTAAGAGAGAAGAGTGATGATTTTGGATGAATGTCCAGGGGAATGGCAATGACAGTTTTCCTAATGTTGATGGGATCCTTGAGGTGACTGTAGAGTGATTGTTCCTCCCCTAATGGGACATGACAACATAGGTGGTTAGATGCTGTGAAGACAGAAAAACGGGTTGGTTATTTAGAAAAAACCTAAAATTCTAAATAATGGAAATGGGATTATGGATATATCCCTATTGTGACTTTACTAGGAGACCAAGGAGGCCTCTATGAGACCTAGGGGGCCCTAGGAGGTTACCTTATGACTTGTGGCGATAGAAATATGTTGGACCTGTGACCCTACATGGGCTTGGTTGTTCATATTGTCCTTTTTATATTTTTATTTAATTATATATATATTATGTGATTCCCCGAGATGATTAGGAATTGGCCAGTGGTCCTAAAACTAATGTGATTTATCGGGGTTCTTGGGAATCACCAATTGAAATGGATAAACCCTAGGATGCTTGGTATACTGGGATATAGTCACAAAATATATGGGGGTAGGATTCCAAGGACGGATAGCATCCATAGATATGGTTGATGTAAGAGTGGATGCCTAGAGGTGGTACCTAGGATCCAACACCAATGTGTGTGTGCCACACATTTATGATATCCTAAGATGATAAGGTCTCTTCTGACTTTTGATTTCATTAAAAAATCTTGGGTACTAGGATTCGAATGACGATTTCTATAGACCAATATAAATACCTATGATTCCTAGGATATAAATAGTGGAATTCAATATTAGGCGTGCATATATCACCAATAATGAGTGTCGGATATCACTAGGGTGAATTTTTGATCCCCTATATTTATTCCAAGGATTCCCACTAGTATCAAGTGGACACACAAGTTATAGTTCAACTAAGGAGTTGTGGGATTATGGATGCCCATGATTTTGACCATGGGATCCAGGGAGGGTATTCACTATTATTTTCTAAGAAATTAGTCATCCTTTGATGTATAGGATTTCCTTGGGCTACCTCCTCCTATTAACTATTCATTATCATGAAATTTAGAATTCCTAATTACTACCATAAGTTTCATCTTGAGGGCTTCAAAATTAGGGAACCATAGTGATACCTCAAGGTATTCTATTCATCATTATGGAGGTATGTACATGGGATCACTAGGGTGTGGACATAAGTTTCCCTATGGAATTTCTCATACATAGAGACCCTTATTCACTCATTGAGGCAGGTAAGGTCAATTGGGGTTAAAAACATGAGGATCCATAATTATTATTAGACTTGTGCTAATTTATCTATATATTTCCATGGGGAATTTGGGTTATTGTTTAGAGTAATAAATATTTAATTATTAGAGACATTCTATCTTTGATATGAAGTAGGTATAATTTGTAGTATTTTATTTAGTTTTCTCTAGTTTATTTATTTGTTTATTTATTTATATGAGAGAATGACATATGAGTTGCATTCCCAACCCATACCCCCAAAATCATTTATTAAAGAAGGTTCAAAATATAATAAAGACATGAGGTGAAAAGAACTTTTCCAACTTATGATTTAAAGAAGAGTAAAACATGACATAAAACCCGTAAAACAGCTTTCATGATCAACTTATACTAACCTGAAAGCTTATGGAGAAGAACTGCAGCATGAAACAACAAATGGATCTTGATTCAAGGAGGATAAAAATTACGTTGCATATAAAAAATCAAATCTAGAACGAGGAACTATTCAATATTCATCACTGTAATTCTTAAATAATCTATCACACTCCAGGGAGGGAGATGGAAGGAAAATATTCAACAAAATTAAGTCAAATAGAATTCACTCTGCAAACATACAAAAAATTGAAACAAGAAAATAATAAAAAGACATAAGAGAACCAATCATCTCAATTTCCAGACCAATAAATGGAAAATAAATCCTATAGTGAGGTCCTCGAACAAGAGAATAATGGCAAGTCATTTCCATGGAGTGTCTCTAAATTTAAAATGAGGGTTAAGTTTAAATTTATCTACCAATTTGATGAACATTTTTTCACTGATTTGAAGGTAGAGATCTACAGTAATTTCACCATTCTTGTATCTTTAGGAAACTATTGTGTCTTGATCATCATCCCAAGATACTAGATCTTCTAACACTTCCTCATCATTTTTATATGAATCTCGAATAGTCGGGTTAGATTCATCAAAATCACTAGTCACTTGAAGTCTCACCACTATAGGATGAACTATCATTGACAACAACCTCATAATAAAGAGTAGAAGAAATAGACTTCATCATAGAATCCTCTAGAGACCATGTAAGGATTTTTTCCTCAAGATTAGAGTATTCACTATATTTTTAAGTCTTCTCGGGATTTGGGGTGATAAAAATTTCTGAATAAAACATTGGTTTTTTCATTTTTGATAGCTTGATTTCATGTAATCTACCTCAATTTGACAGGATTTATCACATGCATCTTGTTAAAGTTCATTTTATTTAGAGTGCACACTCTTGTTTTCCTCATCATGGAGAGTGTCTTGGGATTTAATAGATTCTGTTTTATCTCCCACTTGGGTGATGGAATAAGTGGTGGCTCATGAATCCCCCTGGACAACATCCACTGAATCTGAAGATTCCTTTACCTCAAGTGAGTGACGCACAGATTGTTCAGTCTAGTGCACAATAGGATTCAAAAGCTCAACAGGCATATCAATAGATGATATTGTGATATGTGTATACACTATATATACTAGTTATTTACAGAATCGCATTGGTGGTTCCTTGTAATGTTTTATACTCACACCCTTATTGGGATACCATTGCACTAAGGTAACCTATAAGAGCTCTCATTAATGTAGGAACAGATTGGTAAAAGGACGGTATGATGTTTTTTATTGAGCTGAGCGGCTCATCCAAGTTCATGGAGCTTGGGGTGAGGTGATTCTTGAGTATTAGAGTATGTCCTATAGTGTATTTATATTTCATACTTTTTTTATATATGTGATCAGTTTGGGGGTTGGTTTTCCTTATTTTACTATATTTATTCCACATTTCATTTATTGTTGATTATTGTTTATTTCTTCCACATACTCCAATTACTTATTGTTATGGATGAATTTTGGTCATCTATTTATTATTGTTCACTCTGATATGGGGGTATCGTCCCCCCATGGTACTCCCCTATACACCCACTACTAGTTGGTAGCCTTTAGAATATGGTAAGGTTCACTCATGTTCTTGTGGTGAACAGGAAAATTTACTATTCAGAGAGTGAGATGATCTAGGATGTTACAAAGTGGTATCATAATTTTTTTTAACATTTTTTTCTAATGGTATTGGTATTTGGTAGATAGGTGAAATAAGAATGTATTGGATATATTGATGGATATTTATCTAGTACTTCAATAATACCTATTTCTATTGGAAGTTTGGGTTACTAGGGATATGATATTATTTTTTTAGTTTTCAATGTTGTAGTTGTATAGAATTTTCAACTTGAGTATATTGCATGGATTTTTGAGGTTCTTGATTAATTATGGATTTTTTTCTCTTTTCCAATTCTAAATTGGCCATTTATTTGATTTTGACTCTTGTATTATAGATGGAAGAGGAATATCCTACATCATATCAGGCATGTAAGATTCATATGAAACATAGTACAAATAATGTTCAATTTTTTTGGAAACTGATGTTTTGTTTTTTAAAGTTTCAATAACTGATCGTACATAATTTTTATATATAAGTACTTAGTGTAATTGTACTTAGTTGTGATGACATGTATTTATATTCACTTCTAAAGATAGGTCTTTTGGGTCTATGGAATGGTACATCTTAATAATGATGATTCACCCCCTTAGTACAAGTGGCATTAGGTGACCCTAGTAAGTCAAAGAGGAAAGTGGTGCCATAGTGGGAAACCCCTAGTGGGTTACTATTATAAGGGTTTAATTGTTTAAAGTTCCATTAAAAACCTATACATTGTTTTCCCATATATCTTGGAATTTAATTTTATCTAACCAAACCTCATGACTATTTCTCCTTGAAACAGATCATCCTAGACAATTTTGTGGGGGTTTGCTTGATATTACAGGTTCTTGTGGGTGGTAGTCCTATATATGGATGCTTACTGAGAATCAATTCCCCTATATTAAAATATTTTTCATATGATACCTTGCCCTTATACCCCTTATGGGTTTTTTTGTTAGGATTTGGTTATTTATAGTGACCATTAATAACCTATATGGTATTTTCATTTATAGATTAGAAAGGAATTATACTTAACTGAACCATGTGATGGTGGTTATCTTGGGAAATATCATCAAGGATGATGTTGTTATGTATATAAATGTTGACTGGTGAGGTTATGATTCTCAAGGGGGGAAGTCGTGTGTATGAATTCTTGCTGAGAATTAGTTCACTTGTAGGTTTTTGACTTGAAATAAGTTGCATTACCAATGTATACATAAGACCCTTGATAATGATTAGGAAATTTGATTTCATGGTTTACCAATATGGTAATGAGGAATTGTTTTCATATGTTTTTACCACGAGGGATATGATTTGGGTCTAGGTAGAAAGAAGTTGATGCCCTTATGGCAGACTCATCATTTTACTACGTTTGGGTCAAGTATAATGTGTGTGGGTGGCTACGTGAGGGGTTTTCCTAGACATAATATTTCCCTTGGAACAGAAAGGCATGGGAATATTTCTTTGTTTTGAGACCAATTCATGAAAAGTCCTATTAAGTTTACAAATAATGCAAGGTTATACATTGTATTTTACTGAGGTGGAGCTCCTTGAGTTATGATGCTTTTTCATTGAGGTTTTTTATATGTTCAGGACCATATGGGGGCCTGAACCTATTGGATTTGGGATTCGATTTTTCAACTTGATGACAGAACTAGTGGAATCCCAAGAATAAAATAGTTTTGGGTGGGGTTTAAGAGTATGATTGGACTTACGAACTGATATTTCATTGAGCATGTTAGTGGTTATTGAATTTTATCCTAGTTCAATGTAATGCGACTCATGAGATCATGAATCATGTTATATAATTAGGTGGAATGGGATTGCACACTCAATATATTGGATAGAAAAGACATGGTACATACTGGATGCACGCAATACACGTTAAAATTATTAATCAGTCAATGGTTGGGTGTGAGCCATGGAATTGTGGAGATTGATGAAATATATGTATGCATGGTGGTCGGAGGTTTGGATAAAATAATATATATCCCTCTATGGTAGAGTAGAAATCCAAATTGGAATGGGTGCAATGGCATGGCTGATCTCAGCGAATCCTGGTCAGTTATTGATTGTAAAATGTGAGTGTGGCTTGTGATAAGTGACACATATTCTAATATAACACATTAAGGTAGTTCTTGAGGATTGGTATATGGAAAACCATTTGGTTTTGATCCAACCATAGGTTAGTAAGGTTGTGACCCCTATTTATAGAAAAAATTTGTGGGTGTCAAGGATAATGTTCTCATGATTCGGGAATGGGTGATGGTTTGTATTTCACAATTGACACTTAAGTAAGATCAGTATGTTCATACATAGTCATTAGATATGGTAATGGATGGATTTTGTTCCTTGGAAACATGAACCTCAAGCTGGAATGATTTTTAGTGTTATGATACTAGTCTTTGTATTATTGTTAAAGAATTTTGATGTCGATGAGAAAATGGTTCTAGAATCTTCTATATTTCCTAGTGGATTTCAGGTGTATAATTTTATGTGATATTGATTGGATTTGATGCATTTAAATTAAGATAAAATATATTTTTTTAATGAAATTTGAGTGGTATCATATTTGGTTTATGTAGATGTGTATTGTTGGACAAAAAAATGGTTTTGGTGGATCGGGTGTCCAACTATGGAGTTACACTATAAGTTGAAAATTGAATTTAGTGGGAGTGTTTCAATGATCAAGGGGTGTATCCTAGAGTAGGTTCATAGAGATCGGGTGTTGGAAATGCATCAGTGGTTAATGTTGAACATCTTTAAGAAGGTTTGGTCAGATGATGTGTCACCAAATTTTGTATAAAATGTTGTGTGTTTAGCCTAAAATTATATCAAATACAATGTATCATGTATGACTGGTATATTTTAGGAATTGGTTGAGTGTTTTCAAATACAATCTGACTCAATCATGTTTTGAGCATGGTCGATTTGAATTCAACTTATTTGCGTCTGAATTGATAATGTGTAGAGGTTTACTCATGGGTGGATGGGTGCATATTTGGGAACTATTCTAAGAGCATCATTAGGATATAATATTTTTATTTTGATATGATATATTGATGGTGTAATCACCATGACTTGGAGTATTCTATTTTATACTTAGTCATATTGTGGGGAGCGCTATAGGCTAGTTGATTAATTGGATGGTAAAACAATTATGTTTTAGTTTATCCAGGCGTGGGAAAGGACTATCACAACTTTTTAATGGTGTTTGTGAGTGATTTTTTAGAATCCTAAATTTTTAAAGATAATAAAACCCTATTTGATAATAATTTATAATCATTTTTAAGTGAAAATGTGGTTTTTCAATAAAAAACACTTAATATTTGTTTAAAGGATTTTTGTAAGGCTAAAAGCCCAGTAAGAATCTAATATTATTCTATGGAATATTTTAAAATTTAGGATCTGAGTTAGTGTGAGATTATAAGGCTCATAGAGTCTTAGTGAAGATAAATGAAAATATTAAATATATTATATTACTCACACATGATTTTTCCAAAAATATTTGAATATCTCAAAATGGAGCGTTATATGAGAAATATGATACCACCGTTAGGTTAGGGGATGGTTTTTAACCTTGGAGAAATATAAAATTTTTCTGTGTTTTTTGATTTCTTAGATCACATGTGAGGATAAGTTATTTAACATTTTTATTATGTTTTTTTTAAAAGTAGATATCTTTAAAATGGTTCATTGTATGAAATATACGATACCACTGTTATCTTCGTGATGTGGTGTTTACCCTAGGTGGAGTATATCATTTTTGATCACCAAATGTTTGGTCATATTTTACATGTGGATAAGTTATTTAATATTTTTATTTTTTATTTTTCTTGAAATAATTTAATATCTCCCAAATGGTGCATCATATGAGAAATAGGAGACTGTCATTAGGTCCAGTATGTGGTTTTTCCCTAGGTGGATGATAACTTTTATTCATGTTTATAATTTGGTTAGTTCACTCAATAGATCAAGTTAATTAATTATTTTATAATTAAATTAATTATTAATTAAAATTAGTATTTTTCATCTCCTCCCATATAAGCATCGCACCACCATTTCTAATAGACCAAGGTTCCTAAGAGCTTGATTTATTGGCTATTTTTACCATTTATAAATTATAAATTCATTAATAGGATAAACTAATGACTCCGCCATTAAAATTGGGTGAAACTGAAGAATAAATTTTACCACTACAAAACTATGTCTTAACAATGCTAGTAAAGGACCTTTACCAGTTATTATAAAGTGTTTTCTATACAAGAGATTTTAAATTCTATTCTTTAACAGCACTCAAAAAAGTGATATTAAATTCCCCCTTTAATAATGATTTTTTAGTACTATTAGGGTATTACTTTAAAAATGATTTTAGTGTTGTTAAAGAGGGTAAAATTATATTTTTTTGGACATTTATGAACCCAGTCCCTTTATCAATGCTTCCATGACCCCTTTGATAATAAATTTTTAGTTTATATATTTAAAAATATATTTCTCTGAAAACATGTTGATATATGTATTTATACATGTGATTTATTATAAAAAATATAAGAAACTTTTAATTTAGTTAATTAAAAATAATGGTACGTTGTTAAAAATGATAAAAAATTGAAACCATAATATCAATATGATTGTAAGATCAAGGAATAAATGCATTCCCCAATGAAAAAAATATTATAAGACCCCCTTAAATGAGATTGAAATTTCATTGAATGTTAAAAAAATTAGGATACCCCAATTAAAAGCACTATTTTTTTTATCCAATTTGGGAATTTCTTGGCCTCAAAAAATGTCACTAGGGATTAACCCAAATCAATAGTATGTATATTTCATCGTAAGCTTCAATTTGATATATGGTGGAGCTCAAACAGATACCCAGATCAAAAATTATGATTGTTTAAAGTTCAAGTCGTGTTTTCAACTTATCTTAGACCATTCATTAATTAATTTAATTTTTAAGTCATACAAATATTAATAAATGACTATTAAATGATAAAAATTATAAAATTATTAATTAATAATATTTTTTTTTAATTATTGTTTAATATAATTTCACTAAATATCTTCTATATTAAGATTAAATGCCTATTTAGCTTTATCTAAAACATATTTAATATATATATACTATATTTATATCAATATAAATATATTTATATGAAAAAACATTATTTTTAATGAACAATATTTTTTTGAAATATATCCTTTATTAGCATAAGAAAAAAAGCATCGATAAATGGTGGGCCATTATTAGTGATTTTTTTAGCATTGCTAATGGCCCACCTTTATTAGTGTTTTCTTAAAAGTGCTAATAAATACCCACCCTTTATAAGATCTTTTTTCTAGAAAAAATAAGTGGGGGGATTATTCAGTTATTTTTTAGAAGCGCTGATAAAGATACCCCATTAATAGCGTAAAAGGAACTGTTAAATACCCACTTTAATAGCCCTTTTTCTAGCGCAGACAAATGGGGTATTTAATAGAGATTTTAGTTAGCACTATTAAATCCATAGTACTGGGTAAACCTTGTTTTGTAGTGGTTTTGGGTGTTTAAAATTGGGGTTTTAATTCTAATGATTTTGGGGGTTTTAAAATAGTTGAATGATTTAGTTTCAATGTTGGTCCATCCCGTTGGGTCTTGTTAATATGAAAGCACCCTTACATGCATTTGGCGAACCACCCAAGATTAGTTTTCGTGTTCTTCATTTTTACCCATTGTGTCCACAACCTCCTCCTCCTAATTCTATTGGGAACTAGGCGTATGCATGTTCTTATTTTTTTTAGAATTATTATTATTTTCTTTCTTTATTTTCTAATTCAATATTCTAAAAAATATGTTAAAAAATGTTTATCTTGAGTAAAAATGATAATCTTAAAAATTATCGAATGATAACTATATTTAGACTATCAACAGATAATTTTTAAATAAATTATTAAAATACTAAGAAAAGATAATTATGAGAAAATATTGAATGATAATTATGAAGAATTATCAAAATATAATTTCATAAAATTATAAAAAGATAACTGTATGAGTTATACGGTGATAATTATACAAACTTTTCATAAATTATCAAGTAATAATTTACCCATAACTTTTTACAAAAGTATAATAACCTCAGATTATCGTAAAATACTCTATATAAATTATTGAAATGATTTTTTGGGCGAGAAATTATCATGGATAATTTTAAAGAATTAACAAATGATATTTACTCAAAACTATTAATACACAATTATTAAAATAATAATAGTTGGAATTATTCGGGGAAATCCATGCGATCTTCAAAGATAATTCATAGAAATTACCGAAGGAAAATTTGGTGGAAATTATCAAAGTATAATTATGATTTTTTATCAAAATATAATTATGCAAAATTATCAAAGAATATCATATACAAATTATTGGAAGATAAGAATTATGAATTTATCAAAAGATAATTATCAAATGATATTTACATCGAATTATCAGATGATATTTTTGACATTATCAAGAATAATTGTCAAAATTATCAAATTATAATTGTGAGATTATCATGGATAATTGTTAAAATTATAAAACTATAATTGAAATATTATCAAAGTACAAGTTATAGAATAAAAATTATAAATAGAAAAATATAAAGGATAATTTTGGATTAATTATCAAAAGATAATTATAAAGATCAATTTATGATAAATTTTTAAAATATAATTACAAAGGATAATTTACGATAAATTATCATACAAAATTTTAAAAGGATGAGTTTTGATAAATTATAAAGATATAATTATAAAATTATAATTTATAAGAAATTTTAAAAAGATCATTATTCATATAGATATTTTTTATGAGTACATGCGTGGTCGTTAAAGATAATTCAAAAATTATCTAGGAGAGAGAAAATATAATCCCATGTGATATTTTAATGATAATTTATATATTATCTAGGATATAGAAAGAAAAATTGCATGTGATATTTTATTTCATTTTGAAATAAAATAGTTGGCTTTAGTTCTAGGAGCTTTGAAGGACCTCAAATGATGATGAGTTGAAAAATATGATAATAAGGTCTATGAGGAGGTGCTCTTGACTTTAGAGGTTTCTACTCCAGATTTTGAACCATGCATTAGTGGTTTTTCATTACTGCTGATGTCGACAACTTTGAGGTAATAAGTTCCTTACCTTTTGGGATTTTTTTACACATGTTTCTATATAATATTTTTGTGTTGACTTATTTTATATAATTTTTTACTTTTGATCGCATGTGGGTGTGGGTTTGTCTGTGGCCCAAGTTATGATTATTCTCATGAGATTGATGTGATATATCTATTCCATGATGATGTTTGATTTACATGTTGATGTATATGATGATGATATATTTATCATGATGTGTGCTATGGTTTTTATCATTCTATGAATTTTCATGTTTTCCTTCAGAGGATTGGTATGTGTATACTTCACGGGTGGTCATTGTGGTATTATTACTCCTTGTGTGGTGTGTGCATGATGTGTAGCAATGATTATGGCACAATACGATAACATTGTAACCATGAATCTACTTGATGACTTATGGATTATGAATAAATGACCAGAATTTGATGCCTTCTGGCATCTAAGTGTTCCTCGATGCCTTCTGGATTCTGGGTAGGTTATACTTACTCAATGCCTTGTGCATTCCAAATAGTATCTATTTCCCTATGGATTCTTGGTAGGTTGTTTTAACTTGATTCCTTGTGAACTTTAAGTGACTCACCCACAGACGTATGGATAGTCATGGATACTTATCGATATACACTGCATTTCCAACATGGAGATAAAGTAGGTAAAATCATGGTATTTTGGCATCTTGGTTAGTGCATGATTGCTCATTTTTTTATTGTATGTGTATTCTTGACACAAATTGATTAATACTTTGGAATACGGTGTTATACATGAGCACGTCAAGTTATGGACACATTTCTAGTGTCCTACTAAGTCTTATAAGCACACCCTATTAGAGAATTTCGATGCGCTTATAGATTTCAAGAGGAATATAGTGAATTGAAAGGTCCCTATGGTGGATAGTTGAGCCGAGGAGTGAGGAGCTGGTAGTGGCATAGGAAGGACACTGAAGAGACCTCCTATTTTTCATTTGCTTACTTATATTTTTTATTTATGATGGTTTTACTAACAACTTTGGTTGTTTCTTTATTTGTATGAAATGTATGTCGTATTTACCTTTTTGTATATTTAATATGATTATTAATATTATTTTTTATAGATTAGTTATCAAAATTATAAAACTATATTGTGGGTATAGTCTCCCCATTCATGGAATCATACCCTCACTACTATTTGGTAGCCTATTGCATATGGGGATAAACACATGAGGACATTTGACCTACCATCTCGGACGTAAGGGTTCGGTTCAAGATGTTACAAAATGTGATCAGAGCACCATAACTCACTAACTTATTTCTTCTCCTTCCTTGGTTTGTGATAGGGTAGACAAAAGATAAGACATTAGGTCTCAGGCATGGGAACTATGTTAGTTCCTAGTCAACACTATATAGGGGACCTATGAGTTTCCATAAATGGGAAATTATGTTTTGTTGTTAAATTTGGTTGAATTCACCTCAGGTTACACACATTATGTTTATATGAGATTCATGAGATTTTGGGTGTGTTCATGCATCATGACTAGGAAAGTGGGTTAAATGAAATATATATACTCATTGATGTTATTAATAGTGGTTCATTAATTAAAATTCTTGATTTGTGCTATCTATTCTGGATAGTTTCTCATTGTGTGATATATTTGTATTGCATGATATTGTGATATATCTTCATTTGAATTAATTAGTTGAACTGAGAATTTTTTTGTGTTAGTATATATATATATGATAAATATGAATAATGTGTAGGAAAAAATGTGGGATAGTTCTAGGAGGTTTATGCCTTTGGTTAAGGGTAGATTCTTAAGAAAAAACATATTTGATCTCATAGACTATTATGAGAACCTTTTGTGATCCCATCGACTAAATAGAATCTTTTCACATTCATAATGTTCATTCATGATATAGAATATGTTTCCTTGATGTATTCTTAGGGAAATACATGTGAATCAGGGATGGAATGCTTCTGTAATGGAGGATGTTTCTACAATACCACTATACCTATAGGAGAGTATAGTTGGGCATCCAACCACACTTGTTAAGTGGTTAGGGAAGCAAGGAAACTTCAACCAGAAGTATTTTTTTAGTGTATGACCTAGTAATAGAAGTTTAAATCTATATTCAAATATACCATTATTTTTAAATCCATCATTATTCATCATTCTATAAAAGATAAGGCCCTCATGATGCTGAAGAATGGGTTGAAATTTTTTTGCGAATATTTAACCAAGTAGATAGTATGAAGGAATATAAAGTTAAGGGTAGATTTAGATTATGTCATAAGTGTATCTATTTTGAAACTATGTATCATATGGTACCAACTAAGATGAGGGATCTCAAATTTATAATGGAAGAGTTGGAGAGGAAAGGATTCATAAGCTTGAGTACTTCACCATGGGGTTCACCTATATTATTTTACTAGAAGAAGGATGGTTTTGTTCAGCTATGCATTGATTACTAGAAGCTAAAATAGGTGTTGGTGAATAACTAATATCCATTTACTAGGATCCATGAAATTTTTGATTAGATATGGGGATCCTAATGGTTCACTAGGATTGATCTTATATTAGACTATCACTAGTTGTAAGTTAAAAAGGAGAATATTTTGAAGAAGGAATTTCAGAGTATGTATGGACTGTATGAGTGGTTGGTGATGTATTCTAGGAAGATGAATGCACCAATGGTGCTCATGGACCTCATGAATATGTTATTTCATCTGTAATTTGAATCATTCATTATAGTATTCATCAATAATATCCTTATATACTTGCTGAAACTAGAGATTTTCCCAAGTATTCTTCAAGCACACTAGCTTCACGCCTTGTTTTCAAATTCTAACTTATGGATTTGAGAGGTGAATTTACTTGAAAATGTAGTGTTTGAGATATGTATATCTAGATACCTATATAAATTTAAGTAGTAATTTCATGGAAATATCCTCAAAACATGTTTTATATTATGATATTTCTGTGTTTGGAAAGATATTACCGATGATCTAGCTAGGACATCCCCTAAATATCATCACCCATGATAGCGTTGACAATGAAGGAAGTGAAGTTACAATGTTAAAATTAATTTTAATAGGTGTTCCTTGAGCTAAAGAGATGGTGTATGAAAACTCCAGTACTCACGCTTCCTGATCCTGGGATTGGTTATGCACTATACTGTGATGCATCAGGAATTGTTCAAGGGGCGGTGTTGAGTTCAATATAGTAGGTAGTATCCTATGGGTTTTGTCTACTATGACCTCATTAGATGACCTACCCTACACATTACTTGGAGATATAAACTATAGTCTAATCTTTTAAATCATAGAGGTACTATCTCTTCATTGAGATATTTCTTTTTTACACACATCACAATAGCCTTCACTATATCTTCACATTGAATGACATGATCCTGAGACCGAGGTTCTTGGTTGAGTATCTATAGATGTTTTAATTTGAGGAGGCATATTTACCTAGGAAGGGTAATGTCATTGTGGATTATCTTATCCCTAATACATATGATGATCGTTATATTCATGATAGTACTTCATAGAAGTAGTGGTACTTGATGAGTGTATTGGATGACTAGAGGGTAAATGCTTCAGAGGATCAGGGATATATGATTTTTCCCTTTTCTAATTACAAATTATATAGTGGATAATGTTAATATTAGTTAGGATTCAGACCTAGAGTGTTTTTTTATGAGATAGCATCCAGTCAGCTGTGACCCAAAACCCAGATGGACATTGGGTGACAACAATGTGGTCATGGTACATGTGAGAGAGGTAGTCCCATCTTACATCATAGATGAGATTACGAGGGATTAACATAACTATATATGGTTAATTCATCTTGGTGTGTCCATAATATATCATGAATTTTTGAGGTAGTTCCGGTGGCCAGAGATGAAGAGAGACATTGCTGGATTCATTTCCCAATGCCTTACCTGTCATAGGGTGAAGGCTAAGCACCAGTATTCTTGTGGGTTGTTGCAGCCACTCATAATACCTATGTGGGAGTGTGAGGACATAACAATGTACTTTATGATAGGGTTACACAAGACCTTGAGAATTCATGATGAAATATAGGTTATTTTCGATCAACTAATGATGTCTACTAACTTCTTACTAATCAGAGAGACTCAATCAGTGGAGGATATGGGAAAGCTCTATGTTTGAGAGATCATATTCGTTCATAGAGTTCCCTTGAACATTATTTCATATTTATATGAATGTTTTATATTATTATTTTGGAAATTATTTAAATTCTCTAGGGACTTAATTGAGATCGAGCATGGAGTATCATCCTCATACCGACGGAGAGTCTGAGATGACTACACACATATTGGAAGATATGCTTCAAGCTTGTGTTCTAGGATTAGGTGGACCATTGGATGATCACATATCCTTGATTGAGTTTTCATAAAGTAATAGTTACTAAGATTCAATTCATATGGAACCTTATGAGGATCTTTATGGGAGGATATGTCGCTCACTTCTCTTCTGGAATAAGGCAGGTGATCCAATAATTATAGGCCCCATTATAGTTCAGGACACCTCTAAGAGAGTAAAACTGATGTGGAAGAATTTGATCACCATTCAGATTAGATAGATATAATATACCTACCATAGGAGGAGACCATTGTTGTTTTCTGTGGGTGATCATGTTTTTTTTTGAGTGACTCCTTTGTAGGGGAATTTTTTTGAGGAAATAGGAAAAGCTAGCACATTGTTTTGTTGGACTATTTGAGATCACCGATCAGATAGGGGAAGTGGTGTATCATCTAGAATTCCCATATCTCTATCAAGGTATACATGACATGTTCCATGTATCATAGCTTCAGAGGTACATACCCAACCCTACACATGTTATATATTATGATAAGGTTAAGCTATAGAGTGATGTATCTTATGAGGAGAATTTGGTGAAGATCATGGATCAAAGAAATAAGGTTTTGTGAGGAAATATATTACCAAAGGTTTTGATTTTTGGTAACATTGATAGATCCAAGATGAGACGTGGGAGTGCGAGTCTAATGTTCAAGATCAATGGAAAGATTTGTTTGAGAAAGACTAGTAGAGATATTTCTTGTGGATGAGAATTTGATAAAGGGTGATAATTATAATATCCAAAAAAATTAAGATAATAAAAAACCACATTGTTAATAATTTATAATTATTTTTATGTGAAAAAATAATTTTCCAATAAAAATTACTTAATAAATGTTTTAAAGGATTTTTGTAAGGTTAAAATCCTGGTTATCAACTTGGAATATTCTATGGAATATTTTATGAGTTAAGCACTGAGTTAGTGTAAGATTATAAGGATCGTAGATTATCAGTGCATTCAAAATAAAAATATAAAATAGATTATAATACTCATGTCTGAATTATCCAAAATATTAGAATATCTTTTTTAATGGTGAAACGTATGAAAAATAAGAGACCACTATTATTTCTGTGACATGTTTTTTACCTTAGATGAGCTATAAAATTTGTGATCATCCGGTGTTTGGTCAAATCGCACATGAGGATGAGTTACATAATATTTTAATTTTATATTTTTTAAGATTAATCAAATATCTCCAAAATGATGTGTTGTATGAGAAATCTGAGACCAACATTAGGTTCGGCACACTTTTCTTACCCTAGGTAGGGTATATAATTTTTTATCATTGGATGTTTGATCTGATTATATGTGAGGATGAGTTATTTAATATTTTTATTATATTATTTTTCTATGAATATTTTAATATCTCTTAAACGATGTGTTGTATGAGAAATTTGAGAACACATTTCAGTCTAAGATGCGTGTTTTACCTTGGTTAGAGCATAACTACCATTAAAACAAGGTACCATGAAACTCTCAATGGTTCAATGTTATCTGATCATCCATGTGAGAGGGAGAGATATGCACCTTCAAGATGCAGATGTTGGGGAGGGGCTATTGCATGTTTGTCGGGTATTGGGCCTTTAAGGTCATGTATTGGGTCATGTATGGTCCATGTGCCTTGGGCTTATGGGTCATGTAAGGGTTCCCCTTAAACCCTTAAAATGGATATTATCAAAAAATAATAAAAATAAGGCCTTCGGTCTATTCAGGGAATGGACCAAGCTTCCTAAAAGCTTGATTTATCACCCTTTTGGACCATTTCAAAACTAGAAATGGATTAATAGTATAAAATAGTGACTCTGACATTAAATTTAGGTTAAATGGATGATTAAATTGGGTTTTTATCATTGGGGTTTTAATTCTTATGATTTTGGGGATTTTAAAATAGCTGCGATTCAGTTTCACAATTGATCAATTAAATTGAATTCATTTAATCCCAAAACACCCTTACACATATTTCAAGAACCTCCCAAGAATAGTTTTGCTGTTATTAAATGGTTCCATTGGTACCCAAGACATACTTATCCTCTATATACTGGGAACTAAGCATGTGCAGCATTTTATTTTGTTTTATTATTGTTTTTCATTATTTCATTCCTCATTCATTCTTATAAAATAATGTTTTTAAAAAAAATAAGAAGTTTGATCTTGAATAAAAATGATAATCCTTAAAATTATCAAATGATAATTATATTTGTATTATCAATAGATAATATTTAAATAAATTATTATAATAATAACAAAGAATAATTGTGTGAAATTATCGAAATATAATTATGAAGTTTTATCAAAAAATAATTATGCCAAATTATCGATGAATAATTTATAAGAAAATTATCATAAGATAAATATTATGAATATATAAAAAGATAATTATCAAACGATAAATAAATCAAATTATCAAAAGATATTTGCAATATTATCAAGGATAATTATCAAAATTATCAAATGATAGTTGTGAGATTATCAAGGATAATTGTTAAAATTGTCAAATGATAATTTCTATATAATCAAAGGATAATTTATAAAATAAAAATTATTAAATAAAAATTATAAAAATATAATTTAGGATAAATTATCAAAAGTTAATTATGAAGGATTACTTATGATAAATTATCAAAATATAATTTTAAAGGATAATTTAGGATAAATTATCAGTGGTGATTATAAAATGATTGTTTATAATAAATTATCCAAAGATAATTATAAAAGGATAATTTATAATAAATTTTCCAAAGGTAAATATTCTTAAAGATATTTTTGTGAGTGCTTGTGTGGCATTGAATGATAATTCCGAAATTATCTTGGAGAGAGAAAATATCATCGTGTGTGATATTTTAATGATAATTTGAAAAGTATCCATAATAAATAAATCATAATCGTATGTGATATTTTATTTCTTTTGTAATAAAATAATCGGTTTGGTTCACGGAGCTTTGAAGAAACTTGAGTGATGGTGTTTTGACAACTAGGATAATAAGGTCTACAAGGAGGTGTTCTTGACTACTAATGTTTCCACTCCAACTTTTGAACCACGCATTGGTTCTTATCCTTACCAGTGACATCGAAAACTATTAGTTAGTAAGTTCCTTATCTTTTTTATCTCTATTTTAGTCATTTTTATATACTTGATTTATATGTTTATTTGTTTGATATCATTCTTGACTTGTGATTACATGCGGGTGTGTGTTTGTGTCCCATAGTATGGTATGATTTGTTTCCATGAGATTGATTTGACTGCTTGATTCCATGATGATGTTTGATTCACATATCGAGTTATATGATAGTGTTATATTTCTCATGATTTTTTATATGGTTTTCATCATGTTGTGACTTGACATGTTTTCCATTGGAGGAATGGTATGTGTATACTAAACTTTTGGTCATCCTGGTATGATTACTCTTTATGGGGTGCACTCATTATGTACAGTGATGATGACAATGTAGTATGATAACCTTGTAAACTAAAATCTAATTAATGCCTTATGTATTCTTAGTATATGGATGAAAATTTATGAAATGTGGATTTAGATTGTTACCTAATTCCTTGTTTATTACAGATACTCAATGCCTTATGGATTAAGAGTATTACTTGATTACTTGTGGATTTCAGGTAGGTTTTTTTCACTCAATTCCTTATGGAATATAAGTGAATTTATAAAAGCCTTGTGATTGGGTTTGGATACCTATTGAAATAAAGTACATTTCTATCATGGATATGATGAAGGTATGGATGTGGGTATGTGATGGCTTGGTTAGCGCACAACTGCTGGATTTTGGATTCTATGTTTATGCTTGTTACTCATTGATTATTGTTATGGAATAAACTATTATATATTAGAACATCATGTTAAATACACATTTGTGGTGTCCTACTCAGTCTTGTACCCATGCCTACTCATGAATTTCGATGCGCTTTTTGATTTCATGGGGGATCCAACCAAGGGAAAGAGACCTATGGTGGATAGCTAAGCTAAGGAGTGAGAAGCTAGTTGTGGGCTAGGATATATACTGGTAGGACATATAGTGTATAATTTTTTGACATATTTACTTTATTTATGCCAATTTTCGTTACCACTTTGGGAAATTATTTATTTGTATTACATGTACTCTTTCTTAAACATTCATCATGTTTACTATTTATTATTTATATTACTTTTTATTGGTTTATTATTGATCTACATGATATTAAGGGTATAGTCTCCACACTGACGTACTCAGACCCTCGCTACTAGTCGGCAACCTCATGCATACCGAGTGGCGCAAATTATGTCAAGTGACCTTCTAGCTCTGACCACATGGTTTGGTTTTTGGTGTAACAAAAATGGAATCATAGAATTAGTACACAATAACTTGTTTCTTTGATTGACCTGGTTCGAGATCGGGTAGACATGAGATACGATAATGGGACTCGGGTAGGAAAACAATGTCATTTCCTGGCCAACACTACGTAGTAGACCTCAGAGTTTCCATAAATGGGAAATAATGTTTCTTCTTTGTCACTGTTGATTGAATTAACCTTAGGAAATTAACATGATAATTATTTGATCTATATGAGATTTTTGGTGTGTTTTTGCATCTTGACTAGGCATGTAGGATCCCATTCCATATATATACTTGCTGTGGTGCTATATAGTAGTTCATTAATTAAATTTCTTGTTTTGTGTTATATTTTCTCGATATTTTCTATTTGTATGATATATCTGTGATTCATGTTGTTGTGATATTTCTTTAATAAAATTAATTAGTTTAAATAAACATGTTTTTTTCTAGTATATATATGATTACTTTGACAAACATGAAGGGATGAAAATGAGGGTCAGTTCTAGGAAGGGTATACCTTGGGTTAAGGGTAGACTCATAGGGAAAACCTTATTTGATCCCATTGAATCTTAGAAGAACCTTGTGTGATATCATAGAATTATTGGGATTTCATTATATTCTTAATGTTCCATCATGTTAAAGAAGTTTTCACCTCATAATATTCTTAGGGAACAACATTTTAAGTGGGGATCGAATGCTTCTATCAGGGGGGATGTTTCTTCTTTACTAATTGATGTATAGGAGAATTTAGTTGATCATCCAACCATAAATTTTATGTGGTAAGGGAATCATTTTTTCATCAACCATAAATATTTCTCTCAGTTTCTAACCTAGGCATATGAGTTTAGAACTATGGTTCAATTTGACCTAACTTTTTCTCCAGCATTATTTTTCCCTCTAGAGCATAAAATTCTCTTAGGATGCTGAATAATGGGTTCAAATACTTTTAGGGATCTTTGACCTAGTAGAGACTACGAAGGAACAGAATGTTAAGAAGATATTGAGCTCATGTCATAAGTGAATCCTTTTTGATACTATGTATTATATTGTGCTGACTAAGCTAAAGGAGAACAATGTTCTATTGGGAGACTTGTAGAAAAAAGGATTCATATGGTTGAGTAATTCATTATAGGGTTCACCTATATTTTTTTCCAAGGAGGATATCATTCTTTCATTATGCGTTGATTACTGGAACCTAAACCAGGTGATAGTGAATAACCGATATCAATTTCCAAGGATCGGTGATCTTTTTGATCATCTATAAGGATCCTGATTATTCTATAGAATTTATCTTCAATTGTGCATCCACCAATTGCGATTTATAGAGGATTATATTTTAAAAATATCATTTTAGAGAAGGTATGGACTCTATGAGTACTTAGTGATGTTTTCTGGCTGAAGAATGTGTTGGCGGTGTTCAAGTCCCTCATGAATAAGTTCTTCCATCCATACTTGGACACATTCATCAAAGTATTTTTCAAAAATATCCACATTTACTTTCCAACACTAGATTAATAAAGATATTCCTATGTAGGATTCCATCACATATGATTTAATCCAATTTTTTAAAGTGTGACTTCTGGATTCTAGAGGTTAAGTTCTTATGCCATGGGGTTTTTGAGAGTGGATGATTTTTAGGACTATAAAATGTTGAGGTATTAAAGTCATTGACATGTCCTCAGAACATATTTGATATTATAGGAAATCTAGGTTTACTAGGATATTGCTAAATATCTATCCAGACTTTCTCCAAACTATTATCACCCATGATAGCATAGACAATGAAGGATTTGAAGATCCTATGGTCAAACCAATATGAAGTGGTGTTCCTTGATCTAAATATATGGTTGATTAAATATCTAGTATAGACACTTCCTGATCATTGGATTGGTTATGTAGTGTACTGTGATACATCCGGCATTAGTCTAGGTGTGGTTCTGATGAAAAGAGAGTAGGTAGTAGCCTATGGGTCTCATCAGCTATGACCTCCTGAGAGGAAGTACCCTAATACTGATCTGGATCTATAAGTTATAGTCCACACTCTGAATTATTGTAGGAACAATCTCTTCTGTGAGAGATTTATTATTTACATGGACAACAGTATCCCTCGCTATATCTTCACAAAGAGGAACCTGAACCTGAGACAGAGGTGATGGGTTGAGCATACACAAGCATTTGACTTTGAGATGAGATATGCACCTAAGAAGGGATATGTCATTGTGGATTATCTTAAATGAAAGACACAGGATGATCATGAGATCTATGATAATACTTCAGAGGAGTAGTGGTGTTTGATGAGCTGATTCACTGACTGGAGGGTCGGTGCTTCAAATGATCAGGGATCTATGACATTTTCCCCTATACTGGTTACATCTTCTCTTGTGGATCGGGTGATGAATAGTCAAGAATTAGACCCAAAGTTTGTTGTGATAAGGGATCAGTTGGTCATGGTTACCCGATGCATGGATGGACTTTCGGTGACAATGATGTGATCATGGTATATAAGAGAGTGGTAGTACCAAATTTCATCAGAGAGGATCGAATGAGGGATTTTTTCAGAAAAATGAGACATGAATTGGTTACCTAATTCATGTCTGAAGAAATTTATTAAAAAAAAGGTTTGGTACAAACGCAAGGTGTGAAAAGCTAACACCATCCTGGAATTGAAAGAAAAACAAACTTTCGAGACATAAAAACCCTCAAAAGAAAACAAACCTTCCTGTAGAAGGTCATTTGATTCCAAATGAAAAACCTGAGATCATCCTGCCGATGTGGAACCGTAACACGACTAGATGTTCCCAAATAAATAATAACCACTTGATAGAATGTGTTGTTTCTCAAAAATACATCATCAAAAGAAATAACTGAAATTGACAGACCATAAACAAGATGATAGAGAAAACCAAGATGATGTTGCAGACAAACCGGACTAGACTCATCAAAGTCAATAAATAAATCTTGTAATCCAAACAAAAATTAGAGGCATCATGAGAGAATTACATCACCCAAATCTAGAAATCACCTCAAACAAAACATCAAACTTTTAAAAGTAGAGAAAGAGAACCCATTTCGAGTAGGTGAGTCGCCATGTGATGAACATTAAAAAAAATGCATGAAGCATGATACAAAATAGAAACAGCAATCTACACAAAGATAAAAAGCTCCATTCGCGAGTCAGGTCATTGTAAAAACAAGCTCATTTCCAAGGAATCACATTGAAATTGAATTTTGGATCTTTCTTAAACTCCTCTACAACCTTTATAAGAATTCTCTTTCAGAGGTCAAGATAAGTCTTAGTAGTCATGTCACCATTTTTATACTATCAAAAAGCAGTTGTGTCATTCACTTTCATCCAAGAATCAATCTCTTTTAAAAATACTAACTTCTATTATATTTGAAAATAATCCTTATATTCAGGATCATTCTCATAATCCTCACTGGAGGAAGTTTCTAAGTCAGATGAGTCATTTGAATTAGAGGAATCATACAACTTTTTGGAAGGCATGGGATATTGTGGTATAATGGTTTCTTCATTCTTATTGGTAGCTAGGGATCTTGTTACAATTGTTCTCTCAATTTTAGACTTCTCCTTTCTTTTACACGTTTGTCTATCACTCAGTGGAATAAAACCATATGAGTCAACCATTGGTTTCTTTCCTTTTTTAGCCCTTGATTTCGAGTATTCTTCCTCAAGTTGACAAGATTTTCCTAGTTCATCTTGATTAGGCTCTTCCAAGTCATGTTGAACCTTATCTTTCTCTCTATGATCACTATTTTTGGACTCAAAAGGAGGTTCAGATCTAGGGAACAAGACTTTAACTTCCTTAGAACTCTGTTCATTTTTTTCATCCCTAGCTGAGGGAAGTTGAGAGGTGGAATCACCTAAAGGATTAATATTGTCAATTTTATCCATGGATTTTTGTACCAAAATATATTTTGAGGCTTTCTTTTCAACCCAAACTGATTTAAAATGGGGAAGAGTGTGAAAAATTATCCTTTGATCCCCATAGTCACCAATAAGGTGTCCAATTCGAGTGCATTTTTTACAGCAGGCAGGCGAATTCTCAAAAACAGCCTCCGATATAAATCCACTAGAACCATTTTGAAGCTAGAATCGAGAGGTAAGCTCTTGTGAAATGTCACATTAAGTGCATACATGCGCTACTAAAGGTTTTTATAGGTTGGTAGTGGTAGAGTCATGTTTAATAGGATTTTCAAATAAACTAGTGATGAAAAAGAGATATTTTTACCTAAAAATGTAATTGGGGTCCCAGGAAGACCAAACATAAAGGGATAGTTGGTGGTTCTGAATCAATGAAAAAATCCAGGGACTATTCCATGTCTTTCATGAAATAGCCACCGAATGACTAGGATCCTTTAACCCAAAGTCGATAATAGTAATTTTCAGAGGAAAAACAAAACAGGACATGCAAAGAATTCATCAAACCAACATGGAAGTTCTCAAAGCATATGTTTTCTAGGGTTTTAATAGAAGAATGAGAGAGGCTCTCTGCTTGGTGAATTTTATAATTAGGGTAAAGAAAATATCTGCGGAAAGAAAATTTACCTCTTCAACAGAGAAAGTAATCGTCGATAGACCTCGATGTCAAAATTTATTCAGTTCAATGTACTCAGAGGCATTCAATTCAACCTAGGGTACTCAACCCATGATAACATCCACGAAATATCTGGTATTAGAGCTCCCTTTCATTTCATTCTCACCGTAGTTATGTATTCATCTTCGTTTACCTGAGCGAAAAACCTCCTATGCAACCTACGTCGGGCTATTTAGGCCTCCTGTGAAAGATATTACCACACCTATAGATTAAAAGTACATCTTGATGTGACCATGATGTATACTGAGTTTAGATGGAAATTCTGGTGCCTATGGATGACAAGGGACATTGTTGGTTTCATCTCTCGATGCGTTACTTGTCATGTGGTGAAGGTTGAGCACCAACATCCTGGTGGGTAATTGTACTCACTCCCCATACCTTTGTATAAGTCATAGGACATCAAAAAAAACATTATTATATGGCTTCCCAAGACCCCAAGGAATGGTGATATGGTCTAGGTGATTATCGGATGACTAATTAAGTCTACTCTCTTCTTATGATTAGACAGACTCACCTAGTGGAGGAGATGGGAAGTCCTTATATCTGAGAGATCTTACATGTTCATGAGGTTTCATTGAGCATTGTTTCATATTGAGAAATGTGTTTTATGTATCACTTTTGGAAAGTCTTGCAAAGCTCTAGGGGCATAGTTGATTTTGACTGTTGTGTACCATCCTCAGACTAATAGATAGTCTGGGTATACTATACGCATATAGGAAGATATGATTCGAGTTTGTGTTCTAGACTTCAGTGGATTATGGGATGATCACAATGACATGGTTGATCTTTCATACAATAATAGTTACTAGTATTTGATTAAAATAGCACAATATGAGGCTCTTTATGGGAGGTTGTCTCACTCACCACTTTTTTGGAATAAGGTAGGTGATGTAGTTGTATTTGGCCCAGTATGGTTCAGTATACCCCTGAGAGAGTGTAGTTAATATGGGATATGTGAAGCCCCGAACCCAAGATTCCGAGTTCCATATATAAAAATACTATGTATTTTTTTTATAAAATAAAACTGAAAAATACACTAAACATTTTACGTACCCAGACCTTTTCTAGTCTAGGTTTTGGAGAATTATATATATACATTACAAATTAACAAACCTATACAAAAATAAAATAAATAAAATGATTCATGGGTGAAAAATCCATAAGTGAATTCTCATCTTAGATCTTCTAATTGACTTGGGAAAATAATTTTAAAACAAGGGATGAGAATTAAATATTATAGTAAAGGGTTTTAAAAACATTGGTAAATACTTTTAAAATATTTCATTTTATAAAATAAATGATTATACAAAGGTTTTAGGATAATTGAAATATAATAAGTAATAATTATTTAAAAAAAACATTAATTTATAAAGTAATAATATTTTCAAATAATTATTTGGAAATACAACTTTGGATTTATCCATTTTCTATATAATAATTTTATTGATTAATCAAGATACTCGACAGGGCTATAAAAAAACAAAAATTCCACTTAGTCGTATCACATATGGGACATAATTCCCATGAGTTCATGGGTTCACTCCCCATAATATATTAAATCGTCCAATACTCTAACACAATAATTTTAGAAAATGATTTAAATGATCCAACCTTTCTCACTCATAACATAAATATCATTTAAATATCATAAATATATTATTTTCATAGAAGAAAATAATCTTACAAATTTCTCTACTTGGTAAAATCATGTTTTGAAATAATTTATAAAAACAATTAAGAGAAATCCATACATAAAAAGATCTACTCTTATTAAAATAACTAAATATAAATACTAAATAAATTAAATGAATTATTGAATTAAACTATATAGAATTTAAATAATATCTTAGATGATGGTCATATCCAATGTTATGCATGAAACTCATGAACATATAGAAAATCACACCTAAAATAATAGACTTTGTCATTTACATCTTGTTGCAAATGAATTGTACAGATAAAATGATAACTTTTCCCATCTTATTTTTAATAGAAATAATTTAATGATATCAATAATAAAACAACTCATTTAAAATCATTGAGTAATTCTTAAAATCATTATTTCTCAACAATATATGCATATATATATATATATAAATATAGAGAGAGAGAGAGAGAGTGATCTTTGAAAATAACTAGATAATGAGATTTAATAAAATTGGTATAAATTAAATCATAGTTTGAAAATAAATTAGAGACTTTTTTTTCTAAAACATAGACTAGATAAAATTAATGAAATATTAATAAAATTTTATTATATATTTTTTAATAATAAATATACTTAATCATATATAAGAATATATATATATATAACATTTTAATTCAAATATAACTCTTACCTTAAACTCAACCCGACTATTATAGTTTAACACATGAGAAGCAACGCAGTAAGGGTGCAGATGACCTTTCCCTCTTACACAGGTTGTGAATCACTCCAAATGGAGTGAAAAACTCAAGAATAGTGCGCAAAACTTAAAAAAAATGATCAATCAATAGGAAGAAATAAACACTCATTTACAACCTCACTTCTCTCTCATCATTGTTATAGCTATATTTATATAATTATTCCTCTTGTTGGAGAAGGAAGTGAAAATGATTCTCACATTTTTTTTCATCAAAAGTAACACACTCAATTATATGTATATTATATATATATATATATATTAATATTCCTTATTAGTAGGTATTATAAGACTTTGAAAAAATTTGGTGTTGGTTTCAAAAGGATCCAAAAAACGTGATTTTATTTTTTTCATCATTCACTTTGACATAATTATTGTTATATAATATTCTATTATTATTATATTCTATCACTATAAACATTCCATGTTTTATTTTTTTAATATAATGTATAGTTATCATTTTTCTCTTTCTTATTAATTTTTTCAATTTTTTTAACAATACAACATTCCATGTTTTTTTAAAACATTTTATCATTTTTTAAATCATTATCGAATTTTTGTATACTTCACATTATATCTATTTTTTTGTTTTATTAGTCTTTAATGTATATAAAACAAAAATTATAAATTTTATATAAATTTTATTTTATATAAACAAATTAACAATTTAAAATACAGATTTTAAATAATTTTCATAATTATAATAATTACATTTATAAATGAATATAATTATTTTATATTTAATGAAATATATTTACTTATAAAAATTTTTATTTCAAAAATTTGATTACATTACATTTAATGAAAACATAATTTATAATATTATGTATAGATTTAAATTATTATTAATTTAAGTATTTATAATATATGAGTCATTTTTATGTGTTAAAAGATTATTTCATCAATTAATAATTTAATAAAAATATTAATCAACATTTAAAATAATTTAATTTTTTTAGAAAAGTTTTTTTTATGCTAAAATTTATATCTATTATTTTCAAAATATTTATTTATAAAAATTTTATAATCCTTTCAAATAAAATTTTTATTTTTTGTGGAAAAATAATCAAATAATATTATTTTAAAAAAATGAAACCACTTTTTATATATTAAAATATTAATTTAATATCAAATCATATTTTGATAATACAAAATATCTAAGTTTTATAAAAAAATTTATTAAAACTTTTCTTAATTGGTTTAATATAATTAATAAATACTTAAATAAAATAAAATAACTATTTAAATTTCTGGGGATGTCCCGTTCTTCCCCCTTAATTGAATTGTGCCCTCACAATTCATTCTTCAAACTAAAAAATTGGAATTTTCATCTTCGGAATTAAAAAAACTAGAACTGTTGATATTCTATACTCTAACACTTAGGCAACACCTAATTTGTAAAGGATTCTAGACTATTGCTCTAATACCAAGTTTGAAGACCTGAACCTGCACTTTTCGTTTCAGCACATGAAATTGATGTATATTTTTTATATA
Organism: Viscum album; assembly: GCA_963277665.1. Classification (NCBI taxonomy): domain Eukaryota; kingdom Viridiplantae; phylum Streptophyta; class Magnoliopsida; order Santalales; family Viscaceae; genus Viscum; species Viscum album. The sequence goes on from OY728135.1 coordinate 350,176,387, forward strand.
AAATACAACTAATAATGCACAGTTTACATACCATGGATTTTTCTGAACTAGTCTTTGGAGAATTAAACATAAACATTACAAATTAGAAAATCTGTATAAAAATAAAACAACTAAAATGATTTGTCTGTGCTAACCCCATAAGTAAAACCCCATCTTGGAACTTTTAATTAACCTCTAAAAATAATTTTAAAATGAGGTATGATTGTTTAATTAACCAGTAAGAGGTTTTAAAACCATTGGTAAGTACTTTCAAAACATTTCATTTGACAAAATAAATTCTTAAAAAATGTTTTTTAAATATTAAAATATAATTCTTTCAAATTATTTAAAAAATATTAATTTACAGAGTAATAATATTTTTAAATAATTCATTAGAAATAAAAATTTGTATTTCTCCATTTTGAAAATAATAATTTTATGGATTAATCATGATACTCAGTAGTTCCATATCAAAAATGATAAGGTCACTTAGTCATATCACATGTCGGGTAGCATCCCCAATATATCATGATTTCACTCTTCATACCACATTAAATCATCAAATACTCTCTAGTGCCATAATTTTAGAAAAAAAATTGAATGGTCCTACCTTTCTCACTCATAACCCAAATATTATTTAAAAATCATAAGTAAATTATTTTAATAGAAGAAAATAATCTTACCAACTTCTCTACTTGGAACAGAAATGTTTTTGAAGAGTTTATAAAAATAATTAGGAGAAATCTGTACTTAAAAATATATTCTCTTATTAAAATACATAAATATAAATAGTAAATAAATTAAATGAATTATTGAATTAAAGTGTATGGAATATCAATAATATCTTAGAGGATGGTTATATCCAATGTTATGCATGGCATTTATGAACATATAAAAATAATTCACACATGAAATAATAGCTTTTATCATTTACATCTTATGCAAATTAATTTTACACATAAAATGATAGTTTATACATAAAATAATAACTTTACTCATCTTATTTATAAAAGATATAATTTAATGATATCAATAATAGAATAAATCGTTTAAAATCATAGAGTAATTTGTTTAAATTATTTTTTCTCAAAATTATATATAAACTAATATATATAAATTAATATATATAAATCAATATATAAATACAGTTCTTTTAAAATAACTAGATAATCAAGTTTCATAAAATGGATATAGATTAAATCATAGTTTGAAAATAACTTAGAGACTTTGTTTTCTAAAATCACAGAATTGATAAAATTATTGGAATGCTAAAAATATTTTATAATAAATTTTTTAATAATAAATATATTTAAAAATATAGATATATATATATAACTTTTAAAATCAAATATAGACCTTATCTTAATATTAAACCAAATAACATAGCTTGGACACATCAGAAGAAAAGTATAAAGGGTGTAGAGGACAGTGCCCTCTTATGTAGATTGTGTAGCACTCAAGAAGGTGTGAAGACCTCAAGAAATATATATATAATGTAAAAAAATGATCAACTGAGATCCAGAAAGAAAAACTCATTTATAACCTCACTTCACCCGCATCATTATTATTTCTATAGTTATATTATCATCCATCATGTTAAGAGAGGAAGGAAAAATTATTCTCACATTTTTTTACACCACAAGTCACTCACACAATTATATTTATATTATATATAGATATTAAGATTCCCAAATTATAAGTATTAGAAGGCATTCTAAAAAGTGGGTGTTGGTTTCAAATGCATCCAAAAATGTGAGATTACTTTTTCATCTTTCACATTATCTTCATTATTATTATATGATATTCTGTGATTATTGTTATTTCTATTATTATTATTATATTTTATTATTATCAACATGTCACCTTTTTTTATAATGTATTATCATCATTTTTCTCTGTTTTTTATTGATTTTTTAACATTTTTTAACAATTGAATATTTTTTGTTTTTTTAAACATTCTATCATTTTTTTAATTTATTATAGTGTTTTTTATACTTCATGTTGTATCTCTCTTTTTGTTTATTCATAATTCATTTATATAAAACAAAACATATAAATATTACATAAAATTCAGTTTATATAAACAAATTAAGTACTTTAAATCCATATTTTAAATAATAATAATTTTATAAGTATAATAATTATATTCATAATTCAAAATAATTATTTTATATTTAAAAAGTATATTTATTTATAAAAAAATTATTTCATATATTTTATTATATTACCTTTAATGGAAACACAATTTATAATATTTTTCTAGTTTTAAATTATAACTAATTTAATTATTTATAATATTTAAATAGTTTTTAAGTGTTACAATATTATTTCATCATTCCATATTTTAATAAAAATATTAACCATCATTAAAAATAATTTTAGTTTTTAGAAGCATTTGGTAATATTAAGAATTATTTCTCTTCTTTCAAAATAATTATTTATAATAATTTTATAACCCTTTAAAACAAATTACGATTTGTTATGAAAAAATAATTAATTAAATATATTTACAACATTATATTAACCAAAATAAAACCTTGTTTTATAATTTAAAATATTAATTTAATATAAAATATTATTTTGATTATAAAAAATATATTAGTGCTATAATTTTTTTATTGAAACCATTCATAATTTTTTTTAATCTAATAAATAAATACTTAATTAAAATAATATTACTATTTAAATTTTTTGGGATGTCACAAAAGAGGTTGATCACTACTCGTAGTTGACCAAATCATATACCAACCACTGTAGAAGACCCTTGGAGTTCTCAATGGGCTGTCATGTTTTTTTTTGAGTGACTCCACAGTTGGGGAAAAGCATCTAAAGAATGAGATCAAGCTAGCACCTTATTGTTTTGTGCCCTTAGAGATCACTGAGAAGATATGGGTAGTGGTGTGTTGTTTAGACCTCCCTTCTTGATATCAAGGTATGGAAGATTGGTTCTATGTATCATAGCTTTGTAGGTACATACCCAAACCTATGCATGTTATAGATTGTGAGTCATTTGAGCTGAAGACTGATTCATCTTATGAGGAGTGTCTGGTATGAATAAAAGATCAAAGCAATGAGGGGTTGTAATGAAAGATAATACCACTAGTCCAGATCTGGTGGCATCATAGAAGAGACGTGGGAGTGAGAGCATAATGCTCGATCTTAGTTGCCTGATTTGTAAGCAAAATAATGGTATAGATACTTATTGATGATGAGAATTTGATATATGGAATAATTTTAATGTCTTAAATTTTTAAGGATAATAAAAATACTCTATGTTAATAATTTATAAGTATTTTTCATGAAAATAAATTTTTTCAATAAAAATCACTTAATAAATGTTTTAAAGGATTTCAAAAATGGTAAAATCCTAGTTAGCATCTTGAAATATTATAAAGGACATGTTTATATTTAGGAACTATGTAAGTGTTATATTCTAAGGCCCATAGAGTCTTGGAGAAGTTGAAATTTAAATATTAAATATATTATATTACTCATGTGTGATTTATCCAAAAAATTAGAACTTCTCCTAGGTGGTCTATCGTATGAGACATATAATATCAATGTTAGGTATGGGATATGGTGTATACCATAGGTGGGTATAATATTTCTGAGCGTCTGATGTTTGGTCAGATCACACATGATGATAAATTATTTAATATTTCCATTTATTTTTTTTGAAAATAAATTAAAATCATCAAAATGGTGCATTTTATGAAAAATTCAAGACCACCATTTGGTCTAGGATGTGGTGTTTACCCTATGTGGGGTATAACATTTGTGATAATCAGATGTTTGGTTAGATCACATGTGAGAATAAGTTATTTAATAACTTTACTAAATTATTTTTCTGGAAATAAATTAATATCTCTCAAATAGTGTGATGTATGAAAAATCAGAGACTACCGATAGGTCCAGGGCATAGAGTTTACACTAGGCAGAGCATAAATTTTTTGTGTGTAATAAATTTTGTTAGTTCAATGATTAGATTAATTTGATCGATAATTTTTTTTAAAATTAATTGTAAATTAAAATGATTAATGTTTGTCTCCTCCCACAAAAGTGGCATACCACTACTTTAACAGACCAAGCTTCCTAAAAACTATATTTCTCGCCCTTTTTGACCATTTAAAAATCATAAATTCATTAATGGGGTAAACTATTGACTCTATAATTAAATTTGGGTTAAAAATATTAAATTGGTTGTTTAAAATTGGGGTTTTAAGTCCTATGATTTTAGGTATTTTAAAATAGCCGAACGATTCAATTTTACCATTGGTTGATCTCATTATATCCAAGTAATCTCAAAACTCTCTTACACACATTTGGAGAACCTCGCAAGAATAGTTTTTTGTCCTTCATTAGTTTCAGTGGTGTACCTAACCCCCTCCTCCTCCATCTATTGGGAGTTAGGAGTGTGAAGGTTTTTATTTCATTTTATTATTATTCGTTATTTATTTCTTTCTCTCCTAATTCATTATTATAAAGAAATGTTTGTTTAGAAAATAATTTTGATCTTGAATAAAAATTATAATCCTAAAAATTATCAAATTATAATTATATTTGGACTATTAAATGATGATTTGTAAATCAATTATTAAAAGAATGGCAAAGAATAATTGTGTGAAATTGTAAAAATATAATTTTCATATTTTATCAAAAGATAATTGAAACAAATGATTAATGAATTATTTATAAAAAATAACAAAAGATAAATATTATGAATTTATTAAATGATAATTATCAAAGAATAATTACAGTGAATTATCAATTGATATTTTTGAAATTCTCGAGGACAATTGTAAAAATTATCCAAAGATAATTTAGATATTATCAAGGATAATTTTTAAAATTATCAAACTACTATTGTTATAATATAAAAGGAAAATTAATAGAATAAAAAATATAAATAGATAATTATAAAATTTAATTTAGGATAAATTATCAAAAGATAATTATAAAGGATAATTTTTTGATAAATTATCAAAAGTTAATTATAAAGGATAAATTAGGATTATTTATTAGAGATAATTATAAAAAGATGATTTATGATAAATTATCAAGAGATAATTATAAAAGGATAATTAAAAATAATTTTTCAAAAGATAATTATTCTTAAGGATAATTTTGTGAGATCTTTCATTTTTTTGGAATAATAATTCAAAATTTATTCAAGGGAGAGAAAATTTCCTGGCATGTGATATTTTAAGGATAATTTTGAAAATTTTCTAGGAGAGAGAAATCATAATATCATGTGGAATTATATTTATTTTTTATATAAAATAATTGGTTTATTTTTAGGATCTTTGATAAATATTGAATGATGATGTGTCAAAAACATATGATAATAGTTTCTACGAGGAGGTGTTCTTGACCGTTGAGGATTCTACACCAGCTTTCAAACCATGCATTGATGGTTTATCCTCACTGCTGACATTGAAGACATTGATGTAGGAATTCCATTAATTTTTTGGGATTTTTTACACATTTTTTATACTTTATTTATGTGTTCATTTATTTGATAACATGCTTGACTTGTGATCGTATGTGGTGTGGGTGTGTAGCCCATGGTATGGTATGATTTGTTTCCATGAGATTGATGTGATAGCTTGATTCCAGGATGTTGTTTGATTCACATGTTAATGTATATGATTATTATATATTTATTATGGTTTGTGCTATGGTTGTTATCAAGTTATAACTTTACATGTTTTCCATTATAGGATTGGTATGTGTATACTTGGAAGGTTGAAATCGTGGTCTGATTACTCCTTGTGGGGTGTGGTCATGATTTGAAGTGATGAAAACGGTGAAACATGATAACCTTATAACCTATAATCCATTTGATTCCTTTTGGATTCTGATTAGATGGATGACACTTGATTCCTTATGGATTTCGAGTGTTACCTAATGCCTTTTGGATTCTAGATAGGTGATAGATACAAGATTCCTTGTAGATTCAATGTATTACCTGATGCCTTGTGGATTCTGGGTATGTTTTTTTCACTAAATGCCTTGTATATTCTGAGTGAATCACCAATAGCCTTGTGGCATGTTTTGGATACTTACTTATATAAAGTACATTTCTGACATGTAACTGAAGAAGGTACAGTCAGTGGTTTGTGGTGGCCTGGTTAGCACACGATTGATCGATTTTGGATTGTAAGTTTATTCTTGTTACACATTGATTATTACTATGGAATACATTATTATACATAATCTTATCAGGTTAAGGATGCATTGGCGGTGTCCTATGGATTTTTATACTCACAACCTACTCTATAACTTTGATGTGATTGTAGATTTCATGGGGTATCCATTGAAGGGAAAGGGTCTGATGGTGGATAGCTGAGTTGAGAATTGACGAACTAGTGATGGTATAGGAGGGACTCAATGAGACATGCATTTTATCATTTGTTTACTTATTTTCTTTATTTATTCTGGGTTTTCATACCACTTTGGGAGATTACTTATTTATATGACATGTATTCCATCTTGACCTTTAAACATATTTACTCTAATTATTTATATTGTCATTTATTAATTGATAATTGATCCTATAAAATGATACCTAGGGTATAATCTCCCCACTGATGGACTCAAACCCTCACTGTTATTCGACAGCCTCTTGTATCTAGGAAGGCACGCATGAGGTCATGTGACCTATGAATTCAGACGTGATGGTTTGGGTTAGTATCTTACAGTTTTCTTGATAGTTTTACAAATACAACACTTTATATTATGTATTTTTATGTAATCATGTTGATCATTTAAATATTTTAACACAACCATTGGATCAGATTGTGGTGATTGATGCAAGTCAGGTTTGATGTTTGTATTTATGCTCAAACTTTGCGAGGATGATTATTATTATAGTGGGATATTATAAAACCTAATGTATATACGAGTATTTAGAGTTTGGTGGAAAGTTTTAATTTTTAGTTTGTGGGTGGTTCAATTTTTTTAGATTTTAAAGGGGTTTCTGATCCATGAAACACCATAAATGAGGTTCTTTACATATGGTAGGAGGCTTGGGAGGTATCTCGGGGTCTCGGAGGATCCTCAAGAGCAGCCAGGTGATTATTGTAGTCAGATCAATAGTAGATCCACAAGCTAACTAGTTGGAAAAACTAGATAGTTGGTGGCCTTTTAATGCGTAATAATGCGGATTTTTCCCCTTAAACATAAGGGGGAAACCCATTCTTCCCCTCCACCTTTAGTTCGCATGGATAGGGATTGACTATATCCTTCTATCGCTTTCTCCCCATGGTTTATAGCTCTCCAAGAGGGTGTTTTCTTGGAATTTTGAGGTACCATATCTCCTCTGTTGACCTTTTTTTCTCTCTTCCACTCATACTCTAAATTTTTGGTTTCCCAATTTAAAGATTCTTTATTAATTCTAACAGATAATTGTGGAATCAACTATTATTCATGAGTCTATTTTGTGGTTTTCATAGAGGGGATCTTGTGCTGACGTCTACCCACTGTTGTATGTCTTTTTTATGGGTTTGAGTCACTACTCTAATTTTTTATGTTTTTTAATTAAATTAAAATTAAATTTTCTTTTCATTTGGCGTTTTATGTTGGGTATTTCACTCAGTGTAGGGCCAGAGATGTGAGAAAACCCATGAGGATATGTTAGGCATGTTTTTGGCTTGACAATGAAGTCTGGTGAAAATTTACGCATTATCTATTTTAGCATAAAAAGAAATAATTAATAATAATTGATTATAATTGATTATTTTAGGTTCCTAGGTGTGACATAGGTTTCAAGAGTGTGGGTTATAACATTTTAACATAGATTTTCTTAGATGGGCAATGGAATCTGCTTCTAGCCATTGGAATTTAATCATAAAGATTCAAATTAGTAGGTAGTTCCTATGAATTTTCCCTTTGGTATTATGTGTTTGTTCATATGAATGTGGTAAGTGTGGCCCCACCACTTCAAGATGTGGACCCCTTAAATTGTTTAATTTGTTTAATAAAATCTGAATACTATGTTTTAATTACACAAGGTATTAAGGGCCCTGATTAATCTCGGTGTACCGAACGGATATCTCAGCCACTGAAGTCCCAAGATATAAATTAGAATTGATATGGTGTTGTGTCCCTAGTGAAATTGATCTAGTGACCTATATGAGGGAGGAGTTGTGACTTGAGATGCATTACCATTGTATTTTCCATGATAGATAATCTAAAGTCGATGGGATCATTGAGATGATTTTGGAATGAGTGATCCTCTCTCACTAGGACATGACTACTTTGGTGGCTAAACCCTATAGTGACTGATGAACAGGTCAAGTGATTGGACCAACCCAGTACACCTAAGAAAGGTAATGGTCATAAATCAATATCCCTAGTGTGACTTTATTATTAGGCTATGGAGGTTGTGATGAGACCAAGGGTACCTTAGTAGGTTCCCTTATTACTTGTGACCCTAGCGAGAGGGTGGACATGGGAATGAGTAGAGATGGATAGAGTGTCTCATTATAACCCATAATAATGATTTAATCCCAAGGGGATGTGGATGATGAGATTGGTATTGGGAATTTATCCAACCTCTGCTATGTTTTTATTTTATTTTTGATATTTTATATGATTTCCTAGGATTCTTGGGAATCATCCATTGGTCCCGACACTAACATGATTTGTCAGGATGCTCGAGAATCACCTGTTTTCATGGATGAGATCACAGGATTATTGATATAATGGTATATAATATCATGATATTTTAGGGTTGTATTCCTATATTCTCTAGAATCTATAGATAGAGTTGATACAGAAGTAGATTATTGGAGGTGGTTTCTAGGATCCATCACCAGAGATTGTGGGACATGTATAAAGAATGTTTTGTATGGTAGGGTTCCTCTAACTTGTTATATCATTTCAAATTATCAGGTTATAGAATTTGAATTATGATATAAATTATAGATACTTAGGATTATTAAACATAAATAATATATCTTTTTTAGGAATATTCAACACATTTCAAAAATACACACCTGATGATTGTAAATTTTTAGTGTCTTTGGAGACTAAATACAATATATTATTATTTCATGAAATATATTCAAAATATTCCAAAAATATCTTTACATTTATTACTCTTCATATCCATGCTCTACTTTAAACCATTCTTTGTAACCAACGGAAAGGAAGCATAATAAATAGCAAGATCATGTGCTCTATAAGGGTAAACAAGGGAGATAATAATCGAAGATCATAGGAAACCATAAGGCAAACATAAGGTTATAATATCATGACCATAATTTAAAATTTCAATACATATTTTATCAATGATAATAAACAAAAATCATAGAATAAATCATTATCATTTCAAAATAAATGAATCATATGTGTGTGAAGTCATCATAAATCCCTTATGAACCATAAGTTCACGAAAAAACTGTGGCACAATCATATCTATAGGAAAAAAATTAATATGTCAAGGTTAAATAATAATACATTCAAATCATATATGATCAGGAATCCCAATCTAATTATGAAAAAATAATAGATCAGTCATCACCACCTACATCCCATAGTGGATCAAGAACATTGATTTTTTTACAAAGTGGATCAAGCACATCAACTGTCACCCCATAATTATCTCATGATATATAACACTTTACCAAATCCTTTGGAGGGATATAAAATTATAACAACCCCTACAATATAATGAAAATCATATATATGTGTTCCAAAAGATCATAAAACCTTCATTATATCATGACCTATGAAAAATAAGTCAATTTCATAAGCATTTTATAATTGCATGCATTATGGAAAAAATGATTTTCATAATCACATTGTAATCAAAATCATAAACCATAGTGAGAAGAAATAAATATTATATCCTTGGATAAAATCACTTGTATATCATCATTAAATTTAAGTGTTGTTTTATTGATTAATATAAATATCATTAAAATATAGTTAAAACATTGTCGAGGAAAAATGAACTTTCCACATTGAAAATACACTTTTAAAAACTAAAAAATCACAAATTTTTATGAAAACAATTTTTCAATGAAAATAAAATTGCAATTATTTAAATCATTGATAATTCATTATGGTGTGAAATTCCACTCATATCATATAAGTTAAAACAAATATGTCTTTCACATTTTCAAAAAAAAGTCGAAATTATTTCATTCCAAAAATTATAATAATATTCCATTTAAAAAAAATTAAAAATTGAAATATGGTTAAATATGACTTTACAAAATAATTGTATAGTACTAAAAACATTTTGGATAAAACTTTTATTAAACATGGCATAGATTTGAATATATATATATATATATATATATATATTTTTGGTGTATTCTTCTTCATAGTATATTTTTTATTCAAAAAGGAAAGGTCAAGGGAGAAAACACCCCTCAAGGGGGTCGGAAATGGTGGAGTCCAAGGGAATCCCCCAGCACAATAGAGGCACATTCTGGAGGGAGGGACAAAAGAGAGTCATAAATGATGAGATGCACATCCTGCCTACCCAAGCGGGCAAGGGATTCTGCCACGAAGTTAGCCTCCCTCCAACTGTGATGAACAATCTTCCCATGTGAGGTTCTGATCTTGCAACTTATGATGATGTAAGTGAGCTCCCAAGGAACCCCAATAGTCCCGTTCATGATCTTCGCAAGGGTTTCTGATTCTGTCTCTATTTCGGAGGCTGTCAACTTCTTCCTTCTACACACCGACAGACCCGAGGCCAGTGCATGGACCTCCGCACTCAGAGAATTTCCTGGCCCATAAAAGGCACTAAAGGCGATGAAAACCGAGCCTGATGAATCTCGCAGGACCCCTCCCTCTCTAATTATTCCCCCCCATGCATGAACCATCAACGTTGAGTTTGATCCCCATAATCGGCGGGCGCCATTTAACATACTGAACAGTACCCTTTCTCAGAAAACAGGGGCGATTGAGAAGATTGTTGATGGCAGTTGACGTTGAACCACCTTTGATCTAGGAAGTAAGCTCGAAGATGAGGGATTTCAGGCTAGCCTGTAGGAACAGTAGTGAATGATCTTCTCCCCTCCTATCTTGATTGCGAGCCTCCCAAAGCACCCAACACAAGGCCACAAGGATGATCATTCTAACCGTCCGCTCCTGGCCAGAAGATCCCGAGCCAGAAAACCAGCACTCCATATATTCCTGGAGAGAAAACTCTCCATCATTTCTGCATGGATTATGCATGAATAGTGACCAGAGGTGAAGCGCCCAATGACTTTGAACGAATAGGTGCTTCACCGACTCGCACCTGTGATTAGTGCAACAGGAAAATCTAGAGGCCAAAGCAACTCCCCGGCACTGGATGTTGTCCTCCGTAGGAAGCGCCCTGTTCCTGATTCTCCATATTAAAAAATTCATTCTAATCGGAATTTCATTTAACTAGAGTGATGGAGCCCAAGCGTTGGAGGTGCTACCAGGATGAACGATACTTCTGAAGCCTTGCGAGGTGAACCTGCCTGAGTTAGTAGCCGAGAAGCAACACCTATCGGGTTCCTCACTCATTACAATATTTTCGAACACAGACATCTGATTAGAATTCAAAGAGGTATTGATCTAGTCGAACTCCTCGCATGAACTACTAAATTTGATATCCGGAGAAGGGCACTCGGGGTATCCCAAGGGTTCCCCGGACCAATTGGTGTCCCAAAAACTAATCTTCCCAACACCGACGATCCATCTCGCATGACCTGACAATGTGTCAATAAGGGAGAACATTCACCTTTCCAGCCACGTGGACCTGTAGAGGCCTCGTGTTTCAATCCCCGGGTACCGTGATTTGAAAAAATTCACCCACAATGAATCCCTGATGATAACTTCCCAAGTGAGTCAAGCCTGAAGGCTTTGAAGAGTACTCAAGATATCACGAAGACCCACTCCTCCTACCTCCACTGGTCTGGCCAGACGCTTCCAGGAGGCCCAGTGGAACCTTCCCTCCTCCTTGGCGTCCCACGGAAAATAATTAAGGATAATTTCCATTCTCTCCATAGTACCCTTAGGAGGGTGGATCACTGAGAAGACGTGCATGGGAATGGACGTGAGGACGCTATTGATCAGCGTAATCCGTCCACCGAAGCAGAGAAGCTTATTCTTCCAGTTGTAGATTCTGCCCAGAATGCGATCAAGGGTTGCAGAGAAGAGAACCTTTTTGACGCGGCCACAGGAGATCGACACCCCGAGATAAGAAATTGGAAACGACATTCTACAACAACCAAGGAGCTTTTGAATCTCCTTGTTCCATGGTGCCGAGCATTTGTCTGAAGTGAAGAAATGGCTTTTAGTAGGGTTGACACTCTACTCGATCCATCTACCGTATGTGGTTAAGGTGTCCATGAGAGCCTTCAACGACCTTTTCCTACCATTGATAAAGATTAGAATATCATCCTCAAACATAAGATGGGAAATGGTAGCACTATTCCTTCCACGGAAAGGAAGCATGAGGTCTGAATCCATCCCATATTTCAAATTTCTTAAGAGCGCATCCTGGCCGAGAACAAAGAGAAAAGGAGACAAGGGGTCCCCTTGGCAAACACCATGGACAGTCTTAAAGAAGCCAAAAGTTTTTCCCATCAAGGCAATGGAAATACACGGTGATGAATAGCATCTGAAGCAGATATCGCAAAAAACCTCACTGAACCCAAATTTCCTCATGACCCGGATGATGAAACTCCATTCCAACATATCATAAGCCTTGTTCATGTCGACTTGGAAGATTACATTGTATCCAACCGATTTTCTATTAATATCCTTCACTAGTTAATTAGCGATGCCCACCACCCCTTGAATGATCCTTCCCTTGATGAAACTATGCTACTCCATTGAGATCAGGTGAGGAATAACTTTTTCGAGCCTTTTGACGAGGATAGAGGATAAAACTTTATAGGCAACGTTGCAAAGACACATTGGCATGTACAGGCTCACAAGGGTGGGATTTCTGATCATCAGAATGAGGGCCAGTCTGGAGGTTGAAATGCCCCTGATGAGAGGGCCACTAAGGAACAAGTCCTAGATCGACTCCACAACATTCTGAACGACAATCTCCCAAGCGAAGCTGAAGAAGCTAGCCGAGAAGCCATTGAGGACAGGCATGCTGTCTTGGGTCATGCTTCTGATAGCCACTCGGATCTCCTCAGCCGAGGAGATGGAGGAAAGAGCACAGTTTTCCAACTGATTAACCGTTGAGGGGATATGGTTGAATAAGTCCTCAGTGTCTTGATTCCCCTCACGATGGAAGAAACAGACTCCCCTGCAAGGGTGTTTTCAAAATAGTCCATATCGATCTTCCCTGCAGTGTTCACGTCCAAAGTGTATCCCCCGTTCTCCATTCTCAGGTTCATCCTTGAGCATTTCCTCTATTTAATGAAAGCATGGAAAAAAGCACTGTTTCTATCCCCTTCCTTAACCCATATAACATGTGACCTCTGTTGGAAATCTCTCTCCAATGAAATAAGCCTCTCGGACAAGTTATTCTGTTTGTCACACAGAGCGACGAACAAATTCTTATCCCAACAGTTCTGAACAGATTCCTCCAACCTGAGGCTGTTGATACCCTGGGCAACATCAGGTCTAGTGCTCACCTAGCTTTGCAAGTCCATTTTGAGATGCCTGAGGTGGTTTACCAAGCCACCCCACGATTTGTCATTGTCATCTTTAGACCAGGACATCCTAATAACATTTAGAAAAGAATCGTCCCCATGCCATACAGTCGAGTAGGAGAAGAGGGAATTCGCAGCCTCCTCCCTCTTATGTTGATCAGGAACGGGTTATGATCAGATAACACCCGCTGATGATGATTGACTGATGTCTTTGGAAAAGTGTCCAACCCAAGAAGGTTTGAGAGGCAACGGTCCAACCGGTACCAAATGTGATCTGCGCCCTTGCGGTGGTTGCACCAGGTGAACTTGGGTCCAGCTAATCCAAGTTCCAAAAGCCCAGCGCTCCTCATGAAATCATTAAAATCATCCATTCCACCAAAATTATAGCCAACTCCTCCCCTTTTTCTCAGAGACGTCTGCAATAGCATTGAAGTCACCTCCCACGAACCAAGGGAGAGGCCCCGTTTGCATGTTTCCTAGAAAATGCCAAAGTTCCCTCCTCTTGAGAACCTCAGTGGCCACATAAACGAAGGAGAACACCAAATAATGACTTTCTATGGAGATCTTAGCATTGATACATTGAGAAGAGAGACTCGAAATCTCTACAAAAACGTGTCTCTTCCATCCAATACAGATGTGGGAGTTCTCAACGCTGCCATGGAAGAAGTTGGGGAAACCCATTTTCCTGGTATGAGTAGCACCTTTACTATGTACCTGTTTGGGTTCTAGGATCACCACAACTTGAGCATGAAAACTCCTGGCCTCAGAGGCCAGGAAAGCACGTTTGGCTTTAGCTCCTAAGCCCCATGCTTCTAGATGAGGATGGGTAGAATCAAGGTAGTCCCTTCCGGGATCTAGAAGGGGAGGACAAAGATAGTAGAGCAGGCACAAAATGGCCAGAATCTTTGGATATGGAGAGGGTAACAGGACCTGAAAACACTGCCTCGAGGGGCGCTACTTTGGGAGTAAGAACCACCTTTTTGAAATATTAAAAATCCTCCACCATCGGGGTTTTCCCTTTACCTTTAGAAACAACACCATAAAACGAACCCGCATCTCCCTTAGAAGAGGAAGGCAGTAGGCGACGTTGCGGGGAGCGACGAGAGAGCGCCAGTTCTTTCTCCAGGCCATACGAGGGGAGGTTCTTCTTGGCCAACCCCTCCACATCCAGAGTGAGGCTACTCACAAGAGACTTTTGGAGGAACTCTGGGGTAAGCTGGGTTGAGATGCAGAAAGGAGGGGGCGAAGGGGAGAGATACCTGGGAGGACTCCTCGGAAGATCTAGGAGAAGGTCATGCTTGAACACTACTCTTCGATCCTGTCGAGGGGAGATCTCGGCAACAGGACAGGGTGACCAAGTAATCATATCGCGAGGCTCGGGAGGGACCGACAAACAGTCCAACACTGGAGACCGCACCCCCATGAAAACCTATTCTGGCGCGTTGTCCCTCCTGGAAGAATTAAAATTTGAAAACGTAACAGGACGAACCAGGGACCCCACATGCCCTCGACCGGGCGACGCCTGACCCAGACCCGCCTGAGGAGCTTGCCGGGACGAGCTAGCAGCGTCCTTCCTCCTCCTACAAGTCAAATCCCAGTGGCCATGCAGCCCGCAAAGGGCACAGAACTTCAAGGGGTGGTGAAATCTGACCTTTTGTCTCCATGAAAAACCGTCGCTAGCCTGTAAAATAACCATGGAGGGCAGTTTTTTGGCTAGGTTGAGTTCAAAACAGATGCGGGGGTTTCCCGTAGACAAGAGGGACTGAGTCATCTCGTCCATGAAGAGAAAGGAACCAAAGGAGTTCCCCAGAGACTGCAGGATGCAGGGATTTTTGAAAGGCAGTGGAAGGCTTGGGAAGGAGATCCAAACTGCATCCGAGGAGGACTCGTGGCCAAAATGATAGTCCCAGGACCAGCGTGAAAGAGAGAGGTGCCAGGCGCCACACCTTCTTCTAGCACTGGACCAAGCCCTCACAAAGTCAGGTTTGGAACCAAAATAGATGTTGAAGGCCACTCTGGAAAGCTCAGAGACCGTCGGCGGACAAGAAAGACCCCAAGAGTTCACCACACCCCAGAAGAAGTTCAGCGAGGGCTTGCTATGACCGAAGTGGGCCACCAAAGAGAGGTCAAGAAGAGAAGCATCTTCACAGAGCTCATGAGCGAAGAGATCCACCAACGGAAACCCATCCACCTGCCTGGGGGGCCGGCAATCTACCTGGATAGGATCCAAGTGAGGAAGGACCACCGGAGGCATGGAGGTAGGGCTGGAAATGGCCACCGATGATGGAGAGACACACAGAACATCCTTGTAGGAGTCCTTATCGGAACCCTCAACCACGCAAACCTCCCTTGGAAGCTGAAGAGCAGTCGTCGGAGCCAAAGCCGAAGCCAGAACAGGAATAGGGGCTCGTGCCGGGGCAGGAATGGGAGCCGGAGCAGGAGTGGGAGCAGAAGCCATCCTCAGCTTCGGTATGTGGTGTATTGAGATTCTTTGGAATATGTTTTGAGATGTCAGTTGAATATATTTTTGACTGAAGAGAGAAATAAAGTCAATTTTTATTAAAAACAATATTTTGGTATCATTAGTTCCTAAAGTGAGGAAAATGAATGGAAAACATGTTTTCACTATAAATAAATAGGGTATTATAAAATTAATGGGATTAATTATATGTAGATAAAAATCAACATTAAAGATTAATAAAAAATAGACCTGATAAACAATGATATTGAAACATAAATCCCTTACCACTTTGGAAAATTTTGAATCATAAGACTTATAAAATAAAAAACCTTATATGGATGTTTAAAACACCATATTTTTCATAATATTATTCATAAAATTAATTCATGTAAAGTGTATACACCAAATAAAATAAATAAGTAGTTTATATGGCATGTGTCAGATTGAAATAAAAGTTGGATGAAAATCCCTTACCTCAAGTCTTGGATTATTTCATATACATTCAAACCTCCTATAAAATAAATATTGGTTTGTTATTAATATATTATATAACCATAATATTAAATATCATTCCTTATATAATTTAATTATAAACATATATCACCCATTTATTAGCAATTTTTCTTTAAAATAATTATTTTGGATGGTAACTGCTTCTTTTTTCATGTATTTCTGGGTTTGGAAGTTTTATCCTTATACTTTGATCATGTTTACATCATATCTATAATTTTAATAATTATATAAATACCATATATATTCATTATAGAAATATTTATAGTCATGAAAAAAATTTATATGTTGAAAAATGAATTACACTGTTCATGGAGACGGTATATCGTACATATGCATGAATACTATTTTCATTTTTTGAAGGATGCAAAGATAGATAGGTAAATCATAATTTACCATTATATAATCATTATTATATATTATAAATCATATATATTCATCAAATCCATCCTTACTACCACCCATCTAAAAAATAAAAAAAATAAATCACAATGCTTCGTGGAGGTAGTCCACATGTATGCACGAGCGATGTTATCATTTTCCAATGGATTGGAAGGTTATGAGGTATATGTGATATTATAATTATATAATTATAATTAATAAATAAATTATATATATATAATCAATCATTATATGAATCCATGAGAGGTGGTAATGGAAAGAAAATTATATCGGTTCGCGAGATGGTAATCATCAGTACACACAATCGATAGATTTATTTCACATTTGATAGAATATTACATGGATATAAGTTATAAAATTAACATAATAAAATATATGTTTATTTAAGATACTTTTTTTATTTTATCATAGTTTAATAATATTTTAAGTATCTAGAAGAAGAAATAATATAAAAACACATAGTTAAGAACTATAACTATTCTTTGAACAACCACTTTAGGGTTATACCTAAATCCAACACAAGATAGTTTTATGATCAAACCATGGAATCAAGTTCATGGGGAGGTATATAAGGAATGTATTTTTTTAATTAACATTCCAAAAAAATCTCTTGAAGTGTTTAGATGATAGGATATGGGGTGTCCTTTTATAATTGAGGTGAGTGGCACACATGTAATTTATCAATGTTTTAAAATAATTTCAAGTCACTTTCCTGTAAAATGGATCCCAAATGGCTCATATTTGAAGGTGATTAGATTAATTTAAAAATAAAATTAACTATTTTCATAACTTTTTTAGTTTATATTAACTTTTATTTTTTAGTTTAATCCTCAAACAAACTTGTTTTAACCTTTACCTTGGTAACCGATGTTTTTTACTATTTTTATTATCCATTGTGATAAAAAATTAATTTGACCTTGTTAAATAATATTAATTATAATTATTCAAAAAAATATTAATCCAAATTAAAAAATGAAATTAATATAATTGGTGAGATTTAATTTAAAATTAAACCTGCAAACGCTCCTGAAAGATATCTTTCTAATGAAAATGTTTTCTTAAGTATGAACCATTTTAATATAAAAATTCAACATATAATTAATTAAAATGGTACAAATTTTATTAATCATAAAAAATTGAACTAATTTTAATTTTAAAACCATTTTAAAAAATATATATCTATGTAAATTATTTAAATTAAAATATAATTTCAATAAAAATCAGTATTTTTTAGTATTCGTCGAAAAAATAATCTTTTCAAAAAATTATCAAAACTTCACTGTAAGAAAATTTTTAAATGTTTATTCAAAAATTAATTTCATTTTTTAAAATAAATTTCCCAAATTTTTCTTATAATAATTTTAAAATAAGTGCACAAATCTCAACAAAACATTATTTTAAGAAAATAAACATTTTTAAGCATAAAATTGGATTTATCTTTATCCCATTCCTAGAAAAAATATTATATGAATGACAAAAAAATTATTTAATATATAATGTAAAAATTTCATTAAAATAATTCACTAATATTAATTAATTTAATTTATAAAGTTAAAATTACAATATGCACATAAAAAATAGTTTTTTAGAAAATTATTTCTTTTTCCTTCAAATGATTTTTTATTTTTAGTTATAATAATTTGATAACCAATGAGTTTATTTTATACTTGATAAAAACATAAATTTTTCATAATTTAGTTATTACTATTAATACTCTCTAATAAAATGGATAGGTTATAACAAACAAATTAAATATTAATTTTTTTATAGTGTATTATGGTTTTTTTAAACTCAGTGTTTCATGTAACAGAATATATTGATAAAATTAAATTTATTTGAAAAAATATATTTTATAAAATATTAGGGCATTACATTCTAACCCACTTAAAAATAATTTTCCACATGAAAAAATATTACTCAGATTTAGAAAATTGAGGATACTTTTTCCTTATCATATCCATGGGTTCCCATGTAGCTTCCTCAAAATAGTTGTTTTTACACAAAAAAATGACCTGGTGGGTGGTCTTTTTATAGAACTTTATGTCTACCATAAATAATATCCTCCTATTTTTCCTCATAATATATATCTTTATCCAATGGTATAACCTCTAAGTTTGGTACATATAATGGGTTTGGTATGTACATCTTCTGGAGCGATACATGAAACACATTGTGGACTTGAGAGAGGTTCAGTATAAGCACCAAACTATAAGCTTCCATCCTGAATCAATCAATAATATTTTTAAGGAGAAAATATACCTATATCTTAGCTTCCCTTTCTTCCCAAATCTCATAACCGTCTTCCAAGGAGAAATTCACAAAATCACCTTGTTAGCAACTTCGAACTCCAGATCTCACTAATGATTGTTAGCATAACATTTCAATCAAATTTTTGTTTCCATTGTGTATTTTTTAATGAATCTAACCTTTTAAGAAATATCATATCCCAATATATTCCTTCACACAAATTCATTCTAGAACTTTGGATTTATAGACTTCTTTCCATGTATGACATCATAAGGAACCATTTAAATGCTCATTTTAAAGCTATTGTTATAAGAAAACTTGACTAAATTAAGGTGTTGATCCCAAACACCTTTGAATTAAAGAGAACAAGATCAAAACATTTTATATGTGGTATTAATATTTCTCTGATATTGTTCATTTTTTGGAGGATTATAATTTTTGTTGAAACTTAACTCTGTATCTGGAACCTACTAAAGTCTTCACACATAATTTGAGGTAAACCTCCTATCCCAATCAGATGCAATATAAGATGGAAATACATGAAATAAAACCAAATATTTAATATATATTCTAGGAATATAATCAAGAGATAATTCTTCTTAGATTACAATGAAGTGTGTTTAATTCATAAGGTGTTTGACTATAGCCCAAATAGCATTATGGAATTTAGATGTTTTGGGGGGTCGGATAATAAAATCAACGGCGATGTTTTCCCATTTAAATTTTTTTGTGGGTAA
Organism: Viscum album; assembly: GCA_963277665.1. Classification (NCBI taxonomy): domain Eukaryota; kingdom Viridiplantae; phylum Streptophyta; class Magnoliopsida; order Santalales; family Viscaceae; genus Viscum; species Viscum album. The sequence continues at coordinate 350,196,327 of OY728135.1, forward strand.
TGGTTGTAACATCCCCATTGAATTTTGACTCTAAACCTTAACTAACTAACATACCAAGAACCGATATACATATTCTACAATAACCCTTTACATGTTGTCCCAATATAAGTTCTCTTTCATATCTATATAAATCTTTATACTTCTAGTATGAATAGATAATGATGAACTATGAGATTCATCCAAAAACTCCTTATTCAAATATAGTATAAACAGGAAACATAAAAAATTTCTAAACCTTATTGTTCCATCATCATCAAGGTTGAAATTAGTGAAATTTATCATCTTCTTTTTCATCTCTTCATCTTCATTTTATGCTTATTTAATTCTTACTATAACTCCCTGACCCTAGTTACCTAGATTTGGTGAATTATTACATAACATTGGCATGACCACAAGAGATAATGTCTTGAAAGACCCATTAGTTTAGTATCCTTGGAAGTACTACATATATACATAAGTTTTACGTTACATCACGAAATAAAAAAAACAACATTGTGTCCCCTTTGAAAACACTCATATCCTTTGGCCTATACCTATAAGTTAATCACAACATACTTCTTAAAATCTTGGTAAAAAGAAAATATAAGAATGTGGTGAGATCAGATTCTCAGTAAGGATAACAATATAAAGGAAACTATCCTAAATAACCATAAACATTTAAGGAAATGTATAAGACTAAAACACAATCCTATTAAACATAAACTTCAGTACAGTATGGAAAAGATAAATCAAATAATTCCATTTACTTATTCAAATGGATATTATACTAGTATAATAATCACATGTAATATCAATTGCTAATTTTATAATGATGGAATTCATAATGTTAAACATCATAACCACATAGTCAAGGCCTCGTACCAAGACAACAAATAAGATTTTTTCAAGGCCTTGTTCCAACACACTAGTTTGTCTCAAAAGACCTACTGATGTATTGAGGAGCTATAGCAGGCTCCACCCATCATATACTAAGTCCAATGCATTACTTATATGAAAAGGTTGAAACATAACATAAACATTCGTATTAAAACAAGCATACAAAATGTTAATACTTTAACCGTAAACCCTGACTAGTATAAATATAACACATCCACAATCAAACATAACACAAGACATTCAATACAATATAGAATATTTTATTATAATAAATCGTCTTTAAGCAAGTGTAAAATCCATCAAAAGATGTTGACATAGTTGAAATCAAAACTAATTGAGAGAATATATCTTTATATTTAGAAATCATTTAAAAGACACATAATTATAAAAGAAAACATTTATTTTAAAAATGTTCTTATAAGCTTCTAATGGAAGCTTGAAAGGTGTTATAACTGCAGAAAATAGTTGCACCCTCCGTATAAGATAAAAAACATTCTTACCTTAATTTGTCTAAAAGGTCATAAAGTACCTAGTTTGGAAAATTAAGGAAAGATTAAATTAAAAAATTATATAAACTCAAAAAAAGGTATAAATGACTTTAAACCATGTTCTATGAAATAGTAAAAAAAATTGAAATGAATTTTTAAGAATCACGGATGTGGATGATAAAAAGTCCAAGTAGATACTTTCGTAAAAACAACCTCGAATAATAAAGAGATTGTAAAATTAACCCTTACCTTGTACTTTTCCTTAGTAGAGCGTACATTAACCTCCTGTATAATAGTTAAATCATTGTTATTAAATTACACAAGAACCACATACAAAAATATGATATCATATATGATCTTCTAATATTGCTTTTGTTAGCAATATTTCAGTAGTATCACTGTTTCAGGTGTTAACTGATTCGTTTTCCATTATATATTTTGTTACATAAGTCATATTTTCTATGTATAGGATGTATTTTATTCATATCCATAATTATATTAAGTTCTTAATAATTATTTTTAGTCATAAAATTAAAATTATTCTATAATGGTTATGATGGGGAATGAATCTCATCGCGTTCATGCAGAAGTTAATCTATATATACGCACAAGCAACAATATCATCCTATAAATGGTGAAATCATATGTAATTGGATGTTATATTACATATAAATAATCATTAAAATTTTATATTTATTTTTTATATCAATTATACCCATTATTATACCCATCCAAATAATGAAGTGTTGAATAACAAACTACACCACGACATGCAGATGGTGAGTCGTATGTACGCACGTATGGTGAATTTGTCATTCATAGGATGGATAGAATAATGAATATGGTTGTACCAAATTTATAAAAACATCCCAGTATGTATAATGTATTAGAGATATTATTTTGGCTATGAAACAACAAAGAAAGAGAAAGTGGAAGAAGAAGGAAACTTTGAAAGAGGTAATGAAATTATTACCTCTTCTTTGAGTTATTTGTTTTGATTTGATCAAAAGGGATCCTTAGGACTGATTTATTATCAATTTAAGGCCTCTAGGTTTAAATTAGGGTAGTTGTAAGGATATTTGAGTAGGGTTTGTCCAAGCCAAAGGGCTTGGGATGTATGCCATTAAGAGAAGGTGAAGTACTATTTTATAAGAGATGTGAGGGTCACATTAGAAAAAGCTTGAAATATTATTTTATTATAAAATAATTTTAGTTTTATAATGGATATAAATGAATTTATTTCAAGTATAAGGTGGGTATGTGTTGAAATAATTTCAACCAATAGGTTTTAGACATGTTTAGGCCATCATATTAACATTATCTTTTATATTTAACTCTTTGTTAAATAGTTTAACATTGACAATGTGGTCTTAAATTTTTATATTACACGGTTAACAAACTTACTATAAAATTCCAAAAGAATGTAAAGTGGTTACTTAATGAAATATACATCCTTATTTAAGTATTTTTTCCAAACCCTAGACTTTTAGGACTGTTATATAATTTAATAATATAGTATTTATTTTAAAAACTCATTTATGTTAATTTTGACACTATTTAGTATTTGGTTTTTGTGAAAGTCATAAAAACATTATAACATAGAAAAAAATTCATTGAATCAACCATAACATGTCAAATTAACCTATAAAATTTGTGTAATGAATAAAAAGTCTCAATTTACAATTATTTTATTATTTATAATATCAATTATTTTAATGTATCATTAATAAGGTAATTACTACATAATAATTGTGTCATAAATAAATTTAATTATTTAATTTCTAGAATTTAAAAATATAATACCATGATGTAGGAAATATTTTTAAATTTTTAATGAATATTTTTAGTCAAATATTTCTTTTTTATAACCCTATATTAAATATGTTTCTGTTATTAAACTTTCAATTTAACACTTTTAACTCTTCTTTAAATAAAATAATAATAAATGTCCTAATCTAAACCAAGTGGATCAAAATGATCATATTTTATTCCTAAGGTTGATTTTGGTAGAAATACACTTATTCAATATAATTAGAACATGTGTTGGGGTAATTATAAAATCATTTTTAACATTAATTACCCTATTTACTTTTAACCGTAGTAAATAAAATTCCTAAATTACTATTCAAAAATATTGTTTTCTTCCTATTGAACCACATTTTACTTAATTATTTCAACCATGTCTCTCAGATGTTTGAAATTTAATTTACAGAATTGGTAAAATTATGTTTTATGCAATTTTTCAAATGTTCCTAGAAGGTGGGTAAAAGACGTTAAAAAGTTCAATAAAATTTTATATATCTAATATTATTATGAAATTACTCTAGTGAATAAAATTAAACTAATATATGTATTCTGTATCTATTCTGACATAAAATAAATTTAAACAAAATAAATAGTTATTTAAATAAAAAGTTGGTTTTAAATAATAACGCAGTGTTTTTCAATATTAATCATAAATTGAAGGTTTTCATAAAATACCAAAAATTCACACTAAGATCATTTTGATATTCCAAATCCAAAAATGAAGTCCATTTTGAAAAATAAAATTTAAAAAATTTACAAATATTGATATTACTATTCATAACTATTTTTTAAATGGCAAGTTTTGTAACACCCCGACCCCTCTAGGCTAGAGTCGGTGCATTACTTGTGATATTGGAATGATTTGAAGGGATGTAAAATCTAGAAGGAACGATCAGTTTAGTATTCCATAAGAAACTACATACATATATGTAACACAAATTACATTGAAAAGGGTTACAAGATACAATACATAACAAAACTAAAAACTGCAACCACCTGAACTCAATAAATGACCATCTCTTCATCACTAGTTGAAGGTAAACAATGAAAGGGGTGAGATCAAACACTCATTAAGAGTTACAAATAGCATAAGAATGAGTACAATGATAAGTAAATCACAATCAATCTGACATAATCTATACGTCATGGTGAATAAATGAAAAACTAATGTCATTAATAAACTGAGAATGAAACTGCATCCATATATTTTCTCATTGAAAAAAACTCATGGATAATAATAATAACTAATAATGAATAAATATAATGATTATTAATTGGACGTCATGTATCTGGCACATGAAACCATAATACCGTAAAAACGGTTTAGTTCTGTGGGTAGAAACCCATTTGATTTTTGGAAACAAACACGAAGGGTTTCTCGCTAACTGATTTGTCTCAAAAGACTTACCAATGCATCGAGGGGATATAGCAGTCCCCACATACCACTAAATGTCCAAATAATTCTTTATACATTGATTCAATACAATAGAAATATTCCTTTTCAATATCCTTGTAGAGTAGAGTATACAGATTCATCAATATTTCCATAATTAAAATAACTTTCAAAATAAACACCGTTTGTAAAATGGTATACGGTTTAGAAAACAAACATATCCATGATATGATATTATGGATATTTAATAAAAATATAATATCAAAATGAAATGTGATCTCAAATGGTCAGTAGGTACACCACATAAGGATTACTAGGTGCACAATCCAAAGTTAGTCACAACAAAATTGTAGTTGAGACAAAGTCTCTTACCACAATGTAATCAGTCCAATCATATGACCAGAACTTAATACCCTAAAATGAATCATTTAATAACATTAATATAAAGATAATCATGTTATTATATATCAAATTTCAATACACATATACCGCATACAATAAATAAGTGGCGAACAATGAAAATCTCACAGAAATGAAAGTGAGATGAGAAACCCCTTACAAACATTTCGTCATAGTAATGAGTGTTATTGTGAGGGATTAATGATAGGTAAAGGGGTATTACATTATATTTATGTCACAAAAACAGTATGGGGGAGGTTTTAAAACATACCCCATCATTAAGAATTAATAATAAAAGGGCCCAACATACGGGAGATTCTTTAACAAAAGTGTGAGAGAGGATCCCTTACAAAGATTGTGTCATTAGAGTGACGATAAATCAATGAAATATTTATGTGTGACAAATAAAAAATCCACAGAATATAATTTTATATATAGTATAAATCAATAATAGGTCATTCACACATATTCTTGGAACAATGTAACCAATTAAATAGATGTTTAACTCAAAGAATGAAAATTGAGTCAATCCCTTACCTTATGTTTGAAGATGTTATTGACTTATTATTATAGACCTTAATAAACAAATTAGGATTATTAATTCATAATTCCATAACCACCTATATATATAAATGATTAATTAGAACCCTTTTTAGTTCATTCAAGGTCTTTTTTATTAGTTATAAGGTTTAATTTCATTGTTCGGGTTCGTTTGATCACTTGGTTTTAAAAGATCGGTTTACTTATATTCAAGTTCGGATAAATATGAAAGATGGAAGTGGTTGTCCACAAATTAAGTTATATGATATTAGTGAACAACCAGGAGATAACATGGTTTTAAATTTAATTTGGTTACTTAGAGTGAGTTCGAATTATTATATATAAAACCTTAGTGACAACCGTTTTGGTTAACCAGTGGGTTTGATTACAATTAACTTGTTTTGCTTTATAACTTAATAAAATTTGTACAAAATGATTACCGAACTAAAATAGGATATTTTAAATATATAATAATATGGTTCATCCATAACAAAAATGGTTTCATTTCCAGAATTAAATATTATAATAGAAATTGATAAATTGTTGTCCTTGAATGTGCTAAATTAGCACATCTCAAACGGTGCTTTCATTTCATCCAAATAATGGGTGGTGAAAGAAGAGGAGATAATAAAATATCCCATTATCATAAAAACATTATAGTACATGTATGTTATTGGAATTATCATACTATTTGGGTGAAGGTACGTGAGGAAAGAAACAAAAATAAAACAACTTAAAAGAAATGAAGGAATTGAAAAGCGGAATTTTCCTCTTGAGACTTCCTGTTTTGAGAACCTCTTAAGGGGAGAGGTTTTTGTATTTTGAAGAGGGTAGGAGATTTTGGACGTGGAGGAGGATCTTTGGAAAATATTAGGGAACAATATTGTCAAGGTACTAGGCTTGAGAGGAGGGAAGATAAGAGGGAGTGAAGGGGGGTTTATAGTGGAGGAGAGAGAGGGGATTTCTCAATATAAAATTCATTAATTTTTTATTTCTCAACAATACAAGTAATAATAAGTCTTCCATGACCAATAATCGTAATCTTATCATTTGAATCTGAATAAATTTGGCTTAAATCAGTACATCATCATCAGTGACTCAATTAATCCATTATTTAGCATTGATGTGAATTATCGGATTTTACTATTCATCAAAAATTCAAGTATTTCAGAAAAATATCAAAAATTCACCCTTAAAATTTTTCAATGTGTAGAATCTAAAACTGAAGTCCCTTTTTCAAAAATAATTTTATAAATATGATTAATAAATTATTCAATTAAAATAATTATTTAATTGAAAAATATAAATACTTAAAATTTTCATCTTCATTTTTAAGGTGCCTAAATTCATTTATAGACTCAATGGTATGGATACCATTAATAAGGGTATTTTACCATTCATAAGGGTAGTATAATATTCATAAGTGTAGTTTACTATTGACCAAAAATTAATTTTTCCTTATCGGACTCCAAAAAACTTACAGATTGCATCCATGTATGTCAGATTTTCAAATTTCACAACATAGAATTGAGAAAATTAGGTTTACTTGGCTAAGTTATAGATATCTCCTATATGTAAAAAAAAATTCATAGAGGCTCATTGATTCCTGAAATATAGGGTATAACTAGAATTTATTTAAGAGAAACATATCATGAAGTGTTTGGGGTGCTACATTATTCCCTCCCTTGAAAATTTTTTCCTCGACATTTTATGTATGAAACTCCCGAAAAAGATGTGGGTGATTATTTTTCAAAACATCCTCACTTTCCCATGTTGCTTACTCCATATTCTAGTTTCTCCAAAGAACCATTATAGGAGGAGTTGTCTGATTTGTCAGTACCTGCTCCCCTGTGTCAAAATCCATATGGGCTTTTCATAGTATGAAAAATCAGGTTCCAATTCAATTTCTTCATATGTGAGTACATGTGTTGGTTCTGGCATGTATTTCTTTAACAATGACACGTGGAACACATCATGAACTCTGGAGAGATTTGGCGGAATCACTAAACAGTATGCTAAAACTCCAAATCTTTCCATAATTTCAAATGGTCCGATGTACCTGGGGCTCAGTTTCCCTTTCTAACCGAACCTTAAGACACCCTTATATAGATATTCTTTTAGAAATACATGTTCTCACACTTGGAATTTCATGTCCTCTCTCTGGTTGTTAGTATAACTCTTATTCCTAATTTGGGGTGCTTTAATATGGGATTGTAATTTTTCTCCTTTTTCGTGGTCTCTTCAATATGTTCTGGGCCTATAAGTTTCCTCTCACTAACTTCACCCCAACAAGTGGGAGTTCGGCATCTCTTTCCATATAATGCTTCATATAGAGCCATTTCAATACTCCAATGGAAACTATTTTTGTGGGAAAATTCCACCAAATCCAAGTATTGATCCCACATACCTGGGAAGTCAAGAGACCATGACCTTAGCATATCTTCTAATGCATGAATAGTCCTTTCAGACTGTCCATCAGTTTGGGGTGATAAGCATTACTCATACGAAGCTCAGTATTCAAAGACTTCTGGAGACTTTTACAGAATTTTGATATAAACCAGGGATCTCGATCGAAGAAAATAGATAGAGGTGTGCCATTAAGTCATACAACTTCGTTAATATAAAGTCTTTCCAAGTGATAAAGTGGAAAATCCTCACTTATAGGAAGGAAATGTGTTGATTTTGTGAGATGGTCAACCATTACCCATATTGCATCATTCTTTCTAGGTTTCATCGGTAGTCCTATGACAAAATCAATTGAAATTTTATCCCACTTCCATATAAGAATTGGTAGAGGTTTCATCACTCATTTGGGAAGTGGTCTCTTTGCCTTCACTTGTTGACAAACTAGACATCTTGACACGTAGTTAGCAATTTCCCACTTTATGTTATCCCACCAAAAATATTCCTTCAGATCTCTATACATCTTGGTGCTACCAGGGTGTATAGAGAAATTTGAACTATGAGCATCGTCTAATAATTCCGTTTTTATCTAAGATAATGATGGAACGCATAACCTCTTCCCAAATTTCATAAGTCCTTCTTTATACATGAATTCAGCCAGTCTCCGGTCCTTAACCGCGTTAATATTCTTGTAAAGATTCTAATCATTTGATTGAAAGCTTTTCATCTTCTCTAGTAAATATGGTTTAGCAATCATTTTAATGATGATTGATGTTTAAACTTCCTTAACAATTCCCATATCCATCTTCAGCTGATCCATGAATATAGGATCTCTTTCAATCCTAATTTGATTCAGAAGACCATTTTCTTTCCTGCTTAATGAATCTTCCACCTTATTCACCTTTCCTGGGTGATAGTGTATTGATAAATCATAATCTTTGAGTTACTTGAGTCATATTATTTTCCTCATGTTGATTTCTTTTTGTGTGAGAATGTATTTCAAACTATTGCGGTCTGTATAAATCTTATATCTCTCTCTGTAGAGATAATGCCACCATATTTTCAGAGCAAAGATTATGGCTCAAAACTCAAGATCATGATTTGGATAATTTTTCTCATCAGTCTTCAATTTTCTTGATGCATAAGAAATAACTTTATCATTTTTCATATGGATGAAACACAATCCATTTTTTGATGCATCGTTGTATATTACAAATCCATCACTTCTTGACGGAAGAGTCAAAATAGGATCATTGACCAACATTCTATTCAATTCTTTGAAGAATTTTGTACATTCTTTGGTCAATAGAAACTTAACTCCATTACGTGTGATCTTGGTTAGCAGGTTAGCCAGTCAGGAAAAATTCTAAATGAAACACGAGTAGTAACCTACTAAGCCAATAAAACTGCGTACCTCAGCTAGGTCTGGTGGTGTGGGACAATATTGTATTGCCTTTGTATTTGCAGGATCAACTAGTATTCCATCCATAGAGAAAATATGGACTATAAAGGAAACTGATTGAATTCATAATTCACACTTGCTAAACTTCCTATATAATTTATTTCTTCTAAGAGTTCTCAGAATAACCTGTAAGTGATTTTCATGGTCTTCATATATTTTTGAGTATTCGTGGATATCATCGATGAATACCACAAAATAGTTATCAATATATTCCTTGAAAACATTATTCATTAAATCCCTGAAAATAGAGGGTGTATTTATCAATCCAAAAGGCATCACTAGAAACTCGTAATGCCCATACCTGGTCTGAAATGTTGTCATAGGAATATCTTCCTTCCTCACATGCAACTGATGATATCCGAATCAAACATCAATCTTTGAAGAGTATTGATCTCCATGAAGTTGATCAAATAAATAATAAATCCATGGAAGATGATACTTATTCGTTATTGTAATAGCATTGATTTACCTATAATCAATGAAAATCATCATGGATCCATCTTTCTTCTTGAAAAAGAGGACAGGGGCTCCCCATGGAGAAACACTAGTTTGAATAAATCCCTTTTCACTCAAATCACCTAGTTGTTTATTTAGCTCTACTAATTCCATAGTTTCCATTCTATAGGTATTCTTTGATATAGGTCATTCATTAAGAATTAAATCAATAGAGAACTCAACTTCCCGCACTAGAGGATGTCTAGGTAAATCCTTTGGAAATACATCATTTTACTCTTGCACTATGTGAACATCTTCAATTTCAAGATTTCATCACCCATAAATATTGGTTTATCTTCCTCTCCATTTATCTCATTCAGTAGAGCTATTGGGGGTGGTTCTAGATAAGAATCAAGGGGAAAATTTTATACCCTAAAGACAAGGGATTCTACACCATTTTAAAAAATTGTAACTTCCTTCTTCTTACAATAAATCTTCGCATCATAATTTGACAGCCAATCTATTCAGATAATTATATCAAATTAAGTCATTGGTATGATGATAAGGTTAGAAACTAAAGAACATTTTGATGTATGGAGGGGGACTAGTCGACATGCCTTTGTTGCAATGATACATCCCCTGGGAGTTTTGACTGACAACTCTTTCATTAAATAAAATATGACATATCCAATTTTCTTAGAAAACTGGGAAGATATAAATGAACGTAATGATATTGAATCAAATAAAGAGTTGGCTAAGTTTGAAGAAAAAATTAAAGTATTTGCCACTATGTCATTAGGAATTTCAGCCTCTGTGATTGTATTCTCTTAGGCTCTCCCTTGTTCTCTTGGATTTTTCTAAGGAATGTTTCCTTGGTGCTTAAGACACTCATTTGCATAGTGTCGCATCTCTCTTCAATTATAGCATTGAATATAATTGAATTATTTCTTCCCCTTTCATTCATCATATTGATGACCCTTTTCTTTGAAGTTATTGCAGACTCCAATGCCTTTCAAGCATTTCTTGAGATGATTCTTTCCACAATTATCATATAATGGGAATAGATTTGTTCCCTTTCTCTTCTTTACGGCTTCTCCGTTTACTTTCTAATCAGAGTACCACTTCTTATCATGGTTTCATTTGAAATTATTGGATCTAGTAAATTCCCTCTCTATTTTGATGGAACTTGATACAATTTCATCATATGAGGAAAATGATTGAGAATCCAGTTCCCTTCGAAGACTAGGCTTAAGACCTCCAAATAAATTATCAATATTTTATGATGAGTCACGTATGTAATCTACGGCATACCTGGTCAACCTTGTGAAAGTAGCTGCATACTCTCCAACACTGTCTTTATCCCTTTTTTTAAGCTAAGGAATTTCCACTTCATTTCAGTCCGCTATTCTCGAGAGAAATACTTTTTGAAGAATATTTCCAAAAAAGTCCCCCATTCCATATCTTATATTTCTTTTTCCTTCGTGTTATTCTGAATCAAGGACCACTATTTATTAGCATCACCCTTGAGACAATATACTGCTAGTACTACATTTTTATATTCATTGCATCTTAATTGCATGAATGTCTTTTCAAGGGACTTAATCGATTGCTCAGTAACCACCGGGTTAGTAGTCCCACCAAAATAGGGGGGCTTCTACCGCATGAAATGATCCAACACAGGCGTGGAATGGTTATTCGTTACAACTTGAGTAAGTTGTTCCAATATGTTTATGATCTGATATGATCCAACATTGATTGTGTTCACATGCTTAGTAGGGAGATCCCTACCTTGCCAACGAGTATTAATTCCCCTTCTTCCATTAGACACCATTTCTAAATAATTGGATACACTAATAGGTTTATGAATCTCAAATTTAAAAGCACTAAACATAGATTGAAATTCAATGCATAGCTAATCTTATAAACATGGTTTCTCTAAGGAAAATTTTACATTAAACTCTTTCAAAATGGGTTGTAAAGAAAATGTGAATTATCCTAAGAATATCCCCCATGATTTTCGTAACTAAGAGTCCATTAAGGCTCGTTTTCATTCACTAGTTCTCGTTTGAGTCTAGCTCAAAGCGGTGTTTCAGTTTTTACCCTTAGACACATTTATTCCAGATCCACCTATACCTACTCATATCCAGAGAGTGACATATTGCTTAAAAATCCACACAGTATATTCCTTACTAAAATTCCAGGTCATTCTTCTACGTTTATCCTAAAATACTACCTTGGGGCCTTGTTCCCTACTATACATTTTCAACACTTGTTTCCAAGTTTCCTACTAAACCTCTTTTGATACCAACTGTAACACCCTGAATCCTCTAGGCTGGAGCCGGTGCATTAATTGTGATATTGGAATGGTTATAAGGATTGAACAATCCTGAAGCAACAACCAGTTTAGTAGTCTTGAAAAAAATAGATACATATATTTAACATAAATTACATTTAAAAAGGTTACAAGATATAATATATAACAAAACTAAAAGATGAAACCACATGAACTCGATAAATGACCTTCTCTTCATCACCTGTTGAAGGTAAAAAAATGAAAGGGGTGAGCTCAAATGCCCAGTAAGGGTTACAAATAGTAGAATCATGAGTACAATAATAAGTGAATCATAATCAATCTGAGATAATCAATATGGCATGGTGAATAAATGAAAAACTAATGCCATTAATAAACATAGAATGAAACTGCATCCATAAATTTATTTATAGTTAAATACTCATCGATAATAATAATAACTAATAATGAATAAAGAGAATGATTATTAATTGGATGTCATGTATCTGGCACATGAAACCATAATACTTTTTACAACAGTTTAGTTATATGGGTAGAAACCTGTCTGATTTTTATAAAAAACTTTAACGGTTTGTCGCCAACTGATTTGTCTCATTAGAACTATCGATGCATCGAGGGATTATAGAGGGCCCCACCCACCACTTCATGTCCAAATAATTATTTATAAATTTATTAAATACAAGAGAAACATGACTTTTCAATATCCATATATAGTATATTATACGGATTCATCAATATTACCATAATTAAAATAACTTTCCAAAAAAACAATGTCTGTAAAATGGTATATGAATTAGACAAAAAACATATCCATGATATTAGATTATGGATATATAATATTAATATAATTTTAAAATGAAATGTTATCTGAAATGGGTAGTAGGTATACCACATAAGGATTATTCAGTGCACAATACAAGGTTAGTCGCAAAAAAATAGTAGTGGAGACAAAGTCTCTTACGACAATGTAATCGGTCGAGTCATATGAACAGAACATAATAACCCTAAAATGAATCATTTAATAAAATTAATATAAAGAAAATAATTCTATTATATATGAAATGCCAATAAACATATGCCACATACAAGAAATAAGTGGTGAGCAATGAAAATCTCACAGAAATGAAAGTGAGATGATAAACCCCTTACAAACATTTCGGCATGGTAACGAGTGTTATTGCAAGGGCTTAATGAGAAGTAAAAGGGTATTATATTATTTATATATTACAAGGGAAGTAGGGTGGAGGTGAGAAAACATACCCCATCATTAGGAATTAATAATTAAAGGGCACAACATAGGGGAGATTTTTTAACAAAAGTATGGGAGAGGATCCCTTATAAAGACTTTGTCATTAGAGTGACGATAAATTAATGAAATATTTATCTATGACAAATAAAAATCCACAAAATATAATTGTATATATAGTATAAGAAAATCATATGTCATTCACACATATTCTTGGAACAATTTAACCAATGAAATAGATGTTTAACTCAAATAATGAAAATTGAGTTAAGCAATCCCTTACCTTATGATTGAAGATGTTCTTGACTTGTTATTAAAGACCTGAATAAACAAATTAGGCTTATTAATTAAAAATTAAAAAACCTATTATATGTGTAAATGATTAATTATAACCCTTTTTAGTTTAGTCAAGGGTTTTTTGATTATTTATAAGGTTCAATTTCATTGTTTGGGCTCGTTTGATCACTTGGTTTTAAAAGATCAGTTCACTTATGTTCAAGTTTGGATAAATATAAAAGATGGAAGTGGTTGTCTAGAAATGAATTTATACACTATTATTGAACATACAAGAGAATACATGGTTTAAAATTTAATTTTGTTAATTAGAGTGAGGTTGAATTATTATATATATAACCTTAGTGACAACCGTTTTTGTTAATTAGTGGGTTTGATTGCAATGAACATGTTTTTCTATATAACATAATATCATTTGCAGAAAAGCATAATAGAACTAAAATAAGATATTTTATGTATATAATAATCTGTTTAAACCATAACACAAATGGTTTCATGACCAAAATTAAATATTATAATAGAAATTGATAAACTATTGTCCTTGAATATGATAAATTAGAACATCTCAAACGGTGCTTTCATTTCATCCAAATAAATGGTGGGGAAATGATGGAAGATAATGAAATATCCCATTACCATGAAAAAAATTCCAGTACATGTTTTCTATTGGAGTTATCATACTATTTGATTGAAGAGAGGTGAGGAAAGAAACAAAAAGATAACAACTTAAAAGAAATGAAGGAATTGAAAAGAGGGATTTACCTCTTGAGACTTCCTCCATTGAGAACCTCTTAAAGGGAGAGGTTTTGGTATTTTGCAGAGGTTAAGAGCTTTTGGACCTGGGGGAGGATCTTGGGAAGATATTTGGGTAGAATATTGGCAAGTCACAAGGCCTGAGAGGAGTGAAGAGAAGAGGGGGTGAAGGAGGGTTTTATAGTGGAGGAGAGGGGGGATTTCTCAATATAAAATTCAATAATTTATTATTTCTCCAGAAGATAAGGAATAGTGAGTCTTCCATGACCAAGAATAGTAATTGTAACATTTTAATCCGAATCAATTGGTCTTACATCAGTATATCATCATCAATGACTCAATTAATCCATTATTTATCATTTATTGTGAATTATCAGATTTTACTATTCATCAAAAATTCAAGTATTTCGGAAAAATCCCAAAAATTCACCCTAACCATTTATCAATGTGTAGAATCCAAAAATGAAGTTAAGTTTTAAAAAATATATTTCAAAATATGATTAATTAATTATTTAATGAAAATAATTATTTAATCAAAAATTATAAACACTTAAAATTTTCTTCTACACTTTTAAGGTGCCTAAATTCAGTTATACACTCAATGGTATGCATGCCATTCATAAGAGTCATATTACTATTCATAAGGGCAAGTTACTATTCATAAGGGTAGGTTACTCTTCATAAGGGTAGGTTACTATTCACCAAAAATGGATTTTTCCTTATCGGACTCCAAATAACTTATTGATCACAACCATGTATGTCAGATTTTTGAAATTCACATCATAGAAGTGAAAAAATTAGGTTTACTTGGATAAGTTATGAATATATCCTATATGTAACAATGTTTTCTTCCATAGAGGCTCAGTGATTCAAGAAATATAGACTATAACTAGAATATATTTAAGAGAAACGCACCATGAAGTGTTTGGTGTGCTACATTATTCCCTTCTTCAGAAATTTGGTCCTCGAAATTTTA
The DNA here is from genome assembly GCA_963277665.1 of Viscum album. NCBI lineage: Eukaryota > Viridiplantae > Streptophyta > Magnoliopsida > Santalales > Viscaceae > Viscum > Viscum album. The sequence goes on from OY728135.1 coordinate 350,211,709, forward strand.
TGTATGAAAATCACCAAAAATATGTGGGTGATTCTTTTTCATAACATCCTAAGGTTCCCATTTTGTTTCCTCCATATTCTGGTTTCTCCAAAGAAACTTTACAAGACGAGTTATCTGATTTCTCAATACCTCCTCCCTTATGTCAAGAATCCCAATATGCTTTTCACAATATGAAAAATCAGGTTCCTATTAAATTTATTCATATATGAGTACATGGATTGGGTCTGGCATGTATTTCTTTAACAATGACACATGGAACACATCATGAACTATGGAAAGATTTGGTGGCATTTATAAATAGTAATCTACAGCTCTGATTCTTTCCAGAATATCAAATGGTCTGATGTACATGGGGCTTAGTTTCCCTTTCTTATTGAACCTTAAGTCACCCTTCCATAGATATACTTTCAGAAATACATGATCTCCCACTAGAAATTCGAAGTCCTTTCTCTGGTTGTCAGCATAACTCTTAGGCCTACTTTGGGATGCTTTAATATGAGCTTGTATTTTCTTCACCTTTTTCGTGGTCACTTAAATAAGTTCGGGTCCTATAAGTTTCCTCCAATGAACTTCATCCCAAAAAGTTGGATTCGACATCTCATTCAATATAATGCTTCATATGGAGCCATTTGAATACACGAATGGAAACTATTGTTGTAGGAAAATTCCACCAAGGGAAAATATTGATCCCATGCACATTGGAAGTCAAGAGATCATGACCTCAGAATTTCTTCTAAAGTTTGAATAGTCCATTCAGACTGTCCATCGGTTTGGGTGTGATAAGCAGTACTCATACGAAGCTCAGTATTCAATGATTTTTGGAAACTTTTCCAGAATTTTGATGTAAACCGGGGATCTTGATTGGATAAAATCGATAGAGGTTCCCCATGAAGTCTTAAAACTTCATTAATATAATGTCTTACACGGCGTTCAAGTGGAAAATCCTCTCTTATAGGAAGGAAATGTGCTGATTTTGTGATACGATCAACAATTACCCATATTGCATCATTCCTTCTAGGTGTCGTTAGTAGTCCTATGACAAAATCCATTGAAATTTTATCAGACTTCCATATAGGAATATGTAGAGGTTGCATCACTCCTTTGGGATGTTGTCTCTCTACCTTTACTTGTTGACAAACTATAAATCTTGACATGTAGTAAGAAATTTCCCGATTCATATTATCCCACCAAAAATATTCCTTCAAATATCTATACATCTTGGTGCTTCCAGGGTGTATAGAGAAATTTGAGATATTAGAATCATCTAATATTTCCCTTTTTAGCTCGGGTACTTATGGAACACATAACCTCTTCCCAAATTTCAGAACTCCTTCTTCATACATGAATTTATCTAGTCTCCCATCCTTATCTGCATTAATTTTCTTGTGCAGATTCTCATCATCATATTGAGAGATTTTTATCTTCTCTAGTAAATATGGTTTATCAATCATTTGAAAGAAGAGTGATGTTTCCCCTTCCTTAATAATTCCCATATATATCTTTAGTAGATCCATGAATATATGATCTCTTTCAATCCACATTTAAGTCAGAAGGCCATGATCTTTCCTGCTTAATGCATCTTCCACTTTATTCACCTTTCCTGAGTGGTAGTGTATTGAACAATCATAATATTTGAGTAACTCAAGCCATCTTCTTTGCCTCGTGTTGAGTTCTTTTTCTGTGAAAATGTATTTCAAGCTCTTGTGGTTTGTATTAATCTCACATCTCTCTTCGTAGAGATAATGCCTCTATATTTTCAAAGAAAATATTAAAGTTGATAAATCAAGATAATGAGTTAAATAATTTTTCTCATGAGTCTTCAATCGTCTTGATACATAAGCAATAACTTTATTTTTTTCATAAGGATGCAACCCAATCCATTCTTTGATGCATCGCTGTATATTACAAATCCACCACTTCCAGATGGATGAGTCAAAATTAGAGGATTGACCAATTTTCTTTTCAATTCTTTGAAGCATTTTGTACATTACTTTGTCCACACAAACTTAACTCCTTTACATGTGATCTTGGTTAGTGGGTTATCTAGTTGGGAAAAATTCTGAACGAAACACTGGTGGTAACCTGATAATCCAATAAAATTGCATACCTCAGTTATGTTGGTTGGTGTGGGCCAATCTCGGATTGCCTTTGCCTTTGCAGGATCAACTAGGATTCCTTCCTTAGAGAACATATGGCCTAGAAAAGAAACTAATTGAAGACAGAATTCGTACTTGCTAAACTTCCCATATAATTTATTTCTTCTATGATTTCTCAGAATAACCTGCAAGTGATTATCATGGTCTTCATAGATTTTTTAGTATACAACGATATCATCGATTAATACCACAAAATGTTATCAAGATATTCCTTGAAAACAATATTCATTAAATCCATGAAAACAGAGGGTGCATTTTTTAGTCCAAAAGGTATCACTGTAAACTCGTAATGCCCATACCTGGTCTGAAATGTTGTCTTAGGAATATCTTCCTTCCACACACGCAACTGATGATATCTGGATCAATGGTCAATCTTCGAAAAGTATTTAGATCCATGAATTTTATCAAATAAATCATCAATCTGGGATATATGATACTTATTCTTTATTCTAATAGAATTTATTTCCTTGTAATCAATGCAAAGCCTCATGGATCCATCTTTCTTCTTGACAAAGAGGACAGGGGAATTCCATGGAGAAACACTAGGTTGAATAAATCCTTTTTCACTCAAATCCTCTAGTTGTTTCTTTAGATCTACTAATTCCACAGTGTCAATTCTATAGGGATTCGTTAATATAGTTCTTGCATCAGGAATTAAATCAATAGATAACTCAAAATCCCACTCTAGAGGATGTCTAAGTAAATCCTATGGAAATACATCAATGTACTCTTGCACTATGTGAACATCTTAAATTTGAATATTTCTTTCCTTACCCATAAATATTTTTTTATCTTCCTCACTATGTATCGAATTCAGTAGATCTACTAGGGGTGGTTCTAGATAAGAATCAGGTGGAAAAGTTTCTTCCCTAAAGACAAGGGATTATACACCATTTTCAAAAATTGCAACTTCATTCTTATTAAAATAAATATTCGCATCATAATTTTACAGCCAATACATACTGAGTATTATATCAAATTCATTCATTGGTATGATGATAAGGTTAGAAAATAAAGCTTGTTTTGGTGTTTGGAGGGGGACTAGTCGATATGCCTTTGTTACAATGATACATCCCCTGGGAATTTTGACTAAGAACTCTTTTATTAAATAAAATTTGACATATCCAATTTTTTTGGAAAAATAAGAAGATATAAATAAATGCGATGATTTAGAATCAAATAAAGTGTTGGCTAAGTTTGCAGAAAAAATTAAAGTACCTGCCACCATGCCATTATGAATTCTAACCTCCGCGGTTATAATCGCATAGGCTCTCCCTAGTTCTCTTGGCATTTTCTGAGGTATGTTTCCGTGGTGCTTAGGATACTAATTTTCATAGTGTCCCATATCACTACAACTGTATCATTGAATATCATTTAATTGTTTCTTCCCCTTGCATTCGTCAGATCAATGGCCCTTTTCTCTGTTGTAATAGCAGACTCCCATGCCTTTCAACCATTTCCTGAGATGGTTATTTCCACAGTTCTAACATAATGGGAATATCTTTGTTCCCTTTATCTCCTTTAGTCCTTCTCTTTTTCCTTTGTTATCAGAGTACCATTTCATATCTTGGTTTCCTTTTAAATGATTTTATCTAGTAAATTCCCACTCTTTTTTGATGGAACTTGCTACAATTTCATCATATGATGAAAATGATTGAGAAGCCAGTGCCCTTGGAAGAATTGGCTTCAGACCTTCAAAGAAATGATCAATCTTATCTGCTGAGTCATGTATGTAATCTACGACATACCTGGACAGCCTTGTGAAATTAGCCTCATACTCTACAACACTGTCTTCTTCCATTTGTTTTAAGCTATTGAATTTCCTCTTCATTTTAGTTCGCTGCACACGAGGGAAATACTTTTCAAATAATATTTCCTTAAATGTCCTCCATTCCATATCTCCTATTTCTTCTTCTTCCTTGGAGTTTTGAATCAAGGACCACCATTGATCAGCGTCACCCTTGAGACAATATATTTCTAGTACTACCATTTCAATTTCATTGCATCTTAATGTCATGAATATCTTTTCAAGGGACTTGATCCATTTATTAGCAACCACTGGGTTAGTAGTCCCACCAAAAGATGGGGGATTCTACCATATTAAACGATCCAACACTAGTATGGAATGGTTATTCATTACAACTTGAGTAAGTCGTCCCAATATGGCCATGATCTGATCTGCTCCAACAAGGACTGTGTTGACTTGATCGGCAGGGAGATCCCTACCTTGCCCATGAGTATTGATTCCCCTTCTTATGTTGGATGTCATTTCTAAATAATTGGATACACTATATTAGTTTATTAATCTCAAATAGAAAACCACTCAACATAGATTGAAATTCCATACATATCTAATCTTATAACCATGGTATCTCTAAGGAAAAATTTACATTAAACTCCTTCATAATGGCTTGTAAAGAAAATGTGAATTATCATAAGCATATCCCATAGGAGTTTCGTAACCAAAAGTGCAGCAAGGCCCATTGTTGTGCACCAGTTCCCGTTTGTATCCAGATCAAAATGGTGTTTTTGGGTTTTACCCCATACCTCTGGGCCAGAGACGCCTCTACCTACTCCTATCCAAAAAGGGATTTATTGATTAAAAAATCCACATAATCTATTCCTTATGAAAATACTAGGACTTTCTTTCACATTTATCCTAAAATACTACATTAGGGCTTTTTTCCCTACTATAAATTTCCTACTCTAGCTTCCATGTTTTCTACTAAACTTACTTTGATACCAACTGTAACACCCCGACCCCTCTAGCCTGGAGTCGGTGCATTACTTGTGATATTGGCATAGTTATAAGGAATGAAAAATCCTGAAGGAATGATCAGTTTAGTATTCTTTATGAAACTAGATACAAATATGTAACACAAATTACATTGAAAAAGGTTAAAAGATGCAATACATAACAAAACTAAAAACTACATCCACATGAACTCAATAAATGACCTTATCTTCATCACCTATTGAAGGTCAAAAATTAAAGGGGTGAGCTCAAATGCACAATAATGGTTAAAAATAGCAGAAGCATGAGTACAATAACAAGTGAATCATAATCAATATGATATAATCAATATGACATGGTGAATAAATGAAAAACTAATTCCATTAATAAACTGAGAATGAAACTGCATCCATAGATTTTGTCATAGTGAAAACCCCATGGATAATAATAATAAATAATAATTAATAAAGAAAATTATTATTAAATGGACGTCATGTATCTGGCACATAAAAAAATAATACCATTAAAATGGTTTAGGTTTGTGGATAGAAACCCATCCAATTTTTGGAAACAAACTCGAAGGGTTTGTCACCAACTGATTTGTCTCATGAGACCAACAGATGAATCGAGGGGATATAGCGGGCCCCACCTACCACTACATGTCCAAAGAATTATTTATAAATTTATACAATTCAATATAAATATTCATCTTCAATATCTGTATATATTAGAGTATACATATTCATCAATATTTCCATAATTAAAATAACTTTCCAAATAAACACCATTTTTAAAATAGTATACGGATTAGAAAAAAAACATATCCACGAAATGAGATTATGGATATTTAATATAAATATAATTTTCAAGTGAAAGGTGATCTCAAATGGGTAGTAGGTACACCACATAAGTATTATTATGTGAAAAATACAAAGTTAGTTACAACAAAATAGTAGTTGTGACAAGTCTCTTACCACAATATAATCGGTCGAATCATATGACCAGAACATAATAACCCTAAAATGAATCATTGAATAACATGAATAAAAATATAATCATGTTATTATATATCAAATAGCAATACACATATACCACATACAAGAAATAAGTGGCGAACAATGAAAATCTCACAGAAACGAAAGCGATATGAGAAACCTCTTAAAAACATTTCGGCATGGTAAAAAGTGTTATTGCGAGGTCTTAATGAGAGGTAAAGGGGTATTAAATTATTTATATGTCACAAGGTTAGTATGGGGGAGGTGAAAAAAGATACCCCCTCATTAGAAATTAATAATAAAAGGGCACAACATTGGAGAGATTCTTGTACAAAAGTGTGAGAGAGGATCCCTTACCAATATTGTGTCATTAGAGTGATGATAAATCAATGAAATATTTATGTGTGACAAAAAAAATCCAAAAAATATAAGTGTATATATATTATAAAAAAATAATATTTCATTCACACACATTCTTGGAACAATTTAACCAATGATATAGATGTTTTACTCAAAGAATGAAAATTGAGTTAAGCAATCCCTTAACTTATGCTTAAAGATGTTCTTGACTTGTTATTAAAGACCAGAACAAACAAATTAGGAATATTAATTCATAATTCCAGAACCTATTCTGTATTTAAATGATTAATTATAACACTTTCAGTTCATTAAAGTCCTTTTTGATTAGTTATAAGGTTCAATTTCATTGTTCGGGATCGTTTGATCACGTGGTTTTAAAAGATCGGTTCACTTATATTCAAGTTCGGATAAATATGAAAGATGGAAGTGGTTGTCTAGAAATGAAGTTATATTATATTAGTGAAAATAATGGAGATTACATGGTTTTAAATTTAATTTTGTTACTTAGAGTGAGGTCTAATTATTATATATATATCTTTAGTGACAACTGTTTTGGTTAATCGGTGGGTTTGATTACAATGAACAAATTTTGCTTCATAACTTAATACCATTTGTAAAAAATGATTAAAGAACTAAAATAGGATATTTTACATACATAATAATCTGGTTCAACCATAACACAAATGGTATCATGACCATAATTAAATATTATTATAGAAATTGACAAACTGTTTTCCTTGAATGTGCTAAATTAGCACATCTCAAACGGTGCTTTCATTTCAACCAAATAAAGGGTGGGGAAAGGAGAGAAGATAATTAAATATATAATTATCATTAAAACATTTGAGTACATCTATTTTAATAGATTTATCATTCTATTAGGGTGTAGGTAGGTGAGGAAAGAAACAAAAAGACAAGAACTTAAAAGGATTGAAAGAATTGAAAAGAGGAATTTACCACTTGAGACTTCCTCCTTTGAGAACCTCTTAAGGGGAGTGGTTTTGCTATTTTGTAGATACTAGGAGCCTTTGGACATGGGAGAGGATCTTGGCAATATATTTTGGTAGAATATTGGAAATGCACAAGGCTTGAGTGGAGTGAAGAGAAGAGGTAGTGAAGGGGGGTTCTATAGTGGAGGAGAGAGGGGATTTCTCAATATAAAATTCATTAATTTATTATTTCTTCACTAGACAAGGAATAGTGAGTCTTCCATGACCAAGAATAGTAATTTTATCATTTTAATCTGAATCAATTGGGATTACATCAGGATATCATCATCAATGACTCAATTAATACATTATTTATCATTTATTGTGAATTATCAGATTTTACTATTCATAAAAAATTAATGTATTTCATAAAAATCCCAAAAATTCACCCTAACCAATTTTTAACATGTAAACTCTAAAAATGAAGTTCATTTTTCAAAAATAATTTTCTAAATATGATTAATTAATTATTTAATTAAAATCATTATTTAATCGAAAAATATAAACACTTAACATTTTCATCTTCATTTTTAAGGTGCCTAAATACATTTATACACTCAATGGTATGGATACCATTCATAATAGTCATATTAATATTCATAAGGGTAAGTTACTATTCATAAGTGTAGGTTACTATTCATAAGGGTAGGTTACTATTAACCAAAAATTGATTTTTCTTTATTGGACACCAAATAACTTACAGATCGCAACCGTGTATGTCAGATTTTTGAAATTCTCATCATAGAAGTGAAAACATTAGGTTTACATGGCTAGGTTATGGATATCACCTATAAGTAACAATTTTTAGTTACATAGAGTCTCATTGATTTATGAAATATTGGCTATAACTAAAATTTATTTAAAAGAAACATACCATGATGTGTTTGGGGTGTTACAAGTTTGATTAGTTGTTGTGTGCTAGAACTCGAAGTTGCGTATAGCATAAGATATTGTATTATTCAAAGAGAAACATATCGTGGAATCTTGAGGTGTTACATTCTTCCCTCCAAATAATTTTGTCCTCAAAAATTCTATAAGACTACTGCATAAAAAGATTTGGTTGGTTCTTTATCCTAAGTTCATCTGGTTCTCACGTTTCCTCTTCCATTTTATGGTTTCTCCATAGAAATTTTACCCGACGAGTTGTCCAGTTTCCCAACACTTGTTCTCCATTATCAAGAATCTTGATAGGCTCTTCACAATAAGATATATCGGGTTTCAGTTCTATTTCTTCATGGGTGAGTACATGCGTTTGGTCAGGCTTGTATTTTTTCAACAGTGATACATGTTACACATCACGAACTTTGGAGAGACTTAGAGGTATTTCCAAATGGTAAGAAACAAATCCAATTCATTCTATAATTTTGAAAGTTCTGATGTACCTGTAACTCAATTTACCCTTTTACTTAATAGTAAAACACCCTTCCATGGAAATAACTTTAAGAAAACATGATCTCCAACTTGAAATTACAAATCTTTCCTTCAGTTATCTACATATCACTTTTACATAATTTGTGCTTCTTTGATGTGGGTTTGAATAATATTCACCTTTTATATTGTTCCCTCAACAAGTTCTAGACCTACGAGTTTTCTTTCAGTAACATATTCCCAATAAGTTGGTGTGCGACATCTATTTCTATATAATTCTTCATTGGTGCCATCTGAATACTTGAATGAAAGATATTTTTATTGGAAAATTCTACCATAGGTAAATACTGAACCCACGTAACTAGAAAGTTAAGTGATCAAGATATAAATATTTCTTCTAAGGTTTGAATAGTCTGTTCTGATTGTCCATCAGTTTGACGGCAGTAGGAAGTGCTCAAACAAAGTTCAATATCCAAGGATTTCTGAAGACTTTTCTAGAATCATGATGTAAAATGGGGATCACGATTTGAAAAAATTGATATGGGTACACCATGAAGTCTTACAATTTCATTAATATATATTCTTGCTAAATGTTAAAGTGTTAAATCTTCTCTTATATCAAGAAAATTTTCTTACTTGGTAAGATGATCAACAGTGACCCATATTACATCATCCCTTCTAAGAGTCTGTGGTCACCCCATGAAAACTTCCATCTTAATATCATCCCATTTTCCCTCAGGTATGGGAAGAGGTTGCAGGACTCCTCTGGGATGTTGTCTTCCAGCCTTCACCTATTGAAAAACAACACATCTTGACACATAATCAACAATCTCCCTCTTTAGGTTGTCACACCAAAAATGTTCCTTCAAATATCTATACATATTAGTGTTATCATGGTGTATAGAAAAATTAGTGCTATGAGCATCATAAAATAATTCCCTTTTTAGATCAGGTATGTCAGGAACACAAATTATCTTCCCAAATATCAATATTCCATCTTCATATACGAATTCAACTGATCTCCCATCATTCACAACTTTAATTTTCATTTGAAACTCCTCATCATCAGTCTGAGAACTTTTTATCCTTTTTGGTAAACATGATTTGGAAACAATTTGAAAAAGTATTGATGTTTCACAATATACTATAATTCACATATCCATCATTACTAGATCTATGAACATATGATCTCTGTCTACTCTCATATTATTCAAAATCCATGATCTTTTCTTCACAAAACATCTTCCACCTTAATTTCCATCCCTAGGTGGTAGTGTATAGTGAAATAATAATCCTTGAGTGGGTAAAGCCAATGTATTTGCATCATGTTGAGTTCTTTCTATGAGAAAATATACTTCAAACTCTTGTGATTGGTATATATCTCATATTTTTCACCATAGAGATAGTGTATCTATATCTTCATAGAAATGATTATAGTTTCTAAATAAAGATTATGAGTGGTATAGTTTTTTAATGAATTTTTAGCTGCCATGATGCATAGGCAATAACCCTATCATTTAGTATAAAAACACTACCTAGTCCTTTCTTTGAAGCATCACTATAGATAACAAACCCATCATTACCAGATGGTAGAGTCAAGATAGAATCATTTACAGAAGGATGGAAATTAAAATTTTCCCTTCTACCCTTTATTTCCATTTCCAGAGTGTTCATCATATATCTTCTTCTCCTTCTTTGCTTTAATGACATAAGACTTAAAGACTTTTTTTGTATCTTATTAGCACATGAGATTATATATTCATATGATGAGAAGTATTTTGAGACTAATTATTAACAGTGAAATGGTTTTAAACCATCAAATAATTGATCAATCTTACTTCTTGTGTTAAATATATAATCTGCATCATGTCTTGATAACCTTGTAATGTTAGCCTCATACATTGCGGCATTCTCAACCTCCTTTTTCCTTTGACTCAGAAATTGCATTTCCATATTCACTCGAAGGTCACAAGGAAATTATTTTTTTAAAGAAAATCTATTTAAACTCCCACCATTCTATATTTGATACTTCTTCATCATCCTTTGTGTTTTGAATTAATGACCACCATTGATCTGTATCTCCTGTGAGGCAATAAACTGCCATGAAACTTTTCCCTTTTGTTACTCACCAAAGCATGAAATATTTTCTCTAGGGAACTTATCCACTATTCAGCTACAAATGGATTTTTACTCCCATTTAGTTTTGGTGATTTTTTCCTCATGAAGCGGTCTAACATTTATTCTTTGTGTTGTAGATCAGGGTGCTCCATATGGGTAAGGTTATTATTCATAACCTGAGTGAGTTGTCCCAGTATGGTTATAAGTTTTTCAGCACCAATTGCATCACCAAATCCACTATAATTATTTTGATTAGGAGGTAAATCCCTATATTGATTACATGCATTGATATAGTTTCCATTACTTCCACTATGTGCCATTTCTAAATAACGGCATACACTAGGTTAGTTTATGAATCAAAATTCATAATTCCATACTTGTAAAATACCTAAAATAAATTGAACAGTTTATGCATATAATCTATAATAACAAAAAAATCATTGAGGAAGTTTTAACTCATAAATCCTTCATAATGTCTTTTAAAGAAAATGTGAATTATTCTAAGAATTTCCCCTGAGAATGTCGTAACCAAGATTGAAAGAAATCCAATTTTTGTGTACTAGGATACCTTGGGTCAAGCCCAAAACTCTTTTTCGAAGTTTTCACTACTTGGAAAATTTGTTCTGGAGCTGCCTCTGCTTGATTGTATCTGGACAGGGATGTATTTCTTAGAAAACTAACAAAATCTCTACATTAAAAAAAATCAAGGAAGTTCTTCTATAATAATCCTCAAAGTCTATCTTACGGTAATGTTCTCTAATCAATGTTTTTATAAATCTTGTTTCCATGGATTTTACTAAAATTCCTCTAATACCAACTGTATTTCCCCAGCCCCAGTTACATAGATTCAGTGCATTATTACATAAAATTTGAATGATCACAAGAGATCAAGTCTAAAAAGGCCAATTAGTTTAGTATCCTTGTAATTACAAGACACATACATAAGTTTTACATTACATCATGAAATAAAAAAACAACATTGTGTCCCCTTTGAACACAAACATATCCTTTGGCCAATCCCTGTAGGTTAATCAAAATATACTTCTTCACATCCTGAGAAAAAGAAAAAATAATAAATCACTCAGATGCTCTGTAAGGAAAACAATATAGTGGAAACTATCATAAATAGGTATAAACATTTAAGGAAATGTATAAGACTAAAAAATAAAACTTTTAAACTTAAACTTCAGAATAATATAGTAAAGAAAAATTAAATAATTCCATCTAATTATTCACATGGATATTATACTAGTCAAATAATTACATGTAATATCAATAGGTAATTTCATAATGATGGAATTCATAATTTCAGACATCATAACCACATAGTCAAGGCCTCTTCCAAAGAGTACAAATAATATTTTATCAAGGCCTTATGCCAAGACACTATTTTGCCTAATGAGACCTACCAATGCATCTAGGAGCTATATCGGTATCCACCCATCACTTACTAAGTCCAATTCATTCCTCATATGAAAGGGTTAAAACATAACATAAACATTCATATTAAAACTAGCATATGAAATGTTAATACTTTAACCATAAACCATGAATGGTATAAAAATAAATCATCCATAGTCAAACATATCACAAAACCTTCAATACAATATGGAAGATTTTATAATAATAAATCAACTTCAAACAAGTGTAAACCCCATAAAAGGATGTTGACATAAATGAAATCAAAACTATTTGAGAGAAATATATCTTTCTATTTTGAAATCATTAAAAAGTCACATAATTATAGAAGAAAACATTTATTTTGAAAAAATTATTATAATATTATAAGGGAAGCTTCAAATCTATTATAATGGTAGAAAATAGAAGCACCTTCCATATAAGTTAAAAAAACATTCTTACCATAATTTTTTGAAATGGTCATAAAGTACCTTGTTTGGAAAAGGATGGAAAGATACCTTTAAAAAAATTATAAAAAGTAAAGAAAATGATATAAATTAATTTAACCGATATTTTAAGAAATATTAAAAAGTGTTTTGAAATACATTTTTATGAAACACATGTGTGGATGGTAAAAAAGTCCCATTAGATACTTTCGTAAAAACAACCTCGGATAATAAAGAGATTGTAAAATTAACCCTTACCTTGTACATTTCCTTTTTCGAGGGTACTTTAACATCATGTATAATAGTTAAATCATTGTTATTAAATTATACAATAACCACATACATAAATATGATATCATATATGATCTTCTAATATTGCTTTGTTAATTATATTACAGTAGTAATATTGTTTTAGGTGTTAACTAATTCATTTTCCTTCATATGTTTTGTTATGTAAGTCGTGTTTTATATGGATAGTATGTATTTTATTCATATCTAGAATGATATTAAGTTTTTAAACTTTATTTTTAATCATAAAATGAAAATTATTCTTGAATGGTTACGATGGGGAATGAATCTCATCGCGTTCGTGGAGATAGTAATTTGTACGTATGCACGAGCGACAATAACATTATATTGATGCTTAAATCATATGTAATTAGATGGTATATTACATATACAGAATAATTATAATGTTATATTTATTATTTACATCAATTATTCTCATTATTATACCCATCCAAAAAATGAAGTTTGAATAACAAACTACACCACGACGTGGAGACAGTAAGCCATACGTACGCATGTATGGTGACTTTGTCATTCATAGGATTGATATAAAACTGAATATGGTAGTACTGTATTTATAATAACATTCTAGTATGTATAAGGTAATTTAGTTATTATTTAGGCATGGAAGAAACAAATAAAGAGGAAGTGGAATAAGAAAAGAACTTTGAAAGAGGTGTTGAAATTATTACCTATTCTTCGGGTTCTTCCTTTTGATTTGATCAAAAGGTCTCCCTAGGTTTGCTTTACGATAAATGTAAGGCCATTAGGTTGAATTTAGGGTAGTTGTGAGGATATTTGGGTAGTTTTTGACCAAGGAAAATGGCTTTGGAGGTGTGAAATTAGGAGAAGGGTAAGTACCCTTTTATAAGAGAGGTAAGGGTCACTTTAGGAAAAGCTTGAAATATTATTTTATTCTAAAATAATTTTCAGTTTATAATGTCTAAAAATGGAATTAATTCTAGGATAAGGTGGGTTTGGGTCTAAATCCTTTCAAACAATAGGTTTTAGACATGTGTTAGGTCACCACATTAACCTTATATTTTAGATTTAACTCTTTCTTAAATATGTTAACTTTAACAATGTCTTCTTGTATTTTTATATTTCATGGTTAATAAACTTGCTATAAAATTCAAAGAGAACCTAAAGAGGTTAATTAATTAAATATATATCATTATATAAGTCTTTTTTCTAATCCTTATATTTTTAGGACTATTATATAATTTAATAAAATAGTATTTGTTCTAAAAACTCATTTACTTCAATTTTGACACTTTTTATTATTTGGTTTTTGTGAAAGTCATAAATACTTTATCACTTCAGAAAAAATTAATTTAATCAACCCTAAAATGTCATATTAACCAATAAAAGTCTTTTAATTCATAAAAAGTATCAATTTATATTTATTTTAATATTTATAATATCAATTATTGTAATATTTCATTGATAAGGTAATTATTGTATCATCATTGTGTCATAAATAAATTTAATTATTTAATTTCTAAAAATTATAAAGAAAATACCATGATGTATGAAATATTTTTATCTTTTTAATTAATATTTATAGTATAATTTATCTTATGTATAACCCTATATTAAAAATGGTTTAGTTATTAAACATTAAATTTAACCCTTTTAACTCTTCTTTAAATAAAATAATAATAAATGTCCTAATCTAATCCCAGTAGATCAAAAGGATAATATTTTATTAATAAGGTTGATTTTGGAGAAACCAAACTTATACACAAGAATTAGGACATGTGTTAGGGTAATTATAATATAATAGTTACCTTTAATTACCCTATTTACTTATAACCGTGCTAAATAAAATTCAAAAATTACTTTTCACAAAAAATTATATTCATCCTATTGAAACACATTTTACTTAATAATTTTAACCATGTATCTCAGATTTTTTAAATTCAATTCCCAGAAGTAGTTAAATTATGTTTTATACAAATTCACAAATGTGCCTAGAAGGTGGTGGGTAAAAGACGTTAAAAAGTTCAATAAAATTTTATTCGTCTAATCTTATTAAAAAATGACTTCAATAAATTAAATCGAACTAGTATAGGTATTATGTATCTATTTTGAATTGAAATAAATTGAAATAAAATAAATAATTATTTCAATAAAAAGTTGGTTTTAATCAATAACGCATTGTTTTTCACTATTCATCCAAAATTGAAAGTTTTCAAAAAAAATACCAAAAAATCACCCTAAGCTATTTTTGATATTCGAAATCCAAAAATGAAGTACATTTTGGAAAATAAAATTTATAAAATTTTAAAAAATGGATATTACTATTCATAGATTTTTTTAATGGCTAGTTTGATTGGTCATGGTGTGCTTGAACTCGAAGTTACGTATAGCGCAAGCTATTGTATTATTCAAAGAGAAACATACCGTGGAAGCTTGGGGTGTTACACGTACATGGATAGATGATTGAATATTCTGTTGACCAAGATAATATTTCTCCCATTTCTTCAATATTCCCACATCCATCCTTTAAAAATCCAAAAATATTGGATCATTTATGACCCTCATCATTTATAAGATAGAATTATCCTTTTGGTTCAATGAATAAAAAACCTTATTCGCTTTCCTTGGGTGGTAACATATTGAGTAGCCATAAAAATTAATCATATAAAACCATATTAATAGATATATTGAACACCTTTTAAGTGAATATATTGTTTAATATTTTATGATCAATGAATATATATAATCTTTTTCCAGGAAGATAATGCCTCCATATCTTTAATAAAAAATTATCATAGCTAACTCCAAATCATGATTTGGGTAATTTTTCTCATAGACCTTTAATTATCATGAGACATAATCTATAACTATATCATTTTTAATGATAATGTATCCTAGTCTCTTGTTTGATGCATTGAAATTGATTAAAACCCCTTCTACATTGTCGGGTAATATAATCAAAAGTATGATGACTAACCATCTATTTGATTCCTTGATATTTTCCTCACATTAATTTTTTAAAAGGAAATTGGATTCCTTCTTAGTAAACATGGTTAGTGGATTAGAAATGCATGATAAATTCTCGAAAAATTGTTGATAATATCCATCCAAACAAGAAAAATAACATATCCCAGTAATTGTGGTCAATACAAGATATTTTTCAATAACTTCTATCTTTGACGGATCCATATAAATACCCTTACACAAGATTATATGACCCAACAATGAAACTTTCTGAAGCCAAAATTCACATTTGGTAAAGTTTTCATAAAAACTATTATTCCTCATGGTATTTAGTATAATTATCAAGTGATCTTCATAGTATTACTTAATCATTTAATATATAAGAATATAATATATATAAAGATTACAAAAAACAGATCAAGGTAATCTCCAAAGACTCTATTCGTTAAATTCATTAAGACAGTAGTGTAATTTTCAAGACCAAATTGAATAATTATAAATTCATAGTGTTAATAGCTCATACAGAAGGTTATCATGGGAATGTGTTCACTTTTGACCCTAAATCTATAATACTCCGATTGAAGATAAATATTTGAAAAGTATTGAGCTCCTCATAATTGATAAAACAAATCATCCATTTGAGTTCGATGATACTTTTTCTTAATATTGATCTTGTTATGTTCATAATAATCAATTCAGCATCAGATTGATCCATATTTATTCTTAACAAAAAGAACTAATGTGCCCCCATGCTGATGCACTTGGATAAATAAATACCTTATCATGAATCTCCAAGATTTTATTTTTCAATTCTTGTAACTTAATTAGGTCTATTCAATTAGGAGTCTTTAAAATATGTTTAGAACGAGGTATGAGTTCTATTGAAAACTCAAATTTTCAACACAGAAGAAGACAAAGATATTTTTCTATAAAGACACCGAAAAAATCTTGAATAATAAGAATATCTCCAATATTGATTTTCTTACAAACCATATGATACAAATAGCCTTCTTGGATGGGAATTAATACCCACAATATAGAAGTAATTTCTAATGGAAGTTTGTATTCATCCTTGAACTAATAAATGAGCATGCGGTTATTTGGATTAAAAAATGAGACATTCCTTCCATAGTAATTGTAATGGGATACATATAAATAAATCCAATCCAGTCCTATAATCACATCAAATTCAACTAAAGGTATAATCCCATGATATTTAGGAATCATTTTCCAACAAACTTCAATCGGAGAGGAACAATAGGATTACGATTTGACCATCATACCATTAGGATTTTAACCACTAACTTAAGATATAACCCTTTAGATGGTAATTCAATACCCTTTTCGAATTTATTAGATATAAAAATTGTGTAAGTCCATAATTAAATAAGACATTAGTTGTTCTATAGTAGATAATATGTGTACCTTTCACTACATCATTGTCATAACCCACATCAGTAGTCGTGATCAAATGACATTTCTATTTTTATTGATCATAAGAGGTTTTTTATGTTGATAATTATAATAAAAGTTCATATTCATGAACTAGTTGTAATAATTATCATACTCTTTACATTTGAAGCATTAAATCTTGGGTGGTGCATTTATTGGAGTCTTCTTATCTTCTATTTCATTAACTGGCCCATTCATCAACTTTCAACATTCACGGTATTTATAACCCACCTTTCCACATTTAAAGAACCTCCCAGTTCTATTAAAGAAATTATATTGATGTTTCTTCCTACTTTTCTATCATATATATTTCTAAAATATATTTTCACCATCTGATTTATTCAAGTTGTCATGAGGCTTGATCTTCCTATTCTTATCAAAACCATGGGAATAATGTCAATCTCTAATTTCTATTTATACCTTCAGTTGGCATCGAATTATTTCTTTATAGCTACTAAAGTCTCTTATAGATAACTCCTTTTGGAGAATTGGTTTTAAGACACTAAATAATCAATCAATTTTTCTGTCATGGATAATGATTAAATCAGAATCATGCCCTGAAAGTGTTGTAAAATTATCTTCAAAAGTGAGAATAGATTTATCATTATTTTGTTTAAACTCATGTAATTCCTTCTCCAAATTATTGTGTAGAATATCAGTGAAGTAATTATTGAAAAATATTCTCCTAAATTCATCCCAATCCATAGAATCAATTTATTCTACTTATCTTGTATTATTTATAAGGTTACACAATTGATCTAATTTTTCTTCCAAATAATAAATAATCAGGACAAAAATTTCATATTATAATCACTAGATAACAGAAAATATATTCTCAATGGAGTTGATCCATCACTCAACTACTAGTGAATCACAATACCTGCTAAAATAATGTTGATTTTGCCTCATGAAAGACTCAACAGTAAATTGTTCCCTCCTATTATATTTTGGGATCTCAACATGACCCATGATCTAAAAATGTTGTGTGAGTATAGGAACAATATTCCAAATTCCATATATTAGAAATTTTGGTTAATAAATAGGAAAATTATTTCATTTTACTTCACATTCATTGTTAGAATAAGGTATTTTGGTTCCATACATTGACTAAAACCAAAACAAAAAGTGTGAGAAATATTAATTATTATAGGAAACCTGTAAGAACCCGAACCTTCTTTTTAGGTATGTTTTTCCTTTTTTGGGATTTTTTTGAGAAAAGAGGATTTTCTAGAAATTTTTGAAGTAAATGTTGTGCACTTTATGAGTACACGATGTCTACTCCCTTGCTGTGCAAGGCCGTATGCTGGTCATGTCTGGGCTACACAGACAGCCATATAGAAGTGATGTTGAAGTCACTTAAAGCAAAGTACAGAAAATCCTAGTACACGTTGTATACTCCAAAAGTACATACCCTATTCTTTCCTTTTTTTTACTAAATGCACCAGGGTCGAGTCTTAACCCCAGAACGGTCTTCTTCTCCATCTTCTTCGACCGAGAGTGTTCTGTATGGCCATAGATCTTTGACGAACCCCTGATCCTCTGTCCTTTCTCCAAATTGACCATCGTTGATTGCGTTGGAACCGCAATGGAAGATCTTCCTTCTCCTAGAGTTTTGTTTTCGGATTCCTTTTCATTTGCAAGTTATCATGGGTTGAACGTTTTGTACAATTTCATAGATCTACAACGTTCTAAGGATATTCTAGCCTCGTGGTTCAAGAATTTTTATCTCCTATCATCAACTTACGTGGTTTATTCCTTTACATAGCAAGTCTTTGAGTATTTTTTGAAAATTACACCAATACCCTTGAACGAGGTATTGTGTGATTCATGTTTTTCCCTTGTTGTTTGCTTGCTTTGATTATATTCTTGAGTAGAGGTTATTATTTGTGAGTAGGGCAATTTACTATTATTTGGATGTTTTTCCCAAGCATGTTGTGCCCGTTAGGCTGTTTCTAGATCCATGCCTAGTTATAGGATGGTTTCATTGTAGTTCTTTAATGATGAGATATTTTAGATGCTAGTTGAGTAGTTCTTGAGGATACTTTGTCCATTATTTGATGCGATACTTGCTAACATTACATAGGGATATGAGAACCAAGTGTAGTAGACCATAGGGAGAATGGGCGTAAGGTCTTCTCTAGAGTGTCTTTTAATACAATGCGAGACTATAGGGGGAATGGACGTTGAGTGCTTCCTTAGAGTGTCTACAGTTCCTCGACGTAGGCCACAGGACTAATGAGATGTTTAGTGCTTCCCCAGAGAACCTTTAGTATAATACAATGCTATAGGGGAAATTGACAGTGAGTGATTCCCTAGAGAGTCTATTCTTTAGATGAACCATAGGGGTGAGACTGTGTGTGCCTCCCAGAGGGTTTCTAGTATTTTTAGGTTGAACCATAGTGGTTAGGCTATGTGAAATACCCAGAGGGTTACCTATTTGTTCTACTTTATTGAGTGGATACTTACCTGTTTGTAGATTGTATGCTAGAAACTGTGGATTTTTTACTGTTTAATACTTATCTGTTTATTGTTTACTGTTTACAGTACCTTTACCTGCCAAATATTCACTTACTATTAGTCATAGATCTTTGGGTGGTTTCCTACTGGGACTTTGTCTCACACACTGTTTGGGCTATGCTTTTGGGCCCAAACATATTGTACTTTTCCAGGCATAGATAAAGGAAAGCGCCCTTCTACTTCTGGTACATGACTTGCTGTGGAGCTGGAGAACATGGGACCAAGATGAGGCTTATGATGCTAAGAAGTTTCATATATTTTTTTTATTTTATACTTTGGTTTAGCAATGTATTTAGCATTGTGACTTTTTTGGTTGTTTTCCTAGACATATATTTATCATGCATCGTTTACATATATTTCTACTCCAATTGTTTATTTATCAGTATTCCACAGTTTACTGTTGTTTGGTATTTATTACATCTGTTGTTTTTGTTGTTGGATATTTATTTCTTCCAATATGTACTCTTCCAATAAGGGCATAGTTTCCCCACTATCAAACCCAATTCCCTCGCTACGAGTCATAATCCTATGGCGTTCTGGGAAATGCGCTTGAGTCCATGTGACCAACCGTGTACAGGGCACCTCTGGGTGGCTTTCAAAACCGGGGCGTTACAAAGTGGTATCAGAGGGTCTCTTTTCTCTTGACATACTATTTGGAGACTATATCCAGGGATAGGATGGAATAGGTACTTGTTAGTGAGTTGTTTCTGGGAGTAGCTAAACTGTGTATAGGGAAAATCCATACTACCTCGTTTATTACAATGTTATTGGTTTACAATTTTACTGTTGATTTGATTTCACCATTGGGTGATTCACATGTTTTGTGCTATTACCATTGTTGTTATTACAGTTCTATTTCAGTCGCAACCTGATGAGATGAGGGTATTTCATCTCAGGCATAATATTGGAACTTGTTAGAAATCACTTTCCATGCATTCTTTCCATGTCATCTAGGATGCATCGGTGATTGCATGTTGTTGTGATAGATATTGTGTAGATTATTCATGCTGTTGTGATAGATTCTTTGATAGAATCTTTTATGTTTGATAGAGGATTGTTTTTTATAGTACTTTGCTTAAATGGACTCAAAACTTTGGTTCTTGAGGTTTTATGGGCCCTCATTGACCCGAATTTCGTGGATCATTGACATGTTTACCTTTTTTGTGACTTTTATAAGATGCAAAACTTTGATTCAAGAGGAGTATGGGCCCTCACAGATTTTGGAACCATAACGTGTATTTTCTGTGTTTTCTGGGCTCTGGAGCAGTTCTTATCCTACTGACTAGAAAAACCCAAAATAAACGGCGTGTAATTTATGAATACATGTCTTGTAGTTTTTAACGTTGTCACTGAATATGTGGGCAGGGACATGGGGTTATGAAAAATCTTGTAGGAACACACTGTGTACTAGTTTAGCATGCCATGTAGTATGAAATAGGAACCTCGACCATGTTACGAACAACCCAGGTCATGTTATCTTTTCACATACACGCCGTGTCTGAATATTACACATCGTGTTGTCTGAGCTTGGTACCCGGCCATGTCATGAAATATGTGGGGAAGTATTACCCTTTCTCATACACGCTGTGTCCATCTGGAACATGTCGTGTAGTGTCGAGACATGTGTCAGGACATTCCGCTAACAACACAGGTTAGGTAAGGCATGTCTAGTACACGATGTGTCTTCCTTGAACACGCTGTGTAGTTTTGTCTTAGAGTAGCCATGTGGCTTAACCGTGTAGAAGGACTCGGGCAGGGAAGAATATTCGAGTACACACCATGTGTTAGGACAACACGATGTGTATTTGTGGTGTTACACGACCAGTTTAGGTAGAAGTACACGCCCATGTGAATGACTTAAGGGAACACACTGTGTAGGGATAGTACATGTCGTGTAGTCATGTTTTGCATAACTTGAATGCCCTCTTTTCCATATTCCTTCTTGTTCCTTCAATTTTTCAGTTCTTGCTAATGTTGATCTAATGTGTGTGTTTGACCTTGCAGTTTCAAGGAACCGAGACATCCTTCGGTTTTGTGCCAGTTTCTAGGAGGTGATCAGACATCAGATATGGTCGATCATGGACTTCCCGTGGATCCTCCTGTTGTTCCATCCTTGGCACCAACAGTGATACCAGTTTCAGGCACCGATTCTTAGTTTAGGGACGGTTTTCTGAGGATTATGCAGACCTTCTAGTGAGCTCTGCCTTCTTCCATGTTTATGGAAGACTTGGTGCAGGTTTTCCAGCCGCAGCATCCTCCCACCTTCTCAGGGGAAGAAGGACCTCAGGCTGCAGATTCATGGCTAGAAGCCATGATGATGATATTCGAGCATCTGGAGGCGCATCCAGAGAGGCGGGTCAAGCTCACTACCTACATGCTACAAGACTCCTCCAAGATATGGTGGGATGTGATCTCACAGGTGGATCATCAGCAGGTTATGGCTTGGGAGGATTTTCAGCGAGTCTTTTATGAATACTTCTATCAAGATACCCTGAGGGCCGACCAAGCTCAAGATTTCATGAGCTTGGAGCACGGTACTCTTTCTATCATGTATTACTCCTCTCATTTCACCGAGCATCATCATTTCACACCCCTACAGAGCGTAGATGGGTTGTTCTTGGAAAGGATGTTTGAGGATGGCCTCAGATGGGAAATCTTCTCATAGGTGAATATCTTCAGGCTGACTTACATCGCTTCCATCGTCAACCAGGAACTGATTGAAGAGTTAAATATGAGAGATTCCAGAGCTGAGAACCAAGGTGGTTCCGTTTCCAGGTTTAGTGCTTCACCAGATGACAGTAGGAAGCACCGTAGGGAGTCTACGTGCGGTGATCGGAGACAGCGAGATGCATCTTTCGGTAACCAGGTGGTATGCTACCAGTGTGTAATATCTGGGAATACAAGACCGTAGTTCCAGGGATACCTAGTGGAGTTATGATCTTTCAGAAATATTGGTCACCTTCATCACGTCTGTCAGGTCTTCTCACTATCAGTTGGTGATAGAGGTTCATCCATGACTCCTCGTTTAGGAGTATTGCCACCAGTTTCTCACCAGTCTAGGAACTGGAGTTCTTCTGGCCATTCAGGCTGAGGGAGAGGTTGTGGCTAGGGTGGTCAGTTGCCGGTCTATCAACGACAACAGGGTGGATCAACACAGAGTAGTCAGTCAGGGACATAGGTTCGCGGTACAGGTCAGACTTTTCCAGTGGAGCAAACCCATCCGGAGAGGTATTTCGGACCCTCTACAGTTCGAGGTACGATCATAGTAGCCTCAGTTTTATCTTATACTCTTTTCGATATAGGTGCTTCCCATAGCTTTATCTCTATTTCTATTTTGGAGAGCCTTGGGCTCTTCATATTTTCCTCTACCGATACTTTGACTCTAGAAAAACCATTGAGGACTAGAACGGTTAGTGTACGTCAGTGTAGAGAGTGCCCTCTTGAGGTTGTGGGGTGTCACTTCTTATGAGACCTCTATATCCTAGAGATGAAATGCTATGATTTCATTCTCGGAATGGACTATCTAGTTCCCTTCTAGGTAGTTGTTGACTGTTATCATTGCAGGGTAAGCTTCATATCACCTGAGGGTGAATCTTTTCTTCATAGAGGCGAGTGGGATGTTAGGGAGAGTAGAGAAGGACCCGAGCATCATGGGCTAGGAGGAGTTACAGCTCATATTTCCAAACTATATCTGGATGACCAGGGGACATCGCAGTTAGACTTTCCTCCAGTGGTGGATCATTTCAGATATGTATTTCCAAAGGACTTTTCAAGTTTTCCTCCGGAGCGCGAGGTAGACTTTTCTATTGAGCTCATGCCAATAGTGGCACCTATGTCCATCCCTCCTTATAGGATGGCTACACCTGAGTTACAGGTGGTAAAGAAGCAATTGGAGGAGTTGCAGACAAAGGGTTTCATCTGATCCAGTACTTCTCCTTAGGGATTGCCTTTCCTGTTTCCGAGGAAGGGAGACGGTACCCTCAGGCTATGTGTGGAATATCAGAAGTTAAACCCGGTGATGGTCAAGAACCGATATCCCTTGCCGAGGATTGATGACCTCTTTGATCAGCTTCGAGGAGACCGAGTGTTCACGAATATTGAATTAAGATTCGGTTATCTTTTTTGCACGTTATACCATCAAGTATACCTTTGACTACTTTCCGGAGCAGGTATGGTCTATACGAGTATATGGTTATACCGTTCGGTCTCACGAATGCACCTGCAGTTGTCATGGAACTAATGAACCAAGTGTTCCATCCATACATAGACTCTTTCTTGGTGGTCTTCATGGATGATATCTTGGTGTACTCTCACACTCGACATGATCATGCTACCCATACTGAGATCATTTTGAGTACACTGAGAGAGCATCAATTTTATGCTAAAATCTCGAAATGACACTTTTGGATGGAGCAGATTCAGTTTTTGGGTCATGTTATCTCAAAGACAGGAGTATCATTAGACCCTGATAAAGTGAGAGTATTATTTTCCTGGGAGTATCCAAAGAACATCTTTGAGTTGCGGAGTTTTCTAGGGCTAGCTGGATACTATAGACACTTCATACGGGACTTTTCATGCTTAGAAACACTGTTGACAGGTCTGACCAAGAAGGGTGTGAAGTTCTTATGGTTAGATTCTTTTGAGTCAGCCTTTCAGGAGATGAAAGAGAGGTTGACTTCAGCACCGATACTAGTCTTGCCAGAGTCATGAAAAAGATACATTGTCTACTATTATTCTTCAGGTGTCGAGGTGGGAGCTGTACTTATGCAGGGATATGGAGTCGTTGCGTACGAGTCTCAGTAGTTGAGGCCACATGAGAGGAACTACCCGATGCACGATCTCGAGTTGGCGGCAGTTCTTTATGACTTATGTTGTTGGATACATTATCTTCAGGGAGAGAACTTTGTGGTTTTCATCGACTAAAAGAGTCTCAAGTACATCTTTACCAAGCGTGATTTGAATCTGAGATAGTGTAGGTGGGTTGAGTATCTTCAGTATTTTGACTTTGAGCATGCCTATATGACCAGAAAGGGAAATGAAGTGGCTGACATGTTGAGTAGGAGAACTCAGACACAGGTAGTTCAGGAGGCCAGCAGTGAGTGGAATCTTATGGCACTTTTCTATGAGATGCATTTGAAGGTGCATGAAAGAGAGGGGAATACTTTTATAAATTCTGTAGCTATTACCTTTACACTTATTGATCGGGTATGAGTGAGGCAGATATCAGATTCTAAAGTCCTAGTCCAAAGGGAAAACGTGTCAAGTGTGGACCCTATTCCTGGATAGACAGTAAAAAAGGTTGAGATCTTGAATTTCCAGAGATGTATATGGGTTCTAGCAGACATATGTGAGGAGACGATGTGGGACTTCCATTCCTCAGTTTGGGTAGTTCATCCTAGTGTTACCAAGATGTATCATGATCTACACCGCCAGTATTGGTGGCTAGGTATGAAGAGAGATGTTGCTGGTTTTTTCATGAGGTGTTCCACTTATCAGTAGGTGAAAGTGAAACATCAGCGACTAGCAGGTCTTTTATAGTAGATACCCATTCCGGAGTGGAAGTGGAACAATGTCGCGATGGACTTCGTGACTGGTTTTCTGAGATCACCTCAAGGGGTTGATGCTGTTTGGGTTGTCACCGATAGTCTTACGAAGGTTGCTCACTTCTTTTCGATCAAGGATACCTTCAGTGTTGACGAGATGGGATGGTTGTAAATTTGAGATATTGTACGTCTACATGGAGTTCCATAATCCATTGTTTCAAACAGGGATGAACATTTTACTTCTCGGTTCTGGCAAGGGCTTCAGAAGGCATTGGGTACACAAGTACTTCTAAGTACAACATACCATCCCCAGACAGATGGCCAGTCTGAGCGCACGATTCAGGTGCATGAGGATATGCTCCGAGCATGCATTCTAGAATTTGGAGGTTCTTGGTAGAAGTATATAACTCTTGTGGATTTTCCTACAACAATAGTTTTCAGGTGACTATTCAGATGGAACCATATGAAGCTTTGTATGGTTGGCCATGCCGATCACCTTTATGCTAGCTAGATATATAAGAGGCGACTTTGTTGGGACCTCATCTTTTTCAAGAGACCTTAGAGCATATAGGGTTGATTCAGAAGAGGATGAATATGGAACAGTCTCGACAGAAGTCTTATGCTGATCAGTAGAGACGACCTCTAGAGTTCGAGGTCAGGGATTAGGATTTCCTGCATGTCACACTAAGGTTGTGACACAAGAGGATTCAGAGACAGGGTAAGCAGTCACCTAGGTATGTCGAGCCATTTGAGGTGTTGGAGATATTTGGGCTAGTTGCCTATCGGTTCTAGTTACCTCAGAGGTATCGGGCTATGCACGACGTATTCCATGTCTCTCAGCTCCAACGTTACTTTTTAAACATGTCTCATGTCTTTTAACCTAAGAAGGTTGAGCTCGAAGTGGATGCATCATTTGAGGAGAATCCTATCTAGATTGTTAAACGCAATATGAAGGTTTTATGTGGCCGGTATACACCTCTGGTACGGGTGCTATGGTAGCATGGGCGAGTGCAGGATGAGACTTAGGAGAGGGAGGCCGATGTACAATCGCAGTGGCCAGATATTTTAAGGGTTTCTTCTTCAACTCCTCACTAGGGAAATTCGGGGATGAATTTCTTTAAGGGGGAAGTTGTTAAGAACCTGGACCTTCTTTTTAGGTATTTTTTTCCTTTTTATGGTTTTTTTGAGAAAATATGTGTTTTCTGTAAATTTTTTAAGTACACGTAGTGTATTTAATGAGTAAACTCCATGTACTCCCTTGCCGCACAAGGCCATGTGCTGGTCATGTCCAGGGTGCACACACGACCATGTAGGGGTGATGTGGAAGCCGCTTAATGTGGAGTACAAAAATCCTAGTACACACCGTGTACTCCAAAAGTACACATCGTGTACTTTATTTTTTTTACTAAATGCACAAGGGTCGTATCTTAACCCCAGAACCATCTTCTTCTCCAGCTTCTTCGACCGAGAGCATTCGGTATGGCCGCGGATCATAGATAGACGCCCGAGCCTATGTCTGTCCTCCGAATCGACCATCGTCAATTACATTGGAACTGAAATGGTAAGTTCTTCCTTCTCCTATAGCTTTTCCTTCCAATTCCTCCTCCTTTTGAAGTTATCATGGGTTTAGAATTTTGTCTGTTTTCGTAGATCTATGATGTTATAAGGAGATTCAAGCCTCTTGGTTCAAGTATTTTGACTTCCTAGCATCAAGGTAGGTGTTTTGTGCCATTCTGTAGGATGTCTCTGAGTATTTTGGGAAAATTCCACCAATACCCTTCAACGAGGTATTGTGTGTTTCCTGTTTTCCCTT
This sequence comes from Viscum album, assembly GCA_963277665.1. NCBI lineage: Eukaryota > Viridiplantae > Streptophyta > Magnoliopsida > Santalales > Viscaceae > Viscum > Viscum album. The sequence continues at coordinate 350,238,832 of OY728135.1, forward strand.
GTTGTTTGAATGCTTTTCTTATATGCTTTAGTAGAGGTTATTGTTTGTTAATAGGGTAATTTACTTTGCTTTGGATGTTTTTCCCATGCATGTTTTGCCCGTCAGGCTATTGCAAGTTCCATCCCTAGTTATAGGATGGCGTGACTATATTTCTTTAATGCTGAGATACATGAGATACTAGCCAAGTAGTTCTTGAGGATACTTTGGCCGTTACATAATGTGATACTTGATGAATTTACACAGGGATTTGAGAACCTAGTGTAGTATACAATAGGTAAATAGACATAAGGGCTTTTCCATAGTGTCTTATAATACGATGTGAGACCATAGGGGGAATTGACATTGAGTTCTTCCTCATAGTGTCTGTAGTTCCTCGAACCGGGACACAAGGGGAATGAGAGGTTGATTGCTTCCCTAGAGTTCCTTTAGTATGATACGAGACTATAGGGGGAATTGACGGTGAGTGCTTCCCTAGAGAGTCTATTATTTAGCTGAACCAGAGGGGTGAGACTGTGTGTGCCTCCCAAAGGGTTTCTAGTATTTGTATGTGGAACCATAGGGGTTAGGCTATGAGAACTACCCATAGGGTTACCTGTTTGTTATACTTGCTTGAGTGGATGCTTACGTGTTTGTAGATTGTATGCTAGAAACTGTGGATTGTTTACTGTTTAGTACTTCCATGTTTACTGTTTACTGTACCTTTACCTGCCAAATATTCACTGACCGTTAGGCACAGATATTTAGGTGGTTTCCTACTAGGACTTTTTCTCACACCCTATTTGGTCCATGCTTTTGGGCCCAAACAGATTATACTGTTGCGGGTGTAGATAAGGAAAAGCACCCCTCTGCTTCAGGTACTTGACTTGCTGTGGAGCTGGAGAGCATGGGACCAAGTCGAGGGTTGTGATACTGAGGAATTGCTCGTCTTTTTTTCTTGTGTACGTTGGTTTAGAACTGTATTCAGCATTGGGACTTGTTTGGATGTTTTCCTATACATATATGTATCATGCAACATTTACATATATTTCTTCTCTAGTTGTTTATTCATTAGTATTCCGTTGTTTATTGTTGTTTGGTATTTTCTGCTTCTGCTGTTGTTTTTGGATATTTATTTCTTCCACTGTGTACTCTGGAAATGAGGGCATAGTTTCCCCACTATCACACCCAAGGCCCTCACTTCTAGTTGTCAGCCTTTGGTGTTTGGTGAAATTTATTTGAGGCCATGTGACCAACCGGGTACGGGGCGCCTCTAGGTGGCTTCCAGAACCGGGGCATTACAAAACCACATAAAGATAAAAAAATATTGGATTTCTAAACCATGACACCGTATTTTAATAATATGACACCATAGTTTTAACCTCGATCATCCATGATAGTCGTTTACTTAAATATTTCATAATTTTCTATAATGAAAATTTGAATTAACCCAAGCATAACCCTTAGGAGTGCTAAACCAGGTGTGAAGTAACAATACACTCACCAAGAACTATAATGATGAATTAGATATACTCAAACTTCTATTTTTAGGGTTATAATACTGAGATACATATTTACCAAAAACCATGTCCAATTATAGTATCCATAAGTGGGTGTATTTCTAGAAAAACCAAATAATATTTTTGTTACCATAACTTTAGAATGTTATCCTATACATAGACTTATCCATAGGGTTTTCACCAAATTTTTCTAACCTTGATCTCTAAAGAATGAATAAACTCTTTTTTGATACCAACTATTGACTCCTAGAATTTTTATACATAAATATAACATTTTTTATGAATATTCAATAAATTTAAAAAATAAATTCTCAAGGAATGTAATGTTTTAGTGCCTTTGGAGACTGGAAAAAATATTCTTATTTCCTTAAATATATTTAGCATCTCCCACAAATATCGTCCCATTTATTACTATTCATAGACATACCACACTTAAAACCATTATACATAACCTGTGGAAATTAAATATAATAAAGTGAAAGATTACATGCTTGGTAAAGGTAAAAATGGGATATATCAATCGAGAATCATATGAAATCTTAAGATAAGAATAAAGTTATAATATCATTACTATAACAAATAATGTTCATAAAAAATCTATCAAATATCATAAACATGATTCATGGAATTAATATTTATCATTTCAATAGATATGAATCATAAGAGTGATAAATCATCATAAATCAATTGAAAACCATAAGTTCATGTAATAAATGTTTAACACCATCATAGTTTATAAACCATTTCATATATCAATGTCAACTACCAATACTATAAAATCAAAGTGGATCGAGAATACCTACCTTTTTCCCATGTCATAATAAATTTGGAATCACCACCATTATCCCATAGTAGATCAAACATTGACTTGTTACCCATAGTGGATCAAGCATATTGACTTGTATCCCATAATTATCTCATGAGATATGATACTTTTAAAAATACATTTGAGGGATATATAATTATTATCCCATCTATCTCGTAATGAAAACCATACATATGTATGACATAAGATTAAAATTTATTCATTATATCATAACTCTTGAAAAAGAAATAGGTTTCATAAACATTTTATCATGGAAAGACCGAGGGAAGAGAAGTGGGTTTCATAAACACCTTATCATCATAATAATAAAATAACCAATGAAAGAATAATTATGGAATCCTTGGATTATATCCATAGTGAAGAATAAGTAAATTCAAGGGTTATTGTCATTGATTAATCAAAATACCATTAAAATATTGTAAACAATTCTTGAGGAAAATAACCTTCCAACTTAGAAAATACACTTTTTAAAACTAAAAATAGACAAAATATTTTGAAAATAATTTTTATTTGAAAATAAACTAGGTCTATTTCAAATTATTGAGATACTGTGACATCGGGGAATTTTTTTTATTCTATATACGTTAAAAAAAATATTCCTTTTATATTTTTTATAGTAATTCAAAAGTAACACATTCAAAAAATGACAAGAATATTACAATTAAACCATTTTTTAAAAATTAAAACATAGGTAAAAATAACGTTAAACAAACATTGGAGAGTAGTAAAAACACTTTTGAATGTTTTTTTATAAAACATGGACATGTAAGATAATAACTACTTGATCGAAGAGGGAAAAAAGTTTGTTTTTCTTAAAAAAATTACTTTAGTCTCCTTAGTTGTTTGAGAGAGGAAAAAAAGTAAAACACATGTTCTATATAAATAAATCATAGTAGAATAAAATTCCTTAGATTTTGTATAGTTATATCAATAAATTTAATCATCATAAGCATAAGAAAAAAATTACTATATACAATGGGATTGTAACATAAATACTTTACCACTTTGGTAAATTTGGAAACATAATACCCATAAATGATTATATGGGTATGTTAAATTATATAATTTTTATAATAGTAAACATAAAATAAATTCATGGGTAGCATATACACCACATAAAAGAAATAAGTGGTGAATATGACATGTGTCTCACAAAAATAAAAGTGTGACGAAAATCCCTTTCTCCAAGTATCAACTTCTTTTTTCACATTAAAAGCTAATGTATAATAAATATAGGTTTATTAAAAATATTTTAAAATACATAATAATAAATATAATACCTTATATGAGTTACTTATAATCCTTTATCACAATTTTATTAACAATTATTTATGAAAATCGTTATTCTGGTTAATAAGTGCTATGTTTTTCATATATGTTTTGGTATGGTAGTTTTAGTCCTTGTAATTTTATCATGGTACCATTATATCTGAAATTTTAATAGTGATTTAAATATCATATATATTAATTATAAAAAAAATTATATTCATCCATAAAATTTCTATATTCAAAACTGAATTAGACTGTTCATAGAGAGAGTAGTTCGTACATACACATGAATGTTGTTTTAATTTTTCATTTAATGGAATAATGTAAACATAAATTTTAATTCACCATTAAAAATGATTTTTATATCATATAAATAATACTTAGTCATAAAATCCATCCTTATCACCATCCATGTAAAACAGAAATATAAAATGTATCGCATCGCTTCGTGGAGGTGGTAGTCTATACGTATGCAGGAGCGACGTTATCATTTTCTAGCAGATTGGAAGGTAATAAGGTAGATATGATATTATAATTCTAGAAGTATAATTATTTTATAATTATTATTTAAATCCATCATTATATCCATTCATGATAGGTGGTGATGGAAAGAGAATTACATCGATTTGTGAGGTGGCAGTCCGCTGTACACATGATCCAAGGATTTATTTCCCATTTGATAGAAGATAAGTTGGATATATGTTATTCCATTAAAATAATAAAATATAATTATATTTAAGATATTTTTATTGTTATTTCATATTATTTGATTAATATTTTAATAATGTATAACAATAAATAAACAAAAAATTCATGGTTAAGAACTATACCTCTTCTTCAGACAACCTCTTTAGGTTTATACCTAAATACGTCATATGATGTTTTTATAATAAAATAATGTAATATAGGAAATGGGGAGTGATATAAGTAATAGATTTGGGTAGGTATTTTCTAAACCAAAATTCTCTAGAAGTGTGGAGAGGATATGATACAGGGTGTCTTTTTATAATTGAGGTGAGTGGAACAATTGTGATTTCTGAAAGTTTTAAAGTAATGTTAAGTCAAATTCTTGTAAAAATATCTAGAAATGGATAATATTTGGTGTTTATACGGTAAATTTAGATATAAAACTAAAAAATTGGTTTTAATAATGTTTTTAGATAATTTTAACACTTATCTTTTTACATTAACCCCTAGTAAACCTATGTTAACTTTAACCATAGTAATATATTGTTAAAAAGTTTTCCCCTTCATTATGAAAAAAATTAAGTTCAAATATTTGAATATATATGAATTATGTTAACTAAAAATATTTAATTCATTTTATCTTATTAAATTCATATAATTTGTGGAATTTAATTTAAAATTAATCCTGAAAACAAGTTTAAAAGTGGTTTTCCAAAGAAAAAGTTTCCTAAGTATAAAATGTTTTTTTATCAAAATTAATATTAAATTAATTAATATGATTTAAAATAGATTAATAATAACATAATTGAACTAATTTTACATTTAAAACCATTTTAAAAATAAAATTAACATTATAAATACCTTAAATGAAAATAAAAGTTAAATAAAAATCATTATTTTTAAAATTTGTCAAAAACTAATATTTTAAGAAAAATTTAAAAAATTCAATGTATGATAATTCAAACATGTTGATTTAAAAAAATAATTTTAAATTTTCATATAATTTTTTAAAATTTGGAAAAAAATAATTTTAAAGTAACTACAAAAAAACATGACGAAACCGTTTAAAAAAAAATACATTTTTAAGTAAAAACCTCGATTTATTCTTATACCATACCTGGATTAATATTAGATGAATGATAAAATATTTTTTTGAATATATAATTCATAAATTTCATTAAAATATTTCACTAATAGTGTCTAATTAAATTTATTAGGATAAAAACACATTTTTTATATAAAAATAGTTTTTCAAAAAAATATTTATTTTTCATTCAAATGATTTTATTTTCATTTATAATCAATTTATGACCAATTAATTTTTTTGATAAATGTGTAAAAAATAAATTTTCCATAATTTAGTTACTCATATTTATACCCACCAATCTAAAGGCTATAAGATAAGTGCCATGTTAAATAATAATATTTTAATAGTATATCATGGTTTGTTTAAAATTGGTGTTGTGTGTAATGAAAACTATCAAATAAATTAAATTTATTTGAAAAAATATATTTAACAAAATCTAAGGCTATTACACCAGTATACTATATTGAATGACTTTGATTCATGAGATTTAAATCATGGTATGAGATATTGGTTGGGTGTATATTCCAGAGCATGGATGTTGGACATCCTAAGGGTTATTGTTGGATCCCACTAATCGATGCTTAGGATACCCCTAGGATCATGTGGATTCACTAGTTATGATCAGATGAGGATCCATGGGATTTTGGGTGCCCAAGATTTTTGCAATTGGATCTAGGAATGGTTTTCTCTTTTATTGTATAGGTCTCTTAGGAATCATTAACACCTGAATATATAAGATTTTCTAGCGCTTCCCCCTCCTAGGAATGTGTCGATAGCTTAATATATATAATGTTCATGTACTATCATAGGGTTAAACCTAACATCTTTAGGATGAGGGTTTTTGGGTGTTTCCTTTAGGGTCCACTACTCATCATGACGGAGGTGTGATTGTTGGATCCCATGGGTGTGCATAGAGGTTCCCATTAGGTGATACTCATGCTTAGAGACACTCAATCACTAGCTGAGGTAGGTATAGTTGATTAGTGTCATCAAACTAATTTTCAATTTTGGTTATTGGGCTTGGATCATTTTGTATATATGTTCACTTGGGGAAGATGGGATATTGGGAAACACAATCAGTGTGACATGATAAAAAAAAAGTATATCATTTTTCCAATGCAAGTGTAGTTAGTTGTTTTTTATTTATTTGTTCATACTGATAATTTATTTATTTAGTTGAGAATGTCACATTTACATACACTATATACACCAGTCATGTACAGGACCACATTGTTGGTTCCCTATTGAATTTTTTACACACAGCCTACTTTGGTGGCTATAGCACTAGGATACCCAAGAAAACCTCGCACTGATGTAGGAACAGGTTGGGTAAAGAACCGATATGATTTTTTGTATCGATCTGAGTAGCTTAGATGATTTCATGGAGCTTGGGATGAGGTAAGGCTCGGGGATTGTAGTAGGGCATATTGTGTATTTCTATTTTATCCTTTTAATTATATATTTGATCAACCTAGTGGGAGATCATCCATTTATGACTGTATAGATTCTGAATTACATTTAATATTGATTATTGTTTATTGTTTTAGTGTAATTTTATTACTTACTATTTTGGATTATGTTTGGTTATTTTGTATTATTTTACACTCTTACACAGGGGGTATCGTATCCTCACAGTTTTACCCTAGACCCCTGCTACTAATTGTTAGCCTATAGCTTATATAGAGCTACACTTGATGCCACATGGTGAACTGGTCTGGTTATTGTTCATATAGTGAGTCAATTCGGGGAATTATAATCAGGTTTTCAATTTTATTATTCACTATCAAGGTGGTAGGTTGTTTATAATAATAATTTAAAAACATTTAAAATTCTTTAATATCCAATTCCTCATTCAAAATACATCTCACATATCCAATAGGAAATTGTTTCAATAATAAAGTGCTCATAAAATTCATGTATTTTCAACCATTTTTAGAAATTAAAATATGGACATGGATATTTTATTCTTCCATCTATAGATCAGTAGGTAATTGAAAAATATAAAACCTCCTATAACCCCTACATATATTGAGGTGTATTTTGAGGTACGTTTAACTAAATTTTATCTATTTGTATGATATTGATAAATATCTATAAAAAACATAACATTCATGGATTAAATAAAATCATTAAGAAAACTTAATCATTATCAAATAATAAAATAAAAAAATAAAAAAATAGTATTAATAAAATTTGACTAAGAAAAAATCCTTAAATATAATATAATTATAATAAATTAATATTATGAGTAGATATTTTGTAATATAAATATATCATATAGAATATTTAAAAATAACACATTGTAGAAAATCACATATATTTTGTCAAATCCTATCTAATTGATTATGTGAATCATAAGTAGCCTCCTTTTCGCTCGTACAACCCCGCAAGAATGCAGTTCAGTGTTGCATATCATCAATCTGTACGAAAGGGATTCTAGGCAACATCTTAATCCTTCGAAATATGAGTTATCTTTTAGTAAAGTCGTCTCACAAGTAAAGAGAGAGGATCTGAAGAGAATGTGTGGTTTTCCACTGGTTGAGAAGCATCCTAAGTACCTTGGCCTCCCAATCTTTGTTGGTAGGTCAAAGAAACAAGTGTTCACCTCAATTATGGATAGGGTGGATTATCTGATTTGCCTTTGGTCTAGTAAGAATATTTCCATGGTGGGAAAGGAAGTTCTTGTGAAGTCAGTGGCCCAAGAAATCCCTTCTTATGCTATGTCATTTTTTAAATTCCCAAAAACTCTCGTCGATAAGATCCACTCCCGGTTGGCCAATTTTTGGTGGGAATCTTATGAAGGAATACATAACTCACAGTGGATGTCTTGGGAGAAGCTGTGCATTTTAAAATTTTCTGGGGGCCTTGGTTTTAGGAATCTAAAATGGTTTAATGAGGCTCTTCTAGAAAATCAAGGATGGCGTATCCTCTCCCATCCATATTGCTTGTTCACAAAGGTTCCTCAAGGAAAACATTTCCCTCATTCATGACTTTTTTCATGCCCAGTAGGGGCCAAGGCCCAGTTTTTGTGGAGAAACATCTAGGGCACAAAATACCTCCTTGACATGGGATACGTCTGGAGAATTGCTGATGGGCATAATGTTAATGTTTGGAAGGACTCTTGGCTGGAAAATGGCATTAACTATATGGTCTCTTTGACTATTGTTCCTTGTTTCGTAGATGCAATGGTATGAGATTTGATCAATGACTCGCTTGAGGACTGGGGTTGTGGAAAAAAATTTAGTTGGTTTAATGAGGTTCACCATCATCTCATCATAAGTATTCCTCTCACACTAGGTATGGGCAGTGACCAGCTCTACTTGACTGGGGAGTCTCATGGGAGATATTTTGTCCGCTCGGGTTACAAAGTGCGGGTCCAAGGAGTGGCTCGGGCCTTTCCTGATTTTTGATGGAAGATTATCTGGGTGCTCACTACCCCCCTAAGGTGAAATTTTTTTGGTGGCAGGTCTGCTCTAGGATTCTCCCAACCCGTGACTTTTTGGTGTGATGACATTTGGTGGAGGATGACACCTGTCTGGTGTGCCTCCAGGAGGTGGAATACCCTTTGCATGCAATTCCTTCCTATCGTGGGGTGGAAGGGGTATGGAGGGAATGTAAACCGTATTTTGGTTTTCTCTTTGATATTTCGATTGGGCTGGTCCAAAATCTGGTTAAATGGGTGGATTCTCTTGAACTGAGAGTAGTGGGGTTGATCTACACAATTGCTTGGTTGGTGTGGACTCGACGAAATGATCGCATTTTCCAAATAAAGGTGACCCATGATCGTCTTTGGGTGGATAGGGATAAGGAATGAATTAACCGTTGGAAAAATAATGATTCAGTGCCTCCTTTGGGAAACACTCGGTATCCGGCACCTTGTTGGTATCCCCCCCTGAGGGTTTTCTCAAGATCAATACAGATGATGTTGTCTCTGCTAATTCTAGGGTCGGTATTGGACTCATTGATCATAATATTTTTGGCCAGATTGTGGAAGCTCGGTGTCGGGTTTTCCTTTCTCATGGATCCATGTGGTGAAGGAGGCCTCTGCCATCCTCCATGGGATCATTTTTTCCCATTCAAAAAATTGGCCCAAGGTTTTGGTGGAATATAACTGCCTCGAAGTGGTGGACGCTCTTACTTCAAAGGATGATGCATCTCAACCATATAAACTTATCTTGAGGAAGATCTGGTCATTAACCAAAGGCTTTGTTGCATGAAAATTTCCTTTTATCAAGTGATAAGGGAATATAGAAGCTCATTTTTTGGCTCGTTTCGGGAAATCTTGGGGTGATCATTGTTGGGTGGACTCGTTTCTTGATTGGATTTATAGGCCTGGTTTGATTTATCAGTAATATATCTTATCTTTTCTCAAAACAATTGTTATACTTATAGATAAAACATGATTGTACTAAATTCATTTCCTTATTATTAGTACCTATTTCATTTTTGTTGTTTAATTTTAATAGTATTTCAAAATTAATGTATTTTTCCCAACCAAATTAATCCAATTTTTGGGGTTTCTAAAGTCATTCCAAGGTGTCTGCCTTGGCATGGGGTATAATGAGGCACACTGTAGTTGCTTCAAAGTGGAACATGTGAAGAGATATCCTTGAGGAATGCAAAAGGCATTGAGGGAAAAACCTTTCTAGGGGGCACAGTGGCACCATACTGAGAAAAAGTTACACATTTAACTCAAATCTATAAAAAGGGATTTCTTTGGGCGTTAATGGCAGTGTTAGGATGGTGAAAATACTAGAAGGTAGGGAAAATTCTAAAAATGATATTTTTTTTGAAATATAGCATCGGGATAGGTAAGAGTCACTTCTTTTCCAAGTAGAGGAAAAAATAATATTTTTAGGAACAAATATTAAAATGTCTTAGAGTATATTAAAACTTTTAAAAAATCAAAACTGGAAAAAATACGTGACCCTTAATGACTCTAGGAGTCCAACACTGACCTAATCAATCCCCAATAGTTAAATTCTCTTTATTATTTCAAAAACAAATATTCTCTATGATTTATTATTTGATCATCGTTTGACTAAGGGATGAAATTTACTTTAATTTAAACTATATTTATTTAAATTAAGTTTTTTAAAATTTGAAATGTCTTTCAAAAATATGTACATTATTTTTAATAACATGAATCATAGTTTAGGGTGGTGTACATCACATGTATTTCCTTACACCACATCCCCCAAAGACTATAGAACCATACTAATATTTGTGCCTTTAACAACTATACTAATATGTGTAGATGAAATTACAAAATGGGTACTCACTGTAAGGGGGGATGTCACTATAGGGTTGTGGAGAGAAGGAAATCATCAGATAATAGTAGAGTGTTGGATTTCATGTATGTTATCATGTTATTATGGGGTTATTGAGAGGGGATGATTCCATAAAAGGGTTATTAGGATGTGTGGATGTCATCTGAGGAATGTCATAGTGGAAGAAATCAAGGAGGCTAGGATCTGCCAAAGGTTCACTGTGAGGAATTTTGGTAGGGGGGATGAGTTCTAAAATTTAGTTTTAAATGATATTAGGGCCTGACCCATGAGATGGGGAAGAAAGGGTCTATTCATGGTTATTATAAGAAATTAATTAGTCGTGTTTTTTTAGAAAACAACCACTAATAATTAATTAATGGTGGTCCATTCTACACTATCATTGATGTACTAATGGAAATTTATTTTTTTTTCTAATTGGTCTCAGTTCTATGTAACAAATTCTAATTTCAAATTTTTTTGCAGTTACCTGATATCAAATTTTTTATTATTTTGAATTCAAAACACATTAATTTTTTTAAATCAGGTGAGATATTCTATATATCTCGCATATATATGTATTATAATTTATAATTATATTTTTTAAAGTTCTACTTTATATAATTTAGAAATTTAAAAATGATATAATATATTTTTACATTATATGTATTTATTTATTATTAAATATGAATATTATTTAACTATATCTGATAAATAAGAATAAAAATGGATGGATGAAAATCATAAGGAAATTGAGTATGTAGAAGGGGTAAAAGAGTTATTAATTTGGTAATAGAGCACAAAAATGACCCTTTCAATACATTTTCTCATGTTATTCAAGATGAATTTTTTCCAATTATATGGAAAACACATAGTATCTTATGGAATATATTGAAGTTAGAAATGTTGGACAAATCATGGTGAAGAAATCAATGTGGTTAGTGGATGGGAAACCACTATGATTTATAGATCATCTGATATGATCATAACTATAAAAATGATGGCGTTCGTATTGAGGAAATGAAAAAAATAGTTAAATTTGACCATTATGATTATAAAAGGTATTTTAAAAGTTAAATAGTTGTGAAAAATATTCCATTTTGTGTTGGTTATACTAAATATAAATCATTTTCAATCTTACTGAAGCTATATACTTTAAAATTTAATAATGAATGGAGTGACACTAGATTAATATGACTAGTAACTCTCTTTAATGATATGTTTCTATAAGATAATTCTCTTCATTTTAAAACATATTAGGATAAATTACTTTTATGTTCAATGATTATGATCTCTAAAAGAATACATTCTTATCCAAATTTCTATATATTGTTTTTCAATGACTCTGGGTCACCTAAAAATTTCCCAAGGTTTGGTGTGGCTTGATACGAGAAAGATGAATCAAGTCCTTTAAAATTTGTATGATACCTTCCAATCATTCCAAATTTTATCTTGATATATAGAATTGATTAAATTTTATGGCAATTAACATAGCATACATATATAATAATTCATGATTGGAAACTTCTCCACTTAGAATACTCCCTTTAATGGAAGAAAATTGATCATGAGTATCCTAATTTTATAAATTATCCAAGAAATTTTTCTTTGAACAATATTCATATGAAATTAACCATTTTTGTAAATTTACACTCATCATAAATAGATGGTTATATTATTAAATTATATTTTACCCCTTTATTCATGTATGAAGTGAAAGTACATTATATTTTCACTACATAAATCAAGAACAAAACAAACTTGTAATTATATTAATGCTCATTTGGATCTATTGATTGATTATCTGAAATTGATGTGGGATTGAGGAGTTAATTTTTTTAATTATCATTTAAAAAAAGGTTTCTTGTTGAGATCCATGAGGTTTGGGATGATAAATTACATTCCTACTTATGGAAAATTTTATGATATAGAATTAAAGGAATTTTGGTGTGTCCCATTTGTAAAGAAATTACATACTCAATTAGGTTAAAATATTACTTAAATATAATGTTTCTAGGACATTGTAAATTTCTAACTCAATGAACTTAATACAAATATTAGATAAAATCGTTTAATGAGAATTTAGAATAAGGTAAAAAAACTTCTCTAGTAACAAGTGGTGAAAATTTTGAGAAAGTAAAATATATTGTCACCATTTTTGGAAAACCGTTTTTGAAAAATCTTAAAAAAATTGGTTGAAAAAAGTTATTTTTTGAATTACTATTTTAGAATTTTTGTATATCATAAATTTTCTTGATAACATACCTATAGAAAAAATGCATGTGATAATTTTATTAAGGAGTTACTAAATATAGCTGGAAAAATAAAAAATGGAATCAATGCTATATTAGTTATGATTAATATGGGGATAAGGAAATAATTGATGCCAATTAAGGGAGAAAGATGGACTTTTATTCCTCAAGTGACATACACTTTTCCATGAAAGAGATATTTTAGATTTTCAACATCCTTAATGATGCAAAGGTTCCATAGGAGTATTCATCAATTATAGAGATTATCCTTTTGATAAATGATTTGAAATTAAATGGCTTAAAATCACACGATTTTTATTTTTTGATGTAAGATTTACTTCTTATGGATTTATATTGTATTTTATCTAAAAATATTTAACATGCATTACGCTAATTTGTATTCTCTTTAAAAACTATATTTTGTAAAGTTATAGGCCTGATGAAGTTTGAGACTATGGAAAAAAAATTCTGACATAATATGTGAATTAGATATATTATTCCCATGTTCATTCTTGGATATAATGGTTTAACAAATAGTTAAATTTGTTAGACAGATCCATCCATGTGGTCCCATATATTATAGATGGATGAACCTTAATGAATGATATATAAATATTTTGAAAGGGTGCATCAAAAATCAAATTCTGTTAGAAGGTTATATTATAGAGAGATATACTATGGATGAGGTCATAGAATTCAATACTGACTACCTATATTATGTGGATAGAATTAGTCTCCCAATATATCATCATAGTGGGTGCCTTGTGGGTGAGGGAATATATGGAGTATATGTTGTCATAATCACCATTACTGATTACAAAAAGGCTTGCCTTTATGTTTTACATGATATCATACAATTGTTATGTAATTAATAGTTCAAGTTTTGATAAAAAGAATAGGATAATTGTCGTATGATAGAAAATAATGTATTTAATATTATGTAAAAAATCATGCATTTGGTACCAAGGAAAAAATCCAATTTTCATGAATATGTCATACTTTAGTATCATAAAAAATAGGAGTTGGATTATACAATATTCCAAGTGAATATTTTTTAATTTAAATGGGTTGATAACAAAATTTTAGCTAAAGTTAATGAATTAGGATTCATCAAATTTAATTTTAATAAGGTAATCAGTATTAAACATTCATAATGAAATAATATACAGTACACGAATTTTATTCCCATGATCATATAAACACAAATTGGTCAATTATTCTGTTTTCAACTAAAAAAATATAGGATTAAATTAAAATTCCATAAGGGATGACTCATTAATTGGGATTTCACAATACTTTCATAGTGGTACCAATGTATATGATGTCATTTATGTTAAAGGGTTTCATAAGGAGGAAATTTTGATACTTGATTGAGGTGATAAATCCCTTCAACATTTAAAGAAAAAAGATTTCAATTGGTAGATAAAATGTATCTAAGTAGTTTTTATATACAATGTGTTTATTCATAATATTATATGTTGACTAATATATTTATGTAATATAAAGTAAATTTTTAATTAGTTTGGAATATTTTGTCTTTTTTTCCTTGTTGATGTTATCAATTTTTAGGGACAACATACCGATGATTTTGAAATTGACAAAATGTTATAAATTGAACAACATTGTTGAGGTAAAAAATAACCTGTAGGTGAGAAAGTGGAAAAAATATATAGTTAAAAATGACATGAGTTTCATAGTGTCACAAACCAAGTGGATTTACATCCGACCTGATATCTCACCTAGTCCAACACATGGCCCGAGGGGTATTCCCAATCTCCATGACCTTGCAACTAATGTCAGACATAAAATTAATCACTGAGTGGAATAATTTTTTCCCAATAAACTAGGATTGCATAAATAAACTGAACAAGAAAAGAACCCAAATTAATGGAATAATAATAAAGATATAAACTGGTCTAGATACAATAACAACAGGAATGAAATAGTACTAAACCACTAAAGTTTATAAAAATACCTTAAACGATACAAAAGATAACTCAATTTACTTGTGACTTCAAGGTCACCACCATCCACAAGACCACCTGACTCTAATGATGAGGAAATAAACCAGAAACCTGAACCTTCAAAAAAATCAGGTCTACTAACAACGAATGGTACAAGTAGTGTGTGATCTTAACAGTTCAGTAGGAAACCACCATATAATCCATAAATTTCTTTTTCTGAAAATAGTCTATTAACACTAGTTTGAAATACATATATAAAATTTCGTTTTTCTAATTTTATTAAACAAACATATCATTCCCTTTTTAAAGGCTAACACATGCCACTTTCCATTTTTAAAATAGTTTACAATTTAAAGCCTAACCCCAATCCAAAAATCCAAACAAAGAAATATCCAATAATGCTGAAAATATATAAGAAGGTTAAATAAAAAACCAAGTGCAGTAGGAAAAAAATAATCAAATACAAATTTAAAACCATGGGAATTTCATAAATATACCTAGAGAGATCTTTGTACATACTCAATTCCTAACCAGCTATCTGTGTTTGGTAAAACTCCATATTCAAGAAAAAACTTGATTCCCTCATCTAGACTCACCAGTGGAATAACCCACCTGGCATCTAAATCATCCAAGGGGTACCAAGATGTCTAATTGGGGTTGATCAGAAACATTCACTCAGCCCGCTAAAAGACACCCAAGAAACCCATGGTAAAAGTATACTATATAAGTAGGAGGCCATTGCACATGTGACTCACCTTACCCATTGTCATAGAACTTGCCTACCCTGATTGGAACCTTATTCCATATAGGTAAATCCATCTATAAGGGTTCCCATCACACAATAGTCATTCATAAGTTCTAATTAGGCTAGAAAATCACATGGTCTTGTAAAACATTTCACAAAAACGTTCAAACAATTCAACCCAGCATTACACTTTCAAAACCATATTTCATTTCCAAATTGGCATAAGGTTCCAATCGGGGCTAAAAAATTATCAATACTAATATATCACAAAATAGTACAAACCATTTCTAAAATACCACTTTCAAATGCATGATGCTAAATAGACCTTAACATTTCAAATACAATTCCATTTCCAACACCATTTCAAAACCAAGTTAAAACACAAAAAATATACTTAAAGATGCCAAATGGGATTTCATACCACTTAGAAACCAACAAATTTTTGAAGTTCCAAATGAGCCATTATTTCTACCATAATTATAAAACCACTTTCAAATCCTTAGAATACCAAGAGTCCTTTTTTAAAACATCAATAGTTTGAAGATAAGGGAGGAATATGAGGGATAAGTGTTTTAAAATCCTAGTCTTAAAATTGATTATATTTTATTCAAGGCCTTTATCATTTGTGTTCCCATATATGTGTGCATTAAAATCACCCATGGATGTTCACACATCCAATTTTTTCTATAATCCACTATAAAGTTACCAAAAAACCATTTTTAACAAAACACCATTTGTTCTCAAACCATCACTAAAATCACACATGTGGTTCATGCCATAAAAATCCCCAATTTCAAAAATACAATGAAAAATATACAATACAACAATGTTATCATAATACAATAAATTTTTAACACCAAAAAAAATAAAAAAAATTAAAGATATAATAGAATTTTAACAGATACCTGGTATGCAACCAAGTATTAAAATTAGATAACCCTTTTAAAAACTACTTACACTAATTTTTTTCCAATATAAAAATATCATACCAAGAATGTAAAATATACCAAAGGCTTGGAAAACACATTTTCATATTATTTAAAAATCCATAGGCATCAATGAAATGAGTCATAAAGAAAAACAATAGAAACACCTACCACAACGTAGTGTGCATGCAACAAAACTACGGGAGAAGGGAGATCCAAGCCCAAGACATAATCTACACACCCTAACATCCAATAAAATCAAAATATACATCAAACCTAGATTATAGTTTTTTTCCAAATTTAAACCCCAAAAATAGAATCCCAGATGGGAGAAGGGTAAAGACAAGTATTTGATGAAGAAATCATGAATAATCATTAAACTTTGGTGAGAAATTTCCCAAATTGTAGCCCAAAATGAAGGATAATAAAGGGGGAGAACCCTATGGTCGATACCCAATAGGTATGGATTAAATTCGTAGGTGGAATCACTTAAATATGATTTTTAAAATAAAATTTATTTAGGTCATAATAGGTTTCACATTTTTTCAGCATGATTTTGTAAACCGTGTGCAAACCATGTAAAAGATACTAGAAAACTTTTGAAACTTGAAAGTTTAGTGTGAACGGTTTGGGAAAATCATGCTCTAACCATGTGACCAAAAAAAATCCAAACACCCACAAATGATTCCATAAGCACTATGAGAGTATTCCCAAAGATCCATGAAAGATTTAAACAAAATTTAGTGAAACTGAAACCATTAAAATTCAAAAACATTTGTTGAGTACTCAACCAAAAGATCCAACATCAAGAAATAAATAAAAATAAATTAAAATTGTGGTCGGTGTGTGGAAATTCTCCCCACCACAAACACTTTATTCCCCTAGAAAGTAACATGACTGAAATGTAAACAAAAATTGAATCCGTGGATGAAAAAATCTGAAAGGAAACATGAACCTCAGGGTGATATTTTACTCCATAAGTTACACTCGACCATTTATAAAGGAAACCATAGAATAAGAATGAGGGAAGAATATGTGAGAGTTCTCCCCATAACAAGAACCTGACTAATAGTGTGGAACTACATCAGACTAGCCCAATGCTGAAACACCCAACCCAAAATAAGACCACCCAACACATATAGAAACCCTAATTAGGGTAAAGAAATTAGAGGGGAAAACTTGTAATTTTACATTTTTATTAGTCTGGGTAAGCTGTACAGTTTCACTGTATGGTTGGAAAAAACGTGTGCCAACTATGCAATATGCCACTACCTGATTCCAGAACTATACTGCAATATTTATAAATTGTTTCTCTAACCATGTGTATGTTTTGTGCCAATACTCAGGAAAAAAACTCAATCCACACAGTTTCCTAGGTGAAGACACGTGGTTTCCCCTAACAGTGTGCTAATTGTGTTCTACCTTCTTTCAAGCCCCAAAATTTTTATTTTTCAACAAAAAATCAAACAAAATGGCTGAGAACATAAAATTTCAAACTAGGAATACAAGAAAACTAGATCACCCAGATTTTTATATATATAAAAGTAACTCACAATAGTAAGGAAATTACAATAAGAAGCATATATTGTCTCTACTCTAACACTGGAGACAAAAACTAGACCAAGGTTCCCTGCCCTCTCAGTGATCTCCTGACTATGAGAGAGCTTCACTCTAAGTCTTGTGGCTATATCCCTAATGACTAAAGAATCCAATGAATCACAGAAAGGAATTAAAATCCTTTGATCACAATATCTTCTTTAGGAGAAGCTTCCTACAAAACATCTCCAAATGACCTAGATAGCTACAATGATGGCATGTCTTCAGAGGATTGTGACAAGACAGCTTTGAATTCCCAAACTATCCACGTAGGTGGCATACAACTGAACGAACTAAAGAAATAGAAATCAGACCCAATGGTTAAGACTCTTAAAACCCATGTTCCTCTATCACACCCTTCTCTCCAGATGGTGAACCCACATGAGAAACAAGAGGCACCGTATTTCCATCTTCTTATGCTCTTTAAACCTACTAACCTGAAAATAATTTTTCCACCAGCTTCTTGAAATGGATATCCTTGGAGTAGAGGACTCTCTACTTAATCTATCAATTAATATCCCTAATGAAAATAGAATCCATTATTAGTTCCTACAAATTTACCTCCGGATAAAATGAAATCATCTCTATAAATTGTTCATCATAGGCCTTCATTGCCCGCTAGCCTTGTTGAATATTCACAAACACTTCCATTTTCTTCATATTCACCTCCTCGGGTATAAACCACTAGATGAAGAAGAACATAAACTCTTTCCATTTCATCCCAACAAGCATCATTGGTAAGGAAAAAAACTCACATTCATCCAAATATGGACCCTTAAACAAACATAAAATAGCATGCACTCTAACAGATTTAGGAGTTCCAAATGATATGAATACATTCTCAACTTCCTCACACCACTTCACTACCTATAACAGGCCTCGATCACCACAAATAATAGGTAACAACTGAGAATAATCAAGAACTAGGAATGAATCACTAGAAACTTTGGGGACCTTTCGGGGTGGCATATTCTGAACAACATCAAAACCCAGAGATACAAATCAATATCCAATCAAACCATAACCAAAAAACCATCTCTGACCAAAATAATTGGATCACACGCCAAACATACTCAAGCACAAATCAAAAGATATATTTTCAAAAACTGTAATTTCATTTCAATTTCCAAAACCGCCTTCTTCCAAGTTCAATAATCAAACACCAAAATCCAATTTTTACAAGACAAAAACCCACTTTTTAATGCAATTAAAATTTTCCAAAATCATTTTTCATTCGAAAAAAATTAGAAAAATATAAGAGATTACTTTGGTTTCAAAACCACACCCATGAAATCATATAAACCACCATATATGAGTTCATACACTTCTGATCAGATATTCTATACACATGTTCCAACATGAAATTTCCATTCATACCTACACATATGTGAACATTACTAAATAATACCAAGGGTCGCACATACCATATCATTATCAAAACCTAAGAACTTTCCAAATTATCAATCCAGAACACCTTTTTTTTAAAATACATACTTTCAAATTTCAAAACCACTTGAATGAAATTATCTCCATTTCAAAAACCATTTTTATTTTAATAGGATACCAACACCAACCCACTGGAATGAGGAACTGGTGTATGTTCCAAACTTGGAAACAATGTTATGGGTAATTCCCCAAGTAAGAATCAATAACTAGGAGGACCTTAAACCATTTACTCAGACTCCACATGGGTCACTACTCCATGTGAGATCATGACATAACATTGGATCACCTCCATTTTCATGCTTCAATCCAAAACAAAGACAAAAGACTAAAATCTCATACTGCCGCTAGTAACTTGAGGATCAGAAAAAGCAAGAGTTCATGACGCTCTTTCTGTACCTACCTATCGAGTCCCAAAAGTCCTAATATCTAACTACCTAACTCCATAAATAAAAATGGTTCTACTCAGAAACAATTTTTTCATGAACCAAGCCCTAGTACCATCTGACCCAACATCTGACTCAGTCTTATACATGGCCCGAAGAGAGTTCTTAATCCCTACTATCTGACAACTAGTTTTGTCCATCAAAGTAATCAATAAGAGGAATACTTTCTACCCAATAAACTGGGATCACATAAATAAATTAAACAAGAAAAGATATAACAATAAGAGAATAACAATAAATATATAAATTCATCCAAACACAATAAATGCAGTGATGAAACAATACTAAACAACTGAAGACTATAAATTGGAAACTAAAACCATAACAAAGAAAACTTGATCCCCTTGTGACATCATGGTCACCACTATCCCCAAGACCAAACTTCTCCAATGATGATCACACATACTAGAAACCTGAACATAAAAAATAGATTGGATCTATCGACACAAAATAGTACAAGTAGGGGGGATCTTAACAGATCTATAGGCAACCACTATAGAATCCATTCATTTCCTTTACTTAAAATATCTCATTAACACTAGTTTGAAATACAAATATAAAATTAGGTTTTTCTAATTTTATTGTATAAACATATATTTACCTTTTTAAAGGAAAACACAGACCACTTTCAATTTTCAAAATAGTTTAGTATTTAAAGCCTAAACCCAAACCCAAACCCAACCAAAGTACTACCCAGTCATGCTGAAAATAAATAAGAAGTGTAAATAAAGAACCAAGTATTGCTGAAAGACGAACAATAAAAAATAGATAGAAATTCATGGGAATTTCCAAAAAATTATTTCAGAGATCCCTAGATGTACGTAGTTTG
This sequence comes from Viscum album, assembly GCA_963277665.1. Classification (NCBI taxonomy): domain Eukaryota; kingdom Viridiplantae; phylum Streptophyta; class Magnoliopsida; order Santalales; family Viscaceae; genus Viscum; species Viscum album. Next base: position 350,259,665 of record OY728135.1, read on the forward strand.
GAACCACCTTCCAGTGTATGCTGAAACTCCATAGTCAATTACCAACTAGCTTCCTTCATCTATCCTAACCAGTGGCACAACCCACCCTACATCAAAATCATCCAATGGGTACCAACCCATCTAATCGGGTTTCATCATCAATCATCACTCGACCCTCTAAAAGATGCCAAGGAAACCCACTGTAAAACAATATTGTGTCTGTATAAGGCCCTTGCACGCATAAATCACCATACCTTCCATCGTCACACTTTCCAACCCCAAATATGGACACCACCTATAGGATAACCCATACAGGGAAATCCCTCAACAGGGGTTCCCATCATACAATTATCATTTTTAAGTTCCACTGTTTTCATTACATCACATGGTCTTATAAAACATTTCTCAAAAGTGTTCAAAGATTCCAATCGGGCTTTATACTTTCAAAACCACATTTTATTTATAAAATAATGTAAGGTGCCAAAAAGGATTCAATATTTTCAATACTAATATATCACAAAATATTCAAAACCATTTCCAAAATACCAATTTCTTATGCATGATTCTAAATAGTCCTTAATATTTCAAATCCAATTCCATTTCCAACACCATTTCAAAACCAAGTTTAAACACATACAATATACTTAATGATTCCCAAGAGGCTTTCATACTACTTAAAAACCAACCAATTTTCAAAGTACCAAATGAGATATACTTTTGAAAATAATTTTCAAACCACATTCATATATTTAGAAAACCAAGAGTCCAATTGTAAAACATCGAGAGTTTGAAGAGAATAGAGGAAGGGGAGGGATAAGTGTTTTCAAATACGGGTCTTTAAATTTAATAAATTTTAATCAAGAATGTTATCATTTTTGTTCCCATCCATGTGTTCATTCTAATAAACCTTGGATGTTCCCACATCCAATGATATTCCATGATCCTCCATGAAGTTAACTAATAATCATTCTTATAGAAACACCACATGTTCTCAAACCAACACTAAAACCATACGTATGGGTCATGCCATAAAAATCACCAATTTCACAAATAAAATTCCAAATACACAGTTAAACAATGATATCATAACAAAATCATGTTTTAACACCAATAAAAATGAACAATTTCTTTTTAAAGTGACAATTGAAATTTTAACAAATACCTAGTGTGCATGTAATGTATTAAAATTATGGAACCCCTTTAAAACCCACTTCCACTAAATGTTTTCAATATAAAAACATGATACCAAGTAAGTAAAACATACCCCAAGAATGTAAAACACATTTTAATATAATTTAAAATTCCAAAAGCATTAATGGAATGATTCGGAAAGAAAAATAATGCAAACACCTACCTCAACGAACTGTGAACACAATAAAACTCCAAGAGAAGGGAGATCCATGCCCAAGTCATGAGAGTTAAAAGAGGAGTGGAGAGTTAAGAGAGGAGTAGAGGAGTATAGGAAAGTGAAGTATTTGATGAAGAAGTCATGAAGGATCACTAACCTTTGGGGAGGAATCACTGAAAAAGTGGCTCAAAATGAAGAAGAATGAGTTGGGGTTCCCTTTAGTCTATACCCAATAGGTAGGGATTCAAATGGGAGGTGGAATAACATAAATCATATTTTTCAAATAAATTTTATTTATGTCATAATGGGTTTTACGGTTTTATTGCATGATTTTCTAAACCATGCGCAAATTGGATGAATGATATTATAAAAGTTATGCATCTTGAAGGATTAAGTTGAACAGTTTGGGTAAACCATGATCAAACCGTGTAACTAGAAAAATTTCCAAAAACCTCAAATGACACCCCAAACACAAGGAGATCCCATACAAGGATCCTTGAAATATATAAACATAATTTAGTGACACAAAAACCATTAAAATCCAAAGACAATTGTTGAACACTCAACCCGAACCTCAACCAAAACATCCAAAATCCAGGAATAAATAAAAATAAAATAAAATTGTGATTATTGTGTGACAAATATTGTGGAAATGTTAGTAAAATTTATTAATAATGGAAAAAAATTAAAAATTTTGAGGTTAGGTGAAATACACATGGTAATCATATGGACCCAAACGAGTTTATTTTCAATAGTTACATTAGGTTAAATAGTCAAATGCACTTGTAAACTAATATAAATATGTAGCATAATGTTATTCCTGCATTGAGGGAAATAATTTGAGTGACATCATGGTAACATTATGATATACTTTCTCCATTTTCCCCAAAAATAAAATGATGAAAGGTTGACTTACTCTTCATTGTCCCTTATAGAGTACATTTATATTAAAATATTATCAGATGAAATTCATATTAATGCTCTCTATAAAGTCTCCTAGATCATTTCAGACACTTCTTACAAAACACAATCCTAGGGATATTGGGGGAATGTATAACCCCATTCACCACCTATATACACACACATATTAAATCAAAAAACCTAATATCATTTAATTGGTCATTGGATGGATAAAGAATTCAAAGAGTATTGTAATTGGTATTATTTTATTTAACATTACTTTTATTAATCACTTTTATTTGGAATTGTAGATTTATAAAATATAAAAGGATAATATAAAATAAACAATGTGAATCGAAACCACCATACCCCTATCATAAATTTATAATGGGTTAAACTATACTTGAATAAAATATTATTTGTATTTTAAATCTACATCAACACTTTTATGTGATATGAAACAACAAAATAATTATGTTCCTTTATTTATATTCAAATTGATTAATCATAATCTCAAAACACTTCAATCTGATGCCATTTTCTATGTAAAGAGGAATATGTGAATAAAAAGTGAAAATGGTAAGTGACAGCATATAGGAAGTATGGGAAGCATTTATAAGTATGAAAAAATATAAAGACAATTATCCTTTAAAATAGTATTTCATAATAATGACAATTTATTTTCCCATATTTTTATCTAGTTTATACACTATAATCATTGTCTACTGTAACTGAAAAATGGATAATTTTAGTTGATTTGAAGCTTTCAAAACATTATAGTCGGGTTAGAGGTACATGTTTTAGTGTTTCATTATGATATTGATTTAAGAAAGAAAATTCATAGGTGTAATGATGATAAAATGAAAATTATACAAGTACAAATAGATGTTCAAAATAATTAGTTGATAAACTGATGTGATAAACCATTTTTTTAAAAGGGATTAATGGGAAAGATCAACATAGAAACAACCAAAACATGAAGAGTCAACCTATGGTTTAAAGTATTTTTATTCCCCTGAAAGGCCCACCATACTTGAGGTGATCAATTGTTTCATAATAGATAACGCTAAATGGGAATCAAATAGTTACTGATACCTTTATTGTACTAAAATTTAAAAGGGTAAAATTGATTTTGATTTATATCTATCAGCACCCATTGATCACCTTTTTGGTATAGGTATAGTTTAAAATATCAATTTGATACTCTACATAACAAACAACTTTCAAAAATCCATGTGAGATTAAGGATTCACATAGTTCATGGGCTAAACGTTTAGCTGCCTATTCCCCTTGATGATCTTGTTTTTTACACGATTGAATTTACTATTGTAACTATCATATCATTCATATTTAATCTTATAAAGATATATGATAATGATGGGGTATGTCCTTTACAAATATTTTATCTAAAAAACATACAGTTAAGGAAAAAAATTGACTTAAGGTATGTCATTACATACGGATAAAAAGAGGGAATAATGGAAGGTCGAGTCAAGACAATCTAAAGGATCAACTAATAGATCGAAAAGGACTTTCGAGAGTACCATTACCCTACCAATTTCACTAAAGAATGTACTAACATTATAAGCCCATAAAAAAATGTTTTAAGGTAAAAAATTCCCAGTATTTAATATAAATAATGACAGTATGGAGAGGCCATTACTAACTTGATTAATGTTGAAAATTTAAATGAAATTATCATGCAATAATGGATAAGATACTAAATTTTGAAAGCATTAATGATGTATATTTTTATAAATTGTTTTTCCAATAATTGATATACTATGTTAATTATTGTTTAACACTATTTTTATTTTCTATAGGAGTACATATAAAACCAATGTAAATATAAGTCTTTGTGAAGAAAAATTTAAATTTTTTAGTCCTCATGTCACTTTTAAGGGAAAAAAATCAATGAAATAATATAAAATTTTAGTAAGTGAACACCATGTAGTAATAAAATTTTAAATGAAAAATAAAAAATTGTAATCTCCTCTTAATACAAAAAATTTAGGGGTAAAACATTACAATTTAATCATATAACTTTTTCCCCTTAATTATTAAATTTTGTTTTTTAGGACTCATTGGATGTTCATTATGATCAATTTATATCTAAAATGATATATTTTTTGGATAAAATGCATGGATATACTATACATTGACCACACATAATGTACATTATGAATTATTAGTATACTAAAGTCAAATTTTTACAAATAAATTTCAAAATATTTGTATTATAAAATGTTGTAACTAGAATCTAGTTATTATGGGGTGATGTTTATTTATCATCAAAACCATGGTATGAATACAACCAATGCACACAAAAAACCTATTTATTTCAATAAAAAATAAGTATTGAGGTATATATAGAATATTTCACTATCAAAATATATATATAAAATAATTATTTTTCTCAATGATTTTATAGTGCTTGAAACAAACTAATCACATCAATTATGGTTATTAAATTTTTAAATACTTAAAATATATCATATTCCATCAACAAACTAGAATCCTAGAATAGGTATTTCTAAATATAATTATAATTAAAATTAAAATATTTATTAAATATGTTTTTATATATATATATTTCTAGTAATACCAAGACTATATCAATTCCACATATTCAAAATAAGAAAGATATTTTTTTTCAAAATAAGTGGGTAGTTTATATGGGGTAAGAATGTTTACAGACATCGTGGAGATGTGTTTTACTACCATATTGGTATTTTTTAAAATCAAAAATATCATGAATATGTGTTTTATCTAATACTTATTTAGTTCATTTTATTATAATTTTAAATTACAGATATGGATATCGACTTTATAATCAAAATGTTTCCATAATACTATGGATAAGATAGAATATATAGACAATTGTTTAAGAAAATAATCTTAAAGTAATGTTTTGGATGTTAGATTAGAGTAAACGTTTACATTAAAAGTTGATTTTTTTATGATATTTAGGATACTTTTTTTAATGTTATAGATTTATTAATGTAGATGTCTCATATAGGTTTTTAAGTGGATGGATAAAATGGAGAAAGTATTATAGGGTGCTTTGATTATAATATTCCTTTCCAATTGATGGGTAAATATTATAGGATAGTTATTAGACCAAGTATTATATATGATAGTGAGTATTTTCCTTTCATACAAAACATCGAACAAAAAATAAGGGTAATAGAAATAAAAATGTTAAGATGGATAAGATTTGAAATTAATGTGTTTAATAGAAAATTAGAGTGTCTTTGGCTGATGAGAAGATGATTGAGACTAGATTAGGATGGTTTGGACATGTTATAAGAAGGACTATGGATGAACATATTAATAGGGTAATATTAATAACAAATTCACTTATTAAAATAAGTATAGGTGGAACTAAAAGAATATTTTAGTTCAAAATGTGCATCGCGTACTCAAAACAAAGAAAGCATACTCAAATTGTCTTAATACTTTGGGAAAATTATTTTTTATTCATTTGAGACATGTAGGAATGAACTACGAGTAAATATAATACATGGTGTTTCCATTATGATTAAAATTATGTGTTTTTTGTTTTAAAGTGACATTTAACATCCCAACATGTTTCTCCAGTATGAATTAAAGTTTGTTTTTTTTACTTTAAAAGTGAAATCTTAGTTCAAAACATGTTTTATATAATTAAAATTGAAAAAAATCACTCATATTGTCATAATATATTAAGAAAAAATATAATTCATTTGTGACATGTAGGAATTAAATACATGTAAATTTGATGCTTGGTGTGTTTGATAAGATTAAAAGTGTTTATTTTCACTTAAAATGATGTTTTAGTTCTAAATTCATGTCACATACTCAAAACTGAGCAAAAAAACTTGGATTATCTTGATACTTCAAAAAATACCGATATTTCATTTATGATGTAAGGAATTCACTTAAAATTAATCTAACACATAGTGTGGTTGATATGACTCAAAATGTATTTTTTTAGTTTAAATTTGATATATTAGTTCAAAATGAATGTCACATACACAAAACTAGGAAAAATCACATAGATTGTCTTGATAATTTAGGAAAAACAATCAATAATTAATTTGTGGTATGTTGGAATTAACCATGAATCAATCCAAAAAGGGGTGTGGTGGGTATCACTAAAAATGTTTTTCTTCATTTATAATTGATATTTCATTCCAAGATTCATGTTTTATACTCAAAATTGAGAAAAAACACTCGGATTATCATGATAATTTATAATAATGACTCATTATTTATTTGTTATTTGGAAGTAATCGCATATCATTCCAATTGAAATTTATCACAGATTATATAACTTTACAATTATAATTTGTTTTTATTTTTTATATATAATTAATAAAATAAGAATTAATTGTATTAAATGAAAACACTTATTTTGAAAATTTTAGTTTGATCATTGGAGAAGGCCTCCTATAATAGTTTTGTTTTTTATCAATTGTAAATTTTTTGTAAGTGAATTTATATCAATTTAATTTTCTTATATTAAAATTATTTAATGTGATATTTGTATTGAAATGGTGTAATATAAATATGTTATATACTACATAGAAGCATTAAATTAATAAAATTTAATTTAATTTTGAAGTTTTTAATAATCAACTGTAAAGTGTTATTTTTATAGCTTCAGCACTCTCCAGTATCTGATAATTGGTTTTATCAATGCTGTGTGTAGCACTCCCAAAGACCACTTTTATTAGTACGAAATACAGCACTCATAAAAGACATCACTTAAATGGTTTTCAATGATAAATTAAATCTTGATAAAGGTTATCAATGATAAATTTAGTGTTTATAAATGTTTCTTTTATCCATGATTTTTTATCCCAAAAAAAAGTGCATAAATATCATCAATACTGAAAACATAAACACATTTTTAGCATTGATAATACCAAAATCATGCACTTATAAATGAGATATTTTTATTAATTCTTCTTATAAAACTTTACTATAAACAATAAAAAATTCGAATTTCCAGACATATAATTACAAAAATAATTATTTCAAAAAATAAGTAATCAAGTCATGATGATGTAAAATTCTTTTGGTGAATGAAATTGTGAAATATTCATTACTTTAGAAATATAATGATAAATTTAGAATTTACAGTACACATAGTGGTATGGTATTAGAATGATATGGTGTTAATCAATCAATATTTTTACTAAACTAGATGTTTCTTGGTCATCATAAAGATGGGTTGAGTATGGGAGATGAATGTTAGACTTTAGAGAATGGGATAATTATTTTTTCATGCATCTGGGTCACAGTAAACTATGATGAGGATTTTCACATAGGGGAGGTAGATTCCACAATTATGGCTTTCCTCATATAATCAGAGAAGACACAGACACATAGAAAAAAACAAATAAAGAGTGTGAAGGGGATTATAAAAAGAACATGTTTCAAAGTTTTTCATTAAAAAATTAATTTTACACTTATTTATAGGGAAATATAATTAAAAATTCAAAAAATGAAACTTTTATATATATTAAAAAATAATTCAAATTTTTCGTAGATTTTTTTAAGAACATTTTTTTATTTTTAATTTTAAAAATCAGTTCCTATGATATGATTTATCCATTTATAGATTATAAAGTGAAATTAAATTTTTTATTTTAATTTCACAAATAATTTTTCAATTTTCATTAGGGGCAAGGATGTGTGACACTACACGTGAAAATTTAATGAACAAGAAAGAAACCAAATATAGGATTAAATAAATAATTTTTCTTTGATTTAAGGGTGCATGGAATGAAAAAATGATAAATGAATCTCTTATTTAAATATTTAACATTTCAATGCATATTTTATTAAATATTACATTTTATTTTTAATTAAATTAATGTATATATAGAAATAGATTATTTTATTAGTTATTATTTCTATTACAATAATAATTTAAATTAATATAAATAAATTAAATATAATAAATGCAGCTATAAATATATTAAACTCTATGAAATAATAATTATTATGTGGATGTTATAACTCCCCCTAGTTCTCAGAGTTAAATAACCCATAATTCCCAATAATTTCCCTTAATGTGGCTAACATTTTAATTGCCTTAATCGTTGGTATCCCAACTATTGGATTTGACATGGGATATAAGGATTGATCATGTATACCAATTGTACATTCTCACTTCCATTCAACAACATCATCATCATTTTGAAGATTTGACTCTACATCTCATCAATGCTTCTATTCACCTAAGATCAATCCTTAAATTAAGGTTTTAAAATTCCATACAATTTTAATTAGTATTTGAACTATTTCGCATCGTTAAATAATTAATTAAATATTAAGTATGATCAGGTACTACCCATAATTGTTTGATCAATAGTATCTCAAGTTCACATCTCAGCTCAACACATTGGTTGGATAACAGCTGAATTTGATGTAGGAAAGTAACATCTTGAATTCCAAAATAATGTTTAATTAAAAAATGATATGGTGGATGAAATATAAGGAATGGTATGAATTTTTTTCTTTCATGCCTAATGGACCACAAAATCATTCTCCACAAAACATGAGGTCCATACTCATGTGATGACCTTCCCTAATCTTGGAAGACAGGAAATTGGCATAGGCCCCATATTTTTCTATATATTTGTTAGTTTCATGAAAAATGAATGATATATAATCTAAGGTGGATTTTTCTTAAGTTTTAAGTTCCCAAAACTTATATATATCAATTTATATATTTGATTGAAAAATTATATGATGTTGAGTACTTATTTTAGACATTTCTAAATAATAAAATAAAAGGTTTTAGTGAAAATGTTTAGAAAAAAAATTTACCATTAGGTTTTTATTATTAATTTCATTAAATGAGAGATTTTATATATATATATACTAATAATTTTTAAATGAATATTTTACTAGATTTTGTAAATTATGATTTCGTTTTAGAGAAAGTTTATAAAACTAATTCATTAATAGGTTTCTATTGAAAATTTATATTTTATTTCTACATTGAAATTTTTTTGTGGAAATTTATAATGCATGTCTTTAATGAAAATATTCTCTTAAATAAAAAAGTTCCTCAAAAGTTTGTAATGTAAATTTACACAATAGGTTTGTAGTGGAAAAATTTAATGAAAGTATCCATTAAAATTTTTAGAGTTTTCATTGAATGTATATTGTGAAGATTTTACTATAGTGTAAGTTTAATTGAAAAATGCTTAGTGGAAATTTCCAATGGAGGTTTCCAGTGTAAATTTCCACTAAGGAATACCAGTATGAGTTTTCATAACTAGTTTACAGTGGTAATTTACATCGAAAATTTTTAATGGAACTTTAAAAAACAATTTTTTATTGAAATTATCACTATACTATAAGTTTTTCTAGAAACTTTCTATTAGAAATTTCTAATGAAGGTATCCTATGGAAATTTCCCACAAAAAATACCAGTGGAAATTTTTTGTAAAAGTTTCAAGTGATAATTTTCATAGAATATTTCTTGTAGATATTTGCGATGCATTTATCCAAAAGAAAATTTTTGTGTAATTTTCAAATGGTAATTTACATCAAAAATTTGCAATGTAAAATTATAGTATTGTTTACTAGTGGAAATTTTCTCTGCATTTCAAGTTTTCTGGGAAAATTTATAATGGTTATTTTTAATGTAGGCTTCCAGTAGGAAATTTCCAATGAAAGTTACTGGTGTAAATATATATTATAAGTTTTTAATGGTGATTTAAATAGGACATTTATAATGTAAATTTGTGGTGTATTATATAGTGAATATTTTCAGTATATTGGAAATTTACCTTGAAAATTTACAATTCTAATTTCCAATATAGGTTTCTTTTGGAAATTTCCACTCCGATTTTTAACTGTGAATTTACGGTTCAAGTTTTTAGTGGAAATTCATATTGTAAGGAATATGAAATTTTTACTAAAATTTTAAATACAATTGAATTAACATAAAATTATGTTTTTATATTTATGGACAATAATTATAGCATGAGTGAACATGATAGTGATCAGATAACAAAATAAAATTGTAATGATGAAATGTTAATTGATAGAGATGATTTTATATATTCATATGAAATTTCCTCATCTAATTAAAATATAAATAAATAAATCACTACATAGAAACTAAGAATTGTGATGGATTTTAAATCAGATCTTGAATCATATTCATTTTATTTTTCTTATGGATCTATGGTTGGCTTTAGTGTATGAAAGCAACATGTTAACTATCATAAAAAAGATAACATCTTGTATACATCAACATTGTATTCATTTAGTAAATAAGGAAATATAAGTATGGAAAAACATGATATAAATTTAAAAATTATACATGCTAAGATAAGGATATATTTTCTTGTATAAATTTTAGTTACTTATATGTACAATTAGTCATAAAAGTGTAAGAAGTTTTTAAAGAAGCATACAAATAATGCTCCATCCCAAATCACTATACACTAATAGAACTAAAGATACACATGATATCAATATTTTCTCCCCATATGTCATAAGACACTAACTATTAGTGAGGGTTTAAGGTTTCACTATGGGGATATTATATCCTCATATAATATTAGCAATATAATAGTGGAGATAATAATGACAACATGCATCTATATAAGTAATAGGTAACATAAATCATGAAAAATGCCACCAAAAAATATATATAACCCATGATATATCAAAATGAATGTTTTATAAGTAATATAAGTCATACATAACCAAAATAGATCCCACTTTGTAGAATCAAATGCTTCAAATCTAAAAAAATCAAAAATAAACTAACTAAGAAAAAGATCTAAAATGGGTCCTGATTCCTACCCCAGATCCATCTCCCATACTAAATCCGGGCTAGATAGATCAACCATCTATCATAAGTATGTTTCTCATACTTTTCCTGCAACCATTAATTCTTCCCAAGTGCCTATGGTCCAAGAAGGGTGTGAGTAAAACTTATTAGGCCATTTCCAACAGTTTCACTAAATATATTCAGTTTGATAAAGTGTGTGTTAATGTACAAAAAAATAACTGAAAGCATAATAAATAAACACCATTTATCCTCGAGATCAATGGTGAAACCTTATATCTACTATATCTGCTCCATCCAATTTTGTATGTATCTGAATAAGACACATCATAACATTATTAGGGAAGAATGGTGCCCCACCCTGGAATCAACTCATCATGTTATTATCAGGAGGAGTGGCACTATATCCTAGAAACAAGCTATGTCTATTACATCTGGGGGAGATCCATGTCCTAGAAAAAAATTAATATATATTATTAGGGGGAAGAGTGTCAAGCCCTATAAAAATATAATATAAATAATCAAGGGGTAAAATAGCATGACTAGAATGGTTTATATAATACCATGATAGCCTAATAATTTATCAGTTATATATTTTCCATATTTGATTTTTTAGTCAATTCATATTGGTTTCCAAGATTAACCTTTTTATTTTCTTCTCAAGGGATTCACTCTCCCACCCCAGGTCTCTAGAATTATTCCAATAAGTATAATTTCATACAATCCTAGATATATTACATATTATATCCTAGGAGTCAACCTATAGAATCTTTGTCCAACTTGCTATATTATCATCCTATTTAGGTTACCCCATGGGTTGAATTTCATATTCCCATTTTTCGCTAAAATATTACTCAACTTATTTAGTGGCCAATGTTCTAGAATTACATCCATTAATGGGATTATCACAGCCCAATATAAGGGAAAATCATAAATAATATAAATATAAACTATTCATTTAATTTTTACATAGATAACATGTTAAGTTTTCGTGACAACACATCATATGTATATAAAAATGAAGCGATACTTTAGGGATAACTTAGATACCCCCAACATTATTTTTGAAATAATTTACTCTTTGAATATTAGTTATTAATTCAAAATAAAATTATAAGAATCAAATAATCTTACAAAAGCCCTAAATTTGGGTATTAAAATTCATAACTAGAAACATTCTTTTAATCAACATGCGAAACTAGTAAAGAGTGGATACATAGTGATAGATTTAACTTTAGCTATCACTCAGAATAAATGATACATGAATCTGTTATTAATAAAGAGGGATATAACTTGTAATTGAGAATAGGAATGAGAGAAATATTTTGGTAAAGTATATCTAGGTCATAAAAACCCTAATTCTCTTTAATGTACATTTTTAAAATTTTACTAATATTCTTGAAAACTCTATAAAAGTTTATCATTTTTGAAAATTATACAAATACTGGGAACCCTAAAAGTTTATATTACATATCTCCTATGGGATCACATTTGTAATATATATAAAAAATTACACTATATATATATATCACATATCATACATAAATATTTCTTATGATAGGATTTTACCAAATTTCTTAGCTCCCCCTCTATATGAAATATTTTTCTTCAATATCAGGTTTTTCCTTTAGGAAAAATCCATACATAACCTATTTTACTTGAAACATAGGACTCCCCTATTGGCGAAAACCTTATATGTAAAATATTTATCCTACATAAGGTTTTTCCATTAATAAATTATCATTGATAATATTTTTATACAACGTTTATGTTTTTTTCCTAATCCAAAAAAATATAGGTAACATTTTTATCCCAAGAAGAATATATTACTTCAAACACAATATATTTTAATTACATGAAAATCAACTCGTAATGTATTTTTACAATATATAATATATTTTTTATACATAATATATTTGAGTTATATGGATTATTAATATAATATATATATATATATATCATATGTAATATATCACAATAATATGTAAGAATTTTCCCTATGATGAAAAAACATATGTAATATATTTTTTTCTTGAATAACATCTCTTTTCACACATGATATTTATTCTCCCCTATATAATATTTTTATATCAATATTAATATATTTATTTCCTCCACTAGATAAAGATAAGTTTTTATGCTTAAAAAATATTTTGTTCATAAGGTTTTATACTTACAAAAATTTTAAGAAAATGTTGAAACATTAAAAATGATAAATTAACTTTATACTCATCCCATTAGATTATAGTAACTATTTGGCCTCACATAAAATACCATTAATGGGTATTCTTTAATAGGACATGTATTAAATAAAAAACTGACCTAGGTAAATTATTAAAATTAGAACATAGGTTGTATATGTAGATCAGTGATTTTTTCTTGTAATTTTATTATTTTTTGAACGGGTTTAACGTGTTTTTTAGAATACAAATAAATGGGTTCTTGAATTTATTTTTCTAAAAAAATGTTTTTAACTCTGATATTTTTGGCCATGAACCTTGTAAAGTAAGATTAATTAATATAACATCCTCATTTTCTCCCACTAATCGGCCAAGACCTCTACCAATTTTCCTTCCTTGGAGATTCCAGTTCAAATTAGTTAGTGAAATGACCATAGGACACTTTTATCTATCCTATTCAAGTGATTATGAATCTACTATCACCTATAAATCAACCTACTACCTTTGGTTATATGGTCCTGAAAGGTCTGGGTAGAATTTTTATTTAAACGAAAAACAATAAAAACAAGCAATGAATACAGTAAAAAAGGGAAATCTCTTACTATTAATAAAAAATATATATTTTGGAATGTTCAAATTAAAGATATTTAATCTATTAGATTCCATAATTAATTAAAATCTGTGCTATAAATTCTCTTTAGATTTACCATTATGGGTCTAGTGTTCCATTAATGGAGAGGGAGTGCATAATTGAAAGAAATAAAATAAAAAACTCTATTAGGAGCTTCTATCTCAATTGAGTGATTTGCATCCCCTGACAATCATGATCAATGAAAGGTTGACCACTTTATAGGGATAGAAGACTGATAAGGGCACTTTCATGAATTTAAACAACTTCATATATCACATTAGAAACAAAAAATTATTCCTTTCCCTTTAAAAATTCTAGTGCCTTTGGAATCATCTTATTTTTCAATGCTCATCTCCCATTTTCCCTGATGGTTTCCACATATCTTAGTTGATGGTACATATTTATTTAGTTTGGAATATCTTGAATATTCATCTTTCTTGTAACCATCCCATGATCTTCACCATCTTATTCGGATTGATGGGGACTATGTTGACGCTTATCTAAGGTATTTTTCAATTTAGACAGACCATAGGAATATGAATGAATTTTAGTTCATGCCCTAATTATATTAGAAATTTTAGTTTTAAATTCAGTTTGACATTAAATTTAGATAATTATAAATTCATACACCATAGAGGAAGTCTGACATTGTATAAAAATCCTTAAGGTCTATGATAATCCTATGGGATGTTGAATTTATGTACTCACTTTGAAATTATGACTCACTGGATGATGTCATATAAAGGGATGAGATTAATATACAAGGATGAAATTCATATGTGATGAAATACATAGGAAGAAAAGTAAAACATAATTAATGGGAGTCTCATTATTCTTCATCAAATTCAAATAAAATGATTTGGATGTCTGATGTTGAAGAAAAGTCTTATGAATTTCTTAAAAATTCTCATGCATAAAGGCTTACATAGCACGAAATTAATACAATTCATGCTGAAGTCATATAAAATATCTAAAAAAAGTCTTATGGAAACTCTATACCTTTTTCATTCCAGACTACCACCCATGAAAAAATATACATTAGTGTATGATTTATTCAAGTACTATTAGAATTTATTAAAAATAGTAGAAATTAATAATTAAAATCTTGTTAATAGTTCAAACTCAAAACCAAAAAATAAATTTTTTTTATTTTAAATTAATTAAAAAAAAAGAATAAAACAATAGAAACTCAATATTTAAAGTCATCTGTCATTTTAATTATATAATCACAATACTCTAAGATTAAATAATTTCATTTATAATTATAAGAAACAAAGGTGAAAATACTATCGCAATTCTGTTTGTTTGACCCCTTTCACCACTCTTTATGTCCTTTTGAATAATAATTGGCCAGAAGCTTTGCTTCTGGCTGACCTTTAAAAAAAAGTTGAAAATACTATAAAATTGTTTAAATAGTTTTGAACCTTATATTTGTAATCATTTCACCAAATTTTAAAAAATAAATTTAACTGCTCTAAAAAATGTTTCTAATTATTATTAATTTAATATTATTATCATAGTACTATTATTAGAATGTAATTTTGTGGGAATAAATATTTGAACAAGTGGAACCTTCTTAAATACCTCACATCTAAAATTCATTTTCCAAAGTTCCTTTTCAAAACATTTTGATACTTCCTAACTTATATTTAGAAATATAATATTCCTATTATTCATCAATTTTCATAATTTATGAACTATTTTAATCCTCTTTATCAATTATCACATATTGAATTTTTCACAACCATGTTTGTGAAAATCACTTATTTGATGAGTGCAACTAAACCTGGAAATAAACCATCCCATGATAGAAGGTATCCCATGAGAATAATTGTGATAGTCAAGGAATAGAAAAAATGTAACACCCAAGATTTTATGAAATAATTTTTAAAAAATGAATTTAATCTTTTTGGTATTTTTTGGTTACATGAAACACTCAGTTTAGCTTGTGTTACACCCAATGTTGAGTTTAAATAAAATGTGGCTTATAATTAAAATATTATTGTTTAATATGATAATTATCACCTATAAATTTGACTGGAAAGTATTAATTTGATTAAAAAAATATGAAAATATATGGTTTACACATGTATATAGAATGAATTGTCTTATGAAAAATTATTTAAAAATTAAAATCAAAACTATTTGAAAATAAATGAAATATTTTTTCTGAAAAACTATTTTTATG
Organism: Viscum album; assembly: GCA_963277665.1. Lineage (NCBI taxonomy): Eukaryota > Viridiplantae > Streptophyta > Magnoliopsida > Santalales > Viscaceae > Viscum > Viscum album. The sequence goes on from OY728135.1 coordinate 350,275,697, forward strand.
GAAACAAATATGTTTGACCTCAACAAATTAAAATAATATGGTGAATTAATGTATTGAAATTCATATATTATATATTAAATCAAATAATTATCATTTACCTTATGTGTTTTCTAGGAAAGAGATAATAATAGATCCAATTTTACGCTTAAAACTGTATTTTTCTAAAAGGAATTTTTCTGCCTTTTTGATGAACTTATTTTAAGAATAATTTTTTAAAACTTTATAAAATTTGTTTGAAAAAAATATAATTCATTATTTTAATCATCATATCAATATATCTTAGTGTGAAGTTTTCATAATTTTCTGAATATATTATTGTTTTCGTGAATATTGAAAAATAATAAATTTTAATTGAAAATTTTGTTTAAATAATTAGTAAATTTAAATTATATTGTAAATTAGTTTTAATGTAAAATTATTTCAAGGTTAAATAATGTTTTCATAAAAATTAATAGTGAAATGGTAAAAATTAATTACTGTAGTTAAGGTAAAAATGTGTTTACTGATGGTTAAACTAAAACAATAAGAGTTAAATTGGCCAAAAAACTTGTTTAGAAACAATTTTATTGACATATTTAGACCATATAATGTATAATTATCAATGATACTCCAATTTTTATCCTTTGTTTATGATAAAAATTTAGATACACCTTTTTTCAAAAAATTACATGTGTTCCACTCATCTCACTTATAAAAGGCCACCCCCTCTCCTCTTCTCTTCACACCATAAACACTTTTTTCGGCCAAGAACTACCCAAATAAATTACCAAATTAACTTCTATCATCATATAATCATTATTGTTTTCTTATATCAATATTATTAAGTCTTTTGGTTTAAACCTAAGGAGGATACCTATAGTAGTGGTAATGTTCTTCAATGAGCGTTTTTATTTTATTTATTCTTTCACCTAAAAAAATTATTATTAATACATGATGATATAATAACCTTATTATATTAAATATATTGGTATTTTTTTGTAAATTTAATGACCTATAACCATCTCCACTTCCATCAAATGAGTTATGAAATCATCGTTTGTGTGCACGGTTGACTACCGCCTCCCAAACCGATGTCATTCATTTTTTCATTACCACATCACATTGTTGTGTATAATGATGGGTATAAAGAATATATATTATATTTATAACATAATTATAATTATTGAGTAATTATATCGTATAATTTTTTTTGATTTTCATACCATTGGATATTCGATAACATCGCTTGTGTGTACGGTGGACTATCGCCTCACGATGCGATGTGATTCTTTTTCACTAACTCTTAATATAAAAGTTAATAAGGATATATTTAATGAATATATGTGATATAAATGAAAAAATAATTATACTAATGAAATATTTATCATTATTAAATGATAATATATCATTTTTTATTACCTTTTTACTCACTAAAAGATGATAACGTCATTCATGTATGTGCGGACTACCACCTTCATGAAGCGATGTGACTCTCTTTTCATCACCCCACCACATGGATGATATGTATAAGTATATTTAAATAATATTATATTTATTATATTAATATAATTATGGAAATATAATATATTACTTACCTCCTTTCCATAATAATCATTGAAAAATGGAAATGTTGCGCATGCATATGTACGACCTATCGTCTTCATGATCATTACATAATTCATTTCTAAAAACCACATTTTATCATTATTATTAAAATTATAATTGATATAAAAAAATATAATTATTTCATTATTATTATTCTATAGATGATCAAACCATGATCAAAGTAAGAGAATCAATAATAACAAATCAAAACATATATGAAAAACAAAGTGGATACTCCCTAATACGTGACTTTAACATAGAATTGATAATAAACTGGTAATAAAAGTAAATAAGTAAATAATATATGTTATGATATATGTATGTTTGGTTCTATAATCGATTAATAATAAATATATATTTATTATACATGATGTTTTAATTAGTATGAATGGAGTCAATACTTACAGTAAGGGATTTCTAGCCTTTCTTTTATGTCTTGGAGAAATATGAAAATTCAAAACTTGTTTCTTTTTTGAGGTGTATATACATCCCCTTTAACATTTTATATCATTAATAAACTCCTTTTAATTATATTTAAAGTTTCATTTGAGGTTATTCATTATTTGTTCTTAGGATTCAAAATATTACTAAAGGGTTAAAGTATTTTTTTTCTCACTTTTATTTTTCTGTGAGACGCATGTCATATTCACCATGTGTTTCTTTTATATGGTGTTTATAATTTCGATGAATTTATTTTATTATTATACTACATAAAACTATTGGTATTTACATAACCATTTTAATATCTATCTTTCATGTGGTTTACAATTCAAAAGTAAAAAAATTAGTAAGGGGATTTTGTATCAATTTTCTTTCTTTGTGACATATGATTTTGTTATGAATCTATCTTCTTATACGATGCAAATATAAATACCCTTTGACATGTAATATGATGAATTTATTTATACTCATTATATTTGAATTTTCATTTAATTATCTTCCTTCATAGGGGTGATGTTTCAAAGTTACCAAAGTGGTAATGATTTTATGTTACAATGTCATCATTTATTGGGGTAATTTGTGATTAAGTTTCTGATAATATAATATTATTATCCATCTATCAAAAAAATTGTGAATGTTATTCCCTAATGGTTATGTGATGAGAATAAATTTTTTCCCATCATTTTCTTCTCTTTATGTTCTCAATAGTTCTACAGAATTGTTTTAAGAAAAATCAACTTTATTTCTCTCTTCGGTCAAAAACCCATTTTCTTCCAAATACATGTATTAAAAAAATGTTTTTAAAAATGTTTTTAAAATATTTTTAAAATTATTTATTAAATACTTCTTTACCCATATTTTACATTTTACAATAAAATTTAAAATGAATCTTCCTGTCATTTTAAAAAAGAATTCCCATTTGGCATTTACTGAAAATATTAAAATAACATTTATGTATGACATGAATAGAATTTTCCATTGTAATGAACATTATTTTATTTGAATATTACTTTATAATTTTTCACGTTTATTTTTAATGTAAATTATATTCAAAATGTTTCATATTTTAAAAAAAAAAAATTGGAAAGGTTATTTTCCTCAAGAAATATTTTAAATAATTTTTAAATATTCCTTTATAATCTTTCATTTTTATTTTAAAAGAATATAATTTTAAAAATGTTTTATGTTTTGAAAAGTGATTTTCATATAAAATTTATCTTCCACAAGAAAAGATCCAAGTGATTTTAATTTCAAAATTATTTTCCATCTATGACGACATCCTTTGATGTAAATTATTCATTACCAGTGACAAGAACCAAAGATACCATTACTATTATTTCTCTAAATGGATTATGAGAAAATGATGTTTATGAAACTCATTTATATACCATGGGTTAAACCATAAAAAAATTCCTATGAAACTCATTTCTTTTTCCAAGGGTTATTCTTTAATGACCTGATGAAATGATTAAGAAACCTTTCACTTTTCAATAGGTTATGATATGATGAAATTTTTATGAAAATAATATCTTTTCCATGGGTTATGTTATAATTAAATAATGAAATGATGCCAACAATCATGTACCCAAGTGGTTCAGGCTCTTTCTTGGCATCTAAATGACCCAGGATCAAATCTGGGCATAGAAACAAATTTGGGGGTACTATAGTAGTATTGTAGTAAGGCAGTATAGCAGTACTGTAGCAGTAGAAGAACTGTTGCAGCAGCGGCACTGTAGCGGTAGAGGCACTATATCAGGCATTGTGGAAGTGGTGGTACTGTAGATGGTACTGTAGCATCCATTGGTATTGTAGCAGTACTATTCATTGAGGGGTCTATCACGACCCATCCCCTGGGGCCCATGTCGTGACTACCCCAAGCCTGCCTTCCATAGGCTAAGGGTTGGCGAATAGCACTAAAGGCAAAGATCCCTAAACTGGGATGGCATTTCCTTTATAACTATAAACCCACACAATAGAGCACACAGCTGGATACAAAACACTATGTAAAACTATATAACAAGAGAGTGTTGAAAAGTAAATGGGCGGGAAATACTAGCCCAATTGTAAATTACAAGTACAATTGAAAAGGAAAAAACAACAGAAAGGTGAAAAACAGCTCCTAGATCGTCCACCATAGATCCTACCGGAAGGGTAGATACAGATAGCCTTGTCACGACCCCCTCCCCACAAAGTGTACCCCTCCTGGGCCGGAAATTTGAGAAGAGAGATAATGACCCCTGAGTCCCACCTCTAGTAGGCCCCGGTTGGCGACTAGCACCGAGGGTATAATAAACATACAAATGGGAGGCATTACCCTCTAAGAGAACACATGCAGAAGAGAGAGATAGAATAGACTCCAATCAACTCCAACTCAGAACTAAAAAATAAAAGAAATCCAAGTACATATATGAAATTTCATGCAAAAGTACTACAACTGAAAGGGGAAACTAAAAGTACCCAACAGAAAGTAAAATGGCAGCGACCACAAGCCCGAATAGCTCCTCCTCCAACCACAATCTAGTAGTAACCAGCTTGATCTCCAACCTGCTCCAAGTGACCTGAAAAATAGTTTATATATACATAGGGTGAGTATAACAGTATACTCAGTAGGATCCTCCCCAAGCCCCTCTTGAAAATGTAAAGAAAACATGCTAAATCCCAGTGAACAACAAGTGAAACTAACTCGTCACCTAAACAGGTATACTAAGTTCCCAACCTCACCATGGCTACTCTCACCAAGTAACGCATACAAGAATATAGCATATAGTAAAGATTATCAAGGGTACCCCGCTACTACTTCCCCCCTGGTTTTCTGCTTTTCCCCAACGACATACGTCATGTGCTTCTCTCTCCAAATACTTGCCCGCAGTCACCTGGGCTAAGCTCCACAATCTGCACCTCGTGCACCACAAAGGCTTGCCCGTAGACACCTGGGCGAAGCACCACACCATCCTCAAAACAAAAAGTAACTGGGTAATTTCCGGATGCCACCAAAGCCTGCATAATGTGTATCATACATCGGGTATTATACCTCAAGCCATTATAGCCCATACACCGAATAGGGATCCTCAAGCCATCACAGCCTATACACGTTACACCTATAGTAGTCCATGGGAATCTATATCCAGAATATATGTGTGTGAAATAACCAAAAGACATTACAGCCCTCTAAACACATATATGGGTAAAACTAACCAGTGTGTTTACCAGTACAAAGATCTACCAAGAGAAAAGAGCGGGGTCAAAGGGGGTAGTCAGCCATTCAACCTCCCATCAAAATGTTGGGGAAAACACCCCCCAGGGCTCAGAATCCCCGAGGTTTCAGTTTCCCTTACCGACAGGGTGGATTAGCATATAGAAACACAAAAAGTACATAATATATATATAACTGACATCCACACTATGGGCATTACCTAGTCTTAGATACAACTGCAGCTAACATCTCTCAGACTCCAGGCTGCTACTTCTAAGACTAGGTATCCAATAAGCACACAAACATTTGCAGAGATTTATTAGATTACTCCATTCTAATTTTATCAGTTCCACTGTACGTTAATTAATTCAGTAAACATTAATTAACCCTGAACAATTCCACATTAAACTGAATTGGTATCACATTCAAAATCAACTTCTCCTTTTAAGATTCATGTCACCTTTAAATTCCAATATCTCCATACCTGTGGATTTTCACCATTTAATAAATCTTTCATTACAGAATTACTTTCCCATATTCCTAGGAATTCTAGAAAAGCATCCTATGCTACTAAACACAAAAGAGTCTCAACACGGTGAGTAGATATACTACCTGTCGAGTCTTTGCCGCCTATAAAAAGATCATAGACCTATTCTCCCTCGAGAGGCTAAACACGGAAAGCACGTGGCATATCCCATGCGTCTTTGCCTCCTTTGGAAGAAGGGTAAGCAAGACCATCTGCCTTGAGTAGTGGGGAAAATCAAAGTACATTAACATTCAAAGAAAACCACAAGCATCCAGCAACCACATCCATCACATTCCATCACCCCTGGTGTCCTCCCCGACAACCACATGCATAAACTGATGCATCTCGCCACTCTAGGTGTCATCTTCTGCCACAACCACAAGGCCTCCATGCCTCCACATATCACAACAGCCATCCAGGCTCACATCACAGCACAAGCAGCAGGAAAACAACAGTCACAACCATGGGCTCTTGACCCTTTAACAAACAAGAGGGTAACTCAGAACCCTTTTAGAAATTCCAAAATAATCTGTTCTTTAATCCATATTGAATTAGAGATTTGTTATTCGTAGGTTCCAATTACGGGATACCTAATCAGTAAGATATCACAATTAAATAACCATGCTTACTTCCCTAATTTGATTATCCTCAAATTAGAACAACTACAACAACGACAATAACCAGATTAATTTACATGCCTCTTTATCTTTAGCCAATTAATTAACAATTAATTCCATCTTTACGTTCATTATCAATTTCTATCATGAACGAACAAAAAATCAAAGAAATAATAGATATCACTCTATCTAGAAAAACATGAGGCAAACCGTTATCACAGTATAAAGAAACAACATGCGATCAACCAATTCTTTTAATCCAGTTCATGTATTTAATTAGGTCAATTTCATTGTGATCCAAAGGAGTAAATCGTGCTAATTCTACGATTTCACATATATAATTAGAGAATCCATGAATCCCCTACCTCGAAGAGTTCTTGACGTCCTTTATCCACACAACGGGTCACAATCCTCCTCTCACGACAACTGCATCCACCGGAGGATGCCACGGTACAAAAGTACCAACCAACCCCAAGAAAAAACCATTAGATTCTTAAAAATTACATGGTATAATATGGAAGGGAGAAACAAGAGAAGATGATCCCCAATGGAACGATGATAAAACATACCTTATTGGGAAGATTGACCGACATAGTTTGGTTGCATCCAAAACAGAGCAGAACCAATCCTAGGAGTAAAGATTGATTGGGCAACTCCTACGGGAATGATTGAAAGGTTCTAGCGCCTCTTAGCTGAGAACAAATGGAAAGAACAAGGGAGAATGATATCTCGTCCCTTTTTGAAGATTTAATGGGGCGATGCTTTAAGATCAGGTTAATTCTCCATTAAAAAAGGATCGCATTAACCCATGCGGTTTGACCAAGTAAATACATCCCGGCCTTAGGAATAATTAATATAGGATTTATGGCATTTGAATCGGCCTTAAGAGTCCTTAATACAAGGATTTAAATGTATTTTACGTCAAAGGAAACGCCAAAGGGGAGAAACTGTAGGAAGCTGGAAACACTGTTCAAGTCTACCATTATAAGGTCACCATTAGAAGGTTACTGTTCTGGAAACACTGTTAAAGTCCACCGATAGAACGTTACCGTTCTGGAAACACTGTTCACAGAACTGGAAATTTGGCAAAGTGTTGGGGATAAGTCACCTTGACCTCCCGGAACACCTCCAACACCACATTTTCACAAAGTAATGGACTGGAGAGGTCCAGGCCAATACATTAGATACCTATCAAAACATTCTCATCCTCGAGAATTAAAAACCAACCCATGAGAGAAGAGGGGTCCCAACAACCACCCCATAAGATACCTCTCAGGGGAAAACCACCATGAGTTGTTCGAAAGCTGGAACAAAACTACAACATCCGAGATTATGGGAAAAAACAATCCATAATCCAAACAATTAAAACATAACATCACATGAAAAGTACATAAATAAAACATGAAAGGTCCAACCACAAAGAAAAAATCATTACATGAAAGGAGTTAAAAATTAAACAACTCTGGGTACTGAGCACGTATCTGTGACTCACACTCCCATGTACTCTCCTCCATGCCACCGTGTCGCCACAAGACACGAACTAAGGGGATAGAACGCCCACACAACACCTTCTCCTTGCGGTCTTGGATCTCCACAGGTCGCTCCTCGAAGGTTGCATCATCATCAATATCGATCTCTCCCCAATCGATAACATGAGATTCATCATGAAGATAACGATGGAGCTATGATACATGGAAAAAATCATGTATCCGACTCATCTGAGGTGGAAGTGCTACTCGATATGCCACAGCTCCAATAAGAGCTAACACCTCGAAAGGCCCAACAAACCGGGGAGAAATCTTACTTCCATGACCAAACCTTCGCTGCCCACGACGAGGAGTCACCTTCAGAAACACATGATCCTCAAAATTAAACTCTAAGGGTCTCCTTCTTTGATCAGCATATGATTTTTGATGACCCTGTGCTGTCTTTATCCTCTCACGAATCACCTAAACCATCTCTGTTGTATTCTGCACTAGTTCTGGTCCGAGAATTGCTGACTCTCCGACCCCAGTCCAGCACAACGGAGAACGGCATGGCCGACCATACAAGTCTTCAAACGGTGCCATACCGATGGTAGAGTGAAAACTATTACTGTAAGAGAACTCTACCAAGGTTAAGTGCTTCATCCATGAACCTCCAAAATCAAGAACACAAGAGCGCAACAGGTCTTCAAGAGTTTGGATGGTTCGCTCTGTCTGACCATCCGTTTGAGGATGAAAAGAAGTGCTAAGGCACAGTTGAGAGCGAAAAGGATGATGGATACCTCTACACACCCTGGAGGTAAAACGAGGATCTTGATCATAAATGATCATCCTAGGTACTCCATGAAGTCTCACCACCTCCTCTAGATACTACCTCGACAAAACATCCACTGAGCTCGACTCCTTGATCGCTATGAAGTGGGCCAACTTTGTTAAACGATCCAATACCACCCATATAGCATCATGTCCTCCCGGAGCTTGAGGTAAACCTGTAACAAAGTCCATTGAGATGTCCTCCCACTTCCACTGAGGAATCTCTAATTGCTAGAGAAGACCACCAGGAACACGGTGTTCGTCCTTCACCTTCTGGCAGACTAAACATCGAGACACACACTCTGCAACCGTACGCTTCAGCCCAGGCCACCAAAACTAACTCCTCAAGGATTGGTACATCTTCATCACACCAGGATGTACTGCCAAGGGTGAACTATGGAACTCTCGGAGAACCGTCTCGCGCATCTCCAAGGGAACAAAAATCCTGCCATGATACAACACTCGGTGTTGTTCATCCTCTGACCAAACATCAGGGGCCTCACCACAAACAACCTTATCTCTCCAAACTTCCACCTCTAGATCACCCAACTGAGACTCTTCCACCTTCTCCACTAGGGATGACTACACCGTCATCTGGAAAAGGCAACTTCTACCCTTAACTTCTCCCATATCAATATGCAAAGATGATAGCTCTTCCATCACTCTCCAGGAATCACCAGATTCACTCATAACATCATTACGTGACTTTCGGCTTAGTGCATCAGCTACAACATTCCATTTTCAATGTGTATATGATATTTCAAAGTCGTATTCCTGCAAGAACTCCATCCACCGACTCTGCCTCAAGTTCAAGTCACGTTGGGAGAAAACATACCTCAAACTCTTATGATCGGTGAAAACCACAAAGTGCTCACCAATGAGGTAATGTCTCCAAAACTTCAGAGAAAACACCACGACTGCCAACTCAAGATCATGGGTGGCATAGTTTCATTCATGGGGATGCAACTACCGAGACCAATAAGAAACAACTGACCTCTGCTGCATGAGAACACAGCCTAGCCCCAGATTTGAAGCATCACAGAAAACATCAAACTGGACTCCCTCCGCTGGAAGACAAAGGACTGGAGCACTTACCAACTTATCCTTTAGATACTCGAAAGCTGCCTGACACTGATCAGTCCATATGAACACTTGATCCTTCCTGGTCAAAGCTATCAGAGGAGTCACAACTTGGGAGAAATTGGCTACAAACCTCCTATAATAGCCTACGAGACCAAGGAAACTTCGCACCTCTAACACCATCTTGGGAGCTGCCCAAGACACCATTGCTTCTATCTTCGACGGATCCACATCTAATCCCTGTTGGGACACAACATTACCCAATAAAAGAACTTCTCTAGACCAAAACTCACAATTATAAAACATCCTAAACAACTGATGTTGGCGAAGAACTCCCAAAACGGCTTGTAGATGCTCTGCATGCTCTTTTTCAGATGTGGAGTACACAAGGATGTCGTCGATGAAAACCACAACAAACTTGTCCAGGAATTCACGGAACACAGCATTCATCAACCCCATGAAAATAGCTGGAGCATTCATCATTCCGAATGTCATTACAACAAACTCATAATGCCCATGACGACAACGGAAAGCAGTATTTGGGATATCCTCATCCTTTACACGCATCTGATGATATCCTGACCGCAAGTCGATCTTTGAGAACCAACTTGCACCCTTCAGTTGATCAAATAGGTCATCAATCTGTGGAAGAGGATAGTGGTTCTTTATTGTCACTGTGTTTAATCGACGATAATCGACACACAACCGCAAACTGTCGTCATCCTTTTTCACAAACAAAACTGGCGCTCCCCACGGTGACACACTTGGCCGAACAAAACCGCACTACAATAGACCATCAAGATGAATACGTAGCTCTCGTAACTCAGAAGGGGCCATCCTATACGGATACATAGAGATAGGAGACTCTCCTAGCTGTAGCTCGATCCCAAACTCAATCTCTCGTCGAGGGGGTAAGGATACAACCTCTTCTGGAAAGATGTTAGGGTACTCCTCTACGGCCCTAGGAAACGCCAACTGTTGAACCTCTGAAGAACTCAGCATCATCCCAACCATCATGGATGATAAGGATGGAACTCATCTATGACTCATCTGAGGATCTCTCTCACCAACAAACACCACTTTCTGTCCATCTTCATCAAAGAAAACGACCTTCTTCCTATAGCAATCCACAATAGCCTGCACCGAATACAACCAATACATGTGGAGTATGACATCATATGGTTGTATTCGTAAACATAGGAAATCTCCCCAAGAGCGGTGTTGCCCCAAAAGTAGCTCACAGTCTCTACATACTTTAAACAAGTCGGCTCGACCTCCAACTGGCATAGTCAATGCCAAGGGCACTGGAAGCCTCTCTACCTCAATTCCCAAAGCATGGACAAGGGTAGGTGATATGAAGGAGTGTGTTTCTCTTGAATCAAACAAGGCATACACCAAGGTAGAAAACAAGCAAAGGGTACCTCAAACGACATCTGGCTCGCCTGGGTCTGGCAACGCTAGAGCATGAAGATGACCACGACCTCCTCCACGGCCTCTCTAACCCTGATGACGACCACCACCACGGCCGTGCTCTACTCTCTGAGGATGGGGAGCGTCATGGGGTTGTCCTCTACCTGCTCCATCTACCCTCTGGTGATCTAAAGCTGGTGCAACCTGCTGCTGCTACCTCAGTTGGAACTGCCTCAACGGAGGAACCTGGAGCGGAGCGCCCGGTGCACGATGACGGCTCTGAAAATTCGGGCACTCCCGCTGCTGATGACCATGACCACCACAAGAAAAACAAGCGCCTGATCCCTTGGAATAGGCCTGAGAGTTGCTGCCTCCGGAGAAACGAGTTGGGAAGGGTTGGGACCTACCCCCAGGTGAACGGAAACTATTCTTCCCTGAAAACCGGGATCCCCGGACCACAACTTTTCTTCGTGAGGAATCATGATGATTCCCCTATCGTGACGATCTGGTCCTAGACAAAGTCCTCTCAACAACCTATGCCCTCTCCAGCACCTCAAGATATGTCTTTAGCATAAATGGTGTGACCTGGTGCTGGATCTCTGGACACAAAGACTCCTTGAAATGCCATGCACTGGCCTCCTAATCTGGTAACAGGTCTGAAGCATATCGTAGAAGGTTCCTGAAACGGATTCAAAACTCTTGAACACTGGAGCTCCCCTGTCGAAGGGTAAGAAGCTCTTGGAGACTGGATGCCTTCACAGTAAAAGAAATAAACTCGACTCTAAACCTGTCTCAAAACTCCTCCCATGAGATCGTTGACTCCTCACGATCCTCGAGGAACAAGAACCACCACTGCCTCGCTGCTCCATGCAGCATCGTCACAACCAAGGACACCCAGTGTTCCTTCCAAGCACAAATCGAACTGAAGCCTTTCTCAACCTCCTCCAATCAGTCTTCTGTGACTACATCTAAAACGGAGCCCTCGTAATTCTATAGACTCTGGTGCTGAAACTCTCGGAGTGTCTTCCTCCAAGTGTCATCGTCGTCAACCTCTACCCGGCAAGGATCTACTGGAATAGCCTGTTGGGCATCTTCTGCGCAAACCTGATGAGGACGTCGACCTGGAACCATACCTGTAAAATAACAACTTTTAGAGCTCCTAAGCCAGGAATATGGAAGACCCAACATTAATTAATTAATTGTTTTATTTTATTAATTTTAGGTTACCTATCCCAAGGTCTACCCATTCAAACACAAGTGCAAAGAATAATGATGCATGATCCTTTCCTAGGTCTCTACCCTGCAACCAGTGTCACTTTGTTTTGTAGCCATCGTAAACTTAAAGGTACATGCAACATATCATAGGGGACCCTAAACACCTATGTCTCTGCTGGTATCCAGTGTTTACCCCACTTGCTAAACATGAATGACACCGTTCCCTACCATCCCATGTATCCTCACCTGTGCCTGACTCCAAACTCCATTCTATCCATTAACCAGACCTTTGATACCACTCTGTCACAACCCCCTCCCCACAAAGTGTACCCCTCCTGGGCCGGAAATGTGAGAAGAGAGATAATGACCCCCGAGTCCCGCCTCCAGTAGGCCCCGGGTTGGCGACTAGCACCGAGGGTATAATAAACATACAAATGGGAGGCATTACCCTCTAAGAGAACACATGTAGAAGAGAGAGATAGAATAGACTCCAATCAACTCCAACTCAGAACTGAAAAATAAAAGAAATCCAAGTACATATATGAAATGTCATGCAAAAGTACTACAACTGAAAGGGGAAACTAAAAGTACCCAAAAGATAGTAAAATGGCAGCAACCACAAGCCTGAACAGCTCCTCCTCTAACCACAAGCTAGTAGTAACCAGCTTGATATCCAACCTGCTCCAAGTGACCTGAAAAGCAGTTTATATATACATAGGGTGAGTATAACATTATACTCAGTAGGATCCTCCCCAAGCCTCTCGTGCAAAAGTAAATAAAGGATGCTAAAGCCCAGTGAACAATAAGTGAAACTAACTCATCACCTAAACAGGTATACTAAGTTCCCAACCTCACCATGGCTACTCTCACCAAGTAACACATACAAGAATATAGCATATAGTAAAGATTATCAAGGGTACCCCGCTACTAATTCCCCACTGGTTTTCCGCTTTGCCCCAACGACATACGTCCTGTGCTTCTCTCTCCAAAGACTTGCCCGCAGACACCTAGGGTAAGTTCCACAATCTGCACCTCGTGAACCACAAAGGCTTGCCCATAGACACCTGGGCGAATCACCACACCATCCTCACAACCAAAAGAAACCGGGTAAGTTCTGGGAGCCACCACAACCCGCATAACGTGTATCACACATCGGGTATTATACCTCAAGCCATTATAGCCCATACACCGAATAGGGATCCTCAAGCCATCACAGCCTATACACGTCACACCTATAGTAGTCCATATGATACTATATCCAAAATATATGTGTGTGAAATAACCACAAGCCATTAAAGCCCTCTACACACATATATGGGTAAAACTAACCAGTGTGCCTACCAGCACAAATATCTAACAAGAGAAGAGAGTGGGGTCAAAGGGGGTAGTCATCCATTCAACCTCCCATCAAAATGTTGGGGAAAACACCCCCCCAGGGCTCAGAATCCCTGAGGTGTCAGTTTCCCTTACTGAAAGGGTGGAGTAGCTTATAGAAACACAAAAAGTACAGAATATACATATAACTGGCATCCACACTATGGGCATTACCTAGTCTTAGATACAACTGCAGCTAATGTCTCTCAGACTCCAGGATGCTACTTCTGAGACTAGGTATCCTATAATCACACAAACATTTGAAGAGATATATTAGATTACTCCATTCTCATTTTATCAGTTCCACTGTATGTTAATTAATTCTTTAAACATTAATTAACCATGAACAATTCCACATTAAACTGAATTGGCATCACATTCAAAATCAACTACTCCTTTTAAGATTCACATCACCTTTAAATTTCAGTATCTCCATCCCCGTGGATTTTAACCATTTAATCAAATTTTCATTACAGAATTACTTTCCCATATTTCCAGGCATTCTATAATATCATCCTATGCTACTAAACACAAAGGAGGCTCAACACGGTGAGTAGATATACTACCCATCGAGTCTTTTCTTCCTATATAAAGAGCATAGACCTATTCTCCCTCGAGTGGCTAAACACGAAAATCACGTGGCATACCCACGCGTCTTCGCCTCCTTCGGAAGAAGGGTAAGCAAGACCAGCAGCCTTGAGCAGTGGGGAAAAGAAAAGAAGATTATCATTCAAAGAAAACCACAAGCATCCAGAAACCACATCCATCCCATTACATCACCCCTGGTGTCCTCCCCGACACCCACATGCATAAACTGATGCATCTCGCCACTCTAGGCATCATCTCCTGCCACAACCACAAGGCCTCCATGCCTCTACATATCACAATAGCCATCCAGACTCACATCACAGCACAAGCAGCAGGAAAACAATAGTCACAACCATGGGCTCTTGGCCCTTTAACAAACAAGAGGGTAACTCAGAACCCTCTTAGAAATTCCCACATAATCTATTCTTTAATCCATATTGAATTAGCAGATTTCTTATTCGTGGGTTCCAATTAGGGGATACCTAATCAGTAAGCTATCACAATTAAATAACCATTCTTACTTCCCTAATTTTATTATCCTCAAATTAGAACAACTACAACAATGGAAATAACCAGATTAATTTACATGCCTCTTTATCTTTATCCAATTAATTGAAAATTAATTCTGGATTTACGTTCATTATTAATTTCTATCATGAACGAACAACAAATCAAAGAAATCATAGATATCACTCTATCTATAAAAACATGAGTAAAACTGTTATCATGGTATAAAGAAACAACAAGCGATCAACCAATTATTTTAATCCAGTTCAAGTATTTAATTTGGTCAATTTCATTGTGATACAGAGGACTAAATCATTCTAATTCTATGATTGCACATATACAATTAGAGAAGCCATGAATCCCCAACCTCGAAGAGTTCTTGACGTCCTTTATCCACACAACGGGTCACAATCCTCGTCTCACGACAACTGCATCCACCGGATGATGCCACGGTACGACAGTACCAACCAACCCTAAGAAAACACCATTAGGATCTTGGAAATTACATGGTATAATATGAAGGGAGAAACAAGAGAAGATGATCCCCAAAGGAATGACGATAAAACATACCTTATTGGGAAGATTGACCGACACAGTTCGATTGCATCCAAAACAGAGCAGAACCAATCCTAGGAGTAAAGATTGATTGTGAAACTCCTACGGTAATGATTGAAAGGTTCTAGTGTCTCTTAGATGAGAACAAAGGGAAAGAACAAGGGATAATGATATCTCATCCCTTTTTGAAGATTTAATGGGCGATGGTTTAAGATCAGGTTAATTATCCATTAAAAACAGATCGCATTAACCCACGCGGTTTGACCAAGTAAATACATCCCAGCCTTAGGAATAATTAATATAGGATTTATGGCATTTGAATCGGCCTTAAGAGTCCTTAAAACAAGGCTTTATATGTATTTTATGTCAAAGGAAACGTCAAAGGGGTGAAACTGTAGGAAGCTGGAAACACTGTTCAAGTCTACCGTTAGAAGGTCACCGTTAGAAGGTTACCGTTCTGGAAACACTGTTCAAGTCCACCGATAAAAGGCTACCGTTCTGGAAACACTATTCACAGAACTGGAAATTTGGAAAAGTGTTGGGGATAAGTCACCTTGACATCCCGGAACACCTCCAACACCACATTTTCACAAAGTAATGGACCGGAGAGGTCTGGGCCATTACAGCCTCCGCAGCACTCCACGTCTGTTAGTCTCCTCGAGGTACCGACTCGTCGTGAGGACCACCTTTGGGTACTATCCAATCCTCGTACACTCAGCCTCGTTCAGTGTTGTACATCGCCTGCATCCAACACAACAAGGTGCGGGCATAGCCCGTGCAGGGGTGAGTATAACGATACTCAGTTGGGACACCAAGACCCTCAAGGTCTCTCAAAATCCACCAAGTATAATCCCCGGAGTATGAAATCAACAGATAACCCCACATAGGTATATGCCCATACATATACCTATGTTATCAAGTAATATATCTCAATCATGCGGTAGTCAGAAAGTTACTGACTCAGATCACACAGGTATACAACTTTTGTAGAGAAATATTGATGATCAGATATAGCCATTGATTCATCTATTCTGTCGGACCCATATAGGATCAAGGAATAGAATTTAGAACTGTCAAACCCATACAGGATCCAGGAACAATAAATGGTTCTTTCTAACCCACACAGGATCTAGGAACAGTCCTCGAAGCTATTGAACCCACATAGGATCCATAAATAGTCTTATGTGCTGTCGAACTGACACAGGATCCCGGAACAATCGTCAGTGCTGTCGAACCCACACAAGATCCAGGAACAGTTCTTAGTGCTGTTGAACCCACACAGGATCCAGGAATAGTCGTCAGTTTACATCCAGCCATAGGGTTCCACACAAAGCATGATTGATTCTAGGAGGGTCTGCTCCTAAAGCCGAGTGTTGATACATCAACTGGCACAAAGTCCCAAGAATAAGTATCTCAAAGGACCACATTGTCAAAAGGGTCTCAATGCAATAGATGGCGCGTCAATCGGATGCCTAGTCTGTGAGTTATCAGCCTTTTAATCCCGGGGGCTTGGTTAGATTTGTGTACGATCCAACCTGACCATATCTCAACTAATCCTCGAACTCTAGTGAGGTATACTCAAAGGGATGTCTATGCTCCAAGATTTCTAGCGTCGTTGACGGATCATCAAACGGACGTCTGATGCCAAAGATATGGCCAAAAAAGTAAAGGGTTGGTAGTGGTCCAGGGTCCGATCCAACCCGGTCGGATTGACCCAGTCCGACCCCGGGTCTGGCATGGCCCATTGGGCGGTCCAAGCTGTTAGGTTTTTCCAGGCCTACTGGGACCAGTCCAGTGGGCCGCAAGGGCAGTTCGGCCCGGTAGTAGCGAAGGCGCGGCTCGGCGTGGCTTGGCGCAGCTCAGTGCGGCTCAGCCCAGAGGGCATGAGTGGGTTGGTTCGACCCGGGCACCATGAGGGGGACTTCAGATCAGTTTAGAAGGCTGGGAGGCTAGGAGGCAGCTGGGAGGCAGTAGGGTAGGGTGCGGCCAGGCAGGATGGCATGGTTCGAGCAGGGCATGGCCAGGCAGGCTGGCTCAGGCGGCCAATTTGGGCACAGCCAGACTGTTCGGTGGCGGTAGGTACGCAACCACACGGGCCGACAGTTCGTCTAGGTAGGGTATGGCCAGGAAGTCCGGTGGGCCGGCAGCTCAGCCAGGTGGGCCGGTGGGCGGCTGGGAGGCCAAGAGGCCAGCAGCAACCAGGAGCCGGGTGGTGCGGACCGACGGCAACGCGGCCGGGGTGTCTCGACCAGGTGGACCACGGTTCAGCATAGAGTACCGGAGCACCATGGGGGTGGCACAGTTCGTGGAGGCCACGGGTTGCGTGGCCTTTGTCGTTGCTGCCTTCGTCGCCTCATTGCTCATCGCCATGCCAAAATTTCAACATAAACAAGATCGACGGAGGGGTTGGTCCATGTTGGTTTGGCCCACACCCTCTGCATTTAGGGTGGTAATAATTGGTTCATCAAATATGTACGATGTACAAAAATTATTTTACAACCATGAAAAGAATTATTTTTATCTGAAGAAGAGAAAGAGAAAAGGAATAAAACACAAAAGTAAACCCCCTACCTTTGTTCGTCTTTCGACGTTTGTTGACGGAGTCACAGAAAGTAGACGAAGAAGTTCGTCATTCGCCGCATCTGCTGCATGCTTCCAATCCCGAGCTCCATTGGATCGTGGAAGATGCTCCATGTCAGTAGGTTTCTGAGGAATAAGTTTGAAGAGGATTGGTGTTCTTCGTCAATGGATCATTCTTCGTTCTTCGTTGGGAGCTTTTATCCCTAGCTCTCTTCTTTCCAAGTTCCACCAAATGAAAAATTCCAACAAAAAGAAATATGTCCCCCAAAAATAATTGATTGTCTATTATTTTAGAATGTTGGATTTAAAATTCAAAATGGAGTATTAATTAATTGGCCCCAACCAATTAATGTGGAGTATTAGGGAAAGTTGGCACAATTTAATTAAATGGGAGTTGAATAGGCTCCCCTATATTAATTTGGATCTTGAGATTTTCTCCACTTTAATGGGGAGTTTCAAGGGTGTTAAAATCTCAGGTGGTCCCCACCACAATTAACATGATGAGAAGGTTGGGTTTGGGTGGGTCCCACCACTATAACCTCTCATGGTAGGGCAAGGTGTGGTGGTCCCACCACCAACTTCCACAAGGTGGTTTTAACCACCAAACACTCGCATGACGGCTCAAATAAAATAAAGTGTCTCTCACTTTATTTTATTATTATTTTTTTCAGGAAAACTCAAATACAAACTTTTATTCTCGACCAACTGTCATCGAGGTGAAAGTCTTCTTAAGCAAATATCGACGTTGGGAGTTCCGCAGTGCCCTCGTATTTTAATTCTGAGCAACATATCAAAAGTTTCTAGAACCCACTCGTACGTTTACTGAATGTACCCGAAAAAAACATCAGAAATTGATTTTGGGAACACCGGGCCTTGGAATCATGTGCCGTCAATTTTCTCGGACTTGTAAAATTCCCATGTATTTAAGAAAAAAAATCCACAGAATTTCTGGGTCTTTAAATTCTCCCCACCTCAGGTCTTTACGTCCCCATAAGCTAGAACTTGAACTATGGGAATAAGTGGGGGTACTGAGCATGAATCTGATCCTCCCACTCTCATGTGCTCTCCTAGAAGTTCTTGTGATTCCATTGTACATGCACCAGTGGTATTAACCGTCCACGTAGGACCCTCTCTTGTCAATCCTCAATCTCCAATGGAACCTCTGTAAAAGTCGCCCCATCGTCGACATCCAGCTCCTCATGTTCGATGATGTGTGAAGGGTCTTGCATGCATCTCCTCAGCTGGGATATGTGGAAGACGTCATGCACCCAGTGCAACTAAGTTGGAAGAGCTAAGTGGTATTCCACCTTTCCACCTCTACTGAGGACCTGAAAAGTTCTAATGAAACACGGATATAACTTGTCGCCTTGGCCAAATCTCTGTAAACCTCATCGGGGTGAGACCCATAAAAAGACATGGTCACCATCCTTGAACACCAGAGGTGTCTGTCTCCTGTCAGTATACGACTCCTGCCTACTCTGTGCAGTCTTCATCCACTCCGGGATGATCTACATCATCTCTATGGTAGCCCATACCATCTCTGTTCCCACTAATACTGACTCCCCTGGGGCTGTCCAGCACAAGGGTGATCTGCATGGTCTCCCGTATAATGCCTCGAAAGGTGTCATCCCAATGCTGGAGTGATAGCTATTGTTGTAGGCAAACTCAACCAAAGGTAATTGATCCTCCCACCTATGACATAAGTTGAGGACACAAGTACGCATCAAGTCCTTGAGGGTCTGAATGGTCCGCTCAGTCTAACCATCCGTCTGAGGATGGAAGGCAGTGCTTAGACGAAGTTGCATCCCAAAAGCCTCCTACAATCCCTTCCATAGCTGGGAAGTAAATCATGTGTTACGATCAGAGATGATAGAATAAGGTACTCTATGTAGCTTTACAATCTCCAATACATAGAGGCATCACAAGCTCTCTACTGAACCCTGCTCTTTGATAGGTAGGAAGTGGGCCGACTTGGTGAGTCAGTCAATGATCACCCAAATCGAGTCGTGACCCCTGAATGCACGTGGAAGACCTGTCATGAAGTCCATGGATATCCTATCTCACTTCCACTTTGGAACCTTTAAAGGCTGAACCAAGCCTGCTAGTACCTGATGCTCTACCTTCACTTGCTGACAAGTGAGGCACCGTGAGACAAACTCTGCTACTGCCTTCTCAATATCTAGCCATCAGTGCTGTCGTCGAAGGTCCTGGTACATCTTCACCACTCCTGGATGTACCACTAGAGGGGATGTGTGGAACTCCCTCAACACTTCCTCCTGATGTGACATTATCACCATAGTACATCCTCTGAAGGGGATGACGTGCTCCCCACCTTCAAAAAATCCATCAGATGCCTGCCCTGTGGATATCTGAGAATATCATCTCTCGCAGTCAGCATTTCCATGATTTTCCTCCCTGAATCGTTGAAGAAGTAGAGGGCTGACTGTAAGAGACAGAAGTAAAACTGCTCCATCCCAGTCCACAAAGGATATCTGTAAAGCAGCTTGCTGCTCTGTCACCTCGCCTAGAAGCTATATACCATATCTCTTACTGAGTGCATCTCCTACAATGTTCCCCTTCCCAAGAGTATAGACTATCTCGAAGTCATATTCCTGGAGGAACTCAATCCATCATTATTGTCTCAGGTTCAGGTCCTTCTGAGAGAATATATACCTAAGACTCTAGTGGTCAGAGTAGACTGTGAAATGCTCACACATCAGATAGTGTCGCCACATCTTCAAGGCAAAGACCACTGCTTATAACTCCATGTCAGGGGTAGCATAGTTCTTCTCATGTTGTATCAACTGACTAGAACCATAAGTGATCATTTCTCTCTCCTGCATCAGGACACACCCGATTCTGTTCCCTGATGTGTTGTAGTAGACTACGTACCCTACTCCCTCCTCTAGAAGCCTCAAGATGGGGGCACTATTCAGTCTCTGCCTCAGCTCCTGAAAGCTCTGTTGGCATCTATCTGACTACACGAAGGGTTTCCCCTTATTTTTAAGGCTGATAGTGGTTCTTCAACTCTGAAGATGTCTAGTATGAACCTCCGATAATATCCAGCCAAACCCAGGAAACTCCGAACCTCTGTCACACTCCTGAGTGGATCCCAAGAAAGTACTGCCTTAATCTTCACTGGATCCACTGTAACTCCAGCCTCTAGAATGATGTGTCCCAAGAAGTGAACCTTTCGGATCCAAAACTAGCACTTGGAGAGCTTACTATAAAGCTCATGCTCTTGGAGTGTGTCCAGTACTACCTGCAAACGGTAGGCATGCTCCTCCTCAGTAGTTGTGTGGATCATAATGTCATCGATGAAGACTATGACAAAGCGATTGAGGTATGGATGGAAGATCATGTTCATGACTCCCATGAACACTGCTAGAGTGTTGGTTACACCGAAGGGAAAAACCAAGAACTCATAGTTGCCATACTGACAACTGAAGGTCGTCTTCTGTACATCCTCATCTCAAACTCTGAGCTACTGATAGCTTGATCTAATATCTATCTTCGAGAACCACTGTGATCCCTTCATCTAATTACAAAGTTCGTTAATCCTTGGGAGTGGATACTTGTTCTTCACGGTAACCTAGTTTAGGCAATGGTAGTCGACACAGAGACTCAAGATCCCATCCACCTTCTTGGAGAACAGAATCGAGGCTGCCTAGGGAGAAACACTAAGTTAGATGAATACCTTCCCTTGCAATTCCTCCAACTATACCCGCAGCTCACGGAGCTCCACGGGAGCCATTTGATATGCTGTCATATATATCAGTGTCATCCCAGGGTACATGTTAATGTATATTTCCACCTCTCTTTGAGGAGTTAGACCTAGTACGTCATTAAGGAAAATATCCACTTACTGGTCCACCACTATAGGATATCTCGGACTCTCCACATCGACTGTTCTGAGGGTAAGGCAGGACAACTGGAGTGATCGGCTACACCCTCCTCTGAGTGAGTCTGTCCTGTGATGCAAAGACTCCCTTCTCACCGGTGAACGTGAACCTGGTCCCATCCATGCAGACAAACCACACTATGCGCCTAATATATTCTATCTGAACATGGACTGTAGATAACCAGTCCATACCCAATATGACGTCATAAGGCCTCGATGTCACTGCAAGGAGATCCCAGCCGAAGCTCTCGCCTCCTATAGTAAGCTCACACTGTCGGCACCAGTGTGTGATCGTCGAGTCTACTCCCGTAAGAGTCTCTAGCTATAAGGATCAAGCCAATGACTCTGTCAGAATCTCCACGCTCCAAATGAGGGCCATGGAAATAAAAGAGTGACTGGAACCTGTGTCTATAATAACTACAGCTAAGGTGGAGTAGACACATATCATACCTCGAATCATCTTCGGAGCACTGTGATCATTAGCCTAATATTCCTGGAGTTGAGCTCTCACATATCCACCTGCTCCCTGTGGTCGGGTTGGACCTCCTAGTGGTGGTTGTGGTAACACCTCGAAACGTCATCCACCTCTATCCACACGACCAGATCCTCTACCATGTCTACCTTTTCCCTATGGATCGCCTCGATCGAACCTTTTCCACTGCTTGGGAGGTCCCTCAACTGTCTTGTGATCATCAGAATGGCGGGTCAGACATTTAGGATCCATGTAACCCTTCCTGCCGCATGTGAAACACTACATGTTCCTCGAATGACTGGCTCTATCTAGTGTGCCTCACATATCTGAACTTGAGTCCTGAGGTTGTCCAATGGATGGTCTGGTCTACTTGTACCTCTGCGACATATGTCTACTTCCTACTTCAAAAGAATTCACTATGTGATGCCCAATGGTGGGTCTCGCTGCTGGTCACTACTCAACAAGGAAACTCTCCACTAAGAGGGCTCGCTCCAACACCCCTGCCAACGTTGGGATGCTGAGGGAGATCATCAAATCCCTGATCTCTTACCTGAGCCCCTAATCGAAGGTCTGGACCCTGAAGTATTGGTCTCGTACCATATCTATGGAGTACCACGAGAGGTCGGTGAACCTCGCTGAGTATTGTGTCACTTTCATGATACCCTGCTGAAGATGCAGTAGCTCCTATATCTTCACTACATGTAGGGTGGCTGGGAAAAACTCCTCTCAAAATAGGCTCTCGAAGTCTTCCTAGAGAAGTATTCCCTTGTCATGCACCTGGATCATTAGGCTCCACCATCTGCCTACTGCTACATGAAGGAGACTCATGGAAAGGATCATCATAAGGTCTACTGGTGTCCCTAAAAGTCTGAAGACTCTCACCACAGCCTCCATCCAATCCTTAGTTGCCTGCACATCTGTCTCACCCCTATACCTGGGTGTCCTCTGGAACTAGAACTCATTCAATGCGCTCAAGTGGCGTACACTCTCTACTGCTGGGGCTGGTGGCATCGGTGACCCAATGGGTAGTGGTATCGCTGGTGCCTTCACTATGATAGGGCCCTCCACTGATGCCTCGTCGCTCAGTGGGATGCCATCTCGTACAAATCCGGGAACCCTAGCTGGCAGTCTGTGTGGAGGCAACATGTAAAGAAATAGGTGTACCTCAGTCAATAATCTATACCTGGTGAGCTGACTCAAATGAGATAACAAAGAAGACTCTTCAAAACACACATGTAATCAGTGTTTTCAAGCACTGAGCCAGAAATCAGAAGTCAGGGTCCTAGTGTATGGATATGTCGGCCGTCGCACCAACACTGAACTCCCTAAACTAAAAACCACACTCAGTACCCTTAACACTATTACTTCATAGAAAATATCAGAGTGCTAAGTTCTGCGGTAGAACCAACTCCTCTGATACCAATTTTTCATGACCTGTCCCCCAGGGCCTGTTCCATGACTACCCCAAGCCCGCCTTCTATAGGCCAGGGGCTGGTGACTAGCACCAAAGTCATAAATCCCTTACTAGGGAATGCATTGCCTTTATAACTGTAAACACAAACAACAGAGCACACAACTGGATACAAAACACTAATTAAAACTGTATAACAAGAGAGTGCTGATAAGTAAAGGGGCCGGAAATACAATCCCAACTGTAAAGTACAAGTACAACTGAAATAGAAAAAACAATTGAAAGGTGAAAAGTTTCACCTGGATTATCCACCATGGATCATACCTGAAGAGTAGGTACAGATATCCTCCTCAGTACTCCACGTCTTTTAGTCTCCTCTAGGTACCGACTCGTCATGAGGTTCACCTCTGGGAACCATCCAGTCCTCATACACTCTGACTCGGTCAGCGCTGTCTGTCGTCTGCATCCAACACAACGAGGTGCAGGCATAGCCCATGTAGGGGTGAGTATAACGATACTCATTAAGGACCCCAAGACCCTCAAGGTCTCTCAAAATCCACCAACGATAATCCAAAGAGTATTAAATCAATAGATAACCCCACTTAGGTATATGCCCATACATACACCTAAGTTATCAAGTAATCCATATCAATCATGAGGTAATGACAAAGTTAATGACTCATCTCACACAGGTATACAACTTTTGTAGAGAGATAGTGATGATCAGATTTAGCCACTGATTCATTTATTCTTACAAACCCACACAAGATCCAGGAACAGAATTTAGAATTTTCGATCCCACACATGATCCAGGTATAGTAAACGGAGTTGTCGAACCCTCACAGGATCTAGGAATAGTCCTCGAAGCTGTCAAACCCACACATGATCCAGGAACAGTCATCAGTGTTTTCAAACCCATACAAGATCCAAGAATAGTCGTCAGTGTTGTCGAACCCACGCAGGATCCAGGAACAGTCATCAGTGCACAGCCAACCACAGGGATCTGCACGAAGCATTCTTGATTCTGAGAGATTCTGATCCTCATGCTGAGTGTCGATAAATATACTTCCAAAAATTCCCAAGAATTTGTATCTCAAAGGTCCACCTCGTTATAGGGGTCTCAATGCAATAAACGGCCCATTAATCGGATGTCTTGTCTGTGAGTTATCAGCCTTTTAGTCTCGCTAGTCCGGTTGGATTCGTGTGTGATCCAACCTAACAGTATCTCAACTAAATCTCTAACTCTAGTGGTGTATACTCAAAGGGATGAATACGCTCTAAGATTTCTATTACGACTGACGACTCATCAAATGGACGTCTGGTGCCAAAGATATGGCCAAAGAAAGTAAAGGGTTGGTAGTTGGCCCTGGTCTGGTCCAACCCGGTCGGACCGACCCTATCCGTCCTAGGGTCTGGCACGACCCATTGGGTGGGACAGCCTTTTAGGTTTGGCCCAGCTCACTGGGACCAGCCCAGTAGGCCACAAGGGCGGTCTAGCCCAGGCTTGGGGCCAGTTCAACCGGGAGCGTTATGAAGGCACGGCTCGGCCCGAAGGGCGCGGCCGGGCCAGTTCGGCCATGGTGCCACAAGGGTGTCCACCAACCATTTTTGAAGGTCGGTGGCTGGGAGGCGACTGGGCTGGGTGTGGATAGGCGGGCCAGTGGGCAGCCGGCTTAGGCAGGGCCCGGCCAGCGCGGGCCAGTGCGTTTCGGGCAGGGCGTGGCCAGCTGGGCCTTATCGGGTGGCTGGTTTGGGTGAGGCCAGGCGGTTCGGTGGTGGGAGGAACATGGCCAGGTGGGCCAGTGGCTCAGCCAGGTAGGTCATGACTAGGCGGGCCGATAGGCGGCCAGTTTGGGCACATTCAGGAAGTTCAGCTGCCTGAGGCATATGGTTAGGCGGGCCGGTAGCTCGGGCAGGCGGGGCAGCGGGTGGCCGGGAGGCTGGGAGGCCTGCAGTGGTCGGGAGGCCGGCGGCGGCCGAGATCCAGGGGGCGCGGGCCGGCAGCGGTGCTGCCAGGGTGGCTCGATCCGAGGACTGTAGTTCAGCCAGGAGTACCGGAGCACCGCGGGGGCAGCACGATTCGCGGAGGCCACAGGTAGTGCAGCCTTTTTCGACACCACCTTCGTCACCTCGTTGCTCATCGCCATGCCAATAGTTCGACATAAACAAGATTGGTGGAGGGGTCAGGCCATGTTGGTTTGTCCTGCACCCTCCGTGTTTAGGGTGGTAACAATTCGTTCATCAAAGATGTACGATGTACAATAATTATTTTACAACCATGAAAATAATTCTTTCTATCCCAATAAGATAAAGAAAAAAAGAATAAAACACAAAAGTAAACCCCCTACCTTTGTTCATTGTTCAACGTTCATTGATGGAGTCATGGAAATTAGATGAATAATTTTTTCATTCATGGTTTCCGCCGCATGCTTCCAATCCCGAGCTCCGCAAGCTTGTGGACGACACTCCACATTGGTAAGTGTATAAGGAAGAAGTTCTAAGAGGATCAGCGTTCTTTATTGGTGGATAATTCTTCATTCTTCGTTGGGAGATTTTCTCCCTATCTCTCCTATTTCCAAGTTCCACCGAATGAAAAATACCAACCAAAAGAAATATATCCCCCAAAAATAATAGATTGTTGTTTATTTTAGAATTTTGGATTTAAAATTAAAAATGGAGTATTAATTAATTGGATCCATCCAATTAATGTGGAGGATCAGGGAAAGTTGGCACAAATTAATTAAAGGGGAGTTGAAGAGGCTCCCCTATATTAATTTGTATCTTGAGAGTTTCTCCACTTTAATGGGGAGTTTCGAGTGGTTAAAATCCCGGGTGGTCCCCACCACAATTAATATGAAGAGAAGGTTGGTTTCGGGTGGTCCCCATCACCATAACCTCTCCTGGGAGGTTAAGGTGTGGTGGTCCCACCTCCAACTTCCATGAGGAGGTTTTAACCACCAAACACTCACATGGTGGCTCAAATAAAATAAAGTGTTGCTCACTTTATTTTATTATTATTTTCCATGAAAACTAAAAAACAAACATTTATTCTCGGCCAACTATCATCGAGGTGAAAGTATTCTTAAGTAAATACTAATACTATGAGTTCGACGGTGCCCTCATATTTCAATTCTGAGCACCGGTTCAAAAGTTATAAAAACTCGATCGTACGTTTACTGAACATAGTCGAAAAAAACTTTAAAAATTGTTTCTTGGAACACCAGGATTCGGAATCAAGCATCATTAATTTTTTCAGACTTGTAAAATTCCCCTGAATTTATGAAAAAAAATCCACTGAATTTTTGGGTCTTTATAGGGTCCCTTGGGGAAAAAAACATGGGCTTTCAAGCCTTGTATTTAGGCCACTTGTTCTTGCGACTTCATGATATGTAATGGGTCTCCCTATACCCACACTAAATAGGTCTTTTATTTGAAAAATAAATTGAGGCTTTGGCCCCAACCTTTTAAAAAAATTAAATGATGAAATTATTATGAAACCCATTTCTTTTCCATGGGTTATTCTATGATGAAATGTTTTATGTGCCCCATTTATTTTCATGGGTTCTAATATGATGAATGTTAGATGATCTTGTGGCACATAAATGTATAGATTCTGTTATGGGTGGTACCTATATCTCCCTCCAACACATTGTATTATGATTAATGTTATATGATCTCAAAGGGTACACAAGAGGTCACCCCAATCATGAAAGAGGGTACACAAGAGGTTATCCCAATCCATGAAGAGGGTACATGGGTGGTCATCCCAATCATGTAGTAGTTACATGATTTTTTATCCCAATCCAAACAATTTATGAATGTATTGGTGGGTGGACTTGACATAATATTTTTTATGATTATATGTATGCCCAAAATTTATGTCTTATTATAATATTATGCTCTCAGGAATCATGTTATTTGATTTTCTTATGATTCATGTCTCATGAATATAAAATATTTATTCCATGACTTGATTTTATGATCTTTGATATACAGGGTATGGTTTTAAAATTTTATTCTCATGTTCTCATACACTTATTATCATATTATGATTTTTGTATTACCCTTTCTTACCCTTACTAAGAATTTGAGCTCATCCTTTTTTATGTTTCCTTTCCCCATGTTATCATGTAGGGTTTTAAGTATGGTATGGTTGTGAAGAGTACTAAATTGGGAGATATTTATGGGATATATTGATGATATTTCAACAAATTATAATATTGTGTACCAAGTCTCTAAAGACACTAAACTATTATAGTCTCCAGGTGTGTGTTGTGTAATTTATTGAATATTCATCTAAAAATATCTAATATCTATGTATCAAAATCCTCATTCATAATAATTAATTCTTGTGAAGTCATATCTCAAGTTTCTATAACCCTTTATTAATTTCTAACTCACACACATGAGATTTTTTTAATAAGAAATACTTTTTGATTAGTTTATATCTTCATGTTTTACTCCAATTCATAGGATATATACAAATTTTATTTAGGGAGTCTCCCTAAGGTGTTAATCAAACACAATGTCTAGGTTACCTAATTTTATATTTAAAATAATAGTTTCCTCATATTATCATTTTAATTCCATTTTTCATTTTTCATCACACTCCATTACCTAGTTCTAAAGAAAAATATTTACATGAGGACCAGTATAATTTTTTATTTTCCTTTCAATAGGGGGTCTGATTTAAAAAAAATATCATTTTTATTTTATTTTTCTACTACTAACACAAAAAAACAAAAAGAAGATAGAAATATTTGTTTATATCATTTAATAACTTGTATTCTCCACCCACTTATATTAGACATAACTTCCAATTAATTCTAATATTTAATAGTAAATTAATGTAAAATTCAAGATTCAATTTTTTAGATATAACATTCTTAGACCCACACTCCTAAATCCTGTTCTAAAATCCATTACATTATATTTTCAGATATGATACTGATTATTGTGACCTGATTTTTTCATCAAAACCATGAAACATCAAATGGAAAGCTTTAACCACTTACATTCTCGAGGACCTTTTAGGTTTATAGTTTTAGAGAATTGGTAAAATTTTATAAATAAACAATTCTCATTAACTTAGACTCCTAAAAAAACTAGTTCATAAAGTTTAATAACATCTCCCATTATACCCAAATTTTCTTATTTCACATTATGTCTTAAAGATATGACTTTTTAAATCATTTATATATATAAATAGTTCAACATCATTATTTAAAAACTGAGGAAAAGGAAAAATAATAAAGGTGAACTCAGATGATCAGTAAGGGTAAACATAAAAATTCACAATTAAATGTTATTAATGAGAATAAGAGTGAATAATGTTATGATAAAAAAATCAAAGTCCATGAGTGAATCATAAAAGAACTCATACCCGTCAAAACCTAGATCATCAAATAAAAAAACATGGAAAATGAAACAGTCATCAGAATCAATAATCATGAGCCATGTGATATCAATCTCAATCATTAAAAACATTATAAATATATAGAAAGAAAATGGAAAACATATTGGTATCTTGAAACATATTATCATTGAACCCTTAAATAACCATTACAAATTGAATTAATCATACATTCGACTTCTAATATAATTCCCTTGAGAAAATAATCATTACCCAATGCATCAGATCATTATCTGGACATACCCATCATATAATCTATAACAGGATCACCCAGTTCTATCTGGGTGCACCCATAATTTATAATTTCCAAGAACAAAATACATATATAATTCATAAAAATTATTTAGAAAACCTTTATTATTTTTAGAACATGATTAACCCATGGAAAAGAAATTGGTATCATAACAATCTTTTTGAAATATAGAAAACCCATGGAAAGGAAAATACTTCCATAATAATATATTTGAAATATAGTTATCCCATGGAAAATTAATGTGTTCCATAGAAATATCTTTTAAACATTATTATCCCATGTAAAATAAATGGGTTTGAAAACAATTTCTTTGAAACATCATTAACCCATAGAAATGAAATGGGTTCCATAAAGATCTCTTCGGAACTTGATTAACACATGGAAAAAATGTGTTCTATGAAACATAATTAACCCATGGATAATAAAGGGGTTCAATAAAAATATATTTGTAATATGATAAACCGATGCAAAAGAAATGGGATAAATAACATTCTATTTGAAAAATAATTAACCCATGGAAAAGAAAAAGGTTTTATAACAATCTATTTGAAACAATATTAATCCATCAAATTAAATAATGATGATTGTATCAATAAAAACATCCTCAGTGGAGGATAAGTAAAAATAAGTTTTTTTTTATTATAAATGGAAATTACCTTAAAATATCATTAGAAAAATTCTTAAGGAAAATAATCTCTAAACATTCCAAAGTGTCTCATACCACTTTGAAACATTTGGAATATAATACTCATGAAGTAATAACAATATATTAAACTTATAATGTCATGATAATAATTATATTCATTATATATCATTTAAAAGGAAAAGTATATACATATCACAAAATAATATAGCTGTATAATATATAAAATTTCTCAAAGAAGGAAAATTGTGACAAAAGTCCATTACCACTTTGGTAACTTTGAAACTGAAAAACTTGTGAAATGTAGATAATAAAATGGATAAGTAAATGTATATAAATTTAATTATAATAATAATAAAATATATTCATGGGTATTATATACACCACACAACAAAAATAAGTGGTGAATACTGCATGAGTCTCACAGAAATAAAATTCAGACTAGAAATCCCCTTATAACTGTAGTAACATTGTAATTGGAAACAAAAATATTAATAATAATAATTAAATAAAAAATTTAAATACCATTAATATAAAATAATTTATGATATAATATATTAAAAGGGTCATTATATACACTATAAAAAAGAATTAGTTGGTGAATATGACATTTATCTTATAGATGTAAAAAGTGAGATGCAAATCCCTTACAACTATGGTAATATCGAAATCAGAAACCCAAAAGGTAATAATAATAAAATGAAACGTTTAAATACCATGAATATAAATTAATTCATGATATAATATATCTAATGTTTTAGTATATGAACCACACAAAATAATTAAGTGGT
This sequence comes from Viscum album, assembly GCA_963277665.1. Lineage (NCBI taxonomy): Eukaryota > Viridiplantae > Streptophyta > Magnoliopsida > Santalales > Viscaceae > Viscum > Viscum album. The sequence goes on from OY728135.1 coordinate 350,306,548, forward strand.
GAATATAACATTTATCTCACATATGTAAAAAGTTAGATGAAAATCCATTACAAAGATCACATCATTGGAGTGATAATAAATAAATGAAATAAATATGTGTGAAAAATGTAAATACACACAAAAAATTAAAAATATTTATAAAAAAATCATAGGTCATTCCATACATATTCTTTTCATAACATAACCAATGACATAAAATTTTAACTCGATGAATGTCAATTGAGTTAAGAAATCCCTTACCAATTAGTAACTTTTGAATCATAAGACCCATTAAATAAATAACATAAAATGATAAATTAAATAACATCAATATAAATTTATTAATAATATAAAATAAAATATTGGTTTTATATACACCACAAAAAATAAATAAGTGGTTATTGTATCATATGTCTCACAAAAGTAAAAGTGAGACAAGAATCCCTTACCTTGAGTTTGATTTGTCATAATTTTCATCTATCTTTATGAATAATAAACTTTTTTAAGTTATTTAATTTCTTCATAACATTTGAAAATTTTATTATTAATTTTATTTAACTTATAAAAAAATTTATATTAAATTACGTGATCAATAATGTTTAAGTCGTATGTTATGACAATATTCGGCTGATGTGCCAAAACGGACTTCGATGGGTCGATTATGATCAGTGAGGTAATTATTTAAATATATAAATACTAATAACCATTAATTAATTATCAAATTTTTACATTAATTAAAAATTTATTATCATACATTAAATAAGGTTATGAAAAATGAACCAATGTTATGATCATGGTGATGGTAGGTCATAGGTATGCAAGTGTAACGTTCTAATTTTTCAATGATCATTATGTAAAGAATGTAAGTAAATTTTTTCTTTAAATAATTAAAATTATATAATAAATACAATTTTATTTAATTATATATACTAATATATATCATTATTGTGATGTGGTGATGAAAAAAGAATAATCACATCTCTTCGAGGAGGAGGTAGTCCACACGTCCACGAACGATTTATCACTTTTCAGTGTGTGGAATGGAAGGAAGAAAATGGTATGTTATACTTAAAGATATATAATTATGTCATTATTATAATAAATAATTCAATTTTATTATATATTTTTATTACAACCATCCATAATAAATTCCATGTAAATGGTGAATGTATCACATCAATTTGATGAAGCGCTAGTCCAAACGTCTACAAACGTGGTTATCGAATTCCCAAAAAATCGAAAGCATACGGGTATGTGTTATTTATTAATTCAGTAAGTATTAATACAATATAAATATCATATATTTATATATATATATTATAAAAACATTATTTTTATCACAATACCAAACCATTAGAGGTGTTATAGGAGAAAATAATTATATCGTTTCGTGAGGCGATAGTTTTCCATACACAAAAACGGTAATTTCTTTACCCATTTGATAAAAGTGTGTGTAGGTGTAGGTATCAAAATTAAAATATCAAAATGTTAGAATATTGATAATACTAAGTTTATTATATAATCATTGAATAAGAAGAATTTAATGGGTGTATAAATAAGTAAAAAAAAGTTATTACTGAAGAGTGTTACCTCTTTTTCAGGTAACTCCTTTTAGTTTACACCATAGAATTTACTTGGATTGATTTCTCTACAAATTGAGTCTTCTAGTATGATATGATTTATTTTTTGAGCTTATTTGGGTAGTTTTTTAATTATAAAAAAGGGATTTAGAGGTTTAAATACATGGGGAGGGGAGGTGGTATTTTTATAATTTAGGAAAAGGATTCATTGGGAACTCTATAAAATGGTTTTTATATAAGTTTAGGTTAATTATTACCCCTTATATTCTAAGTTTAATTATTAATTAGCTCACTTTTTCCTTAACCATTGTGATTAATTTTAATTAATTTCACTAATCATTTTAGTAAAAAACTAATATGTCCTCAATATATATTATAAATTATTATAATTATAAATATGGAATTTATTTTTAAAAATTCCAATCATAGAATTGGAATAAATTAATTTAAAATTAACCTCATTGATGGTACGAGATATTAGGTTTTTTCAGGGGAAAAGTTCAAATTTTGAAATGTTTTTATATCCAATTTCAGTGTGAAATTTATTGAAATGAACTAAATTGGATTAAATAATATTAAATTTATCTTATTATACTTTAAAAATAATTAAAAATATAATTTAACACTATAAATTATTTATATGTAAAAATATTTTTTAATTAAAATTTGGTGTCTTTAACTACTCAACAAAATATGAAAGTTCTTAAAAAATACCAAAAACTAACCCAAAGTAAATTTTGATATTATTATTACAAATTTTAAAATAAAAATTATTAAAGTTCCAAAATTTAGTTTTAAGATAATTATTCCATTAAAATGTGGTAAAACTACCTTTTAAAAATAGGCATCATTTTATGCTTAAAATTGGATTTATTCTTATCTTAAGCCTATTAAAAGTATTAGATGGATTTAAAAACATTTGTTTAAATATATAACATAAAATTTTATTATTATATTTCAATAATAGTGATTAATTTAATTTATTGAGATAAAACACTATTTTGGTGATAAAAAATAGTTTTTATAAAAAACTCATCCTTCATATTCAATTGGTTTTTATTTTCATTTCTAATTAATTGGTAACCCAAGGATTAATTATATAAACACGTGTAAACTATATATTCATAATCTAGTCAATAATATTAATTAATTAAATTCTAATTTATAGGTGATAACTTTTATATCAAATAAATAGTATTAAGATTTTATGGTTGTCTATTAAGACTCGGTCTTCTATGTAACAAAAGTTATCAAAGAAACTCAATGTTACATGTAATGAAATATAAACTTGGTGTTGTGTAAAACACAAGATAAACTTTTTATTTAATATAACACAAGATATTAAATAATTTGAATTTATTTTAGGCAATATATGTCATAAAATCTTGGGATGTTACACTAGACCAGTGTAAATTAAGGATAAAACCTGGTGGTTCTGATTCATATTCTGTTAGAAGGAGTTTGGACTCATCCATTGGTTTCTTAAGAAATGATTCATGAAATTTTGTCAACTATTCACCATTAACATTAATTTTTTGTATGAATTAAATACATTTGATATAAACTACACCAAATTGAAATGTATTAGTTTCTATAAATGATCCATTCCATTTGGAATGAAGCTCACTAGGCATAAGTTTCATCCTACCGAAGAATAACAGCACTTTGTCTCCAACTTGAAAGAATTTTTTATAAATAAATATTTCATTTATAGATATGGTTTTCACCTTATGTATATGGTAGTTCTTTTAATATTACCTAACTATCTCCTCTAGATCCATCATTTGGAACTTTTTATATTCTTTAACTTTGAAAAATTCTATGATTATTATCTTTATAGTCCAGTAGGATTTGTGTTCTGTCTCAATGGTAAAGTGAACAAATTTCCTATAACTAGGACTATGGTGGATCCTCTAGCTTTTTATCCAATAATTTTAGTTTGTATGAATTTTATCTATGTAATAATCATTATATAGTTGTTTGAAACCTCAAATAACCCATTTGTTTATGGGCGGTGGGTAGTGGAGGCCATGTGTTGAACTCGATATTTCTTCACAGGGTATTCTGTGATCTTGTTATAAAAGTGTTTTACCAATAAATGTTTATTTATTGAGGTATCACAATCCATAAAAAATATATTTGACCTTATAAATTCAATTAAAATTTTGGAATCCTCAATTCTAGTTTCTTGAGATTTTATCCACTTAGAAATATAATTTTCTACTAATAGAATATAGGAAAATACCGGAGAAATTGGAAATGGTCCAATAAAATATATTACTAAAACATGAACTATTTTATAGAAAATAAATAGTTTTTGGGTTATTTCCTATATTTTTTTAAATAACTCCATTGATTTTATGGTATTTATATGTTTTAAAAAAATTATATGAGGATTTAAAAATTATTGGCCAAAATAGACCATCATCCAATACTTTTCCTATTATTATATGAGGTATAAAGTGGCCTCTACATGAAAGTGTATGAAAAAATTGTAAGTACATAATTTACCTCTTTATCATGTATACACCTTATAATCACATGTTCACTACAAATATTCCACAAATATAGATCCTCCCATGAATAGTATTATGATTCAGATCTCAACTTATGAGTTTTACATTTCAAAAATAAAGAGGATGCCTTTGTTGTGACTAAATGAGTCACCTTGTCAATATACTTGGGCAAACATGTGATTTAATATAACTACTCACCAGGTACAAAGTCATTCAAATCTATTTATGTGGGTTTATATACCTAATAATTTTGGGGAAATCTACTCATGTGGTATACAGATAAGTTCTCACAACCCATCTTATCCATGATTTCGAAGTTGAATTATTATAGTAAAAACTTTTATCTCACCAATCTTGGTTTTTTATCATATTTATTAATAAAATATAAAAGTGATTTATGATCACTGAAAATTTTTACTTTACTTTTTAAAAAATATGGATGAAATGTTTCCAATGTAATAAAATAGATAAAAACACATTCTTTATTGTTATTTAATTGATTTGGGTTGTGTCCAAAAAAAATTAATCATATTCTATCACATGTGAATATCTATAAATATTTTTGGGGTATAATTTTCCCTACTTCTTGGTTATATGCATCACACAACACTTCAAAGGGTTCATTCTTGGATGGTGGAATAATAACAGAAGTTGTGTTCAGGATTTATTTGAGACTATTAAAATTTATCATGCATGATTCATCAAATAGAAATGTAATTTCCTTATTAATTAGGATAGTAAATGGTAAATAAATTTCCCTAAAGTATCTAATAACCCTTCTATATAATCCATAATGTACTAAAAAATATCTAATATGTTTCACATTTGGGGTATATGGTAGTATGTAAATGATGTAAACCTTGGTCGTATCTACTCAAATTACTTCCTTTAAAATTATTTTGTCCTAAAATTTACCTTTATTTTCCATGAAATTATATTTTCAATGTTTAAAACTAATATTGTTCCAATGGAATTTAAAAAAAAATCTATATTTTCAAGATATATTTCAAAAGTGATCCCATAAATAGTAAATTTATCAAAAATACAACCTAAAATATTTTAATAAAATATTAAAAGATTCTTACTATGCATCATAAAAAGAGTAATTGGGGAATTTTATAGACTAAAATTAATAATTTGGTATGAAATAATACCCAAGGTGCAGATTAATATAGTTTTTTCTTGGTCATACAGTGCTATGGGAACCTAAAATAACTATAAAAGTTCTCAAGGAAATAATAGTATCTCTTCCTAGCTATTATTTCTAACATTTTATCTATAAAAGGGATGGGTAAGTTTTATTTTCAAGTCACATGGTTTAGTTTCTTATATTTAATGCAATCCCTCCATCTTCTTTGAATCTATGTGGGAACTGCCTCATTATCCTCATTTTTTACAATGGTGATTCCAATTTGTTAGGTACTATCTAAATGGGGCACATTCACTGATAGTAAAAAATGTTTTATATTATTTCATCTCCTAATTATATTTAAATTTATTTTTCAAATCCTCCATTAAGGTTGGTTTGAACCTTCTTTAGGGATATCTTATAGGTTTTCACTCATTATCTTGGAGAATCTAATGCATATAAAAATTGGGAATCATCCCAAGAATATATCAAAATGACCAGTCAATGGAATTATAATTTGGTTTAAAAATGTTAATCAATTAATGATTTTCATTAGGTTATAATTTTATTGATATTATCATAGTCATATTTTGTTTTATTTTTGAAAAAATATATTTTATAATAGAGGGACGAAAATTAAGTTCCAGTTCAAGTTAGTGTTGTAGTGATGGTGTAAGTTATGTGTTTCCATTATTTCTAACCTTCATATGAAAAGTACAAGTGTCAGTAAAAATGTAAATTAAATCATTAATATATTCCACCTTTATATATTTTAAATGGAAAATGAACAAATATAATTCCCAATTTAATTCATTTTTAATAACAAAATGGTCACAAATATTGGTTGATTCCAAGGTATCATTTCATTTGATCATTTCATATAATATTTCAATTTCTTATTTTTTAAAATATAAAATTTTTAATGAGGTAGTAGAAAAATATAATTTACTTCTTGAGTATATTTCATTGAATCAAAAATACTAAAATTTACATTTTTTCTCCAAAATCCATTGAAAATGTTCCTTCATGTACATTAAGTATAATTTTAATTATTTTTATAAATGGACTGCCCAAGATAATGGGTGAGTGTACTAACCTATTTATTCCTCCATTTTCAATTCAACAACCTAAAAAGTACTTCTATTATTAATAAAAGAACTATTTTTTCAGTAATTTGAAAATGTAAGTACATAGAAATTCAATTATAAAAAAATATTACATATCATGTAATAATGCTGATCACTATAGCTAATAGTGGTACACGGATATAAAAACCAAAAAATCGTAACCATGAAACAATTTACTCTATATCATTTAACTCTTACAAGAACATTTTTTCCACCATTAAAACTGTTAAAATAAAAATAAATGTTGGGAATATAATAGACTTTATCAAAGGAATTGTAAAAACCTTTGTGAATGATGTAGTAAATATTTATGTTTGATGGAATTTATATATGATGAAATATAAAATTTTACCATTGGGAAATGATCATTGGTAAATATAACTATTTTTCAATATGGCCATTGAGCACTATTAATGTTAGTTTTAATATTATAATTATAATTAGTTTTTAAAAAGGGAAATGAAAAATGATGGTTGATGTAGATATAAGAAATGATAGAATCAACCAGTAGAGTCATGCCATTTGAATCCCATTTTTTAAAACTTGGGAGGGAGGAAGAATCATTAAGGTCCACCCTTGACCAATACCAATTTGATCTTAAACAAGTGAGACTTGAAATAAATCAACTACAAGACAAATTCAAGTTAGTGGAGATCACCACTAGGTCAATGTTAGCTAAACCACACCATGAAACTAAAATAATGATGCAAATTATGCTTAGGGTGTATTTTAGTGTAATAAGAGGTTATATATAAATATCTTAGTTCCATAAGAGTTTAATTTCCTTTTTTATAAATGATATAGTTATTTTATCAATACCATTTTCATTATTACTTTATTTAATAAAATATACAAGAATATTAGATGAATTTGATAGATTGAATTTAGGATAAAATTAAATCATATATATAATTAACTAAATTGTTCTAAATAAAGATTTTATTCATGAAATATTCATTTAAAATACTATTTATTTACCAATAAATTATGATAAAATTTTATAATGTCCTTGGAAAAATTTATAAGTGTCAGAAAGTTAGCTTTGTTGTAAAAATGGTTATTTTCAAATAAAAAATGATTTTTATATAAAAGTTAAAATTATCATATTTATAGAACTATTTTGATAAATTGACATTATATTTTAAATTATCATGTTTTAATTAGGTTAGGGTAATATTTTTAGAATTTTCTAAAATACTTTATTTTTCAGTGAATAATAAAAATACAGTTTTGGGTTTTCAATATATTTTATGACTTTATGTATATGAAATAACTATGTAATAATTAATTAAATATAATACACCACAAAAAATGTTATTTTATTAATATTATGTATTCCAATGAATTTAAATCAACTTCCCAACCTATAAATAACATTCTAATGACTAAAATGAAAATTATTATTTTAAAAACTATATTTTGTGGAAATTTTAATTTTCCATGTCCAAAGTAATATTAGAATAGTATTTTGGTTATAATGGATTAAAAATTATAAAAAATGGCATAAATTTATAAAACCATGAGAAAAAATTATGGGTATGTCAATGGTTTTTCATATTCCAGAACCTAGAATTCCAAGACCTAGAGTTAGAAATTATTAAACTATTCCTCCACTTTTACTATAAATACCCACCAATGCAACCATTACACTACACTAAAAATCCATTATTCACAAATTTATGGTCTCTTTTACTCCCAAATATTCCTTAAAAGGTTTCTTTAAGGTCTTGAGGTGTTATCCTCAAGGTCAAGGAAGTGACTCTTCAAGGTATGTAAATTCTGTCCTTCTTCTTTTCCATTCAAGTTCCTATTTCATGGTATTTTTTCAATGTTCTGAATCTATTTATTTTAATAAACTTTTTTATTATCCCATTATGAAAAAAATAGTGTTTTATCAATGTGATACCTTCATTATCTCCCATTATATCATTTCCTTAATTCACATTGTATACCATCATGTTGTTGAACTCATTTATTGAATATACATATTTTATATGAAATATTATTATATTGTGAAAACCCAAACCCATTATTTATACATGGGTATTCACCTATATGTAAATATAATTTCTTTATCATAGATTTATATGTATAAATCTTACATTCCTTTTGTGTGGGTTTATAATGATGAAATATTTAAGCCTTTAAGCACTTATGTATGAAATGATTTTATATAAAACTCATCCTTTATCCTCGAGGGGTTATTGATGAAATGATTTATTATAATCAATTTTGATCACATCAATTAATAAATATGAAGGGTTTTCATTGATAGTTATCAAATTTATTAGGTAAATAATTAATCTCTAGATATAACATGTTTTATGATACCATGGTGAATAACTTTGGTAATTATGTTTTATGACACCTTGGGGCCAGACCTTAGTGGTATGCTTAAGAATGTATCATTTTTAGGTTTCTCCCACATTTCCAGGTTATTTATCAATTAAGAATTATTATTACCTCATGTTATTACTCTTTTTTATCCATGGTGGTCATTCATGTTTTGATTCTATTTTTATCCCTTATTAGGGTTTATGCTCACCCATTTCTATTGATGTATATCCCCAAGAAATTACTTGTTATGAGGTAACATAGGAAGGATTAAGACAGTAGTATTTAAAAAGTAATAAATAATGATTATGTTTATGTTTTCATTATTTAATTCATGTATTATGCTCCTAGTTTCCAAGAAACTAGACCTTAAAAGATCCTATGAAGTTGTTAATGTAATATTTGTTAAGGAATTGTGTTAAAACTCATCTATTAAAAAAGTGAGATTCTATAGTTGGTATCAAAGGTAATTTTTAGTTATTTTTGGAAATTAAGACTAGGAAAAATTATTAAAACCCCTAGGTACAATTCTAAAAATATTAAAACATATTTACATTTTGTTGATGTATAAATTGGGTGGTTTCCAAGCAATGAAATCCCAGACTGGATACTATGAGTGGATGTTTCTCTAGAACATTTGTACCTAGGGGAAATAACCATAAAGAGGTAACATTATGAATTGAATTTATATCCACCTGGTGAAAGAAAAATTGGTATTTATACACACATGGTTGGAGACTCCTAGGGGATATGATTTGGTTAATCACATGCTTTTTACAGACCATTATAAAGAATATATAGATAAGGTAAAACTATTACTAAGATTGAATTATATCATCATAGAACCATGATATTTGAAAATTTTTTGATTAATATTTCCTTTATAATTTTTATTATAAGATTCCCAATAGTAATAAATTTCTCAATTATGTTTTCTTATTCAATAAAAATGGAATGAAATAGAAGGACTCATATAAACAACGAATTCAATAGACAATGGGATGAAAACATTCCTATTATGGGAGGATATTGATTTGATAACTTCATGATGATAATGAATAGGTTAACTTAGGTCATGAATAACAACCTAAACCATGTGGATAATCCAACTTCACCAAGGAAGGAACAACTAGCCATTGAATACTTCATATGTCAATGATCACCTATTTATAGTGGAACCTTTGGTCCACTAATTTCCAAAAAATGAATCAATGATATATAAACTATATTTTTTATGATCCATTTTTGTGACTAAGATAAAGTTTCCTTGGAATTATATCACTTAAAGGGTGAAGTTGGTCAGTGGTGGAAATTGATCAAGAACATGAACCCAAGGTATGAGAATGATTTCATGGAAACATAATACTTCAAAAAAGTATTTTTCAACAAGTAGTTTCCTCATACCCTCCAAAATAAGATGGATAAGTAATTACATGAGTTGAAAAAATAGAAAATAAATCATTGGGTAATTATGATATGAACTTTACAAGGATTTCATGGTATGATTCAATATTTATCATTAATTATGGTCGGAATATGGACAAAATATTTTGCAGAAATAGACACCATATACAGAAATAATTAGAAATCAAAGACTTTGAGAGTTATGAAAAGATAGTATAAATTGATCTCAAAGTTAAAATGGAGTTCATATATTCTCATTCTACTCATGGATAGAATGATAAGAATATAAATAAAAAGAAAAATTTTAGAAAGAATCCATATGGGAAGAAATTACAACTTCCAATATGAAAACAATATGGGAAGAATCATTTGGGGAATTGTTTTCAAGAAATTGGAAAGTGATACAAGTGTTGAATAGATGGACATATATCTTGAAATTGTCTTAAATTTGTTAATAATCAACATCTGAATGTCAATAAAAAAGGGAATATGGTGAAATAAAAACCTATTGTGCAATTCTTAAAGTGTGGGGATCATGGATATTTCACTAACCAATGACCAAATATGAAGATAATAGAGGGTAACCTTCCCCAACATCAACATAGTATAGGAGATCATGTTCATGTATTCACAATCATGACAGCTAATTTAGAGGCTCCAAATGATGATGTGGTGAGTTATCTCATCATGAACTAAGATCTAGAAAGTACTTTGTTTGATTCTAATTTTAAGTATTATTTTATTTAATACAAGTTTAAAAATTACATAAAGTTAAACCCTAAAATTATTGTGGTAGATATTTTAGTTAAAACTTCTAGAGGAACTATTCAAGAACCAAAGATATAGATGGATACCTTAATGAACTCTGGTGAGTGTTATATCTCCATAAAATCTATGGTCATTATAATGGTTGAATTTTACATAATACATGGGATGGACTAGTTGTCAAATTATAATACCAAGATCAATTTTATAAGAAAGGATGTTTTTTTATTTTGAAGAGATAAACCACAGTTATCTTAAAAGGATAGATATCCTAGACTGAGTATTACTAAGAACCACCTCTTATTTCCATATTTATGGAAAGGATTAGTGAAGAAGGAGAAGCGAATATGTAAATATTAGAAATATGCCCATTAGTTAGTAATACATTAATATATTTCTTGAGGAGTTACTTGGACCTACCCAAAAAATAGTGGTTAATTTATTAATTGAAATCATACTTTGATCCAATCCATTTTCGAAGTCTCTATATAGAATGACATGTATGGTTTTAGAGAAATTAAAGAATCAGCTTCAAGACCTTTTGAATAAGGGTTTTATTCAACCAAATGTGTCTCCTTGGGGAGAACATGTTCCCTTTTTGAAAAAAAGATATGAATAAATTTAGCTATGAATTGACTAGAGAGATTTTAATGGGATCACAATGAAGAAAAAATATCATCTTCTAATGATTAAGGATTTATTTTACCAACTTCATGGGGATAAATTATTCTATAAGATTGTCCTATGATTGAGGTGTTATCAACTAAGGGTGATAAAATAAGATATCCCAAAGAATACCTTCTGAATAAGATATAGGCATTATGAGTATGTTACTATACCCTATCGATTGAGTAATGATCCTTACATATTTTGGGATTTGATTAATAGAGTATTTAAGGAATACCATAATAAATATATGGTGGTGTTTTTGTGTGATATTTTTATATATTTAAATATTCATGAGGATCATATGGATTGTATAAGATTCATATTAAAAACTATGAGGAATGAAAAAAATAGGTAAATTTGGTAATTGTGAGTTTTGATTATAATAATTTTCATTCTTGGGACACATTGTAACTAGTGAAGTAATATTAGTGGATCCATAAAATAAAATGGTCAGGGATAAGTGGTCATATCCAACAACTATAATTGGTATTTACAGTTTAGTTGGTTTATCAATATACTATAAAATGTTTGTTAAAAACATTCCATGTATTTATAATTCAATTACCATGTTAACTAGAAAATGGGTTAAGTTTTCCTTAATAAAGGACTGTGAATAAAGTTTCCAAAAACTAAATAGGAGATTGGTTGGTGCACCTGAGCTAACCTTACCCTTTTTTAGAGAAGTATCTTTTATTTATAGTGATGTATCAATGAAATGGATTTTATGTGTTATCTTGAAAATTGAAAAGGTGATTTCATGTTCATCTTGATAGTTAAGGCCTCATGAGCGGAATTATCCATTTTAAGACATGGATTTATCTAAATTCATTTTATTATCTGAAGATATAGAGATGATATATTTATGTGGAAAATTTTGATATATAAATATACCACTAAAGTTTAAGGTATATATTCACATAAAATAAATTATACATGAGAAAAAAAGATGGTTTGAGCTTATTAAAGACTATGATTTTTCAATTCATTATCTCCCCAGAAGAGAAAAAAAAATTGTAGATGCTTTGAGTAGAAAATATCATGGTTTTCATGCCATGATGAGAATTAAATGGGATCAGCTGATCCAAGAACTAGTAAGGTTAGACAATGGAATCATAAGGGAAGGTAAATCATTAATTGTATCCCAAAATGTATTTCTCAATATTCATTATTATAGAAGACTGAGACAGCTCAAAGTGATAATACTTTATGCAAAAGAAGATAGAGTTTATAAAAAAAGGGATATATCCTTAATTCAATATTGATCAAAAAGGTATACTAAAATTTAGTTCAAGGATATATATTCCATCTATTCAAGAGATAAAGAAGGATCTGAGGGATGAATCACATAGCTCTACATTTTTAATACATCCTGGAAGCACTAAGATACATAGGGACCTTTTTGGTCATTATTGGTGGGATAATATGAAAAGGGATATGTTATATTATACTATAATGTTAATGGTGTGTCAACAAGTGAAGGAGGAGTGAAAAATTCTTAAAGGGGTGTCACAACCACTACCCATGTGTATATGGAAGTGGAATAACATAACTATTAATATGTTCATTGTCCTTCCAAAGACATCCAAGGGTGAAAATTCTATATGGTAAATAATTGATATATTTAAAAATTTATAACCATTTTATTTCAATAAGAGATGATTTACCCCTAGAACACCTAACTCACCTCTATATTCAAGAAGTAGAGAGACTCAATGAAGTACTGATGTCTATTATTTCAGATAGAGATCCAAGATTTTCTGCTATATTCTAGAGGATCCTTTAAGAAGATATGAATATAGAAATAAACCTTAGCACATCATATCATCCTTAAAATAATAGTAAATATGATAGGATAATTCAAACATTGGAATACATGATAAGGGCTAGATCAATTGATTTTTAAAGGATTTGGGATCAGCATATTCCACTTGTTGAATTCTCCAATAATAATATATTCCACTTTAGAATTAAAGTGTCTCTTTAAGAAGAACTCAATTGGAAGAGATGTATAACTTCAAAATGTTGGGATAAAGATAGGAAAGGAAATTTTTTGGGACCAGAATTTGTAAAGGAAATCATAGAAAATATTAAAGTGATTTAGAAACACATCAAGGCTGATGAGATTCGAAAGAAAATTTATTTCATCAAATTAAGGAAGGACTTAGAGTTTCATGTCAAGGATCATGTATTTCTCAACATATCACTATTGAAGGGATTTTGTGATTAAGAAATAAGGGGAACCTGAGTCCAAGGTATTGGACCATTTGATATTCTGAATCTTATTGGAGATATTTCTTATCAATTATCACTACCTATAAATATTTTTAATGTACATGATATCTTCCATGTGTCTATATTAATAAATTATTTTTATAAACCAACACATATAATATATATTAATAGTGTGGAATTGGATCCGGACTTGTCTTATGAAGAGGAATCGATCCAGATTCTCGATGGAAGGTAAAACATGTTGTGGAATAATACAACACAACTTTTAAAAGTTTTGTGTAGAAACATAATGTTTAAATATGCTATATTAAAACCCAAGGAAATTATGAAGAAGAAATACTCCAATTGTTTTTTGAGGTAAGATTTAAATTTTGAGGGTGGATTTTATTAATGAAGGAGAATATAAAGGCATAAAAATTCATTCTATTATTAATAAAAGAACTCTTTTTTCCATAATTACCATTTTATTATATTTCACAATGAATGTACAAAGAAATAATATTAAATAACAATTACATATAATAGAATAATGTTGACTACTAAAGATAAGACTAGTATAGAGATATAAAAAACAAAAAATAATGACCATGAAATGATATAATAAATATATAAAACTCTACAAAATAGAATATAGATTCCATGAAAACTATTAAAATAAAACAATTATAGAAATATATTAGACATTATTAAAGGAATAATAAAAAAAACTTTAGGAATGAGGTATTAAACATTGATGTCAGAAAGAATATATATATGATGAAATAAGAAATGTGACCATTAAGATATTACTATTGGCCAATATGATTATTGTAAAATATGAATTTTGAGCACTATGGCCATTGGTAATAATGTTACTATTATAATTAGTGTTTATAAAATTAAATAAAAACTGATAGTTGATACATAAAATAGAAGTGATGGTCTCAAATAGTAGATTCATATAATTAGAATCACATTTATCATAAATTGGGAGGGTGGTAGCATCACTAGGATTCACCCTTGACTAGGAACAAGTATAGATTCAAAAATTAAGGCTTGAAATAAATCAACTATGGGTGAAATTAAAGTTAATGGAGATCACCATTGGGTAAATGATAGTTAAACCACCCAATGAAACCACCACCATCGCAAACCATACCCATATTTTATATTTTTATGTAATAATATGTTATCTATCTAGACCTTAGTGTCTTAAAATTTTATTTTCCATTTTTTTAAATAAAATAATTATTTCACCAATCCTATTTTCAGTATTATTTTTTTAATAAAATACACATGAATATATGATGAATTTGATAGATTTATTTTTTGGATAAAAATAAAAAATATATATTTGGTAAAATAAGGTATTCTCAATAAATTCTATCTTTGAGAAATAATCTTCTAAAATAATATTTATTTAATATAAAATATAATATATTTTAATAATTTCTTAGGAATATAAGTTTTAGAAAGTTGAATATATCCTAAAATTATTATTTTAAAAATTATAATGATTTATTATATAAAAGTTAAAATTTTATTATTCATAAAATTATTTTTATATAATTAACATTATATTTTAAAATATCACATTGAAATTGGGTTAGGGTAAAATTTTGAGAATTTTCTAAAATATTTCATTTTTCAGCTGATAGAAAAAATACATCTTTGTGTTTTCAATATGTTGTATGACTTTATGTATATGGAATAATGATTTAGTACTTAATTAAAAATAATCTATAACCAAAAATATGTAATTTTATTAATATTATGTATTTTAACAGATTTAGATCAATTTCTAAACCTATAAATGACTTTTCAAATTCTAAAAAGGAAATTATGATTTTAAAAACAATATTCTGTGGAAACTTTACTTTTCCTTGTCCAGATATTATTAACAATAGATTTAAGTTCTAATGGATTAAAATATTATGAAACATGACCTAGATGTCTAAAACCATGAGAAAAAACCATGGGTATTCTAATGGTTTTTCATTTTCCAAAACATAGAATTCCAAGACCTATATGTAGATGTTATTAAAAAAATACACCACTTTTACTATAAATACATGAAAATCCCACCATTCCACTCTATTATAAATCCATTATCCATGAATTTATAGAATTTTTTCATCCCAATGAGTCCCACCAAATTTTATTTCAGTTCTTAAGGTTTTATCCTCAAGTTCTAGAAAGTTACTCTTCAAGGTAAGGAAATTATCCTCTTATTCTTTTCCATTCAAGTAACTCTTTTCTTATTTGTTTTATAAGTGTTGAATTGATTTCTTTTAATACGCCTTTTTATTATCCCATTACCAAAAAATATTTTTTTATCATTGGGATACCTCTATTCCCTCACATTTCACCCTTTATGTAATTCACAATGTCAACCATTATGATTCTGAATCCATTTCATGAATTTTACTCTTTTACATAAAATATTATTATATTATTAATACCTAAACCCATTTCTTATCCATGGGTATTCAACATGATGTAAAGATAGTATATTGATTAGAAATTTACATATATGAAACTCATATTACTTTTCTATGGGTTAAAAATGATGAAGTGTTAAAGTCTTTAAGAAAATCTTTACTAAATGATTTTATATAAAACTTGTCCTTATTATCCATGGTTTATTATTGAAATTTTTTATTGTGATTAGTGTGGATAACATGAATTAAAATATATTAAGGTTGTTGTAGAGACCCAAAGCTTGACATACATAGACATTACATTACTTTTGTGGAATACTTAATACATAACAAAAACAGACACCAAAGGACCGTAATAGTTTAGTGTCTTTGGAAATGTAGAACATAATCTTCTAATCTTGGTGAAATATCTTCAACATATCCCATAAATATATTCTTATTTTTCTAACCTAAAACCTTAATTTATATCCTGGTAAAAATAAAACATACAAACGGTGAGCTCAAATGCTCAGTAAGGGTAATAATGGAGATAATAAAACAAATCATATACATTTGAACTTCAAAACATGAACATAAAGTTGAAACATAAAAATCTTGAGTTGTGAAATAAATCTTGGCAGTACGTAAGGAATAGATCATAAAGGAACATCAATAATGATAAAATATCAAGGGAATAAAACATTTAATTGTGTAAAACCATTAAGCACATGATATGATTTCCATAGTAGTCAGGGCATTGCTGCCAAGACCATCTTAGTGGACAAAGTCCCTTTCTGAATCGAGTTCACTCCTCGTTCCAGTCCTGTATCACTGAACCGAATTAACTTACCATTGCATCCATGTCTATATCATGAGATATAAATCTTTACCCAATACATTAGAGAGATATATAGGTCCCACCTGTCTCATATTGAAATCATTCTTACTTGTTCCGCAACATAAACATAAATCATTCATCATAACCCAAAGAATAAAATGGGTTTCATAACATCATCCCATCATAACATAAACAAATGGATATCATTTCATAATAAGAAAAGTGAAACCATTTAAATCATAGATACATTATACTTGAAACATACACATATGAAATAATGTCATCTTATATGGAAAATGGTTTTGATAAAATACTTGAAATGAATTTTTGAGGAAAATATTCTTTATCCTTAAAAATCATTTTCTTTTCAAAAAATGCCACAAAATTTTAAAATAAAAGGATTTTATTAAAAATAAACATGAAATATTATAGAGTAATATTCATGAAAATAAGGTGTTATAAAACCTTAAAAATCCGTTCATGCCGTATAAGTTAAAAAAACATTTTCCTCGTACTTTTAACGGAAAAGTCAAAAAGTACAATGTATGGTAAACAAAAGAAATATTCCTTAAATAACACAAAGTAAAAGTCAAATAGGGGTAAAAATGAATTTAAACATACATTTAGGAATATTAAACACTTTATTAAAAACATTTTTAAGGACATGGATGAAAAATATAACCCTAGTAAATAATTACGTATAAGCAATCTCGGATAAAAATGAGATTGCAAAATTATCCCTTACCTTAGGTCTGATTTGCTTCGTACGTATCTGAACCTCTTGTATAATGATTTAAATTTTTTCATTGACTTATTATATAATCATATTAATTGTTATTATATCATATATGGTCATATTCTTATCTTCTTATTAGTAATATTTCATTGCTACTTGTTATTTGAGTGTTCATTGCTTTATGTTCTTATGCATGTTTTGTCGAATAAATTCTTATTCTTCTTTTAGGGTTATAGATACCTCATTTCCAGAATGTTATTAGTGTAATATATATCATATTTATTCATTAAATTCATTTATATAATCATTATTCAATGAAGATCATGTAGAACGAGTCGCATCACATCATGGATACGGTAGGCCGTACGTACGCACGAGCGATGATATCATTCCCATGATCATGGAATTATATTGAAGTGTATGTATACTATTTAATAATCAATTTCACTTTACAATAATCATATATAGTTATTCTTTACACCATTATACCCATCCAAGTATGGTGGTGGTGGAAAACAGATTACACCGTGGCGTGGAGACGGTATTTTGTACGTACGCACGCACGGTGATTTCGTATTCCGTAGGATGGATAGAAGGTGAAATAGGGTTGTTTCATATTTATAATAACATATCAGTATATGAGTGGTACTTATGTTATTACTTTATAATGAAACAACTAAATAAGAGGAAGTATAAGAAGAAATAAATTTGAAAGAATCGGTAACGGATATCACCTCTTCTTCGACACGCCTCTTTGAAACCTCCTCTTAGGGAACTAATGTTGGTCTTTGAATAAAACCAGGACCTATAGAATATTACTAGGGGTGTTTAGAAGAGTAATGGTAAGGGTTTGGTTGAGATTTAAGGCTCAAATTTATGTAAAGAGGAGAGGGAGGAGGTTCACTTTTATAAGGGAGGAGAGGGGCACCTTTGGAAAGTGTGAAAATATTATTTTATTATAAACTTATCTTCAGTTTCAAAAGGTCCAAAAATCATTAAAGTTAAAGATAAGATGACTCATGGTAGAAATAAAATCATCCAATAAGAATTGGACATGTTTGGGATAATATTTTAATCATTATAATCTTATTTATTTAAATCATTTATTAATGAGGTAAATACTGCATCATTATTGTGTCATAAAAAATTTAATTTATTTGATGTTTAAAAATTATAAAAAACCCACCATGTAGGAACTCTTTTTATCTTTCCAATTAATATTTATAGTCAAAAAGATAATTTACATAACCCCTTATAAAAATTAATTACAAAAAGATTTTTGTTAATGTCAATTTTGTCTTTACATGAAATTAATTAATCCAAATTGTCATTATCACTACCAAGTGGCTCAATGGGGTCCCAAAATAGACCCAAGGATGCCCATGGTCGGCCAATACTCATCCAATAAGGTTATGACAAATGTTAAGGTAATTGTAAATTATTATAATATTCTTTTAACCGTGAATTACCCTATTTACCTTTAACCGCAGTAAATAAAAGTCAAAAGTTACTATTCACCAAAAATTATTTTCATCTTATTTAACCACATTTAACTTCTTGATAACAACCATTTATGTCGGATTTTTGAAATTCAATTTATAGAAGTGGTAAAATTTCATTTTAATGAAAGAGTCAGTTTTTTAACTACCACTAAGTAGTTTCACTATTCATCAAAAATTGATTTTTTTCAGAAAAATAGAAAAAATTCAGCCTAAGCTCTATTTGATATTTTGAATTCAGAAATTATGTCTATTTTTCCAAATTCAAAACATATAAGTGGCATTAATTAATTTTAAAAGTAATTCTCGTTATCAAAACAAATAGCGTGTTTTAAGAAACAATAACTATCAAAAGATCGACACTTGTTTATGTCCAATTTCAAAGTGAAATTAATTCCAATGACCAAAATTGGATTAAATGGTAAAAATATATTCTAATTAAACTTTAAAACCAATTAAAAAGATAATCTAACCATATAAATTATTGCGATGAAAAAATTTATTTTTAATTAAAATATAGCGTGTTTTTACTATTCATTAAAATATAAAAGTTATCAGAATAATATGAAAAATTTATCCAAATTAGATTTTTATATCCTGATTCCCAGGAATAATTTCATTTTGTCAAATTGAAATTATAAACATGTCAAAAACTATATTTAAAGTGGGTGCACCATCAAAAGGCGGTAAAACTGCATTTTTTTTAAAATACTTTTTTTACTCAAAAAAATTATTTTTTCTCACATGATGTTCTAGAAAATGTGTAAGATGAATAATAATGTTATAACATTCAAAATTTAGTTAATACTATTCATAACGTCTAGTTTATAATAATATTATAACAATATATCGTTGTTTAGTGAAACCCGGTATTGCGTACTACATACACTATCAAGGAAGGTCATGATTGCGTGTAATGCAAGCCAAGTCAAGGCTGTGTGTAGTGAAAGCTACCTTTTTTGTTGCATATAATATAATCAAAACTTATTTCATTTATACATTAAACAAAATCTATACTTAATGTTGCGTAGAATAATTTCTACAAAACGAACTTGAAATTGTGTGTAACACAAGACAAGAATAGTGATGCGTATACTGCAAGCTAATACAGTGTTACAGATAGAACAAGCTAATTTTGGTGTAGTGTACAACATAATACATCAATGAAATTAAAAAGAATAATTCTCATAAAATCTTGGTTTGTTACTGGTGCACCCTGATGTCACTCTAATTCATTGGGTAAAGAATTAATCTCTATAAATGAGATTTTTTATAATTCCTTGGTAAATAAACTTAGTAATTATGTTTTATGAATCCTTAGTGATAAACATTGGTTAAATTCTTAATAATGTGTCATTTTTATATTGTATCCATATTTACATGTTATGTGTAAAGTACTTATGATTATTCTCTCATATTATACCTCTTGTTTTATCCAGGATAGTCATTCATGTTCTGTTTCTTTTGTTATCCCTTATTGGTGTTTATGAACAGTATTTTATATTGATGTATGTTCCTAGTAAATTAATTTCAATTAGGAAACCTAGGATAGATTAACAAAGGAGTCTTTCAAAATGATTAAATAATGTTTATGTTTATGTTTTTCTTATGTAAGTCATGTATTATGTGCCCAATTTCCATGACACTAGTCCTAGAAATATCAGTCAAAGTTATTAATTTAATATTTGTTAATAATTATATTAAAATTAATGTATTAAAAAGGTAATATTACATATTCATGACTTAAAAAACAACTAATAACAATAGTCTTTTCATTATTACCAATCCATCCTCCATGACTCTGACTGGGTGGAAAGTGGTTTAGTTAACCAATTGGACAATAACTTGGAATGTATTAAGTTCCTCTATCTATAAGTAAGAGTAGACTAAGTGAGTCATAACATTAATTGATTCTACTAAGTCACATAATGCATTAAAAAGTTAGTTCTCTAATTATTTAGGGGATAGTAAAAGTAACTGGGTCTTGAAATTTACTAGTTAATTATTGGGTTATTATATAAAGTACATTTCTTACTCATATTAACTTTTCAGCTCCTTACAATTTTCTATTCTTGTTATACATCTCCTTAAGAAATATTTCATACCTTGGTATTTTTCTATGGTATTCAATAAAGGGATATTGACTTCTACTTTTATGAATGTTTCTATCCTCTCTTATTGAAAGAATTATTTACTCGTCTTCTTAGTTGGGTTCATTCTTGAAGGTAAGTATGGTTGGGGATGTGGCTTACCATCCATAATGTCTTTTTTCATTCTTTTTTTACTAGTTTTATAACCACATCAACCTCACCGTATTGTTCCTTCAAAGATTTAGGTTCTTCCTCCTTGATATTTACACTTCTAAATCAATTTCCATGGGTTTTTATCCACTTTTTTTCACCACCATGCCACTTTTTAAAGAGATATACATTATATTTACCTTAGTGTTTTGAATTTATTGGACATAGATCTTACTTGATCCTGGATTTACCACATTATTCAGGGAAAAATGATCTATCTAAACTAACATTTAAATTAATTTAGCTTTGTTCTGTGAGTTTTGAGAGTATACATTTTTTTACTTTGATACTCTAAAATATGTATCAGAATGTATTTCATTAAGGGTCATTGGATTTTTCTTGAGTTTGGTAACTTATAGAAGGCTGAGAGCTTCTTATCTGGAATGTTGGGGGATTTTATGATTTTTTAAAATCCTACTAGAAGGGTAGCCTTATTGGTTATTGGTTTCCATATCTATATTATATTATAAAATATGCCTTCTAACCTTGATTATTATGTTGTTATTGGTGTCGTCTCTATTACATGGAATCACAGTTCTTAATCTCTTATGATTTAGGACAACCATTATTGAAATGATCCAGGGAATGGAATAGGTGACATATTCAAGGGTCTATGGATGGTGATTCTTTTTTAACATTGTTTAATGATAATTGCCTCATAAGAAAATTCATTTCATCAGTTTTCTTTTTACGTAAAAGGGATTTAGACATTTTAACCTTATTTATACCTCTATTAGTGGATCTCATACCAAATATTTGTTAATTTGGTTAATATCCTCTATATTAGTTCTATGACTTGAGTTGGTAATTTTTCAATCAAAAATAATCTATAAAAAACATACAATAAGATACTATCATTTTCTAGTAGTACATGGTAAAATAACCTCAATAAATGGTGTTATTAAAACTGTTGATGTGTGAATGATATAGTTAATATTTTAAATGAATCTTAAAACTCATATAGAGTTTCTCTAGTTACTTACGTGATCCCATAGATCTTCCTCTTTATCTAGGTAATTCTTGAAGCAAGAAATAATTTTTGGAGGAAGGCCCTATGGAGTTTATCCTAGGTGGTAACTTCTCCAGGCTATAGACTATACATCCACACCAAATTAGATTATTCAAGGGATAAAGTTAATAACTTCCAGCTAATCTATGCTTTTAGAACTCATATATGTTTAAATTTACTAAATACATTACTAAATTATATCAGGTTCTAGTAAGGGTCCTCTCCTACTAATACATGAAACAAATGTTGGAGTTGGATCATTATAGTTTTAAGTTAAAATTCATATTGGTTATTTGGTTATTTAATATGATTATATTTATTGAAAGCAGGTGTATATAAGTCTCTCAAAAAAAATTAGTTGATATGAATTTTATTCCATGATTTCACTACCTATAGTAACTCTAGTAGAAGAAAAAGACGAGGAGGATGGGGAGTTTGTTAAAGGAATTTTAACAAACTACATATGCACTTGCATGGTGATTTTTAGATTTCTAGCTGTACCCAGTAATGTTATCTCAAAATTTGGATTAAAGTGAAATAGGTGTTGTGATATAGACCTATTAATGTATCAAAAACTTTTCAAATTGAAAATAAAAACAAACAATAGAAAAAAAAAACATTAGTTTGAATCCCCAACAACTACACTAACTTGATACAGTAGTTATCACAGGTCTTATAGAAAAACAAATTTGAATCCAAGTAAATATAGTAAAAGGTTGACTCTATTTGTCTCTAGATAGGAGGGTAATTTTGTGGGATTTTTTTTGTATGAATGGGTTGAGTGTGTGTTTGAGAATAAAAATAAATGGGTGCTTCAATTCAATATTCTAAAATAGTAGAATGACTATTAATATTTTCTATAAATTAACCTATAAATCATGATTAATTAAAATAAAACTCACTAGTTCTCCCACTAATTGATTGATACTTTAAATAATTTTATTTACAGAGTGATTTTGGTTCAAACAGGAAATTGAAATGATCACTACACACCATACTCTCTCTTAGATAAGTGATTAGAAATATCCAGTCACTCCAAAATCAACCCAATTCATTTAATTATATGGTAGTGAATAAGGTGTAGGGGTTTGTTTGTGTGAAACAATAAGAATAAAAATAATTAGTGAATATAATATAGTAGTGGAAACCTTCTATTTTCTATAGAAATAACATATTCCAACAATATTGAATAAAATAGATTTATTCTATTAGGAACATGAATTCAATATAGGTAGTTGTTGAAATACTCTTTAGCTCATCCATTATGGATCTAGTGTTCCATAAATGGATATTTAGTATAGAAATGAAAGAAAAAAAATAAAACTCTCTAGTAGTAGCTTTTCATTCAATCAACCAATCAGTATCCCCCACCTCCGGTTCTCAGTGAACATTTATTCTATTTATAGAAATAGAAGAATGATTGGGGTCCTTACACATTTTTTTCAACTTATTCTTCCACATGAGATTCATGGACTTCATCCTCCTCCTTGGTCCATTAAATTTACTTCATAATCCTTCTTATTTTCAGTGTATATCTCCCATTTCCTCATATTATTTCCATGTATCATGGTTTAGGGTTTGAATTTCTTTATCTAGGAATCTATAAAATATTCAACTTACTAAAAAATAATCCCACAATATTCACCATATTATTTGGTTGTATGGGATATATATGTAATCTCAAAGGAGGTATTTTCAAATTAGACAAACCATAGTAATATGAATTAATTTTAGGTTGTGCCCTATTTATATGGAAAATTTCAGTTTTTAATTCCCTGGGGCCTAAAATTTAGATAAGTTCAAATTCATATTCCATTGATGAATTTTAACATTTCATAAGAATTCATACAGTCCTAAAATTTCATATATAATTCTAAATCCATATTCCTACTTTGAAATTCTATGTCTCACTGGCTGAAGTCATATGTGAGGATGAAATTCATACATGCAATGAGTCTTACAAAGTAGATCAATGTGTATCCTAGGGGAGTCTTCGATAATTTCATTAAAATCATATAAAATTATTAGAAAGTATATTGTGGAAGAAAATTCATACATACTTCATAGAAAGTATTATTTATAGAGGTTTACATGGCACTAAAGTTATACGATGCAGGCTAAATTCACATCCGACCTCTAGAAAAGTCTTATAGAAACTCCATACCATTTTCATTTTATCTTGACACCCATAAAAATATAGACATTTGTGTATTATCCTTTTAAGTTATTTCATAATTTATTAAAAAAATAAAAATATAGATTTAAATTCATGTTCAATATTCAAGCCCAAATCCTCAAAATCAATGCATGACTTTTTGATTCATTCCAAAAATAAATATCCAAAATTATGATTTAAATTAATTTTTAATTTTTATTCAAGATTCACATTATTTTAATATTGAAATATTTTATTATCAATTATAGGAAAAAATATTTAAATATGAAAAACCCTTTTAAAAGTTTTTGAAAAATTATGGCTTGATCAACTAGATATTAAAATTGAGCCACAAACATGCTCTCTAACCTAGGATAATTCAATATACTTGATTTTTGGCGTATTTAAACACCTCCAAACACTCTATCATCTCCCAACATACTTATTAGTGCCAAGTATCAACCCAAATCACCATTATAAAAAAAATTACCATTTAAAATGTCTCAAAAACATTTAAATATATGGATTTAAGAAAAAAAATAAAACAAATATAATGTTTTAGAGAACATTTTTCATAAGTTCATACCTAAATTGGTCTAGGATACTGAAACATTTCCATAATATAGCTAATCATCCTGGATATGCACTCCCACTCATCAAAAATCCTATTAGGTGAGAAAATGTGGCCACTAGTCTGCTTTTCATACTCCCTCTTTCATGTCTCATATTGAACATGGTTGTGTTGCCACTATACCTACACTAGAGGTACCTTCTTCCCAAACAAATTATTTTTGCTATTATATACTATAAAATCTAAAAACTTCTCAAAGAACACATCACCCAAAAACTCAACCTCTATAATATTAATCACATGATAAGGTTCAATATAATATTATTAAAGTTGTAGTATATTCATTACATCATGAATATCACTAACATATTGAGTAAGATCTAATTAGTTTTCTATCGTATTGATTATCCTCGTGATCTCAAATAACCCCATATACTTGTGTTCCAATTTCCCCTACCTCCCAATTCAATTATGTACTAATATTGGTGACACATATATAAAAACATGTTTAACCATCTCAAACTCCATAGAACAATATTGTAGGTTGGAATACTACCTATGATTTATCTGGGAATTTATTAACCACTTCATAATCAGTCAAATATGATATGATTTCTCTTGTAGAATACTCAGGATAATAACCACCTAATGTTTAAATAGATATGAAAACATGAATTTTCATTTATTTTCAATTAATTATAACCAATTTATGTTTGAATATACAATTCTATATGCAAAGTATCATCTAGTTTATATTAAAAAAATGAATTCAAAAAGGTTTCCCATGCATTTTGGTAATGGAGAATAATGTTTGTTTATTTCTAAGTAACCCATAACATGTAAAGTTTGGTGGGATAATTCTAACTTAAAATACATTTACCAAGAATATTTAGTATTTCCTAAAATATTTTTTAAGTAATTTGGAATACGTCATATAGTGAGGATATTGAATATTTACTTATTTAAAAAATAAGTGCTAGATGAACTTATGAGAATCTATGAGAATCCCTCCAAGGAGTATCACACATAAAGGCTACTAAATACTTTTTTTAATGACTCCTTGATGAAGTTTTGAGATGTATGGAGAGTCCTTGGAATCATTGGAATATTTTTTTAATTAATCTGATAAATTATGAATTTTGGAGTTGAATTTGAAATTTGGTTGAGTCTAGAAATTGTATGACCATGGAGGTTTAGAACTGAAATTTGGCTAAGTCGTGGATATTTTTTATGACTTTATCATTTAATTTTAAATATATATGATTTAATAGGGATTTTAATATTTTATAAAACATTATAAAAAATTCATAAGAGTTCATATAGAGTGAGTATGGTTTTTATGAAGTGTTTTTTATGACATTAGAGGTGGATCATAAGACTTAAAATATTTTAATAAGACTTCGCATGTTTTATAAAATACCAGTTTGATAAAAAATCACAAATTAATAAAATCATAGGAATTAAAAATTCTTATAAAATGAATATTTTTTCTTAATAGTACTTCAAAAGGCTTAATAAATTAGAATGTGTTATATAGTTCTCCATATGACTTCAACACTTAGGAAATTTTGAGGGTGTTGTTGTATGAAAAATGTGAGTTTTCCATATTTAATATTTGAAGAAGAAATTCAAATGTGATTATACCAAATATATTCATTATTAATCTAAACATAAAAAACATTTAAAAGGTTATGGTATTAAAGCAATAAAATTATTAGATATGGTCTTCAATACCTGTAGAAGAATATCAAAGTAAGTGAAAATTTTAGAAACATTCTTAAAGTCCTAAATTTAGTTTATGATCTTTAATTATTTTGATGAAAATTGAATTTGAAGATATTGAATATATAATTAAAGTTTAAATAATCATGATTATTATTTCATAAATTATTTAATAATGAAGATTAAAATATCAAGTAGACGAATTGTTTGATAAAGAAAAATAAACTTCATGAGTTTTTGAGAATAATGCAGATAAAGTTGAGTTAAATCTTGGGAAGTTATTTAAAGTATAAATCATTGTGATCTAAGTTGTTTTAGTAAGCCTCCTATACTAATGACTAAGAAAAAATTGATCAATATGATATCAGAGGATTGGAATTTACTAAATCTTGAAATGAGAATAAACTATTGATTTTATAAATTTGAAAATGTAAAATTGTTAATGCATGTGTTGTTATTTATGGTGAGTTAATATCGGAAATTTATTTAAGATTCAAGAAGAATGAGTATGAAGAAGATTTTATACTAGTGTGTATATATTCAATCTAAATATGTACATTTCTTCATGGATTCACTCAAGCTA
This sequence comes from Viscum album, assembly GCA_963277665.1. Taxonomy (NCBI): domain Eukaryota; kingdom Viridiplantae; phylum Streptophyta; class Magnoliopsida; order Santalales; family Viscaceae; genus Viscum; species Viscum album. The sequence continues at coordinate 350,334,095 of OY728135.1, forward strand.
CGATAATCTAAGCTAAAACGTATTGTTTCTATTACTATATTTTATGCATCAAATGAATAATGATTTAAAAGTGTTATTTCTAGCTACTATGAGTTTGGATATGAATCTAAGACTATAAAATATAAAGAATAAGATATATTCATCTGAGTTTAAAAAATTAGAAAGAAATAGAAGGTTATTTCTATCCATTCATTTTAAAAATCATGAAAAGCATTTTCATGTGGGGTTTTTGAGAAGTGCACCAAAGATTATTTGGAACCAAAATAATTTATTTTAGGTTAGTGGGTTTTGATGGAAATTAAAATATATTCCATGTATCCATTTTTTATTTTATTGATGATGGGTGATATTTAATGCATCTAAATGATAAATTAAGATTTTGAAGAAGATAAAAATAATATAGAGTTTTTTTCTATAGTATGAAGTATGGAAAGTGAGTGGGACAAGAGACTAAAAGAATATATTGGGGAAGATGAGAATGAGGTGTAATCCTTACATACTATAGTTAGGAGTATCGAAGAGAAATTTTCAAACCTGTTCAAGATAGAATATCTATGGTTTTTAAAGAAGAAGAATAAGAATAACTATCATAATTCAGTTGATATTTGTGAACTCTCAAAGAAATATTAGAATAAAAATATGAGGAATCCAGACTGGTTATTACTGGTCAAGTTCATCATCGAATAAGTGAGTGTGAGGATCTATTGAATAGATTTAAAATAACTTGGAACTTAGAAAAATACTGGATACTTGGTTTCATGTGTTCACTCTTAAATATTTATAGGTATTTAAAGAATTTGTGGTGAATAATTTGGTCCATTATTTTGATGCAATGACATATATGGAATTATTTTTTACCCAAATCATAATTTAGATAATTTTTTAAGAACTTTTTGGATATCCATATAAAGGTGTTGTAGGATACAACACTAGGTTTTTAAGTAGGTGTGATATATAAAAACCTAATTGTAGGATAATAACTTGCTACCCATTGTAATGTATAAAAATATTGGTGTAGAATAAGTGTCTAAATGGTATTTTAACTTAAAATTAGTATTTTTCCAATATTGGGTTCAAACCTTATAAAAATATCATGTACTAATCTCTTGTTTATATTCTTCATTGAATTTGGTTGTAGATTGTTAGGTAAAGATAAAATAATCTATTTGTGTCCTTTCCAACCATAAGTTATGTGTATATTTTTTTTATATTAACATATATTAAATAATTAAATTATTTAAATTAATTAATATTTTTTCTATCAAAGTTATTTATAGCACTACTGGTGAGTCTCCTAGGGCAGAGTCTTCTGTTCTTCTCTAGAGAAGAAGACACTTGGAGTAAGTGTAACACCACTTGTATAAACTGATATTGAAATTTTATTTAACAATTTTTTGTATATAGGGTGATTTTTTTTTATTTTTTTTTTTTTGAAGAGATTAATTTTTCAATGAATAGTGAAAAATAATGGTTTTTATTGAAAATTGTCTTTTCATTTAAAGGATTTATAAGGTTACATATTATTTTTAAATTGATCTAAAAGTAAAATTTATTAAATTATATTATAATTAAACCAATATATTTCATTATAATCAATTCCATATTGAATTTTCATATAAAACTTTTTAAACTTTTGAAACTTTTCCCTTTGTAAAACCGCTTTTTATTCACATCTATGGGTTTAATTTTAAATTAAAATTTTACACTTATATGAATAGAATTTGGAAAAATTAATTCTATATTTGGAATAAAAATAATTAATAATATCTTGTAATTTGAAATTCATTTTTTACTATAATTAATTATAAAATCATTAAAAATAATCATCGTGGTTAAGGCAAAACAGCTTTATCGAAGGTTAAAATAAAAGATAAGGGTTTAAAATGATCCAAAAATTTCATAGTTCCAATTTTATGGTAATATTTTCACCTTATATATTATAAGTCTAAAAATGGTCTATTTCGGATCCTTGTAGTAGGACAAAAATGTTCGTGGAATTCTTTCTTTTCAAAAACTCCAAGTGTGTCCTCTCCCCCACTTATATAAGCCCACCCCCAATCCTATCCTTTGAACACTTCCAAAACACATTTTTTTAGTCAACTAAAAAAATAACTTAAATAATTCCCTTAATTAATCCTATAATCTTTTTTTAGGTCATAAATTCAACCTAGGAAGGATTATAGTGCAAACCAAAAGAAGTTGTATGAAGAAGAGGTAAGATCCTTAACCAAGCATTTTATTTTATTTCTTTCTCCACAAACATAAAATATTATTAAAAAATTATGATATAATAACCTCAGTATATTAAATATAATTATATTTTGTTATTTTAAGGTCATTACCTACCACCATCTCCTCCTCCATCCAATGGGAAACGAAACCATTGATTGTGTGTACGGCAGACTACCACCTCGCGAACCAATTAAATTCATTTTCCATCAATTATTTTCATGGATGGATATAATTATGTATATAATATTAATATATTATATTTATAAAATAATAATACTTATAGAATTATAATATAATATATACCTTCTTATTTTACATTCTTTATATAATAGGATAACGTTGTTCGTTTGTACGGAGGACTATCGCCACGCAAAAAGATGTGATTCATTTTCCATGAAAGATTTGTATGTAAGGTAATAAGTATAAAATTAATAAATTTATGTGATATATATTACATAAAAATTATTATTTAAAGGTAATATATTATTAACCTTTCTTTTGTTTCATCCGTTAAAAGATGGTAATAGCGTTCATGCAAATATACGGCCTACCATCTCCATGAATAACATATTTCATTTTATATCTCTAACTTATATGGATTAATCCAAATAAATATATATTGAATATATATTATATTTATATCATGTTAAAAATTTTGATATTATGGAACTATTATTAAATTATAAGGATCAAAAATACCAAAACAAAACATACAGGAAAAATGAAGTAGTTATTACCCAAAATGTGATTTTAATAAGGAATTATTGATAAACAGGTAATAATAAGTCATTATTAAGTAATATATGGTATGAAAAATATTAATATGTTTCTATAATATATTTATAGTAAACTTATATTTATTATAAATAATGTTTTAACCTGTACGAAGGATGTGTAGACTTAAGGTGAGGGATTTTTTGTCTCAAATTACTTTGTTTGGGACAGAAGTTATGTTATACACCTATATTCTTCTATGAGGTGTATATAATTACCCTTTTACATTATTTATCATGAATATTATTCTTTTAATAATATTCAAAGCTTTATTTTATTTTATTCTTTAATGCTTCCTACGATTTAAAATATACCAAAGTGGTAAAGGTTTGATGTTACAATTTCATTGTTTATCAAGATTGTTTGTGATTATGATTTTGATGAAGAAATATTATGATTTATTTCTCAATAATTTCATAAATTTTATTATTCATTGGTAATTTCATTAAAATACATTTATTTACTTTAATTTTCCTCTCTTTATGTACACGAGATACCAAAATAATTTTTTTTTGAAAAATGATTTTTGTTTCTCTATTTTATCGAAAATTCTTATCCTTCCATATCAATGTTTTATAAAAAAAATTAACATTACCTAAAGTATTTTTTAAATAATCTTTTCCCATGTTTGACTTTTTACAAAGTTTTTTAAAATGAATATTTATGTCATTTTCCAAACAAGGCTCATTTTTATTTTACCAAAAATGTGAAAGGAGTCATTGTTTAACATGTACAGCATGAACAGATTTTCCTGCTGAAATGAAAATTATTTTATTTGAATCTTAATTAATAAATTTTCAAGGTTATTTTAAAATAAAATTATTTTAAAAATATTATATAAATTTTTAATTCCCAAAATTTTATTTTAAAATAATGGATATTTTCCTCAATAAATATTCTATGTGTTTTTCATTCAAAATCATTTTCTACCTAAGATGAAATATGTTGAGTCAATAAGGTTTTCCTTATGACTTCTCCATTCCTTCATGTTTGGGGGAGATTGTTGAGTCAATAAGTTCCCTTTATGACATTACCATTCATTCTTATTTTGAAAATCACAAACACCTTATCTCAAGGAAAATCTCATTTTACCATGTGTTTTACATCTATAAGGAAAATTTTCCTTCCCCAAGAAAATGAATCCTTACCATGTTTTTCATTGTTCATTTTCTTGTATAAATGTAAAATTTGGATTTATATCTAAAACCTTGGAATCATATAATACTTAGATAAAGAGAATTATGTTTTCAAGATCTGAATTTAGGCTCCAAGTTCTCTGAATTTAGACTTCCGAACTCTTCTGAGTTCTGACTCTGAATTCTAATGAATTCAGACTCTGAACATTGTGAGTTCTCACTGTGAATTATAATGAATTAAGACTCTAAACTTTGTTAGTTCTGACTTCGAGTTATTTGAATTCACACTCTGAACTTTGTGTGTTATGACTCCAAATTCTAATGAATTCAGACTCTGAACTCTATGAGTTCTGACTCCGAGTTATCTGGATTCCGACTCTGAACTCTTCTGAGTTCTAACTCTGAATTCTAATGAATTTAGACTCCGAACTTTGTGAGTTCTATCTCCGAATTCTCATGAAATATGACTCCGAACATTGTAAGTTCAGGTTCCGAATTCTTGTGAATCCAGATTCCAAATTTCCTTGAAATTTAGAATCCAGAATTCTATATAATTCATGTTCCAAATTCCTTAGAAAACATAATCCGAATATCCTTGTATTATAGACACCGACTGTGTTTTTGGTTAGACTCCAAACTTTTATTTTCTTACATTCTGAATATTTGATTTTGGTTATATAAATATATTTTTTCTTACACTTCATTGGTTATAAAATGATAGCATGCATTCAGTTACTAACTAACCATTTTTTGAGTGACACGTGTACAGGTCCCTCTGAAATTCAAGGAAAAATATGACCGTTGGAGGAGGGAGCTGGCCATTGAAGCCATGCCTATAAATATGAGCTCATTTGAAAGATCTCACAATAAGTTGATCAATCTAGAGATTACATGCTACTAAAGTGATTTATAGAGAGAGAGAATTTATTACTTTCTGCGTACTGAACGTCTTGTTCAGATTTGCTTCGTGCGACTCTGAATGTTGCTGGGTACATTCGAGGGATTCTAAGGATAGGAAGACGGAGGTGCCGACTACCTTAATGATCGAGGAATTCCTTGATAAGGAAGACAAAGGTGATAACTACCTTGAAGTTGAGGGCATGCGGGGATATCAAGATAGACTTCGATCTTCGTATCGAGGGCTTACCCAAGTGTGGGTAAGACAAACTTTTTTGAAATTATAAATCAAGGGACCTTTATTCAAGGTTTTCAGATACCCTTCTCTTTGAGTTAAAAGACTTATTACTTGTTACTTGTTTTGTTACAAGTTTTCCACTTTTTTTGATTGTTAAGTAATGTATTACTATATTTTACTTTCTTATACTTGTATACTCTGATATAGTAAGATTCTATTCACTTTATGGTAGAATATTTATCTTTGTAAACCTTCATTAAGTTTCATTTTTTTAGAACCATCTTTTCTGGAACAACTTTTTCGGAATCACTTTTCCGGATTCAAGCAAGTTAGTTGACTTAGAGGTTTTGTGAATTACCTTGTTAAACATAATCATCTTTAAAATTTCTAAAGGAATTTTCTAAAAGTATACAATTCACCCCCCTCCCCCCCCCCCATCTTTTATATTGAGTATATACATCATTACTGATACTACAATCAGTAACATTTTGATCCTTTAGTTGGTATCATTGGAGAATATCACACTCCATATCAACATTACAATTGGTATCAAAGGATTGGTTCAATCTGAATTAATCTCATTATTAGATTCAAGAGAAAATTAATCTTATTCTTATTTTCGGATTCATATTTTCATACTCATAATGTTTGGATTTATATTTTTTTTCTTAGAGATACTCTTGTTCTATATTTTTCTTGCTGAGAAATATTTTCCTTGTTTACAAACATTTATTACTAACCAGTTTGTGTGGAAATATTTTCTTAAACATGGACGGAATCACTGTTGGTTCCATTGACAACCTAAATCCGACTAGACCACCTATTTTTTATGGAAATGATTATGAGTATTAGAGAGATTGCATGAAAAAATTTATTATCAATATTGGAGTAGAAAAAAAATTATGCATACTGGAGGTTATAAAATCCCTGAAAAGGAATTAAGTACCTTCACCAATCAAGAAAATCTTGAATATCAACTGAATTATAAGGTATGAAATACTTTTCTTTGTTCCATGACTAGAAATATATATAGCCAAATTTCATGTTTTGAAGCAGAAAATTGTATATGGAAGAAACTTTCAGTCACTCACTTTGGAACTTCAAAAGTTATTGAAACTAGAAGATCAATGCTCAGATCTGAATATCATGGTTTTTTCTTTCCTTATGGAGAACCCATATATAAGTTGAAATAGAGGTTTACGACTATTGTTAATAGTTTACAATCCATGGGTGACAAAGGATTAGATGATGAACCCTTGTTGATAATATCATAGACATCATGCCCAATGAGTGGGAATCCAAGAGAACATCTATTGAAGAGAATAGAAAGGTTACTCAGATTTCTCTTTATGAAATTTTTGGAACTCTTCTTCAACATGAGACTAGAATGAAGAGATAGGATGGAATCATAAGGAAGAAGAATGGGAATGGTAGTTTTTCTTTTACTACAACTTTAAATCATATGAAATCCAAGACTCCTGAGAGAGTTACTAGATCCAAATCTAAGAAGATTGTTATACAATCTGAATCTAGTGGAAGTGAATCTTAAAAAAATGAACTAGCCAATCTTGCTTGAAGGATGAACAGGATATCTGGGTAGATGAACTTTCAATCCAGATATAAGAAGAATGAATGGAAAGATAAGAAAGATTCATAAGTTACATGTTATGAATGAAATAGAGTTGAACATATAAGACCTGATTGTCCTATACTTGAAATAAAGGAAAGAAAGGAAAGAAAGGAAACACATTCTGAGAGAAATAGAAAGAAGTACTACAAATCTAAAGCTAAGAGAGTTTTGAAAGATAATGATAGCTAGAGTTCCAGTTGTGGTGACTCTTCATATGAATCATCATATTATGAATCTTCTGGATAGAAGAATTTTGGTCTAATATCCATACTACCTTTTGACAATATTTTCTTAATGGCTAAGGTATATAATGTTGAATCTATGACCAATGTTTCTTTGAATGCAAATTATAGTAATGATAAATATTATGAATCTTGAAATGAAGAATCTTTTTCTGATGAAGATGATAAGTTACCAACCTATAAAGAAGTTTCTAGGTTTTCTAAGTTTCTTGAGAATGAAAATTCTAAATTCAAAAAAAAGCTTGATAATGAAAATTATAGTATTTCTATACATACTAAATAAATATGAGATCTCTCTAAATATGTTGATAAGAAAAACCTTGATTTTGAAAATATTTCAAAAAATCATGAGGAAGTAAATTTTGAGAAGGATAAACTTTCAAAATATCTAGAAAATGTAATTTCTAAGAAAAATATTTTTGAGCCTAACTCTAGTTCTAAAGCTAGTGTTTTTGAAGATAAGAAATTAGTTATTAGACTGAAGTCTGAAATGTTTTCCTTGAGGAAGTTTTTGTCAAACGTTTCCTTAGGTAAATAAAATTTTGAAAAAATTTATTCACAGATCCGACCTCTAAGAAATAATTCTGGATTTGGTTACACTAGTTCTAAACCGATTTTTCGTAACAATTATTTTGTTCCTCAAAGTTATCCATTCTGCACTAAGTGTAAATATGGTGAAAACTAGGGAAAATTTTGTCCCTTAAACAAAACCCAATATTTAGGATTTCATAAAGCCTATTTTTCTAAGAAAATGTGGGTACCTAAAATTTTGTTTTTTGAAATTTCTGGATCCAACAAAGTTTCGAATTTGAACTCCTAACTCTTTTGTTTTCAAGAAAATATTGAATGTAGCAATAGAAATACATGGTACATGGATAGTGGATGTTCCCGGCATATGAATGGTAACAAAAACTACTTTAAAAAGAATTATCAATATGAAAGGAGGGAAAGTAACTTTTGGAGATAATGCTCAGGGAGAAATTATTGGTATAGGTATCATAGTTCTTCTTGGAAAAACATCGATTTCAAATGTTTTATTTGTTAAGGGTCTTAAGAATAATCTCATTAGCATAAGTTAATTATTTGATGAAGGTAACCTTGTAAATTTGAGGAATCATAAGTGCTTAGTACACAATTCCAAGGAAGAGTTTATTCTTTCTTCCCATAGGCAAGAGAATGTATACACACTAAACTTAGAAGACCTTAGGAGCCTAGACTTACCTTGACTTAGTGCAATGGAAGATCATTCTTGGTTGTGGTATAGAAGGTTAAGACACTTTAAACTTATAAATCTATGTAAACTCTCTAAGAAGAGATTAGTTAAAGATATATCAGAGCTTATATATGATTCTTCAAAAGTTTGTGATCCTTTTCAATATAGAAAGCAACATAAATCAAGGTTTAAATCAGTCGGTGAAGTCTCAACTACTGATGCATTACAGTTAGCGCATATGGATCTTTTTGGCCCAACACAAACTGGAAGCATTAGAGGCAAGTATTATGTATTTATTTTACTTGATGACTACACTAGATTTACATGGGACTATTTTTCTAGTAAAGAAGTCTGAATCTTTTTCTTATTTCAAAATTTTTAGAGCCCAAGTCAAAAATGATAAAAAGATTCCTTTGATAACTATTCATATTGATCATGAAGGAGAATTTCAAAATTCTGATTTTGAAACTTTTTGTAGTATAAAAGGCATTACTCATAACTTCTCAGTACCTAGAACATCTCAACAGAATGGTGTTATTGAAAGAAGGAATAGAATTATTCAATAGATAACAAGAACCATGTTGAGTGAGTATTCTGTAGCCAAACGTTTTTGGGTTGAATTTGTAAGTACTGCTTGTTACACTATAAATTGATTTTTAATTAGACCTTTTCATAATAAAACTCCTTATGAGTTATGGAATGGTAGAAAACCTAGACTTTCCTACTTCAAGGTTTTTGGTTTCAAGGTATTCATTTTGAATACTAAAGATAATCTACATAAATTCGCACCAAAATCTGATGAAGGGATTTTCTTAGGATACTCCACAACTTTTACGGCTTATAGAGTTTTCAATAAAAACACTTCTACTGTTGAATAAATAGTACATGTAAAATTTTATGAAACTGATTCTTTTGTTTTTGAACAACCCCTACCTACATCTTCAAATGTGTCTTCAAAAATGGATTATCAACCCATGATAGAAGATCCTTTTGACAAGGAAAATGTCCAAGAAGATAATTCTAAAACATTTACCCCAGAAGATTTCCAACCCTATGTTGATGAACCGGATTTACAAAACCTAAATCAGGTGTTTCTTAAGAATCATACCAATGATAGTACCATTGGTGATGTGAATCAACCTATAAGGACTAGAACATCCTTAAGTAATGAAGTGGAACATCTTGCATTCCTTTCCCAATTAGAACCAAAAAGCACTGATGAATCTTTAGGTGATTATAATTGGATTAAAGTCATGCAAGATGAACTAAATGAATTAGAAAGGAATAAAGTATGGACCTTGGTTGAAAGACCTAAGGAAACTTCCGTTATTTGAGTAAAATGGGTTTCAGAAATAAGTGTGATGAAAATCGAATAATAGTAAGAAATAAAGCTAGATTGGTTGTTAAAGGCTATAATAAACAAGAAGGAATACACTATGAGGAAACCTATACTCAAGTAGGTAGACTTGAATCTATTCGTATTCTACTTGCCTTTAGAGCATTCTTCAATTTCAAACTTTTTCAAATGGATGTGAAATGTGATTTCCTTAATTTTTTTGTTCAAGAGGAAGTTTTTGTTGAACAACCTCCTAGTTTTGAAGATATAAAACATCATGAACATGTTTTTAGACCTACCAAAGCTTTGTATAGACTTAAGCAAGCCCCTAGATCCTGGTATGATAGACTTACAGTATTTTTTCTTCAAAATAATTACATTAAGGGAAATTAAGATCCAATCCATTTTATAAATAAAGATAAGAAAAATGTTTTTATTGTTCAAATATATGTTGATGACATTATATTTGGTTCAACTCAGAAATATTTAACTGATTCCTTTGTAGATCTAAAGAAATATGAGTTTGAAATTAGTATGATGGGTGAGTTAACATTCTTCCTTGGTTTTCAAATTTCCCAAAAATAAGAAAAAATATATATATACCAACATAAGTATATTAAATATATTCTTAAAAAGTATGGATTTGACAACACTAAGAGTATAAGTACTCCCATTGGTACCTCAAACACTCTTGATATTGATGAAGCTAGGAAACCAGTAGATCAAACATCTTTTAGCGTTATGATAGGAAGTTTACTTTACCTGAAAACTAGCCATCCAGATTTAATGCTTTCACTATTCTTATGTGCAAGATATCAATCCAATCCTAAGGAATCTCATTTAAAGGTAGTGAAAATAATTTTTCTCTACTTAAAGGGAACCATGGATCTTGGACTCTTTTATACTTCTGGAAATTATTTCTTTCTAAAAAGTTTTTCGGATGCTGACTTTGGTGGATGTAGAATGGATAGAAAGAGTACATCCAGAACATGTCATTTCTTAGTAGATTCATTAGTTTATTTGTCATGAAAGAAGAAACACTTAGTAGCACTTTCCACTATTGAAGCTGAATATGTAGCAGCTGGAAGTTGTTTTGCTCAAGTGATATGGATGCAACACACACTCACAGACTATGGTATGAGTTTTAGCAAAACACAAATTTTGTGTGATAATACTAATTCCATTGCTTTAAGCAAAAACCATGCACATCACTCCCGTGAAAAACACATAGATATTATACATTACATTCTTAGGGATCACATAGAAAAAGGAGATATCATTCTTCAATTTATCGGAACATAAGATTAATATGCTGATATTTTCACAAAATCATTACCCATCGATAGATTTCAACACATTAAACAGAAGTTAAGAATGATTACTGTAAGTTAATCTTCCTCATTAACTTTATTTTGAAATCAATCTCCTTACAGTAATAAAATCCTTTTCATAGGAGGAGTACATTTTCTTGTTAGTTAAAGGAAATTTTTTGTAATGAAATTTTCATAATGAAATTTTCTTAATCACTCTATTTTCAAAATTTTATGTAATGAAGTTTTTAAAATTTTTCCTATTGAATTTTTTTTTAAAAAAATTATGTAATGAAAATTGTTTTCAAAATTTTTCATAATTCAAATTTTTCGTAGTCAGTTTTTCAAAATTTTCATAATGAAGATTTTTGTACTCAAGATTTTCATATTTAGATTTTTCATAATAGAATTATTCTATAGTCAGTTTCTTTTTGGAATCTAAATTTCTTCAAGAAGAATATTACTTATTAAGAATAATCTTCCTAAAAATCTGAAATGTATGTTTACTTTCTTAAGTTTTTATAATCATCATTAACTTGGTGGTATTTTTTTAAAAAATATTTGTATTTTCTTCTCCTTAAATCTGAATGTTTTTCTTTAAAACCCTCAAAAGATCAGATCCTACCAAATTTTCCTTGTGGATATCATTTCAACCATCAGATCTAATCAGAAGTTTTTTCAACTATTGGACTGACTTTGGAAGTTCAACGGTCGCTTCAAACACCTATATAAAGGACCCCCAAAGGGTTGTTGTAGACCCCGGAAAACGCGTTCCTGAAATTTTCCAAATGCTTCCATACACAATCCAAGATCGTAGAACTTTTCTTAAGATTCGATTTGGAAGGTCGCAGGGCCCGAACGGAGCTACGGATTAGAAGTTATGGACGTTTGAAGTTTGGCTGGAAATCTGGTTCGCGAAGCCCATTCGCGAAGCCCCCTCCGTGATCGTGGAGCGCCGCCGCGAAGCAATGAGGCGAGAGGCTCCGCGAACCCATTTGACGTTCGCGATGCGTCGCAAAGACCCCTCGTGAAGCACTGATGTGAAGCACCAATGCGAATCACCCGAGCAGCGCGGTCCCGCGAAGCTCCAAAGGCGGTAACTCTCTGCGAACGAATTTGGCGTTCGCGAGCCCGCTGCGAAGCTCCGGAGGCGGTACCTATCCGCGAACGAATTTGACATTCGTGAGCACGCTGCGAAGCACCTGAGGCGGTGCGGGAGTTCTGCTTCGCGGCGCCCCTTTCCTATAAATACCCGGATCACCCCTCTTCTCCAGGGGAGGGCGGCCACGACCACTTCGCCCCTTAGGCGGCCGAGCAGAGCTCCGCATTGCGGCTCCGCGAAGCCATGCTCCGTGAGCAGCTTCCTTCGCGTTACTGCTCCGCGAGCGGAGGATCCGCAAGTCCATGCTCCGCGAGCCTATGCTCCGGGATGCTGCTCCGTGAGACCCCTTTGCTCCTCGAGACCCCTTTGCTCCGCGAGCCCCCATGAAAAATGGAGAGTCGCACCGCGAAATTTTCGGGCCGGGATGCCGGGATTTTCCATTACGCCCTTATGAACTCCCACCTTCAACCTATGAAATACCATGATTAGAGATACTCCTCCACACACCATGAAACACCTTGAGTTGACATATTCCTCTAGGTTTCATTCCATGTCGTGAGTTGAGATTCTCATCATCAATTCCCCGAGTACCTTGAGTCGAACCATTCCTTAGGCACCTCCTCCAAACCCAATCACTTGGCTCCTATGCCAGGTTGAACCAGAAAGGGCCGCCCTTGCGTAAGTCCCAACACCAACCATTTCTAGGCATCTTCTGCCTAACAATCCTTTCTACATGACTCTAAACTGTAGTAATCCTTATGTGCCAAACATAGGGTGCCTCTTGCCCTATACGAGAGATGCCTCATGCTCCTAGCATGAGATGACAATAGTCCTACCTACATGACTATAAACTATAGTACACCCTATCTAACAAATGATAGGATGCCTCTTGCTCCGAATAAGATATGCCTTGTGCTCCAAGCATGAGATGCCAATAGTCCTTTCTACATGACTCTAAACTATAGTAATCCCTATGTTCCAAACATAGGATGCCTCTTGCACTAAACAAGAGATTCCTTATGCTCCAAGCATAAGACGCCTAATGTCATGATTACAGTGGCATGATTCCAATGCCCCTTGGCATTATCCCTCTTGTGCACTAGTGCATAGGTAAATGCCTCAACCCACCAGTGGGTCGGGATTCCCTCATGCAAGACATGAGGAAGACATTACGGGAAGCTTCCTAGCGTAAGCCCCATCAACCAGTGCCGCTCCTTAGCGGCACCCGGGCAGCTCCCAAGTGTAAGCCCCATTCACCATTACCTCTCCATAGCGGCACCCGGGCAGCTTCCCTGCATAAGCCCCATTCACCATTGCCGCTCTATAGCGGCACCCGGGCAGCTTCCTAGCGTAAGCCCCATCCACCAGTGTCGCTCCTTAGCGGCACCCGGGCAGCTTCCAAGTGTAAGCCCCATTCACCATTACAGCTCCTTAGCGGCACCCGCGAAGCTTCCTTGTGTAAGCCCCATTCACCATTACCGGTCCATAGCGGCACCAAGGCAGCTTCCTTGCGTAAGCCCCATTCACTATTGTCACTATTTTTCAGCGGTAAGCCGTTGACATCCCTTTGCAGCGGTAAGCCCTTGTGATCCTATCCAGCGGTAAGCCGTTGTGACTCCATTTAGCGGTAAGTCGTTCACATCCTTATCCAGTGGTAAGCCATTCACACCCAATCCAGCGGTAAGGCATTGAAACCCCCAATCGGCGGTAAGCCGTCATCTAAAGAACTATGTGTTCTTTAATCCATGTCAAGGAATGGTACGTAGGAAGCCTCTTCAAGGCTCAAGCCCAAAACCATCGTCATCCTTTTCTTTGGGCTTCTATCCTGGAGTAAGTCCCAGCACCATGGGCCGCCTAATGCATAAGCCCCTCTTCGCTTCTCACAGATTCATCCTTCGCGATGTGACCATCAGGTCCTTACAACCTCGTGTTTCTCACCCCGAGCATGACCAACGTGGGCTTAGAGTGAGCACCAACCCTGACCCCTACATACAGCGAACTACGAGGACTTTGATACATGTTAAGGCATGGTACGTAGGAAGCCTCCATGAGGTTCAATCCACATTACTTGGTTGTTCATTCACGTCGAGTTTCACCCCCGTCCAGCATGACGATAAACTGCATGTCGTCGTCCGGCATGACGTTAAACTGCACGCCCTCATCCATCATGACATTAAACTGCACACCCTCGTCCAGCATGACGTTAAACTGTATGCCCCTTGTCCCGCTTGACATTAAACTGTACACCCACCTGAACTACGAGGACTTTGATCCATTTCAAGGCATGGTACATAGGAACCCTCACAGAGGTTCAAACCCATCTCCCATCGGACCAAGGTCCCTCATTTATATTGGTTCTCCGACACCCACCACCCATCCTTTATTCACGACAGGGTTCACTACCGTCCCACATGACGTTAAACTGTATTCCATCAATCCTTTGAACTATGAGGTCTTTGATCCATGTCAAGGCATGGTACCTAGGAAACCTTCCCAAGGTTCAAGCCCACTACTAGTGGACCCCCGGGTCTACTTTCACGCTGGTTCACTGATGAAACCCTTTGAACTACGAGGTCTTTGATCTGTGCCAAGGCAGGGTACGTAGGAAGCCTCCACGAGGTCCAAGCCCACTACCACTAGGACCCTCCTGGTCCTCGCCATTCACGTCAGCTCACTGATGATGCCCATCGGACCAAGGTCCACCCTCGTGTCAGTTCACCGGCACCATCCCGAACTACGCGGACATTGATTCCCTGCCACGGGGATACGTAGGAAGCCTCTTCAAGGCTCAAGCCCAACTTCACCGTCGCCCCAGCGATGGTCCCATTTCATTCCCCCTCCACTTCATTCACCCATCCATCACCCATCCTGATTCTCACTCGGGCCGCCACATCCCAGTGGGATCATGCCATCCACCTTCTTGCTGCTCCTAGTGGCGCATGGGCCGCTTTCCACGTGTAAGACCCATCATATCTCTAGGTCGTTGTCATCTGTGTACACCCCGATTCATCACCCTCTCAAACTAAGTGGGTTTTGATCCCTGTCCTCTACACAGGGTACGTAGGAAACCTCCAAGAGTTTCAATCCCAACTAATGGTAATCCATGGTGTTCCCCATCCTGGGGCTCACTTCCCCTGATCCGCCCTCAGTGGTGTTCAGATCAGCCATTACGGTGTGACATATCCCCTCTAGGGAGTGCACCACCTCGGATCTATCCTCATTGTGCGTTCTAATCCATCCATCTTCTATGTGTTTTCCCTTTGGGATATACCAATCTGATATGTCTCTATGGGACGTTCTGATCACCCTCATTCCGTCTCCGCAAGACGTTAAACTCACGGTCTACCTCGTGATAAACATGAGATGCCTGAGGAAAACCTCGGAAGACACACTTTTGGTGTAACCATCTCTGCTAGATGTTAATATTGCAACATACACTGTGTTAAACATGGGAAGCTGAGGAAAACCTCAGATACATGCCTTGGGTTCTGAACCCTTGAGATGCCCTCTTATGAGGAAGAATACAGGTCCCCCTATGTCTACGCACCCAGAGATGCCCCGACATGCCTGATGTTGCCATCTACTCCAACCGAAGGTCGCTGCCATGTCAAGACCCTATGGAAAGTCTTGACGGATGTAGTGTAATTAACCAGCGTCCATGAAGATATGGCACCGGGAATGAGATTCAGGAACAATGTATTAAATCTATGAGGGAGACCCGGACTAGGTGACGAGTTCTGAGGAGGAATCCACAGAAGGAAGAACCGACATCCCATCATCCTGTTTCGATCAAGGAGTAGACGTACCTGAACAAGGAACGAATGCCACCCACCTTTGGAAAGCGGGAATGTGGGGCAACAGCAGCGCGTCCTCCACGGACGGATGAGCACTCCCCGGCAAAAGTTTCGGAAACAGTTGTCCCACATCATTTTCAAGCCTTTGCGTGTTGATGCTTTGTCCCTCTACTTAATCCCATTCTGAACTTCTCATAGTTTCTCAATCTAAATTTCTATAGAATAATCATCTCAGAAAGATATGTCTACTGTCAAGATGATTTCGGAGTGGCAGATTTACAAATATTGGTTGCTCCTTTTGAATTTCATTGCCAAGTACGATTCCATTATATCCAAGAATATTAGGTTGAATGGATGGGAAAGTGTTTTCATATCAAAGCTAGGAGCTCAGGATGTAGTATATCCGGATCTGCTAATATAATTTTATGGATCAGTTAGTTTATTTAAGGAAGATGCCGAAGATAAGTTTTCTTTCAAAAGTTATTGAAAAACATATGCCCTTTCATACACAAAGGTTGCAATATTCGTGTGGTTATCTTATGAAGGGGAAGCTGAATTCTGTTCCCACAAGCTGCCTGATGTTTAAGAAAGTTTTGTAAAAGTGAAAGCTTTGGAATGACTCTGCCTTACTAATATCAAGACACCAATGATTTCTCACCTCTCTATAAATAATCAGATCCTTGAATTATGGGTGAAAGGTTTTATCTTTTTGGGAAAAAGTGATAAAGACACCTTGAAGAAGAGCGAAAAATACATCATAGATTTTCTAGTGAATCTGAGGAAGGTCAACTTGACGAAGCATATTCTCATCACGGTTGAGAATATTAAGAATAGGAATCTAAAGGCTCAGATTATCCTGTACCCAGCCATTCTTTCAAAGTTAATATTTTGGTGCCTTGAGTCATTCAAGATTCCTTGCTGTTCCAAGCCAAGGAATTAAAAAGTCATGTTAGTAAGTGATGATACATTGAATAGAATGAATATTGGTTTTTCTAAGGAATCAAGGGAGTTTTATGACCTACCAGAGGCTGAAGCTGAGTCTATTCTAAAAAATCAAGAAGAGTTTGAACCATTAAAAAAGGTTGGAAAGAAGAGGAAGTTGAAGGAAGTGGAAGAAGAAGAAAAAATCCCAAAATCTAAGGAAGCCCAATCTGCACCTCTAAATCCCAAGAAGCCGAAATATTATTTGGATGAAGTCATAGATGAGTGGAGGGAAGAAAAAAATAATAGGAAAGAAGGGGAGCCAAGTTTTGGTTTGGATCCTACTGAGGCCAAGGCTTTAAAAGAGAGGACTACTGATGAGCTTGAGAATCAAGCTAAATAGAAGTAGAAAAATAATAAAATGAATGAAGTTGAGTTAGTCTAATCCCTTTTGAAGGCTACTAAAATACCATCAGAGAATATTCTAGTACCACAATATTTCATGGTAGAGTATTTAATAGAAACTTCAGAGAAGAAGTTTGTTAGTCCGAAAAATTCCCAAGAAAATATTTTTGAAGAAAAAGTAGAAGAAGCGGTAGAAATTAGTGGTGGCTCTGAAGATCTTATAAAGAAAGTTAAAGATTACCATGAAAAGGAAACCCCATTTGAGAAACAGTCAATCCGAACTTCTGATGGAGAGTCTTCAAAGCTCGTAACTCCTAGGAAGGATGAGGAAGGTGAAGATGAGAAGGGAGAAGAAGAAGTTAATAAATTGTCTGAGGAAGAAAGTTCAAACCATGATTTCATACATCCTGAGGATGCTGAGGCTGGATCTGAGAAAGAGAATATAGATGAAGAGAGAATTGTTCAGCTGACTGATAGTGAACACAAATCTCCGGATGAGGAAGTTGTTCTGAGAACTGAAAAGGGTAAAAAAGTGGTTTTTGACACAACCACTAAAGTGGATGTGAAGAATAAATATGTTGGGGGAACATCAAAGAGGAATCTTGTTGAGCGAGAGAAAGATCCATCACCAAGAAAAGTCTCATATTCAGAATCATCTTCACATGGACATGATTGTTTTGTCCAGTATTTGAATAATTTGGTTGACACCATTCTGATTTTCTCAAGCATAGACTCCAGATGTTAGATTCTTCAACACACACTAAATAAGAAAGTAGATTCAGTTTCCATAGTGATGGAAAAGTGTTTCAAGCTGGAGGCAGACTTCAAATCTTTCCTTATCAACTACAATGCCCACAAAAGGTTCTGTAAGAAAATGGTCAGCTGGTCAAAAAAGACAGTTTAAAATTTGAGATAACTTGATGAGTTTCAAGATGGTGTCGAGGAGGCTTTTGACATAGAATATGGTAAAATCAAGGATCTCACAAGTATCTTTGAGGAAAAGCTAAACCTTGAGCAGAATACTCGGATTCAAGAGGTAAAGTATTTGAATGGAAAGTTGTATTATGTTTCCCAATGTTAAAAGAGGGAAAGGGATCTTTAGATTGAGATTGAAGAAAATATTATTGAGAAGGAAGAAGTCTTGAAGGCTCCGGAAGACGTTCTCAAGGCTTGGGAAGATAAAATCAAATCTCTTGAAAAGAAATCAGAGGATCGGGATCAAATTCTTAAGAGAGCATAGTATGACCACAAAGAGCACAAAAATATGAAGACCATAGTCAAGAATATATAGCCAAAGGAAAAGGAAGGATAACCATGTTTCAATCTGATATTTTTTTGTATTTTCTTCGTTGTACAAATTCTATCTAATCATAATGAAATTTTTGGTTATCTATCTTTTGGATGAGTTGTACTAATCTTTGTTTTTTGTTAGAATCCAAACTTTTATTTGTTACATTTCGAATATTTGATTTTGGTTATATAACCATATTTTTTCTTACACATGTTTTGTTATAAAATGATGTCATACATTAAGTTACTAACTAACCGTTGTTTGAGTGACACATGTACAGGTCCCTCTGAAATTCAAGGAAAAATATGATTGTTGGAGGAGGGAGTCGATCGTTGAGGCCATGCCTATAAATAGGAGCTCATTTGAAAGAGCTCACTACAAGTTGATCAATATAGAGATTACATGCTACTGAAGTAATTTCTAGACAGAGAGACTTTATAGCTTTGTGTGTACTGAACATCTTGTTCATATTTGATTCTTGTGACTCTGAATGTTGTTGAGTACATTTGAGGTCTTCCGTGGATAGGAAGACAGAGGTGCCTACTACCTTAAAGTTCAAGGACTTCTTTGCTGAGGAAGACAGAGGTGTCAACTACCTTGAAGTTGAGGGCTTGCAAGAATATCAAGACAGAATCTGATCTTCATATTGATGGATTACCCTAGTGTGAGTAAGACATACTTTCTTGAAAGTATAAATCAAGGGACCTTTATCCAAGGTTTTTGGATACCCTTCTCTTTGGGTTAAAAGACTTATTACTTGTTACTTATTTTGTTACAAGTTCTCTGATGTTTTTGATTGTTAAGGAAAGTATAACTATCTTGTACATTCTTATACTTGTATACTCTGATTTATTAAGATTCTATATGCTTTAAGGTAGAATATTTATCTTCGTAAACTTTCATTAATTTTTATTTTTTCGGAACCATCATTTCCGGAACCACTTTCTAAGAATCACTTTTCTGGATTAAAGAAAGTTAATAGACTTAGAGGTTTTGTGAAATACCTTGTTTAACCTTGTTAAACATAATCATCTTTAAAAGTTCCAAAGGAATTTTTTAAAAGTATAAAACTCACCCCCCCTGTCTTGTATATTGAGTATCTACGTTATTAATAATACTACAATCAGTAACATTTCGATCCTTGAGTTGGTATTATTAGAGAATATCACACTCCATACCAACCTAAAAAAATCCTTTGATGTTATATAATATTTAATAGGGATATTATCTAATGATATTATCTTTATTCTTTGTCTATATATTTTATATTTTTAATGAAAATATGTTTATGAAACCCATTTCTTTTCCATGAATTTTGTTATAATGAAATGTTTATGAAACTGATTTCTTTTCATGGGTTCTGATATGATGAATGTTTTATAAATCCCATTTTGTTTCATGGGTTCTAATATAATGAATTTTTTATAATCTTATGGAATAAAATTTTATAAATTTCATTATGTGATGTGTGGTACCTATATCTCTCTCTAATTCATTGGGTAAATATTGAAATCTCGTGATATAAATGAGACTGAAATGGGAAGTGAACATTGTTTAGTAAAGGAATTTATCCACTATGATAGTTTTCATAGTGAAAATTCACTACTACGATGATTTGGTGAGTGAACATATTCCATTATGATAGACTTGGAAATGATCTTTTTCCATTATAGAAATTACTTTTTATGCTTATGTTTATTCCATAATTCTAGGTCTTATGCCATTGTTATTCTCTTTTGGTTCATTTTCTTTGATTACCTTATATATTATGTCTTATAAACTACCAATATTAAGGCCATAGCCTAGGATTAATATTTTTGATATGCAGGGTATGATTTTCAAATGTTATTCTCATGTTCTCATATACTTTTTCCCATATAATGATTATTTATCTCCCTTTTTTAACCTTATTAAGCATCTGAGCACACACAATATTATTTTTATTTTCCCCAGGGTATAAAGAAATTTATTGTGTATGACTTATATTAAAATGGTTTTATTTATGAATAAATTCTTGGTATATTATTTAGTTCACCTTTTAAATAGTTTTCTGGGTTTCCAAGTTTCCAAAGGCATTGTACCTTTATGATCCCCCAGTGTGTTTGTTTGTGTAATGTATGGAATGTTCATAAAAATAGAATGATATCTATGTTTTAAAAGACTAGGTTTTTACATTTTGTATCAATGGATAGTTTTATAAACCTTTGTAAGCTATGATGAGAAATATTTAGTGAAAACCCTTATGAGAATTCTATATATAAGGTGAAATCCTAAAGATTTAGTAAGGAAGGGATTATGTGATTTTCCTTGTAATAAAACCCTATCTAGATACAATAAGAGGAAATGGTACTGATAAAGATATACATATGGGTAAAAACTCTAAAAAAGCTACATCAATCTGGACTTGAGTGTTACCCGATACACAACAATGAGCCTTACTACATACCAAGTTTGATACTCCAAAGGGATTTCCTTTAGTTAATTTACATTTTCATTATGAACCATTATGAAGGATTTGAATATATGATTACCATGAATAAAATAAATTAAAAATTATGTTTCAAGGATTTAAAATAATTTTTCTTGATTTATACATCCTATAAATGATTTTTCATGAATATGTGTTTTCTCACTATGATTATTGTTTCTCACACTATGATTTTTGGTTTTAGTTGATGGTTAGAACCCGAAGTAACTGTGTTAATATTGAATGAAATAGAAAATGAAATGATTTTCCTCCGGATAAAATTATTGTCATGGGGGATGGAATGAAAAATATCATTAATATACTCACTCAACTTTCTCAAGATATGAATAATGACGGACTTCCAAATGAGAAAATGAGGGAATAACATTTTTTTGAGTCCTTCAGGAGGCAACATCTACTATATTTATGTGGTTATATTTATCCAATAGTTACTAAATAATGGACATGTACCACTGAAAACATATTTTTTGTTCACCAGTGTTCATAACATGAAAAAGTCATTTTGTATTTTTATCATTTGGAAGGAGAAGAGGATCAATGGTGGACTATTATGAATAATATGAGGAAATAATATAAGATTTATTCTATGGAGTGGTATGTGTTTAAGATATTATTTTTTAATAATTAATTCCCTCTAATTAGTTTTATGAAAATAGAGAAGGAATCCCAAAATAAAAAGTAAAAGTATGACAAATCTATTGGTACATATGAGGAAACTTTTACAAGAATTTTGAGGTGGGCTTATGTAATTATAATCAAAATTAAAAGTAAGGTTGATTGAGTCTTCAATGGATTAAAACCAAGTCTTTGGTGGTCTTTATCCATAAGGGACTTTGATATCTCGAAAGAAATCATTCAATGTTCTCTCAAGGTGTGAATAGAGATTGTAGTGACCCATTAATAACATGTTTTTCATAAGAAAAGAAAAATAGAGTATAAGGGAAACAATAAGAACCATAGATATAAGAAGATGAGCTTTCCATTATGCTCAAATTGTGGTAGGAATCATGTATTATAGATACACAGGCTTAATATAAATGGATATTACATCATTTTAGATGAATATTTTGTACATCAAAAAAATACATGCCTGAGGACCATAATAGTTTAGTGTCTCTGGAAACATGGAAACAAAATCTTTGATCCTGGTGAAAGATCTTCAAAATCTCCCATAAATATCTCCACCTTTAGTACTTCTACCTAAAAACATTCTTTATAACATGGGTAAAGGAAACATAAAAAAGGGGTGAACTCAAATGATCGGTAAGGGTAACCAAGGGAGATATGTAAGCATTATCATGAGAATAAGGGTATGAGAACATGATCATGAAAATATAATAACTTACCCTTCATATCAAAGATCATATACATGAATCACGGAATAAAAAATGTAAGTTCATAAGACATGATTCGTATGTAAATAAATAACATAAGTCATGAAAGCGTAAGATACGAATAAAACAAGGAATTGTGGAAAACACATAAGAATATAATATGATTTACATTGTGGCCAATTCATCGCTACTAAGAGCATCTTGGTACTATGGGTTCACTCCCCATACCATATTGGTAGTCATGGTTCACTCTCATGGAAATCTCCGTAGCATGATTTCACTCCTCATACCTTCTTGGTAGTCATAGTTCACTCCCACGAACATATTATTATTGAAGATTCATTCCCAAGATCATCTTATTCTATCTCATGAGATATAAATCTTTACCCAATTAATTAGAGAGAGATATAGGTCCCCTCCCCCATATGATAATGAAATCATACATACATGTTCTACAATATCATAAATAATCACTTCAAAACCCAAGAAATTAAATGGGTATTATAAAAATGTAATCTTATCTTAACCTATGGAAAAAAGATAGGTTTCATGATCATTTAATTATAAACATAACCCATGAAAAGAATCGGGTCTAAATATCATATAACTCATGAAAGAGAAATGGGTTTCATCAATACCATGATATTAAGAATAACCCATTCATATAAAAAATATGAATGGAAAATTTAGATCATTTCTTTAAAGGGAATGAGTAACATCAATGGATGTTATATTAGATGGAAAATAATTTAGAAATATCTTTCAAAAACTTTTCTTAAGGAAAATATCCTTTATTATTTTAAGAAGGATTTTTAATACATAAAATCATTTGAAAATCATTTTCTTAGAAAATACCTTTAAAACATATAATGAAGATATGAAATAATTTAAAAAAAATCTTTGAAAACATATAAAATAAACTTCAAAACATTTAAAAAAATTATTTGATAACACTTTGAAAACTTATAAGTAATTATTGAAGACATTTTGAAAATAATTATTTTTAAAATACTTTGAAAATTATAAATAAATATTGAAAACATTTTTAAAACCATTTATTTTAAAATACTTTGAAAATATATAAATAAATCTTGAAAACATTTTTAAAACCATTTATTTGAAAATAATCTGAAAACATATAAATAAATATTTAAAATGTCTTCAAAACCATAATATTGAAAAATTATAACATAAACTTGAAAAAAAGTTGAAAACCATTTTCCTTTAAAATACTTTGAAAACTTATAAATAAATCTTGAAAATGTTTTGAATCCCATTTTCCTTGAAAATACATTGAAAACTTATAAATAAATCTTGAAAAAGTTTTAAACTATATTTTCCTTTACAAAAATATTTTAAAAAAATTTCTAAAAAAATAACCTTTAACCATGAAAATAAATCTTAAAAGGATTGATGGTGGATTAATCTGTACATGTTGTACGAGGTAAAAAGAACATTGCTTTTGCACAGTAAAAAGGTTATAAAATTGACTCATTTAAAAACTGACAATAATATTCCATTAAAAAAATGGTAAAAGAAAAAAGGGTAAAAATTATTTTAATGATCAAAGGAGATTAGTATAATATTCTTGGAAACCCTTTTTAGAAAACAAGGTTTTAAAGGAACATATATTTTTGACCAAAGAGAGGGTAAAGTTAGGCATTCATAAAAATCACTTTCTTAACTATCTCATATAACAAAGAGTAGAAAATGGCACCACTACATGAATATATAATGAATATCTATAGGATAATAAAATTCATGAATTTATTGAGAGATGGAACATAATAATTCATTAAAATAAGCATGTATGTAAACAATCTCGAAAAGCGGTGAGATTGTCTCAATAAACTTTTATAAATTAGTAACTTGGGATCATACTCTCCATGTAAGAAAATTAAATTACATGAAGCTTAAAATTTCATTAATTTTAGGATATTAATTATATAACATGTAAAATGGAAGTATATACACCTTGAAAAATAGTTTAGGTAAACAAAAAAACATGAGTCTCAAATAAGGCAAATTAAGACAAAACATTTTTACTGATTTGCTAAATTTTGAAGCTTAAAACCTATGAATGAAATTTCATAAAAATTACATGTTAATACCCATAAAATAGTAATAATATACATATAATAAAATCATTGTTCATACGTACACCACACAAAAGGAAATAGTGGTGAACTTAGCATGTATCTCATGGGGAAAACATGAGATGAAATCCCCTTACATAGTTTCTTGAATCTCATTGTATTAATTCAAACCAATTGTATAATAAATATATATTTATTATAAATATTTTAAATAACCATATTATTATATATAATACCATATATCTTTTTATTATGACCTCATATTACCTACTTGTTAACCATCATATGTTAAGGTTCCACTTCGGGTAATATTCGCTTTGTTTTTCATATGTGTCTTAATTAGTTATATTGATGGTCCTTATAATTATATAATAATTGAATAATTTAAGTCATGATATAATTATCATTTATATACATTATATTTGTATAATAATAATCTATATAATATATAATTATGAAACAAAATACATCATTCATGGAGATGGTAGGTCGTATATATGCATGAATGCTATTTCGGATTAATTATTATGTTGAGAGAAATAAAGTAAAATACATATATGTATATACATATATTATTATTAAAATAGATTTATTATATAATATATATCATTTATATTCACTAAAATAATCCTTAATACAATCCATGTAGTGTATTAACGAATCGCATTGCTTTGAGGGGGCGGTAGTCCATACTTCTTCAAACAAAATTATCATATTTACATAAGATTGAAAGCAGAAAGGTATGTTCCAAATAAATATTTCATAATAATAAAGACATTTTAAATTTAATATTTATTATAGATAAACATAGTTTCCATCATAATTTAAACCATGATATGTGGTAATGTAAAAATGAACGATCATTTTTTTGTGAGGCAATACTTCACCGTACACAGAAACAGTATGTTTGTTACCCATTAGATGGAGGTGTGTGTAAGTGTAGGTAAAACCATTTACATAAAAACAACATAGTATATTTTGTATACATGTTTTTTATATAATCATATAATAAATATATTTTATGGGTTGGTGAATGAAAATAAAAGAAAGGACATGAGAGAAGATGTTACCTCTTAATCGAGTAACTCATTTTGGTTTGTTCCAAAAGGCTTCCTTGGATTGCCTTCTTCCCAACAGAATGATTCTAGGAGGAAGTACTGATTTTTGTAAAGTTTATTGGGTAGTTATTGGCCAAAATTAAGAGGTTTTAGAGGTTTGACTAAGTGGGAGAGGTGGTTGATTTTTATAGGGAAATAAAAAGGACTCAGTTTGAATTTTTAGAAACAAGTTCGGTGTACACATGTTATTACCAAAAAAAGTCATAAAAATAGAAACAATCAATAATAGAAGGTTTATTTCATAAATATTGACATGAAATGGGTTTTTTACAAGTTTATAGATCATTTGGTCCATTTAATGTAAGGATAAGTCCCTAATTAATCTTAATTTGGGCTTAATCGCTCGGATTAATTTTAATAACTTTTACTAATAATTTTGGTAAAAAATTTACTTGGTATTATTAGAATATAAATATTATAGTTAATAAAAAAATTATTTCAGTTTTTCAAAATTCAAATTATAGAATCAACAAAATTAAGATTAATGTTAATCCATCAGATAGGACGAAATAACGAGTTTTGAATGTTGAAAAATATTCCAAAGTTTGTTAATATTTTGTATTCAATTTCAAAGTGAAATTGATTATAATGAATTAAATAGTATTAATAGCTATAATATTTATATAATTTTAACATAAAATAAATTTATAATATCATTTAAAATTAATAATTAATTAAACAAAAAATAGTTTTTAACTAAAAAACGGTATTTTCACTATTCATCAAAAAATGAAGTTTCTTAGAAAAATCCCAAAAATCAGAATAGGATAGTATTGACATTATGAATTCAAAAATGAGGTTTATATTATCAGATTAAATTTAAAAATTTGTTTAAAATTAATTTTATTTTTAAAAATGGTTCATTCAAGAAAACAGTATTTTTAATATAAAAGGACTTTACCAAAAATCATATCTTTTATTTTCAATATATTTTATTTATAAAAAAATTATAAAAAATATTTTATAATTATTTATTACTATTCTTATAAATAATTTTAACAGATAATTTATGATTATATCATTTAAATAATTATATAACAAAAAAATGTGTTTCATAGAAACTCAGTGTTGTGTGCATCGTATGCCAAGTCAGTGTTGCATGTACTATACGCCAAGTCAGTGTTACGTGTAATGTACACCAATTCTGTTCCATTTGAAAGTAATTTTTAACTTATTTCATTTCTAGATATAAATGAAAATATAATTTATTATTGAAAATAGCTTTGTGAAAATAAAAATATTTATATTCAATAAGTTTTCATATCAATTTATAATTAATTGGCAACATATGAATTCATATTATATTGTGAAAACCATATATTTTTATATATTATTTAACACTATTCATAACCTATAATTTAATATCAATGTTTTATATTATTATATTAAATAATCATAATTTAATAATATATTATTGTTCATTAACCCTCAGCCTTTTAGCTTACACAAATCATCAAATAAATTCATTGTTTTGTATAATGAAAGATAACCTTAGTGTTTTGTGTAGATAAATTCAATGTTTATATATCATGTATTTCATGATTAATAAGTTTTTGTGTTAAATGGAAGCTAAATATAGCAATTTAATATATAATAAACTATCTTCAGGGTTGCATGAAATCCAAAATATCAAAAAGATTAAATTAATTAGAAAAAAATAATTCAAAAATTATAGGGGTGTTACATTCTACCCCACATAAAATGAATTTCTCCCTCAAAAGTTTTCTGGGTTATCAATGGTTTAAAATTTTAAATTTTCATTCATAGAAACTCACATTTTAAAAATAAATACTAAAACATCCCTAAAAAAGAAAGTTGGAACTATAATGGTTACCCAAAGTAACATATAACTTGGTTTCCACATAGGATAACATATGTTTGGAGTGAATAATGGACATCTAAGAAATGTGTAAATATTTATAGGTATTGATTGATTCCATCAATCACAAACAAGTGAATGATTAATGAAAAGTTGAGGGGGTCAAAGTCATAAATATGTGATGATTTAAATGTCCATCAGCTCAATGAAAATTAAGGTATTAGGGTAACACATTTTTTTATCATTATCCTATCATTGAGTAATTATTTTTATTGACCAATAATATATGGAAATATACTTACTTGATGTTATTCCCTTTCCTATGAACAATACCAACCTTTGGTTATTCCTTGATAGATTTTCACTTCATCTCTTACACTAATAAATGAATGAGAATTATTTTTTCTCTAATGTACTAACAGATAATGAGATCCATGATAAGTCGACCCATCTATCATTAGTTACCATAAACAAAAATAGGTTATCCAATATGCATAATTCCTCATTCGGTGAGATAATACATTAATCTCAAAAAAATGGAATGTTTACTTCAACTTTTGATAAATGGTTAACCTTATAATCCTTTTGAAAGATTAAAATTCAAAGCTTTAAAAATAAATTCATGAAATCAACATAACATTAATCCCCCATATATCATAAAGTAGCTCTTGGTTGTCACGTTCCAATCATGTGAAAAGCCTCAACATATATTCTATTGAAACGTGGTATTATCCTTAATTACAGTAAATCCTTTTAGAAAACGTACATTCTTCCTTATTCTAATGATTACTAAATGTATTATTTAAATCCAGGAAGTTTAAAAAGTTTTCCTTGATAACAAAGAACACTTTTTCAATAATTAGTTATATGGTAATTCGTACCATCCAATTTACTTATTCGTAACCCACATATATTTATACAAACAAAATTATCTTAACATAAAGAACATAATAATGGTTACCTTAACTTATTAAAAATATCACCTTGTCATTAAATCACTTCTCCATTCCATTGGTAACATTCAACATAACCTTGTAAATACTGAGAGAAAAACATAATTAGAACAAAACTTGTATATTTTATCATTCATATAACTTAATTTTTGAATATAAATACATATAAACTTCGATTATTCCACTTCATCCTTATTCCACTAACAATTCTACATCATCCTATTTCAAAATACCCTTTTCCTTTTACATTTCATTTATAGTCTCGTAATCATCAACAATGTAACCATTACTCTCACCACCTTTTCGATTCTCTTCAAGAACTTTCCTATTGGGACATTGAGTTTCATAATGATCATTTAATAAACACTTAAAACACTTAAACTTTGATGATGTATTCAGGATTCAAATATTATCATCTATTTCATTAACTAAACTCTTCATTTTTTCCTTACAGTCGCTTGCTTTGTGTCCTTATTTTCCATAGTCAAAGCACATTCTTGTTCCTCTTAGAAATTAACATAGGAGATAATTTATACATTCTTGAGATAAAGGAAACCGAATCTTTTTCCTATATGGTCTCTATTACCCTAACTCTCAGCTAACTCCATCTTTATCTTCTTTGGTGAGTCTGAGAGTTGGTTAAGGTACATGTTGTTTATCACATTCCTTGAAAACTAATTAGGAACTATCACAACATATTTCACTCTAGTGATCACCCCCACTTGGTTTCCCATCAAAAAATATTCCATCACATTAAACATTAATCTAGTTCCTTCTAGTTCCTTCTATTGACTAAAACCAAACTCATAGTGTGATAATTACTTATCATAGTAGAAAACCACATAGTCATGAAAAAATTTAATTATGGGATTTATAAATCATGACACCTTCCTTAATATATGACACCTTAGGTTTATCCTAGGTTATTAATATCCAACTTATATCTAAATCCTTCATGGCGGTTCATGAGGAGTTTGTGAATTTTCAAATAATATCCCCCATGAGTGTCAAACCATGTGTGAAGCAAGACTCGTTGTCATATATCAAATTACCCTGAGTCAATCCCGAAACATATTTTCGGATTTGTTACCCCTGGGTACATCTATACCGAATCCACATACACTTATAGAAAACATATAGGGATGTATTTCTAGGAAATCACTCACTCTACCCTTTACCAAAATTCAAGTAAATTTTCCTAAAAATTTACTCATCCTTATAATTATCCTTAGAGACATCCATAGAAATATAATTAGAAGTACATATAGGGATCCCACTAAATCTATCTCATATTAGTTTCCAATGGTTGACTAAACCTTTCCTTTGATACCAACTATAACGACCTAGGATTAACATGCACGTATATTACAATACTTTAGATGAATATTTTTTACATCACAAAAATACATGCCTAAGGACCACAATAGTTTAGTGTCTTTAGAAACATAAAAACAAAATATTTTATCCTTGTTAAATATCTTAAACATCTCCCACAAATATCTCTACCTTTATTACTTCTACCTAAAACCTTTCTTCATAGCCTGGGGAAAGGAAACATAAGAAATGGGTGAGCTCAAATTACCATTAAGGGTAAACAAGGGAGATGTATAATCATGATCATGGGAATAAGGGTATGAGAACATGATCATGAAAATAAAAGATCATACACTGCATATCAAAGGTCATATACATGAACAATGGCATAAATAATTGAAGTTCATAAAATATGATTCATAAGGAAATAAATAACATAATCTATGAAAGCATAACATAGGAATAAAACATAGAATTCTATCAGATATATAAGAATATAATATTATTTCCACAGTACCCAAGGCATCACTACCAAGACCATCTTCGAAGTATGGGTTCACTCCACATACCATCATAGTAGCCATGGTTCACTCCCATGGCCATCTTAGTAGCATGAATTCACCCCTCATACCATATAGGTAGTCATGGTTCACTCCGTAGACATCTTAGTAGTCAAGGTTCATTCCCAAGGTCATCTTAGTCTATCTCATGAGATATAAATCTTTACCCAATGCATTTGAGAAAGATATAGGTCCCACCCATCTCACAATGAAATAATACATACGTGTTCCAAAAGATCATAAATAATAAAATCATATCTCTTTAACAAAAATGGATTTATAAACATGTAATCTTATCATGGCCTATGGAAAAACATAGGTTTCATAATCATTTCATCATAAATATAACCCATGAAATGAAACGGGTTTCAAAAGCATATAACCCATGAAAGAGAAACATGTTTCATGAAGACTATAACAATAAGTGTAACCCATTCCAAGAAATAATATGAATGGAAACTTTAGATCATTTCCTAAAAGGGCGGGAGTATCATCAACAGATATCATCTTAGATGGAAAATAATTTTGAAATTTCTTTCAAAAACATTTCTTGAGGAAAATATCATTTATTCTTTGAAAAAATAATTTTAAATAAATAAAACCATTTGAAAATTGTTTTCATAGAAAATACCTTTAAATATTATAAAGAAGACTTGAAATCATTTGAAAATCTTTTTCCTTGAAAACATATAAAATAATATTCAAAACATTTTAAAAACATTTTTTTAAAATCACTTTGAAAACTTATATGGAAATACTGAAAACGTTTTGAAAATCATTTCTTTGAAAATACTTTGAAAACTTATAAATAAATCTTCAAAACATTTTGAAAACAATTTTCCTTGAAAATACATTGAAAACTTATAAATAAATCTTGAAAACGTTTTGAACACCATTTTCCTTGAAAATATATTTGAAAAAATTTTCAAAAAAAATAATATTTACACATGAAAAGAAAGCTTTAAATGATTGATAGTGGATAAATCTGTACATGTCATACGAGGTAAAAAGAACATTCCTTTTACATGGTAAAATACGATAAAAAAATTTATTGTTCGGAAAGTGACAAGAAAAATATTTTGAACACATTGGTAAAAGGAAAAAAGGGTAAAAATTTATTTTAATTATCATAGATTATTAGTATAATATTATTGGAAACCCTTTTTAGAAAACATTGTTTTGAAGGAATATAAATTTCTGATTGAATAGAGGATAAAGTTGGGATTTCTTAAAAATACTTTATTGAGTATATCATGCACCAAAGAGTATAAAGTAGTACCACTACAAGAATATAACATGAATAATCATAGGATAAGACAAGTAATGAATTTATTGAGATATGGAACATAATAATTCATCAAAGGAAGATATACGTAAACAAACTCGAAAAGCGATGAGATTTCATCAATAAACTTTTATAACTTGGTAACATGGGATCCTACTATACCTGCAAGAAAAGGAAATTAAATGAATCATAAAATTTCATTAATAGAAGAATATTGTTTATATAGCATGTAAAATGGAATTATATACACCTCAAAAAATATTTTAGGTGCATAACAAAACATGAGTCTCAAAGAAGGAAAATTGAGACAAAACATTTTTACAGATTTGGTAACTTTTGAAACTTAAACCCAATGAATGAGAGTTCATAAAAAGGACATGTTAATACCCATAAATTTAGGTATAAAATACATAGAATACAATCATGGATAGTTGTTTCAACCTGGGGTTGGGAAGACGTGTGCAGCCCGAAGGTTGATTAAAGAAGGTTGGGTTCTTCTTAATCACTCACATAAGGTGCACCGTTTTCATTTCGAAATTCCCAAAGGATCCATATCCAATGATACATGGACCTACTTTCAAAATTCAGGCATTCTCTAGGTGATTCTTCCAGTGATGATTAAGAACTCACATTGGTTGAGAGGATGAGAAGTAAGGCTTATCGCACGATTTTGGGGGGAATTATTTTCTGTTTTGGGACTCTCTTATAGATTTCAGACGTATTCATATGTTCTTGAATCTTTGGTTTATACCCAAGAATATTATCTATGGACTACTCATAGTTTGAAATGGTCAGCTAAACGCAGGGATTCGAAATCATTTAGGCCTGAGGTTGACCATCCCTCATTGGATTAATGATTCCGAGGAGTTTGGACTCATTGAGACGACACTGGTTTGAAGCCTCATAACTGGGTGCTCTGGAGTTTATTGTCATCCAGGGGGGATAGATAAGAACTTTAGCATTCGGATCAAACTTGTGATATGGTCTTCCTACGTATCCTCATGAGAGAAATCGGAATCCATGTAGTTCAGTTCCACTTTATGGGACACATCACCTTTTAAGGTCATGCGACAAGGACCCAACCGTACAGTTTAACGTCTTGTGGAAAGGACACCCGGGCGAGAGATGCCCAGTCAAATTTGGTGCGGGACATATGCCGAAGTGGCCCAGAAGACCCAAGGGAAGTGATTTCCAGGGCCAGAAGATGGTCCTGCTGAAGTATAAGGACATGGTCTGATAGGGACAGATGTGTATCAGACTTTGATATCGGGCTTTCACCTTAGGGAGGTTTCCAACGTCTCCTGGTTGGTCAGGAATCGAAGTCCACATAGTTCTTGGAAGATTAGGGCTTACATGTGAGAGTCGCCTATTATTAGGATTCAACCTCGAGGAGGCATCCTACATACCCTTTTTAGGAGACAGGGATCAAAACCCCCGTAGTTCGTTGTGAGGGTCGTCATTATGAGGACGTCGTGACCATCAGAAATCTCTAAGCCCACATGAGTCATTCTCGGTTTGAGAAACAAGAGAATTAGATAGACTTGGAAATCCTCGCATATTCTTCCTACCGAGGAAGGGGAGGAAGTCGACGGGTGGGGGAGAAGGCCGGGACCATGAGACTCTCATTCTTTATGATGTTGGAGGAAGGTAGAAGTCGCGCAGCGGAGCAATGAAACATCCTTGATGAGAAGGGAAGGGCCATTTTCTTCTAGTGAGGATGGTGTGGGGCTTACTCCAGGAGGGATGCCCAGTCACTCTTAGGAGATGGTATAATTTCTCACTGTTTGCGCTCGTCAAAAGGAAATGCGAGCAGGGTCCCTAAATCCTGGCGAGTGGAGAGGTAGAAAGGGGGCTTCTGGGCTCGGACCCCACACTGCCGTGGGAATGTGAACCTGGGAATGTCTTGGGAATCCACTCAAGGGCCAGGAAACCCCTTTTTCCTTGCCTACTGTGGGTATGTGAACTCGAAGTGGTGCGCTGATGCGCCTTAAGGTTTCATCATACGAGTCTGGTGGCTTTGATAGAGGCCTTGGATCGGGGCCGATGAATAGAACAATGAAGGTATTACGAAGGATCGGGATAGGTTGGAAGGGTTTTATCTGGCTCGGGGAATGGGAGCACTGAAGGAGTTGGCGGGCCGTATGGGTGCTTGAGGAGTGGCACCCTTCGGGTAGGGGGGTGCTACACGGCTGGAGAGGCCATCTGCGTGCTAGGGTGATACGCCGGCTGATTGGCATCCCTCGTACCAAGGCGGTACATGGATTCGGGTTCGGCTTGTATACTAGGTTTGTACATGGTGGAGTCTAAGCGAGGAGCGGTGGCCAGGGGTGATGTCGATCAGGGGTTCGCCGGTCAGGGATTCACCCGTGTAGTAGGGTGCTACGCGGTGCATCAGATCCAAAAAAGCGGCATAAACTCCCTAGTCCATGGGGAGTATATCCACGGAGGGGCCATGGCTCACGGTTTTTATTTTTAAGTTCACGGTTCACCAATTTTTTATGTGTTTTTCGATTCCTTATTAATTCGTTTCTAGTTTCATACCTATTCTGGTTCATGAATTGGAACTTTGTTGTTCGCAAAATCCTAAGCTCCTTCCTCCGAAATTCTTCCACCTAAATTCGATCGATCTCTATTCTTCACCCCTCGATGTCCTTTTATAGAGGGGGAAAAAGAGATGTATTTGTGGTCATGTGGCACCTTTTGCGGAGGCCCATGATCGAAAACCGCTTTTACATATGTCTTGGTCAATCCACAACTCACGGGGGCATTGAATGCACCTCATCTGAAAACCAAATCGGTGCTTTGCGGCTACGCAGGGCTCTTCCTCTATTCTGTAAATGATAGCATACGCGGTCTGGTCCGGTTGGCACGTCTTGTGGCTAGGTCAGTTCATGATGGCAGACCATCCTGGAGCCCGTCCTACTTCACGCCTGCAGAGGAGTTCCCTCCTCCCTTTCGCGAATGATGTTGGTCCGCAGAGGGGGCGGCTCTCCGAACTAGGTGCATACCATCAATGTGGGGACGGTACATAGACAGATCTATCCTTTTCAAATCTTGAGTATTCTCCATATATATTTTTTTGTCCAATTATTTGAGGGAAATTTGGTAGAATCATTTCTCAAATTAAGGGGATTCTCATTCTCCATTGCGGATTTTTTTCAGGACCCTACAAATTCCCCCCATCGGAATAGGGTCTGATCGAAATGAAGAGGAGGCTATTATGATGTAGAGTGGTCCTGAAACATGGATAGTTTGTGGTAGAGGAGTGGACCCGGTAGGGGACCGCGCTTATAAATAAGGGGGCCCTTGCCCTTGTCTTTTACCAGATCCCTTATGAAAATAGATCTCTCTTTTTGTCTCTGCGCGCCCGCTCCTTAACAAAAATCCTCGTCCATGATCCAGTTTCCATTTCTGCAAATCGTTCCTCGTTCGTTCTTGCCTTTACTCGCAAACCAATGTTCCAGACTTTGAAAATATTTTAATCTTTCCAAACCTAATCATTTAAATTTGGAATTGAGATTCTGCGGGGCAGCCCAATTCTCGGATTTCTAGCCAACGCTCCGTAGGCCAGTGTGTCACAGACTTCTTCAGCGTAGGGCTGGTTCGTGGTATGCATCTATAATGAACCACCTTTTGAGTCTAGCCTTCAGATTATGTCATGAAGGATCCTTGGAATCCTTTCCCAAATACTTGTGTTTTTCCCAAATTTTATTATTTTGGACTAACCATTGTATGGTTTCAATAATACAGGGAGAAAATATGGTTCCTCCTTGACCTGCGCCCAGTCTGGATAATGATCCTCTTCCGATTGGTCTAGGGAGTCGTCTAGCCACGATCCATAGAGCTGAGAACATCAAAGAGGATCCTAGTCAACCCATCATTCCCGATGATGGTGTTTTGAATGAATTTCTCTCTCCTAAACTTCTAGGATATGCGTTATCCAATTTTCTTTCACTTTATGGTTTCTACTTTCAAGACGACGTCCCTATCCTCATTGTCTTCTCAGGTCTTCCGTACCCTTGTTTGGAAGCGTCGCCGAAGTGCACTCAGGCGAACCTCGCCCAGTCAGGAGAGATGATCTCTGATTCCGATCCGAAAGACAATTTCATTTTGAGAGGGTCTGTTTGGACTCAAAGTGATAATTACACTCAAGGATTCTCCCAATAGGTCGTCCAAAAGAGTTACCCCTCCTTGATCAACCTTGCTCGATTGGATCCTAATGCGGGATGGATTCCCATGTGGGATCTTCGGTCTGGTGGGATCTTCTCAAATGATTGGGCCTGGGCCTTCTGGGTCCATTATCACTACCGAGAATTTCCCAAGTCACTGGAAGCAGAAAATCTGTATTTCGCAATGTGGGCTTCCCAGTTTTCTATTTACCCACCATCTTCGATCCTACCTGATTTGCTCAGTCACTGGTGTTCAAGCACTAACACTTTCTACCTTTCCAATGGTGAATTTAGTATTAGTTTGTGGTACATATACCAATTGATAGGGCTTTTAATCATTGGGGAGATGTATGACAAGTTTCTACCCACTCCTGAGGCATGGGACGATGTCGAACAGGTGCCTTTGTTGGTGAGGGATCTACTGTTTATGGTGGAGCAGTCACTGGGTCAGCCCTTGAGCACCCACTCTCTTATTCCCAATAGCACCTGGATAGGGTTATTTATGGAGGCCACAAGTCCTATGCTGAAGGTCAAGAACCCCTAGACTCATCCTTCTCAACAATAACAAACTATCCCAGGTTCCTACTGGGTGGTTCTGGAGGCGGGTGACTATCTTTCATGGGGTTATTAGGTGCGCCCCAGTTTTCCACATATTCTTAGGCTGGAAGGTCTCTTTTCCATGTTTTTAAGTGGGTGGCTATTCCCATCTCGAGATATCAACCTAGGCATCAGGGCTTTCACCCTGATGATGGCAGCTGAGCTGGAGAGAGGCTGCCCGGTGAATCTGGTCGTGCCCACTTTGGCTCGTATTTACGAATTATTGAGCCACGTGTAGGAGGGAGGGTCACCCTATCGTCTGAGTGGGCTATTTAAATTCTTATATGGCTGGGTAGCGAATCATTTCCACAGTTATGAGTATCATCAAAACACTATCATTTTGTTTCCTACTCTTCGGCCTACCCTGCTTGATATAACTAGAGTTTGTCTGAAGTCCCTCAAATCTGATGAAGTCGTCAAACTTCTGAGTGATTTTTCCCAGTTTTCTTTCACTCCCTACCCCACTCCTTTAGGTGTCGTGGTTGAAAACTGCAGGGAGATCTTAGAAGAGCGTTCTTACATGATTTCACTATGGGGCAGTTTTTTATCCGTGCAGATTGATGGGGTTTCTCTATGTGAGTTGTACTCCCCCTATCGTTTTTCTCACCAGTTCGGATGTATGAAACTTCAGGTTTCCCTTCCTCATCCCTGGGCCCGAGGACTGAATCCGACCATTCTCCGTCAATGGTGGTTGATGTTGATGTGGGAGGGATCTGGCACAAGTATTCCCTCACCTAACATAAGAGTGGATTCTAGACTATCCTTGGAGTATGTGAGAATGTGGATAAAGCATTATCCAGATGGGATCCTAGGGATGGATGTCCATAAATTTCCCAAATCGGGGGTTACTATGGTGATTGTTCCTACCGTACCTTCCTCATCAGCATTGAGGGAGGACCAGTTGATGGTTCGTAGGTCGAAGCAGCTCAGGGGATCTTTCATCTTCCAACCCCTCTACGATTGAAGTTCAGACAGATCCAATCCTTTTGGATGTAAATGAGTATGACCCCAGGACTTCGGGCCCTCGTGATGTAACTCCTGAAGCTTCACCGGTCGATACTGGACTTACCAGCTCAACTCCAAAGCTCGAACGAGGGCTAATGTCTTCTGACCCTCCAGTCTTCGAACCATCTTCTAGTGTACACATGTCTGCACTGTCCGCAATTCCAAACTCCATTCCTGTGTTATCTAACGAGGATACCAAAGACCCTTGTGTCATGGCAGACCACCGAGTAGTGAAAAGGTGGGTCTGGCCTCGGATCTGTGAGATTGTTTTCGAAACTCCTCTGGCTGAGATGGTGACTAAAACTGAAGCCCTTCGGAAACTCTTCCTAGGCTTGGGGTCAGGTGGGTTCGACTATTGAAAACTTCATTTTATCACCTGCTAAGTTATCATTTTTCATGGGGAGGTTGAAGCTAGTGAACACAAACTTTCTCACCTCATTGCCTCTTATTGCAGGACCCGAGCTTTTGAGGAAGCTATGATAAAGCTCCATCAGCTGATAGCACTAGAGGTGAGCTCTCAAGATCAGGCGACTACCCTATCTACCAAGCTGCATGAATTCAAAGCTTGAGCAGCGATGCTAAGGGATCAGTTGTCATCTTTGGCTGGTGACCTTGAAACTACCAGGAAAGGGATCAATGATCTCCAAAGGATAGGGAGGCATACTCATTCAGTGGCCAAAGTTGAGGCCAGGGAGAAGTCCATGCTGAAGTAAACTTGTAATAACCTTCACCGCACAGTTGCTGATCTGATGGAGAGAATGATTCAGGCTCCTTTGTGATTTCTAGAGCTATTTTTGTACACTCCTCTTTACCTCTTTTGTTTCTGCGAAGGAGAGACTCCCGGTTGTGGACGTCCTCCCTTTTTATCCAAATGTAATACAATCTATAGTCGATATTTCCTTTCTATAAAATTTGATTGTTTTACGAGTGACTGTTGTATAAATAACAACTCACTGAATCATAATTAATCATAGTTCAAGAAAATGATAAAAATAGAAATGCGTACTAATTTTTTCCTGGACTATGGGATCCAATGAGCATAGTTTGACTATTGCTAGGATTTTATAGGAAAACCCCACAAAATTTTTGTACTTTCCATCAATACCATAATTTTTCTTGGGCCCATTTGGTGTGGACCCAACAGGTATGGCTCAGTTTTTTCTTAGGTCGCCCTTTTTGGGTCTTCAGCCTAACGGTCTTTACACCTCTTTTTGTGAGTGGTTTAAAGTCACGCCGACAAGACTATCATTACTGATGTTTTAGGTCAAACAGATTTGACTAGATATAGTGTGGTGAGGGCCCCATCAAGGTTCGGTTGATTAAAAGATGTCTCAATACCATTCAGACACATGTGGGGGGAACATGATTAGATTTGAACAACATGCAGGGCATGTCACAAGGCATGGGAATCGTATCGGCTTGCAGAGGTAGGAAAAGCATCACCTAAGGAAGACTTGCCTTTATTATATGGGCCAGGGGAAATCAATATGCAGAGCCACTAAGGGTATGATATGAATAGTTGTGCAAAGGTGTCGTTAAGTCAATGACTATCCATTTCTGATGGCCTGAGGACTTCATGGAAGTCTAGATTACGGAAACCACCATGGGTGGCTTGGAGAATTGCGAAAATTACCAGGGGTGGCTCGGAAAGGGTATGTGATGTCTAAAACGGTTTGGAAACATATTTATTAATCAGAAGTGTGGATGAAGGGTCCCTATCTTATGCATTTAGCTAGCGTTAATGATGGTTGGAGCTTGGCATAGTTTAAAGTCATGTAGCAGGGACATTCCTTAAAATGGAACGGCTTCTCCTGGTTTTTCGTAATCTCTTCAGAGACATTCCACCATATTCAAGTAGGGTTGTGAAGGAGGTTGTTAAATTGTATCTTAGAGGGTTTCTGAATCCCGGGATGGATATGGGGCTGAGAGGCCAAGATTCGTATGGAGAGAAGCATTGCCTCAAGAAATCTTGCCTTTGGTAGACGGTCCAGAGGTGAACAATATGCAGAGCTGCTGAGGGAATAGTATGCATATTCATTCAAAGGTGTCCTTAGTTCAATGATTTTATTCTCCTGATAACCGAGAAACTTCAGGGAAGTTGAGATTTGAGACCACTAGGGTGGCTACATGGATTCGTCTCTTTCTAGGTATAGAGTGCGGTTTATGAGGGGAGGGTGCCTAGATACGAGAAAGATCTAGTCTAAATATCTCGAGAATGGGTAAATTCATCCCTTCTCACGCTGGTGTGAGATGGTGGTTTGTGTAGGTCTGGCCCGTGCATTGAGGGGAGGAGGAAAACTGCTATTCCTAATTGAACCCGTGAAGAGTTCAACCATTCAGTTTAACGTCACGTGGCAAGGATGAAGGGAATTGTAAATTCCGTTCAGTTTAACGTCATGGGGTAAGGATGGATTCTGTGTAGTTTAGCATCATGCAGAAAAGATAGGAAGCATTATTAAAGATATTGTGCAGTTTAACATCATTCAGCGAGGACGAGGGGCATTTTTAAACTCGTGAAAAATGCTTGTAGTTGGAGGCATTTCCCTGGATGTTTAATGCTTGGTCTTTCCAGCTTCCCATCAAGCGGCAAATACATGCTCCGTGCAGTTTTAGCATCATACGGTAAGGATGTTGTTGCAAATGCCACTCTTGATTAGAATGTAACTGGGATCAAATATCTTGGCATGTTCAAGACGTGGAGAGGGGATAATGGTGTAAACTATGGTTCCAAGGCTTCTTGGATCAGGAGAGATGATATGTGGGCTTTGAGGCTAGTAAGCAAATGGGGCTAGGAATGGTATCACCTGAGGAAATCTGTCCTTTGGTAGATGGGCCAAGGGATATCAATATGCAAAGACACTAAGGTTATGGTATGCATAGTCATGAAAATGTGTACATGGGTCGATGACATTCCACTTCTGATGGTCGTGAATGGTTATTTGGATCCGCGATTGTCCGGGCCATGAAGTCTGTCATTTGGTAAGGAAATATCTGGACATGTCGGGGATGTTCGTCCCTGGTTGCTGCTAAAACTCGAAGAGTTCACTGCACTGATTTATCTTGTGCATGGGGTATACCTTTACTCCATGTAGTTTAACATCGTGTGGTAAGGATGAAGTACTCTTAGTTTATCAGTTATAGAGTTTCGACCATTGGGTAACTATTTCTACAATCACCCGGAGGGCAATTCAGTTAGGATTCTCTGGTATACTCTGAACAAGTGTGAGGGAATGAGGGTGTAAATTGTAACTCTGGGGTTTCCCAGATTAGGAGATATTTTATGGGGCTCTGAGTCCGATAAACGTACGGAGGTGGAAATAATATCGCCTGAGGAAATATTGCCTTTGGTTGATGGGCTAGGGGCTTTCAATATGCAGATCCGCTGAGGGCATGGTATGCATATTCATACAATGGTGTCCATGGGTTGATAACTTTCCACTTCTTATGGCCATGAATGATTATGAAAATTTGGGATTTCTCATAGCAAAGAGTTTGGAATATAGGGATAATGGTGTCCAAGCATACAAGAAACATCTTCACCGCAATTTCCCATTGATTCAAAGTAGCCTAGCCCGAGCTTGATATTTTTATATGCAGATCGTCATGTTAAACACGGGCAGATACATAGGCTAACCAAGTTGGGATACCCTTGAAACGTTTGGATGTGAGAGGGTAATGAACTTGTAAACCACTGGTCTATAAATTTTTGGATTGGGAGATATGATATGGGGGCTCTAAATCCAGTAAGCGTACGAAAATATAATGAGTATCACCTGAGGAAATCTTGCCTTTGGTAAATGGGACAAGGGATATCAATATGTAGAGCCTCTGAGGGCATGGTATGCATATTCATACAAAGGTATCCACAGGTCATAAATTTTCTACTTCTGATGGCCATGGGTGGTTATGGAGATCCGCAATTATCCAGGTCTCAAAGTCTGGTGTATGGAGAGGATGCATCCTAATGTGCAAGGATTATTCCCATCTAGTTTCTCTATATATCTTGGGTGGGTCGTGATGAATTCCGTGCAGTTTTAATAATGGGAGGTGAGGACGAAGTCTGAGCATTTTTAACATCATTCGATGAGGACGAAGATGAACCGACATGAAAAGGGGGTTCCGTGTAGTTTAACATCATGCGCTAAGGACATTGGATTTTGCAGTTTAACATCTTGCAATAAAGATGAGGGGTATGTATACTTGTGTTTTATTTTACCGGCAGTTGTGCTGGGATATAAGATCTCAACATCGCTACGTATCCTGTGAGGGCAAGAATCAAGCCACGCGTAGTTCTTTTGGGGAATACACCCTGTGCAGGTCTGGTCCTTACATGGGGGAAATGGGGTTTTTTTCTTGCTTCATTTAGGGTGGCTGGGCTAGGGCGTGGAATTCTGGCGTCACTACGTATCCTGTGAGGGTAAAAATGAAGCTGTATATAGTTCTTTAGAAGATAATACACCTCGTGCAGGTCTGGTCCATACACGGGGAAAAGGGAATTTCCAATCTTTGTTCGGGGGCTGGGCTAGGATGGGGGATCCTAGCGTCACTTCCTATCCTGCGAGGGCAGGAATCAAGTCATACGTAGTTCTCTGAAATCCATGTAGTTTTTGTTCACTCAAAGGGACCCAACCATAATTCCTAAGCTCATGTGAGTAATAATTTTTGTGAGAAACAAGGAATGGCGGAAGTCCTGGTTGCGTAACGTGTGAATAGGCATGCTAAGAGGGTTGTTATTAAGGTGGTGGCTGGACCCGGTTATGGGGTCCAGGTGTCACTACGTATCATGTGAGAGAAGGAATCTGGCCACACGTAGTTCTTTTAAATAGGTACATCCCATGCAGGGTTGGTCTGTACACGGGAGAAGAGGGCATTTTTTTCATTTGGGGGTGGCTGGGCCAGGATGTGGGGTCCTGGCATCACTACGTATCTTTTAGAGGTGGTATTAAAGACATACATAGTTCTTTGACAGGGATACACCCCGTGCAGGGATGATCCGTACATGGGGGAAAATGGAACTTTTAACTTTATTTGGGGATGGATGGGCTAGGATATAGAATACTGGTGTCGCTATGTATCATTCAAAGGTAGGAATCAAGACGTACATCGTTCCTTGAAATCCATGCAGTTTAACGTCATGTGGTGAGGAAAAAATACTCTTAGTATAGGGTCATAGAGTTTGGACCATTGGGGCTTGGCAGTTTAATATACTGAAGCTCAGACAATAACTACTTTTGGTTATGCGAAATACTTTTTCAGAAATCTCTCATTCTTAGGAGCGGTAGTGAACTTCCCATCCATGGAGATCATGACATATGCTTCATTAGAGTAGACCTTGTGTATAAAATATGGTCCCTCCCACTTGGGATCCATCTTTAGAGGTTTCTTTTCAGGTATCATTGGGGTCTAGAGGACCAACACCAATTCTCTTTCCAATAAAGACTTAAGACGAACCTTTTTATTGAAGGCTCGTGCGATTCAGTTATGATATACTTCCATATGGTGAAAAGTGTGCAAACGCTTCTCTTCCAGCTATTCCAATTAACCTATCCATTTTTCTAATTACTCATCATTGGATAACTGATCCCAAATGGAAACATAGAGTGAGGGAAATTAGAGCTCAATGGGCAAGACCGCTTCTATTCCGTAAACTAATGAGTACGGAGTATCCCGAGTAGCGGTGCATATTGTGGTTCGATAAGCCCACAATGCATTAAAGAGTTTACTCATCCATGCTTTATTGCCTTTTTCCACCATTTTATGGATAATGTTGGACATGGTCTTGTTAAAAGCCTCTATCTATCTGTTGGATGCTGCATAGTAGCAGGATGAGTGGTTAGCCTTGATACCATATTCTTGGTATAGTTACTTCAATTCAGTAGAGCGGAAGTTGGTGTTGTTATCCGTCAGTATGGTATGAGGGATGCCAAATCTAGAGATGATATTGGCTTTCACAAAGTTGACAATGTTTCCTT
The DNA here is from genome assembly GCA_963277665.1 of Viscum album. Lineage (NCBI taxonomy): Eukaryota > Viridiplantae > Streptophyta > Magnoliopsida > Santalales > Viscaceae > Viscum > Viscum album. The sequence goes on from OY728135.1 coordinate 350,377,326, forward strand.
CCCCAACTTCCTTGAGGGGTACATCTTTTTCCCATTTGGAAAAGAAGTCAGTTGCTGTGAGGATATACTTCAATTTTTTTATCATGGTAGGAGGATATGGTCCCATGACGTCCATTCCCCAAATGGAAAATGGCCAGGAGTACTTTTCCTGATGAAGTAACTTCGGGTGTTGGTGAATGAATTTGGCATGAATTTGGCAGGAGTGGCATTTTGTGGTAAAGTGCTCACAATCTCGTGCCATGGTGGGCCAATAGTACCCAATACTTCGAACCTAATGGGAAATCTTAGACCCTCACTGATGTTCTCCACATACTCCGGCATGTAATTCATTTATTACAGTAGAGGTTTATTCTCCATCAATGCATTTGAAGAGGACTATGTTGAGGCCTCATTTGTAGAGGACCTCTTGCTGACCTACGACGCCATATAAGACAAAGTTGATTTCCCTTCTCCATATTTTCTCTCATTCATCCCTGTCTGATGGAAGTTCTCCCCTTTGAAGGTAGTTTGCAATGGGGGTCATCCAGCTGGTGGCAGGAGCATATGGCTCAGGGACAGGACTAACTTCTTTTATTTCTTTTGTTTTAGTCTAAACAAATGGCAATACCATTAAACTATGATCAATACTAATAATTGTTTCATCCCGGTCTCGGCCAGCTAGGGTTTTGGCCGCATTATCTAATGCATCGGCCTGGGCATTCTGAGACCGGTGAATATAGGTCAACATTGGTTCTGTGGAGAATTCTGCCATTAACCCTCAGACATGGACAAAAAGGGGAATTAGCTCCACCTTTTTGATAGCATAGTCCCTATTGACTTGATTGATGACTTTTTCCAAGTCAACTTTTTTCTTTAAGGTGTCGTACTTGTGCCTGGAGTGCGAGCACCAAGCCTGCAATGAGGGCATGATACTCCACCTCATTGTTCGTACATCCTTTTGACAGGAAGAAGGAATATGTCAAGACTACCTTTTCTGGGGACATGAGTATGATCCCCATACCCACCTTGTTAAATTTGGGATCCTCCATCCTCTTCCCTGTTGGGCTTCGAGTTGCACCGTCGAAGTACATTTCCCATGTTGGGAACTCCTCTTGAACCGAGAAGATGTCTTCATCAGGTAGCTCGACATCTGGTGCAGTGGTCCCTATCGAGGGGTGATCTTCCAGAAAATATGCTAATTCATGTCCTTTGATGGATTCCTGAGGCACAAAACAGATGTCAAACTATTGCAGAATGACTGCCCATCGAGATAGGCACCCAGTCATCATCGGGCGGCTGAGGATATACTTGAGCAGATTACTATGAGAGACCAAATGGACTTCATGATGCTGCAGATAATGTCGAAATTTTTGAACTCTGAAGAACAAGGCCAAACAACTCTTCTCAATGTTTGAGTATCGAGTTTCAGTGTCGATCATGGTTCGGCTGAGGTAATAGATATTGTTTTCACTATCAGCATCATTTTTTGTGTGAGGAAAGCTCCCAGTGACCACTCTAGGGTCGTCACGTATAGTATAAGAGGTATTCCTTCAACCGGGGGCATGATTTCTAGTGGGATTAAGAGTTACTTCTTTATGATTTCAAATGGCTCTTGGAAATCATCAGTCCATTGGTACGTAACCCCCTTTTTAATTAACCTGGTGAAGGGAAAACATTTACCCGCCAGATTGTCTATGAACCACCTAATGTAGGCCAGGTGTCCTTGGAATCATTTCAACTCAGTGATATTGTAGGGAGGTGGTAAACCAAGGATATCCTTTGTCTTTTCCGAGTTGACTTTGATGCCACGATGGTGTACGATGAAGCCAAGGAGTTTCCCTGAGGTAACCCCAAAGGCACATTTCAAGGGGTTCATCTTTAGGCTATGTTGTCGAAGTTTGTTGAAGACGGTTTCAAGGTCTGGAATGTGATCTGAGCATTGTCTTGATTTTACCACTGATTCATCCATGTAACATTCAATAAATCTCCCCAGGAATAGTTTAAAGATATGATGCATGGAGCATTGATATGTGGCGCCTGCATTCTTGAGACCAAGGGGAATGGCACTGTAATAGAATACTCCTTGACGGGACCTTAAGGTAGTGGCTTATTCATTTTCTCAGGCCATACTGATTTGATTATACCTAGAATAACCATCCATGAAGGAGAGAGCCTCATACCCGGCCATTGCTTCAATTAATAACTCGGTGATCGGGACCAAGAAATCTTCTTTCGTGCAATGCCAATTCAGATCTACGAAATAGATGTAGACACGGATTTGTCCGTTCTTTTTCTTGACGGGGACAATGCTGGCCAGCCATATGGGGTATTGGACCTCCCGAATGAAGCCTGCTTTAATAATCTTATTGACTTCAGCCTCTATTTTGGAATAATGTGTGAGGTGCGTCCTTCTGAAGGCTTGTTTATAGCCCCGGTGGTCTTCTGGAAGACCTAAGTGGTGCGTCGCCACTTCCGTATCGAGTCCCGGCATTTCTATGTAATTCTAGGCAAAAACATATTGATGCTGCCTAAGGAAAGAGGTATATACCTCGTGCTTCTTGGGAGACATGGCTTCACTAATGAGAGTGGGCCTCAGGTCTTCCTTGTTACCCAGGTTTATTTCCCTAAGCTCATCCACAGTGGTAGAGATACCCTCCTCAAATGTGAGAGGTGCATCCCTGAGATCTTCCTTCTCTTCTTCCCCAACATCCTCATCTTCTTGATCTAATGGGGGAGAGTTCTCAGCATGGTCTCTTGGGATTCTAGAGGCGAGGCATTGTGGGCTTCCTCTCTCAAGTATTCACCCCCAAATTGAGGGTTAGCGGTTGTTTATGCATTTTCACACTCGACCGTTATTGCTGAATTCATGAGGACAGGTGAGTACGTTCCCGGACTTGAACCCCTTCTCTCAACATGGTTGATGGGAAGTATGTAGTCTTCACCAAGCTGCTTGAGGGTGTCATCAGGAACCATTTCTAGGCCGTTTGGAGCTGGAACCCAGTCTATACCATCGATCGAGGGTTTGTTTTTCTTTTGCTCATAAAACCCAATGACAATGTAGTGTGACTCAGAGATCTTGAAAGGGGACTTATCCATGTCCAATTTCCCACCTTGTCCATTGATGCAGTACTCAATACATTGGTGGTACGATGAAGGAACGGACATGTGCTTATGGAGCCACGGCCTTCCCAGCAGGTCATTGAATTTTGTGTTCTGCCGGACCACCAGGAATTCCGAGTAGGCCACATGGTCTTCAAAATGGGTTCTTGGATTTATTTTTCCCATTGGCTTATGTTCACTGTTGTCATAACCTAACAGAGTTGTGGCTGAGGGTATTAGGTCATCCTCACTATAGCCCAACTTACGAAGTGTCCGTAGGGGTATGAGGTTAACTCCAGAACCATTGTCAATAAAGACTTTTCAGATCTCAACATCATTTAGTGTACCAGACACATATAGTGTTTTAATGTTCCATTGCATGATGGAATCCTCATCCTAATCGGTGAAGGAAATCACCGAATTTCATTTAGAAAGGCAAGTCTCCATCCGGTAAATCTCAGTGGTAGCTACCTCGGCTTAAAACTCATGGGGGCTGAGCAAGGCTTCTATAAGATCCTCCCTGAGATCTGCTAACAAACTCAGGGCATCCAGGATTGAAAGTTTGGCTGGTACTAACCCCAGCTACTTAAGAATATCATATTTCTACTCCAACCACCAAATCTTCTCCATTGGCGGCAGATTTTTAGAAGGCACTTTGGGAGATGGAGTATGTGATGAGGAGGTACCGACCGCGGGGTCGGATGTCGATGGTGTTCCGACATTCTGGGGACTCGGCCCGTCCAGTCTGTTTGTGCACACTAGGGGGCTAGAAATTTTTTACTCCTCTAAGGAGTACCGCAGAATGACGGGTCCAGAGTGGTTGCTTGTAGAGGTGGAGGGATATTCTTTCTCCTTCGGATTCCGTTGAAGGGATCTCCCACGGGTTTCCGCTATATTAACGGTTTGGGCCGGGAAAAACTGTAGGGTTGATTTCGGCCATGACTTCACCTCCCCTGGTATCCCTTGCTTTTGTGATTCCTCCTCCTGGCCCCTTGTGTTGGGAACTCGGGTTCATAACTATACCCTTCGTCATGGAACGATTCCATTAGATGGATGATGTTGATGGAACCAAATATTTCCTCCTCGTCCTGTGACAGGATAACCTGGTCCATTGTCCCTGATGGTGATGTTTAGTGGGTCAGTTCCTGTGGCACCAAGTTTGAGGGAATAAAATTTGGCAGTGTCGGGGCTAACTTCGGCCTCATTGTGGACTGCTCCTCTTGCGCTTGTCTCCTCCCTTTTCAAATACAACTGGATGACTGGCTCATGGAGGGTTGTGAGGCCGATATTTTTGTTTTTGCGGCATTAGGGGCTGTTGGTGGCAACACCGGCTACTGTAGTTGATCTCAGAGTATTCCTTGAGCTCGATTGATAGCCTTCCGAGTCATCCAGTCATCAAATTTCTGCCCCTTCTTGCTGGTGACTTCCTGCCACCCCTCTCCTTTTTCAGAGTCGGTGGTATAAATATATGTCACATGTTCTAGGGGTGGTCTCAGCTCGACCTGCCTGGAGTCTACCATCCTTTGCATGAGGTCTTTGAAGACAAATCATTCCTGAATATTGTTCCCCAGCATTCGATGGTAGGTACAGTAATATGTCCTATCATCGTGGCCGACTTCTTCGAGCTTCCTTGGCTCCGGGAGGTGGAGCAAGTTGCAATTCATGGCGGCGATGAAGTATCCTCGGACTATTTCCTCTCGGAACTAGTATACTTTGTTTCTTCATTCCTCGAACTGGTTCCGCTTCGATCCCCTCTGATCATCCCGCTTGGGCAGAGGTGGCTGCTAATATATAGGGGGCCTTTGATGATTTGGTGGAGGCCTAAGCGGTGGAGCAGGCGCAGGGGCTGGCTTGAGCATGACAGAGGATGCTTCAACTCTAACTACTCTCTTTGTACAATCCTGTGAGGCTATTCGGGACTTCAGATTAGTCCACTGCAGGGAGTCTTCAATTCTCTGGGCAATAGAAGAGAGATTGTGGAAGCCAGTGGTGCACTCCACTGGTATGAGCGGGGTTTGCAGATCATCTCTAAGGTTATCGATGCATATGAAAAGCATCTCATCTTGGGGAATTGGCATGTTCAGAGAGTACGTCAGACCCTTCCATCTGACGATGAAATCTAAGACCCTCTCATTCTCCCTCTGTTTTCAATTCATGAGGTCATTGATCGTTGTTTTAGGCAGCGTTGAGCTAAAGTCAAACAGGAACTGCTGCCGAAGATATTCCAATCTTTTTATTGACTGAGCAGGTAGACTTTTATACCCGATGAAGGAAAATCCTTGCAAGGTCCGCACGAAGCATATAAGTTTCACTGGTTCTTGTTGCTCTGTATTTCCCATCATAGGGTCGAAATAATATGGGTAGTTCATCAAATTTTGTTCCGGATCACCTGATCCGTTGAAAATAGGGAATACAGGGTTCCCAAAATTGGGTGGAGGAGGCATGTTGCTAACCCAATCTTGGTAGGGCTTTTTCTCTGGTTGTACTGGATCACACTTACCTTCCATTGCTTCCAATAAAGTTTTCATTGCCTCGATGGTGTTGGAGAGACCCTGGTTTAAATCCTGCTGGGCCCGGTCTTTGGTAGGTGTAGCCCGAGGCATTGCTTGAGGATCTGGCTCGGCCGGCACCAAGGGTGCATATGCCATTTGTGACATCTTTGGAGGGATTAGTTGTACTCGCTCTGGTTGCTTCCTGAGTGGAGGTAAGTCTTGGTATTCATCTGAACCCATGTCCAGGTAGTTGGACGGGCCGGGCGCTACATTGGGCGGGAGCCCTAACCTCGCTTCATTTGCAGGGGAAAACCTTGGTCTTTGAGGTCCACTTGCTAGGAGTGCAAGGTGTGCCTCTTCTTGGGAATCACTTTCAATAAGACAGTTCCATCAGAGTAGCTCTGTGTTAAGCTGCCTAAATTATTTCATTTCCTCTTCCTGTCGAGTTAATATCTCTTTGAGCGTAAGTGGATCATTTTTATCGAGAGAAGGAGGCGGGTTAAGGGTAACCGGTCCTTTTTTCTTATCCTTGTTGGAAGCTCGTAGGGTAAGTGGAGGAGGGTTAGCTGGAAGGGTGTCCATATTTAGGGTGCCCTTCTGGTTTCGAGTGTGCACACATTATGGTTCATTGTGAATCACAGCCTAAATAGAATCGTTGTCACCCGATCCATCCGGATTCGCAACATCTTCGGTGTCACTCATGGGGTTAACCTCTATGGCGTTGATGGATGAATATCGCAGGGTGTAGGAGATGTAATTTTCCAAATATTAATAGGATCTTCCATGCCTTTTACTGGTCTTCCCCTTAATATCATGGGATTGCTTTTAGACTCCTTGATGAAGGGTGACGCAAAGAGTTCTTTTATGCAACCTTACATTACGCCTCCCTCTTGAAGGGGATGATGATTCAAAGGACGGGATAGAGCAGGAACCTCCTCTTCTGACTATCCTCTCTAGATGAGAGAATACTGATTCTTGTAGGGGAGGTTGTTGTTGAGGTGGTGAAAATTCCCCCAGCCCTGAGGGTTGGGGTTGTCTTTGTTCCTTGTAAGTTTAATCTCTTCCCATATTTATTGGTCTTACGGCGGAATATTTTGTTAAGAATTCCCCCAGAACTGCCTGATCTTTCATGCCCCCATTTAAGGGTGAACTAGATCTGATGTCGAGTTCACCAATGAATCAATCCCCTCTGGGTAGGGAAGCAATGACTTCTGATTGGCCTATCTTAGGCGAGAGGCATGTTTTATGCTTTCGGTGGCCTGATTCAAGAGTTCGTGAATGGATTGTTCCCGTCGGGCCTGATGCTTCTGGGATATACTCAAGGCCCGTCTCTGTTGGGTGTTTCGCCTTTCCTGAACAGGGACCCCACTTGATTGCTATCTTGACGTAATGACATTGCAAGAAATTATTTCGAACGGTTTCTTCTGGGTGGGGAGTAGGGTGAAATGCAGAGCTCCATGTTCTCCCCATCCTCTGATATGCCCCTCAGGTCACGTTTGCCGCGTCGAAGGAAGAGATTCCAGGTCGATGTGATGTAAGAGGTCTCCTATTGTCTTGACATGGTCTACATACCCATCATAGGGAAGGAAGATTGATTTTAGCCGATGAAGGGTTTTCTATATATTGGAGTGGATGTCAAGCACACATTCTTCTGGTAACTTTCTGGGTATGTCGAATTGAGAGGTGGTCGTGGGCCAAAACACAACTGGTACATCATCTCTGGCCAGTCGTTTCCTCAGGTGTAGCATATCAGCATACTCCTCCACTAGTGATTCCTCTACCTGGTTGGCCCACCTGAGATGCTCACCGATAGTGTGGTTGGAGGCAGTGGGGCCGGTAGGTATTGAATTATCATGTGGGCGATTTCGAGGTGGTTCAGAAGATGAACGTGGCCCCGGACCATCTCATGATTGAAGAAGGGTTTCCTTAGTGACTAGCTGGGAATCTGACATGCTTGATCCCATCCTTCTGAGTGCCTTAGCATATGAGGGATTTTCTATACTTGATTCAGTAGGAAGAGGACCTTCCTGTCGATATGATTTTTCAGTGTGGGGAGGACCTTCGCAATAACTTCCATCATTGTGAGGATGACCATCATGGTTTGATGATCTATTTATTTTTTGGGGAGGACCTTCAAGACACATTGTGACAAGGGGAGGACCTTCTTGTTGCTTGGGGCCATTGTGTGGAGGACCTTTGCAATAGCGGTTGTGGTGGAAAGGACTATCATCATAGCTACCGCAGGGAGAATCTCTGTGGGTCACACCCTGGGGAGGGCCTTCATAACGTACCACAATGATGGGAGGTCCTTCTCATTTCTTGATGTCTCTTCGGGGAGGACCTCCATTATCATCATGGAAAGGACTACCATCGTGATTTGATGCCTGGCTGCGCGGATTGTCGTTACAACGTAACCCCTGGGGAGGACCTTTAGGGCAGGCCACGACAAGGGGAGGGCCTTCTTGTCATGATGAGACGTCACTGCGGGGTGGGCCACTATAGTTACGACTACGATAGCAAGGAATACTATCATAATCTTTGGTCCCACTGCACAGAGAGTATTTGTAGTGTATACCCTGGGGAGGACCTTCAGGGTGGACCGCAGCAAGTGGGTGGCCTTCTTTCTACTCAATCTTCTTGTCACACAGAGGGCTTCCGTGACTCACATCAAAAGAGAAGCTCTCGTGATCAATCGTTATATTCCCATTGGGGAGGCACCCATGGGTTCTCTGGGGAGGACCTTCAGATCTGCTGGTAGTGACATTACGGGGAGGAACTTCGCAACTGCTACTACCACTACCATAATATGGTGATGGGTGGTTAGGGTTATGAGCCTTCGACATGTTCTTAGTGGCATTGGGAACCCCAGCTTCTAGCAGAGAGGAGTCATGAACCTGTTCTTTATTTTCCAGCTGCCTTCGGCGCATTCGGGGTGCTTTCTTGTGGGAAGCGGGGACCGTCTGCTGTTGATAATGGCCTTCACTTTTGGGTCTCCTTCTAATTGGGTCTCGTGATGCTTTTGGGATATGCCAACGAACATATTGACTTTTAGCAGGGATATATGTCTACTCTAGAGCATCCGCCGTGATGGACGGGTGTCCCCCAGTTGGAACGAGTGAAGCTTCTCGATCTGGTTGCCCTTGTATCGCGGAATATGGCCGATGACCCTCCTGGGCAGAAGTAGGGATGTAGATATGATCCAAGGAGGATATCTTGTTTCTTAGATGAGTCGCCTCAATTGGGGATGCGGGCTCACGGGCCTGAGTCCTTGTTGTTGCCGCTGATGCAATTACATTCTGGAAAGTCTGTATGATATGATCTGAGATCGATACCTGATCCTCCATCATTTCCATGATATGCAGAGAGACATATTTGGTTGGAATGGTTATGAAGGCCCATTCCGGTATCGGAGTATGAATATCCTGCTCCGGTCCTCCGGTGGTCAGTGGGTATTGAAAATTTTCCTGTGTTGGGGCAGGTGAATGAGTCTACCCCTATGCCAGGATATGTCGGTTTATCTCTCTATTTGCTGCCACATCGGGATGGTGGACTTTACTTGCATCTGCAGGGAGTTGGCCCTACATATGTTGGTTCCCCACTATATCGAGTCGGTGTCCTTTCTTGGCAGGGAGACGTGCATGCCTATTAATTGCCGCCACATCTGGATTGCGGGCTTTGTTGATCGCCACCACATCGGGATGGTAGGAATCAGGAGCATCTGCTAGGAGTTGTTCCTGCAGGTGTTGGGTTTCCACCACGTCTGGTTGGTGGGCTTCATGACCCTAGGTAGGGAGAGGTGCCTTCTAGGTAGGTGTCATCTTGTGTGAGTGACGGGCTTGATGGAGCTCAGCGGGGATGTGCTTCTGCTCGTATGATGCCTCCATGTCTGGATAGAAGACTTTGGAGGAGTGGAAAGTTGTATGTTCCTACTCGCAATATGTCTCTATGACTAGGTAGCAGAGCTTCTCCTTAGGGATGAGGGTGATGACCGGTCCCTAGTTGTATGTTTTCCGCCCTCTTCGGGTGGTCTGAGGGGCTAGAGCTCGAGGATAGTGGCCTTGGATCCTCAGGCCAACATCCTCTTTAGCATGAGGATATTGTGTTCCGACGTAACTGCAATGATGTCTTCCAGTGGGGGCCATAGAGCGGAACCCCCGTTCAGCGAGGATGAAGTCCTCGGTGTTAATATCATCCACCTCCCTAAGATAAGGGTGGTATGCATTGTATCATTCCGGGGATAGACTCCCAAAAAGGTTTGATATGGAAACAAGAGCCATCTAGATCCGCTTTCACGGCCACTACTGGGCAGGAGACCGGCAGGTCTTGGAGGATTGGAGGGCATGCATAGCCGCCTCCACCAGTAGGAGAGTACCTTTCAAGTGGTACTCTCAGATCAACACATTCGAAACCCAGTGTTGAAGACGCTAAGTAGGTGACAGGGTCCTTCATTGGTGAGGATGTCCAGTCATTGTCTTGCTTGAAGTATGTGCCTGTGAGTTCCTCTGTGATGCCATTGGATCTAAGGGAGTTCTGATTGGTACCTGTAAAATATTTTTAACAAATTCAAATAGCAAACCCATCAAAGTAGAATTTCATAATCCCATGCATAATTAATGACCTTTCTTGGCCCTCCTTGTATCGCCCCGACCCCAGTTACCCATAGTCAGTACATTATTTTGTAACATTGGCATGATCACAAAAGATCATGTCTCGAAAGACCGATTAGTTTAGTAGCCTTGGAAACACTAGATATATTCATAAATGTTACATTACATCATAAAGTGAAAAACTACAATAACATAGTCTCCATAGTCCACACTCTTATCCCCTTCAGACTATCCATGTAGTTCAGTCATAAAATATTTCTTCATATCCTGGGAAAATAAAACATAGAAAGGGGTGAGCTCAGATGCTCAGTAAGGATAACAATATAGCAGAAACCTTCATAAATAAACATAAACATTTAAGGCAATGTATAACTAAAAAAAAGCCTTTTAAACATGAACTTCAGCATAATATGGCAAAAATAAAATGAAATATTTCCATTTACTTATTCACATGGATATTCTACGAGTTGAATAATCACATGAAATATCAATAACCACTTTCATAATTATGGAATGCATAATGCCAGACTATCATAACCACATAGCCAAGGCCTCGTGCCAAGACTACAAATAAGATTTTGTCAAGGCCTCGTGCCAAGACACTAGTTTGTCTCATGAGACCTACCGATGCATCGAGGAGATATAGCAGGCTCCACCCATCACATACTAAGTCCAATTCATTCCTCATATGAATAGGTTTAAACATATCATAAACCATAACATAATCGTATCACATAAAACATGAATAAAGGAAACATAACATTTCCACATTTCAATCACAAGATATCAATACAAAAAATTGATATAATAAAAATATTATCAAAACCATTTTCAATACCAAAATAAAAGAAAATTAAAACTTGGTATTTATTTTTCATTTAAAAAAGTCATGGCTTGTATAGGAAGCTAAAACTCAAATAATGGTCACGGCGGTGAAGAAGTCTTTGTCGCCGCATACATAAGACAAGACATTCCTTTTGTCGTTTAGTAATAACGATTCATGTAAAAAGATTCCATTTGAATAAAAGTAAAAGTGAAAGGGGTTTCTACTCCGTATAAAAGACGGTTGTGTATAAAACAAAATATGCCTCAATGAAAGGATATTGAGACGAAGTCCCTTACCTCGTGTCCGACTTGGCTCGACCGTTCCTTAACCTCCTGAATAATAAACTAGAGTTAATTTCTAATTGATTAAAAACATTTTTCAAGTTCATTGTTCCTTTTATATCACTTATTAACATGTTATTAATATTATTTAATTATTTAAGTTAATAATGGTTGTTTTGCAGATCTTTGGTACTTGAGTCAAAAATAAACTTCTTATAATTACAAGTTGTTCATGTGGTAAAATATCCATTATATCCAGAATTATATTCATTATGTAGATATCATATATATCATATATATCTAGTATATATATGCATTTATAATATTACATAACATTTAGAGGTAAGAAATGAAATGCACCGTTCATGGAGACGGTAAGCCGTACGTACGCATGAACGCTACTTTCATTTCTATTTTGTATTTAATGGAATGAAATCATAATTATATAAAGGTTTATTATAATTCCAGTATAATATCATATATAATATCATTTACTCCTTCCTTTACACATCCCAAATATTTCATTAATGATTCAAATCACTTTGAGGGGGCGGTAGTCCGCAATTCCTAAAATGAAATTATCGTGTTTACCCATAATGGAAATCAGAAAGGTATGCCATAAATGAAAAATACAGAAACATAAGGAAAACATAAACATAATATATATCATATATAAATATATTGACATATTAATGGCCACCATAATAGGTGTTAAAATAAGATTGAACAATCATCGTTTCGTGAAGCATTAATTCACCACCCACAGAAACAGTATGTTCTTTAACCATTAGACGAAGGTGTGTGTAAGTGTAAATAAAATCCTTCTCCTAAAACTATCCTAGTATATTTAAGATACTGGTGTTGTTAAAAAAGAATGGAATAGAAAGAGTTTAAGGGGTTGGATAAGAAAAATAAAACAAAAGAACATAAGAGAAGACATTACCTTAAAATCGGGTAAATCTTTTTGATTTGAGCCAAAGGATTCCTTGGGAAAACTTCTACCCAAAGTGAGGCTTCTAGGAGTAAGAGAGAAAAGTTGAGAGAGTATTTGGGTAGAGGTTGGCCGAACAAAATGGCTTTGAAGGTGTGAATAAGGTGGTAGAGCTGGGGGGCCTTTTATAAGAGGAGAGGAGGGGCACTCTTGGAAAGTCATGAAATGTTACATTATTATATAATGAGTTTCAGATTTTAAAGGTCCCGCAATTATATATTTCGAGGATAAGGTGATAAGGGTTCAAAATATACTCATCCAATAGGTTTTTTACCAGTTTAAGTCTTATATTTTACATTATCTTTTCATTTTATTTAAATCGTTAATTAATGAGGTAATCGATGCATCATCATGATGTCATAACAAAATTTAATTTATTTAATTTATAAAAATTATAAAAAAATTACCATGATGTAGAAAATATTTTTATATTTCAAATGAATATTTATAGTCGAAATTTTAACTTATATAACCCCATGTGATAATTTGTTTAGTAAAACAACACATGTTTGTGACAATTTTATTTTTACTTTAAATAAAATTTATTAATGTCATTTTCTTATCCAAGTGGATCCATGGGGTCCCCAAGTTGACCCATGGATTTTATTGGTCGGCCATGACTCATACCATAATCTTAGGACAAGTGTAAAGTTAATTTCATATTATTATATCATTCTATTTACCTTAAATTACACTAATTACCTTTAATCGCGATTAATAGAACTTAAAAGTTACTATTCACCAAAAATTATTTTAATCCCATTGAACCACATTTTAATTCTTAATTACAATGTTGTATGTCGGATTTTTGAAATTCAAATCACAGAGGTGGTAAAATTTCATTTAAACGAAAAATTAGTTTTTTAACTACCACTTAGTGGTTTCACTATTCATCAAAAATTGAAGTTTTTCAGAAAAATACCAAAAATTTACCCTAAGATATAATTGATATTACAAATTCAAAAATGATGTCTATTTTAAAAAATTCAAAACATATAATTTTCTTTAATTAATTTTATAATTAATTTCCATTTTCAAAACAAATAGTGTGTTTTTAAGAAACAATATCAATCAAAAGATTGACAATTGTTTATGTCCAATTTCAAAGTGATATTAATTATAATGACCACCATTGGATAAAATGGTAAAAATTATATTCCAATTATACTTTAAAACCACTCAATAGTGAAATTTATCACTATTAATGATTTTCATTTAAAAAGTTGTTTTTAATTAAAATTTAGTAATTTTCACTATTCATAAAACTATAAAAGTTATCCGAAAAGTTCCAAAATTTTACCCTAGGATAAATTTGATATTCTGAATCCAAAAATGAAGTCTATTTTGAAAGATAAAATTTATAAAATTTCAAAAAGTGGGTATTACTATTCATAACGGCTAATTTGATTGGTCGTGGTGTGTTAGAATCTCAAACTTGCATACAATGAAAAATATTGCATTATTGAAAGAGAATCGTATCATGGAAGCTTGGGGTGTTACACTCCTTGTGAGTATAAGGGGGAACAGAGTGGGATTGGGTTAAATCTGTCATGCTAAGTTAAATATTCACGGCGGGTTCACCATTTTTGTTTCAACCTGGGGGTGGGAAGACGTGTGCGGCCCAACGGTTGATTAGAGAAGGTTGGGTTCTGCTTAATCAATCACATTAGTTTCACCGTTTTCATTTTGAAACTCCCAATGGATCCATATCCAACGACACGTGGACCTACTTTCCAAAGGCAGGCGTTCGCTGGGTGATTTGGCCAGTGATGCTTAAGAACTCACATTGGTCAAGAGGATGGGAAGTCGGGCTCATCCTACCTTTTTGGGGGAAATTATTGTCTATTTTGGGATTCTCATATAGATTTAAGACTTATTTATATGTTCATGAATATTTGTTTTATACCCAATCATAGTATCCATAGACTAATCCTGGTTGGAAATGGTCATCTAAACGTAAGGATTTGGAATCATTTAGGCCTGAGGTTTACCATCCCTCATTGGATTAATGACTCTGAGGAGTTTGGAGTCATTTAGATGACACTGGTTTGAAGCCTCATAATTGGGCGCTCTAGAGTTTATTGTCATCTAGGGGGGATAGATAATGACTTGAGAGTTTGGATCGAACCCGTGATATGGGATTCCTACGTATCCTAATGAGAGGAACCAGAATCCACGTAGTTCGGTGCCACTTGACGGGACACATCACCTTTTAAGGTCGTGCGACAAGGACCCAACCGTACTGTTTAACATCTTGTGGGAAGGACACCTGGGTGAGTGATGCTCGGTCCAAGTTAGTGTGGGACTTACACTGAAGCGGCCTGGAAGACCCAAGGGAAGTGATTTCCTGGTCCCGAAGATGGTCCTCCTAAAGTAAAAGGACATGGTCTGATAAGGACATATGTGTATCAGACTTTGATATCAGGCTTTCGCCTTGGGGATTTTTCCTACATATCTTGGTTGGTCAGGAATTGAAGTCCACGTAGTTCTTGTAAGATTAGGGATTACACGTGGGATTTTCTTGTTATTGGGATTGAACCTCAAGGAGGCATCCTATGTACCCTTCTTAGGAGATAGGAATCAAAACCCTCGTAGTTCATTGTGAGGGTCTTCATTGTGTGGAGGCCATGACTATCGCAAATCTCTAAGCCCACGTGAGTCATGCTCGGTGTGAGAAACAAGAGAATGTGACAGACTTGGAAAGCCTCACACATTCTTCCTACCGAGGGAAGGGGAGGAAGACAATGGGTGGAGGAGAAGTCCGGGACCATGATACTCTCCTTCTTCCTGATGTTGGAGGAATGTAGAAGTCACGCAGTGGAGAAATGAACCTTCCTTCGTGATAAGGGAAGGGCCATTGTCTTTCGGTGAGGATGGTGTGGGGCTTACTCTAGAAGGGATACCCAGCCACTCTCAGGGGAGGGGAGAAGTGCTCACCGTTGGCACACGTCAAAAAGAAATGCGAGCGGGGTCCCTCAATCATGGCATGTGGAGAGGCAGAAAGGGGGCTCCCAGGCTTGGACCCCGCACTACCATGGGAATGTGAACCCAGGAATGTCTCGGGAATCTGCTCAAGGGCCGGGGCAACCCCTTTGTCCTCGCCTACTGTGGGTATGTGAACTCTAAGTGGCATGATGATGCACCTGAAGGTTTCATCAAATGGGTCTTGTGGCTTTGGTAGAGGCCATGGATCGGGGCCAATGAATAGGCCAATTAAGGGATTACGAAGGATTGGGTCAGGATGGAAGGGTTTTATCTGGCTCGGGGAATGGGAACACCGAAGGAGTTGGTGGACCGCATGGGTGCATGAGGAGTGGCGCCCTTCACGTAGGGGGGGTGATACGCGGCTGGAGAGGTCGTCTGCATTCCAGGGTGGTACGTGGGCTAATAGGAATCCCGCGTACCAGGGCGGTACACGGCTTTGGGTTTGGCCCACGTACCAGATTGGTACGCGGTGGAGTCCACACGAGCAGTGGTGGCAAGGGGCGACGTCGGTCGAGGGTTCGCTAGTCAGGGCTTTGCACGCGTAGGAGGGTGCTACACGGTGCGTCAAATCGAAAAAGGGGCATAAACTCCCTAGTTCATGTGGAGTACATCCGTGGAGGGGCCATGGCTCGCGGTTTTTATTTTTAAGTTCACGGTTCACCAATTGGTTATGCATTTTTCGGTTCCTTATTAATTCTTTTCTAGTTTCATACCTATTCTGGTTCACAAATTGGAACTTCGCTGTTTGAAAAATCCTAACCCCCTTCCTCCAGAATTCCTCCACCTGAATCTGATCGATCTCTCTTCTTATCCCCCTCGATTTCCTTTTATAGAGGGGAAAAAGAGATGTATCTGTGGTAATGCGACACCTTTTTTGGAGTCCCATGAACGAAAACCCATTTTATGGATGACTTGGTCAATCCGCAACTAGTTGGGGAATTGAATTCACCTCATCCATGAACCAAATTGGTGCTTTGGAGCCGTGCAGGGCTCTGCCTCTGTTCCACGAATGACAGCGTACGCGGTCTGGGATTGTTGGTGTGTCTCGTGGCTGGGGTAGTTCATGATCGCGGATTGGCCTGGTGCATGTCCTGCTTCACGCATGCAGAGGAGTTTCCGCCTCCCTTTCGTGAACGATGTTGGTCTGTGGAGGGGGCAGCTCGCCGAACCGGCCGCGTACCATCAATGTTGGTCTGGTACGCGAACTGGTCGGTCCTTTTCCAATCTTGTGTATTCTCCATATATATATATATATTTTGTCTAATTCTATGAGGGAAATTGGGTATAATACTTTCTCAAATTATGGGGATTCCCACTATCCTTTGGGGATTTTTTTCAGGACCCTAAAATAGTTTATACACCACAATAAAGGAAAGAGGGGTGAACATAGCATGTATCTCATTGGAATAAAAAGTGAGATGAAATCCCCATACCTTGGGTCTTGACTCTCATCGTATTTGTTGAAACCAAAAGTATAATATATATAAATATATCATAAATCTTTTAAAAAACCATATTATTATATCTAATACCATATAATATTTTATTACAACCTTATATTACCCACTTGTTAACCATCCTATGTTAAGGTTTCACTTCGGGTAATATTTGCTTTGTTTTTCATATGTATCTTAATTTGTTATATTGTTGGCCCTTATACTTATATCATGATTCAATGACTTAAACCATGATATAAATATCATTTATATACAGTATATGTGTATTATAATAATAAATATATTATATAAGTATAAAATACAATACACTATTCTTGGAGATGGTAGGTCGTACGTACGCATGAACGCTATATCCATTTATTTGTCATGTTGAAATAAAGAAAGAAAAAAACATACATGAACAGATATATTATCATTATAGTGTATTTATGATATAATATATATCAAATATATTAACTAAAACCATCCTTAAAACAATCCATGTAGTGTATAAATGAATCATATCACTTTGAGGGGGTGGGAGTCAACACTTCCACAAACGAAATTATCGTATTTGCATAAGATGGAAAGCATAAACGTATATTCCAAATAAAAATTACATAAGAATAAAAAAAATTAAATATAATATATATCATATATAAATGTAGTTTCCATAATAATTTCCACCAAGATAGGTGGTAATGTAAAAATGAACAATCATCGTTTCGTGAGGCGATAGTTCGTCGTACACAGAAAAAGTATGTTTGTTACCCATTAGATGGAGGTGTGTGTAAGTGAAGGTAGAAAAAAGTTACATAAAAACAACCCATTATATTTATTATACTATGCTTTTATATAATCATAGAATTAATTGAGTTGGAGGGGGTTTTAAGGAAAATAAAATGAAGGACTTGAGAGAAGATGTTACATCTTAATCAGGTAACTCCTTGTGGTTTGTGCCAGAAGTCTTCCTTAGATTTCCTTATTCCTAAGGGAAGGAATGTATGAGGATGGAATAATTGTTTTTAAATGTATTATTTAGTTATTAGAATAAATTAAGAGGTTTTAGTGGTGTAATTATGTGGGACATTTTGTGGCTTCTTATAGGGAAGGAAAAAGACTCACTCGAAATTTTTAGAAACAAGTTAGGTGTACACATGTTCTTACCTAAAACAAATTATACCAAACAAAAATAATCTATAATATAATGTGCATTTAAGAATTATGGAATTAAAAATGGGTGTTTTACAAGTTTATATATCATTTGGGCCCTTTATTTTAAGGTTTGGTCCTTAATTAAGCTTAATTGGGCCTTAATCATTATGAGTAATTTTAATCACTTTTACTAATCATTTTGTTAAAAAAATTAAATTCGAATTATTAGAAAAAAAATATTATACTGAATACAATGGTTTATTTTGTTTTTAATAAGTTCCATTCACATAAGTGAAAGAATTTATATTTATGAAAATCTCGCAGACGGGGCAAAATAACGAGTTTTTTAATTAGTAATATATTCAAAAGTTTGTTAGGACTTTGTATTCAATTTCAAAGTGAAATTGAATTAAATTGTATTAATATATGTAATATTTATCTAATTTTACCTTAAAAATATTATAATATCATTTAAAATTAATAATTAATTAAACAAAAAGTAGTTTTTAACTGAAAAACAGTAATTTTCACTATTCACAAAAAAAAATGAAGTTTCTTAGAAAAATCCCAAAAATTCACCCTAGTCTAATTTAGAAATTCTAAATAAAAAATGAATTTTATTTTATAAAATTAAATTTAAAAATGTTTCTAAAATAAATTTTATTATTAAAAGCAGTTCATTCAATAAAATGGTATTTTTAACATAAAAAGACTTTACCAAAAATCATATCTTCCTTTTTCAATATGTTTTATTTTTATACAAAAATTGTTAACAATATTTGAAAAGTATTTATTATTAATCCTATAACTAAATTTAATGTCTAGGTTATGATAATCTCATTTAAATAATTATATAACACTTGTACAAAAACAATTTTGATGTTGGTTTTTTAAATTTTTTAACGTCCATTTTGAGGCAACATTATTGCGAGGGATGTTAAAAATATGATTTTTTACATCGGATATTAAATAAACTACATTAAAAATGGGGTTATATGGTTTTTAATGTCAGTTTTTAAAAAAATATATGTGAAATACCATCTTGGAATGACGTTAAAAAAGTCATTTTTTACGTTGGTTTTTAAAAAACCGACATTAAAAGACAATTTTTACATCGGTTATTTAAAAACCAAAGTTAAAAGTAATTTTTAACTTCTTTTTGTATATAACTGATGTAACAAATGTTTACCATATTTTAGATAATTTCTTAATCTATGATTTGATTGGTTTTATAGCTCAAACAGAGTTACAGATCAAAATTGATGACCATCAGAAGTTTGATATATTTTTTTGATGAAAGATAGAATGATCCAACTATAGCTTTTTCTTAGAAGGAACTTTAGAATCTAAAAGAGGATTTGTAGTTTTACTATGGTATAAAGCATTATCCATCATTATAATAAAATAATAATCATTAAATGGTATATCAATTAAGAAAACTACGCATAAAAAATATAAATCATGGAAAAATAATTACAAATACCTTGATGAGATCGCAAAAAAAAAAAGAAATAGTGGATTCACATGGAAGATCAAACAAGTAGATTCTATGGAATAATGATGGTTGAAATAAATTATTTTTAAATGGTATATCAATTAAGAAAAAAATGATAAAAACTATAAATCATGGATAAATAATTACAAATACCTTGATGTGATTAGCGAAAGAAGGAATAATTGATTCACATTAAAGATCAAAGGAGTCGAGTTGGGGGAACGATGATGGTTGAAAGAAATGATTATTAAATCGGGATATTTTTATAATGAAAAAATATAATTGAGATGATAAAAGAAAACTCGGAATTAAAACATTTTAGGTGGCAATTTGAAATTTTGATGGTATGATATAAAAAAAATCAAATTTCACGTTGGAAGGATATTAAAATTATCTTTCACTTCGGTTTTATTATTACCATAATGAAAATATATTAAAAAAAATTCTTATTTTTCACATTGTTTATATAATAACAGGCGTGAAAAATCAATTTTCATGACTTTTTCACATACGTTATTTAATAAATTATGTTAAAATGTATTTTTCACATTGGTTATCTAATAAACGATGTGCAAAATGATTACAAACATGTAGTTCATTTCTCAATATTAGATTTGATAGGTCAAAAGCTCAAATGGAGTTACAGATCAAAAGTTACGGCCTTCGGAAATTGTAAATCCCTAAGACTTAGTTTAGAGATGATCAACTTCCGATGAGCATAACTTTTGATCTGTAACTCCATTTGAGCTCTATGACCTATCAAATAGAATATTGGAAATTAAATACATGTTTTTAAACATTTTTCATGTCGATTATTAAATAAAATATGTGAAAAATACCTCTTAACTTTGGTTATTAAATAATCGACGTGAAAAAGTTAGGAAAATTGATTTTTCAAGTCAGTTATTATATAACCAATGTGAAAAATAAGCTAGAATGTATTTTTCACGTCAGTTCTTATATAATAACATGAAAATTTAGCAAAAATAGATTTTCATGTTGGTTATATAATAACCAATGTGAAAAATCAATTTTTATACATTTTCACGTCGGTTCTAAAATACTAACATGAAAAAACCTGATGTTAAAAATAGTATTTATACTAGTGTAACAAAAAATATATGTTTTGTAGAAACTCAGTGTTGCTTCCATCACACGCCAAATTGGTGTTTCATGTAACGTATTCCAAGTTGTATGACAAGATGTTTTTGTGTAATATACGCCAAGTCATTTCCTTGTGAAAGTAATGTTTGTCTTAGGGTATTGTTGGACATAAATTAAAATTTAATTTTTTAGGGAAAAACATCTTTGTGACCATAATAATATTTCCTTTTATATTTAACTGGTTTTCATATCATTTTATAATTAATTGGTAGCGTATGAATTCATATTATATTGTGTAAACCATATATTTTCATATATTTGTTAATATTATTCATAAAATATAATTTAAAAAAAGGTTTTATCTTATTATGTTAAATAAACATATTTTAATTATATATTATTTCTCATTAAACCTCAATCTTTCATGTTACACAAGTCATCGAGGAAATTCATTATTGCATATAATGTAAGATAACCTTGGTGTTTCGTGTAGAGAAATCCAAATTTTATATTGCGTGTAGCGCATGATTAAATTGGTGTTATGTATAATGCAAGACAAACATAGTGATTTAATATAAAATAAACTATATTCAGTGTTATGTGAAATCCAAAAATATCAAAATGGTTAAATTAATTTGAAAAAAATAATTCACAAAATCTCGGGGTGTTGCATGGAAGAAGTTAACTAATGATGTGAATAGAGAGAAATTTACCACCCACACAATAGTGTTTCAAATGAATGGTGTATGGGAACTATTCTAACCAATTCAAAAATATGATGTTTAATGATGATGATTGACATCAATAACCTGTTCAGTTAATGGACAATGGAAAATATTATATTATCACTATTTCTGATAAGGGGTGAAATAATGATGTTGGGAAATGTACACTTATTATCCACTGTAGAAATTCTAATGTCTTATTTGACTCTGGATTTACCCATTATTTTATATCTTAAAATTTTTCCATGGCTATCAAGATTCCACCCATATGGTTAGATATAAAATTAGCAGTCAAACCCCTAATAGTAGGATGATTTCATCTCAAGTATATGATTCCTCTCCAATTGAAGTCTGTGGGAATGTACTTCCTATGAATATTTTCATTATTCCTCTTGTTGAATTTGATTTTATCTTAGGATGGGATTTCTCTACATAAATTCCATAGAAATTATTGAGGAAGGGAAGTCAAGTTCGATATTTTAAGTCAAACCATGATCGTCTATAAGTGTGATGATAAATATGAATTTATAACACAAATTGCATCCATTTTATGGGTTTTGATTCCTATTCAAAGGGTCATTTATCTCAAATGGTTGGGGAGAAACTCCACATCGATGATATGAATATTATGTGGGAGTTTATTGATTTCTTTCCAAAATATTTCTCTAGTCTTACACTGAATCATGAAGTTGGGTTTTCAATACAACTCATACCTAGTTCCATGTTTATTTCAAAGACTCCCTATAGAATGGTCTCGATTGAGTTATGGGAATTGAATAAACAACTCTAGGAGAATCTTGACAAGGGATTCATTTTACCAAGTTTGTCACCTTGGGGTGCACAAGTTCTATTTTTCAAAAAATAAATATGGACGGATGTGACTTTGTATTGATTATCAAGATCTTAATCATATAAAAATCAAGAATAAGTATCATCTACCGTGTATTGATGACTTTTTTGATCAACTACATGGATCTCAATATTTTTCTAAGATTGACCTTCATTTGGATATTATCAATTTATGTTCAAGAAGGAGGATATACCTAGGACAGCATTCCATACAAGGTATAGATGCTATGACTGTATAGTGATTCCATTTGTTCATACTAATTCCTTTAATATCTTCATGGATTTAAGGAATGAAGTCTTTTGTGATTGCCTTGATCAGTTTTTGGTAGTCTTTATAGATGTTATTCTAATCTATTCAAAGAGTAAGGAAGACTATGAAGATCACTTGAGAATTTTATTGAAGACCCTGAGGAAGGAAAAGTTATATGAAAAATTTATAAAGTGTGAATTTTGGAAACAAAAGGTTACATTTTTGGGTCATATAATCTCAAGCAAGGGTATATCGATGGATCCATCAAAGAAAGAGTCTATTGAATGTTAACCCAGGCCAACCATAGTGACTAAGATTCAAAGTTTTCTTTGTTTGGATGGATATTATCAATAGTGTATGGAGTGTTTATCACAACTATCTAATCCACTCACCAAGTTAGCTTGTAAGGGAGCCAAATTCCATTGGATAGATGAATGTGAGAAAACATTCAAGGTACTGAAGAGAAGATTAGTCAAAACCCTTGTTCTTACATTACCCTATAGAGGAGAAGGGTTTGTAACACTACTAAAAACCCATAATAAGCAACGATAACCACTATCAGTGAAAGATAAAATTGTGAATAAAGGTGCCTTTTATCAATGCTAATAAAGGTCACCTTTTATCAACACTTTTTATTTAAAACTGTTAAAGGGTATTCTTTATCATTGCATTTATCTGGCACTGATAAAGGGTTTTTGTGTGCAACCGTCCCACATCAGACTTCTTGTTTGTCAATGTCATTCTTTATAATCTTGAGCACCCCGCTAACACAACGTGTCATGGCAGTCGTGGATCGGCACCTGCATACACATTAACACACATGGGCCACATGGGTTAGGTAGGTTCTACCCCACTTACCCCCCCCCCCAACGAGTGTATACAAGGCATGACTAGTACGGTCTAGCCCACCTGCCCCCCATACGGGCCTATACACGGCCCGACCCACCTACCCCCATACGGGCCAATAAACGACCGGACCCACACGGCCCGA
The DNA here is from genome assembly GCA_963277665.1 of Viscum album. Classification (NCBI taxonomy): domain Eukaryota; kingdom Viridiplantae; phylum Streptophyta; class Magnoliopsida; order Santalales; family Viscaceae; genus Viscum; species Viscum album. The sequence continues at coordinate 350,400,591 of OY728135.1, forward strand.
CCAACCTGCCCCTTATCCGGGCCTATACATGTGTTAGCCCACCTTCCCATACAAGCCTATACATTCCCCCTGATTTTTTATATTCCCCAATAAAAATAAAAATAAAAAATACAAATATTAAAAAAATTAAAAAAAATGAAATAATTAAACATATAAAAATTAAAAATGAATAAATTTAAAAACATTCAAAAATTAGTAATTAAATAATTATTAATAAATTTAATAAATATTTATATATATTACAAATATTAATAAATAGTACATATTAAATATAGATATATAAAATGAATAAATTAAAATAATTAAACAAATAAAAATTAAAATGTGTAAATCAAAAAAATATGAAAAAATTTATTAATTAAATATTTATTAATAAAAATGAATAAATTTAATAAACATATAAATAAATTAGGAGTATTAATAAATTGTGTATATTAAATATAGATACGTAAAATGAATAAATTGTAATAATTAAACAATAAAGTTAACAATGAATAAATTACAAAATTATTAAAAAAAATATTAATGTAACAATTAATAATAAAAATGAATAAATTCAATATATATATATATATATATTAATTATAAATCGTAATAAATAATATATATTAAATATAGATATTAAAAATGAGTAAAATGTAATAATTATACACGGACTGGCCCAACTACCCATGTGGGTCTACACTTGTCCAAGCCCACCTTCCCCTGTTGGTTTATACACGCCCCACACCAAATTTTTTATATACTCCAATAAAAATAAAAAAGAAAATAAAAATGAAAGTACTAGAAATATTTTAAAAAAATGAAATAATTAAACAATTGAAAATTAAAAATAAATAAATTAAAATAAAATTTAAACATTTATTAAAAATTTTAATAAATATATATAAAAATTATAAATATTAAAAAATAGCATATATTAAATATAGATATATAAAATGAATAAATTAGAATAATTAAAAAAATTAAAAATGAGTAAATTAAAAATATTAAACTTTTTGATAATTAAAAAATTATTAATAAAAATGAATAAATGCAATATACAAAAATATAAATTATAAATATTAATAAATATTATATATTTAATATAGATATATAAAATGAATAAATTATAATAATTAAACAAAAAAATTAAAAATGAATAAATTAAAAAATTCTTTAAATAATTATTAATAAAAATGAATAAATTTAAAATATATATTAATTATAAATATTAATAAATAATATATATTAAATAAAAATATGAAAAATGAATAAAATGTAATAATTATACATGAACTGGACCATCTTCCCATGTGGGCCTATAAAAGACACGACCCACATTCTTCTGTTGGCCTATGCATGACCCCCAATATTTTATATACTCCCATAAAAATAAAAATAAAAAAATTAAATTATTAAAAATATTAATAAAGTTGAAATAATTAAACAAATAAAAATTAAAAATGAATAAATTAAAAAAATATTAAAAGTTTAATTAATTAAATAATTATTAATAAATTTGACATATATATATTATAAATTTTAATAAATAGTATATATTAAATATAGATATATAAATTGAATAAATTGAAATAATTAAACAACCAAAAATTAAAAAAATGTAAATTTAAAAAAAAATATTAATTAAAAAAATTATTAAATGTTAATAAATTAAATATACATATATATAAATTATAAATAAAAATAAATTGTGTATATTAAATATAGATATATATAAAATGAATAAATTGTAATAATCAAACAAAAAATAAAAATGAATAAAATACAAATTTGTTTAAAAATTTATTAATGAAATAATTATTAATAAAAAAGACTAAATTTAATATATATATATATATATTATAACTAATAATTTTTAATATATATTAAATAAAAAATATATATAATGTATAAAATGTACTACTTATACACAGTCCAACCCACCTTCCCATATTGGCCTATACACGGCCCGAGCCACTTTCTCATGCTAGCCTATACACACAAACCTTTATATACTCCAATAAAAATTAAAAAAATTATTAGAAGTATTAAAAAAATTGAAATAATTAAAAAAATAAAAAATAAAAATGAAGAAATTAAAAAATATTAAAAAATGTTCATTATTAAATTTAATATATATATATATATATTATAAATATTAATAAATAGTATATATTAAATATAGATATATATAAAGAATAAATTGAAGTGATTAAACAAATAAAAAATAAAAGTGAGTAAATTAAAAAATTATTAAAAAATTATTAATTAAATAATTATTAATAAAATTGAATAAATTTAATATGAAGATATATAAATTATAAATATTAATAAATAGTATATATTAAATATAGATATATAAAATGAATAAGTTGGAATAATTAAACAAAAAATTAAAAATGAATAAATTAAAAAATTGATAAATAATTTATTAATGAAACTATTATTAATAAAAATGAATAAATTTAATATATATATATATATTAATTATTTATTCAATTTCACTCATTTTTAACATTCATACATTAATTAAGATTATATATTCATTAATAATGATGAAAATATATCTATAAATAAATATTAATAAAAAATATTATAAATATATTTATAAAATTATATATTTATAGTCATAAATAAATATATATTTTTAAAAAAATATTTAATTATATATTTAAATAATTATTAAATCTTAATTATTATATTTAAATGATGAGTATAATTATTATATTTATATTTATATTTATATATATTTATTATTTTTATATATAATTATATAAATATATAAATTAATGTAAATATATTTATAATTATAAATGAATAGATATAAATATATTTAAAAATATATTTATTTATAAATATATATTTACTATATTTATAAAATTATATATCTGTACCATGAATGGTGTGAGCCGTTGATTAAAACTTATGGTCCCTAAAAATTTATTATTAAAAAAGAAATTGCACAATGAAAGAAGGACCAGGGTAGCAATGTAAAAGAGTGGCACAAACAACACCCCCTAATACAAAAGATCCTTCAAGAGTTGCCTTCTTTTATGTCTGTCACCCCTTCCTTAGGAACCACCCCAATTTATCGAGTGTCTATCACTCTGCCCCAACTTAGGAGCCTATACCAAGTGTTAGCCTAATCATACATACTCAATGATTCATCTTCCTCATCATGATCCTCAATGTGTTGACCTCTGGTGAAATCATTTTTTAATATCAAAACCGAGCCATCCTGATTTGACGCATTACCCATAAGATCCGAGATTCCCCTTTTTTTAATGAACTCAATGCTTGAGAATTGTATTTAAACTCAAAAAGATCTATGAATGTTTCTAAATTACTCATGAAACACTTCCCTAGTATTAGATATATTAAAAATATCAAGTAAAACTATTTTTATGGGACCATTGTCCGATGGGGCAGTGGTAGCCTCCTCAGTTGCTACCTTCTTTCCCAATATACCAACTTCTTCATCCCTTACCCTACAAGTCAGGTTAATTGAGACCTCGCCCTAGAGAGGGGGCATGGCCATCTTTCATTCTCTATTATATAACCACTTTCCCTTATTAGGGGATAATTTAACGAATGATCAATGTATCCCACAATATCCTTCCCAGTCATCACTGCTTGAACATATTTAGGGCCAGCGTTGAGCAGATGCTCCTATTCATTAACATCAAGATGCACAATCGAAGCTTTCCTTGGCACAATTGAAGAATTCATGGGTTTTCTAATAGTGAACAACTGAAAGCTCTCTTCATCCACTACTTTATATTTCCCCTTCTTTTTATAGTAATTAGTAATTCTTTCCACAAGTCATGATCAAATTCTCCTTGGACATCAGTCTCATGGTCAGACTATTTAGAGGAATCCTCATTCTCCATTACAAATTCATTTTTCATGTAAAGAGCATCGTTAAAAGGGATATTATAATGACCCACCTACACATCTGAAACCTCTTCAAAGGCAATATCATTCCATAATGCCTTCAAATATGGTGTTGACACAAAACCTCCCCTCTTTCCTCCATCAATGATCGGCATAGAAGTCCTAACATTAGTCTACCCTATGCCTATTTCAAAATCATAAACTCTGGCTAGGCGGCCAGAACCTCCGGAAGTAGAGACCGATTTGAAGGCATCATCATAATAATTAACACCAATGGTCCCAATATTAGGCTGATGAGTCTCATTCACATCCACATTTATAGGATTGGATTGTGGTCTAGATGCAACAGTACCTAAATCCAAACTAGGCCCACCCACATTCACTTGATCCTTCCTATAAGCAATAGCATTGTTCACACTAGGTCGATATCTACAGTTTCTATTATATATTTATAATTATAAAAATAGATAATTTTTAAAAATATATATATAATAAATGTATTTAAATAATTAATTTATTAAATTTATTTGTGTTTATATTTATATATATTTTTTAAATATATATATAATTATATGAATATATATAAATATATAAATATATTTATATATATAATTATAACTATATATCGATAACTTTATTTATAAATAAATATTTATAATTCTTTTAATATATTTGTAATTATATAAATTTATATTTATTTATTTATAATTACATAAATTAATTTTTTAATTATATTAAATATATTATTAAATTTAATTATATAGGTATTTTATCAATGATTTTTATTTTAGTACTCATAAAACCCCTCTTTATCATTGCTTTTTTTAGAAGTTTTGTTAAAACCCTCCAAGATATTTTAAAAATAAATCTAATCGAATGGATTTATGTTACGCTATTCAAGCTCTCATGGAAGTTTGATCATGCCACTGATCCCCCTCAACCTTCTCTTGGATAAATCAACCCTCTCAAATTTTAAAGTATGTTATTATTTCACTCCTCTATCATTTCTCAGTTTATTTATACTATCTTTGACCCACACAGATCACCTCCTTCAATTTAAAGACTAATCACTCAAGTTTTGGGTATTTAATCCTTATCCTCCATTTTTTCCTCCATCCATGTTCTTATTTATCCTCTCTCACTACTTATCCTTATCCTAGTTGGTTTTAGGTTGTAAATTTTTAATATCTCAATTCATAGGGTGTTAAAGTTCTATTTAAGAGCATCGCATCATCCTTTTTTAAGTACTTTCTTCATCTATGCATGTTCCTTGTAAGTGATTCCATGTTTGCCCATTTTTCATAATGTACCTTGGATGCTTGAATTTTTTATCATAGTTTTATTTAAGAGTTATGTGTATTTAGTGAGTAATATTTAGTGTTATATAGAAACATAAAAGGTTAAAAATTTCTCGTTTTGTTTAAAATGGGAGGTTTTCATGTTTCACAATTAAATGAAATTTAAATTTGATGGTATGTTTTTTTATATCTGATTAAATTACAAAAGAGTTTACTTTAGTGATTTTGAATATTTGAATTGTGTTTATTTTTTCTATTTGATTTAGTTGAATGTTTTTTATGGTTGGTGTGTGATTTAATTCTGGACTATTGTTTCATAAAGACCCTATAGATTTTCTTTGATGGTTTTCCCTCTCTAGTTTTCTATAATTTATGGCTTTTACCATTAAAGTGCTTTTTTATAATGCTTCATACTAGTTTTAATTGAATAAAACATCATAGGGTTTTAAATTTTGTTTTAGAAATCAAATTCAAATTTCAAAAGGTGTAAAATAAATTAGGATTTTAAATGTTTATTCCTAAAAAATTCAAAGGCTCATTTAGTAATTTAGAAAGAGATATATGAATTATATTTTTTTTAAATGTTTTAAAATTGATCATTATCAAAAAAAAATATTTTTATTTACTATTGAGGCTCATTTGGTACCTTCATTAAATAACTCCTATTTCATTAAACCATTTTAGTGTTTTATTATTTTTTAAATTTGATAATCTTGGGTTAAATTGGTATCTATAAAAGTGTTTTAGAAACATGAAGTTTTAACTAGAACAAATTGAAAATTATTTCATTATTATCACTTTAGGTTATTCTAGATAGGTCATTATATTATATGGATTTATTAGATTATTTTCATTCATATTTTGAATATGATATACATCAATTTAAAAATCCTTAAACAACAAAATAACCTTGATTTAAATATTACCTACCATGATAGATTAATTAGTGAAGTTTTTATACTTCATTTTGTAGTTTTTGTGTATCATTTATAATTATCTTTGATGTAATTAGATTTAATGGGTTTGTTATAGGAAAATAGTAGATATTTTATGGGTTCTCTCTACTTTTATTGGTTTCATAGTATTTTGGATATGTTTATTTAAATTATCTTTAATAATATAAGAACTTATATCATTATAAAAAAAATATTGGAATTAATTTGATTTCATTTTATTTAATTTTTTTTAGTCATCTACAGATTTAAAGTATGAATTTTTAATAAATTTGATTTTTCAAAAATGTATTAGAATGAAAACTCAATTGTTTCATTTCATTTATTATAATGATGAATATTTTAATTCCAATACTTTTATGAGGTTCTTTATGAGGTTTTTCTATTAAATAAGTGGTATTTAGTTTTAATGAGTATAACTTTGTATGGATGATGATTTTATTATGGGATGTGTTTGAGAATAGATGATTCATAATCATAAAATATATCCTAAAAAATCTGAGGAAATGGTTTTAAGTATACTATAAATTTTTCATTATGTATGTTAATTGCTTTAATAATTTTGAATTAATAATTGTTCTATTAATGTGTTTTGAGATTATTATAATTGAAATTTTTAAGTTATTCTCATGTTTTTTTCTTTTAAATGTTTATATGAGTTTTATTAATGTATATTTATATTTTTCATGAATATATCTAAATTTTATGATTTCAATGTGTAATAATTTTGAAAACTATTACTTTTTAGTATAAAGGATACATAAATTATTTATTAAATTATTCTTATTATACAATTAAATGATTTAAAGAAAGATTTAAAATTTTTTGTCACTTGAGTTAAAGTATAAATTGGATTTTTAAAGTTTATAAAAGTAATTATTATTGAATAATTTATTATTTTATAATATTAAACTGTGTATTATTTCCATATATATATATATATAAATTTCTAATTAATGGGACATTTGAATGAGTTGTGAAGTGCGTATAAATTAAATTTATGGTTGTATTTCTTTTTTGAGAGGTTTTATTCAGAATAAGAAGGTTTGAAGGATTTTCAAGCTATAAATTTCTTTGTTTTTTTGGTTTTAAATTTATTTTTGGAAATAAATGAGTTTCCTTATATTTTAATGAACAAATTTTATTTCTCTTGATCCATTTTAGGTGTAATTTCTTATTTTGGTGAATAAATTTTTTTTAAATCATTTATGTTATTATAATTTTAAACTCCTTTTATTTTGGGTTAATGTAATTGGGTTATTATTTGTTTGGTGATATGAAAATGGTTTTGGTTATGATTTATTTAATTATGAAATTTTTTGGTTTTGGTATTGATTTATATTAGGTATGATGAATTATTGAGTTATAATGTTTTGAGGTTAACTTTTTATTAAATTTCTTATATTAAATTAGTTACATGATGTTTGAGGGGTATAGATTGGTTAAAGTGTTATATGGATTTAAAACTGATAATTCAAGTTTGGAACATCTGTAATATAATTAAATAGGAATATTGGGTATGGTTTTGATTGATTTTTCTTATGAATTATAAAAATTTCAAATTTAGTTATTGATTTTCCATGAAATCTAAGTTGTTTTATAAAGAAACAACTGATAGAATGAATAAAAATCATTAAAACATGTTTTGAGAAGATAAATCTCAACTCTAAGAGGAGGGTTTTAGTGTGTAAAGTGTATAAGGAAATTTAAAGTTGGAATTATTTTATATGGGTGTTAAATGGGTATTTATAAAATATGCATGGTCTACAGGAAAAACAATTCATGGTTAGTTTACCATATTTATTTTGATTAATCCATATACATAATATTATTATTATTTTTATCTATTATGTAACATTAAGAATAGCCTGAGTGTCACCCATAAAAATTTTTAATTTAAAAAACATTTATCTTTGACATATACATGATTAGAAGATAGTAGAAAAATTTTATAAAGTTTATTCTAATATCCCCTAACCATATATGTGGTATGGATTTTATTAATAATGAGTATACTATTTGGAATATACCTATGAAGTTTTTGACCACTAGATGTGGAAGATAGATTATAGTGATATGTATCATTATTAGTGGTGGAATCAAAAATTTTTATATCTCAATGATGTGAAATCCATGATAACTGATTTTTTTTGGGAAGCTTATTAATGGAAAGTATTTGTGGTATTTTTAATGAAATTTAATAAAGGTTTTGGATATTATCGGATATTTGTAATAAACCTAATATTTATAACTCCATTATTTTTGAAATAGGGTATTATCAATTTTTTATTGTAAAAATATTTTTTTTATTCCTATAATACATGGTCTAGAATAATCTATATAAAATGAGAGTAACATGGAATCCAACCTCACTTGTACCTCCAATAACATCTTCATCCATTAGTTTTATGAAATTTAAATATCCTTGAACATGTGTCAAAATCCAATGATTACATGACCTTTTATGTTTTGAGGAAAGATATTTTTACACATATTTATAAATTCAGGATAAAATTAAATGATAAGTAAAAAAATAATTTCCAAGGGAAGTCTACCATACGATGATAAATAATTTTCTTACCAACATATTTATTACAAATTTTTTGTTCCACACAATATCAAATCAAGAACCAAGATCAGCATACACATGTTTACCCCAGGTTGTTTCTTTTCATGCCACCCTTGTGGAAAAGTATAACTTGTTAAGAATCATAACTGATAACATTCAAATGTAGGGTTCCCCTTGTTAGAATTATTTATAACTTTATCCTTTGATTTTGAATATCTTATGTGTATTTATTTATTTTATGTATAAAATTAATATTTTGTGAACTTAATAGGATGAATGTAAATTAAAAATGGATTCATGCTAATAATATGACAAAAGAGTATAGAGATAGAGTTAAAGAGTTCATCAATTTTGTAATAGAGCATTTATATAACCCTTATCAAATCCTTTATATGATTTTACATTGTTGTTATTAAAGAAAAAATAGTCTAAAAGAATTATAAGAACATTTTATTCTTAATATAATATATAATAGTTATAAATATTGGACTAAACATGCGAAAAATGAATATGTACATTGATTGGGATGATACTACAATTTACAGATCATTTGATATGAATACCAATGTAAATTATGATAGAGATAATATGGAATAAATGAAAATGGAAATAGGAGATAAAATTCATGATTTTACAAAGTTATTTGATAATTTAAATAGTTTTGTTAAGAGACTATTGTATACCAATTTTACTAAATACGTAACATTGTCAGTTGTATTGAAGTTATATAATTTGAAATCTTGCAGCAAATAGAGCGACACCAGATTTATAGAACTACTTAGTCTTCTGAATGATATGATACCCAAAAAATGAACTTCCTTATTTAACATATGACTCTAAATGAATACTATGTTCAATGGAAATGATCTCTAAAACAATGCATTATTTTCCATATGATTTTATATTTTTTCTCAAGGACCATGAATCACTCATAAAATTCCCTAAGTGGGGCATGAATAAATACAAGAAAGATGATTAAAGCCCTTCTAAATTTGTATGTTTCTTTCATATCATTCCATGGTTTAGAAGACTATATTTATGTTAGGAAACCATGAGAAAATTGACATGGAATTCATATACAAGAATTCAATATGGGAAACTAAGTCATCTAGTAGACTCTCCTCAGTGGAAGACAATTGATTATGAGTGTCCTGAATTTGAAATTGATCCAAGAAACTTTCCTCTTGCATTATCTATATATGGAATAAATCATTTTGGTGTACAGAGTAGTACTCACAATACATGTCTAGTTATGTTGGTAAATTCTAATTTTCTACCATGGTTATACATGAAGTGAAAATACATTATATTATCTCTACTTATATCTGGACCCAAAAAAACCCGGTAATGATATTGATATTTATTTGGATCCATTGATCAAATATCTAAAATTCATGTGGGATATGGGTGATATAATGTATGATGCTAATAGAAGTGAAGAATTCACATTGAGGGCCATGTTACACTGGATGATAAATGACTTTCCTACTTATGGAAATTTTTTAGGCTATGGATTTAAATGAAGGTTGGTGTGTCCCATTTGTGAAGATTTTAGACACTTAGTTTGGATGAAACGTTTCTCAAAGACTGTTTTTAGGTCATCATAAATTTCTACTTTGATGAAATAAATATTGATCCTAGAATACAGTATTTGATGGGAATACAAAATAAGGTACAACACCTTCTCCACTAACGGGTGATCAATTGTTTAATAAAGTAAAATATATTGAAACTATTTTTGGTAAACCATTTTCAAAAAAACTTTTGGAATCAGGTTGGAAAATAGTATCAATTTTCTTTGAATTACCATACATGTAATTTTTTGTATGCCATACATTTTCTTGATGTCATTTATTTAGAAAATAATGTATTTTATGGTGTTATTATCATATTGTTAAATATTCCTAGAATAGAAAAAGAAGGTAACAAAGATAGGTTAGACATTATTAACTTCGGGATAAGGGAATAGTTGGCACCAGTAAAGGGTAAAATTCAAAAATTTCTTTATCTAATAGTTTTCACTCTATCCTGATAAGAAACATTAAAATTTTTCATTTTCCTTAATGGTGTAAAATTTTCATAATGGTATTCATCAAATATCAATAATGCCATTTCAATGACTAATTTTAAGTTATCTAGACTGAAATAACACAAATTCCTTGTTTTTATGTAATATTTGATGCTCATTACATTATGTTTCATTTTCCATAAAAATATATGACATACATTAACCAGACTACTTCTTTTTCAAATCCATATTATAATAACATATATTTTCAAATAGGTATGAATTCTTTTAAAATCATTCAAGCCCTTATTGAGGTTCCATTTTATCTTAGACCCTAGTAACCGGTCCCTTAGGATGGTCAGTTGGCTTTTGGAAGGAGAGCAGTAAGGGGGATGGACTCTGGCTACAGAGGAAATAAATTGTCTGTGTTTGTTAAATGGCATTTAATGAATTCATGATGTTTATTCAAATACACAATATCTATTTTCTAGTTCAGACCCCCTTTGCATATCAGGATCTTTGTTTCTCTTCGGAGGGGAAAACCAGAGCATTTCATGGCATGTAAAATTTACACACTGTGTAAATTATTGGGATTGGTTTTTTAGGGGCAGGAGCCTCTTATTTGATAGAATCCTTCATTATCCTCCCTCATACAGTAGGGGACATAAACAAAGCTCCTCCACACCATCCACATAGGTTTATCTCATTCTCCTCTGTTCAAAATCCAATCAGACCACTGTCTATTGTGTTGGATAGCTAATAGTAATCTCTCCACTCCTCTTCCTTACTACCATGGTTTATCTCATTATATTTTGTACTATTTTGGTGAAAGATCATATTCCATGTTTTCAGGTTTTTTATCCATTTTTATCTCTTCCATTATTCTTTGATTAAAATATTGATACTAGACCAGTGGTTATCCCTGAACCTAAGGTAGGTGGTCTATTGATTTTATTTAAAATTTTAAGAGTTTTACATCATTTTTCTATTGTTTCGCATGCCAAAATTTTTCCATAAATTTTTTTCCTCTTTCTAAATTAAATGAACCATGCTATGATACTCCCACTAGTTCCTTGATAAAAGGTTAGAGAATGATACCTCATTGAACACCACCCCTTTTGTTTTTCTAAATTAAATTTCTACTCTAATGTAAATTTTTAATTGACCATCACTTCTTATGTGGGTTTTCTTGACCTTAAGTTGGATTTTACTTTCTTATTAAATTAAATATCTTAGTTTAATTGAATTAAAGTGGGTGTAAAGTCCACACCACATGTTTTATAATTATAAATATTTATTTTATGAATTGAGGTCCTTATGGTTAAATTGTGTTAAACGATTATAAATTTTTAATAGGTAATTCCTTATTTTTGTTTTGATTAGACCGTAGTTATTGGTCATTGGATAGCAGTTAAGGGACTTGTTCAGAATGTAATTTCATGCTCCATTATGTTGGGTGATGGTTATGGGATCTCACATTTTTTAATTTTACTTAGACGATTGGCATGACATTCCACATTCCCTTTCATCGAGTGTTGGGAATGATGACTCACCCCACTATCTTGAGTGACGATAATGACATCTCATGTTCATATAAGATTTAGGGATAGTACCATTTTCATGAGGTTGCATCTCATTAGACTAGACATGGATTCCTAAGTTACACCTCGTTTCTAACTAGAACTTAGTATCCATGTATATACCAACAAATTCCGTAAATATATAGTTTATATACATGTAAGATCTCCACTCCTATTCCTTCGTACTATGGCCAATCTCACCATCTTTTTCACTATTTTAGTGCAATATAATATGCCATATTTTCTTGTTTTTTGTCCATTTTTTCAATATATTCCATTATTCTTTGATTCATAGGATGATACTAAATGAGTGGTCATCCAAGGACCTAAGGTGGATGTTTTAGTAATTTCCTTAAAATTTTATGTGTTTTATAGAATTTTGTCATTTTATCACAAGCCATAATTTTCAATGTGTTTCCTTTAAATGTCTTTCCTATATCTAAATTAAATGATACATGATATGATACTCCCATTAGTTCCTTGATTAAAGGTTAAAGGATAATACCTCATTGAATTCCACACCTTTAGGTGTACTAAATTAAATTCCCTCGTTCATGTAAATTTTGAATTGACCATGCACCTTCTATGTGGGTTGTCTTGACCTTAAATTGGATTTTCCTTTCTTGTTAAAATTAAATGGATTAGTTCAATTGAATGGAAGTGAGTGGGAAGGCCACACCAGATGTTTTATATTTATAAATATGAATTATATGAATTGAGGTGACCATGGTTGGATTCAATTAAATGATAATAAATTAATAAGATCTAATGACTTATTTTTTATGATTAGATCATGGTTATTGGTCATTGGAAATGGTTAAGGGACCTGTTGAGAATGGTGTTTCATCCTCCCTTACATTTGGTTATAGGAATGGTGTTTCATTCTCTTTAATTTTACTTGGATTATGGGAATTATGTTTCATGTTCCCTTACATCAGGTGTTGGTCATGATGACTCACCCCACTATCTCGAGTGATGATCATGACATCTCTCATTTATAGGAGATTCAAGGCTAGTACCCTTTTCTAGATCTTATAGCTCATTGGAATAGACATGGATTCCTGAGTTATCCACAGGGTCTAGCTAGCACCTAGTATCCATGTATATTCCTATATATTCCCTTAAATATATTGTGTATATATTGTATAGATATTATGTATGATTACTTATATATGGTAAACTGATCAGACTTACTTTGGCCAATGATGAAGCAAGTAGAGTGTGTCAGGTGTCTTATAGAAACTTGAGCTAATTGGTATTTACTTTGCAGTACCTTTTATTAACTTTTATTCTAGTACATTGTTGTGTTATACACGCTAGATAAATTATTCTAGAAACTATTGGTAGTGGACTACTAATTTTATCTCACACTCTACTCAAGCTTCCTTTGGTGCCCAAGTAGACTTTATAACTACAATTTTGGATAATGGAAAGTTCCTTATCATGGATTATTGATCTATTTTCTTATATCATGGATAATGGGAGCAGAGGACTGAGCATATTCTCATGATACAAGTGGATATTTCTTTTGGTATTTTTTTATTTTTTTATTTTTTTGTATAGAATATAGTATATTCATCTTCCATGTATCCCATGTATCCTCATTTTTGTATATCATTATGACATGACATTATTTTGTATATGAATCAACCTCTAGATTTTGATTATTATCACTACTTGGTTATTTATCATTCATTGTTTCATTATGATATCTATTTCCTCTATATTTTTAGTTATATTTTGTTCTTTTTTTTTATTTATTATCTCTATTTATATTCGATATTCCACTCTGATGTGAGGGTATAGTCTCTCCACTATTCCACCTCAGACCCTTGATTCTTGTTGGAAACCTCTGGAATACAAAGAGGTATACTTGAGTCCATGTGAACCACCAGCTTGGGGCACCATTTTAGTATCTCTCGGGTCGGGACATTACATATATAAAGTAAAGTTATAGAACCAGTAAAGTTTTCAATCATGAATAAGGATGTTGAATCCATATTAATAAAATTATAGGTGTTCCTCCCACCATTATTCTGTAATATAATGGTCCACCTAATGGTTCACTTAGTTAGAAAGATTTAACTATGTATTCATATCCATTAGAGATGGATGTACACAACTATATGATATATGATGATTTTGAAAGGGTACATCATGAATTGAATTTGGCCAAAAAGTTTTTTTTGAATAAGGATATATTATTAAAGAATATGTTGAATTTTGTACCAATTACCTATTATATGTTGATAGCATTGGTCTCCCAAAGTATCATCATAGTGAAAAAAATTATGGGAAAAGGGATTTACAAAAGAGATGTTGTTACAATTACCATGTCAGATTGGGAGAAATATCACCATTAAATTTTACATAATATTGAATATTTTGATTCATATGTTGAATCCAAAAAAATAAATTATTAGATATTTGAATCTATAAAGTGCTGAAGGATGGATATCAAAAACACATATTCAATATTTTATAGGTCGGTTCTGAGATCATATAAGGAGTTATCTAAAAATCAAAATTCAATTACCAAATGAATTTGATGGCTATCCAGGGGACCAAATAAAAATATTATATCTTACAATAGTTTTGTAATTAATGGTTATACATTCTGTACAAAAGAACACAATAAACATAGTATGATGCAAAAAAAGTGGAGTTATCATTATAGATTAAGTGATGCACATTAATGGTTCCAATTATAGAAATCTAATTTTTGTGAATATATCATATTTTGGCACCATTGAGCTATATACGAGGTGTATCATACAATATTTCAAGTGCTGATTTTCTATTGAAAATTGTTTGACAACAGGAGTGTAGTGTAAGTTGATGAAATGGTCTTCATGAAGGTGAATTTCAGTGTGGAAGGGAAAAAGGGTGATCCATTCATAATAGAATCACGATAATTTCATGTATTTTATTTCTTAGATCTAGTAAACAAGAATTATTTAATTTACTTACTAGATACTAAAACAATAATAGGGTCATATGAAAACTTAATCAAGAATTAACCTTCAATTAGAATATCACAATCAATTCATGGAAGTCCCAATTTATACAATCTATTGTATGTTAGAGGGGACCACAAAGAGGGGATTTTGATTCTCAATAGAGGATCCAAATAACTTCAATTATTAAAGAAAATAAATATAGTTAAATGATAAATTTAAAGTGTTTTTTAATATACAATGCTTGTCCTCCTAATATTATATGTTCTCTGATGTATTAACACAATATAAACTAAATATTTGACTACTCATGTAGACAGTGACTTCTACACATGACAATGTTACCAATCATAGGGAAGAACATATAGTCGATGCTAAAACTAAAAATTTTTTAGGGGATCAATAACATGTTGATGAAAAAAAATAAGAATGATGTATCATCACTATGTTGACAAAAATTATCAAGGTAAGAAAAAAGGGTATAAAATTTATGGTTGGTCGGAATTAATTTCGCAAACCCATTGACCCTAACTAGTCAATGTTCATTAGTTATGTTGGGGTATCAAAGAGAATGAATGTGTCAATTGATATAGATTCATGGAACCATGTCCATCATGTAACGAAGGAAACCCTTTGGAAATATATTAACGTAATGTTACCATATACTTTATAAATTTTAGCTAAAATTTATATAATGAAACTTTGATTTAATTTTCATTATCCCTTATGAAGTTCATTTATTTTATATAGTTTTCATAAAAAATATCTTAATGGATGTTAGAAAATCCCATATAGGCTTCCAAACTCTTCTTAACAAGTTTCATCTTAGGGATGTTGAAGGGAAAGTAAATCTCCACCCACTAGTTACTTATGCACAAATTATAAAGTAGGAGACGTTGAATGATTTGATTAGTTTTCATGATGAGAAATAATTTCTAGTGAACTTTAGTCGATGATCTATTATTTTACATTATTTATTTTATCCAATTTTATACAAGATTGTTAATTTAAGAAAAAATAAAAGAGTGATGAAAATAAACATTGTGCATCAAAACCAAAATACATATATCGCAAAGTAAGGATGAGGTATGATTCAATAGAGAATAAAATGGTATGTATTTTAAATAAACAATATAAGTTTTAGGTTATATGAAACAAGATATGTTACCTTTTTTATATGAAAATTTATGGATCAAAATACGAATCCACTTTTAACCCACATCATATACTATGAAAGGGGGCCTGTGTAAATAAGGAGGGTAAACTAGTTCATGAAAACAAAAAATTTGTAGGGAAACATGAGTAATTAATGCATAATATCAATTAATTATAATTTATAACAGTATTTAATTAAAATATATATTTATATTCATATGTTTTTATATAGTTTAGATACAAGAATAATCAATGATTGTACCAAAAAAATACTTTTAGTAGCTTCGAAGCAGTCAAAACAATATTGTCATATTAGAGGTGTAGGTTTTAGAGTGTCTCCTCAAACATATTTAAAGAAGAAAAAACTACAAGAATGTATATATTATAAGATAAAAGGATTTTAGGTGAAAATAGAATCTTTTCAAGATATTATTTTCTGATTTGGTTTGGCAGACCAATATATGAGAAAGGATCAAAGTGAACTAGCAGTGGAAAGATAATCAACACATGAACAAAAAAATGATCTTACTAGATTTGAGGCCATTCATTACCCTCAACCTCATACCTTACCTGAGGTAATAAATGTTTTAATTACTCTTTATCCTAAATGTGAATCAAAAAACATTAGAAATCTTTGTATTACTACAATTTTGATGGGTAAATTTATAAGTGATTTCTATCTATCAACACTCATACATCGCCTTCTTGTGAGGGGTACGGTGTATAATGTATCAGGAGACATGATACATAACAAATAACTCCAAAAATATCACATGGGAGTGTATATTGAAGTAGCTCAAGATTCAACCATTGAGTTTTGCATTCCACTTGATGAACCGGATATTAAAACTATCAATGATTCTATTGGAACATTCATATCATGGTTTTCTAATCTTATAAATATATATGAGACATATCCTTAATAAAAATTTTCAAATTAAAAACCAATAATTGTTCATGAAAAAACTATAAAGTTAGGTATGGTATTATAGATAGATAAAATGATGGGAAAAAGGGAGGTTGGATCATAACAATATAATGAATTGAATAAGAAAAAAAGACCTTTCAGGGGTACCTTATCCCCACCAATTCCACTGAAACATATATTATCATTAAAACTTCATGTATATACCACATTCAAAGATGTACATGTGTCCCAAATTCCATATGAAGAAGAAATGTTTGGAATTTTCATTTTAGACTCGGTTAGTATTAAGAGTATAAATGATATTCTCAAGTTTTAATGGATAGAAGTATCAATTGTGAAAATGTATATAATGTAAATTTTCATAATAAGTCTATCCAAAAAATGATCTAATATATTCATTAAATTAAAATACTATTCATATTTTCAATAGGTGTTTATATTAGAACTATATAATTGGAAAACCCTATAAAGAACAACTGGGATTCATTAATCTTAGTACTATTTCTATAGATGAAATTAATTTGGAGTTGAAATAAATTGGTAAGAAAAAATATAAGATATATGAGGCTTTTGAGGATAAAATAATTGATGATATACTCTTTTTATACATAAAATGCAAGGGTAAAACTATTCAATCTAATCATATAAAATATATTTTTATTTTTTATTACCTATTTGTTTTTATTTTTTTAGGAAGCGTTGGATGATAATTGAAATCAATATGGATACCCGGAATATTTACTTTTTAGATCTAATGCATGTATTTTCATAAAACCAAGCACACATGACATGTATTGTGAATTTTTAATTCACTATGATCAATATTTTATAGATAAAATGTGAATTATATGTTTTAGTTTTTGTTTTAACAAGAATTTTATTATGACAGAGAGATCTGTAAATATAGGATAAATCATGGTATGAAGTCGATGAATAAAAATAAGAAGCCTATGGATTACTTAAAATGGAAAAAAATTTAAGGTATATATAGAAATAGTTAACTATCAAAATATATGTTTAAAATTTACTTATTTTGATCAATTTTTCTATATTTTCTAAATAAAGATAACTATAATGACCCATAATTTACATACATAGATATTACTTCATAATTGAATAATATTCATTACAAAATATTAAAAAATCCATGATAGGACTCTATAGGTATAGTGTATTTAGAAACTGGGAAACATAAACAACTGGTTCATAGGAAATCTTCATTGTCTCATACTTATTTCTTCATAACTAGACCCCTTTTTGACATATCTTACTTAATACCCTTCTTCATAACCTGGGGAAAAGAAATATATGAAAGGGTGAGATCAGATTCTCAATAAGGGTAAACAAGGGATAAATCAATATATCATAATCATAATACATAAGAACATGACATTTGAAAATCTTATCCTATATATGAAATATCGTGATATCATTTCATGGGATAAATCATAAAAGTTCATAAAAATCAATGAAAATAATCGAAAAATTCATAACATAAGACACTAAATTTTTTTATACACATAAGCATAGAAAATAATTTCATATTAGTCAAGGCTCATTTCTAAGAGCATCATAGCAGACAAAGTCCATAACTAAACCAAGTTCACTCCTCATTCAAGCCTTATACTACGGAATTGAGATCATTTCCTACTCCATCCATGTTTATATTATGAGATATAAATCTTTACCCAATGCATTGGAGGGAGATATAGGTATCACCCATCTCATAATGAAATCATTCTTATCAACATAATAACACAAATCATTCATCATAACCCAAGGAATAAAATGGGATTCTTTAAACATCATTCCACCATAACATAATCTAGGTAAAACAAATGGATTTAATAAATATCATTCCATCATAACTAGAATAAAACTATAGGAAAAATAAGTATATTATACTTGAAACATGACCATATTAAATAAATCCATCTTAGTTGGAAATTAATTTTGATATAACACTTTAAATTAATTCTTGAGGAAAATATCATTTCTTCCTCAAAAATGATTTATTTTCTCAAAATGCTCTAAAATTTTAAAAGAAAATAATTTATTTGAATATAAACTTGAAATTTTGTAAATTAAGATTCATGTAAATAAGGTTTTATGAAAATATAAAAATCCATTTATGATGTATAAGTTAAAAAGTAGTCTCCTCGTACTTTTGTCGTAAAAGTGAAAAACTACCTCATATAAAAAACAAAAAAGATATTCCTTTCAAAGCATTTAATAAAAATTAAAAAATGTGTAAAATTGACTCCAAATAATTTTAGAATAATAGAAAGAATATTTTTGAATATATAATTAGGAAACATGAACTTGAATGATAAATATACCCTAGTAAATACTTACGTATAAAAAATCTCATATAATAATGAGATTGGGAAATTATCCATTAACTTAGGTATGATTTAATTTTTATGTATATGAACCTCATATATAATTATTTAAATAATTTAATTTACATATTGCATAATAATATTATTTTTTATGATATCATGTATGATAATATTATCATCTGTTTGTTTGTAACATTATTACTCGTCCATCGAGTGTTAACTTATTTATTTTCTTACACATGTTTTGTTAGATAAGTTCTTATTACTCTTCATAGTTTATAGTTATATAATTTAAAAAATTATATTAGTATAATATATATCATATTTAATCATTCCATTCATTTATATAATCATTCTTTAATTAAGATCATGTAGAATTAATCACATCACATCGTGGAGATGATAGGTCGTACGTACGCATGAGCGACAATATCATTCCCATAAATTTTTAATGGTATTGAAGTGGATGGTGTGTAATATTTCATAATAAATATCATGTTATATAGTTATTATTTCAATAATTATACCCATATAAGTAATATGGTGGTGAAAAATAGATTACACCACAGTGTGGAGACACTAAGTCATACATACGCACGCTTGGTGATTTCGTTTTCCATGGGATAGATAGAAGATGTAATATGGCTAATTAATAATAATAACAATAATAACATATCACTATATAATAAATACTGGATTTATTACTTTATAATGAAACAACACATGAAGAGGAAGTGGAAGAAGAATGGTGTTTGAAATAATTGGTAGACGTGGTTACATATTCTTCAACGTGCTCCCTCTATATCTCCTCTTAAAGAACTAGAGTTGGTCTTTGAATAAGACTAGAAAAT
Organism: Viscum album; assembly: GCA_963277665.1. Lineage (NCBI taxonomy): Eukaryota > Viridiplantae > Streptophyta > Magnoliopsida > Santalales > Viscaceae > Viscum > Viscum album. The sequence goes on from OY728135.1 coordinate 350,421,108, forward strand.
ATATAATGTAACTAGGGAAGTTGAGAAAGTAATTGGGTATTGGATGGCTAGGATTTAAGGCTCAATGTGAAGGGAATAGGTGAGTTAGGGGTGCCCTTTTATAATTGAGGTGAGGGGCATTTTTGGGATCTCCAAAAATATATATTTATAAAAAAATAAAACCCAATAAAAAACCAAAAAAAAATGTAAAAAATTCTAAAATGAGATTATATTTTTCTTTAATCTCATTAACCAATAAAGTTTAGACAAGTTCTTATGTCAATTTAAACCTTATCATTTTAATTAACGCTTATTTGTTCTATTTATTTTTTAACTAGGGTAATAAATATTTCAATATTAAAAGGGTATAATATTTACTTATTTTATGTCCATTAGACCATAAATAAATACCTTAAAACATTTTATAACATATAATAATTATTTTATACTTTTAAAAAAATCATTATTTAAAAAAATATTGTTTTAATAAACAATCAATAGTGTCAATTCTGACACTATCCAATTCACTGATTTATAAAAATATTAAGATAACAAGTTATCTTCAAAAAAATTATTTTATTATATTCCTAAGAGGTCAATATAATCAATAAAATTTATTTCAAATATTAGTTATAAAAAATTATATTTATTTTTATATTTTTAATAATATTTATTTGATATTTACCTTAATAAAATAATTACTACAACTCTTTTGTGTAATTATTTAATATGATTATTTGTGGAATAAAAATTAAAAAAATACTATTAAAAATTAAAATCCTATATATTTTATAATAATATTTATTATTGAATATATATTCGATAGAAACCATCATTAAAAATGTTATACTTATTAAAACATGGATGTGACAAGTTTATCATCACTTTAAATAAAATAAAATAAGTATCATAATCTATTCAATAAGGATTACAATGGTTAATAAATAGACTCTAGGATGTTTATGGTCAATATATACTTGAAAATTTAGATTTGGTCAAGTTTTTGGATATTTTAATGGTTATTAGCACTTTAAAAATAGTTATTTTATTGATTTTTCATCATTTAAATTATTTCTGCATCATTAAAGTATAAGTCTTTAAGTTAATTATTTATTTTCTAAAAATTACAAATAAATTATCATGATAAATAAAAAAATTAAAATTCAAATGAGTATTTATAATATAATTTATTTGGTGTATAACCTTATATTAAAAATTATATATTTATTAAAATTAGAGTAAGGCATATTTAACTTTTCTTTAAATAAAATAAATCAAATGTCCTAATCTCATCCAAGTGCCTTCCAAAGCACAAAATTTAGATCCAAATATGATTTAGGTCAAAATAAACTAATAAAATTATATTTTTACAAGTGTTAGGGAAATTTCATAATATTATTTTCACACTTAATTACCCAATTTAACCTTTTACTGTATTAATAAAAATTACTGAAGTTACTATTCCTAATGCCCAAAAATAAAAGTAAGATATTTACATAATTTGGAATTACTAATTATAAATATTGAATCCATTTTTAAAAATTTAATACAGATAAGTTTCAGTAATTAATTTAAAATTAATCTTATTTTCAGAAAGAGAGAACGAGTTTTAAAAGCTAAAACATTGCAAAAGATTTGAATATTTTTACTTCTGGATTCAATTTAAAAATAATTATAATTAAATAAATTATATTTAATTATAAAAATATATTCTATTTATACTTTAAAACCATTAAATAATATAATTTAACCATGTAAATTATTTTTATCAAAAAAAATCAATTAAAATTTGATATATTATTACTATTCAACAAAACATGAAAGTTATTAGAAAAATATCAAATATTAATAAAAAGTAAATTTTTATATACTGATTTCAAATAACATTTTTATTTTTTTATATAAAAATTATTAATGTTTCAAAATCTTAATTTAAAATGTGTTCACTATTAAATGCCGGAAAAATTACACTTTTGAAAAAAATTAGGTTTTTATACATCAAATAGGGTTTGTTCATACCCTATGGAAAAAATTTATATTGTATGAATATCAAAAATATTTTATTAAGTATATAATATATATATTTCATTAATTTCATTTACTAATAGTAATTCACTAAATTTATTAATACAAAAAATAAAAATATATAATTGATTTATATTTTTTCATAAATAATTAGTAGTCAATGAATTCACCATAAATTTTTATAAATTAGTTATATTTATTCCTGTTTACCTAAAAACTAAGTTAAAATTGTAATTTTATACTAAGGGCATCGTGTGGTTTATTTAAACTCAATATTTTGTGAAATTCAAGATATTTAAGAATTAAAATTATTTAAATAAAATATTTCATAAAAACATCTAGGAGTTAAAATAGCTATAGTGACTATAGGTGTTCTTCTTGAAAATTTATGAAATATATTATATACCATCAAAAAACTATCATCCACAAATAAGTAATTACCAAAGGTAATTAAAATTTCATTAAAAATGTTTATTAATCATTTTTTGTCTATATTTTCTCAGTACTACCTAGATTTCTAACAAACTATGTACTCAAAGAAGAATTAAATTGGTTTAGAGATGAGTAGGTAGTGTACAAGGTGTCAGAATGTTTTATGACATCAATTTTATAAGATTTCCTAATATGTTTGTGATATATTTTGTCCTATACCTTAGAAATATATTTTTAGTTTTAAGAATTATAATCAGAATTCTGATATATTATTTTTGATTTGTTTCTCAAAGAGAAGTATAATGGAGGAAATAAATTTTTTAGAAATGAAAGGAAAGAATACATGGTGTTAGAATGTATACAACCATCAAGAATAGGTGAATTCCTACTAATTATTTGGTTAATTTTCTCATCATTTTATCTACATTTTTATTTAATTTCCTTATCATTTTATCAAATAATTATTTTTTAAAATTTAAACATTTGTTCAAAACACACGTCACATGATCAAAAACAAAAAAAAATTAATATTATTTTGATAATTTAGTAAAATGATCCATATATCATTTTTTAAATATAGGAATTAACCATGCATAAACCTAACACACGATGTGGTCAGTTTGACTCAAATATCATGTTTTCAATAAAGAATTTTTATTTTAGTTTGAAACATGTTTCACAAAGTCAAAATCAATAAAACAAGCTCATATTGTTTTCAATCATTAGAAAAATATTCATAATTCATTTTTGATGTGTATGAATTATCTACAATTCAATTGGAAAAGTGATGTGATCAGTATGACACAAAGTACATGTCTTCAATATAAAATTATCATTTTAGTTTAAAATCCACATCACATAGAAAAAATCAAGAAAAAGATCACATATTTTTTTCAAACATTAGGAAAGCAGACTATAATATATTTTTCAAGTTTAGGAATTGACCACACATCAGTCTAATGCCCTATATTTTCGGTATGACTTGAATTATGTGTTTTCAAAACAAAAGTGTCATTTTATTTAAAAAACACATCAAATAGCCAAAACTAAAAAAATTCTTATATTATTTTTAAATAATAGGAAAATGGTCCATAATTCATTTTTGATATATACAAATTGAACGCACCTAAATCCCAAAAATTATGTGATCAATGTGAATCAAAGTGATTATTTATAATAGAAAGGTTTCATTTTAGATTAAAACATATCTCATGTCACCAAAACCAAGAAAATGATCTTTTATTTTTCTAAAAATTTATAAAAACAATCCATAATTCATTTTTCACATATAGGAGTTGACCGCAAACCAATCTGAAACATGATGTGGTAGATATGACTCAAAATATTTTTTTTCAATATAAAAGTGTTAAAATGTGTCAAATATACAAAACCAAGAATAAGAGATTGTTTTTCTTTCAAAAATTATTTCAATGTTCCATAATTTATTTTTGGTCTACATTTTTTTACCACGTTTCTATATGACTCTCAATGTGGTTGGTATGACTAGAAGTGTGTGTTTTTTATACAAAATTGTCATTTTAGTTTAAAACATGCATCAAATGGGAAAAATATAAGAAAATGCAATTTTATTGTTTTAAAACATTAGTAAAATCTTCTATATTATATTTGTGACATGTATAAATTGAATTCACCTCAATCTGATACACAATGTGATCGGTATGACTCAAAGTGTGTGTTTTTAATAAAAAGGTAACATTTTAGTTTAAAATGTGTGTCATGTCACCAAAAATGAGAAAATTAGCTCTTATTATTTTCAAAATTTAATAAAATTTTCTATAATACATCTATTATGTATAAGAATGTATGGTACTATAATCTAACACACGATGTGGTTAATATGGCTCAAAGTACTTGTTTTCAATATAAAATTTTCATTTTAGTTTAAAATGCATCACAGAGACAAAAATGAGTTGGAGAACACATATGTTTTTCATACTTTATAAAAATGGTAAATAATTCATTTTTTACCCATAGGAATCATCCACACATTAATCTGACACCTAATGTGGTAGGTACGACTTGAAGTGTGTGTTTTAAATATAAAAGTGTCATTTTAGTTTAAAATACCCATCTAATAGTCAAAACAAGAAAACAAGATCGAATTATTTTCAAAATTTAGTAAAAAGGTATATAATTTATTTTTTATATATAATAATATATGGTACATAGATATGATACACGATGTGACCGATATGACTCAAAGTGTGTGTTTTCAATATATTGGTGTCATTTTAGTTTAAGATGCATATCACATCACAAAAACTGAGAAAAAGATCTTGGATTATTTTAAAATTTTAGTGAAATATTCATAATTCATTTTTCATGTGTATTAATTAATCACATTCTAATCATTCACATGATGTTATCAATATGACTTGAACTACGTGTTTTTAATATAAAACTTTCATTTTAGTTGAAAAATCATCACATATCCAAAACCAATAAAAGGAGATCATATTATTTTCAAACTTTATTAAAATTCCTCATAATTTAATTTTAACTTATAGGAATCTACCTCACATCAATGCAACACTTTATGTGGTCGGTATGACCAAAAGTATGTGTTTTCAATACAAAAGTGTCATTTTAGTTTAAAACACAAATCAAATATCCCAATAGTCAAAAACAAGATTTTCTTGTTTTAAAATTTTAAGAAAATGGTTTATAATTCATTTGTGACATATAAGGATTTACCACACAAACAATATGACACACGATGTGACCGATATGACTCAAAGTGCATGTTTTCAATAAAAATGTACTATTTTAGTTTAAAACATGTTTCACATCACCAAAACTAAGAAAAAAAATATTTTTTTGTTTTAAAACATTAGAAAAATGATCTATAATTAATTTTGCATGTTTACTAATTGACCTCACACTAATATGACACCTTATGTGGTCAGTATAACTTAAATTTTATGTTTTTAATATAAAACTTTCATTTTATTTTAAAACACATCATGTAGCCGAAACTAAGAAAATGATCTTAAATTGATTTCAAAATTTATTAAAATGATACCTAATTAATTTTTGACCTGTAATAATTGACCACATTTCAATCCAACACCCAATGTGGTCGGTATGACATGAAGTTCAGGTTTTCAACACAAAAGTGTCATTTTAGTTTAAAACACACATCAAATAGCCAAACTGGGAAAATGAGCTCGGTTTATTTTCAAAAATTAAGAAAATGGTCCATAATTAATTTTTGACAAGTAAGAATTGAACTCACATCAAGCTGACACACGATGTGAAAAATATGTCTCAAAGTGTGTGTTTTCAATAGAAATGTCTCATTTTAGTTTAAAACCATGTCATATCACCAAAATTGAGAAAACAATCTTAAATTATTTTCAATCTTTAGTAAAATGATCCATAAATAATTTTCATGTGTAAATATTTACTGCACATCAATCTGAAACATGATTTGGTCGATATGACTCAAAGTGCATGTTTTGAATATAAAAGTTTCATTTTAGTTTAAAACATATATCAAATATCCAAAATGGAGAAAATGAGCTCATATTGTTTTCAAACTTTTGGAAAATGGTCAATAATTCATTTTTTATGTGTGATAATTAACCTCAGATCAATCTAATAAACGATGTGACTGATATGACATAAAGTCTGTGTTTTCAATATAAAGGTGTCATTTTAGTTTAAAACACATGTCACTAGCCAAAACTGATCAAACGAGCTTGGATTGTTTTCAAAATTTAGGAAAAATACCCATAGTTTATTTTTGATATATAGAAATATACCACACATCAATTCGACACACGATGTGGTCGGTATGACTCAAATTATGTGTTTTAAATATATAAGTTCCATTTTATTTTAAAATGCACATCACATCGCCAAAATTGAGAAAATGGGGTCATATTTTTTCTCATTATTTAATAAGAAAATAAATAATTAATTTACTTATCATTTTTATCTTATACTTATTTATTTAATTTATATAAAGATAATTACTGAAGATGAACAAGAAATAGTGTGACAGTTGAAGTCTTGTTCTAAAAAAAGTCCTCTTGAATTGGCTCCCACCCATGGTGTTTTTTTATCACCACATTTGAGATAAAATTTAATAGCACCTCCTTTTGAGAACAAAAATAAATGGTGTGATGTGTAAAAATCAACTGCAACTCAATATGATACATGGTGTTCCTAGAATGACATAAAGTATATGTTCTTAATATAAAATGGAAACTTTGTGTTTAATTTATTTCTTTATAATATTACTAACATATGAATTGTTTTCTTTATATAATTACAAATAGCGTGATCTGGGGGCATGGGCCGAAGATAAATGAACATTATTGTTTTTTAATGTTTGCTATAATTTATACTTACACATGTAATTATAAAAACCAATTTTTTAAATGTCTCTAATATAGTTTTTTTTCTTGTATTTGTGTTTTAAATTTTATTTAAATTAAATCATGTATTTTATCATATATTTTCTCCTACATTTTCTCCTATTTTACCCTATTTTTTTCATTTTTTTTGTTTTTTTATTGTAGTGTGCTATAATTTTAATAGAACACTACAGTAGTATGCCCCTTTATCAGGGCTAAACTAGCACCGACAAAGGAACACATTTATTAGATCTATTTTTAGTATTAATAAAGGGACACTTTATGAGTTATAAATAAAAGAACTAATAAATGTTTCCTTTTTCGTCACTTTTTTATCACTAATAAATTCCTATAACTTTTAACCACACTCTGATTGTCAGTGCTTTTTTGTGATGAAAGAGGCCTATTTTCGTGATGTTAAAGGCCTTAAATGTAGTACTGTAACCTTTAGTTATCAATTCAAGAAGGTAATAGGATGTGTTCTTATGTATTAAGACATGGTTATAGCTTATGCCTCATTAAAATTGATGTTTCATGAGTAAAATTACCCAACTCGTGATTTGGAGTTAACTACAATAATTGTTTAATTAAAGATATGTCGAAATTTCCTTTACAGGGAAAATTAATATATATATACAAATTATAAAAGTTTAAATTATATATTCACACATAAATAGTTAAACATGCACCAAATGAGATTATTAGAGTTGATTAATGATTAATACTACTCAATACATTACCACATTGGGAAAGCAAACAAAGTGGTCATGCTTTGAGTTGAAAGGATAACTCTAGCTTGTCCATGATGAGTATCACAAAAGATCCAACATTTTTAGATTTTAAAAGGATGTATTGAGAAATCCAAAAGGAAGGAGAGAAACTATATCTTTCTAAAATGAATTTTCAACCATCTATCCAAGTATAGATTAAAGAGGTTCATATGGTCAATATAGAGCTAAACAATAAGGTGAGGAATGTTCCTAAGTTTAACCTTGATTATGATGGAATGATGCGTATGTGTTCCACCCATACCATATTTGAAGGATTTATTAGAGGAGTCTCATATTTTTTAGTTCTCTATCCATCCTGGAATTATGAATATGTATAAATATTATAAAGAGTATTTATGGTGGGATGGAATGAAAAGTGATACCATAGAGTTTGTATATCAATTCTTGGTACGTTAGTAAGATAATGATGAGAGAAAAAATTATAAGGAGATATTACATCTATTACCCATACTAGAATGGAAATGGGAAAACATCACCATGGATTTTATCATTGGACTCCCCAAAATGACTAAAGGGGACAATGTTATATGGGTTGTAGTCAGTCGCCTTGCGATGCCAGTACACTTCAAAACTATCAGATAATATTTATCATTATATCCAACTTTAAAGATATACGTTAAATAAGTGGTAAGTTTCCTTGGAGTTCCAAATTCCATTTTGTCCAATTAGGGTCCGAGGTTTACCTCAATGTTTTGGTGAATTATTTATAAATATCTTGATATAGAGTTGAGTTCCAGTGATTCATATCATCCTCAGATATATGGTCAGTATGAGAGAACAATTAAAACCCTAAAGGATATTTTGAGATCATGTTCATTGTATTTCTATGGTGTTTGGGATCAACACCTTCCTCTAGTTGAGTTTTCATACAATAATAGATTTCACATGAGTATTCACATGTATCCTTATAAATACCACTATGGAAATAAGTGTAGCGATTTAACATTCTAGAATTAAGTTAGAGAAAGAAACCTATTAAGACCTGAGATAGATAAAGAAATGAAAGATAATTTTATAGACATTATATAATACATAAGGGTGGTACAAATTTGATTGAAAAGCTATGATGATAATTACTAGTGTGATAAGTAATTTGATGTTGGTGATAAGGTGTTACTAAGGATTTATCCATATAATACATTTCTGATATTTGGGAAGAAAGGGAAATTAAGACTTAGGTATATCATTCCATTTGAAATTCTTGATCGTATCGAGATATTAGCTTATCGGTTGGAAATTCCACTAAACCACTCTCAATTCCACGATGTGTTCCATGTATCTCTCCTAAGAAAGTACATACATAACTCTTCACATGTAATAAACAAATAGGTTGGACCGCTAGAGCATGAAAATTATTATGAGGAACAATCGGTGGATATTCTATATCATACAACAAATGTTTTACGCAATAAGACCACTCACTTGGTCAAAGTTTTATGATGAAACCACAAGTTTAAAGAAGCAACATGGGAACTTGAGGATTTCATGAGGTAGAAGTATCATCAGTTATTTTTACCAAAGTGATGGAATTTATGGTGTAAAATTCAATTTAAGTGGGGTATAATGTAACACCCTAAGATTTTATGAAATATTTTTTCGATTAAATTTCATTTCTTCGATATTTTGTGCTACACGTAATATCTAGTTCTAAGGAACTGTAATTTACTATTTATATTAGAATTTAACATGGTTTTTATGAACTAAACAATAAAATTAGCAGCATGAATAGAAATAACTACATTTTAAAAATTAATTATAATGGTTTCATATAACGAACATATATTTATAAAAAAGTAATTAATTTTTGGTAGAGTTTTATATTTTATTTTCTAAAAAAACTTCTATAGATTTTTGTGAACAAATAATAAAATTAATTTTTTAAAATTTAAGAAAATTTAATTGAAAATTTTCACTTCATTTTTTGAATAAAACTTTAAAAATTATCTTAGGTTGGATTTTTGGTATTTTCTAAAAATATTAATTGTTCAATGAATAGCAAAAAATACCATTTTTTGTGAAAAACTGCCTATCATTTAAAGAATTTATAAGGGTATTTTTTTAAAATGGTTTTAAAAGTAACATATGTTAATTTATATTATAAGTAATCTAATATAGGTTATTCAAATAAATTTTATATTATATTTTTATCTAAAAACGTTTTAAACTTTTGAATCTTTTCTCCTTGGAAAATATCTTTTTTATCGTGTCTCCCGGTTTAATTTTAAAATAATATTTTCTAATTCTATTTATGGAATTTAAAAAAAAATAAATCCATATTTTTAATCATCATAATTAATATTATCTAATAATTTCAAATCAAATTTTAACCATAATGAATAATAAAATAGTAAAAATTAATTAATCTGGTTATGGTAAAAATAGGTTTACTAAGGGTTAAACTAAAAATATAAAGGTTAAAATTATTCAAATCTTGTATAATTAAACTTTTATGGTCATATTTAAAACTTTTATATTAAAAGTTTTGTTTCATGAGAAAAAAGTGTTTGGAATTATTTCTTTTCAAAATTCATAAGTGTGTCTTATACACCGATTATAAAAGCCACCCCCTATTCTCTTATTTACACATTACCAAAACCCATTAGATCAATCAATACCAACCCAAAACACTTACCTAATTACCTTAAATCATCCTATAATCCTTGGATTGGTTATAAAGCTAACCTGGGAAGGATTTTGGTGCAAACCAAAATAAGTTGTCTGAAGAAGAGGTAGCATCCTTAACCAAGCATTTTATTTTTTTTCTTCTTCCACCTCCTTAAAATATTATGAAACCATGATGATATAAAAACCATAGTATATTAAATATAATGATATTTTTTTATTTTAAGTTCAAGAAATAAAATCATATCCTCCTCCCTCAAATGGGAAACAAAATCATTGATCATATGCACGACGGACTATTGCCTCACGAACCGATGAAATTCGTTTTCCATCACCGCTTAACGTGGATAAATATATTAATGTATCTAATTTTTATATATGATATTTATAATATAATAATACTTATTTAATTATAATATCATATATATCTTCTTACTTTTCATTCCATAGATAATACGATAATGTCATTGGTGCGTACGGTGGACTACCACCTCGCGAAGCGATGTGATTCATTTTTAATTAAAATAGTTTCATAAAAGGAAGGATAAAATTAATAAATATATGTGACATATATGAAATAAAAATTATTTTTTAAAGGTAATATATTGTTTACCTTTATTTCATTTCATCTATTAAAATATGTAAATAGCGTTCATACGTACATACGACTTACTTTCTCCATGAACGATTTATTTAATTTTATATCTATAACTTTTATGGATTATTATAAATACATATATAATGAATATATATGATATTTATATAATTTTTATCATTATTATGTTTATTGAACCATGATAAAAGTAAGATTACCGAAAATACCAAACCAAAAGATACACGAAAAACGAAGCAGTTATTACCCAAAATTTGATTTTAATAAGGAATTATTAATAAAAAGATAATAAAAAGTCATAATTAAATAATATATTGTATGATATATATGATTATGGTTATTTAATATATTTATAATAAACTTATATTTATTATATATTTGTTTTTAATGTGTACAAAGGAAGTTGAGGCTTAAGGTAAGGGATTTTTTCTCGAATTGCCTTCTTTGGGATATAAGTTATGTTATGCACCTATATTCTTATATTAGGTTTATATACGACCCCATTGAAATTTTATATCATGAATATACTTATTTTAATGATATTAAAAGTTTCATTTGATATTATTTTTTAATGGGGGCTTCAATTCAAAATATACCAAAGTGTTAAAGGTTTGATGTTACAATGTCATTGTATATTCGGATTGTTTATGATTGGGATTTCAATGATGAAATATTATGATATATTTCTCATTAACTTAATTAATTTTATTAAAATATATTTATTTCATTAAAATACATTCTCTAATTTAATTTTTCTCTGTTCATATTCTCAAGATACGAAAATAATGTTTTTAATAAAAATCGTCTTTATTTTAATATTCGGTCGAAAACCCACTTTCTTCCATATCTATGTTTTCAAAAAATATTTTCAAAAATATTTTAAAATTCCCCAATGGATTTATTAAATTATTTTTACCCATGTTTTAATTCTTAAAAAAAATTAAAGGGATCCTTCATGTCATTTTCCAAATAAGGATTGTTTTAATTTTACCAAAAATGTGAAAGGAATATTATTTTAATATGGACGGAATAAAAAAAATTATCACCATCATGAACATTATTTTATTTTAATCTTAATTTATAGTTTTTCAAATTTATTTTCAAATAAAATTATATCCATAATATTTTATGAAATTTTAATTTTAAAAAGGCTATTTTCAAATAAAGGGTATTTTCCTTAAGAGACATTACGAGTGTTTTTATTTCAAAATAACTTCTCCTATAAGATAAAATCCTTACATGCTACTTAATATTTACTGAGTATATGATTCAATGATACCATGTTTATTCTTTATCTCAATTTTTAATGTTTTTTAGTAAAATTTGGTTTATGCTATGATGTAATGTTTATAAAACCCATTCCTATCATGGGTTCTGATATGATTAATGTATTATGATAACCATTTATTTTCATGGGTTCTGATATGATTAATTTTTTATGATCTTGTGTCACTAATTTGTATTATTTTCATTATGTGATGGGTGATACCTATATCTCTCTCTAATGTATTGGGTAAATATTGAAATATCATGAGATAAATAGGACTAGAATGGGGAGTAAACCCAGATCGGTAAGGGAATTTGTCCACTATGATAGTCTTAAGAGTAAAAATGTACTACTATTATGGTTTGGGTAGTGAACCCATCACACTAGGATTATTTCAAGCCCCTTATTTTTCTAGTTATATCTCTCTTTTATTTTTTTCATTGAGCCTTGGTGGCCGAGTCTTGTTCAAGGATTGAGAGCCTTTGTTACGTAAAATTTCCTAAATTTTAGGGATTAATGTTCATTTAAATTAATTTATTACATGTATAAACATGTTAAATGGGATTAATTGGTTTTATCATGAGTTTCTAAGGCATCAAAGGTGGTTTGTAACTTTCATAGAAGCTGGTCTCGAAACTGTTTTCTAGACAATTACACATCATGTACATGTTACACGATGTGTTACTTTCTCTAAACACATGTCATGAAATAGTTCATGACATGAAGTGTTTACAAATCTAGAACATAATTCAAAACTTGTAAATTTCAATAAGGATAAATATTAACCCGAGGTGATGATTTTTTCAGCATATCTTAAAAATGGGGAAATACACGATGTGAATGGATTACACGTCATGTATTCCTTGGATCCAACAGTTTTAAGTAGGAATTTCGTATGATTATTTGTTATTAAAATTCCTGAAACCCTATTTTATTGACCCTTTTATGATTTACAGGAAATTTTGGAGTCTCTTTCACCCTTTCAGATGTCCCGATTTTACATTTGATCCATGGTGAGTGTTTCTGCTTAGGTTCCCATTCTCTTTTAGCATTCCTTTCTCATTGAAATGTAAAAATTTTGGTTGAGTGTTTGTTTTGGGTATTTAACTTGAACTAGGTTGATCTAGGTTCTTCTTTAGTTCTTTTACACCTTTTTCCTTATTTTTATTTTCCATTGGAAGCATTGCATTAATCGCCGGTTAAAGGTATGGAGTTTGAACCAAACCCTATTGTCTATTTCATTGTAAAGTATATTAAATATTGTGATTGTGCCAATGTAACATGTGATATAATTAATTATTCATTGGATTATGGTAAATAATGGATTGTAATATTATTTAGATCCATCTGGTCTCAATCTTTGATGCGACCTGGCTTATAGTTACGTATTAGATGATAAAAACATTAAGTAATAAGATCTTGGATAATGGTTTAAAGTGTGTTTAATATGAAATGGTAACTTAGGTGATTATTTTATATAGAATGCATAGGTAATGTATTATTTATTATTGATATGACTATTGATCATTTGAGACATAAATTAAAGTTTAATTAAAATAAAAATAGTAATTTTCATAATTATCAATTGAGATATATGATGTGGTAATGTGATATCCTTACTGTAATGCATATACTAAGCATGATCATCCCAGTCCCATGCTATAATTATTATATAGGATGTTGGACCTATTTTATTTTATAATGATTATATTGAGAGGTCTCTTACCAGTCCCATGTTGAAATGACTATATAGTTATCTTGGACCAATTGATACAATAATGATTATATTGAGCAGGCTCTACCCAGACCCGTGCTAAAATACTTATATATAGGGCTATTCCTAGAGTATGAAAATATTATACATAGGTTTATTCCATATTTATTTATCATTACATGGTATATGTATATGGTTGGAATGTTATTTAAACATGCTCAGAGTCATTCTGGAAAGGTGTCAAAGTAGGTTGATTGATGTATTATATTAATTGATTAATTAATACACCTGTTTATCACTTTATTTCATAAAATTATTATCATTTAAGTTTTTTTAGATGTGGTGGTTTTGACCTACTGTGTTTTACCCACACCTTATTCAGGCCTCTATTTAGTACCCGAGTAGATTATACAGATTAGGTTTGGACAAGGGAAGGAGACCTTATTGCTGATTTTGTTACTTGTTGGATGGGATGGAATTTGTAGATGGGTATGATATAGGGATTGGGATCAGAGTACTTTGGGGTTATTTTATGTCAAATAATTATTTTATTTTTATTGTTTTCAGTTTTACATTTAGATATATCTCATCTTTTCATTGCAATATTCTTTATTATTGGCTTATTGGTTTCTCCTTCTACTTTCCAGTTGTATGATAAACGTTTTCTGTTTTTTTCATTACTATGATGTTTATTGACACGTATTTATTTATATCATATTTTAATTTATATTAGGGGGTATAGTCTCCCCACAATACATAACATTCCACCACAACTATTTGACAACCTTGGGCGTATGGGGAGGCGTGCTTGAGATCTCATAAACAACTTGTTTTGGCCATGTGAAAGAGTAACAGATCAGGGGATGTTACAAAGTGTTATAAATGGTATAGGTTTTTATTTTATATTCAATTAAAAAAATTTAAATTTATTTTAAAACCCAAAAATTTTACATTATGTCTCTTTTTAAATAATTTTAATCTCATAAATATCTTACGTTGCACAGAACATCAAGCTTAAATGAACTCCAAAATATTATTATTTTAACACGGTCATCATAAATTAGTCTTTAAATTGGTTGAAAAGAATAGTATTAACCAAATTATGAAATATATAATTTCCCAAAACACTATTAATTTATTAATTTATTCTTATAAAATATGCACATGATTTTTAAGAAAGTTATTTTGTTCTTCAAATATATGTTTTCTTCAAAAAGCAATTTTTATTGTTTTTTATATGAAAATAAATATAATTAACTTTTGAAAATTTTAGAAAATTTATTTGATAAAATTAAAATAATTTTGTATTTATCATTTAAAAATTATCTTAGGTTGAATTTTTGAAAATTTTCTGAAAAGTTTATTTTTTCAGTGAATAGTAAAATATACCGATTTTTGTAAATCTCTCAATTTTTATATTTATAAAAAAATTTAGGATTTTAAATTGATATAAAAGTAAATTAATAAAATTTAGCTATATATATTCTAATTAATTACATTTAAACCATCTTTATACCTTATTTTTATGTAAGTACATTTTTTGGATTAAAAACACATTTTTACAAAAAAAAATCTATTTTTCATTGTGTTTTAACGGTATAATTTTTAATTTAATTTTGAAGATTATTTGTTCTAGATAATTATAATTGGATTCCATATTTTTAATCAAGAGTTAAAAAATATTCTATAATATAATTTTTATTTTTTTGAAATAAAAATATATTGTGGTAAAAAAAGATTTACTATGGCATAGGTAAAATAATGTAGTGGTTTAAAGTTAAAAGGTAAAAGATAAAAATACATAAAAACTAAAAAATTAAATGGGTGATTGATTTAATTATATAAATTATAAAAAAGTTAAAACAATAATTATTATCCAAATTAATTGAAATTAATTCCACCCAAATGGGTTGACTTTAAATATAAAATAATTATTAATTAATCACTTAAAACCACCCCTCTTCGAGTATAAATACCACTCCTCACCACCCCATTTCATATATAAAGCCTTAAAGATATTCAAGTATCTTACAAAACCTCATAACCTCACTCTCCCTCACTTCTAAGTGCTTCTGGTCGCACCCAAATACAAATTCCAAGTTCTTTAATAGATCCTTTAAGGAGGTGATATTCAAGAGGTAACTTTTTCAAACAACTTCTCTTAATATATTTTATTTTTATACCTTATATTCACCTTCTTAATATATAAAAGAGTAATAACTCTTGTATAATGTATATAATATAATGTTATATTTCTAATATAATATCTTCTATCCACCCCTTTTATTTTATCCTTTTATTTAAAGAAACAAAACCAGTGTTCAAATTATAGTGGTTAGTCGTCTTCGGGGATAATAATTTTTTGTTTTCCATTACCACCTTCAATACAAGAATTATTATAGTTAAATAATAATGTAATAGTTATATCATAACCTATTTTAAGTTCTGTAACTAATATATATAAATAATATTAAATAAAAAAATACTAGCTCATGGTGGTCATAAAACCGCCAAAATAAACTAAACATTTATCATTAACATTTTATCAAATGAATAATACTCATGTCAGAAATAAAAATGATATATGTGAACACTTAAACTTATTTAAGTGCATTAATACCATTTAATTTCACTTCTATATTTTTATTTCCATTTGAAAATAAAATCCATAATTATACACAATTGAATTGATCATGAAATCTTGAAGCGAACGCACTCGACATAATGAAAATAATTAAATATTATTAATTAAACAATGGTAATATATTATAAAATTACCATATAAGGTATAATAAATATGATTATATTTATGTAAATATTTAATAATATTTTTTAAAAAATTATACATAAGTTTAAAGTATGAAAAACAAAAGGGAAGCATGAGGTAAGGGTTTCCCATCTCACTTTTACTTCTGTGAGATATATTCCTTATTCACCAATTATTTATTTTTTATGGTGTGTATAATAACCTTTTATATTTCTTATCATGAATCTCATTATATTCAGGGTATTCAATGTTTAATTTGATAACTATTAATTTTATTTGGAATATGATTCAACTCATTAAAAATTTGTAAGGGGTTTCTTAACTAAATTTCCATTCATTGGGTTAAATTTCTACTTCATTGAATATTCCATGTCAAGGTTATTTATGAGTTGACTTTTGATTATATTATGTTTTATTTACACTTTGTTTATTTGTGTTTATACCTGATACACATAATTAATTCATTCTATTAATTCTTACTTCAATGATATGACATTTATAAGGGGTTTATTTTTAAAATATCTTTTTAAAATATCCTTTAAAACTAAATTTTTCTTCCATGTACATGTTTTCTAAAATTTGTTTCCAAAAATGTATTTACTATTCTCTTTTAATTTTTTTAAATCCATTTTTACGCATGTTTTAATTTTTTAAAAATAGTTTGAAAGGATTATTTTTTCATTTTCTAAACGATGTTCTTTGTGACTTATCTGAAAAAGTATAGAAGGAATGTTGCTTTTAACTTATACATTATGAAAAAAAAATTCCCACCATCATAATATCTTAATTATTTTATTTTTCATTTAAATTATTATAAGGATATTTTCAATGAAAATTTTTTCCTTTATAATTTCTTGACTCTTTAAAAATAAATTATTTGAGAATATAAATATTATATTTTTCAATAATTATTTCAAGTGGTCTCTCAGAATTATTTTCCATCTAAGATAAAAAAAATTATTTTTCTTTTTCTTTACAAGTGACATTATTCAAGAATATTATCCTTATTATTATTATGGTTGGAAGGTGAAACCTAATTATTATTCCTAATAATCAATCTCATAATATGATCATTAATCTCAAATTTGGTGTGTTTATTGACCCATATAATATGATAAATACGGTGTTTTATCTTGACCATAGAGGAAATAAATTTCAATTTTCCTCATTTAAAGATTGTGGGAATAGGAATCAAGGAGAATGTTTCAAAGGAAATGGAATATTCTTTGGGTGTGGAAAATAAGGACACAAATAAAGTAATTACAAAGAAAAAGTGAAAGATTTAGTTAGCACTATGGATGAGAATAATGATATTTCTAAGGCATCATGGGAAGTTAAATATTATAAATGTGGAATATATGGGAATTATATAAATTAATTCTAAAGGGGGAAATCCCTTGGAGAGAATTAGTAAGGTTTTATTAGTAATAAATATATTACTAAAGATTAAGAGACTACGAATGAAATATGATATGAAATAATTGTTAAAGAATAAAATAAAAAAACATGGTTATTGGTTGAAGAAGTAAGTTGAATGATTGAGTGTTTAAATTCAATAATAATGTTGTACAAGTAAATTCATGTTATTATAGAATAATGAAACATATAAGGATTGTTTTACTATTGTTTTTTCTTAGGTATTTGAAATCATATATTAAATGGTACTGGTAATAATGAAAAGTGGTTGAGGTGGAAAGGTGATATTTTTTGAGAAAATGTGATTAAGGGAAATAGTGAGATTTAAGTTTTTAAATAGTGAGATTTTAGTTTTGAAATGAAATCATGTAAGTATATCTTCTCAAAATATTTTGAAATAAACCGTTGTCCTATTATCATCATTTATGGTGATACCAATGACCTTTTTTCACACCTATTTGGTTTATGATTTCGTTGTCATTAACCTTATCATGACCATGTTCTTTATCATTATCCCTCAGAACATGATAGCTAGAATTATTTTCCATGTCTATATTTTCAATTCCCACTAATATACCCCTAATCAAAATCAAAACTATGTGGTAACCTTGACCTTTTACTTCCCTTTTTTAAAAGATAGTTTTATTGACCCTTTTTATGATGTGGGTTTCCAAAAAAGAAATTTCAACTATCCATTTTTATCTTCAAAGTGAAATTTCACATTGTGGGTAATTTTTTATTTTATTTTTTATTTTTTTGAAATTATTGATCCTATTGGTATGATATTTTATTGATTACCACTTCCACCGAATCTATCTCAAGTTCATGATGCGTCCCATGCTATAATTATTATATTGGATTTTGGACAAGTTTTATTTTGTAATGATTATATTGAGCAGGATCTTCCCTATCCCATGTTGAGATGATTATATAGTGGGCTTGGAGTAGTTTATGTAATAATTCTTATATTGACCGGGATCAACCCAAACCCGTGCTAAAATACTTATATATAGGGCTATTCCTGAAGGATGAAATTATTATAAAGAGGTATATTCCAGGTTTTCTTATCATTACATGGTATATGGATATGGTTGGAATTGTTTTTAAACATGCTAAGAGACATTCCAGCATGGTGTCAAAGTAGGTTGATTGATGTATTATATTAATCTATTAATTAACACACCTACTTATCACTTTATTTCATACACTTAATATCATTTTTGTTTTTTTAGACAATGTGGTGTTGACCTACTGAGTTTTACTCACACCTTATTCAGGCCTCTACTTGGTACCCAAATAGATTATACATATTCAAGTTTGGGTAAGGGAAGGGGACCTTATTGCTGATTTTGTTGCTTGTTGGATGGGATGGAATTTGGAGATGGGTCTAATATGGGGATCAAGATCATAGTAATTAGGGGTTATTTTATGTCAAATAATTATTTTATTTGTATTGTTTTTATTTTACATTTAGATACATCTCATATTATCATTACAAGATTCTTCATTATTTGTTTATTGATTTCTCCTTCTACTTTCCAGTTGTATGATATACGGTTTCCGTTTTTTTCATTACAATGATTTAAATTGATACCTATTTATTTATACTATATTTAAACTTATACCAGTGATTATAGTCTCCCCAAAATACATATCATGCCACCACTTCTAGTTGGTGTCCTTGGGCGTATGGGGAGGCATTCTTGAGGTCACTTAACCAACTCGTTTTGGCCACGTGAAAGAGTAGCAGATCAAGGGATGTTACAAAGTGTTATCAAAGGTAAAGGTTTTTTTATATTCCATTAATATTTTAAAATTTATTGTAACACCCCAATATTTTACATTATGTCTCTTTTAAAATAATTTTAATCTCTTAGATATCTTACATTTCACAAAACATCTAACTTAATCGAACTCCAAAATATTATTATTTTAACAATGCCATTATAACCTAGTCGTAAAATTGGTGGGAATTAAGAGTCTTAAAAAAATTATGAAATATATAATTTTACAACTCACTATTAATTTATTAATTTATTCTTATGAAATAAACACATGATTTTTAGAAAAGTCATTTTGTTCTTCAAATATATGTTTTCTTTAAAAATAAATTTTTTTTACTTTCGATGTGAAAATAAATATAATTAATTTTTGAAACTTTTAGAAAATTTATTTGATAAAATTGACATAATTTTAGATTCATCATGTAAAAATTATCTTAAGTTGGATTTTTGATAATTCTATGAAAACTTTAATTTTTCAGTGAATAGTAAAATATACCGATTTTTGTAAATCTCTCATTTTTATATTTATAAGAAATTTTATGATTTTAAATTGATAAAAAATCAACTTGATAAAATTTTAGCTATATATATTCTAATTAACTACATTTAAATAATATTTATACCTTATGTTGATCTAAGTACATTTTTGGGATTAAAAACACATTTTTACAACAAAAAAATATTTTTCATTGTGTTTTGACGATATATTTTTAAATGTAATTTTGAAGATTATTTGTTATAAATTTTTATAATTGGATTACATAACTGGAATTAGGAGTTAAAAATTATTCTATAATATAATTTTTATTTTTTAGGAATAAAAATTTATCATGGTAACAAAAATATTTATTGTGGTATAGGTAAAATAATGTAGTAGGTTAAAGTTAAAAGGTAAAATCTTAAAATACCTAAAAACTATAAAATTAAATGGGTGGTTGTTTTATTTATAGACCTTATCAAACCTTTAAAACATTAATTATTATCCAAATTCATTAGAATTAATTCCACCCAAATGTGGGTGAATTTAAATATAAAATAATCATTATTTAATCACTTAAAACCACCCCTCTTCAAGTATAAATACCACTCTTAACCACCCCCTTTCACATAAAAATCCTTAAATCTTTTAAAATATCTTCCAAAACATCATCACTCCAATCTTCCCCACTTCTATGTGCTTTTGGTCTCACCCAAAGACCAATTCCAAGTTCCATAATGGGTCATTTAAGGAGGTCATATTCATGATGTAACTTTTTCAAACAACTTCTCTTAATTTGTTTTTTTTATACCTTATCTTCGCCTAATTAATCCATAAAATCATAATAAATATAGTATAATGTATATAATATAATTTTATATTTCTAATATAATATCTTTTATCCACCCCTTTTATTTTCTCCTCTTATTCAAAGAAACAAAGCAATTGTTTAAATTATGGTGGTTAGTCATCTTCGTGGATAATGTGATTTTTTGTTTTACATTGCCACCTTCAATAAAATAATTATTATGGTTAAATAAGAATGTAATATTTATATTATAACCTATTTTATGTTATATAAATAATATATATTAATTATATTAAATAATACAAAACTAGTTTATGATGGTTGTAAAAACTGCCAAAATAAACTAAACATTTATCATTAACATTTTATAAGATGAATCATACTCAAGTCAGAAATAAAAATGATACATGGGAACACATAAAGTTATGGAAGGGAATGAATATCATTTAATTTCCATTATTTATTTTTATTTTCATTTGAAAATAAAATCCAAAGTTATACACAAATGAACCGATCATGAAACCATAAAGCAAATGCACTCGAAATAATGAAAATAATTAAATATTATTAATGAAAGAGTGGTAATATGTTATAAAAGTACCACATAAGGTATAATAAATATAATTATATTTATTTAATGAATTAATAATATGTTTTAAACCATTATACATGAGGTTAAGGTATAAGAAACAAAAGGGAAGTATGAGGTAAGGGTTTTCCATCTCACTTTTACTTCTGCGAGATATATGTCTCATTCACCACTTATTTATTTTGTGTGGTGTGTATAATAAAATTTTAAATTTAGTATCATGAATTTAATTATATTCATGGTATTAATTTTTTAATTAGATAATTATTACTTTTATTGGTAATACGATTCGATAGATTAAAAATTTGTATGGGATTTCTTAACTAAATTTCTATTCATTGGGTTAAATTTCTACTTCATTGAATATTCCATGTTAAGATTATTTTTGATATGACTTTTGATTATTTTATTTTTTATTTCCACCTTTTTATTTTATAACTAATACACATAATTAATTCATTTTTTTTAATTCTTACATCGATGATATGATATTTATAAGGGGATTTCTTTTAAAAAATAACTTTTAAAAAACTCCTTTAAAAATATCTTTTTATTCAATGTCCATTTCTTCTAAAATTGTTTCCAAAAATGTTTTTAATATTCTCTTATGATTTTTTTAAATTCATTTTTACTCATGTTTGAATTTTTTAAAAATATTTTTAAAGGATTCTTGTTTTTTCATTTTCTAAATAATGTTCGTTATGACTTATCTGACAAAATTATAGAAGGAATGTTGTTCTTAAATTATACATTATAAGAAACTTTTACCACCATCATAATGTATTAATTCTTTTGTGTTTCCTTTAAAATATTATAAAGATATTTTCAAAGAAAATTTTTTCTTTATAATTTCTTGACTCTTTAAAAATAAATTATTCGGGAA
This sequence comes from Viscum album, assembly GCA_963277665.1. Classification (NCBI taxonomy): domain Eukaryota; kingdom Viridiplantae; phylum Streptophyta; class Magnoliopsida; order Santalales; family Viscaceae; genus Viscum; species Viscum album. Next base: position 350,443,658 of record OY728135.1, read on the forward strand.
AATAAATGTTATTTTTTTCAAGAATTATTTCAAGTGGTCTCTTAGAATTATTTTCCTTATAAGATAACATTTTTTATATTACTTTTTCTTTACAAGTGATATTATTCAAGAATATTATCCTTATTATTTTTATGGTTGGTTAATTTTTATTATGTAATTATATTTATAAAACTAATTTTTTCCATGGGTTATGTTATTATGAAATGTTTATGAAACCCACTTCTTTTCATGGGTTCTGATATGATAAATGATTTCTATTCTTATGAAACACATATGTATGGTTTTAATTATGAAATAAGTGGGACCTATATCTCTTTCCAATTAATTGGTAAAATCTTTTTATCTCATGAGATAGCAATGGGAAATAATTCAAGGGGCCTAGTCCACTATGGAAAACATGTGCATCCTGATCCACTATGGGAAACATGTGTGTTCTGATCCACTATGTTGATGGTCTTGGTAGTTAACCTTGACATATGAAGTGTTTTTCTATATTTATGATGGTACCACACTTTTATGACATGATATTATGTATATTTATTTATTTATGATGATTTCTCACTCTTGGTCCATGTTTTCTAAAATTATAATGTTTATTCCATGAATCATGTTTATGATCTATGACAGGTTGGGTATGAAATTTTTATGTTATGATCATTATCACATAACCTTATTCTTATCTTATGATTTCATATAATCATGAATTAATATATCATATGTTTATCCTTACTGAAAATATGATCTCAACCTTTTATTATGTATCTTTTCCCCAGGATATGAAGAAAGGTATTAAGTATGATATGTCAAAAAAAAATCTAGTTGTGAAGGAATAATAAAGAGATGATATAGAATATTTTGAACATTCGTTTATATTTCCGAGTTTCCAAAGACACTAAACTCATACAGTTCTATTGTAGTTGTGTTATGTTATGTAATGAATATTCATTTATCTAGAATTAATATCTATTTATTAAAAGTGTGGGTTGTTATAGTTGGTATCAGAGCAAGGTATAGTTAAACTTTGGAAACCCAGATGAGAAAACCTTAAGTAATATCACTAAGGATATGTCTAATTATAGTTTACAGTCATAGAATTTTGGTGATGATCATGAATAAATTAGAATTAAACCTAAGGATTCACATATTGAAATTTTATACACAATTTATATTGATTATATGGTTTCCTACTATGTTTACTATTACACACACTATGCTTTTTGGGTTTTAAACAACGGATGGAACCAAGAGGATTCATGTTAATAGTGAATGTGATGGACAATAGAATGATCATACTCATGAGAAAACAAATGAAATGGGAGTTGTAAGGTGAAACCTTATAATTATTCATAAACATCAATCTCATAATTTGATCAATAATCTCAAATTTGGTGAGTTTCTTGACCCATGTAATAAGGAAAATATGGAGTTTCATGGTGACTATAAAGGAAATAAAGTTCAATTTTCCTCATTTAAAGCATGTGGGAATAGGGATCAAGGATAATTTTTCCAAGGAACTGTAATATTCTTTGGGTGTGGAAAATAAGGACACAAATAACGTAATTCCAATGAAAAATTGAAAGTTTTAGTTAGTACAACGGATGAGAATAATGATATTCCTAAGGCATCCTCAACAGTTAAATATTTTAAATGTGGAATATATGGGCATTATATAAATTAATTCCCAAGGGGGAAATCTCATCAAGATAATTTGTAAGGTTTTATGAGTAATGGATATATTTCTAATGATGAAGAAACTATGAATGACATATGATATGAAAGAAGTGTTAAGGAATAAAATGAAAAATCCTGGTAATAGTTTAAGAAGTAAGTGGAATGATTGGGTTTTTATATTCAATAATAATGTTGTACAAGTACTTTTATGGTATTATAGAATAATGAAACATCTAAGGATTGTTCCACTATAGTTTTTTCTTAGGTATTTGAAAGTGTATGTTGAATGGTACTGGTAATAATAAAAAGTGATTGAGGTGTAAAGGTTGTATTTTTTGAGAGCACATGATTACAGAAAATACATCCATTAATTTTTTCATGAGGTTGGGATAATAATGAGATAAATAGATGTTTCATTTTGATAAAATAAATAGGATGGCATTGATGACCTTATAACTGATTAGTAATATAATGAAAATGTGGTTAATGGATTAAGTTTATAGAATTTTTTGATTTATGGTTTGAGGAAAGAGTTAATTTTTGAAAGCATTCAGGCTTTAATTAAGGTTTTATGGTAATTCAAATTACTACCATAATTAAATAGAATAAATGAAAACGATATTTACATGTTTGAAAATTATGAAATACATCAAGTTGTTTGGTGGATTAATGATAAGTTTATTTTAAAAATTTAGTGATATTCCTTTCAAAGTTTTGGATTTTAATCTTTTGGAATGTTCATAAGGGTAACCATTTATGTAGTTGTTTATGTTGAAATTTATAATAGGTTTTATATATTAACGTATTAATTAAAAATATAAATATTTATGTATATTTGCAAACATGTAGTAACCATTTTGTAGTTATGATAACTAGAGACATAAGTAATAACTTTTCATCCCATCATGGATCTTATGATACACTGGTTATTCCAAAATTATAATTTCAACTTCATTTCATAGAGTAAGAGATGATGTAGAAATTGATCATGGAAAAAACAAATAGTATGATTTTAGTTTTGAAATGAAATAAAGTAAGTATATTTTCTCAAAATATTTTTAAATAAATTTTTTTCCTATTATAAAAGTTTCTAATGATATCAATGACCTTTTTTATACCTATTTGGTCTATGGTTTTGTGGTCATTAACCTTATTATGACCATATTCTCTATCATTATCCATCAGAACATGATAGCTAGAATTATTTTCTATGTCTATATTTTTAATTCCCACTAATATACTCCTAATAAAAATCATAGATATGTGGTGACCTTAACCTTTTACTTCCCACTTTTTAAGAGAAAGTTTTATTAACCCTTTTTACGGTGTGGGTTTCCTAAAAAGGAATTTTTAACTATCTAGTTTTTATTTTCAAAGTGAAATTTCATATTATGAGGAATTTTTTTATGAAATTATTGATCCTAGCAGGATGATATTCTATAAATTAAAACTTATACTGAATCTATCTCAAGTTCATGATGTGTTCCATGTATCTCTCATGAGGAATTACACATATGATACTTCACATGTAATAAACTCAGAAGTCATAACACTTAAGAAATATTTTTCTTATGAAGATAAACTGGCATAGATTTTGGATTTTAGTGATAAAGTTCTATGAAACAAGACCACTCACTTAGCTAAAGTTTTTTGGTGAAATCACTAAGTTTTGGAAGCTACATTGGAAACTAAGGATGTGATGAAGTAGAGGTATCCTCATATGTTTTTATCTAAGTGAAAAATTTTGAGGGGGAAATTAATTTTAAGGGGGGTATAATGTAACACACCACTAATTAATAAGTTATATATTTTAAAATAAATTTAATCTCTTTGATGGCCTACATTTCACAAAACATTGAGCATAAACAAAATCCAAAATACACTACTACAAAAATCCCTTTTATCAATGATAAAAATGTCTTTTAACAGTGTTAGAAAAGCACTGTTAAAGACAGCGTAGATAAAGGGGGTCCCCTTTATCAGCGCTTCAAAAAGCGCTCATAAAGACCCCTTTTATTAGTGCTTTTTTTAGTGCTGATAAAAGTTAAAAAATATAAAAAAATTAAAAAAAAATACCTGGCAATCGCAGGGGAGATATTTATAGTGCTTGATCCCCCCCCCCCTATCAGCTCCTTCCCGCACTTCCAGCGCCCCCACGCACCCCCCCCCCCCCTCCACCCTTTATTAGCGCTAGCTCCCATATTCCCTTATGCGTACGTGCCCCTACCTTCACTAGGATTTGAACTCGAGACCTCCCCCCCTACACACCTAAGCCCTTACCACTCCTCTATTTTTATTTGTTTTCCATTTCCTGATATCTTTATATATATATATATAGTTATATTTATCTATATAATAATATATATTTATATTAATATATATATATTTATATCTATATTAATATATATATATGTAGTTATATTAATATATATATATAGTTAGATTAATATATATATATAGTTAGATTAATATATATGTATATAAATATTCATATATTTGTATTTTAAATAAAATGGATATTAGTTACTATTTATATAAAACTAATATATTTTAAATGTAAATATATTTTATTATTTATATTTATAATTAAATTTTTATGTGTGAATATATAAAAAAAATATGTATATATTGTTATATATTTGATTATAAATAGCAGTTCATTATAAAAAACGATAAAATTTAAAAGATATAATATCAATATAAATATAATACCTTAGAATAAATTCATTCCCCACCAAAAAAATCCAATAATACCCCCTTAAACGAGGCTGAAAATCCACAAAATGTTAAAAAATCCAGGTATCCCAAATAAAACTCAGTGATGGAGGCCTTCTGGGCCTTTTTGTCTTTTAACAAAACCTTGATCGGGGTCCCCCTGGGTCACAAAGGTGTAGAGCTCGCCGTAGGCTTCGATTTGATATGTGTTAGAGCTCAAACAGACACCCGGATCAAAAGTTATGGTCATTTGAAGTTTGAGTTGCATTTTCAACATATTTTTTATGTTTTTTTAATTTTTTTTTATTTTTTTAGTCTTCAAATTGGTATTAAATGACTATTACTCCATAATAATTTTCAAATTATTAATTAAAAATATTTTTTAATTTTTTTATAAACCATTTTCACTAAATATCATATATATTAAGTGTAATTGTATATTTATACTTATCTAAAATATATTTAAAATTATATTTAAAAAATATATATTATATTTATATCAATATAACAATATCTATATATTTAAATATTAATTTATTTTTTTTAATGAATGTTTTTGGAAGTAAACCATTTATCAGTGCTTTTTAAAAAAGTGTTGATAAAGACCCCCCTTTATCAGCGCTAAAAAAAGTGTTGTTAAAAGGGGTACCTTTACCAGCGCTAAAGAAAGCACTGATAAAGGGGCACCTTTATCAGTGCTTTTTTTAGCACTGCTAAAGGTACCCCCCCTATCAGTTATTTTTCATTGGAACTGATAAAGGGTGGCGCTGGCCTTGGCCCGTTTTGTGGTAGTGATATTATTATTTTAACATGATCATTAAAACCTAGACATTAAATTGGTATGAATTAATAGTATTATCCAAAAAATGAAATATAAAATTTTCAAACTCATTGTTAATGTATTAATTTATGCTTATTAAATAAACACATAATTTTTAATAAGGTCATTTTGTTCTTTAAATATATTTTTTCGACAAAAAAGAGATTTTTATTACTTTATATGATAAAATAAATATAATTAATTTTTAATATAGATTCCATATTTTTAATCAGTAGTTAAAAATTATTTTATAAGTTCTTTTTAATTTTTAGTCATAAAAAATTTATCATGGTAAAATATATATTTATCATGGTAGAGGTAAAATAATGAAGTGGGTTAAAATTAAAAGGTAGAAGATTTAAATACCTTAAAAATACAACATTAAATGGGTGGTTTGTGTGTTTAAATACCTTATCCAGACTTTAAAACATTAATTATAATGAAAATTAATTGGAATTAATTCCACCGAATTGTGGTTGGATTTAAATATACAATAATAATTATTAAATCACTTAAAACCACCCCTCCTCAAGTATAAATACCACTTATCACCACCACCTTTATCCTCACAATATGTTAATATATTCAAATGTCTACAAAAAATTATCCTACACACACTTCCCCACATTCATATGCTACAAGTTTCACCCAAATAATAATTATATATTCCTCAAGGGGTCCTCTAAGGTGGAAATATTCAAGATGAGACTTTCTCAAACAACCTCTCTTAATTTCATTTCCCTTTCTACCTTCGTTTATCCTACTTCATCAATAAAATAATAATAACTCTAGAATCGTATATATACTATAATTTTACATTTATAATGGAATATATTCCATAAAACTCTTTTTTATCTCCTCTTATACAAATAAATTAAACCATTGTCCAAATTATGGCTGTTAACCGTCTATGTGAATAATGATTTTTTGGTTTCCATTTACTCATTCAAGGATGATTATAAAATTGATATTCTGGTTAAATCATACTTTAATAGGTGTATTATAACCTATTTAATTTTCTGTAACTAATATATATATATATATAATATTAAATTAAACAAAACTAGTTTTTGATGGTCAGAAAAACAACCAAAATAAACTACACATTTATCATTAAAATGTAATCAAATAAATCATCCTCATGTCAGAAATAAAAATGATACTTTGGAAAATTTAAACTTATGAAATTTCATGAATAATATTTCATTTCACTTCAGGATTTTTATTTCCATTTTACAATAAAATTCATAATTATACAGAAAGAATCGATCATGAAACAATGAAACAAACGCGCCTGAAATAATGAAAATAATGAAATATTATTAATGAATGAGTTGTAATATGTTATAATAGTGTCATATAAGGTATAATAAATATTATTATAGTTATATAATTAGATAATAACATTTTTAAAACATTTATATAGGAGGTTAAAGTAGGAAAAACTAAAGGGAAGTGTGAGGTAAGGGTTTCTCATCTCACTTTTACTTCTGTGAGATATATGTTGTATTCACCACTTATTAATTTTGTATAATGTGTATAATTAAATTTCATATATATTATCATAAATCTCATTATATTCATGGTATTAAATTTTTTATTGGATAATTGTTACTTCAATGATGCATAGTATTCAACTAATTACAATGGGGTAAGGGATTTCTTACCTTAATTTCAATTCATTGGGTTAAATTTCGACTTCATTGATTATTCAATGTCATGATTTTTTGTGAGATTATTTTTGAATATATTATATTTTATTTCCTCTTTTTTTATTTGTATTTACATATTATACACCTAATAGATTTATTTTATTAATTTTGACTTCAATGATATGATATTTATAAGGGACTTTCTTTTAAAAATTATCTTTGTAAAATTTCCCTTTAAAATATACTTTCTTCCATGCCCACGTCTTCTAAAATTATTTCCAAAAAAAAAATTTCTATTCCTTTATAATTTTTGAAAGACATTTTTACTCATTTTGGAATTTTATGAAATGGTTTGAAAGGTTTATTTTTGTCATTTTCTAAATGATGTTCTTTTTGAATTATCCAATGAAAGATTAGAAATAATTTTTTTAAATTATATGATATGAGCATATTTTCCTAATATCATGATTCCATAATGATTTTATGTTTACTTTAAAAGAATACAAGGTTCTTTTTAAAGAAAATTTTTTTCCTTTATAATTTTGTGGATCTTTAAAAATAAATTATTTGAAAATGGAAATGTTATTTCTTTTCAAGAATTATTTCAAGTAACATCTCAAAATTAATTTCCAAATAAGATGTAATTTTTTTATATTACTTTTGCTTTACTAGGGATATTATTCTAGGATACTATCCTTGTTATTTTAATATTTGTTTTATGTTTATTATTTCATGATAATTATGAAACCGATTTCTTTTCTATGGTTATGTTGTGATGAAATGTTTATGAAACTCATTTCCTTTCATGGGTTCTGATATAATGAATGGTGTATGTTATTGTGGTACACATATGTATGGTTTTTATTATGTGATTGGTAGTACCTATATATCCCTCAAATGCATTGGGTAAATATTTATATATCATGAGATAATGATGGTAAACAATTCAAAGGAATTGATCCACTATGGGAAACAGGTGCGTCCTAACCCCGTATGGGAAAGAGGTGTTTCATGATCCAATATGTTAATGTTATTGGTAGTAAACCTTAACATATGAAATTTTTTTATATATTTATGATTTTTTAACACTTATATGTCATGATATTATGGATTAGGGTTGATTTATGATGATTTATCACTCTTTTGGCCCATGTTTTCTGAAATGATCATGTTTATTCCATGAATAATGTTTATAATCTATGATGGGTTGGGTATGAGCTTCGTAAGTTATGCTCATGATCACATAAAATTATTCTTATCTTATTATTTAATATGATCATGGATTGATATATCCTATGTTTATGCTTACTAAGAATATGAGGTCACCCTTTATATTTTTTCCCCTAGGATATGAAGAAAGGTATTAAGTATGAAATGTCAAAAAGGGTTCCAATTATGAAGGAATAAGTAAGAGATGTTGTAGATGTTTTATGAACTAGTTTTTTTAATTTCTAATTTTCGAAATGCACTAAAGCCATATGGTTTTAGCATGGTTTTTTATGTTATTTAATAAATATTTATCTATCTATATGTAATATCTATGTATTAAATGTGTGGGTTGTTATAGGTAAAAAGGAGACTATGATGTATTGGGATTATAACCCATGTATGGGGGAAAATCTAAGTGTCTAGAGATGGGATTTCAATTTATATTTTTCACTTGTTATAGTTGATGTAATTTCACCCTAATTGATTCACATGTTTTGTGATGTTTTGATTTCATGATGTTATTGTTTCTTAAGATTTGTACTCATGGGCCGGTATGGCATTAGAGTAGTATCCATGCATCATGATTGGAACATGGGGATATATATGTTGACATTCATTATTCATGATACATGTATATTTATTGCATGAGTTATATACTTTATTATATGAATTGTAGTATGATATAGCTATTATATCTGATAAATGGAATGAAATGAACTATTATGTCATTCTAGAACACTTATAATCCATGTTTATAGAGACTTGGAATAGTGTTTCTCTGTTTTTATCAGCTAAGGATGTTGAATTTTTTATCCAACATTATAAGGAGTTTCTTTTCTTGTAGAGAAAATAACTCCTCATTATCTTTGAGCTGAGTATTGGGAGATTGGAAATCAGAACGCTCCTAACATAGCTCAGTCGAATCTTCCATTAGATCCTAAGGACCAAATGGATGTTTAGTATTGCATTAGATTCTTGAGGACTATTTGATCCATGGAAAGGGAGACTGCTCACACAATTCCTTTTATTTTTGTTCTGATGAGAGAATTTCACCTACAGAATCTACCTATGTTCACCGGGAGGGAGGCCACTAGGTAGTGGAGTTCTAGATTGATTTAATCTAGATGATCTTCAATAATCTTGAGACACCCATAGATAGGAGGGTGAATCTTACTATGTATATGCTTCATGGACCTACTAACCATTAGTGGGATATTCTAGAGAATGCTGGGTAGTAGGAGGATTTATCATGGAAGTAATTCGATTTGAAGTTATTAAGACACTTTTATCTAGAGATGTTGAGGGATGACAAGGATCGTGAGTTCTTGCATCTGACATAAGAGGTCATGTCAGTGATGGACTACACTGAACATTTCACCGATCTTTAGTTATTTGCACTATCTTTACTTGTTGATTAGATCTCCATTGTGATATTTTTATAGGATGGGATTCTCTATGAGTCAGGTCATAGGTGAACATTTTTTTACTGAGTATCTTTTTAGACATGATGAATCATGCACTCATCACGGAAGGGAATCTGATAGAGGCAGTGATCAATAACCAGGTTTTTTTAGTAGTGGGAGTTGGGAGATCTTATTCTAGTGTGAATAATCACAACTATGATATTTTATAAAAATGAAGTAGTAGGAAGAGAACTCAGGGAAGTCAGTATCCATATTAAGACCACATTTTGTTAAAGTTTTAATGGTGTGGTAAGTTGGGCCTTAAGAGGCCTCAGTTTCCATACCCTGCATTAGAATTCCATAATTGATAAAGATAGTCCATATTCATAAGTTTTATTGTAAATTCTCATAGTAGAGAAATGGTAAGGGATCAAGAGGGATACCAAAGTCTGGGAAAGACTCAGATACACCTCAAAAAACATATAGCTAGAGTTCCATGGGATTCTTTGGTCAAGGTAGAGGTTGGGGTACCCTATTATATAAACAGAAGTACCAAGTAGAGGGAATATCATAGGGGAGTCAGGAAGGATCCTAGGGTAGAGGGGCTGATTAGCTAAACATCATGTAGACTACTCCAGTAGTTATGGATTCAATAACTTCTATAGTCAGAGGTATGATTCTTATATCATCTATCATTTCATGTGTTTTGTTTGATACAAGACCATTTCATTATTTTTTATCTTCTCTCTTTAAAAATGGTTTAGGAATGGTTATATAAAGTTTTGATGGTGCTTTTACCATCAAAACATCATTGGTATTGAGGTCAGAGAATTTAAAATGGTGAAATGTGTGTTCTCTAGAGATTAGTTGTTACCATTTCTTTTGGGAACTTTTTTTGCTGGAAATAAAAAGTTTTAATTTGATTCTTGGTGTGGGTCAGTTAGTCTTATACTAGGATCATATTTACTATTATCGAATGATAATTACCTTTCTATCTATTGGATGAGTTCTCTATTCTCATCATGGAGAGTGGGATATTTCGGCTAGTCATAAAAGGCCAATTTAGATTAGATTGGATTTTCTCACAACTCAAATAGAAATCCTTGATTTTGATGATGGTGGAATGAAGCAGGATTATTTTCCCCTACTGGTAGACCATTTTTAGGATGTCTTTTCTAATGAGTTCTGTATCTTACCGCCCAAGAAGAAGACTGAGTTCACAATCAAGTTGGTGTTGGTAGCAGATCCAATTTCTATCCTACCTTACAGAATGGAACTAGTAGAGATTAAAGAGTTGAAATTTTAGTTGTAAGATCAAGAAGCTAAAGGTTTAATATTCCTATTACATCTCCATGTGGTTCTCCAATTCTTTTCTCCAAGAAGTTTGATGGTACCTTACACTTTTGTGTGGATTGTGGGAGATTGAACCAAATGACCATCAAGAATAGATATCCTCTTCCATGAATTGATGATCTCTATGATTAGTTGATAGGTTCTAAGATATTAACCAAGGTCAATTTCAGATCAGGATACCACCAGTTGTGGGTGAGACCTTTTGAAATACCTCAAACTTATTTTAGGATCCAGTATGGCTTGTATCAGTTTGTGGTGATTTCATTCGGTTTGACCAATTTACTGGTGATATTCATGGCCTTGATTAATCAAATCATTCATCATTTTCTAGACTGGTTTGTGGAAGTTTTCATCAATAAAATCTTAGTGTACTTATAGTCATTAGATAATCATACCAAACATCTTGACATCATATTGAATATATTGAGATAGAGTCAGCTTTCTTCCAAGATAACCAAATATAGTTTCTAGATTGATAAAGTGCACTTCTTGTGATATGTCGTCTTAGAGTCATATGTTTCAGTGAACCTTGAGAAAGTTTTAGTCATGGTATCTTGGGAGAAATCCAAGAATTTATTTTAGATTTAATGTTTTCTAGGTTTATATGATTATTATCGGTGCTTTATATAGGACTTATCCTATCTAGAAGCATTGATTTCAGTGCTGACCAAGAAGGGAGTAAAGTTTGTTTATTCAAATGATTGTGAGATATATTTTCAGGATTTGAAAGGAAATGTGACTACAACACCTATCCTCGCTTTACCTATGCCTAATAAATCATATATCATGTACTGTTATGCATCCTCAATTTGACTTGGAGTAGTTATGATACAGGATGATCGAGTGGTATCTTATGAATCCAAACTACTGAGACCACGTGATAAGAATTACCCTAATCACAATCTAGAGTTATCTATGGTGGTACATTCCCTGGGATACTATATATCTTATCTTGTGGGTGAGAGTTTTGTGGTATACATGAACCACAAGGGACTCAGGTTCATCTTTTATCAACAGGACCTAAACTTCAAGCATAGGATGTAGGTTGAGTATCTGTATCATTTTTAATTTGAGTAAGATTATATATAGGGAAAGGGAAACATCATTGATAATGCATTGATCAATAAGATGTATGTATAGTTAGTTTGGGAGTCTTCTGATGAGTGATGGATGATGGAACTCTTTGCAGACATTCACTAGGATGTTCAGTAGTCTTGTGGAGGAGTAGATCTAACATTGACACCAGTTATACCCATGATTTTGGGATATATCAAGATAGAATGTTTATCTGATACAAAGGTACTAGTTTTGATAGATATCTTATATAGTGTGGAGACACCATCAAGATGGTATCTTGGTAGCAGCAATTCTATTCTTTTTTGTGATTGAGTATGGGTTCATATGGGCTTACATGAGTAACTGATGAGAGAATTTTGTGCTTCTATATGTGAGGTAAATACCATATTTTCAAGGATGTATAATGATCTCTATAGAAATTACAGGTGGTCAAGAATGGAAAAGGAGGTAGCAAGATTTGTGATGAGATGTTTCATCTATTAGCAAGTAAAATACAATCATAAGAGGTCAATTGTAATGTTATAGCCTCTGTCCATTCCTAAGTGGAAATGGTATTATTTCACTATAGATTTTTTTATAAGAATACCCATGACACCACATAAGAATAATGAATTATGGGTGATCATGGATCTATTGAAGAAGGTACCCCATATCTTACCTATTAGGGAGACCTTTATTGTTGATGATCTGGGTAGTCTGTATGTGCATGAGGTATTCCAATTGCATGGTATTCTGAGGATTATAATTTCTGATAGAGATTTTTATTTCATATAAAGTTTCTTGTATGGTATTCATAAGACTCTAGAATTATAGGTTCTTTTTATAATATCCTATCATCCCCAGACTGATAGTCAATTAGAGTGGACTATTCAGGTTATGGATGATATATTATGAGCTTGTGCTCTAGATTTCAATGGTTCATGGGAGCATCATATGGAAGTTGTGGAGTATTCATATAATAACAGTTTCTAGGCATGAATCTAGATGGAATATTTCAAGGATTTTTATGGAAGGTCCTTCCATTATCCTCTTTATTGGTTGGAGGCAAGTGAGTCATCTCTTTTTGGTACTAATCTTGTACAAGATACTTATGAGTAGGTTCATCTAATCAAGAGGTAATTAGTGAATTTAGAGAGCAAGCAGAAGTCATACACTACCCATTAGAGATAACCTATAGAGATTGAGGCTGATCATCATGTTTTCTTTAGATGTTGCCTATGTTGGGGCAATGTTGTATCAGGAAATAGGGGAAGCTAGTGCCCATGTTTTTTGTGTTGTTTGATATAGTGTATAGGTTCTATCCAGGGGTGTACTGGTTATCCCTTTCATAGTTTTGCAGTGCCATGCATGACCTGTTTCATGTGTTACAGCTTCATAGATATTATCCTGAACCTTATCATGTGGTAGATGTTAAGGATGTATAGATTTGTGATGATACGCCCTTTGAGGAGAATCTGATACAAATTTTATACCATAGTGAGAAGTTTCTTTTGGGTAAGTCTATACCTCTAGTTCAAGTGTAGTGGTAGCATAGGTGTGTTTAGGAGGAGAACTGGGATAGGGAGTTTGATATGCGAGAATAGTGGCCACCAAGACCCATAGTGATTCTTGTAGAAGATCAAGGGTGATATGTTATATGGTGGGGATATTGTGAGATCTCGCCTTTTACTAGGTATGTCTATCTTTGAGTTTTTCATTGAGCCTTAGTGGTTGAGTCTTATTCAAAGAGGTAGATAATTTTTGGGGGGAAATGGCCTAAAGTTTAGGGATGTATATTTATTTGAGTTAATAGAGTCTGGATATAAACATGTTAAATGGGATTATGAGGGTTTCTTATGAGTCTTGAAGGATTCAAAGGTTGTTCTAGCACTTTTAAAGAAGATGTGTTGGAAATTGTTTGTTGGATAATTACACGTCGTGTACATGTTACACAATGTGTAACTTCTACCAGACAAATATCATGAACTATTTCATGACATGAAGTTGTTAAATTTCATGAACTTAATTCACATTGTGTAAATATTGATTTAAATAAATATTAACCTGAAGTGATGGGTTTTTAATTATATCATAAAAATGAGAAAATACATGACATTAAGGTATTGTGCATCATGTATTCCTTGGACCCAATAGTCTTAAGTAGGTAGTTTGTATGATTATTTTTTATTAAAACACATCAAACCATATCCTATCAACCTTAGGATGATTTTAAGGTGATTTTGGAGTCTCTTCCTCCCTTCTGGATGTCCCGATTTCACATATGGTCCCTAGTGAGTGTTTCTTCTTATATCTCCCTTAATATTCATCATTATTTGTTTGTTGTGGTGTAAAACTTTTTGAAGCATGTTTTTTTGGGTTTTTATCTTAACCTCAGTTGATCTATTTTCTTCTTGTGATCTTCTATTCCATCATCCTTTTTGGAATTTTTCATTGGAAGCATTGTTTTAATCGACGATTAAAGGTAGGGAGTCTGAACCAAACCCTATGGTCTGTTTAATTTTGTGAAGTATATGAAATATTGTGATTTCACTTATATAAAGTGGAATCTAATTAATTTATTCATTTTTTTATGGTTAATAATGTTCTAAAATAATGGTTGGATCCCTTGGGGTTTAGTTTTTTACATGACTTATATTATGTCTACCCATTGGGTGGGAAAACCTTTAAGTAATAAGAACTTGGATAATGGTTTAAAGTGTGTTAGTATGACATGAGACCTTAGTTGTTCTCTTTATATAGAATCCATAGTTGATGGATTATTGCTTATTGATATGACTATTGATCATTTTATATATAAATTAATGTTTAATTGAAAGGAATATGGACATTTTCATAATTAATAATTGAGATTTATAATGTGATAATGTGATATTCTTACTATAATGCTTATATTGAGTGGGATCTACCCAGTTCCATGTTGTAATGATTATATAGGTTGTTGGACCAATTTGATGTTGTAATTATTATATTGAGAGGGCTCCACACTGTCTCATGTTGAAATTATTATATAGCGGGCTTGGCCCAATTGATGTTGTAGTGATTATACTGAGTGGGCTTTGTATAGTCCCATACCGAAATTCTTATATATAAGGCTATGTATGGAGGCTGAAATAGTTATACATATGGATCTTCCTAGTTTTTTTATTATGACAAGGTATATGGATATGTTTTTCATGTTTGTTTTGTATTCTTTGTGACTTTTTTCCATACTGTTAAAGCAGTTTGATTGATGTATTATATTAATTTATTAGTTAAAATACATGTTTACCGCTTTATTGCATAAACTTATTATCATACAAGTTTTGTTTAGACATGGTGGAATAAACCTACTCAGTTTTACTAACACCATATGTGGTTTGTTGTTTGGTACCTGATTATATTACATGGATGAAGGTTTGGACAAGGGAAAGGGAATTTATTACTGATTTTATCACTTATTGGATGGGATGGAGTTTGGATATGGGTACGATGTGGGGCTCGGTACCTGGGACTTCTGGGGTTTTTGTATATTAGCTAATTATTTTATTGGTATTTTTTTCAAATTTAAATTTAGATACATCTTATCTTTTCATTACATGATTCTTCATTATTGGTTTATTGGTTTCTCATTTTACTTTATAGTTGTATGATATAAATTTTCCATTTTTATGTTTATTTATAACTATTTATTTCCATTGTATTATACTTTATACCAAGGGTTATAGTCTCCCCGCTATACATATCACACCCCAACCACTTTTCATAATCCTTTGGCATATAGAGAGGCACACTTGAGGTCTCATAACCAAACTATTTTAGCCATGTGAGAGAGTGTCGAATCGCAGGACGTTAAAAATATACTTGTCAATGATCCTTGACCATTATGGAAATTATTTTCTATACTTATGTGTATACCAAAATTTTATGTCTTATGCAATTATTATTCTTTCATGGATAATGTTCTTTGATTACCTTATGATTAATGTCTTATAAATATCCAATCTTTATGCAATGACACAAGATTATGATCTTCGATATGTATATTGTGGTTTTCAAAAGTTATAATCATGTTCTCCTACCCTTATACTCATGTTATGTTTATGTATCTCCCTTTTTTACCCATACTGATCATATGATCTTACCCTATATTATGTTTATTTTCCCTAGGTTAGGAATAAATTTATTCTGTGTGATTTTTATAATAAGGGTTTGGTTTATGAAGAAATTAGTGGGAGATGATATAGTTCACCTGTGAACCAATTGTTTATACTTCTAACTTTCCAAAGGCTTTATACCATTACAATCCTCAATAATTTGTTTATATAGTATAATTAATGGTCCTTAAAAAAAATATGTAATATATATATATAATTTCTGGTTTGTTACAGTTAGTAGATGTTTGATTACATTTTTACCAAAACTTTCACTTTCTCATAGGGAAAAGAGTATATGAATTAAATTTGATGATAATAATAACCCAAGTGTCCCATATGAAAATTAGTTTAGGAGTTATATTTCCATGAAGAACTATTATAAGATTAACATTTTTATCTTTATTCGAAGATCATTGAAAAGATGGTGAAAGATTGGTTACGGAAGTCTATAATGCTAAAATATCTCAATTGGCTTGTTTATTATCTAATTATTCAAATATTATTTATTTCATATGACTAATATTTAATATATTAAATTAAATATGACATGCAAATTTCATGAAATGAAATAAATTAATAAGAGGTGGTTATCTTTTTCTGTAATTAGATGGAAATATTTTTAAAAAATTTAACAAAAGTTTATGTTTTTTGGGAGATACTTAATGGAAACTCATGCCTCAAATTTGAGTTTTTTTATAAAACTATATGAGAGAAAAAATTTCATCGGATCGAGGGATAATTCCTTTCTGATAAGAAACTTTCTTTATATAAAATCAATTTATAAAATTATTTATTTATTACCTGATAAGATATACATTTGTTCTTATATAATGGGCCTTTAGGATATCACACTAGGAGATCCGGTTGTAGATTTAAACCATCGTATTTTATCATCTAGAGGGTATCATTTACTAGAGGATAAAATGATTACTAAAAATTTTAATTCGTTAAGATCTAAATCGTGTAGTGGCTCTGAAGAGGTTCATCTTTTCCCTTCACCTTATCTCACTCGCCTAAAAATTTTAAAAGGTAGAGGATGAGAAAAAATGGGCAGTTTCTTATGAATCCATAAAGATAAATGGGTGATAGAATTGTAATAAAATAACTAAAAAAATATTTAATATTATTATTTTAAAAAATCATCACTAATATATCATTTCAGAATTCCATTTAGGAGTAAGTTATGTGGTATATCTTTATCTATGAGGGTAGTATGGAACTTCTAGCTATTACTTTAGGAAAACAAGAACATTATAGTTGTGTAAGAGGATATAGGGTGGGTGTTGATATTAGGAAAGTTTTTGTTTGTCCTAGTATATCATCAAGGGAGAAATAATAAAAGGGAGAAATGAATTACATAAAGGTTTAACTACATGATATTAAATAGTCAATAGACAATTGAATTAAATCATTTTTATATTTTATGTTTATAGGATATATGAGTCACATGCAGCCTATGTAGCCAGCCTACCCAAATCTTTCACCTCCTCATTCAAATCCAATCTTGTACTTTGAGTTTCATACTAGGGATCCATATATACATATTGTATCATACATAACCATACATAATTTAGGAGATTATGTACATTATTAGCTTATGTAGAAGGTTCATTTAAGAATAGTGGTACATGATATTATTGATTCTACTCCTCCAGTATCATTTCCTACTAATGAGGTAGCCAAAGTGGGAAATAGTATAGGCCATTTTTTACTATGTCCATCTGGATTTCTTCATCATCTGATATAGGTGGTATGTGTTGTTTTTTAATTTTTATTAACTTTTTTTCAAATAACTTGTAATTTTTTCTTATATTTACCTTAAATATATAAAATCAAAGTAATTGTTTAAAATAGAAACAAAATTTTTAAGAATATTAACCTTTATATAATTTTAAGGATATTGATGGGATAAAATAATAACACACAAATATTTTATGTTGGAGTTTTATCATGATTTTATGAAAAAATATGTTATATGTGGGAGAGACTGTTCATTAAGAATATTTCAAAAATCATGGATATTATTAATAGTGAGGATCTCATTGTACCCATGTTACAGTTATTTTCCATGTAAGTAAATTGTAATTTCTATTTATATTTATTTAAATAAATACAACTTATTGTGACTTAATTCATTACTTATCTAATTGGGTATCTCTATACTCTCTATAAAAAATGATATCACTATCATTTATGGTTTTATGGATCTAGAATACATTTAATCAGTTGTGAAATATCTGATTGATGATGTTAAAGATAATTATATATGTGAATGATTGGATTATATAAATATTTGGTGTTGGTTTCTTCCATTCCATGACAGGTAAGAAGACTATAATATAATTATAAAATACTATTCATTATAATGTCATTAGTATTCAAATTTTTATATTATAGTGTTCATTTGATGTTATGAATATTCTATCCACATGAATGCACAAAATTTTATTTATTCACTTTACTAGGTTTATTTGATAATAGTTTTAAAAATAATTTCATTTGTAAATTTTATTTTATTCTATTGGTTCTTTAAGATTTATTTATGAGATTATCATAACCAAAACAATGATAAAATTTCATAAGATTTTTTCCATTACAACTCTTATATTTTACACCAATATGTTCTATTATTAATTATATATTATTCACCTTTTTATAGGTTTTTTATTTTGTTACGTCATATATGAATGAAGAATTGAACTACCTCTGAATATTATTTTCAAAATATTTCATAGGTGTTAACAATTTTTATATGTACATTTAAAATTTCCATTTATCTTTATTTATTATATGGTTAATGTTTAAACAAAGTGTATTTTGTTATTTGTTTTCTTGTTGGTTTCTTGTTGTTTTCTTATTGTTTAATTTTATATTTTGTTGTTTTATACTATTTTTTGTAGAAAAAATTTATGTTACGGGTTTTGGGTTTATGTATTTTATAAAAAATTTTAAATATGGTTTTAAGATGGATAGTTTTTAAACTGATATTGAAAGTGTTAAAAATTGAATTTTTTAGTAGTATCAATATCAGTTTATACCAAAAAAACAATATTTAAAGTTTGTTTTAATGTCAATTTTTTGGATAAACCTATGTTGAAAATCTGAAAAGAATCAAAAATAAATTAACACTTTTAACATAGGGTTTATTAATCGACATTCAAAACTATACTATTTAACATTCTTTGAAACAATGTTTCTTTTTAAATGATATTAAAAATAAAATAATTGATGTTAAATCCTTTCTTTCCACTAGTGATCCTATAGATAAACCTTTAACTCCCAAAGTTTTTTAGGATCCATATTTTAACGTGGAATAGTTATAGGCTCGACTCCTGGTATAATCTTAGTGGTATAATAAATATCTTGATCCTACCCAATTACTAATAGTTAGTTCCCACATGATCTATCTGCAAGTTTTATTATCTAATATAGACATAATTTTCACACTTATAATATAGAAATGTCATATTTCAATGATAAAATTCAATATGGTCTTGATACTATACTAGAAAATTTATCTTGACGATCACATTCAAGTTATCCATCTCTAACATAAATAATTCTTAAAGGGATTTATAGCCACCAATCATTGTGACATGGTCTTGAAACATATAGATACCCTTTGATTATACCCATAAATTTGTATCGATAAAAATCACTCCATATAAATTCTATATGGATAACCCTAATCCATCAATGAAATTATAAAATATAAAAGAGTTTCATGCTCCTTTATTGAACAATGAATATGATAAAGTGAAAGATACTAAAATATTACTCATATAATAGATGGTTTAACATCATGATCAGAAGGATCTAGCCTAAACCTCCTCCCTATCCCCCTTCCTCAATCCCCTAAAACATACTATTTTTATCTATAATACCCCTATCTCTGAGCACTGCATCCACCACCCTGACCTAAATAGTTACTATAACTCTGGCTACTCACCTACTAAGGCATACCTGATAAACCCATTGAACCTTGCACGTGTAGGGGTCCTCTCTCACAATTTAACCACTAAGAGATCTTTCATTACCACTACAGATACCCCATATTCCCACATGATCGACACTTAACTGGTGATTGAACCAATTGGTTATGAACAAGATCGAGCCAACCACACTGGTAGAACTCCATAAAAATGCCTCCATAAGGAATAATAGATATACTTCCACTCCATCTACTCTTTCCATCCATACTCTGCTGTGATCCATTAAATAAAAACTTTTAACTACCCAAGGAACCATTATTTACTCCTCCAGTATAATTTATATTCCCTGAGAATGTACCCTCAATCAAGTTCCTCTCTATAATGAGGGACTAATTCATGACCTATGAAAATAATGGAAGGTAAAAAAATCATCTAAAACTGAATCTCATAACTCAATCAATCCTAAAAAATTCTTTACCCTGGCTATATTTTCCCTGTATATCATTAGGGAAAATAATTTATACCTATTAAATCATGATGAATAATCCATGATTGACATTTATATTTGTGTAATATGCATGAACTAACAATACTTGTCTACCCTCAAAGTCTCGATAAAGAAGTTATCAAAAAACTATACCTTGAATTCCTTCCAAGACAACTCCATGTGTTGGTCAACCTAGACCAAAATATCCCACCTATTCTTTGTTGGGCCTCGAAGCATATACACTACCAACTTTACCTTCCTCTCATGGAGTATCTCAGAGTGGATAAAAATCATTTGGATAGAATCTACCTAGATATTAGCTTCCTAGGGGCCACACTCACCTATAAAAAAAGATGTGAGTTGTATCTAGAACTCTCATGTTAGATCATATATAGTAGGAGTGTCTCATGGAGTCTCTCTCTCCATGGATTGCACAGCTTTTAGTAGTATCTCATGGTGCTAATAGTCCATTTTAAATCCTAGTAAAATAAGGGGCTCCAGCCTAACTGTTGGTGAGGGGTTCTCATCCCCTCCCTCCTAAAACTCAATAGGAGGTCACCATGGTGGAATATCTCTATAATTCCAAACACATGCCTCAGAATAAAATGTTATTAAAACCCTTTATATCATGGTTTAGGTAAATTTGAAATAGGAATAGAATCCTTCTATCCAAAACACCCTATGACGTAAAAGTCTCAAAAATTTGGTGCTCTATCTATCCCCATCTACCCAAACTTAGGGTCATCATTATATATACATAGGATCCACATCATTTCATTTTTTATGTTAATGAGGATATCATATTCATGGATCTATTAAATGAAATTACATTCCCATGTTATAGATGAAAAAACTTCCTATGTTGTTATTAGAATTTTATTTAATCAACACCATTCATAAACATGACAATTATTCACTAGTAATAATAACAAAACCTTATAAATAATCAGTTAGATAAGATTTATCCATCATGTTATATGGGTAAATACCATATAATTTATCACTAACACTCTAAATAACTAACCCACATATCATGATCAATGTAAAAAATAAAAGTAAATCATACAAATGACATTTGAATCCTACATGACTGATATAATTCATGAACACACAACCTCTTTCCATTTTGGTCATAGAGTAAAATCCCATAAATCATTAATCTAAAATAAAAGTGGATCACACTAGGTGAGGTAGATCAATTGTAAAATAAAAAACAAAGGACAATAATCCCACCCCTGGTAAGTAATATTTCCCTTTTATGTGGGTTATATACTCTTAGTCACAAGATCTGTATCATGTTTCAAAAAATTATTATCTCATATATACCTTGTCTAGTTAATAATAGAAAATAAAAGAAAACAATTCCTTGATACCACTTTTTAATTCCACATCCCGGATCACTCTACAGTTACCATACTAGAGAAACATGAGACAATATATGAGCCTCCTTATGCATCATATTCTACAAACTAGAATCAAGTATTTAAGGTAACACTTTGCAGAGACTATACCCTCATATCAATGTAGTTAAATAAAAGAATAAACGATAACGACAACATACAACTAGATGAGTAAGAGGTAATATAAATCACAAAAAGATCCAATAAATAACATACAAAAACCCTAATATATAAAAATGAATGTCTTATAAATCATATAAGTCATATAAACCTAATAAATATCCCTTGTGTGTGGATCATAAACATTGAAACTAAAAATTACAAAAAATGAACAAAATTAGGAAGAAATTTCAAAACTGACCCCAATTCCAAGCCTGATCCCATCTCCGATGATCTATCATAGATATCTAGATCAACCACTGATCATAGGTCCCTTAACCTTATCATTAATTCCAACCATGATGTCTAACCAGGAACCCATGGTGACCTAAGTAGGGTGTGAGTAATACTCAAGAGACTATCACCAACGATGTACCTAAATATATCCAGATAGATGAAGTGCACATTGATGTTTCAAAATAAATAATTGAAATCATATTAAATAAACACCAACAATATATAGGCTCTAGGTGATAAATAAGATCAATGATACCTACTTCGGCTAATTTTTAATGTCTATGATCATGATATATCACAACATCATCAGGGGGAATGGTTCCCAACCCTGGAAAACAACATATCATATCATCATCAGGGGGAGAGGCTCCCACCTTAGAAATAATACATATATATCATCAGGGGAAGAGAACCCCTCCCTATAAATATATCATACATAACATTGGGATAGAAGAGTGCCCCACCCTAAAAGAAATTCATATATATCATCATGGGGGGAGAGTGTTCCACCCTAGAAGAAAGTTATATATATATTTAAGGTGGAGAACCCCACCCTATAAACAAGTCATATAAATCATCAATGGGTAAGTGAGACTCATCCTAGAACCATTTCAATAATACCATCGTGTTATATTAATTTACTAGTTAAATATTTTTCACATTCTATTTTCATTCAATTTATACTAATTTCTAATATTAACCTTTTTATTTTCTTCTCAAGATGGCCACTCACCCACTTTGGGTATCTACCGTTATTCCTCTATGGATACTATAATAAAATATCACATATGTCACACATTACATCCTAGGATTCATTCTAGGAAATCAATGTTCAAAATGCTATATCATCATTCAGTTTAGTTCACCCCAAAGGGTTGCCAATAAATTTTAAATTTTTCTCCAAGATAAGGCCCACCTTACTTAGTGACCAAATATATAGCCTTAAATACATAAATGGGATTATAATAGGACGAATAATTGTATGATTATAAGTAATGAAGATATAAACCATTAATTTAATTTTTATATCAATAACACATTATTTCAGTGTGACCACACATCATATACACAAACAAATGAAGTGAGACTTTAGGGGTATCTTAGAGACCACCTATCTTATGCTTATGGGAATGTAATCATCAAATACAAGTAGATAATATGATATCAATTGGTAGAATTAAAAAAAATAAAAAACCCCTTGAAATATGGAGATTATTTTCATAACCAGTGTAATACTATGAAACAACATGATAACCTGGAAAAAAGGATACAAAGCAATAGATTTATCTTTAGCTATCACCTGAAACAAAAAAATCCTTAATCTATAAACAATAAAAATATATCTCACTTAAAAATGTAAAAATGGAATGAGAGCACTATTATTAGAGAGTTCTCTATATTCTGGTCATGATTTAGCCTAATTTATCTTTAATAAATGTTTGTAACATTTTATTAATATTTTGGAAAATTCTAGAAAAAATTATCATTTCTCAAATTTTAACAAGCACTGGGAACACTAAAAATTTATATTATGTATTTTCCCCAAGGAGATTGTATATAATATATATGAAAACTTAGGTATTATATATATATATGTAATTTATTATACACAAATATTACATATCATGGGAGTTTAACAAATTTCCTAACCCCCCCCCCCTACATACGTAATATTTTTCTTTTGTGCAAGGTTTTTATCTTAAGGAAAAATATATACATAACATATCCTACCTCGAATGTAAGTTTTTTCTCTTTTGAAAAATCTTATATGTAATATATTTATCATATGTAAGGCTTTTCCCTTAATAAAATTCTCATTTGAAACATTTTAATACAATGTGTATGGTTTTTTACTTTGTTAAAAAAACATATGTAACATATTTATTCCATGCGTAGTATATTAATTCTTATATAACATATTTTACTTATACAAAATAACAGAACATAATATATATTTTTAAATACATAATATATTTCTCATACTTAATATATATTACTTAGATAGGTTTATAATATGTAATATATATATATATATCATATGTAATATTTTATAATTACATGTAAGGTTATTCCCTTTTATGAAAAACCTTATGTAATATATTTTAGTCATGTGTAACAATTTATTTCCATATGTAATATTTATTCTCTACTATAAAATATTTTTATCTCGTGTTTAATATATTTATTACCTCCCCTTGAGATACATAAGTTTTTAAACTTAGGAATAATTTCATGCATAATGTTTTATACTTAAGAAAATTTTAAGAAACAACTAAAACCTTAAAAATAATTTCTATGGTATGGACTTCTTTTCCTCATCATGATTATGGCATAACACTATGGTGTGGTATATAGATGTTGTTAATTTTTCATCACATGACCCTTACATAATATTAGGTTAACCATTATGTATTCTAGGTATGACCTTTACATAGTCTTCTTGGTATTCATTTTTACCTTCATGTAGTGTGGGTTATCAACTTTACACAGATTCTGTATTTTAAAGATAGTTTTATGTAACTTATGGATTTTATCATTGACCTTTATGTAGGTCATCCATTACCTTAACATAACCTCCTATTCATGTTTAATGTACTTTATAAAAAATGATATTTACCCTTATTTAACACATACTAGATGAATCTTATGGCGTATCCCACTGCACAATAGTGTGGGAAATTTTTATTCATAGAATCTTATTTACAAAAATTGAGATTTACCCTTATGTTGGGACCATCATTACATAGCCCACTATTCTGTGCAACAGGAAACTCAACTTCTTTTGATCATTTGTGGAAAAAATAATATTTTTTGGTGTTTTTTCATACTATGGTGGAGCCAATTCTAATCTTCTAAAGAGACAAACCCAACAAAACTACTTATATGACATAACCAAAGGTATTGTGGGGTAGTTTTTCTCTTCTAGGTAGATTTCTCTACAACATACACTATACTTATTATTCAATCCTTATGGATTTAATTAATCCATAATAATATTTCAAGAATCTCCATTAAATCCAATCTTTTAATATTGTGAACAAGTCTATGTCATCACATTTTTCAAAAAATTCTCCATGATCCATCTTCCAATCATATTCCACTTATATTTTCAATAAACCCAAAATTAACTCATGGGGTTTCAAAAAAAAGTTAAAAAAATTTCAATACCATACCAATAAACTTCCAAAAAACCCTTTCACTTTTACAGGACTATTGTAATTTTTTTACCTGAGTTAATCAGATACTCATGAATACCGGTTTCCCAAGAAAATCTATTTATTTTTTAAATGTATTAAAAATATGTTATGAAATTAGATCCCATATAGGTGTTGGATTTGGTTTCCTAGAACTAACTTTTATTTACTTTATGATAACTTGTATTCATGGTTTTTTATATTAATAAACTCCTTATCACATCATGATTGTTCTTATGTGAAACATAGTATGTGATAATGTACTAAGAGTAGTTGTCACACTAAAGGGTTATAGGAGTTCCCCGCTATGATGAGAACCCAGAAGTGATAAGAAACTATTCTTGAATAAATTTTATATAAATGGATTAAATCATTTGGGGGACTAAAATGATATAGGCTATCT
Source organism: Viscum album (assembly GCA_963277665.1). Taxonomy (NCBI): domain Eukaryota; kingdom Viridiplantae; phylum Streptophyta; class Magnoliopsida; order Santalales; family Viscaceae; genus Viscum; species Viscum album. The sequence continues at coordinate 350,469,503 of OY728135.1, forward strand.
AGGGTGGATACTCATAGGAATTTGAGGCACCTTCTCATGGTGTACACCCTTGGCAATATCCAGTAGGATATAATGAGAATGAGACCTGCCAGTATAAAATCTATATTTATATGTGTCATTGGATGTTCCTATTTTCATACATTTGTATTGTTACCTATAATTTAAGATTATTACTAATGAATATTATGAGTCGCGTACTTTGATGTATTGATGAAAACTATGACAATAGATCTTCACAGAGAGATAGGATACATTGGGTGTGTCATGATTAATATTTCATTAATCAATAATTCGAGAAAGGATTTATCTCTTATGTTATTTAGCGGAAGTTGATATCTTAGGCACTTTGATGGAAATGATATAGCCTAAATAAATCTATGGAAATGGTTTTTATAGGAAAGTTCAATTTCTATAAAGTCAAAGAAAGATAAATCAAGCACATAGGTTGATGGCACTAGCATGCATCCTCCTTGATTATAGATATTGTGATAAAGGGATTATATTACAAAATAAGCATCCGTATGAGGTAACGTGTCATTGTGGCATTAACTTTTTTCTCTATGGGTACCTTGGAATATTTCTAGATTCTGAATTTGGACTTTATGCTGCTTCGCCTAATGCCACAAAGAAAGAGTCTTAGAGGGTCACAGATTAAGTGTATCTAGAATCTCATTTGAATAATATATTATTAAATATTATTTAACAAGTTTAATAAATATTATTCCCTATCATGGTTTAATAATTATTCATGTATGATTGATCTCATATATTATTTCACTAGTTATTCAAGAGAATATAATGTTAGTGAGATATTTAATAAATATTTAATTACTATATAGTGAATATAATATTTATTTATTTATTTTAGAATAATTCAATGATATTAAATTAAAAAATCAATAAAAATTATTCAAGGCCTGATAAATATTGTGGAGTAAATGAAGACTCATTTTAATGGTCTGGTGATAAATAATAAATATTGAATATTATTTAATTAAATAATATTTAATTTTAATTCAAAATTTAATAAAATGTCGATAAATGATAATAGAATTATTATTATTTGAAATGGTCATTTTTCTAGGATTAAATAAATAATTAAGGTCACATGTGAAATTATTTCATTTTTAACCCTAGAAATATAAATACCCAATTATTTTATTTTCTCAAGTGAGATAATTCATTTGTCTTAGTTGTGCACAATAGATTTAGAGGATCCTCTTAAGCCTAGAGATATCCCTTATCCAAGAATTATCTCAATAAAAAAGAGAAATCCTCCTCTACTTGATCAAGGAGAAATATTTGGAAGAAGTTCTCGAAGCGATCAAAGGCGGATGACACAATCACAAGGATCAAATGTGCTAGCACCTATAGATTCATTCGGCGATATATGTAGATTCATGGAACACATGTAGATCACCACTATAGGAAATATACACTTGGTTTCTACAATGAAATGGCAGTGGACCACATATCTGTCACTTAATTCATCAAGGAAGAAATAATTCCTTAAATGTAATTCTTTATTTAATTAAATTATTTATAAATAATATGTGATGATCCTATCTCTGGTTCCATCATAATTATCCCTTATTTATTTCTTTGATTTAATTCCTTGGATGATGGTATTAATCGTCAAATACATCTCAGATTGATCTATGATTATAGAAAAAATCTAATTTGGGCAACTCCCATTGCATACTTTCACTATTCCCAGAACCTGCAATAAGAACTACATGTGGGGAATAATAACGTTACAAATTCAATTTGGCATAAAAAACATTCCATATTATAAAAATATTTCTCCATACACCTCCAATAGTCTCAATAATATATCTCCATAATACTCTATGTGATAAAAAACATCCAACACTATCAAACCACCTTCTCAATAGTGTTGAAATATTTAGTTTCAATATATAATAATTTAAAAAAGGTATTTTACTATCCTCATTTCCTAATACATATAAGATTTCGACAACTATTATCTGCATCATCCTACCATCTATGTCAAGCATTTTCAAATATACAATGTACCATTGTACTAATAATAAAATTGAGTCATCAATTTTTTATACTCATAAAGAGACACTCTTTTATCAATAAATGCTTAAAAAACAATCAAAATGATTTACTTTTCAAAAAATAAATTTAATTTTCAATAATATTTGACGGAATATCATAAAATATTTTCAATAGACCAATCTTTGAAGAACTATAATGGCTAATAGTTTATATAGATAAAGCTTTAGTCATAAAAAACAATAACCCTAAATTTTCATCTTTGTTTTCAAGAAAACATAGTTCAATAACAACATAATTATAGGAAATTACTAAATTAAATTCCAATAATAAATTCCAAGGTGAAATTACAATAGAAAATACCCAGAGGAAAATCTCACTATAAAATACAATTGTATTGGTAATTCTAATGGGAAATACCCACAGGAAATTCCAAATAAGAATTACCATTGGAAATTTACACTGTTAAATCCCATTTGAAATTATCACTCACTACTTTGAAATTCAATTTGAATTCCCCTTATAAATTTCCATTACAAATTATCACTATAAAATCTCGGTCGAAATTTCTGTAGGCTCCGTTTAAATTCAACTTGAATTCCAATAATAAATTCCACTAGATGTTCCCACTGTAAAATAAAATATGAAATTACCACTAGATACTTTGAAATTCAAGTGTAATTACCTTGGTAAATTCTCATTATAAATTATCACTATAAATTACCACAAAAACTTCCCATTACAAAATCCTAGTAGAAATTTCCACTTTCTACTTTTAAATTCAATTGGAATTACCACTGGAAATTCCAATGGGAAATTCCCACTAAACATTCCTTTTATAAATCACCACTATAAATTTACACTATAAAATTATAGTTTAAAATATCACTGGCTAATTTTAAGTTCAATTGGAATTCCAATTGTTGATTCCAAGATGATATTATCACTATCTACATCGAAATTCAAATGGAAAATTAACTAGAAATTCCCATTCGAAATTTTCACTATGAATTACCACTTGAAATTGTTGGATTTTGGTGTGGGTATTATTTTTTTATTGACTATATATATTTATAGAAATTGAGTCTCCAGAAGATACACTTGGTGAAACCAGATGTAAATAGCCCACCTTCACCATAGAGGTTGGGCTTCAGTCCAATGGAAGTCATGTGAGTGAGAGCAGCTCAGTGGTAGTCAATTCACTATAAGTAACATATTATAATTTGTAGAATAAATTTCATATTAGTGATAATGATGAAAAATAGACATGTCTGGATCTTTTTAGGTTTATAATTTTAGATAACTAGGCCATAACTATTACATTACATCTCAAATATTAAAAAGTATACAATTCTACTCTATCCAATTTTTTTCACTATAATAAAACTCCTAAAATAAAACAAGAATTATTTTCTTGATAAAAATAATCTTTTTATTTATCTCACACTTCCTTATACCCTATGAAGAACAATTCTAAAACATGTGATGATCATAAAAATCTCAGTAAGGGATATGAAATAAAGGAAAAAAACATTAGTCCATGAATACATACAAATCAATGAAATCATACTTTTTACTAATAAAACATATGATCTTTAACATACCTCATGAAATCATAAGATTTATGAATAACTCATAAAAATCACAAATCATAAGGGTAACTTGTGGAATCTATAACATACTTACATTTTAGCCTTCATAGCTATATAGGGAGTAACCATCATGGTTACATTTGGAATAGCCATCATAGTATATTCCCTAAATCTCTTAGGAGAAACCTTAATGTTTACCTCTATCGCATTACCCATTTCATTGGAGAGCTATAATAGGCTCAACATCCCTTGATTTATTATATAACCACCAGTATATGTAGTAATTCTCAAGAACCATAACATAGTCATATCACATAAAGCAAGCATAAATGAAAGATAACATTTCTACATTGCAATCACAAGATATCAGTTCAAGATATTGAAATAATAAATACATTATCTAAACCATTTTCAATACCAAAATACCTAAAAAAGGAATATGGTATTTAATTTTCTTTTTAAAAACATTACGGCTTGATAAGGAAGCCAAATATCAAATAATTATCACGGTTGTGGAAAGGTCATTGTCACCGGGTATGTTAAAAAAAATATTCCTTTTGTTGTTTAGTAAAACACTTTTTAAAATAAATATTCCTTTTAAAAACCATTTAATTAAATTAAAATTAAAAGGGGTTTATTATACACCATATAAAATAAGGTCATATAAAAATAAAAATCTGCCTCAATAAAAGGAGATTGAGACGAAGTCTCTTACCTTGAGTCTGACTTGTGTCGTTCGTTATTTATATTCATGAATAATAAACTTAGGTTAATTTAAACTTTATTAATAACATTTTTCAAGTTTATTATTCATTTTATATTACTTATCATCATGTTATAAAAATTACATAATTATTTAAGTTCATATCGGTTGTTTTGTCGATACTGGGTACTTGAGTCGAAAATGAACTTGTTTTTATTTAAATTTTCCATGTAGACAAAATTATATCATAACCAGAATATTATTAATTATTTAAATATCATAAATATATCCAGTATATATGTATTTAGAATAGTCCAAAACATTTGGAGATAATAAATTAAATTCATCCTTCATTGAGACGGTAGGTCGTACGTACGCATGAACGCTACTTTCATTTATTTTTCATATTAAAAGAATGAAAACTAAATGATACATAGGTATATTATAATTCTAGTATAATATCATATTTTTTATATGTTACATAATTTCATTAACTATATCCTTTATATGTTCCATGTACGGCATGAACGAGTCATGTCACTTTAAGGGGACGATAGTCCGCACTTCCTCAAATGAAATTATCATATTTACACATTATGTAAAGCATAATGGTATGATGTAAATAAAAATTACAGAATCATATAGACAATAAAAATATAAAATATATCATATATAAATATTGTTCCATTATAATGTCCAACATAAGAGGTAGAAGGGTAAAATTGAACAACCATTGTTTCGTGATGTAGTAGTTCACCGTACACCGAAACAGAATGTTTGTATCCATCAGATGGAGGTGTGTGTAAGTGTAGTTAAAATAATTATCATAAAACCATAGTAGTATATTTAGGATATTGGTTTTTTTATTTAATAAAATAATAATAAAATCATAGGGAGTGAAGAAGGAAAATAAAGGAAAGGAACTTGAGAGAAGGCATTACCTCTAAATCGGGTAACTTCTTTTGATTTGAGCAAAAAGTCTTTCTTGAATTGCATAATTCCCAAGTTAAGGCTTCTAGAATAAATTTAGGGATTTTGGGAGGTTATTTGATCTGAATTTGGATGATAAAATGTGCTTTAGAGGTGTATGTAAGTGGCTAGAGGTGGTCGACTTTTATAAGATATAGGAGTGGGACTTTAGGAAAGTCTTGAAATATAATATTATTATAAATTTATTTTCAGTTTCAAAAGGTAAAAAAATAATTTATTTAAAAGATAATTTTATTTTGGGTTGAAATATTATCAAAAAATAGGTTTTAGATAAGTTTACTTCACAAAAGTAACCTTATCTTTTAGCTTTATCCCTTAGTTAAAAACATTAACTCTTACCATGTCTTCTTGTATTTTCATAATATATGGTAACTATAGTAACTATAAAATTCCAAGAGAACCATAAGTGGATCATTAATGAAATTTTTATAATTATATATGTTAGTTTTCTGAATCTTATATTTTTTGTACTATTATATCATTTAATAAAATAGTATTTGTTTTAAAACTCATTTATGTCAATTTTGACACTATTAAGTACTTGTTTTTTGTTAGTCATAGCAACTTGATTACTTCAAAAAAAAGAAAATAAATAAAATATAATATGTCAATATCATCCATAAGATTCTTTAATGGCATAAAAATAATAATATTACATTTATTTTAATATTTATAATATCATTTATATGAATCTTTTATTAATGAAGAAATCATTGCATCATCATTGTGTCATAAATAAATTTATTTATTTAATGTCTGAAAATTATAAATAAAATATAATTTTGTATGAATTTTTTTTATTTATAATGAATATTTATAGCCAAATATATCAGTTATAAAACCACATATAAAACATTTTTTATTAATAGATACATGTTTATGTTATATTTCTCTTTTCTTTAAATTAAAAGTCATAAAATGTCATTTTCACACCCAAGTGGCTCCGAAATGCAAAAGGTTCAGTATAAGGATGATAATGGTTAGAAGTTTCTCATCCAATAGGATTATAACATGTTTTAGGGTATTTTTATATTATTATAATATTATTTTTTACCCTTATTTACCTGATTTACCCTTTAACCATGTTAAATAAAAAATAATTACCGATGTTATATTCCTAATGTCCAAAAATAAAAGGTACCAATTTACACAATTTTAAATTTATGATTAAAAATTTGGAATAAATTTTTCTAAATTCAAAACACAAAAATTTTATTAATTAATTCAAAATTAATTCATATTTTCAAAACTTGAAAGCGTGTTTTTAAGAAATAAAAACTTCCGAAAGATTGATATGTGTTTATGTCCAATTAAAATGTGAAATTACTTCCAATGACCAAAATTGAATTAAATAAGAAAAACATAATCCAATTACACTTTAAAACTAGTAAAAATGACAATCTACCTATATAAATAAATTAGATGAAAAGGCAGTTTTGAATTAAAATGCAGTATTTTTCACTATTCATTAAAATATGAATTTTATCAGAAAAATACCAAACTTTCATATAAAGTAAATTTTGATGTCTCAATTCTATATAATAAATTTATTTTGTCAAATAGAATATATAAAAGTGACAAAAACTAGATTTAAAAAGGGTTTTCCATAAAAAGGCGGCAAAAAAACCTTTAAAAAAATATTAGAGTATTTCATGCTTAAAATTGAATTAGTTCTTATTTTTAGCATCTAAAATTTATTAGATAAATATAAAAATATTTAACAAAAATGTTTAATCATAATTTATTTAGTTCTGTTCATTACTCTCAATATAATTTCTAGGCGGTAATTACAATTTAAAATAATATTATTATTATTATTATTATATAATTTTTTAGTAAAACTCAATGTTGTGTGCAATGTAAGATCCTTGAGAAACTTGTTGTTGCATGTTGAGTATTCTATCTAAAAAAGTGTCCCTTTAACATAAAATTAATATCTTATTCATAAAAATTAATAAACATAAAAAATTATTATTTTATAGATACTTGGGATCTTACACCATTCCCCCCTTTTGGAAATTGCATCCACACAATTTTATTTACCTATCAAATAAGTGGTGGTATTTATCCCTCATATCATTTTCATATTCCCACATTTCCTCTTCAACCATATGGTTTTTCTATAAAACCTTCACCTGATGAATTACCTTATTCTGCAACACTTTCTCTCTACGGTCAAGAATCTAGATTGTTTATTCCTCAAAAGAAATATTCTCTTCCAAATTAACTATCTTTGGACTCAAAACATGATATGTATCCGACATATACTGTCTCCACATTGAAATATGAAAAACATTGTATACCTGGGATAAAATTGGAGGTAAAGCCACTCTGTAGACAACTAATCTATCTTTCTTTAGGATTTCATAGGTTCCAATGAACCTCGGACTCGGATTTCCTTTCTTACCAAATTGCAACACACTTTTCTATAGAGAAACAATGAGAAAGAGATGATCACCTACCTCAAAATAAAGATCCTTCCTCTGGTTGTCTACAAAACTTTTCTATCTGCTCTGAGCTGTTCTCACATGATTCAAAATCAACTGAACTTTTTTTTCCATCTCTTATAGTAATTATAGTCCCACAAACTTAATTTCACCTACTTCATCCCAAAAATTTAGAGTTCGAAACCTCTTTCCATATAATTATTCAAATGGTTCCATCTATATACTGGAATAAAAACTGTTATTATTAGAAAACTCAACCAAAGAAATATGTTGGTCCTAACTTCCCTGGTAATTCATTGAACAAGCATGTATCATATCTTCCAGTTTTTAAATTGTTCGTTCTGACTACCCATCTGATTACGGATGAAAAGATGTACTAAAATTTAATTCAGTGCCCAATGACTTCTGAGGGCCCTTCCAAAAGTTAGAAGTGAACCTGGGATCATGATTACATACAATGGAGAGGGGAACACCATTTAATCTAACTATCTATTTAATATACAATTGATAGTGTTGATCTTGATACAAAGTATCATGAATGTAAAGAAAATGAGAAGATTTAGTCAATAGATCAATAATAACCCAGATTGCATTGTTGCCTCGAGAAGTATTTAGTAATACCACTATAAAATCTATGGATATATTTCCTCATTTCCACTCCAACACTAGAAAAGGTTCAATCATCAATTTATATAACTCCCACTCCGCTTTAACCTATTGAAAAATTAAACATCTCAGGGTAAAGTCAACAATATCTATTTTCATTCCATCCCACCTATAATGCTCTTGAATATCTCTGCACATCTTAGTACTTCCAAGATGAACTGAAAACGGAGAACTATAAGCTTCACATAACAACTATTTCTTCAACTGTGAATCATAAGGCACACATAATCTATTTACAAACCTCAAAACACAGTCTTTACCAATGTCAAATTCAGGTAACTTACCCTTCTAAAACAATTCTACCTTTTTCTACAACTCACTGTCTTCTTTTTGCGCTTGCTTAATTATGTATGATAGAGATGATTTCACTACCACGTGAAACAAAATAGAGTAATTGCCTACACCAACAACTTCTAGTCCAAAATTCATCAAATCAAAAACTAAAGTATCTCATTAAAAACATATCATGTTTAATATAGAATTACTCTTTATACTCAAAGAATCAGCCACTTTATTTTGCTAACCTAGATGGTAGTGAATCTTGCAATCATAATCCTTGATTAATTCCAGTTATCTTATCTATCTCATTTTCAATTATTTATGAGTTACTGTATACTTGAAACTTTTGTGATCAGTATATATTGCACACTTTACACCATAAAACTGATTACTATGAATTTTTAAAGAAAAAAACAACAACAGCTAATACCAAATCATGTGTAGGGTGATTTAACTCATGAGTTGTCAACTGACGTGAAGCATAAGCAATTACCTAATCATTATGCATTAGGAAAAAACCATGTTCTTTCAATAAAGCATCACTATAGATAACAAATTCACCATTTCTGAAAGGTAGTTCCAAAATTAGATCAATCACTAATCTTCTTTTCAATTCCTGAAAACATTCATCACATTCTTTTGTCCATATAAAATTAAAACTTTTTTGAGTTAACTTATTCAGTAGTCTAGATAACCATGAAAAATTTTCAACAAACCTCCAGTAATAACCTCTTAAACCAATAAAACTATGAATATTGGTTATATTTGTGAGTCTTGTCCATTCTCTAACAACTTTTGTTTTAGAAAGATCAATATTTATTGCATATTTAGAAACAATGTGACCAAGGAATGAAATTTGTTGTAACCAAAACTCACACTTTTTGAATTAACCATATAGTTTATTTTCTTTTAAGGTTTTCAATACCAATCTTAAATGAAATTCATGCTCCTATTTAGTTTTATAATATACCAAAATATCATCAATATACACAACCACAAGATTATATAATAACTCATGGAAAATTCTATTCATAAGATCCATGAATATAACAGGTTCATTGGTTAACCCAAAAGGCATAAGTAAAAATTCATAATGGCTATATCTAGTATGAAATGCAGCCTTTAAAATCTTTGTTTCATTTACTTTTAATTGATGGTACCCTGACCTCAAGTCAATCTTCGAAAAATTATGATCTCCCTAGAGTTGATCAAACAAATCATCGATATGAGACAAAGGATTCTTTTTCATAATGGTGATGTTATTAAAGGATCTATAATCAATGAAAAGTCTCATTGAACCATATTTCTTTTTAAAAAACAATATAGGATCACCCCATGGTGATGTACTAGGTCGAATGAAACCTTTATCTAATAACTCCTACAATTTCTTATTTAACTCTAAAAGTTCAATTTGATCCATTCAATAAGGGGTTTTTGAAATTGCCTTAGCATCAGTAACCAAGTAAATATTAAGTTTAACTTCTCGATCAGGTAGAATACCAGGAAACTCATTAGGAAAAACATCAAGATACTCATTTACCACTGGCACATCATTAATATGAACAGTTCCTTTATTTCAAAAATATGTTCAAAGTAACATTCATTTCTATAGTTTACTAGTTTCTCATCTTCCTGATATGTTATCAAAAGTAAGGGTTCATTCTTGTACACAGACTGAAATTATTTCTAAAAAGAAACCTCTTTAGATCTATAGTTAATTTTAGAATGATAAAAGGAAATCCAATCCATACCCAGAATAACATCAAACTCTACTAAAGGAAAAACAATAATGTTTGCATGTAGATTTTTCTGCACACAAGGAAAGTAAGGTTCTTATAATTTATTTTTGTCTCAAAATTTCCTCCAGGTGTTTTTACCACAAGTTTACGATTCATATCATGATATAAAATTCCCAATTTAATAGAAAATTTCTCAGAAATGAAAGAATGTTTATACCCACAATCAAAAAACACATTGTCATAATCTGAATAAACCAACAATATACCTAATACTACTTCATTTGATGGCCCAACATCTGTTGAAGTAGTTGTAAAGGATTTCATCATCCCTTTCTTCTTGTAGTCTGGTTGCTTTCTATTATTTCAATTCTTTATCGGACACTCATTTTCATAATGACCCATTTCATTGCACTTAAAACATTTTACTAACTATAAGTCAGATTTTTCCTTTCGATTACCCTAATATTTTTTAGTGAAACTACGAGCCTTATGTCACATTTTACCACATCAGAAGCACTTACCAGAATTCAAAAGGCATTCTACAGTGTTATTTTTACCATAATTTTCACAAACTATAAACTTATGTTTCTTACCATCAAGATTTTTTGAATTGTTCTTAACTTTCTTCTATCACCTCAACCTCTTATTTTTTTTGTTTTTCAAATAACACATGAACATCGGAAAACTCTATTTCCACCTTCTCCGCACATCGAAAAAGTTTTTCATAACTTTTGAACTCATGAGAAGTTGATTAACTTTGATACTTTGGATTTAGTCCTGAGTAAAAATGATTGATTTTACTATCAAGATCCCATCTGAAATTTAGAACATAACTTTCCAGTTGTGTGAATTTTGCTTCATAAGTATCCACTAAGTCATCCTCCTTCCTCAATTCCAAGAATTTTTTCCCATCCTAAGTCGAACTTCCTTAGGAAAATATTTCTCAAGGAACATACCTTTGAATTCATCCCAATCAAGAGAATAAATATCCTCAATATCCCTGATATGTTTAATCATTAACCACCATTGATCATTTTCACCTTCAAAATGGTAAGCAGCAAGATTAACCTTTTGATGTTATGAACGCCCCATGACATCGAAAATATTTTCCAGTTCTTTAATCCACCCTTCATCTAGAACAAGATCAGATGATCCTCTTAATGAAGGGGGTGTTTCCTTAGGAAATGATCCACTACTATCATGTTCCTTTATGGTTGATCTAGATGATATCATGAATGGATACCCCCACCAATTATATCTTGAGTCAACTATTCCATCCCTGCAAAAAAAATCAGTTCTGATTCTGACTATCTCAGGATATTGATTTGGAATGTTATTTCCCTCTGTATGTCTTCCCAATATAGCTACCATGTTTCCTCTGTGGAAAACCATTATGAACATAGAAATATCTTAGACGAAGAAACATATTAATATTCAAATTCTATATCATTTCAATATTACCATAAAGTAAAAATAATTTATGGATATTCATTTAATAATACCCTAACTCTTACATTTTTCTAAACGGACCTTTGATACCAACTACAAGGACTCAAACTTAAACATTATATAATCTTGAGTTAAGTAAAGAATTTATAATGAGAATATTTTCAGTTTTAGAGTATTATATAATTAGTCCATAACTATTACATTATATATCAAATATTACAATGTAGATACTTCTACTCTACCCAATTTTTTCATAATAATAAAACTCATTAAATAAAATAAGAATTTTTTCCTTGATATAAATCTTCTTGAATCCTTACTTTCTATTAACCTTCCTTATACCCTATGAAAATCAATTCAAAAACTTGGGATGAGAATAAAAAATCTTAGTAAGGGATATTAAATAAGAAAATAAAACATTAGTTCAAGAATACATACAAATCAATGAAATCATATTGTTTAATCATAAAACATAATAACTTTAACATAACTCATGAAATCATAAGATTTATTAATAACTCATAGAAATCATAACTAATAAAGGTAACTTGTGGAATCCATAACTTACATACATTGTAGCTTTCACAGCTACATAGGGAGTAACCATCATGGTTACGTTTGGATTACCCATCACAGTATATTCCCTAAATCTCTTAGGATAAACCTTAACGTTTACCTCTGTCACATTACCCAATCCATTGGAGATCTATCACGGGCTCACCCACCCTCAATTTATCACAGATCCACCCCTATATGTAATAATTCCCAAGAAACATAACATAATAATATCATATAAAAAAATTATAAATAAAAGATAACATTTTCGCATTGCAATCACAAGATATCAGTTCAAGATATCGATATAATCAATCCATTATCAAAATAATTTTCAATACGAAAATACCTAAAAAATAAATATGTTATTAAATTTTATTTTTAAAAACATTACATCTTGTTAAAAAATCCAAATAACAAATAATGCTCACAGTGGTGGAAAGGTCATTGTCACCACCTAAATTAAAAAGAAACATTCCTTTTTTCATTTAGTAAAACACTTCGAAAAAAAGATTCCTTTTTAAAACCATTGAATGAAATTAAAATCCAAAGGGTTTGATTATACACCATATAAAATAAGGTCATATAAAAATCAAAATATGCCTCAATGAAAGGAGATTGAGATAAAGTCCATTACCTTGAGTCTGACTTGTCTCTTCATTCTTTATATTTCTGAATAATAAACTTAGGTTAATTTATACTTTATTCAGAAAATTTTTCATGTTTATTATTCATTTTATATTACTTATCATCAATTACAAAAAAAATTACATAATTATTTAACTTCATATCGATTGTTTTTTTTTATATTGGGAACCTGGGTCGAAAATGAACTTTTTTTGGTGTAAATTGTCTAGGTAGTAAAAATTATATCATCACAAGAATATTGTTCATGATTTAAATATCATATATATCCAGTATATATGTATTTATAATAGTCCATAACATTTGGAGATAATAAATGAAATGCACAGTTCATGGATACGGTAGGTCATATGTACGCATGAATGATTGGTGTCATTAAAATTTTCATAAATTTTTATATACTCTATTTTATGATTTTATATGAAATTTGCATAATTTGTGTGAAATATTAATGTTTAAATATTAATTATAATTTTTTACCACTATTTTAATTCATCCATATTCAAGTCTGTTTAATTTCTTGATAATAAATCTCAACCTACATATCCAAATTACATGATTATTATTTTTTAGGTTTCCTTGCTCAAATTCCAAAATTTCATTAGAAGGAACCTTTCACCAAATCGTTCATTTCAAGGGTTATATGGTCCACACAAGAAGACCCAATGAAATTTTGAAGAAACTGGACCAGCCATGATGATTGAGTTGCTGGTCTAAATCCTGAAGCCCAAATTTTATAAAACTCCACCATATGTTCTTAATTATACAAAACAATAATTTATAAAAAAAAATTAATGTCCAAATACACAAACAAGGGGACCAAATGGTGGTTTAAAATTCAGACCACCATTCTATTTGGAAATTAAAACCCAGACATTATTCATGACATAACTCATGATTTAATCATAAAATAAAGATTCTATTTTTCATTGTGAAATAGGAGATATAGTTGGATGACTTTATTGAATAAAGTGTTCAAGTTTGAAAGCATATTCCTATTGATAAACCCATTTACATTTCGACCTTCTAAAAAGTATGGATTGAAATGGACATATTAACATTGTTTACTCCAACAACCATAACTTTGGCCCCATAAGTCCAAATGCCTCCAAATTTTGATATTATTTGGAAAAAATTATTATATACAACTTTTAAGAAGGAGATATCTTGATATTCAGCTGTTTGGATGTCCAAATCATCAAACAAAGTGGAGGGGTAGTTTTGGAATGCAAACAGTCCACCACCTTCGGCTATAAATACATCCCCTCCTCTCCTTTCAAATGGGTTGGTATTTCAGAGAAAAGGAGGATAGGTTAGAATGACCAAGGATCTGCTAAAGGATTGGTAGGATCTTCCATACTCATTTTTTTACTTGAGAAACCATTCCTCCTTGCTTCCTTTCATTTACTTTTGTGTTGTTCTTCGTTTGTAATAGTGTAAGTGTTTGTTTTTTGTAATTCAGTTTTAATGAAAGTTTCTTATTAAATATCTCTTATTATTATACACCTTATGTAGTTTAATATTAATGTTCTTAAAATATTTTAAAACAAGTTAAAACCCCTTCCCTTGTTTTTCTTCCTCATTCAATTGAAGTCTGTTTTTAATTCTCATTATCATTTGTGTGTGTGTTCGACGCACCACTCTTTTCTTATACCTTTATTTTTCTTCTCTTATTAAATTATCATCATAATCATTATAACCATAATATTAATCATTTAAATGGCTGAGTAAATCTATCATTGGGGTGAGTTATAATTTATGTATGTTAAGTGATTGAGAGCTTTTTCTTGATGAGTATTCTTTAAATTATCATTGTGTATGTTGGATTTAACATGTCATGGATTAATGACTTGTTTTGTTTAACGAGTGGTTTCCATGGATTATTGGAACCATAAATACACTACCATAAACAAGATATTATTAATATTAGAACCTTAAGTTAAGTTAAGTCTTGGATTAAAGTTTTAACACTTGTGAATTCCAATCAACGTCAACTTGTGACATGGGTGTTAATTTAATGCAATATAAAGAAAGTCTTAAAGATATCACAAGATTAACTACCTAATGATGAACTCACCCCAATCCTTATCAATTTGTTAAATCATTATTAATCAATCAATCATTTCATAATCTCTACAAACAACCCCCCCCCCCCCCCAATCAGAATACAATCAACTAAAAACAGTCGACTATTAAAAAGTGTCATCACTGAGGATTTGACCCGAGTGCTTCTATACACATTAGCAGATCACTGTAACCTTGACCGGTTGATTGGAAACAATTGGCCATGCTTTAAAATGGATCCTTTCCTAGGTATGGTTCTTTATGTAGTCATTAGTTTTTTATTATTGTAAAAAACCCAAAAAAAATTTAAAAAAATGAAAAAAACACAAATAAAAACTCATCTTCTCATAAAAATCATAAACTAAAAAAACATAAAGAAAAAACATGTATTAATCTTTCTTTTAACATCTCTATGAATGCCATGTATCCTCCAAAATAATCCCTCAGATTTTTTTAACCCTAAAATTGAGTGAACACTTTACCAACTTAGGAGAAACATAAGAGATAATCAACTCATTCAAGAACCTACCCTTGGCCAACCAATTGAATTATATATGGCCAATACAAGGGAACAAACACTTAAACAAATTGATGCCCCAAATACGAATTATAAAACTCTAGGTATTAAATATCCAAACATTGAGTCTGAATTTGAACTCAAATCGGGTTTGATTCATCTTCTTCCTCATTTCCACAGGCTAGATGGTGAGGATCCACATCTCTACCTTAAAGAGTTCCAAGTGGTGTGCTCTACCATGAAGGCTCAAGGGGTTTTGAGGAATAAATAAAACTTAAATCATTCCCATTATACATATATGAAACTTCCAAGTCATGGATTTACTACTTCCCTCCTTGCTTCATAACCACATGGAATGACATGAAGTGACACTTTTTATAGAAATTCTTTCCAGCTTCTCGTATTGCTTCTATCCGAAAGTAAATAAGAGCTATCCATAAATTTCCAAATGAATAACTCCATGAGTACTAGGATAGGTTCACAAAGCTTATTTCAACCTACCCACACCACCAAATCCCTAACTAACTCTTGATCCAATACTTCTATTAGGGGTTATTGTCTATGGAGAGAACTCTCATTGATGCTACAAGTGGCAGTGCTCTTGTTGATAAAACTCACGTAGCTGAAAGAGATCTCATAATAAATATGGATGAAAACACACAAAAATTCCATACTCGAGCATATTCTCAAGTAAAAAAAGTGCAATAGAATCAATCCATAGAACCCAATAAGATGAATGAGTGGATGAGTGAACTTACAGGTCTTGTGCGACAACTAGCTGTGGTGGGAAATCCCCAACCTCATCTTCTCCAAAATATCTATTACTTGGACATATCTAAAACTATGGAATCTATAGCTTCCCATCTCATCCAACTAATACATGTCCACAACTTCAAGAGTATCCCTCTGATTCATCCAGACCAATGGATCTCAATGTAGTATATGCTCAGAGGAACCCCAACCTCAATAATCTGGTAAGTTTGTTAGAAACTTCAACCAACCCCATTATGAGCCCTTCTCTTCTACATATAACCCAAACTTGAGATATGGGAATCCCATTTCTCATCCACCTAAATAACCTCATAAAAACCCCAACAAATTCCAATATGTTCAAGGTGTTGGTAACCTCCAACAACCTTACCTTTTTGTTCCTCAACCTCAAAGGATTAATCCTCCTCTTCCTCCTCCTAAATTCCACTATCCTAGTGAGCATTCCCAATTCCCAAAACAATAAAATCACTTTCCCAAAAACCAAAATCAAGGTAATCCCAATCTAGGACAAGCCACTTATTCAAAGAAACCATGGGAAAGTGTCGTGGTAGATCTTTCCTCCATCACCCGTTCCAGCCTCAAAAACATTGAAACACAAATTAGTCAACTTGCATCCCACCTGAGCCAGAAAAAATAATAAAATTCTTACCAACTCCCAACTCAACCATTACCCAAACCCAAGGGTAATTTAAGTGCAATTTCACTTAGATCTGGGAAGAAAATTTCTATGCCTCAAGAAAAGTCCTCCAAACCCCTTTAAATGTTGACCTAAAAAATGAAAAGAAAAAGAAACTTTAAAATAAATCGGAATCATTTCCCTCACCTCCTGCCATTTCACTTAGGAATGAAATTCATTTTCCTCAAGACATTTCTAAGCCAAATAAGTCCTCTGAATCTGATCCTAAAATGCTTGACATGTTTATACATGTTGAAGTCAACATTCCCCTCTTAGATGCTATAAACAAATCCCTAAGTATACCAAGTTTATTAAGGAATTATGCACCCACAAGAGGCAACTTAGGACCTTTGAAAATGTTTCCAACCATAATTTTATTCCCATAAAGTGAAAAGATCTAGGGGCCTTTATGGTTCCATTCCAAATTAGAATTTCCAACATTGATGATGCACTCATAGACCTAGGAGCCTCAATTAAATCCATGCCCAAATCCATCTTCTCCAACCTTGGTCTAGGTCCCTTACATATAACGGGTGTTGTCATTCAGTTATATAATCAAAGAAAAGCTAGTCTGGAGGGTATAATCGAGGATATCCATGTTCGAGTTAATGATCTTATCTTCCCAGATGATTTTTATGTCCTTGACATGGAAGGTGAGACAAAATCGTATCGATCTCACTTAATTATATGAATTCCATTCCTAATGATAGCTTGAACCAAAATTGATTTTCATTCAGGAATCTTATCCATGGAATTTGGTGACCAACTGATTATGTTCAACATTTTCCAAGCCATGAAATACCCATATGAGGATCACTCTACATTCCCAATCCAAGCTTCTAAGGAAACTTATGAGAATCAATTAAACCCCAATCCATCGTGTTCATCATGTTCTAATGATAAAGGATCTTTTGAAATATGCACCATGATTAACCAAGTCATAAATGGTGAAGTTGATGTGGACCTCTCATTCATACACTCCATCAATATAGAGGATCTTGAAAACTCTCTTGAATCCCACATCAACTCTGATCTCTACTACTCCACCATGGACAGTATTAAGGAAAATTAATCTGAAGCAACTGAAGTCCCTTCCTCCATTACTGAGTTTTCTAACCAACAAATGAGGTATGATACTTATCTAAAACCTATTCCTGAACACCTAAAATATGCATTCCTTTTCCATGACCACTCATATTATATCATTATCTCTACTTCACTTACTAAAACCGAGGAGTCCAAACTTGTTCAGGTGTTAGAGGAAAACAAAAAGGCCTTAGGTTGGACCCTAGATGCCATAACAGGAATCAACCATGCCCTTTTCATGCATCACATACATCTTGAGGAGTCATCCAAACCAATTAAAACCCATAAAGAAGACTCAATCCACTCATCCTTGAGGTAGTTAGGGAAGAGATCACCAAGCTTCTTCAAGATGGTATTATCTACCCAATTTCTGATAGTGAATGGGTTAGTCAAATTCAAGTTGTACCTAAGAAGGGTGGGATAACTATTGTTACAAATGAACATGGTGAGTTAGTCATAACTCGAGTGAAGAAAAATTGGTGTGTGTGCATCAACTACAGGAAATTGAATGTTGAAACAAGAAAAGATCATTACCCTCTTCCATTTCTTGATCAAATGCTAGAATGATTAGCTGGAAACTCACACTATTGTTTTCTTGATAGATACACTGGATACCTCCAAATACCAATCGTACCTCAGGACCAAGAAAAGAATACTTTCACATGCCCCTTTAGAACATATACATATAGGAGAATGCCTTTTGTCCTTTCCAATGCTCCTGCAACATTCTAGACAAGTATGATGAGTATCTTTTCTAAATTCATTGAACACTGCATAGAAGTATTCATGGATGACTTTACCATTTATGGTGATTCATTTGAATCGTGCTTTATTTCACTCTCACTAGTCCTTCAAAAGTGTGTAAAGTGTAACCATGTGTTAAAGTTTGAAAAAGTTCACTTCATGGTGGAAAATGGGATTGTTCTGGGACACATAGTTTCAAAAGATGGTATTGAAGTTGATCCTTCCAAAATTTAAGTGATCCAATCACTTCCTGAACCCACCACTATTCGAGACATCTGTTCATTCCTCAGTCATGCCAGTTTCTATCGACAATCAATCCATAATTTCAGTAGGATTTTCCTCCCACTCACTCAGTAGCTCCAAAATGATGTCACTTTCCATTTCGATGAGGTTTTAAAGAGATCCTTCATTGAACTCAAAATTGCTCTTACATCTACCCTGATAATCCAACCCCCATATTGGTCATTACCCTTTGAGTTGACGTGTGATGCTTCTGATAGGGCCAATGGGTCCATTCTTGGTCAAAGAAGAGAAACAATTCCTCATGTCATCTATTATTCTTCAAAAACATCGGATTAAACCCAATATCACTACATTGTCACTAAAAAGGAACTTTTAGCATTGTTTTTTGCCTTAGATAATTTTTGGCCCCATCTCTTAGGTACCAAAATCATCATCTTCATAGACCATTTTGTTATAATGTTCTTACTCAAGAAAAATGATTCCAAACTGAGGCTAACAAGATGGATCCTAATGCTCCAAGAGTTTGACCTTGAAATAAAATATAGACTAGGAAAAGAAAACCATGTGGATAATCACTTGAGTAGAATTTGTAATTATTCTCATTTTGAAATAATTGATCTAGAATTTCCAACTGATCACCTTTCATCTCTCACTCCAAAAATACTATGGTATGCCCCAATTGTAAATTTCTTTGTTTCATGTGATTTTCTTGAAACATTTTCAAAATAACAAAAAATGAAGTTGAAAAGTGATTCAAAATACTATTTTTGAGAAGAAAATAAACTTTGTAAACCTAGGGCAGACATGGTAATTAGAAAATTTGTTGATGAAAATGAAACTTCTTCCATCTTAGAATGTTGTCACTCAATTCTTGGTGGTGTCCATTTTGGACCACAAAGGATATCTCGAAAGGTCCTAGACTTTGGATTCTTCTGGCCTTCACTCTTCTTGGACTCACATGAGTTTTGTCACTCATGTCCCACTTGCCAAAAGTTTGGAACAATTTTAATGAGAAATGAAATTCCCTAAAAGCCTTTATTTTTTTTTTGATATACTCGATGTTTAGGGAATCAATTTCATGGGACCATTCCCCCCTTCCAATGGATTCTCATACATTCTTCTTATGGTTGATTATGTTTCTAGGGGGGTCGAGGCCAAACCCGCTAGAAAGGATGATTCACATATAGTTAGTGAGTTCCTAAAGACACACATATTCCACAGATTTAGCACACCACATGACTTGATAAGTGACTTAGGAACCCATTTTTTTAATAAAACCATGGAATCTATTTTGAAAAAGAATGGTGTTGTACATAAAACTTCAACTGCATGTCACCCCAAACAAATGGTATGGATGAAATTTCTAATAGATAAGTGAAAAGAGTGCATGATAGAATTGTAAAACCCACTAGAAAAGACTGGCCTGAAAGACTTGGTGAAGCACTTTGGGCTTATCGAACTGCCTATAAAACACCCATTGGGATGTATCCTTTTAGGCTAGTTTTTGGTAAATCATGTTATTTTCTAGTTAAAATCCAACTTAAGTTATTTTGGGCTATGAAAACCTGTAATTTTGATTGTGAAAAATCTGGTGAAGAAATATTGTTTCATTTGGATAAACTGGAGGAGCTTTTACTAGATTCCTATGAGAATTCCATTATCTATAAAGAAAAGGCCAAGGTACTACAAGAAAAACAAATCCTACGAAAAGTATTTCATGAAGGTGAAAATTTAATGATCTTTAATTCAAGATTTATAATTCACCCAGGTAAGCTTAATTCTCATTGGGAAGGTCCTTTTTTTAATACTATTGTTTACCCATTTGGTACAGTGAAAGTCCAAGACCCCACTTCCAAAAGGGCATTCATCGTTAATGGATATCGATTAAAGCATCACCTTGAGAGGACACACAATCCTGGAACCACATATACTTCCATCGTATACAAAACTTCTATATTAAACACACCACTAGATGGAGATGGAGACCCACCAAATCCAAACCAGGGGCACCTCTTTCCCTTTAACTCCTCTTCTCTCTCTCTCTATTTCTTCTTCTTCCTCCCTCATTCTCATTTTTTAACCACTTTCTTTATCACATTATTTTTATTTACTCTTCCTATTTTGTGTGGGTGTGTCTTTATTAGAAAATAAAAAAACCTAAAAAAACTAAAAAACAAAAAAATAATAATTTAAAAAAAAATATGAAAAATCAAGAATCATACTTACTCACCTTCCAATTTTCAAATTTTTTCCAACCATTTTGGGGAGTCAAAAGACATGGTTTCATCTAAAAAATCTTGTGTTTTAATCATATATTTGGATAAAGAATATTTTTTCAACCCCAAATAATTTTGAATGCTCAATTGTTTATTTGGAAACTAATTTTCCCCACCCATGGGGAACACCATTTGCTTTCATGACAAGTCCACCTGTGGCCATATTTTCAAAATGTGTGTTTTTAACCCCCATTTGTGAGTCTTTATTTTGTGGACCGTCAAGCTTAATTTCCTACTTTAGTGTGCATAAATATGATAGAGGCATTTTCTGAACCACATGAGAATCACAATAGCCAAATAGCCTCCCATTTACCTTACATTAATCCACCTTTTGAAATCCTCTTCAAGCCTATGAAAACCTTTTCTTTGATAGCCACATTACAAACCCAATACATTTTCCCACCCAATATCAACATGAATTTTCATTAAATAATTTTTTGAAATTTAAGTGTGGGGGTGGTAATGGATTTCATTTTTGGTAGCCTTTAATAATTTCACTATGTTATCATATGCTTGAGGGAAAGAATTCATTTCAGTATGGGGGAGAGGTTTTCATTCAGTTTGTTTTGTGGAATTTAATGTACTTTCATTTATGTAATTTTTTTTAATTTTATTGAAAAGTGTTTAAAAAAACATCAAAAAAATAAAAAAAATAAATCAAAAAAGAAAGAACAAAAAATTGGGTTGTTTCTTGGGCAGTTCAGAAATCACTATTCCTAAACCTTTGATATTGTTATAACTATTAAAAATAGTTTCTTGAGGAGATCAGTCATGTGTTGGGATATGAGTGCGAGATCTTTTTCAAGTTTGACTTTCGAAAAAAAAAGATAAGAAAAGAAAAGAAAAGAAAAAAAGAAAACTTATGTCATTGGGAGAAGTTTTGTGTTTTTAAATATTTCATCTTATCAGTCCCTTCATATTTCCTTCAAATTGTGTGTCTTATTTCACATTTTCATTCCTTTGTAAATATGTGTTTCCATTTCCTTTCATGTATCATTTCAAAAAAAATGTACATTGCTTCTTCCATGTTGGTGTTTTACCCCTCTTCTTATCTCTCTTGGACATTATATTCCTACCGTCCCATAGCCACAAAAGAACCTCTTCAAAAGGCATATTTATTTTTGAGAACTTTAGGATAGGTACTGGAATCTGATAAATCTTATAAACTCTAATATTTTCACTTTTGGTTTGTGAATTAATGAAGCTCCATAAATTAATTTTATCATCTTGAGAGGAGTAAGTTTTGTGTGCCACCATTTTCCATTTATAAATTCAAGCATGAAAAAATGAATTGTTTTTGAAATGTTGTTTCTATAAAAAATTGTGGTGGAATTAAATATGTATGAGTGAACTTTTATAAACCTCCCCTCAGTGGGGAAAAATTTAATATTTGTTGGTGTGTGAAAATTATTTTGTAATGTTTTGTAAATTTATTGCACATGAGGACATGCACAAGACTAAGCGTGGGGGATTTGATGTTGTTAATATTGTCATAAATTTTTATATAATCCCTTTACTGGTTTTATATGAAATGTGAATAATTTGTGTGAAAAATTAATGTTTATATATTAATTATAATTTTTGATCACTATTTGAATTAATCTAGATTCAAGTCTGTTTAATGTTTTAATAATAACTCTCACCATACTTATCCAACCTTAATAATTATTGTTTTATAGGGTATTACTTAAATTCCAACATTTCATTAGAAGGAACCATTGTCCAAATAGTCCATTTGGAGGGTCATATGGTCTATACAAGAAGACCCAAAGAAACTGTAAAGAAACTAGACCATCCATGATGATTGAGTTACTGGTATACATCCCAAAGCCCGTATTTTATGAAACTCCACTGTATATTCTTTATTATCCAAAAGAATCAACGATAAAATTTTGAAGGTAAAACTACATGAATAAGGGGACCAAGTGATTATTTTAGATCCATCCCACCATTCTGGATGGAAATTACAATCTGAACACTATTCATGACATAGCTCATGATGTAATCATCAAATCAAGCTGATATTTTTCAGTGTGAAAGAGGAGATATGGGTGGAAGACTTTCTTGAAGAATTTGTTCTGATTTGAAGGCATCTTTTTATTGATAAACCCATTAATATTTCATCCATCAAAAAAGTATGGATTGAAATGGACATATTAACATTGTTTAATCAATGTCCATAACTTTGGATACATAAGTCCAAATGCCTCCAAATTTTGAGATTATTCAGAAAAAAATATTATATAAAACTTTTAAAAAGAAGATATCTCAAGATTAAGCTATCTGGATGTCCAAATCATCGATCCACATGGAGGGGTAGTTTTGGAATGCAAACAGTCCACCACCCTAGACTATAAAAACATTCTCTCCTCTCCTTTCAAAAGGGTGGGAATTTCAGAGAAAAAAAGGATAGGTTGGAGTGACCAAGGCTCCAAAAAATTCTTGGGAGGACCTATCATACTCCAGTTTTTACTTGAGAAAACATTCCTCCTTGCATCCTTTCATTTACGTTTGTGTTGTTCTTCGCTTATAGTCATGTAAGTGGTTGTTTTTTGTAATTCTGATTTAATGAAAGTTTCTTCTTCAATATCTCTTATTCTTATCAGCCTTCTATAGTTTAATATTAATGTTCTTAAAATATTTTAAATCAAGTTAATACTACTTACCTTCTTTTTCTTCCTCATTCAATCTAATGTATGTTTTTAATTTTCATTGTTGTTTGTGTGTGTGTTCGATCTACCACTCTTTTCTTATCCCTTTTTTTTTTCTTCTCTTGTTAATTTATCATCATATTAATTATAACCATATTATTAATAATTTCAATGGATGAGTAAACCTCTCATTTGGGTGAGTTATAATTTAGGTATGTTAAGTGATTGAAAGCTTTTTCTCGGTGAGTATTCTTTTAATTAACATTGTGTATGTTGAACTTAACACGTCATGGATTAATGATTTGTATTGTTTAACGAGTGGTTTTCATGGATTATTAAAACCATAAATACACTACCATAAAAAATATATGATTAATATTATAACCTTAAGTTAAGTTAAGGCTTGGATTAAAGCCTTAACACTTGGGAATTCCAATCAACGTCAACTTGTTACATGGGTGTTAATTTAATGAAATATAAAGCAAGGATTAAGAATATCACAAGCTTAACAACCTAATGATGAACTCACCCCAATCTTTATCAATTTGTTAAATCAATATTGATCAATCAATAATTTTATAATCTCTTCAAATACCCCCCCCCCCAATTAGAATACAATCATCTAAAAAAATCGACTATTAAAAACTATCATCACCGAGGATTCAACCCGAGTGCTACGATAAACATTAGCAGAGCACCAGAACCTTGAGTGGTCAATAGGAGACAATCAGTCGAGCTTTCAATGCTTCTTTCATTTATTTTTCATATTAGAGGACTGAAAAATAAATGATAGATAGGTATATTATAATTCTAGTATAATATTATATTTTATATATGTTACATAACTTCATTAACTCCTTCCTTTTTACATTAAATATATGGCATGAATGAGTCATATCACTTTGAGGGGATAGTAGTCCGCACTTCCTAAAATGAAATTATCGTATTTACACATTATGGAAAGCATAAAGGTATATTCTAAATAAAAATTACAGAAGCATAGAGACAGTATAAAAATAATATATATCATATATAAATATAGTTTCATCATAATGGACACCATGAGAGGTGGTAGGGTAAAATTAAACAATCATCGTTTCGTGAGGTAGTAGTTCACCGTACACAGAAACAGTGTGTTTGTATCTATTAGATGGAGGTGTGTGTAAGTGTTGTTCGAATAATTCTCATAAAATAATTCTAGTATATTTTTGATATTTTTGTTGTTATGTAATAAAATAATAATAAAATCATAGGTAGTGGAGAAATAAAATAAAGGAAAGGAACTTGGGAGAAGGCATTACCTCTAAATCGGGTAACTTCTTTTGATTTGAGCCAAAAGGATTTCTTGATTTTACTTATGCCCAATATAAGGACTCTAGGAGGAGAGGAGGGAAGTTGAGATATTATTTGAATAGAATTTGGAGGAGACAAGGGGATTTAGATGTGTAAGTAAGTGGGTAGATGTGGTGGCCTTTTATAAGAGGGGGGTGAGTCACTTTTGGAAAGTCTTGAAATATTAGCTTTAACCATTAGTTAAAAAAATTAACTCTTACCATGTATTCTTGTATTTTCATAATATATGATAACTATAGTTACAATAAAATTACAAGAGAACCATAAGTGGGTAATTAATGAAATATTTAACATTATATAAGTCATTTGGCCAAATAATATATTTTTAGGGCTATTATATCATTTAATAAAATAGTATTTGTTTTAAATACTCATTTATGTCAATTTTGGCATTATTAAGTAATTAATTTTTGTTAAATTCATAACAACTTTATTCCTTCAAACAAAATACAATAACTCAAATATAATATTTCAATATCATCCATAAAATTTTTGGATGCCATAAAAATAATAAAATTAAATTTATTTTTATATTTATAATATCATTTATTTGAAACCTCTATTAATGAAGCAATCATTGCATCATCATTGTGTCAAAAATAAATTTATTTATTTAATGTCTCAAATTTATAAATAAAATACCTTAATGTAGGAAATATTTTTCGTTTTGTAATTAATATTTATAGTCAAATATATCATTTATATAACCTCATATAAAAAAATTTTATTAATAGATACATGTTTATGTTATATTTCCCTTTTCTTTAAATTAAAAGGCATATATTGTCATTTTCACGTCCAAGTGGCTCCGAAATACCGAAAGTTAGGCCTAAGGATGATCATGGTAAGAAATGTCTCATAAAATAGGATTTTAACATATTTTAGGGTAGTTATATATTATTATAATATTATTTTTTTCACTTATTTACCTTATTTACCCTTTAACCGTGGTAAATAAAAAATAATTATTGAAGTTGCTATTCATAATGTCCAAAAATAAAAGGTACCTATTTACACAATTTAAAACTTATGATTCCAAATATGAAATACATTTTTATAAATTCAAAATATATAAATTTTAGTAATTAATTTAAAATTAATTCTCATTGACAAAACCAGAAAGTGTGTTTTTAAGTAGTAAAAACTAACAAAATATTGACATGTGTTTATGTCCAATTAAAATGTGAATTTACTTCCAATGACCAATATTAGATTAAATAATAAAAACATTATCAAATTACACTTTAAAACCAATTAAAATTATAATCTAACTATATAAATAAATTATTTGAAAATGCAGTTTTGAATTAAAATGTAGTATTTTTCACTATTCATTAAAATGTAAATTTTATCATAAAAATACTAAAATTTCGTCCAAAGTAAATTTTTATGTCCCAATTCTAAATAAAAATTTTATTTTGTCAAATAGAATATATAAAAGTGACAAAAAGTATATTTAAAAATAGCTCACCATCAAAAATAAATAAAACAGCCTTTTAAAAAATATTAGAGGATTTCATGCTTAAAATCAGATTTGTTCATATTTTAATCCCTTAAACTTTATTGGATAAAGGTGAAACAATTTAAAAAAAAATGTGTAATAATAATGTATTTATTTATATTTCCTTCCAATACAACATCTAGGCATTAACTACCATTTAAAATAATAATATTATTATGTCAGTTTTTAGTATAACTCAATGTTGTGTGCAACGTAAGATTTCAGAGAAACCCGTTGTTGCGTGCCGAGTACACTATCGGACAAAGAATACCTTTAACATAAAATTAATATCTTATTCATAAATTTTAATATAAATAAAAAATTATTATTTTATAAATACATAGGATCCTATAGTGAATGTGGGAGGAGGACTTTTTAAACACATGAATCTAGGGATCCAACAAGTTCTGATGGATAGAGTGATGTAGTCAAAAGAGAAGTTATGATGAAAAAATTAAGATTCAGAGGAGGTGATGGATAAATGGAAGTTATGATAAAGAAATGAATTTGGGTTTATGAATATTATATGTAAAATTATTTCCTAATAGTGTTTTATGGAAAATTATTGAATGTAAGAGTCATTAAATGGAATGGTTGGGTAACTTTCAAGTTCATCAGAAGTGAGTGGTAAAGATAGAGAATGTTATAGAAAATTAGAGATTCCTAAGTTTAATGGTGTATCCCCTATGAAATTTATAGGATAATGGAACTAGTTGAAGAGATTGGACCCACTATATTAGTGATGTGGTTCCATGTGTGAAAAGAATATAAACATAGTATAGATGAATCAGTGAATTTGAATGAGGTATTAGTACAAAGCTAGAGAAACGAAGTGAAAAATTAATTAGTATCGAAGTAATGTGATCATAGTCTATAATGAAAAAATATTGGAATATGAAAAATTAAAAGATATAACTACCATTGAGGTTTGAATCTACCACATGTGGTCTATCATGGTGGTTTTCTTACTGTAGGAGATTTTCATGAGGACTGCAGGTGGTATTCTTTTATTAATATGGGTAGGTTATTTAAAGATAGTTTCCCTTGTAATTTAGATAAATTTTGTTTCTTTGTAATGAAATATGGTGCATGTTCTCTGATTGATGTAGGTCTAAAGTCTAAACCATGTAATCTAGTGTGGTATGGTTGTGTGTCGTTTGTATATTGTGTGTTTTTCTATTGTTCACTTGTATTCAGAAGTTGAAAATACAAATAACTAAAATAGAGAGAAGTTTTGGATTGGGGTGGTGGATGGGATGAAATTATTTCCCAAATCCTGATGTTGAACTATGGTTTTTCATAATCTGAAAGGTGTAACTTCTAGTGATAAATTGTTATGCATAATCCCCAAAAAGTGATATCAGATCTTCGTTGTAATATATCTAGTGAATATTTTATCAAGACTCAGAATAAAATATTGGTTGGAATATTATTGGGTTCCTTTGGTTAATTGGTTTACCAAGTTCCTAGAAGGACGTCGCCAGAAGATAGTGAGCATGCTAGAGGTTTTTTGGGAATATTGAAAGTCCTCTTAATTAGTGTGTGTCTTGAGGTGTTTTTTATTTATCATAAAATCATTCATATTTTTGTTAAAAGATTTTTAAAGACTTCATGGATTATAGTTTTTATCCCTTAAATTTATAAATTCAACAAGAAAAATTTGATTCTAGAGGATAGCATTGAAATGGGTATAGGTTTGATTTGATTTTAAATGGTGTAATCTACATACATTAGAGAATGATCATGTTGCTACATATTGGAACCTAGGTGATCTAGGCTGGTGTTTGATGTTGTTGTTATATTTGGTGAAAATCCAATTTTAGGTTGATCAATGTAGTTTAAAGACCAAGGAATATGGTTTTTAAAAAATGGAATCTCATTAGAGGAATTGAAGAAGTTTTTTCAAAGATGTTATTTCCAATGTTTTTCAAATTTATGGGCATGAAAAACAGTAGGTTTTAGAGAATTTGTATGATTTTTTTAAGAAAAATTAATATTTATTCATAGTTATTATCCAACCTGTGTAAGATTGTACCTGGACCATGTAGGAGAGTATATTTCATGTGTACACAGTACATGATTCATATAAGGAGTTTTTGGTAGGGGTTCCTTCAAAGTGGGTACATTATAGCTTGACTGTGTAGGGATTCAACGATCATGAGAACACCATATAATCTCATAATGGTGTTTTTGTGTCTATTCATGAAGGTATTACATGGTTCACACTCTCAAAGAAGATATTTTTGTATGTCCATGAAGGAAGTACATTTTTCACAAGGGAGTCCCATAGTGGATAAGGGAGTTCACAGTTCACATATGTTTTTTAAGGGGTTTAATGTAATTTTAATTAACAAAAAGTTTTTTGGATAAATTTTCCTATAAATACCCCACTAATACATTCATTAATTATAGATCATAAATTAAAGAATATCCAGATATTACTCAAATGATCAATTAAGGAAAGAATAATCCACAATTTAAGATTCTTATACTGAGTATGTGGGGACCAATTCATGAATTCAGTGTGTGAAGAGGAGTTTTGAAGTTGTTTCATGAGGTGTAGTCCATTAAGGTAGTGAATGGGGATCATTTCAAGACATGTTATCATGAATCATATTATCATTAAGGAAGCTCATGAGGGGCGGTGATCCAAGAAGCAAGTTCGTAGGGCCAATTCTCAAGGGTAGTTTCTGGAGGATGATTCCATGAGGTTAGTTCATGAAGGAGGAAGGAATATCACAAGAGAGATCCATGAATCATGGTGAAAAATCCATACCATGATGTATGCAATCCACATGTTTAGTATATAGTGAATAGTATTTTGCATGATTATTTTATGTAAGAAAATTTTGGGTATAAATTTTCACAGAAAAAACTTGGGTGGGTATTTTAGCTATTGTGTAGTACATTGGAGAATCAAAATCAGGTTATCATAATGAAAATCAAATAATAAATTCTTAAAAAAAATTAAGTATCCATCAAGTTGATAAAATAAGATAGAATTCATCCACATCACTACATAAGGAGGAATCAAACAAATTATCTAAGACTGGAAGTGTGTTATCCTTGAATTCTTTGTAAAGGTGGTGTTCTTAGCATAGATTTATCATAAAGATAAAAAATTAATCCAAAAAATATATTGAATCTTAGTGTATTTTGGTATGGCTGACACATTAACGGTGTATACTATTTATACTAGAACTTAGTGGTGATCCAAGTAGAAATCATTGTGTTATGTTTTATTTCTACATTTATTTTGTTTGATGAATGTAAATTAAAATCATCCATATTTAACAAGTTCCTAAAAAATGGGTATAAGATCCATTTAAATCAAAATAAAATGTCGACACCTTAATTCACCCCTCCCCTATTAAGGGGTCCAAGGGTACAACTCTAATCCTTGAGTGTTTTCAAAGTCTTTTGATCATGATTCAACCTTGAAGGGAGATTTTTTTGTAAATCTAAAGGTCAAAATAAAAAGAACATGGATTATTTCAAAAGGTTTACCCTTAAGAATTTGGTGCATGATCCAAAAGGAGTATTTGATGGAAACTTTTAAGGCAATCATAGGTTATGGAATTTCAATTCACCAAAAATTTCATCTAGTACCCCTATTTCACATCTTTCATTGTGAAAGTGAAAAGTAAATTAGATTAGGATTATTGGTAATTGGAGAGGTGTATTCTAGAAGGTTAACTTTAAATGGTCTACAATTCATGTAGTTGTGTAAGGAGTGTTTTTTATTCTACCAAGTGTTTCTTATCCAACATATTGATTGTGAATGTTAATTCTTTTTTGTTTGATTACTTTTTTGATTACATGTGATTTTTTTTAAATCCCTTTCTGTATTTTGATGAGTTATTAAACTATAGTGTATGTATTTATATTATTATCATCACATTGGATAGATAATAGATTTATCTACATTTCATTATTTTATGAGAAAGTCTAAATTGTTTTTATTACTCTAAAAATTCCGTGAATTTGAGGATGAAGTTTTAGAAACTCTACAGTTTTTAGTTTAAAAACATTATTTATTTATTTTACTAAAAATTCTATAAATATCATATTGGAATGAAACTTGATTTTATAGAAATAAAACATTTTTATATTTATTTAATTAGTTCACATCGAACTCTAAAAAGTTAGTTTGAATGTTGGTTAAATTTTTTGAAGTTCTGCTTTGATTTTTCAGAACTGTTGTTTTCCAAAATGTTTTTGGTTCTTTTTTCAATGATTTTATGAATAGTAGATGTTAGATTTATTTTATTATTAATTATTTGGTAATATAGTAAGTTTTTATAAAAATAAGTCTCCTTGAAAAAGGTCTGAATCTATTGTTTAGAGCCCTTAAAATCGTTGAAGTTAGTTAAAGTATAATGTATGGCTTTTTCAAAAAGTATGGGAAACCCTAATTTCATAATATTGCAAAGTATGGTTCATCAACCCTATGTTATTGTTCATTATCCATACACTATGTTAGTTTTCATAAACTCTATGTTACTGTTTATGAATAGCGAAAAGTATGGTTCATCAACCCGATGTTACTGTTCATCATCCTTATGTTATGTTACTATTCATGAATAGTGAAAAGTATGGTTCATCAACCCTATGTTATTGTTCATCATCCATATGCTACGAAACTATTCGTGAATAGTGAAATGTATGGTTCATCAACCCTACATTATTGTTCATCATCCATATGCTACATTAATATTCATCATCCATATTTATGTTACTATTAATGAATAGTGTAAAGTATGGTTCAAAAACCCTACGTTATTGTTCATTGTTCCTATGATATGTTATTGTTAATCATCCCTACGCTACGCTACTGTTCATTTTTGAAGTTACTGTTCATTCTATGCATTTTTTTAAAATTTATTTCCTGAATATATATGAATTATTTTTAAAGGTTTTTCTGCTGGAAAATTTATCATTAAATATAAGGATTATAATCGAAGATTTTTTAATGTTTTTTGTGATATATTTAGAGAGAAAAATTAATAAATTTTTTCAAAATATTTTTCCAATAATGTTGGAGGTTTCGGGTTTATTTAAATTCAAATTTTTGAATTTACTTTCGGTTTTTTCAACTACTTTCCAGGAACTATTTTGGATAAATTTAAATTGTTTTGAATGGATTTAAATGGGAGTTTTAAATCTTTCAACGCTGATATTATTCTGGAGATATTTTTGAAAGAGTTATTATTATAAATTATTTTATTTAAGATTTATTATAAAGGAATAAAGAGGCAATTGTGTTGTGATTTTTATGGAGATATTTATAAATTCTCTTGACTCAATTAGAGGAGTTTTTGTAACTATTGAATATATATTCTATATATATATATATATATTTCTCTTTTGTAGGTTAAAAAATTAGCAAGATAAAATTGTAAGTCATGTGTTAACATTTTTGATAATATGTTTTTTAAAGAGAAAGCGTTGTGAACTTTGAACATGCTCTACAATCTACAACGTCCTATGACACTCTATTTCATTACCTTCATGATCTCTCAATGGATGAATTAATTCTACTCCTACTACAATTTCCTTGATGAGATGATCCAATATAATATGAAACAACCAGTACCTATTCTTTAATTATTTTTCTTATCATTCTTCTAATTATGAGTCTATAACACTATTTCATGTCTCTCATGTGCTCTCTATTTTTATTTTTATGCTTTTCCACAAAAAATAATTATTTATTATTCTTTTTCCAAGGGTTGTGACTCCCAGATTCTAAACTCAGGATCTAAGGGTTGTGAATACCTATATCTAAGTTAGGATTGTTTGGGTTGTGACTCCCAGTGTCTAAATTCAAGTTGTTAGGGTTGTGACTCCCAATACAAAACCCAGTGTTATGGTTACCCCTCCACTAGAAAAGGATTTTGTAATTGGGTTATGATTCTTCCATAAATAACATTTTTAGTTCACATGTATCTCTCACCGAGTATAGAGATATAAGAGTATAAGCAATCCCACTTTGGACTGAACTACTATAAAAAACATCCTTGTGTTATTTACGTTTTCTACTGGTAATTGACTATAATAATTAAATTTTATAATTAATTTTATTAATAAATTTATTTGATTAAAATTTTTAATTTTGTACATTCACCCCCCCCCCCTCTAGACCATCTATCATTACCCTATCTGACCTAAAAATTGGTATCAAAGGGAAATCCATTTTAGAATTGATTAGATTTTTTATTTTCTTTCTAATAACATTCAATTTTATTAAAAGATTATTCCTTTTGGAATTATCAAATCTTTCACTAGATTCTGCTTTGATTTTATTTGTGCTAACATTTTCCTAGACCTCACAACCTAAATACAATATCTTATAATATATAAGGATTGAAACCAAATGTACATAAATTATTCAAAATCCACCACACTTAGATGGTATTGATTGTGGCTATTGGAGATCCCAAATAGAGGCTTACCTCAAAAAATTGAACATTGAGTACTCATCTATCATGTCATAACTATACACACAGACTAAAGCTGGCCCATATACTCTTACCAGAATTAATGCTACAAGATATGTTTTAAATTATAAATTTTTTAATATTTTATATTATTCTATTAACATAAGTGTTTTATTCATGTTTATACATGTAAGAAAACTCATGAAATATGGAATATTCTAAAAGTTACTCACCTTGGATCTGACAAACAAATCCATACTAAACTTGGAATGTTTTGTGCTGAGTACCAAGACTTCAAGATGGGTGAAGATGAAACAGTAAACCAAATGTTCCATAGATTCACAAGCATTGCGAATGGAATGAATTCGCTTAGAGAATCTATGGAAAACACAATACTTATTGAAAGAGTCCTATGAGCCTTACCAAATAAATGTCATGCGAAGAAGGATTCCATTGGTGAAAGAAAAAACTTCAAAGAATAAGCTATAAATGAATTTATTGGATCGCTACTCCAATGTGAAATTGAATTGAAAAACATAGTTACTAAGGAGACAATAAAAATAAAAGGTGTAACATTAAAATCTGTGAATGTTGTTTCTACAAACTCCTCTAGTTATGATCTCTAGGATTGTGAAAAAGAAGATATGGATCAAACTATGACTGCATTTTACAAAATAATGAAAAATAAAGGAATCAAGAATCAGTTTAGAAAAATCCCACAAAAAGAAAAATATATGGGAGATAAGAAAGGTGATATGAATTATAATTATTTAGATGTAACTTGTTATGATTATAGGAAGAAATTACATATCAACCCAGATTTTACTAAACAAATGAATAAAGACAAATACAAAAAAAGGACCAAAAGGCAATGACCAATATATGGAGTTGTACAGAAGAATCTGATTCCAATGAACAATCTCGAAATAAAAAAGAATCTACTAACTTTTGATTTATGTCATCAACATATAAGGTTAGTAATTCTTTTTTTATTCTGATTATTCTGATTCTAAATGTGATTCTGAAAACCCCAATGTTTTTGAATTAAATAAAGAAATTAAAAAATTGGTAAAATATATTTTCAAATATTCTAATTTATATTATAATCTTAAAGAAAGTAATGAGAAACTTTGTTCTAAAAATAAAATAATATCGCAAAAGAATAAAAAACTAAGTAATGATACTTATTCTTATCATTCAAAAGTTTATGAAAATTTGAGATCTGTTCAAGATTTGAATGAAAATCTAAAAATGAAGTTGAATGTCTTAAACAAATTTTATCTTATATTATTTAAGGTTATGAAAAATATCATGAGATAATGTCTTTAAAAAAACTTATAAAATAAATATAGGTTTTCCTATGATAAAAGATTACCCTAAATGTATAAAACTCATTTTATTAAAAGTAAAAATTGTTGTACTTCTACTGTTACTTGTTTTAAATGTGGCATGAAAGGTCCTTATATAAATGAATGTTCTCATAGATTTAAAAAATCTTTGGCATTTACTAAAACAAATATTTCTAAATCCTTTTTATCTAGAGTGAATTAAAATACATATTTAAATTTTGTATGGGTACCTAAAAATTCTATAACTAATCCTATCGGAACCAAAGTATCTTGGGTACCAAAATTTTCAAGTAATTTATTTTTGTAGAAACAAATCCTTGGATTTATAAATAATGAAATGTGGTACAAGAAAAGTGGATTCTCTAGGCATATTATTAGAGACCCATCAAATTTTACCACTTACAACACATGTTATGGAGGCACTGTAATTTTTGGAGACAATTCCAAAAGCAAAGTAAAAGGTTTTGGTAAAATTGGTATTTCAAATTCTACTTTTATTTATAAATTTTTATATGTTGAAGGATTAAAACATAATATAATTATTAAATCATAATTATGTGATGGTGGAATAGAAGTTAAATTTCAAAATAATAAATGTTTAGTTTTTAAATATGAGTCTTTATTATTTTATGCTAATCGAAAATATAATATTTATACTATTAATTT
The DNA here is from genome assembly GCA_963277665.1 of Viscum album. Classification (NCBI taxonomy): domain Eukaryota; kingdom Viridiplantae; phylum Streptophyta; class Magnoliopsida; order Santalales; family Viscaceae; genus Viscum; species Viscum album. The sequence goes on from OY728135.1 coordinate 350,504,927, forward strand.
TTCTGAACTAATTGTTCAACATGTAAAGTTTATGAATGGTGTAAAGAATGAAAACATCCATTGGAATCAATGTTTAGGTCATGTTAATTTCATAATGTTACATAAACTCTCAAAACATGAGAATGTTTTACAACTTCCTTCCTTGAAGAATGAACATCTTCATGTATGTGATGCTTGCATGAAAGGGAAGCAACACAGAATTTATTTTAGACCCATGAATAAGATAAGTACTAATAGACCTTTACTATTAGTAAATATTGATTTATTTGGCCCCACTCAAATTTTCAGCCTTGTTGGAAAGAAAAATACTTTAGTTATTGTTCACGATTATAGTAGATTTACTTGGGTATACTTTCTTACTCATAAAAATGATAAATTTTCTAGATTTACTACTTTTTGTAAGTTAGTTAAAAATGAAAAAGGTTGTATGATTATTTCTATTAATATTGATAAATGAAGTGAATTTCATAATTTAGATTTTAAAAAATGTTGTGAAAATAATGATTATTTTCAAAAAAAAATCTACTCATAAAACACCACAGCAAAATGGTGTTATTGAACGGAAAACTAGAACTCTTATTGAAATTGCTCGAACTATATTGAGTGAATATAATTTGACTATATATTTTTGGGTTGAGGATATTTTTCTGATTGTTATATTTAAAATATAATTCTTATTAGACCTTTTTTAAAAAAACTCCTTATTAATTATTCAAAAATAAAAAATATAAAGTTGGTAAACTTAGAGTTTTTTGTTTCAAAGTTTTTATTTTAAATTAAAATTATAAATTAGATAAATTTGATGATAAAATTGATGAAGGTTTTTTAATTTGTTATTCTAATAATAGTAAAGCATATAGAGTTTATAATAAAATAACTATGATTATTCAAGAATATGTTCATGTTATGTTTGATGGAAACAATGTTAAATTAAATTCTGATTCTAATGTTTTTTATGAAGAGTTTAGAGAATTTAATTTCAATGAAGAACTACCTTAGGATAAGAATAAATCAATTGAGGGGTAGAATACTCCTTCTCAACCAGATACAAAATTACTTAAGATTCACAAAGATAATCCTATTGAAAATGTAATTGGAAATATGAATTATGGTGTTAAACAAAAAATTCTATTTTAAATTTTGGTGTCAATTCTGATTTTATTTATGATTTTATTTCTAATTTTGTTCTTATTAATGTTAATGATGCTTCAAAAGATGTAAAACAGATTGTTTCTATGCAAGATGAATTAAATCAATTTGTTAGAAATAATGTTTGGAATTTAGTAAAATTTTCCTGAGTATAAGTAGGTAATTGGAACTAAGTAGATCCTTATAAACAAGTTGGATGAATCTGGAAAAATTGTTAAAAATAAAGTTAGGCTTGTTTCTCAAGTATACTCTCAAGAAAAAGGTATAGACTTTGAAGATTTTTTCACCTATTTCTAGGTTATAGGAAATTATAATTTTGTTAGATTTTTCTTGTTTTCAAGGTTTTAAATTATATCAAATGGATGTAAAAGTGCTTTCTTAAATGATTTTATAACGGAATAAGTTCATGTTTTTCAACCCCCTGGTTTTTAAAGTGAAAATTTTCCTAACTTTTTTTTAAACTTTCTAAAGAATTTTATGGTCTAAAACAAGCACCTTGTGCTTATTATGAGAGGATTTATTTGTTTTTATTAAATAATGGTTTCAAGAGGGAGATATATTTTGGGGAGAGATATTTTGGGAGAAAATGGGTAGAAATAAATTGGTTTTAAATGTTTCTAAAAAAAATTAATTAGTTCAAATTTTTTGGTTTTTTAATAAAAAAAGGGAGATTGTTTGTGCATGTGCATTCTTTTTTGTTGGATTACTTGTTTGATTACATGTTATTTTTATTTTAAAACCCTTTCTATATTTTGATGATTTATTAAAATAAAGTTTATGGGTTTCTATGATTATTATTATTTGGATATATAATATATTTATCTACATTTCATTAGTTTATGAGAAAGTCTGAAAATTTATTTTTATTACTCTAAAAAATCAATGAATTTGCTAATGCAGTTTTTAAAACTATACAGTTTTTAGTTTTAAAAAAAGTATGTATTTATTTTACTAAAACTTATATAGATATAATATTTCCATGAAACATAATTTTATATAAATAAAACATGTTTATATTGATTTCATTAGTTTACATAGTACTCTAAAAAGGTATTTTAAATGATAATTAAATTGTTTGACGTTCTGCTTTGATTTTTCAAAACAATTGTTTTATATAATTTTATTGGTTCTATTTTTCAATTATTTTTGTAATATTAGATGTTGGGTTTATTTTATTCTTGATTAATTAGAAATATAATAAGTTTTTATACAAATAAGTCTTCTTGACTAAGGTCTAAATCTTCTATTTAGAGCCCTTAAAAATTATTTTAAGTTTGTCAAAGTATGTTGTCCAGTTTTTTCACTAAATATTGGCAACCCTACTTTAAAAATAAGGAAAAGTATGGTTCATAAACCCTACATGACTATTCATCATCCATATGATATGTTAATTTTCATAAACCCTACATTATTGTTCATCATCCATACGCTACAATATTGTTTATGAATAGTGCAAAGTATGGTTCATCAACCATATGTTACTATTCATCATCCATACTCTACATTACTATTCATTATCCCTATACTATGTTATTGTTCATGAATAGTGAAAAATATGATTCATAAACCCTACATTACTGTTCATCATCCCTACGCTATGTTACTGTTCATCATCCCTATGCTACATTACTGTTCATTTTCGAAGTTACTGTTCATTCTCTGCATTTTTTTAATTAATTTTCTATATATATATGGATTATTTTTAAAGTTTTTTCTACTGAAAAAATTCCCATTAAATATAAGTTTTATAATTGAAGATTTTTTAGTGTTTTTGGTGTTATATTTGGAGAGAAAAATTAAAAAAAAAATCAACGTATTTTCCCAATAAAGTCGGAGGTTTTGAGTTTATTTAAATTCAAAATTTTGAATTTAATTTCGGTTTTTTATGATACTTTACAGGAAATATTTTGAGTAAATTTAAATTTTTTTGAATGTATTTAAATGGTATTTTTAAATCATTCAACAATGATATTATTCTTTAGATATTTTTGGAAGAGTTGTCATTATAAATTCTTTTATTTAAGATTTATTCTATATAAATAAAGAGGTAATGGGGATGAGATTTATGGAGATATTCATAAATTATCTTGATGCAATTAGAGGATTTTATGTAATAGATAAATATCTTCTCTATACATATCTTTCTCTTTTAAAGGTTAAAAAATATCAAGATACAAATACAAGACACATGTTAACATTTTGCATACTCGATTTTTTAAAGAGAAAGTGATGTGAACTTTGAACTTGTTCTGTAATCTGCAAAGTCCTATGACACTATGTTTCATCACCTACATGATCTCTCAAGGGATGAATTAATTATTCTTCAACTATAATTTCCTTGATAAGATGAGTTGATCTAATCCTCAACAACCAGTAACTGTGCTTTAATTATTTTTCTTGTAACTTATCTAGTTGTGAGTCTATAACACTGTTTCCTATCTCTCACGCACACTCTATTTTTCTATTTATGTTTTTAAATACAAAAATAATTATTTGTTATTATTTTTCCTTGGGTTGTGACTCCCAGATTCTAAATTATAGATCTAAGGGTTGTGACTCCCTGTATCTAAAGTCAGGATTGATCAGGTTATGAATCTCAGTGTCTAAATTCATCTTTTAAGGGTTGTGAATCCTCATATAAATTTATTATTTTGGTTATCCATCCACTAGAAAATTACTTTTTTTAATTGGGTTATGATTCCCCTATAAAAATAATTTTTAGTGCACACATATCTCTCACTGGGAAGAGAGGTATAAGAGTATAAGTAGGCCCACTTTGGACCAAACTACTATAAAAATATCCTTGTGTTCTTTACTTTCTTCCATGATAATTAATTGTAATAATTAACTTTGATAATTAATTTTATTAGTCAATTTATTTGATTAAATTTTTAATCTAGTCCAATCACCCCCATCTAGACCATTTTCCATTACCCTATCCGACCTAACACATAAGTCGGGATAATTGGATATGGGGTTCTCATCACTAAACTTATAGGGGGATTATATGTTCTAAATGAATTTATATTATTGGTTAATTGATGGTTCTATCTAGATAAGGAATTGGATATGGAGTTTGAAAATGTACCAAAAAAATCAAAATATAATTTCAATGATCAAGTGTAGAGGTGGGGGAATTTTTTGGATGGTATGAGATTCCATGCCAAGGGGACTCATGGTTATGGAAAAGTGAAGTGATGGATATTTGCTTTAGATTAATAAATCTATAAGAATCATTTTATGCTATATATGTAGACTTCTGGAAGATGAAGTTTGTGGAATGGGCGTCTTGATCACATAGCTTTGAGAAGGAGGGTAATAAAACTTGGGTTTTTGGAAGACTTGATGGAACATTGATGAAAATTGTTTAGAACGTTCAAGGATTTTAGTCTTGGGAAGTAGTAGAGGTGTAATTTTTCCACAAGGAAGAGGCATAATTGAATCAAAAGCTTGGTATGTTTTGGTTGTTCACACAATGGGGACATTGCACATCGTACCTTCACCGATGAAGCAATATAGTATTATGGTTTTTGGTTTCCTCATAAAAAATCTGAGGAGTCCTTAGTACCTTCATCGTGAAGAACCATGATGGAATGAAGTGGATTATATGATGGTCTGATAGATGATATTATTAAAATAAAAATAGGGTTTTATAACTTATGTTGTTGTTGTTTTTCTATAGTTTAAGGAAGATGAACCTAGAAAATCAAAGGGTTTCACATAGAAAAATATGAATTCTTTGGTTAAATAATCTTCTAGAGGTACTCCAAGTCTATAAGTTAGAAAAAAAATCTATCATATTAAAATTATTCAAATAATTCAACCACAACCATGTCAAATATCATAATAGGAACACCCCAAGTCTAGCAAGTGTTTTCTTTAAAAATTAATGGAAATGAAGACATTGGTGTTTTTCTAATATATGAAAAAACTTTCAAAAGGTCATCATAGTAATAGAGGGATATCTATGATAGAGGGGTTCCTTAAAGGAGTAGGACTAAGGCTAAAATACAATGGAATAAAAAGGTATTAAATGCCTTGGTTTCACTAAACATGGTTACCAAAAGGTTTTAGGTTGGTTTCAGTGGGAGTTAATCAATATGATGATATCATACTTTGTTGAACATAAGTGTTTTTTATGGATGCAGGTTTTGATGGTATCATTATAGTTCAATATACCATATATCTCTAGGGTTGTGAAATCTTGGTGAATCATAGTTTTAGAAGAGAAAATATCAAAAGGAGAGGCACTAGGGGTATGGTACACTGTGTAGTTTGTTGATGGGACTTGAATAATTTGGATTGGGACTAAAGTATATTTTATTTTTAAGGAAATTATATAGAGTAAATCATAATGTTTCATGTATTTTGTAATAAAATATCATGTTTTGGAGGACTAGGGATTAAATTCCTTTAGTGGGGGCCTAAATGATCTGAATAATGAAGGAGAATCATACAGGAACTGCAAAGGGGTGAATGGAAATTAGACAATGGAATTTTTGATGAAATCATGAGAATGGAATTTGAGTGAGAGATCCTTGTAATTAACTTGTAAAAACAATTATCAACTATTATATTATTAGGTCTTGGTGTGAGTACTATTTTTTGGTTAAGTGTTTAGATTTCTGGAAGTTAAGTCCCTAGCATATACACTTGGTTAAACCAGATGAAGATAGTACACCTTCACCATGGATTTATATCTTTAGTCCAACTAAATTCAGTTGAGTGATATCCACTTAGCAGTATTCAAAATACCAAAAGCAACTCATTGTAATCAGTTGAGAAAATTTCATTTCAATTACAAAAAAAGACAACAATCATGAGAAAATGTGAGAATATAGAATGAGGATCATCTGAATAAATGCACACGGGGAGCTGAAATTTTACCAATGATATATTGATATATTTATAATGGAATTTATGATGTAATACTTGAGTTTCATAGGAGGTTATTTATTAAGTAAATTTATTACAATGACATACATTAGGGTTTCTGAGGACAATGATGATACGAAAAATTCATTCTTCATGGTGTTTTTGTGGAAAAGGATGGAATGTAAGAGTTAATGGATTGAATGTTAGGGAAACTTTCATGCTCAACAGAATTAAATATTAAATACATATATTTATAAAAATAATCATAAGTTATTTATGTCAATGGGGGGGTCCCCTGCAAAAGTTGGAGAATGATGGAACCTGTTGACCAGCTAGGCTCCATTATACCATGGAGGCGGTTCCATGTGTGAAAAATGATGGAAATAATGTAAATGACTCAAAACATCCGAATAACTTTTCATTTTTGATTTTTAGAATTGACGTGTCAAAGGGATTAATGTCTAAGGTGGGTGGTCATAGTGTAATACCGAGAGATTTTTTGATATATTTATTATCAAATAAATTTGTTTTTTTCGATAGCTAGTGATACATGCAACCCCAAGTCTAAATGAAATGTAATATAGTTTATCATTATAACATAGATGTTAAATTAGTGTAATGAATAGTAATAACCAAGTTTTAAAAAATGGTATAAATTTTATATATAAAGAAAATATATTTGTAATAAAGTCTTTATCTACTTTAAAAAATATGTTTTCCTTAAAATAGTTTTTATTTCTTTTTGTGAAAAAATAATATAAATAATTTTTTACACTTTTGTAAAATGTATTTAAAAAAATGAAATTTATTTTTATTAATCAATGTGTCAAAATTATCCTAGAGTCAATTTTTGATAATTTATTGAAAATATTAATTTTTTGATTAATAGTGAAAAATACTGATTTTTATTAAGAAAAATTCTTTTTGATTAAAGAATTTAAAAAGGTAAATACTATTTTAAAATGGTTTTAAAAGTAAAATTAGTTAAATTTTATTATTAATAATTTAATTTAGTTCATTGGGATCTATTTTATGTTAAATATTACTATAAAAACTTCTTATACTTAAGAAAAATATTTCTATGGGAAACTGATTTTCACAGTGTTTGTAGGTTTAATTTTAAATTAAATTCTACCAAATTGTGGATTTAATTTGATAAAATGGATTAAATATTTTTAATCATAGTGATTAATATTATTTAATAATTCCAAATTAATTTTTTATCATAAATAATAGTAAAATTAGTAAAAATTTATAACCTTGGTTAAGGTTAAAACAGGTTTGTTGGGGGTTACACTAAAGGCATAAGGGTTAAAATGAACTAAATTTTTTTCTAAATTATATTTAATAACCATATTTAAATAAAATATCATATAATATTCATTAATGTTCAATTTTGGATCCTTTTTTTTAATAGTACATTAATATTTTTTACTCTTCAAAATTTCCAAGTGGGTCCTCTCTTACGCATATAAAAGGACACCCCCTATCCCCTCCTATAAACACTTCAAGATCCAAATGGTTTAGAAAATACCTACCCAAACTCCTTCCTTAAATACCTTCCCATTAACTAGAGTCTACATTTTGTTTATAAAAATTTCCTATGAATTCTTTATCTATAAACCTAAAGAGGTTATCTGAAGAAGATATATAGTTCTTAACTATGCATTTTTATTTTATTTCTTCTTATACCTCTTTAAAATAATATTCAACCACGCTTAAATAATAATAAAAAATATTAAATATACTAATATTTTATTATGTTAATTACAAAACCTATATTCATCTCATATTTTATCAAATAGGAAACTAAACCATTGATTGTGTGTACGGTGGACTAGCGCCTCGCGAACCGATGTAATTCATTTTTCATCATCTTCTCTCACAGATGGATATAAATATCGATTTAAAGTATATATATGATATTTATTAAATTATTATATTTATTTAATTATAATGTAAAATATTCCTTCTTACCTTTCAATCCTTTGGAAAACGATAATGTCACTCGTACATATGTGTGGACTACCACCTCCACGAAGCGATGTGATTCGATTTTCATTTTAGTTTTATATAGATGGTAATAATGATGGATTTGATGAATATATATGATGAATATTATATAATAAAAAAACAAATCTCAATTATTATTTACCTTTATTTTGTTTAATTATTTAAAATCTGAAAATAGTGTTCATGCATACATACGACAAATTATCTCCATGGGCGGTTTAATTCATTTTTCTTTCACTAAATGTTATGGATGAATATAAATATTTATATAATGAATATATATTATATTTATATCATTATTATAATTATTAATATTATGTTACTATTATCATATTAAAAGGACCAAAACTTTCTAACCAAAACATACATGAAAAATGAAGTAGTTATCACCATAAATAGTGATTCTAATAAATAATTAATTATAAATGGATGATAAAAGGTTATAAGTGATCGTATATGTTATGATATATATTATTATGGTTCTATAATATAAGTTTAATAAATATTTATTTATTATAAATTATTTTAAAACAGATATAAAGAAAGTTGGACCTCGTGTAAGGGTATTATGTTATTATCTCATTATTTATCAGTATTGTTTATGATTATGTTTTTTATAATGAAATTTCATGATATACAAATCATAAATCTCATGATTTTTTTTCTACTATGTTTATTTATAGATAATATATTCTTTCGTTTAATTTTCCTTTCTTTAAGTACTCAATAGACCAAAAAAATGTGTTTAGGTAACATCAACTTTATTTCTCTCTTCGATAGAAAATATTTTCTCTTCGATGTCTATTATTTCTAAAAATGTATTAAAGAATATTTTTACAATTATCCAATTATTATTTAAATAAATTTTGACCCATGTTTAAATTTTTTAAAAAAATTAAAATTAATCTTCTTGTTATTTCTTAAATGAGGTACTTTTGAATTTTTACCGAAAATGTGGAAGGAATATTTATTTTAATGTATATGGCATAAATGTAATTTCCCACCATCTTGATCACTAAATTATTTTAAGATTACTTTAAAAATTTTCAATTTTATTTTTAAATAAAATTTTTCAATTTTATTTTTAAATAAAATTTTTTCTTTTATATTTGGGAAATTTTTAATTTTCAAATAATTGATTTCAAAGAAAAAAATGGAATTTTCCTCAATAAATGTCTCAAGTGATATTTTATAATCATTTTCAATATAAGATTAAATACTTTAATTTTTCCTAATATTTACTAGGTTTTTTATCCAATGATACCATTCTTATTATTTCTCTAGATGTTTTATGATTATAATGACAATGTGTTTATGAAACTTGTTTCATTTCCAAAGGTTATGATATGATGAAATGTTTATAAAGCCTGTTTACTTTTCATGGGTTATGATATTATGAGTGTTTTATAATATTTTAGAACACATATATATGATTTTCATTATGTTATGTTTTTAATTGGAATTATATATCCCTCTAATTCATTATGTAAAGATGGATATCTCATGAGATGAACAGGACTAGAATGGGGAGTAAACCCAATTCAGTAAGGGACTCTATCCACTAAGATATTCTTGGGAGAGAACCTTGACTACTATGATGGTTTAGAGAAGGAACCCAATCCACTATTATAGTCATGTAATTAATCCTTTACTTATAAGGAAGTGATTTTCCCTAATTATTTATATGCCAAAAATCTATGTCTTATACTAATGTTATACTCTCATGGATCATATTATTTGATTCATTTATGATTCATGTCTTATGAACTACCAATATTTATTACATAACTCAAGATTATTATCTATGATATGCATGGTATGGTCTTAAAATTTGTTTCTCATGTTCTCATACCCTTATTCTTATTTTAATTTTAAGTGATCATTTATATCTCCCTTGTTTACCATTACAGGTCATCTGATCTCACTATTTATTATGTTTCCTTTCCCCAATTTATGAAAAAGGGTATTATGTATAATATGTTTAATAAGGGTTCTAGTTATGAAGTATTTAGTGAGATATGATATAGTTCATTTATGAACCAATTGTTTATGTATCAAAGTTTCCAAAGATACTAGACCTATATGATTCTGGTGTGGATTGTTATGTTGTGTAGTAATATTTATCTAATAAGATTTAATATCTATGTATGAAAAGTATGGATCATTATAGTTGGTATCATATTAAGGTTTAGTTACCTTGGTAAACTAGGATGATAAAACTTTAATAAGAACCCTTATATTGATCCTAAGTATAAGAGAATGACTTATGTTATGGTAAATAAAAAAGTGTGGTTTTCTTATAAAAAAATCCATTTCTAGATACTACAAGTGTACTTGGTTTTGGAAAAAATGAATCTAGGGGTAATAACCCTGAAAAGAGTTGGTCGAGTATATCTCATCCATCATTATGGTGCATGGTGATAGTGAACTTATTTTTCACCTGGTTTGAAACTCCTGGGGGATATGCTGGGATTAATTAAAATTTTATTTATGATCCATCATGAAGGATTTAAATTGATAATGATCATCAATGACCTAGGTAAAACCTAAGGTGTTGTAGATTGAAAATAATTTTCCATGATTTAGACATCTTATAAATGTTTTTTCAGGATTATATAGTTTTTCATTGATTATTGAGAAGACCACTTTGGAATATACTCAACACTGAGTGGGGGTGAATCGGTGTTTGGAAAATTTTCACCAATTATAACTTTTATCAATTTTACCTCTTAGAAATATTAAGATCTTAATTCTATTGTTCTATTTCCTTGATCATATGAAAGTGTATTAATGCAGGTAAAGATGGAACATGATATTTTTTTAAGGTTCACTACTCAATAATATTATATATCCCTTGGAAGGGTTTGGAAATAATACAATACCACACAACCGCTAGAGAATAATCCTTTAAATGTGGTTACAGAAATCATGTAATAACTATTCACTTATGTCACACTATATTAAATTGAAAGTGATTGTTTTATATATCCTAGATGGTTCTTTATACTACCTCTGAATAGATTATTCACCTTATTTGTAAGGTACTTTGTAACACCTATAAAGTATTATACCATATGAGACTTCTATTTAATGTCACATTTCCACTTTGTTCTTCCACTTTCTTCTGCTTTACTTTTTTACTTGCACAACAGCAAGAAAGAAACTCTTCTTATTCTTCACAACAACAAACTAAAATCTTCCATTTCTTATTCTTCTTCTTATTACTATGAAATAGATATACATAGTACTTTCTTAATTTATTTTCTCTTTATTATTTAGTGAAAAAAGATTGCACTGGTTCTTCTTCTTTATATCTAGAATCACAAAATTACTTAATGATTGTTAAAACAATGATAGTCTATCCCAACATCATCATAATTAATTCTTCTTCATTTAGAATTATGTGAGTGTGTAGTAAACTGGCTATCTTATAATTATTATTCATCCCACATGATAATCAATTGAATAATGATTAAGAACTCACATCTTCTTTGACATGTAGTAATATACAATATTGTAGTAGTGTTGTATTCTCCTTCTTTGATATATAATAATAACTATTGAGTGTAGTATTGGTTCCCCTTTATTATTTATTCTTGAATTATAAACTTGGTTTATTTAAAATCACTTCATTCATAAATAATGATGCATGTTTTATGAATAAACATTAGCACACTTATTTTTAAATTCTTATCATTATCTCATGTGCTTTTATTATCTTCTTCTTCACTACCTCTTGAGAGATCTTGTATTTATAAGATTTAGTTTTCTTTAAATGGACCGATTATATTAAACTCAATATGTTTCCTGAACTACTTATGCATGTGCATCCATATATTTCATGCATACATTCATTTTCTTGCGTGTACAAGTGATTAACGCATGACTTCTCTTTCCTTCATTAAATTCAAAAGACCTTAGCACATAACTCTAATAAAAAAAATTTATTTGTGAAACAGTGTGAATAAACTAGGTGTTATATTATTATTCATTTTGTAACCCTATAATTGTTTAATTAATATATGATTATGAGGAAACATTCTTCACAAACTCAATAGATCCTAAAGAAACTCTCCTTTATGAGAATAAAATGCTCATGGGACTTTAATCATAGTGTCTTAGAATAACACAGTTGGAAGTAACTCATGAACTGGTTCTCAGATCTTATTCATGATATATATAATCATGGAATGCCCCTTTTTTATTCCAAATGGATTATGGTTCTCTTTGTATATTCTTATAGAACTAATGCTTGGATATTATCTATTTTTTAAAAAAATGAGAGCTCTCAAACAATAACACAAATGGAATCCAATTATCTCAGTCTCAGGTGATCTACTTTTATAGGTGAGAATCACTACCTTCCTTATTTAATTCACCAATATAAATCCCCAAGAAAAATTTTGTTTCATTATCCATTTTTGATTTCCTAGAGATCTTTGCATTTATATTCTCCAAACATGGGTTTCTTTGTAATGTGACACTAAAAACATGGTGTTATTCCTTTGTGATCAGCCTCTCCTTATGAAGATATTCTCACCTTCATTCTATGATAAATGCTTGTCCGTTTAGGGATTTAACATTATCGATGCATATCGAATACATGAATAAACTTTACAAAAAAATTACATTTAGAAGTACCATCTTCTTCAAGTAAACAGTTTCAAGCACATCGAATAAACTCATGCATGGATTATTTTTGTTGATTGTGTCTCATCCACTTGACTAGATCACTGGAAATAGTTCATGTTTTATGTAGTGGTCATTAAATGTGGAGGATATTGGTTGTATTACTGTCTAATCATGCTTCGTGAAAAGAAGATGATGATGACTATGTAGAGGCTAGTGTAATATTAGATTAGTGAATATCATATGGATAAGTTTTATATATATCCTTTTTAGGTGGTTGAACAGTACATGTGGTTCCCATTACCACATCATATATTTATGTAGTCTTAGATCACACAATAAATTATCTTGTTCTATTGCCTCTTTGAGTTGTGGCACTGAGTTTGGCACTCCAATACGCTGCACACACCACACCCACATGGGTTATGCCACACCATTTGTAGTCCACGAGCACTCTTGATAACACTATACACACACACCATCTGCATTACCTATGGGTGATTAGTAATACCAATCACCTCTTGCCTTCATGTTGGATGTCTTATCTAGATCGCATTCATGGTTAAGCCTTACTCCTGCAAATACATGGTTGAGATGGCCTAGCTAGTTGGCTTGACTGGCCAATTTTATGCCAATTAAACTTATAAAATATCTAGTGTAATATTCCATTATATAATAATTACAAATTATTAGTTTCCAATACATATAATCCTAATTTACTCTTCATTAATCCTTCATTCTAAATATTATTCATTTCCATAGACTTCTCTTTTTGTAGGGTCTTCTCAAATTATAATTCAAGATATTATTCATACAAACTAACATTTTTCATAGTCCTATATAATTCCTCTTATTATTCTCTTTTTTGGAATATAAATTCCAAATAACTATTAAATAATCAAATTATAATGAACCAGCCTTAATATACCTAGATATTACATTACTTTTTTGGAATAATTAAAACATTAATCAAACTGACTCCCAAAGACCATATTAGCTTAGTGACTTTGGAAACATAGAAACAAAAAAAATTGATACATAAGTGAGATACATTATCACCCACTAGGTTCTTAATGACTAGACCCTATATTAGACACACCATATTTAATACATATCTTTGTATCATAAGGAAATAAATAACATAATCCATGAAAGCATGACATAGGAATAAAACATGGAATTTGTGGTATACACATAAACATAGAAAATCATATTCCAAGGCTAGATACCAATACCTTCATAACATGTTAGTCTTTGGATAATAACCCATATACCTACTTCGGTCTTGGGATTCCCTCCCATGTACCCTCTTGTTTCGGGATTGGGATTATCACCCATGTACCCTCGTGCTTTGGGCTTAAGATGTCATCTTGTTTCAGGCTTGGAATTCATTCCCATGTACTCTCTTGTTTTGGGATTGGTATTACCTCCTATTTACCCTCTTGAGATCATAAAACATTTATCGTTACCCAATGAATTTGAGGGAGTATATGTCCCACCCATCACTTGATAAGATCATACATACATGTGCCACAACATAATAAAACTTACATTATACCAGGACCCATAAAAAGATATGGGTTTCATAAACAACATATCATAACCCATGAAATAAAATGGGTATCATAAAAATTTATTTATATCATAACCTATGGAAAATATATAGGTTTTATAATCATTTAATCCTAGAATAACCCATTAAAAGATTTGGGTTTCATAAGAATTCATCATGGTACAACCCATTGAAGAGAAATGGGATTCATAAGCACATAACCCATGGAAGAGGAATGGATTTCATAAACATATAACTCGTGGAATAGGAATGGGTTTCATAAACATATAACCCATAAAATAGAAACGGATTTTCATAAACATCATGTCATCAAAACATAAACCATTTAGAGAAAGAATATGAATGGAACCATTGGATCATTTCCCAAAACGCATTAGTAGCACCAACATATGTCATCTTAGATGGAAAATAATTTTGAAGTATCTTTTAAAAACCTTTATTGAGTAAAATATATTCTCTTCTTTATAAAATTATTTTTTAAACATAAAACCTTCTAAAAACCTTTTTCCTGAAAATTAACTTGAAATATTATAAAGAAATATTGAAATAATTTTCAAAACCTTTTTCTTTTAAAATATATAATGAGAGACTGAAAATGTTTTGAAAACCATTTTCCTTTAAAACTTATAAAATAATATTGAAAACCTTTTGAAAACCTTTTTCCTTAAAAACTTATAAAATAAGCTTGAAAACTTTTTGAAAACATTTTTCCTTGAAAATTTATAAAAGAATATTAAAAAATTTGAAAATGGTTTTCCTTGAAAATACTTTGAAAACATATAAAATAATATTTTAAATAATTTAAATATTTTTCTTTTAAAATAAATATTTTGAAAATATATAAAGTGGGTTTTTTAAATCATTTAAAACACTTTTTTAATCATAAAACATTTTTGAAAACCTTTTCCTTTAAAAAAATTAAAACAAAAAAATCAAGAATATTAAGAAAAAATTTTCTTTTAAATAAAAATAGATTTGTAGTCTTTTGAAGTAATATTCAAGTGACTGATGGTCATGACGATAGGAAAATGCATATATTCCGAACATTTCTTTTGTACCGTAAAACGTATAGAAAAGTGTCTCAATTGGAAAATGACAAGAATATTCCTTTTTAGAAACACTTTTGTTTAAAATGTAAAACATAGTTAAAATTGTCTCTTAATTATCATATTATAATAGTATTATTTTTTTTGGAAACCTTTTAGAAAACATGGTTTTTAAGGGACATAGATTTTCGACCCCAAGAGAGTGGTAAAGTCAGAAATTCTTACAAAACCCTTTGTTAACTATATTATGTACCAAAGAGTGGAATAATTGTACCAATACATAAATATATCTTTAATATCCATAGGATAATAAAATTCATCAATGTTCTTGGGATATGGATCATAATATTTCATCAAAGGAATCATAAACATAAACAATCTTTATGATCGATGAAATTGTTTCAATAAACTCTTACCACTTGGAAACTTTGAACTATACCCCCATGTAAGAAAATGAAATTAAATGAAGCTTAAAATATCATTAAAATAATTAAATTAATTATATAACATTTCAAATGCATTATATACACCTCATAGAAAACTATAGGTGTATAACATGGCATGTGTCTCAAAGAAGACAAATTGAGACAAAATTACTTTTCAGATTTGGTAACTTTTGAAACATAAACCCCATGAAATAAAGATCATAAAATGGATATTTAAATACACATAAATTTATGTATAATATACATATAATATATTCATATTAATTATATAAACCACAAAAAATAAGTGAGTGGTGAATAAGGCATGTATCTCACAGAAATAAAATGTGAGATGAAATTCCCTGAAATTCCCTTACCTCGTGTCTTGACTCTCATCATACTCATTCAATCCTTATGTATAATAAATATAAGTTTATTATACATATATAATATAAAAATATTATTAAATATAATATAACATATGGTTTTATTAATACTTTATATTACCCTCTTGTTAACAATTATATGTTAAGGTTTCACTTTGGGTAATATCTGCTTTATTCACCGCATGTGTCTTAATTTTTTATATCTTTGTTTCTTATAATTATATAATGATTTAAATAATTTAAACCATGATATAAATATCATTAATATTCAATATTTTTTTATAATTTTCTATATAATATATAATTATGAAATGGAATACACAGTACATGGATATGGTAGGTCGTACGTACCCTGAATGTTGTTTTCGTTTTATCAACATATTGAAAGAAATAAATTAAATGACATATATGTATATGTATATGTGTATATAATATCATTAAATTAGTAATATTATTTCATATATATCATATATTTTCACTAAAAATATCCTTAATACATTCCATGTAGTGTGTGAACAAATCACATCGCTATTAGGGGGCGGTAGTCCACACTTCCTCAAACAAAATTATCATATTTACACAAAATGAAATTCATAATGGTATGTTATAAATAAAAATTAAATAAGAATAAATACATTATAAATATAATATATATCATATATAAATATATTTTCGGTCATAATTTCCACTATGATAGGTGGTAAAGGAAAAATGAACAATCATTGTTTCATGACACGGTAGTTCACTGTACACATACACAATATGTTCGTTAACCATTAGATGGAAGAGTGTGTAATTTTAGGTATATACCTTATCATAAAAACATCCTAGTATATCTAGGTTACTTTTTTTGTTATAAAATCATGTAATAAGTAGATTTTAGGGAGTGTAGAATGTAAATAAAATAAAGGAGCTTGAGGGAGGGTGTTACCTATTAATATAGTAACTTCTTTTGGTTTGCACCAAAGAGATTACTTGAAAGGATTTATGACTAAAAGTATGATTAAAAGGGTAATTGAGGGTTTTTTGTAATTTTATTGGGTATATATTTTCTAAAACTAAGTTGTTTTAGAGTTTTAAAGAAGAGGGATAGGTGGTGGCCTTTATAAGGAAGGGAAATGACACACTTGGAATTTTTGAAAATAAGTTATGTGTGCCCACATTTTTACCTAAAAAGGTCTTAAAAACTAAATAATGGAAGGTTTTTGGACTACATATGTCTATTAAATTGTTTTTTGACAAGTTTCTTGGTCATTTTGGCCCTTACATTTAAGGTTTATTCCCTTGTTATGCTTAATTTTACCTTAGTTACCGTAATTAATTTTAATTATTTTCACTAATATTCTTGGTCAAAAACTAAGTTAAACTTATTAAACATTATAAATTATTCAAATTAAAAATATGGAATCTATTTTTCAAAATTACAATCTCATAAGTGTTAGAAATTAATTTAAATTTAATCCCATTGACGGGACAACATTGCGTTTTTTAAAGTAAAAACATCCAAAAGTTTGATATGTTTTTATAGTCAATGTCAAATTGAAATTGATTCCAATGAACTAAATTGTATTAATTGATAAAAAATATCTAATCAAACTTTAAAACAAATATAAAATATAATTTAACCATATAAATAAATTAGGTGAAAAAACAGTTTTGAATTAAAATTTAGTATTTTTAACCACTCATTAAAAAATGAAACCTTATAGAAAAATACCAAAAAAATATCCTAACGTAATTTTTAGGTTTTTGTTTCAAATATAAAGTTTATTTTGACTTATTAAATCTATAAAAGTTCCAAAAATTGTATTTGAAATGGGTTCTCCATTAAAAGGTAGTAAAACTGCCTTTATAAAAATATAGTTTTTTAAGCATAAAATTGGGGTTTTTTATCTGTAGCTTATAAAATATATTGGATGAATATAAAAAATATTTTACTTAATATATAATATTTATATCATATTAATATCACTCACTAATTATTATTAATTATGTTAAAACAAATTTGTGGGTATAATGATTTCTTCCTTTATATTCAATCAGTTTTCATATTCATTTATAATTAATTTGTAACCAATGAATTAATTTTATATTTGAATAAACCATATATTTTTATAAGTAAGTTAACACTTTTAATAACTACTTATTTAATGGCTAGGTTATATTAAATAATATATCATTATTTGGTAAAACTTAGTCTTGTCTAGTACATAGGTCATCGAGGAAAATCATTGTTGCGTATAACACAAGCTAACATCGGTGTTCCATGTAGAGAAAAATAAAATTTATATTTCTTATAGTGCATGATTAAATTGATTTTACATATAATTAAATCCAATAATATTTATTTAATATAAAATAAACTATTTTTAGTATTGTTTGAAATGAAAAACATCAAAAAGAATAAATTAATTCAAAAAATATATTTCAAAAAATCTCAGGCTGTTATATTCTACCACCTTAAAATGAATTTCACCCTTGAAATTTTTATGAGTTATCAAAGTTTTAATACTTTATTTTTCCATTCATATAAACCCACATCGTAAAAATTAATGTTAAAACTTCCCTTAAAAATATAAAATTGGAACCATAAAATTTACCCAAAGTAACATATAACTAGGTTTCCTCATAGGAGAACATAGGTTTCAAGTGATAAAATGGACTTGGAAGAAAACTTTAAATATTCATATGGGTTGATTAAGTTCATCAATCACAAACAATTTAATGATAAGTGAAAAAATATGGCCTAAAATTCCTAAATCTATGATGATTTAAAAGACTATCACTTGAAACAAAAATTATGTATTAGGACAACATTTTATTTCTAGATCATTTTCCAAAACCTGAATAATTTCATGAAAATGTATACTTGAATGATTCTGGGACAACCTCACCCTTTATTGTTCCTTGATACACTTCACCTATTTCTCAAAAAATTAAGGTGAATTTTTCATTCCTGAATTACTAATAGATCATGAGATCCATGATAAGTCATCTCATATCTCTTCAGTTACTAATAGACAAAAAATTGTTAGAGAAGGTTATCCAATATACATAAATAGTTATCTGGTTAGATATTATGTTAATATAACAAGATTAATTTTATGTTTAACTTAAACATCCCATAAATGGTTAACCTTATAACCCTTATGAAATATGAAAATAGAAAACTTTATAAATAAAGTCATAAAATCAGCTTAACATTGATCCCAGATATATCACAAATTACCTCTTGGTTTTCAAATTCCAAACATGTGAATAAACTCATCATAAATCCTATTGAATCATAGAAATAAAAATAATTACCATATATCCTTTTGGAAAACATGCATTCTTTTTTATTCCAAATATTACTGGATATATTCCTTAAATCCTAGGATTTTTAAACTTCATCTATGATGATATAGACTGCTTTTTCAATAATCAGTTCCAGAGTAATCTGTACAATCCAATTTTCTTATTCATATCCAACATGTCTTTATCCAAATATAATTATCTCAATGTCAGGAATTAATTAAGGGATACCTTCCCATACTCAAAATATCACAGTTCCATGAAATCACCATTCAACATACCATTTTCAATAGTTAGTTAAAACTTATACTAAAAATACTTATATATTTCATGATTCATATAACATAATATTTGAATTAAAAAAAATATCATAACCCATGAAATAAAATTGGTATCATAAACATTTAATCATATAATAACCTATGGAAAATATATAGGTTTCATAATCATTTCATCCAAAAATAACCCATGAAAGGAGGCGGGTTTCATAAGAATTCACTAGGGTATAACCCATTAAAGAGAAATAGGATTCATAAAAAATATTTACTCATGGAAGAGGAATGGTTTTCATAAACATATAACCCATGGAATAAGAACATGTTTCATAAACATATAACAGGTGAAAGAGAAATGGGTTTTCATAAACACTGTTTCATCAAAATATAAACCATTCAGAGAAACAATATAAATGGAACCTTTGGATAATTTACCAGAAAGGAATAAGTGACACCAATAGATGTCATCTTAGATGGAAAATAATTTTTAAGTATCTTTTAAAAATATTTCTTGAGGAAAATATGTTTTCTTATTTGGAAAATTCTTTTTAAAATATAAAACCTTTTCAAACCCATTTTCATGAAAAAAAATTTAAATATTCTAAAGAAATCTTGAAATCATTTTTATAACCATATTCTTTGAAAAAATACATCGATTGATTAAAAAAAAATTAAAAAAAATTTCATTTAAAACATATAAAAGAAGGTTGAAAATATTTTGAAAACCTTTTCCTTGAAAACTTATACAATAAGCTTGAAAAAAATTGAAAATATTTTTCCTTGAAAACTTATAAAAGAATATTAAACAAAATTTGAAAACATTTTTCCTCAAAAATAATTTTAAAACATATAAAAGAATCTTTTATATTATTTAAATTCTTTTCTTTGGAAACAAATCTTTTGAAAATATATAAAGGTTGTTTTAAAAATCATTTAAAACACTTTACTAAACATAAAACATTTTTGAAAGCCTTTTATTTAAAAAAAATTAAAAAAAGAATTTACATAATATTAAGAAAATGTTTTCTTTTAAATAAAAATAACCTTGTAGTATTGTAAATAAAGCTTCAAGGGAATGACGGTCATGACTGTGGGTAAATCTGTACATGTTGAACATTCCTTTTGCAGCGTAAAAAGTATAGAAAAGTGTCTCGATTGGAAAATGACAGGAATATTCTTTTTTAGAAACTCTTTTTTTTAATAGGTAAAACATGGGTAAAAAAATTTATTAATGATAATATTATAATAGTAAAAAAAATTGTAAACCTTTTATAAAACATGGTTTTGAAGGGACATAGATTTCTGACAAAAGAGAGTGGTAAATCCAGACTTTATTAAAAACACTTTCTTAACTTTATTATGTACTAAAGAGTGTAATAATGGTACCAATACATGAATATTTCATTAATATCTAGACGATAATAAAATTCATGAATTTTTTTGGGATATGGATCATAAGATTTTGTCAAAGTAAGCACAAACATAAACAATCTCGATAAGTGGTGATCGATTGTTTCAATAATTTTACTAATTGGAAACATTGAATGATACCTCCCATGTAAGAAAATAACATTAAATTAATCGTAAAATATCATGAAAATAAAGAGATTCATGATATAAAATTTCAAAGGAATTATATACACCACATGAGGAAATATAGGCTCATAACATGGCATGTGTCTCAAAGAAGGAAAATTAAGACAAAATTACTTTACTGGTTTCATAAATTTTAAAACATAAACCCCACATAACCACAAATAGGGCTTTTAAAAGCACTAAAAATCACCTTTAATAGTGCTATAAAAGTATTGTTAATCATGATAAAGATAAAGGGGGTCCCATTTATAAGTGTTATTTTGAGTAATGATGAAGTCCCAATTTATCAACGCTAATAAAGGACAAGTTGTCCAAGCAAACCCAGCACCTACACAGTACCTGCACACCTAAGACAGCGCCTATACACATAGCACAAAATAGCACCTCAACATAAAATAGCTGCCCAAAACAACACCTACACACAAAAAAAGCATAGAAGAAGAAAATAGTGCACACAAGAGTTTTGAAAACAGTGATATATACATTTACTTAAAATAATGAATACAAAAAAACAATATTATATAAATTTCAAATAATGTTTTATATGGTTACAAATAAAATTATCCAACAAAAAGTTAAAAACATTAATGTTTCATCCTGTCTGCATCTGTGATCCCCTCTCAAAAATTGTCTTCCATGGTATTAGTTGTTGAACAAAGAATCCAAACTCAGAAGAAAAAAAATCCACCTATATAATAAAACAAATATTATGTTAGTAATACTATAATGAAATAAATTAAACATTAATAAGAAAGAATACATTAATAAAATGTCATTTTTTAATAAAAAATACACATTTGGGTAGGTAGGGGGCTATAAGACTAGATAATACTTGATACCTGGCCTTGATATGGGTAGGTAAGCGGCTATGATAAGCTACTAGAGTAATTAAAAGGAAAAAATTCCACAAAGTACAACAATTAATGATTTTGAGAGGTTTCTTAGTGTATGGACTTGCCCACTTTCTCTTACTAGTCCTCTTAGAGGAAGGAACTTCAAATGATAACTTGAGGTGCCAAAGGTGGTGTTGATGGAGGCACAAATGGTGTTTCCTTTGGATCAGAAACAACCACATCCATGAGCTCCATTTGACTTGGATAGCCCTAATCATCAGCCTCTCAGTCACTTTTTGAACTAACTTTGGCCACCGTGTCCTTCGGAAAGTACACTAGAGAGGTGGGAGGTGACCAAATTCTAACAGCCTCTTGAAATATCCAATAGAAAAGAAAGTTCACCATAGTTCTAACAATATCAAAGAATATATGAATGTGATGATAAAACTTATCTTACCTCTTAACTAGATCCATTCTAGTCTCCCTTGATTTCACTAGTTACCATTGTTCTAGGAATTATCATTCTCTAAGATAGGGGTGTGTAATGGACTTGTCCTTTGATAGAATGAATCACAACCCTAAGTTCTTGGAGAAGTGATTTGACTTCAATGGGCTGTTGTTCATAGAATATTCCTTTGGGATTGATCACACTCCCAAATCACTCTAACTCTATTTCTACTTGACAAAACACTCTCCAGGACTCTATGGAATTCCTCCTATAGTTTTTCCAGTATTAAAATTTTATGGGAAAGACCAGTATAAATAGAAAAGATCCCCCACCAACTAGAACATCTTTCATGGGAACCTCATACATTATTACCAAATTCGTTGGCACCCTCTTTGTTGATGGTGTTGGATCTAAGTGCCAAATTTTCTTCTAAGACATATAGAGTGTTATGGGTCTTCTGGAAGATGTTTTTTGTCTAGAATTTAACTTTTTGATGATGTGAGAGCCTCTGTGTCCTCCTCCATGTCCATTATTAAAATATCTTTGTGCTTTATTACCAATAGAGCTAACTAACCATTCAGGTATGATCGGACCAAGGTATCGACATAAGCCTTGGAGAGGCCAAAACCCACACTATCGAGAGGGAAGGTCACTCAAACCTAACTCTACTATAAAATTTACCTATACCAACGGTTTTAAATCGTGGGTATAGCCCATGAAACCATGGGTATAGGCTATACCCACGGTTTCATAAACCATGGGCTCCCGAGGCGTCAGGATAGCCCTATACCCACAGTTCTGTAGAAACCATGGGTATATCCCACTAAAATCTAATATTACCCATGGTTTTAGTGAACCATAGGTATACATATATACCCATGGTTTACATAACTGTAGGTATACATTTTTAAATCCTAAATTATGTACCCACGGTTAATTAAACTGTGGGTATACATAGTTTTCTCACAAAAAACATACCGACAGTTCAACGAACCATGGGTATAGATAGATACCCCCCCTGTATCCCCTCACTGGACACCCCCATAGGACCTGCAGCCCCTCCCTTCCCCCCCTGTAGCCCCTCCCTTCCCCCTGGACTAACAGCCCCTCATGGACAAACCCCCCTGCAGCCCCCCACTGGACCTGTAGCCCCCCTAGACAGACCCCCCCTACAGCCCCCCACTAGACATACAGCCCCTCCCTTCCCCCATAGATAGACCCCCCCTGGACCTACAACCCCTCCCCCCCCCCTAAAACCACCCCTGGACCTGCACCCCCCCCCCCCCCAGACCTACATCACCCCCCTGGACAGACCCCCCACTTCAACCCCCTAGACAGAACCCCCCCCCCCCCCCACACACACACACACTAGACCTATAGCCTCAACCCCTCCCTTCCCCCATGGAGAGATACAGTTATCAAAAAACATCTTAATTGAGAAACTGGAAACATTATGTAGGATTATCATTTAACAAAAACCAATCATCCTTCATTATCACTGACCTCATAAGTGGTTTTTTCATATACAGATCATTTATTACACCCATCTCACACTCAAATATGGATTCAAAAGATAAATAGATCGATAGAAATAGCAGTGTTTTCTTCCATATGAGATCATCCCCATCACATAGAGATTGGGGAATTTTTAACTCAAAATTCCCTTCCATAGATGAAATTTTTTTCATGAGGAATAACAATGGAGTAATGATAACAATCCCATCCCATAGTTTTGGGTTCATTTTTACACCAACCTCCCCTCCAATGAAAATCTGTTTTTCCCCATTTAAGGGAGAAGTAAGAAATGATTTCTCCCAGCTCTCTCCATCTTACAGACTATTTCACCTATAGAGTATGGGTAAAACAAGGTTGTGTGTGGTTCTCTATAAGTCAATCTATTCCAAAAACCTCAAAGAAGATCTCATAAAGAAATTAAAAGGTATATTAAAGGAAAAAAAACTGTCTTATCATTTAAACATTTATATAACACCCACAAGGCATTACATGTTGGTGAATGTCATGGGAATCAATATCAAAGATGGCGATGAAGATAATTCCAATTATGAGGAGCATGGATAGTAAGGTTCTCTTCATAATATGGTATAAATTTACAGAATTGAAGGATTTGTGCATAACAAAAATAAAAGGCTCATCCTGAATTTTGGCACACGCTTGATGATCCCTCATGGTCTCTACAGTGAACATAAACCAAAGACAAGGGAATAGGAAAGTCTACATATGAACCACCTCATGAAGTGTTTGATACCCTTAAACCATAAGAAATATTTTCTTAGAATGAGTAATAAATGAAAGAGTCAAGGAAACTAAATGTAGAATTTCTCTAAGGCCTCATTACTTACAAATATGCACCATTAAGAGATCCCCAACTTATACATTTACTTGGTAAACCTCAACAATAAGGTTTTACCCTTTTTATTGAATTAGATACAATAAATATTATCAACCATGTTATTAGACCATAATATTACCTAAAAATAATTTTGGATAGATATATAGAATTACCACCACTAGTAAAATAACCAAAATAGATTCAGGATAACCCTTTGAAGATGTCCCCTGCTAGATGTTAGGCACAAATATCAGTGGGTCTAGTGCATCATGCCCTCCATATTAACATTCTAGTTCAACCTATCATTCCATAAAATTTTATTCATGTTCTTATCAACACTGCAAGATCCTTGGAATCTTTATTAGAAGTTGTCGAAGAATGATGCATGCTAGTACATCTAGAATGGAAACCTTAACGAGAATGGGTGACAGAAATTCAACCCCGTCATATTTCAAGAGCCCTTTATTTCTTATATTAAATATTCTAGGAGACCCTTAAAAACATATAACACATTTTTTCCCATTGGGATCCAATTAAATGAACCTTATGCAATAAGATGTGTTGAAACATAGATGTTTTCTACAAACCTTGTATGGACCAGCCTTTATGTGGAACACTAACTATCCCGCTTGGTCAATCATGTAATGGGAATATCTCCATCAAAAATTTCATTTAAAATTCTTATTAATGATAAAAAAGACAATTATCCATGACCTATTTAACTACCAAAAATGATAAAATGAGATGGTCTCAGATTTCATTTCCAGGTGGAAGGGACTGACCTACTCCCTGTTCATACAGATCCCACCTAAATATTTGATCTCTCTAGGAATTGACAACCTTCATGATGAGTTGTTAGGTTTGATCATTCCAGTGAGGTATATGGGAAGGTTGTGGTATCTTAACGCCACTTCTTATGGGATGGAATATTCCATATAGTGACTAACCTAATGTAATGAATGATTCCATTATCCTTGAGAAAGAGAATGGGGAAGACAGAAGATACATACATCACACGTAAGTTGTCCTCTATACTGAATCCTACACAAAGACCCACGATATATCATGAGTAATTTCATGATAATAAAAAAAACCCTACCTCATTTGGATTATAAGATTGGACCATGTAGAATTGGTTTGAGGAGAAAAAGTATAATATTTATACATTATGAGATGATCATGTCTGCGACTACATTATAGTATCCCTGGACATTGATTTACTCAGACTACCTGATCCCTAGAGGCCCTACTAGGTGGGTCTTGAAGACTAGAAAGATTATTTCCCCATTCACCTGATACAGTTTCACACCATCCTATAATGATTCATCTTCAAAGACATCCTACAAGAGATGGTAGAATCTAGGTAAGTAAAGATTGGAAAGCCACTAGTGCATCTAGAATATTTATATTCTACTGCTTCTGAGGAAGGAGGGGATTGGGAAATAGTTGGTATCATAGGCACATGGATGTTTTATGATTTAATGGCTCAAAATACAATCAATTGGACTCTTGTTATCTTACATGCATAGTTGAAGAACCAAATTATTCCCCTAACAGCTCCTAATATGACACAACCCACTCTGTTGGCCTCACAATCCCCCCGAAGCTAGTATTTCATGAAAAAACTTATCTGGGTTGGAAAAGAGAAGATGGAAAATGATGAACCTCTCCCAAGGTCAAGGTTTCCTTTGCCTATCTCAGACATCATACATTTAGGTTTGAAACAACACAGGCCACCCCACCAAATGGTACCACTAGAAATATCCAACCAGACAAAATCTTTATCTAATGATGAGTTAATATTTAGATCCATTAATGTCATTCATTTAATGGATACCTTCTATAATGAATAGTATTGATATGAAATTTATTTCCCATAACCTAATTTGGGGATGGATGTAAGAGGACATAGGAGATCATGTAACATAGGATAACATAGTCATGGTTGAAATGAAACTCCTAGCCACAACCCTACTCAAACTAGAAGTTTTGTATAAACACTTGGAAAAGAAATTCAGAGTGTATAATGGGAGTAGAAAAATCCCCCTATATATGCCAAAAATTTACCTAATCCAATCACATTGTAAAAGCCATCAAAATGGGTACAAGTGTCCAATCCCCCCAGTAAGCGAGAAAACCTGTTCGGCCACCTCTTTAATTTTATTTCTCTGATCCCAAAGAAGGAAAATGTTATAGATGTAAAGGATTTCATAACTATTGTTATTGGGAATACCTTTTCAAAAATCATTAGAAAAATTATTGCTATGAGGTTAGGTCCCATTGCTCGTGGGTTTATCTCTTTAAATCAATTTGGCTTTATCCCTAGTAGGAATATTCAGAACTGCCTCTGAATGTATTAACATCATGAAACTAAAGGTTAAACGTGGGAAATTTTCATTAAAGATTTATATCTCAAAGGAATTTGATACAATAAAGTGGAGTTTTATATTTGAAATTATCAGAAGGTATGCCCCCCCCCCCCCCCGCACCCCCATACCCCCCTAGACAGCCACCTTGAACACCCCCATGCCCACCCTGTATAGCCCCCTCGCACCCCCCTGAAAACCCCTAGATGTTTATGTTTCCTCATTCCACAATCCACTGAGAGTAATTCTTGAGAAGCAGAATGTTCCCATGCAACTCCTTCCACATCCATGAGACTTTCCCCCTAGATCCCCAAGGTCAGATCAATACTATAAAAAATATTAAATTTCCCTATAGAGAACGACCTTCAAGAACCTCCCAAGAAAACTTATCTTGAAGGATGTACATTGATCCCTCGACACTTCATAAGTTGATACCACCATCTACCACTAGCTAGTCTGGCCATCCTCATCCACACAGCCCTAGGAAAATATTCCCTCTCCATGAGAATACAATATGAAAAAATTCATTATCTTTTCAATATTCCCCAACACCACTTTCGAAGCCATTAGGACCGATAACCCATGAATCGTAATGGTGCTAATGATGAAATTCACTAGCGTAATTCTTCCACCGAAGGATAAAAAGAGGTTCTGGGGGCTGGTACGGTGGATGGTACGGTGGCCGGTGCAGGCTAGAGTGCCTGGTGCGGGCAGAAAGGCAGGTGGCAGGGGGATGGCAGGGGGCTGGAGTGGGCTGGAAATAGTGGTTGTGGCTATTTTTCAGGTGGAAGAGGGCTGGCGTGAGTGTTTTGCAGGAGGCTAGGGGTGGGGGCCAGTGTGGTGGCTGGTGTGGTGGCTGGTGAGGACTGGATTGCAGGTGGCCATGGTGTGACCGCGGCGTGACCGCGGCATAACCGCAGCGTGACCGCGGCATGACCGGGGTGTGACCGCGGTCAGTTGTCCTGGTCCAATGACATCTGCGGGGTAGCATCTTCTGGCCAGGAGCGAAGGGAGTGCGAGGAGTTAGGGCAACATTTCGGCCATCGCCTCGCCGACAGAAAATATGATTAGTCAATCTCAACATTGATCACAAGACTCATGGAATACTATCACAGAGTTGGTCATCCATTAGATTCCCCATTTTTGTAGAAAGCTCCAACTACACTATATGAGGTGTGTGTTGTTTACTGTTCTCACACAGAAAAAAAAATATAATGTAGAAGAATTTTCTCTACAAGGGTCAAAACACTCATCTCATCATCAGGATCATAAAAATATCAAACTCTAAAGGACACTTTTCTAAATACAAATATCATTATAAAAGTATTCTCAAGTCTTCTTATTGTCCAACATTTACTATTATGCCCCTCGAGTACTTAGATGGTCCTTGTAGAATACAAGTATCAAGCTTCACCCTCATCTCCAATGTTGTCTACAGGTGACTAAATATTTTCATGAGAGACTCAATCAAGAGATTTGCTACCTGAGGGCCTCCCTCTCCATTAACTATGGGTGTGTAATGTATCTAAAACTCTATCTAGGTATCATACATCGAATTACTACAAGACTGTGAACCTCCACGGGGTGTCGTCCTGGAGTAGGACCAAATCACGACATGACTGCGGCGTGACTGCGGCATGTTGGCCCAGTCCAACGACATCCGCGGGGCAGTATCTTCCGGCTAGGAGTGAAGAGAGTGGGAGGAGGCGGGGAAACATTCCATCCATCACCCCACCGGTAGAAATTGTGATGAGTCAGTCTCAAAATTGATCACAAGACTCATGGAATATTATCACAGAGATGGTCATCCATCAGATTCACCATTGTTGTAGAAAGCCCCAACTACACTATATGAGGTGTGTGTTGTTTACTGTTCTCACATAGAAAAAAAAGATAATGTAGAAGCATTTTCTCTACAAGGCTCAAAAAACTCATCCGATCATCAGGATCATAAAAATATCAAACTCTAAAGGACACTTTTCCAAATACAAATATCATTATAAAATTACTCTCAAGTCTTATTATTTTCCAACATTTACTATGATGCCCCTTGAGCACTTAGATGGTCCTTGTAGAATACAAGTAGCAACCTTAACCCTCATATAAAATGTTTTCTATAGGTGACTAAATATTTTCATGAGATGATCAATCAAGAGATTTTCTACCTGAGGGTCTCCCTCCCCATTAACTATGGGTGTGTAATGTATCTAAAACTCTATCTAGGTATCATACATCGAATTCTGATAGGACTGAAAACCATCGTGGGGTGTCATCCTGAAGTAGGTCCAAATCATGGCATGACCGTGACATGACCGCGACGTGACCCTGGTGTGATCGCGGCATGACAGCAGCATGTTGGCTTGGTCCAGCGACATCCACAGGGCAGCATCTTCCAGCCTGGAACGA
Source organism: Viscum album (assembly GCA_963277665.1). Taxonomy (NCBI): domain Eukaryota; kingdom Viridiplantae; phylum Streptophyta; class Magnoliopsida; order Santalales; family Viscaceae; genus Viscum; species Viscum album. Next base: position 350,534,591 of record OY728135.1, read on the forward strand.
AGGGAGCGGGAGGAGGTGGGGAAACATTCCGGTCGTTGCCCCGCGGTAGAAATTGTGATTAGTCAGTCTCAACATTGATCACAAGACTCATGGAATACTATCAAATAGCTGATCATCCATCAGATTCACCATTGTTGTAGAAATATCCAACTACACTATATGTGGTGTGTGATGTTTACTATTCTAACATAGAAAAAAAAAGATAATGTAGAAGCATTTTTTCTACAAGGTTCAAAACAATCATCTGATCATCAGGATCATAAAAATATAAAACTCTGAAGAACACTTTTCCAAATACAAATATCATTATAAAATTATTCTCAAGTCTTCTTATTGTCCAAAATTTACTATGATGCCCCTCAAGCACTTATATGGTCCTTTTAGAATACATGTACCAAGCTTCACCCTCATCTCCAATGTTGTCTACAGGTGACTAAATATTTTCATGAGAGACTCAATAAATAGATTTTTTACCTGAGGGCCTCCCTACCCATTAACTATGGGTTGTTAATGTATCTAAAACTCTATCTAGGTATCATACATTGAATTCTGACAGGACTACGAACTGACGCGGGGTGTCTTCCTAGAGCATGGACAAATCACAGCATTACCACGGTGTGACCATAGAGTGACCGTTGTGTGATTGTGGCGTGACCACAGTGTGACCGCGGCGTGATCACGGCATGTTGGCCCAGTCCAACGACATCCGCAGGGCAGCAACTTCCGGCCAGGAGCGAAGGGAGTGGGAGGAGGCAGGGAAACATTTTGACCATTGCCCCCGGAAGAAATTGTGATTAGTCAGTCTCAACATTGATCACAAGACTCATGGAATACTATCACAGACCTAATCATCACTATTCTTTGGTTTAGAAGACATAACCCCTCTGTTGGAGGGGTTTTATTATAAAATCAGGTATGTTTTATTAAGGCGGCATGTGCTTTATCAAGAATAATAGCATAAAGATCTATTTCATGAAGATGTGTTGAAAATTTAAAATTGAAGAGTCCATTAGATGTGTTAACATAAAGAAGAAGTCTTGGAAGAGGACCGAGGGTGAAGGTATGCATGGAAGAATTTCATAATTTAATGAAATTCATGATTTGGAGATATTGATATGTGTTTGGTGACTCGAACAAGGTATTAATCACCTCCACAAACAATTAATTAAAACAGTAGCAGAAAATAAATAAAATTTCGGCATGACCCATCTGTATGTTGGACATCCATGCCAAAGGAAAAGAAAATAAATAGAAGCAACACAGTAAAAGAAGAGAAAAATGAAACACATTATCAATCCCTCAACTACCCCAATCTCCCTCCCCTATAAAGAAAACTGTGTAGCTGCCTCCAGTGCCCTTCTAGACCCCTTCACAGAATATAAGTACCCTCCATCCATAAAAAGTGGTAAAAGGCCTAAGTGGCCGATGCGATAAAGAAAATAAAATAGAAACTCAACTACAACATGCTTGTATCCTCTTCCCCATAACCAATGAGTGGGTTGCTCGTGTCATTGTAGACAGAGCTTTAATAGGATTCTTCCCATGTTTCCTAGACTTGTCACCCTTGTATTTCCCAGACATATGCATTATGAAAAGGTGTTTGTATAGGGAATGTTTCTATGAATGGTTTCAGTGTAATCATTTCTAGTATAAGAACTAATAATGTAATCATTACTAATGTAATGATGTTAGTATAAACATTGCTAGTGTGAATACTACTCCTATAAGAAATGCTAGTGTAATGTTGCTACTAATGAAGCCAAATGTGTAAATATGTAAACTTTTCTAGTGTAAACATTGTTGTTAGTATGGGCTGCTAGTGTAAGAACTCCTAATATGAAGGTTACAGTAGAAGTCGTGCTAATGTAAGGAATTCTACTTAACCACTTTTAGTCTTATTCAAGTGATGATAATGTAAATATGTATTCGAACCTGTTTTTGATGGTTTCAAATATTAGAATATTGGGATTGATCATCAATTTCCTTTCATTTAATGCTGCTACTAAAAATAATAGAACATGAATAATAGGATTGGGAAAATTATTAGATGTTTTATGTTATAGAAATTCAAATATTAAATAATATAGGGGTAATAACTACCAAATGCTTATGCTCTTGTAAAAAACGCACCTTAAACATCCATGTCATACAAGCACAATAATTATGAGAATGGTTTATTTAAATGAAATATTAGCATAGATAAAGATAAAATCATTCATACTCACTAGATTAAGCATCATCATCAAAGATATTTGTATCTACTTCATCACCAGACTCCCATTTTGTTTTAAGAAGACTTGATGGTTTACTTTTTATCACAGTTACAAGTGATTTATTAGGTAATTTTTCCTACACAAAAACTTAAAATTCACAATTAGTGACCATAATTTCAAATATTATATAAAATATATCAAACTAAAAACCACTGTAACTATTTATATAATGCTCAAGAATTAATAGGAACCCTCACATCTTCATCATAATCACTTTAGATGAACCGGAGTAATCACTCTCAGAAAACTTGGCAGTAGAAAAAATGACTTTTTTAGAGAGTAGACTTCCCATTCAAAGTAGGAGAACACTTAGTAGGAGGCTCTTAAAATAGAATATAGTTTAATAGTCATTAAAAGGTAATGAAACAAAAAAAATAAAGATTTGTATTGGTTTGTTAGAAGCATACCAAGAAATAAGAAAATCTTTCATGACATAGTCATATATGTTGATATCAGCACACCCTTGTCTTCTTGTTTCCCTGCACATGTATAGAATATAATTAATATGTTTCGAATACAAATTTAAAGGTGTTTAAACTGCATGCATAATTCATTTCCATAGTTTAAACTGGTTATAGAGTTCATTATGCATATACATTCATTTGAATAAAAATTGAAAGGTGTTTCTTTTATTGTGCTATGAGTTGTTTGAATGTAATAATCATTGTATTTAAAACAATATACATACATTGCTTACTAAATACAATCATTGAAAGAAAAAAACCATGATAATTCTTTGAAAACACTTGTAAAAACACACCTAAGTGAAACATACCTTCAGGCAATACAAGATCCATGGAATCCCATACCTGCAACCCAGCTGCAAATAACGTCATGAAACCAAACACATTCAAAGATCCAGTCATACATGAGCTTATAACATTTCCATGAACACTGATTTTTGTTGCCAAAAATCACCAAGCCCCCCCCCCCCCAAGCACCCAGCTCCTCTCCCCCCGCACCCAGCCTCACCCCCCAGCACCCACCCCCCTGCACCCAGCCCCACCCCCTGCACCCATCCCCCAACCTCACCCCCTACACCCACACCCCCCACCCCCTACACCCAACCCCCCTCCATGCACCCAAACCCACCCCCCCTGCACCCAACCCCACCCCCATGCACCCAGCCACCCCCAACCCCCCCCCCCCCCCCTGCACCCAGCCCCACCCCCCTGCACCCAGCCCCACCCCCAAGCACCCACCCCCCCCCCCCCCCCGCACCAAGACCCACCCCCCAGCACCCAGCCCCCTTCCCCCTTCACCTAGCCCCACCCCTGCACCCAGCCCCCCACCCAGCCCCCCCTACACTCATCCCCACCCCCACCACCCAGCCCCCCCCCCCCCTCCCTGCACCTAGCCCCCCCCCCCCCCCCAGCACCCCCCCCCCCAATCACCCAACCCCACCCCCCTGCACCCATCCCCCCCCCCACACACACACACACCCAGCCCCCCCTCCCCACCCTCCCCCTGCACCCAACCCCACCCTCCCTACACCAAGCCCCACCCCCTATACCCAAATATTTGTATGAATATACTAGAAGATGAATTTAATGAAAATCATTTAGATAATTTATATAGAACTATCATGGTTATCAATTTTTTGTATGAATATACTAAAATCTGAATTTAATAAACTAAATCACTTCATGGATTTTTTTAATAAAATAATTACCTAGAAACACCTACTACATACAAAGTGGAACAAGTCACAACAAGACTCTTAAAAAGGAAAAGGTCACTTTGGTAAAATAAATGGACTTAAAATCAATTGAAAAATAAAATACACATTATTAGATTAATATCGAACACTAAATTTTACACACACCGTGATTAGGGTTCTCATAAGAAATGAAAATGAGGGAAATTGAAGTGAAAAGTCTAGGGAAATATCCCTTGGGATTTAGGTAATGTCTAATGTATCAAATTTCATTGATTATTGTTTTGGATTCTTATGGTGTACCCTCATTGAATTTTTTATGATGAGTTAACTAGACTAGACTTGATCTATTTGGTTGGAATACCTCCATCGTAAGCTATGGGTTATAATGCTACCATTCTTCTAAATTCCAATGTCTCCATCTATTCCATAAGATTATATAATAAGATCCAAATTATATTTTGGATTAGTCCCATCTTTTCATCTATGGTCCAACTAAAAACCCTTAAAAGTGTTTACTGTAGTAGAATGCTTTCCCTAAGAGAAAATTTTAGGTTTAAGTTCTTTGTATGTTACTATCTTCGACAATTGGAGTTAGGTAAACTTATATATTATCCTAACTAAATATTCTACCTTCATTCTCAGTTTGGATTTGATCTTCTAAGGACACTTAATCTTCCTTAGGAACGTCACTTAGAATAGGGTGTCTAGGCTCAAGGAATTATTTCTCCATCCCCTTAATTCTAGTAAATGCTCCCATTGATATTATTACTATAGGTTTTGGAAAAGATAATAATATTTACACCTCCATAACTTCTTCCCTTATTTATACATTTTTTATCATTTGATGGTTTTTTTATTCAAATTACATTTCTTCTTCAGACAAGGGTAATAAAAAATACATATATTGAGGATATCACACCCCATAATGGTGGCGGGAATACCAACCCTATCTGATCTATAGGTAGAGGATCATATTCCCCAAACCCATGGGGTAAATTTCTAACCCTTCCTTGGAATAGTGAGATGAAATTATTCCCTAGTGTAAATTTATCATCAAGGAGGGATTCTATTTACTAAGAATTATTAATAGATAAGCATGTTTACTATAATGATGATACAATCAATAATTCTATATTTCGCACATGCCACATATCTATATTCAGAAGTAGCTCTACCATCATGTCCAATGTGTAAGGTCACTTTTAAGGTACTGGTTATATGTAAAAATATAATCCTGAATGAAGATTCTAGGTCACTATATAGTCTTGGTATAGGTATACAATGTGTTCCCAAGGTAAACATCATATATCCCTTAGGAAATTGATTGCCCATGCACAAAACCCAAAAAGGGGAAGTAGAAATATGACTATAATATGTGTGGAGAGGTGAACATGGTGTGTAGGATCCATAGGGATAGTTAGAAGGTTCTCCATCTTCATAGGTCATGTTGTATCAAGGAAAAATTGAATGTGGTATTAAACCTCATGGTTTGTGAGGCTACTCAGGCTTCCTGGGTGTATATTACCTATACACAAAAAAATATCTAGATAAGGGTAACATATTTTATGATTTAACCACACAATGTGTGGTATTTATCATATCCTAGAATCCCTAGCTATTTTACCTACCAAAGTACATGATGTGTGTTCTTTCGAACTATACGCCATGTAGTTGGGTTCTATGATCTAAACATTACTCTAGTCCTCGATTAATTTATACTTCCTCTTATTTTTCTTCATATATCACTTGAATTGCCTTTGGCCATGCTAAACATGATAATTCCACCTATGTAAAGTGGTTTATATCCTTTAGTACCTGGATTGATGATTCATATCACAATCTTGTCGATGTGCATATTGTTATTCATGAAGAAACCCCAAATCCAGACTCCCCTATCCCATTTTATCTTATCCTATAATCCATCCTCACGCTATAATCCTACATGGATAATACACAATGTAAATATATGGAACCTATTTTAATTGTGCAATAAAATCAATCTGTGATATTGCTTGAATCATCAGCTAAAATCCAAATTTAGTGATGAACATGTAAAGGACGGTGGTAGAAATAGAAGAAACCACAAGAATGAAAATGATGATCCTGTATGATCAGGAATAATCTATGTTCGCATACAATATATAAACAAAGAAGTAATTTCTAGTCCCAATATCAGTTATCCCAATATCATAATTTCAACCAAATATCATAAGTTAAAACGGTCATCTCCTACCTAAATATTGATTCAATTTAAAGAAAATTATTCCATGTTCAAATCAAGAAAAAAATGGGGATAAATCCATATATATAAATTCCCTACCATGATGTTTAAGTGATGTTGATTTGATTCTACTTCACAACCAAGTTACTTTTTATCGACATCACTAAAAAACTGATATTTATTCCCTGATTTTTCATCACCACCAAGCCCTTGCTCTATCTTCTTCTTCCTCTCCCTCTAAGGTTCATGTGGTCATAGAACAAATAACCCTAGGTATATTTCATAATGTGGATTAAATAAAGAAATTCATGGGTTTCTCGGTATAATAACCAATTAATTAAATAATTAAATTATTTAATTAATCATCTCAAGACACAGTCCCTATTAAAATGAATCATAAGCCATGAATATGGTAAAATTCACATGCCAGATTCAATATCTATCTTGGTTTCTCAATATGAGATTCTATTTAAGATATATAAGAAACTTTAAAAAACATACAATGCATGGACTAAAAATAATATAGCATATTTTTATATAATTTTTGAAGATCCTTGACACACTATATTATATGAAAAATAAGACTTGGGGTAAACATTACAATATGGAACCAAAGAAACCTTCCAAAAAAATTTGTGAAGTTGCATACTCCGTGCATACTGGTTTCCACTACTTGCGTAACTACCCCCTGTCTTAGATTCTGTTAGAATGGATTCTTATGAAGATATGGGTCACTCTGTAACAGTGATTCTAGAAACTCATGAACAAATTCCTAACCTATTTTATGAATTACATGTAGACCCCCTCCCACTAAAAAGAGTGGTATCATTAATACTAGTCAAAACTCATTACAGAGGAGGCTAGTGAGATTCTCTCTCCCCTCACCCCACCCCATGAGGGAGAACTACTACCCAAAGATCATTCCCCCTGAGTGAGGAAAATTTTAACCTAGGATTTCTTAAAGGATCCTCCATTACTCTATGCCATCATGGGATTCACAAAAAATATTGAATTTCCTTTCTATATTAACTCCTACAATATATCTAAAGGAGGATTAATAGTTCCCCCATCCCAAATAAGAATCCTAGACTCACTACACCATAATTAGTTGGTGAATTCACTACAACACTAGTAAACAGACTCAAGGAGGCTCCTTTCCACCCCTTTCTCTCCTGCCAAAGCCACCACCTAGCTCACGAAGTTGTGGAAGAGCCTCCATCCTTAGCTCCAAAACAACAACAGATAATTCTAATTTAAGAATCGAATTAGTAATAAACTCTATAGTATCATCAACATTCATTGACAAATGGAAAGGAAGTATATATCAAACCACTATATGAATTTTGGGACATCAATCCATGTGATTATCCAAAAGGTCAAAGTGATGAAAATACATAGTATTACCTTCATAAAAAATCTTGTAATAGAGTTGAATTATAGGGATCGAAACAAAGAAAATTCAAAAGGAATATATTTCAATGCATGAATCACCAGATTCCAACACATCAGAAAATAATATAGAGGCTGAAAAGCATGAAAGATATGATACCAAACAACAACAAATTCTGCTTCATCCACTCATTTAATAGAAAAAGAGTCGGGCCTAATGCTCCCTAGCATCACATTTTTACTCCAAATCTAACTCTAGGTTCACTTGTTGGTTAAACACATATGTTGAAGTTTTTCATAAGCTTTATATTGAAATCAGGATAATTTTGAGAGACGATATCTCAAAAAACAAACTCAACAGGAGAGATCTCAACCACTGGAAAAACAAGGAGAAGGAATTTCATACCTAGATGTCGGAGCTGGGGGAGGGGAGGCGAAGGCTAGGATGGGATGTTGTCGGATCTGGGGGAAGTTGAGGCGAAGGCCAAGGCCAGGAGGAGAGGGAGACGAGAGGGGGGACGTCGCTGGAGCTGGGGGCAGGGAGGCGGAGGTTGGGATGTTGAGGCTGAGGTGAAGGCCGAGAGGGAGGTCGGGATTGGAGGTGGAGGCCGGGGAGGGGATGAGATGACTGGGACTCAGTGGTCAGATGTCCAGGAGGCGAAGGTCGGCGAGGGGAGGAGAGGGTCGAGCGGCGAAGGTCGGATGGCCAGGAGGCAGTGGTCAGGGAGGGGAGGAGAGGGATGGGAGTCGGTGAAGCGAGCAATTAGAAGAGGGTTGGGATTCGGGGAAGCGAGGAAGAAGAAGAGGGCAATGGAGGTGAGGGTAAGGGGGGAGGATCCCAATGGAATCCGGGGAATTGGGTATAGGTTTCCCACAGTTTTATTAAAATCGTGGGAATATATAATAAAAAAAAGAGATATCCCCACAGTTTTTCTAAACCATGGGGATAGATGCATGGGGAAAGATCCCCTTTCTAGTAGTGTAAGTTTCCTATCAAGTGAACATTATCCACAATTTGTGAGCCACCATGGGATGCATTTCTGAATGGATGTGGGGAGGAGTGGGGAATTTCATCTGAATGCACTAAACTATCTCCCAAAGTGGTATGATTCATACCACTCATAGAATATCTTTCAGTTAATCCAAGTGGATAAAACACCCTCACATATTTCTAAAATATAGGTTTAGTCTACAGGATCACCCTTTACATTATTGGTAATTTCACAAGTTGGTGCTTTGTATAGTATAAAAACCTGATCATACCGGTTTACTTTTCTCTTGATCTCCAAGTTCTTTAGTGTGATTATCTAGACCCCACTGATACTTTATAGAAATTTTATGAACTGATAACTTGGAATGTTGTGAGTATTAAGTAACCCATATCCACCAATGTGTGGCCCCATCCAACCCCACCGTAGTTGGATGTGGATGAATATTCTGAACGAGGCATACCCCTATAGATGTGGTGAAGTTGGAAATATTACTTAGACAACATGGGAACAAACAAGATGATAATCGTACCAACTTCAATCACCTCTATAGTCATTAAGGTAGAGACCATAACTCCACCTTTTTTCTAAATTGTGAATAAGTACTCGCTTAGGTACATTACTAAGAAGCTTACTAGATGAAGAAGGTGATGGTCCTGGGAGGTGACTGGACATCCCTAGTCATTTAATTGACACTCTTAAACTATTTTAAATTGATAACCCTCTTCTCCATAGGATTATCATGATGTCCAAGCCTTTGGATTCTTATTCAGAGACTCATGTTGAGTCTTCTTGATGAACAAGTCACCCCACTTCTTGAAGGGGATGTCAACCCCTAGACATGGGTCCTGCCCAAGGGAGGTTCTGGCCAGATTTATGAGATCCTTCATAATGGTAGGATTCTATTCCATGTCATCCCAAGTATATGGGGGATGAATTTACTAATCATAATTTTCTCCTAAAATTATCGCACCATAGATCGTCTTAATGACCCATGTACCGGTGTTGAACTCACCATACATAAAATGAAATGTGTTCATGTATTGACTCTATAAACTGAACAAGTATACCATCAAAATTTTGTTTCAATAAGGGTTTGGTAAGCCTAAATAGATTCATAAAATCCTATATTTTTCAGCTCAACCACAAACTATGTGGGAGTACACTGAACCAAGAAGGGACAGCCCTAGTTCATCTCAAAGCTTCCACCTGATCGAATAACCCAACAAAATAACCACCCAATATTATAATTTGATATATAATTCTACATATTTTATCTGTAAATATGGGTTTTAAGATCCAAATCATGTTATAAACCTTTAAAATCAATCCACATAGTCTTTAAAATTAACCACTAAAGATGTTTTCTTTGGAGATGAAATTACCCACATATGATATGTTCTCCCAAAACATATTATTATTCTTAAGAATATAGAAGGTAGGTAAGATCCCTTCATAAGGTGGAGAGATCATATAATTATTTCAAATAAAAAAACCATATAAGGGAAACTAATTAAAATTTTGAAAATCCAAGATATTGGTTCCCATCAAGCTTTTAAGATGCTTGTGAGTGTACTGAATGACTATGCACTGGTCGACTTCCACATTATTGACCATTGTAGTCCAATGAACTATAGCCTCCTAAACTTCAATTCTTGAATTCATTTGTATCATAAGAAAGAAGAAATTTAGATTAATTATTAAAATGGGGGATTTTGGGTTAAAAAATGGACTTGAGTAAGAAAGGGGCACATGACTAATTAAAAATATCATATTAAGTGCATGACTTCTTCAAAGTCATCTGATCACATGACTACATGACCCTTGAATCTTTATGCGATCATGTAAATAATACAAGAATACACAAATCATTGTTCAAGTGAATTACTTTGATTATGTGATTTGTTTATGTGATTTGATCATGTGATGAGATCACACGATCAATCCATATAAAGCATTCATACAAAGGAGCTTATGTGACACGATCACATGAAGAGGCTTATGTGAAGTAGAGAAAAAACCTAAGATTTCTTGTAGATATATGAAATATTGAGTCATTAGTGAAATAGATTTCCCATTACTCTACTATCTATAGTAAATTCCTCAAAATACCAAAAGTATCTTAAAATAATAAAATAAAAATAGAAGCCCAAGGGAATCGGTCAGGTATTCACTTCCTTATAACAAAGTCCTTTTTTCTTATTTTGAATTTTTATTTGAGGTGTGTATGCATCTGGGCATTTATGTGATGCAGGTTCTATATGAGTTGTATAGGCACCCATATTTGGATGGGCATTCATATCTATATATGATGCGGGTTTATTTGAGAAATTGTTGAGATGAAAGATCTATGGACAATGATTCTAATATGAAACGATCAAGATTACCTCTATGATTGAGCAGACACAGTATCATTTCTCTTCTTGCAAAGGCATGTCACATGGACAAAAATATTCTAAAATAAACAAACCCTGCACGAAATAATGAAAATAAAATCAACATTTAATTGTATAATTTCTTGTTAAAATAGACATATTATATCATAACACTACCTTTACATCTTTCCAAAATGGTTACTTTGTTCCAAATATAAGCTAATAAAAAAACTAATGATTCTTAATTCACTTTACTACTGTTGGTTAACTACCGCTTATCATAGCATCTGATCTAAACTTCCGATCTGGAGTCCCCTTGATGCCCTCATCAGACACCATCTCTATGATATAATCATTCATCATTCACTTTTTCCTTCTCTTCCTACACCCATTTACTAGTAAATGGGTGAAGTAAGAGAAGGAAAATTGAACATTGAATGATGATATCATAGAGATGGTGTCGGATGAGATCATCACGGGGACGTCTGATTGGAATTTCAGATCAGATGCTATTCTAAGCGGTAGTTAACCAACAGTAGTGAAGAATCCTTAGTTTTGTTATTAAATTTGTGAGTGGTGCACAAAAAATATTCTTCCAACACACAGCATCAATATAAATATCTGTATAAATGACCAAAATACAAAATATAAATGATTCATGCCATAATAGTTTAGGTCTAGTGATTTTGGAAACATGGAAACATAAAGAACTAGTTCATAAGATTCTCTTATTAAGTTATGCTTTACTAGAAAGAAAAATCATTTCTAAAACCATTATTCATAACCTAAGGATATAAAACATAATAAAGGGTGATCATATATGCTAAATAAGTGTAAACAAGAGAGATATCAATGATTATATAAGCATAACATAAGTAGTAGGAATTCACCTTCATCATATTTGTGTACAATCTTCCATTAGGTATATTACCCATTCATTTCTAAACACATCTATATCACCTTATGAATATGAGCTTTTGTGACAGTTATGGTAGTACTGAAAAAATATAAATACACAAAGGATTAATAAATATTTTAAATGAACTCGTAATTATTTTCAAAAATACCTCTTCAGAGATGCTAGTTTGTTGATAAAATACAATCTCTTTCATAAATTTACAAACATAATAACCACATTCCTTTCCATTTGTTTATTTTGGACACTGTAGAAACATCGAGAAAAATAAGTAATTTGTTTTGATGTGTTTGTATAGTGAAATATTATTATATACACCAGGATATTTTTTCCATTTATAGATCTTGTAGGCGTTCTTGTACTTAGGCCCTGGATTCATTTCATGAAGTAGACGATATTGATGCACCACCATATCATAACATAATACTCATTAAAAGATAATATAAATTATATAACTAGATGTTTGGTTCTAAAATGTTGGATCTATTGTATTACAAATTGACAAACACCATTGTGCGTGGTCAGTTTTTTTCATATCCATGAATTGAATCCAAAAAATAAATCTTTGGAGTATACAAATTAACTACAATCAGCATCCAATGCTTCCTAAAAACAAAAAAAGGAATAAGTAAAGAAATAAATGAAAATATAGTTGATATGATTAAATTGTAGAGTTTTACCCATGTATCATTAGTATTAAAAATATTTTGTCATCTATAATTTTGTTTTCAAATAATTTGATCAGGGATAAAATTATTTCATCCTCTTTATCAGAATCTATTTATTCTTTCAAATAGGTGATGTGAGGAATAATGAGTCTAAATTTTTGTTCATGGGGAAATCCCATAAATTTTTTTTCATATATACGCCTATGAAAAATATAAAATGTATTTAGTAATAATTATCATAGTATATCAGCTTTTTTAAAATCAAATCATGAAAACAAACCTTATATATAAATTTACAATTGAGGCACCTAGACATTCATAATTGAGGAATTTATTTACATTTTCATCACTAATGAAATCTGATCTTTCCTCTCTGTACATATTTTTTTCAAAATCAACAATGTGAGAATTTCCATCTATCAGCTTTGTATCCACATGATCCTGCAATGATATTAAATGTGGATATATAACGGGCAGGGTGAAGGTGTTCTCAGTAGATCGTTTCAATTTATGTTTGATCCTTGATATAGTTTTGAGCTGATATTTCATTTCACCCCCTTCTCTTTGTTGTTCCATAATAAAATTCATCAATTCAGAACTTTTTTCATTAAATTTTAAAGGTTCATCTTGAAAAAGAAATTGTAAATGGATACCTCCTTATCGACATGTTTTTTTACTAGAATTGATAGCCATGAAATTAATGTTCCAATAGCTTTTTCGAGTGTATGAATGTTTTCATCTTCATTTGGAATAGGTACCTCGGCACTCAACTCATTATCTTTGTTAATCGACACTCTAACATAATCTGTTGGAAGTTTTCTATTGTGTAGCATGTTGTTCTATATATTGAACACCATAGCCCTCACTACAAGGCGATAGGTGGGAGTTGATAGATATAAATCACAGTCATTTTCACCCTGTAGAATATTAGTACAGGAAAGGTATCAGTTTCTATGTGATTCACATTTCCTAGAAACAATTATTATAACATTGATTACCTCATCTAAGTCATATTTATGAGGGGAATGGCTCACCTCAAAGCTGGTGGGGGTGGGGCGGGATCTTTATGCATGGGTTGTTATTGAGTTGTTTATTCTCTTTGCCTCCCCCCCCATCAAACTTGATATCATCTCTCTCTGGTATTGTAATTATTCTTGAAATATAGCTATTTTTTCTCTAATCTTTTTCATTTCCTCAGTTTGATCATCTAATTTTTTTTCTTTCTGAAAATGTGTTCTAGGTATCACCATAAAACCTACACCTCTGATGTGGCCATATTGTTCTGGCTGCTTCAAGGTCGTTGAAATTATGTCTCCATCTAGTGCGGGTTTTATTGATTCCTGTGACTATGTCAGATACAAAATATAGGAAAATAAGTAGTCATTGTTATGTAATAGCAATTTAAATCAAATAAAATTTATATTATGTCATACTTACACATGTTTCCCACACTTTTTGTGTGTTTTCATCTATCAGTATCCCCTATTTATATACATGAGCCTCCTTCCATAGCACATGGCGTGGGATGGAAGTGGATTTTGATTTCAATTCATCAATCTATATATAAATAGAGGAACATGGTTATGGTGTTGTTTTATGTCACATAAAAGTATTATGATAGATTTAAAATACGTACCAATTTTTTCTCAAGTGAAGTATACCCCATCCTTGCTTTACGGTAGGGGTACGCTGGTTTTGTTTCTTGTTCTTTATTTTCAGCACTTAGTTGCTATTTTATAAATAAAAAACTATCAATAAAAGTGATGAATACAAGAAACTTCAAACAACGTATTACCATAAACAATGTAACTAAAAATTATTCTCCCCATGATGGTTGCTAAATGCATCCCAAGATCCTTGGGATATCAAGTGTGCATAAAGAGGAGGTGGGTGCATCTTGATTTTTACTTTAGCATCTTTAAGATGATATTTCGTTAAAATTGTGTGGAATACTCTATGAATCTTTCCTTAAACTCTTAATACATATTCCTTGTGCAAGGAATCTACTATAAATGCACTCTATAATGGATGATTAAGAGTAAGTCAATGTTTTGGTATTTTATTTTATTTTAATAAAATAAATAAATGATATCATAATTTTACCATAATATCTTCCCACATTAGTGTCTCAAGCCCGGTGAAAACATGTCTTCATGACTGTACATCAATTAGCATGCATTTCTGAGTGAAGATTACAATGTAGCTACTAAATATGGCTTTGTTGGGGTTAACATGTTGGTCTCTCTTATTCCATCCCACCACAAATTTGATGCCTTTTTATTTTGCCTTAAGGATTTTGGCTAAAAATATCAAACTACAGTGATCTTTTTTTTTCACTGTCAGGGTTTCATTTCCTACCATTTTCTCAAAAGAATCATCATTATGTTTCTCTGGATCGCTAGCATCGACACTGGGACCAGCAGTAATAGGTTGAGAAACCTGTTGTACCTCAGCACTGAGACCAGTAGCAACAGGTTGAGAAATCTATTGTTACTCTACACTGGGACCAGTAGCAGCAGGTTGAGAGACATGTTGTGCCTCGAGATTGAGCACATCAGTAGGTGAAGAAGTCGTTATCTGCAGAACTGGTTTAACATTTAATTTAGATTACATAAAATCAGCAGAAAACAGATAATAATATAATGTAACACAATGTATATTACAATAAAAAAATAACCTGATTATTGAACTCTTTTTTTAACGATGAAGATATTTGACCCCTCTATAGACTGTAAATCATTGTGGTATCCTCTGACATACAAAAATCCATCTACATTGGGACCACTATTAAATGATTGCTAAATATCAATAAAAGGGTCATCCTCTGTTTAACTTTCATCTGACCCTTCAGTTATTTTGGTCAATAACAGAACAATTGACCAATTTCAGTTTGTGGGATCTGGAACATAAAATACTTGTACTGGTTGTGATGCCATTATAAATGATTTTTCTTTCTCACCTTCCTTACTTAAATCAACTTTCATGAATCCCAATTCATTTCATTTAACATCACTCCTATTATCAACCCACTTTCATTGTAAATTGGCACTTTGAATTTTGTATAATCCAACTCCCATATTTGTTTGATGATTCTAAAGTATGACATATTCGCATAAATTGGATTTCTATCTTTAGTACTAGAAACATGAATCGCTTCAGCCACAAGTGTAACCCCACTATTTTTCATGGTACTATCTTCATAATGTTCATTAGTATATAATGTATAACCATTAACTGTATAAGCATTGTAAGATAATACATACACTCTTGATCCTCCGGCTAGCCATTGAAGTCGTTCTGAAATTGAGTCTGGGTTTTCATTTAACTTCTTAAAAATATGATCTTGAAACCATCATCGATTATGTGTATCTGATATCCATTTTTCAGCCCTAGATGGATTCAAATTCCTAAAAATTTCTTTGTGGGTTTGAACATATGGGTCAACGTCAAAACTGTTATGAAAAATGTAAAGTTGGGTCTACTCCTGATCTGTAATATTGATTGTGAAAATCTCTCTTCTAGAAATTCCTTCACCCTCAAGCCATCCAGTGTGATGAGATTTAGGTAGGCCAATGATTTCAACACTAGATAGGTATTCGGTACAGAATTCAATGACTTCCTCAACAATATATTTCTCCACAATACAACCCTCTAGATGACTTCTATTTTTGACATACCCTTTCAAAATATTTATATACCGTTTAATGGGTTACATCCATCTATAATGTATAGGACCACATAGTCAAGTCTCTCTCACCAAATGAACCATAAAATGAACCATTATATCAAATAATTTTGACAGGAATAATATTTCCAATTCACATAATATGACGGCAATTTCTCTTTCCATAGTTGGAAATTTCGTCAGGTCTATAACTTTTCTGCATATAGATTTGAAGAAGAAACAAAGATTCGTTCATGTATGGTAGACATTCTTGAAAAAAAAAGCAACGTAAATCTATAGGAGTTAGATCTTTCATCAAAACATTACAGTCATATGATTTTAGACCCTTTAACTTTAAATCACTCACTGAAATGATGTTCTTGATATTTGATGAATACCCCTATGGAACCTTTACGTCATTAAAGAAGTTGTAAAACTGATATCTCTCCGACCTATAAAGAGTTTAAGCATAAATTGGAATAAATTTTCGGTTTTCACCCTTCACTGGTTCCAACTCTGCTCATATTCGCATCTCAACCATGTCCAATATAACCTTAATTCCATCCTTTTTTTTCAGGTGCATTTAGCAACGTGCTAATGAAACTATCACATACATTTTTTTTCAACATGCATAACATCAAGAAAATTTCTAACATACAAACAATTTCAGTATGGTAATTCAAAAAAACTAATCTCTTTTTCCAATCGGTTTTCATAAGGTTTTTCAAAAATAGTTTACCAAAAGTAGTGTCCATGTCTTTTAATTTCTCAAACAATTGATCACCTGTTAGTGGAGATAGTGTTTTATGTTCTTATAAACTTCCATCAAATGATATCATCCAATATTGGTATTTAATTCGTCGGGGAAGAAATTTTTGATGTCCTTAAAACATGGTTTTCGATGAATGTTTCAACCTAATTGACTGTGTAACTTGTTTACAAATGGGACACCCTTGAGTTCCTCTAATTCTATATCCTGAAAATTTTCCATAAGAAAAAAATCCATTTATCATCCAATACAACATGGCACTCAAATTGAAATGTTCATTTTTGTAAGCATCATACAATGTAACACCTAAATCCCACAATAATTTTGAATCCTCGATCAATGGAGCCAAATAAACATCAATATCATTACCCAGTTGTTTTGTTCCTAATATAAGCATAGATAACATGATGTATTTTCATTTCATGCATAACCATGGAGGTAATTTATAATTTACCAACATAATCAGCCATGTACTGTGACTGCTATTTTGAAAACCAAAAGGATTCACTTCATCTATAGATAATGCAAGATGAAGTTTTATCAGCTCATTTCCAAATTTAGGATACTCATGATCAATTCTCTTCCATTGAGAAGATTCTATCAGGTGATGTATTTTTTCATCTTTAATTCTTGTATCTATATGCCATGTCAATTGTCTTGCAGTCTTCTCACTTCCATACAGGCGCCTAAACCTTGGAATGAATGGAAAGTACCATAAAAATTTCGTAGGACTGGATTCATCTTTCTTATATCGAGAAACACCACACTTTGGTCATTCTTTATGTGATTTGTGGTTCTTTCAAAACAATATACAGTCATTCAGGTAGGCGTGTATTCTTTTAGATATCACACCCATCGAGCATAGCATTCGTTTGGAATCATATTTTCATATTGGGAGCTCATTTTCTTATGGGATCATGTCATTCAGGATAGCAAGTAGTACCGTAAAATTTTCTTCACTCCACCTATTTCCTACTTTCAAATTATATAGCTTTAGTATGGCTGACAATGTTGTATATTTAGTGAAACCAGTATACAATGGATTCTTTGCACAACTCTTCAACTTCTCAAACAATTTTAGGCAATCACGAAGTTCATCTTCAACTTTCCTTGTCATTTACTCAATATGATCTTCATCATCATTCACATCTATAATCACATCCTCCATAAAATCGTCTTCATTTTTCACGCTTGTAATTATATCAGATGATCCACAAAATGCAGTATTATCCTATCCACTACCAGTATTCGTTTTTTCCCCATGTTTATTCCAACATGTATAACTTTGATCTATTACATGACAGATCAGGTGTTCTTCCAACTCCTCTGGACTAATTTTTCTTGAATAAAAAAAGTGTAAACATGGAAAAAGTATTTGAGAAGGCTCATATGCATGATCCTTTGCAAACTTGATAAACTCTTTCACTCCATCTTCATACTCTTTTTTCAATCGATTGGCATTCATCCATTCTTCATTCATATTCAATCTATTTGATATAGTAATATTAATATTTAACAAAATAATTACAGAAAATTTGTTCAACTAGGGTTATCATCCAACTATAATCAATAGAACTAGCTATGGTAAACAATACCATTACCTCTCCATGCATTACTTAGGACCAAATTAGATCACACCCTTCTTCCCAACCACCTAATAAATGGAACTATCTATGATAATCCCTTGCAATAGAATGTTTTATTATCCCACATGTGATCTATATGCATTGTTGTAAACTAGTTCTTTAGTGTTTCTCTAGAAACATAATGTCTCTAGTTAAGAACTATGGTACTAAACTAATAGATGGTAAGTTTTTCAATAGATTTATTAGGGGTTTAAGAATTAATTACATGTGTTATTATGGTTATTTGACTAGGGTGTCTATAAAGTGTCTCATAGAGTACTATAGTGAAGTGGTTTTCTAAGATTCAATGGAATTGCACTAGTAAAAAAGTGGTGGTGCCATTGAAATGGGTAAAGTTTGGATTGATATTCAATGGTGGAAGAACTACAACATGGAAAACAAATGGCATACCAATCATGCCAACAACCGCAACACCATAAAAACACACAATCGTGCTCACAATCGCAACACCATACAAACCAAACAATCACAATTTTAGATTTTACAAAGCATCCATTATTAAAAAAAATTGTTAATTCATGGGTTATCACAGTTGTTTTATCATCCTGGGGAATTCATTCATTAGTCAGTATATGTAAATTACCAATTTTTATATTCAAATGTTCAATAGGATCCAACCAACATGCAATTCATTTAGTACGCAAACAAGGACCACCAACGGCCATGATTTTTAGCGGGGTGTTTAGCTCGTACATTTCACAACATAACCATCAATATCAAACAATAATAACATTCAAAAAATATGAAACCAATGAGTAAGAGGAGAAAACTCACCGCGAAGGTGTTTTTCAGCGTACAGCAGAGGTGTGTTCGCGATAGAGGAGAGGGGCGTGGAAGAGGATATTTCCAACTGAAAAGAAAACATAAAATGATAACTCACATGTTAAACAATTTTATTGGTCAATAGTGGGATTGTATTTTACATATATGATATTTTCTTCTTGTTTATTTATTTTTTTGTATCTACTATTTTCCTATATATTCAACTTATGAATGGGACATATATTCTTTTCAGGAGAAAGATCATTTTAAATTTACTCTAATTTAGGGGTAAAATATTCCACATTAATTGTATTTTTTCAGGGGTTCATTACTATCCTATAGTAATTATGAACTCATCCTAGGTTAGTGGAAAGTCAGGTCATTTTTTGGTTATGATACCAGCCTAGGCCATATCATTATATTTCCAATTGTAATTGACCCATGTCTATTTAAATATAGGATTTGGGGGGTCATACACTAATATATAGAGGGAATAAGATAGGTAAAAATTATTCTAGGCTCTCTAATACAAGTTATGAAAGATGAAACATACACCAGGTGAGGTAGAACCATCCTAGAGGAGAGGAGGGGGAGGTTAGCGTAGCGCGGAGGGGTTCTGGACGATAAAAGGGTAAAATACAGTAAAACATAAAAGGTTCAAAGGGGAAGGGGTGGGCTATCTGAGGGGGTAGGGGATGTAGGGGTGTGGGGGAGGGGTGTGGGCTATCCAATGAGGGGGTGGGTTATCAAATTGGTGGACTATAGGGGTGTGAGGGAGGGGTGTGGTTTGTCTAGGGAGGGGTGTGGGTTGTCCACTATGAAACGACCATTAGGGATCTTAAAGAGTGAATTATGAGAGGGGAAAATTATGGGGAAGAGGGGTTAGGGTGATGGGGTTGAGTGACTAATAAGAAATAGGGGAACCTCATTAAAAATACAAAAAAAACTATTTTCAATTCATGAATAGGGTACATTATGGTGTATCCTAAGGGTCTATTGCATAGTGCACCCTATGATGTCACATTTTTGAATTACCACAAGGTATACACTTCAACACTCATCCACTAGGAATAACCATTAAATATTGATCATTAATTGTGATGTTACTATATGCCTCATGGAATAACATATACCCCCCAAAAATAGTATGGAGGGCATAACATATCCAACCTCCCACATGATCCAAACCATTAACATAAGGTGGGTCCCATGGATAAACTCACATACATAAAGGAGGACCTAAATAGGAATAACTAATCTAACCTCTAACACAATCTAAATCACTAATACAATGTATTCTGCATGGCTAATAATATATACTAGAAGTGGATCATGAGGAGGAGGAGGAGGATGAGGTCACGTGGACAAGGGGAATTTGTGCACTGTAGAGGAGGTTGTCGGGACTATCGTTGGATGAGGAGGGCACACCGGAGCAGGTCACAAGGACAAGGGGATCATGTAAGGAAGAAGAGTGGAAAGAGGTGGTAGAGGAGGAGGAGGAGGCTGCAATGGAAGAGGATGAGTTGGTGACTGGAAGAGGAGGAGGAGGAGGCAGCGGCGGAAGAGGAGGAGAAGAAGAGTCGTAGTGGAGGAGGGGTCGTGGAAGAGGAGGAGGAGAAGGTAGAGGCGGTAGAGGAGGAGGAGGACATTCGCAGTGGAGGAGTAGGAAAAGGTAGAACCAGTGGAGGAGAAGGAGTGGGCATCATTTCCCACCACTAAGGTATAATTTATCTAGTCATGGTCTCACCATATAATGGGTATATCGTCCCTCAAATGCATTCCTTTAAGATATCAATATTATTGGGCGGTGCATCTCAAACCATTTGAATATTTCAAAATTGGTATAGAATCTCGGATCACATTATTATATGGTAAGTGGGAAATCAAACCCATATAACACATCATAGTATCACATCATGTATATCATCCCATTATTTAGAAATCTTTAACATAAATTTTCATATCATCCCAGTCCATAGGCCATGTCGGAGTGATTAGGCAGGTCATCCCACACCCAAAAAAAGATATTAATCAAGGGGCAGTATTTCTACCACATAAAAATAGAATTACCAATGGTAATAGTGTCCTATAGTATATAAACAACATAAAATGGCATAATAAACATCTTAGAAAATACTAAATAAACCATAACTAGGTTTTCCTAACATATGACTCACTCAAAGTTTAATATTAGTTGATCCACACATGTCTAACCCATATCCAAATCCAAAACTAGGCTATAACCCACTTGGATATTATAGGTCAGAAGGGGGGGAACAATCACCCCATAAGTTAGTAAAATAAGTCAAAAATTATATTAAGAAACACTAAGTTCCATTTGGGTCAAGGCTCACATTGACCTCACATAATCCACACATCTCTTATTCAAGGGAGGCTAAGGGAACCTATTTTGTTCCCTATATGTTATTTTCTACCAAGGAGGAATACATATTGGTTATATAGAACATAATTACCATTAATTAAACTTCAAAATATGGAACATATTGTCCATTGAATCACTCTATATCACATTTAAGGATAGAACATAGCCCAAAAAGAACTTACCTACTCTTAGGTGGTGAATTAAAAACATCCTAGTAAAAAACTCAAAATAGAATCTCTCAATTATACACTTATCCCATATCCAGGGTGGAAAAAAGACACTTAACCATGGTCCTAGGAATCATAGTATAACACAAGGGAATCCCCCAAGGGATATTGAATGTAATGTTCAACGTATTTTAATTTATTCTAACAACCCATGATGGTCATGGAATTAAGGCATAATACTCAGGGTCCATAACATCCCAAGATGTTTTTTCCAATACATATGGTCAAGGAAAACAATTTGATTTGATTTAATACCAACTACAAAAGGGTGTAAAGAATACATATCACACAATGCATGAAACAATACATAAAACATTAGTAATGGTTTGAAACCACCAACCTCAAAGTGGAGTTGACCCCTTAATAATTCTAAACCACCACATTCTAAGATCATCTAGGCTCAATCAAAATCCATCATCCTTTTTTGAAACACATGAGTAGGCAGCCGCAGTGGAGGAGGATGAATCAGCGGTCGGAGGAGGAGGAGGCAGAAAAAGTGGATGAGGAGGAGAAGTAGGGTCGCGACGGAGGAGGGATCGCGTTGAAGGAGAAGGATAAGGCAGCGGTGGTAGAAGAGGAGGAGGAGGATGGCCATGGAGGATTAGAAGGAAAAGGAAGCAGTGGCGGAGGAGGGGGGTCATGGTGGAGGAGGGTCGCAGTGCAAGGTTTAGCTTGCACGAAGACTTGAACAAGTGTGGCAGAGGAGGGGCTTGTTAAGGTTATTTTATAAAAATCGCTTGAACCTTTATCAGTCCTAGTTAAAAGCACTGATAAAGGTATGTTTTATTAGCACTAAAATAAAAGCACTGATAAAACATACCATTATCAGTGCTTATAAAGCATTGATAAAACACATATTTATCAGCGCTAAAATAATAGTGTTGATAAATACTTATTTTATCAATCCGTTTTATGGATAATAAATATAAATATAATAATTTTACATAAATTAATAATAAAAACTTTTATCATCACTGATAAATGTACACTTTATCAGCCCTAAAAAAGAACTAATAAAGGGTACACCTTTATCAGTGCTTATTTTATCATTGATAAAGTGTAAATTTATCAGCACTTTTAGCTAGCGCTGATAAAGGCCCACCCCTTTATTAGCGCTTTTTACTTAGTGCTGATAAATAGAAGCGCTTCCCTTGCCCTATTTTGTGGTAGTGCCATGAAATAAAGATCATAAAATGGGTATTTAAATACCAATAAATTTAATTATAAGAATCATAGAATTTATCCATGGTCATTATACACACCACGCAAAAGGAATGGGTGGTGAATAAAGCATGTATCTCGCAAAAATAAAAAGTGAGATGAAATTCCCTTACTTTGTGTCTTGAATCTCTTCATACACATAAGGACCTTCTATATAATAAATATAATTTTATTATAAATATTTTAAAGAACCATATTATTATATCAAATTCTATATATGGTTTAATTATGACTTTATATTACCTGCTTGTTAACAATTCTATGTTAAGGTTATGCTTCGGGTAATATTTTCTTTTTTTTTGCATGTATCTTAATTTGCTATATCATTGGTCCTTATAATTATAGCATGATTTCAAAAATGTAAACCATGATATAAATATTATTAATATTCAATATATTTTTAATATAATAGTCTATAGAATATATAAGTATGAAATGAATACACCGTTCATGGAGACAATAGGTCATACGTATGCATGAATGCTACTTCTGTTTTATCGGCGTATTGAAAGAAAGAAAGCAAATTACATGTATATATTTATGTGTGTGTGTGTGTAATATCATTAAATTAGTATTATTATTTAATATATATCATATATATTCACTAAAAATATCCTTAATATAGTCCATGAGTGTGTGAACGAATCACATCTCTTTGAGGGGGCGATAGTTCACACTTTCTCAAATGAAACTATCATATTTACACAAGATGGAAAGCATAAGGGTATGTTCTAAATAAAAATTACAGAAGAATAAATATATTATAAATATAATATATATCATATATAAATATATATTCCATCATAATTTCCACCATGAGATACAGTGAAGTAAAATTGAACAATCATCGTTTCGTGAGGCGGTAGTTCACTGTACATGTAAATTGTATGTCCGTTAACCATTAGATGGAAGTGTGTATAATTTTAGGTATAAAACTTATCATAAAAACATCATAGTATATTTATTATACCAATTTTTTTATGAAATAATTGAATAAGAAAATTTTAGGGAGTGGATAATGAAAATAAAAGAAAAGAGCTTGAGGGTGGGTGTTACCTCTTAATCAGGTAACTCCTTTTGGATTACACCAAAGGGATTTCTTAGAAGGATTTATAAGAAAAGGGAGGATTAAATAAGGAAGTTAGGGATTATAGGAAGTTTATTGGGTATATATTTTTTGAACCAAATTGTTTTTAGTGGTTTGAAGAAGATGGAGAGGTGGTGGTCTTTTATAGGGAAGAAAAAGGACACACTTGACATTTTTTAAAATAAGTTATCTGTACCCATGTTTTTACCTTAAAAAGTCATAAAAACAAATAAAACTATATAATATAAGTTTTATTGACGTAATATGGAAATTAAATTGGTTTTAGACAAATTTATAGGTCATTTGGGCCCTTAAGTTTAATGTTTATTCCCTTGTTATGCTTAAAATTACCTCAATCGCTCTAATTAATTTTAATTAATTTCATTGATATTTTTGAAAAACAAATAAGTTTTCATTATTAGATATTATAAATTATTCTTATTAAAAATATGTAATTAATTTTTACAAATTTCAATCACAAAAGTGGAATAAATTAAATTAAATTTAATCTCACTGACATGATGACATTGTGGGTTTTTAAAGTAAAAACATCCAAAAGATTGCTATGTTTTTATAGTAAATATCAAAGTGAAATTTATTCCAATGACCTAAATTTTATTAATTTATAAAAAAACTTATCTAATTAAACTATAAAACCAATATAAAATATAATTTATCCTTATAAATAAATTAGATAAAAAATAAATTTTGAATTAAAATTCAATATTTTTAACTGTTCATTAAAAAATGAAACCTTACAGAAAAATAAAAATAAAAATTCATAACCTAATTTTTATGATTTTATTTAAAATATAAAGTTTATTTTGACATATTAAATCTATAAAAGTTCCAAAAATTGGATTTAAAATGGGTTCTCTATTAAAAGGTTGTAAAACTACCTTTATAAAAATATTGGTTTTAAGCATAAAATTAGGTTTGTTTTTATCTTAATATTGTAAAATATATTGTATTAATATAAAAAATATTTTATTAAATATATAATATTTATATCACATTAATATCACTCACTTATTTTTATTAATTAGGCTAAAAAATCTTTGTGGGTGTAATAATATTTTGCTTTATATTCAATCGGTTTTCATATTCATTTATAATTAATTTGTAACCAATGAATTCATTTTATATTTGTCTAAACTGTAGATTTTCATAAGTTATTTAACCCTTTTCATAATTACTAATTTAATATCTAGGTTAGATTAAATAATATATCATTATTCGGTAAAACTAGATCTTTCATGTTACATAAGCCATCAAGGAAAGTTTTTGTTGTGTGTAATGCAAAATAACCTTGGTGTTTTGAGTAGAGAAAACTTAAATTTATGTTGCATGTAGTGCATGATTAACTTGGTTTTACATATAACACAATCCAAACATGGTTCTTTAATATAAAATAAACTATTTTTTAGTGTTGTGTGAAATAAAAAAGAACAAAATTAATAAATTAATTTGAAAAAATATATTTCATCAAATATCAAGGTGTTACACAAATCATCTTACTTATTCTCATCATCATCATTGTTGAAAAAAATTATCAATTCAAATCACTTAGTGACACAATTATTTTAAATCTAAGATTGGTTTGACAATTTCCAAACTTATAAACTCAAAGTCTTCAAAAGAACTTTATTAAATTAATAATACTTAAGTTCTTTTTTCTTAATTCGTTTATCCAAGATACATTCAATTTGTTATCAAGATTGGATATCTTGGATACTTCAAAAAATTCCTCAATTATAACTTCATTAACATGTTGAAATCAATGAAATATTTATATTTCATTAAAAGCCATTGAAAACCAATACCAACCATTGAAAATAAATAAAAAACACACACAAAGTGGGATCTTCAATATCACCTTTTGTATTTGTTGGAAATAACTTCAAAGTTATTTACAAATTAATATGTCAATATGTGAATCTCTCCCCTTTACTTTTACAAACATTCATTTCATTTTCTCTCCCCCTTATTGACTGGAAATTAAAATTTCATGGGAAAATAGTATCATTCCATACTCAAGCAGTGTGTTGTCCATCATTTCACTCTAAGTCTACATGAGTCAGGATCTATGTACAAAACAAGAGAATTTTATTTAGAAAAAAAAATTTAACTTTATAAACTAATCATGGTACCTTATAAAATGAGAACTAATATATTTTTGTCTTAAATAGTTATCCCATTTTATTCTTGGGTGATGTTTCTCTGGGAACATGTGTCCTTATTAAGAATCACTACTTTCAGATCGTTTCCATCAGATTTATTTATGGAATCAGAAACATCAAACAGTTCTTTATCTAAAGGGACCTTCTTTCCAAAGGTAGGAGTTATTTAGGTTTGGACCTATGATACTTAAAAACTCACATTGGTCAAGTGGATGGGAGTTCAGGCTCACTACAAACTTTTGGATGGAATTATTTCCTACTCTAGGACTCTCTTATAGATTTAAGATAAGTTCATTAATCCTTATTAATTTACAAAGTATAACATAGGTTTCCATTGAAATTTTCAATCAATTATTAGCATGTGTGAAATTTAGAATCATCTATATGTATTCTAGGTTCTTCATTAATGGAGATATTTGTATTTATTCAAGTTTCTACATCAATAGTATCCTCTCATATATTATTTAGAGATTCTTTTAGTTGTTGTTATGATAATGCTGGTTTTTAAGCCACTCAGTGGGGAACTCTAGAATTTATTGCCATCCATGGATATGGATGTTTATTTTTATGTTGGGATCATACCCATAAACAGGCTACCTATGTAGCCTTGTGAAAGGGATAAAAACCCTCTCAATTCAATGCTGCTTAATGGGACACATCATACCTTTAAAGGTTATGTGATAAGGACCTATCCATACAGTTTAATTTCATGTGGTAAGGACATCTAAGCAGAAGGTGCTTAGTCAAATATTGTTGTAGGACTTATGCCTAAGCATCCCAAAGAACCTAAAAATGATATGAGTTTCCAATTTGGATTAGACCCTATTGGGATATGGCCCAGGAAGAACGGGGTTGATTTAGAGTGTTGGGTTTGAACCTCCCGGAAGCTTCCTACATATCCCACTAGGATGGGAATCAAATCCCACATAGTTCAGTAAGTCTCGTAGGGGTGTATGAACCTTTTCAAGAAATAGGTTGATGCTTACTCCTAAATAGGATTACCTTGTGACAAGGTCCATGAGAAATATATTAACTCATGGAGATTTAGGGGGGATTAATTTAAGTCTTACTCTTAAGGAGGATTCCTGAATTAAGGGGATTAGGGTTGGATTCTTGAAGAGGATATCCAATAAGCTCGGGCCCTGGGTGAAGGCTTCCTACGTATCTAAATTATGGTGGGAATCAAAGTTCTCTTAGTTTAAGACTTGAAGTGGATTGTGTGGATATTGTACTAATCAAAAATCTCTAAGCCCACATGAGTCATGCTCAGTGTGATAAACAATAGGATATGAAAGATTCAACAAACCACACACTTTCTCTTTCATTGATGGAATAGGTTGGGCCTATGGAGAAGGATGTCGAGGTGACGATGGGTGAGGGCGCAGAGAAATGAACCCTTCAATGTGAAATGAAATTGAAGTTCATTAGGTCCAGCCCAAAATACTAGGGGCTTACTCTAGAATGGATTCCCATGGTGGATCCCAAGAGATAAGGGATACTTTTCTTTTGGACCCTCACTCCCCTTATTGGGAATCAGAGGCTCTTGATCTTAGAGAAAAAAAGGGGAGGATAGAGTCCCATCCTCGTAATCCAAGACCAGGAACTTTACAACACTATATATAGGGTAAGTATCCATGTGACTGTAGATATACAAACCTAAAAACATCCCATATATACAGACTCTCTTAGAAGATGAATGTGGGAAACCTCATACTGTAGATATACAAACCCAAATAGGAGACAAATTGATGTGTCTTTCCCAAAGGTTTTATAAGTCAAGAGGTTTTGGTGGAGTATTAAAATTAGTCCATTTTAGACAAACAAACCAAGGAAAGAGATACCCTACCATGAGTGGCTTTGAAGAGGGTTTACAAGGAGATATACATATGTCCTGAGCACAGTTATGTAGCATATCTCTACTGTGTAGGTATGTCTCGTAGGTGTACCGAACAGGTCCTAACGATGACTGAAAAATTATTAAAACAAGAGAAATAATCCTATTAAATCTTAAAAATGAACAACCAAGAAGGAAAATTTTGGGTGAGATTTAAATCTAGACACTCTGGGTCTCCAACAATGTCTTTGGAAGAGCCATGAGTTGGTACTTAAGGAATAGGCCTTGCATAGGTAGCTTCTTATTTATGGAAGAAGGATCCTTAATCAGATGTTTTGTGTTTAAAACTTTTAAAGGATTTTAACCTTTCTTATCCCATCTAATTCTCTCTTCTCTCATGTTTTTAAATATTTACCAAAGAAAATTTGGGGTATATGGGTGAAAGAGATGTGAAATTGGAGATTCAATAGTTCTTCCAAATTTTTCACTATTCAAATTAGGTGTCCAAGGGTCCTATTTATAAGCAAGGATGGGGCTGGTTGAAAGGCGTTTTTCAGCGTAGGTCGTTCACGTAGCTCTTCAGCATAGCTCCTCCACGTAGGGGTACATAAATTATATTTTTGTGTAGTTCTTCTTCATAGTTCTGCAACGTAGGGGATGTTCATTGGGCAATATGAGTAGAACATGCATTGGTTTTCTAGATGCAGAGGTATGCTATGTAGGTCCCTAGTATAGGTGTCCCATATAGGTCCCTTTAATTTTAGGTCTTTTACTTCCTTTATCTTCTTTTTGATACTTTGAAATATCCAAAGGAATTCTTCATAATATTTTTTCCTTCCTGAGGAGTGTAAAAAAAATCCCCCCCCCCTTTGGATTGGATCTGATTGAAAAGAGAGTCGAGTCCTAAGGAAATATTATGGGGAAAATATTATAGAGAGTTAATTATGAACGGTGCACTTCTATGGAATAGCTATGTCGCACAGGTCTGTGGTTTAGTTATTTCACACAGGTTTGTAGCGTATCTATGTCGTTCAAACCTTCCACGTAGGTCGATGATGTCTATAAATAGCCCCATTAATTTGTGATTTTATTCACCTGAAATATAATGACTTGACCTTTTCTTACATTACTATTACATAATTTTAAAGATAAATAACACAATAGTATTACACATGGATGATCCAAAGGTTTAGTGTCTTGGGAAAACTAGGACCATACATAACAAATACAACATCAACCATAAACATTTATTTAATTTCTTCTTCTATAGCTTCTTAGTAAAACTTTTCCTCTCCTTAGTACATGTAGCCACCTGAGTATATACATCAAAAGGGGTGAGATAAAAGCCCAGTAAGAGGATATATAAGAACAATACATCATGGGGTGGGCATAATCATAACATAGGCAAATGATCATGAACATGAGAGGAGCATAAGTAAAAGACTTGAAATGTGGCAATGCATAAAAATGAAACATCATGTATTAGTGGTTAACTACCACACATACTTGTGAAAAAATCTAGCATCATGTTCACACATCATTTCAAATTTACTCATAATATTCATCACTTTACCCAATGCATTGGAGCGCT
Source organism: Viscum album (assembly GCA_963277665.1). Lineage (NCBI taxonomy): Eukaryota > Viridiplantae > Streptophyta > Magnoliopsida > Santalales > Viscaceae > Viscum > Viscum album. The sequence goes on from OY728135.1 coordinate 350,564,446, forward strand.
GTATAATTCTGGGCGCACCCGTCACATTTAAACATTCATATTGCGCTATATAATTTCGAGCACACCCATCACATCATAACATTATCATTATCATGATTGCCACATAGAACACATATAAAACATGTACATAAATAAGTCATGGAAAGGAATGGGTTTCATCTCATAATAACACATTCATAAGCTTTGGGTTCCCAAAAGAAAGAGGGAACAACATACTTGATACAAGAACCATCAACCTTGAATGAGAGGTAAAAGGTGAGATCTTGAAAGAAGAGTTCTTTTGGAAAACATTTTGATGGACATAAAAACCATTTAAAAACATGTATATCCCAGAAAAGTAAATTAAATGATGAACAAATTATCTTTGTGGAGTAACCATATCAAAAATGGAGTGAAAGAGGGAGAACCCGAAGGAAGAAAATTGGGTTTGAGATTTCCCCTTACCTTGTACTTGAATGCCTCCTTCTCTTTAATGTCCTGTATAATGACATTATATTCATTAATTAGAAATTCCAGAACCTTTTATACATTAATAGGGTTCATTATGGTTTCATTATTTCATATTATGTTCCTTTGGATGACTTATAGATTTTAAAAACATTGTTCGGGGATGTTCGTTTTCATGGTTTTCTTGAGCGGTCCACTTGTATTCTTAATTTGATGTTTGGGTAGATCATGGGTAAACATCCAGAACTGATATTACATGTTATTAATGATATTACAGAATCTTGAATTATTTTATAATGAGTTATATTAGATCCATGTGAACGAATCATTAGATAAGAATTAAATGAAGATTATTTGGGTTAATTTGAGCGGTTTTTGGATCACAACGAACTCGTTTTAACTTTTCACTTAGTAATATGGACCTAGGTTATTTCCAGAACTTAAAATAGAACATAATACATATAAAATATTCTGGTTCAACCATAAAATGGTTTCATCACCAGATTGAAGGTAGAAATGGAAGAAGAGAACATTTCGTTTTTGAAGGTGATAAATTTAACACCTCATGAACAATGTTCTCTTTAATAAAATAAATGGAAGAGGGAAAGGGTGTGGGGTGATATAATATAACATTAGAATCATAATATTAAATTATATATATAATAATGTATTTACAGAACAATTTGGATGAAGATAGATAGAGAGAGATCAAGAAAGGAACTTGAACTTGAAAGGAAATTAAAGGAGAAGAGAGAGAGAAATTACCTTTAGAATCCTCCTCTTGAGATCCTCTTTAAGGAAGCAAGGCTTGGTCTTTTTATGATACCAGAAGCTTTTGGACGTGGGGGATGAGCTAGGGAAGGTGTTTGGGCAGAATTTAGAGAAGTCTTGGAGCTTGAGAGGTGTGAGGAAAAGAGGGAGTGAAGGGTCGCTTTTATAGTGGAGGGGAGAGGGGTTTCCTTAATATAAAATTGATTAGTTTATTAATTCCACAAAATACAAGGAATAGTGAGTCTTGGATGACCAATAATAGTAATTTTATAATGTAATCCTGAACCAAGTGGGCTTACATCAGCAGAACATCATCAATGACTCAATTAATACATTATTTAGCTTTTATTGTGAATTATCGGACTCCACTATTCATCAAAAATTCAAGTATCTCAAAAAATTCCCAAAATTTTACCCCAACCATTTTTCGACGTGTAGAATCCAGAAATGAAGTCCATTTTTCAAAAATAATTTTCTAATTATTATTAATTTAATATTTAATTAAAATCATAATTTACTTAAAAACAGTTTTTAAAATTAAAACTGATTTTGCAGTTCTTTCAAAAATTATGTAAGGTCTTATAAAATTATCTAAAACTATTAGACATTGATTCAATAATTTAAGAATATATTTCAGGAAAATAAATATTAATTTAAATTAATTAATTAATTATAATTAATTATTTATGACTTATAAAATACCAAAAACGTTTACTAAGGTCAAATTATCACTTTCTATGATGTCTAAATTTTATTTTATTATTCATAGGTAATGTTACTCTTATTTACTATTCATAAGGGTCATATTACTATTCATAAGGGTAGGTTACTATTCATAAGGGTAGGTTACTATTCACCAAAAATTATTTTTGTTTCATTAGACACCAAAAACTATCTTGAGCACAACCGTGTATGTCGGATTTTTAAAATTCCAACCATAGGGGTGACAAAATTATGTTTAAAGGTCTCTTATCACTTAGTAGTTCATTATTTTGTGTTTTTATGACATAGATATAAAAAGAGAATTTTCTATTGAAATACTTTGGGTCGTTACATTCTTCCCCCCTTAAGAAATTTCTCCCCCGAAATTTCACTTTACACAAACAGGTGAGGGTACTTCTCCTTCATTACCTCACCTCGTTCCCACCATTTTATAAAATAGAAAAGGTTAGAACAAAACATAAGTAAACAGGTCATGAATAACTTATTCATTTAAAAAAATTATACCAAAAACATAACATATGGGATCCCTAGGTAAATATTCTTGTGTACATATTTGTACTTATTCTTATGCTAGTGGTTTTCTCTAGGGTTTACTAATCCTAATTCCCAAATTAACTAAACCTTTCCTCTGATACCAACTATAGCGACCTGACCTTTTCTTACATTACTATTACATCATTTTAAAGATAAATAACACAATATTATTACACATGGAGGATCCAGAGGTTTAGTGTCTTGGGCAAACTAGGACCATACATAACAAATACAACATCAACCATAAACATTTAATTAATTTCTTCTTCTATAGATTCTTAGTAGCACTTGTCCTCTCCTTAGTACATGTAGCCACCTGAGAATATACATCAAAAGGGGTGAGCTAAAATCCCAGTAAGAGGATAGATAAGAACAATACATCATGGGGTGGGCATAATCATAACATAGGCAAAAGATCATGAACATGAGAGAAGAATAAGTAAAAGACTTGAAATGTGGCAATGCATAAAAATAAAACATCATGTCTTAGTGGTTAACTACCACACATACTTGTAAAAAAAGCTATCATCATGTTCACACGTCATTTCAAATTTACTCATGAGATTAATCACTTTAACCAATGCATTGGAGCACTGTATAATTCCGGGCGCACCCGTCACATCATAACATTATTATTATCATTATTGCCACATAGAACACATATAAAACATTTACATAAATAACCCATGGAAAGGAATGGGTTTCATCTCATAATAACACATTCATAAGCTTTGGGTTCCCAAAAGAAAGAGGGAACAACATACTTGATACAAGAACCATCAACCTTGAATGAGAGGTAAAAGGTGAGATCTTGAAAGAAGCGTTCTTTTGGAAAACATTTTTATGGACATAAAAACCAGTGAAAAACATTTATATCCCAGAAAAGTAAAGGAAATTATGAAAAAATGTTCTTTGTGGAGTAACCATATCAAAAATGGAGTGAAAGAGGGAGAACCCGAAGGAAGAAAATTGGGTTTGAGATTTCCCCTTACCTTGTACTCGAATGCCTCCTTCTCTTTAATTTCCTATATAATGACATTATATTCATTGATTAGAAATTACAGAACCTTTTATACATTAATAGGGTTCATTATGGTTTCATTATTTCATATTATGTTCTTTTGTATGACTTATAGAGTTTAAAAACATTGTTCGGGGATGTTCGTTTTCATGGTTTTTTTGAGCGGTCCACTCGTATTCTTAATTTGATGTTTGGGTAGATCATGGGTAAACGTCCAGAACTGATATTACATGTTATTAATGATATTAAAGAATCTTGAATTATTTTATAATGAGTTATATTAGATCCATGTGGACGAATCATTAGATATGAATTAAATGAAGATTATTTGGGTTAATTTGAGCGGTTTTTGGATCACAACGAACTCGTTTTAACTTTTCACTTAGTAATATGGCCCTAGGTTATTTACAGAACTTAAAATAGAACATAATACATATAAAATATTTTTTTTTAACCATAAAATGGTTTCATGGCCAGATTGAAGGTAGAAATGGAAGAAGATAACATGTTGTTTTTGAAGGTGATAAATTTAACACCTCATGAACAACGTTCTCTTTAATAAAATAAATTGAAGAGGGAAAGGGTGTGGGGTGATATAATATAACATTAGAATCATAATATTATAGTATATATATAATACTGGATTTACAGAACAATTTTTATGAATATAGATAGAGAGAGATCAAGAAAGGAACTTGAACTTGAAAGGAAATTAAAAGAGAAGAGAGAGAGAAATTACCTTTAGAATCCTCCTCTTGAGATCCTCTTTAAGGAAGCTAGGATTGGTCTTTTGATGAGACCATGAGATTTTGGAGGTGGGGGATGAGCTAGGGAAGGTGTTTGGGCAGAATTTAGAGAAGGCTTGGAGCTTGAGAGGTGTGAGGAAAAGAGGGAGTGAAGGGTGGCTTTTATAGTGGAGGGGAGAGGGGTTTCCTTAATATAAAATTGATTAGTTTATTAATTCCACCAAAGACAAGGAATAGTGAGTCTTGGATGAACAATAATAGTAATGTTATAATGTAATCCTGAACCAAGTGGGCTTACATCATCAGAACATCATCAATGACTCAATTAATACATTATTTAGCTTTTATTGGGAATTAACAGATTCCACTATTCATCAAAAATTCAAGTATCTGAGAAAATTCCCAAAAATTTACCCCAACCATTTTTTGATGTGTAGAATCCAGAAATTAAGTCCATTTTTCAAAAATAATTTTCTAAATATTATTAATTTAATATTTAATTAAAATCATAATTTACTTAAAAAATAGTTTTTAAAATTAAAACTGATTTTGCAGTTCTTTCAAAAATTATGTAAGGTCTTATAAAATTATATAAAAATATTAGACATTGATTAAATAATTTAAGAATATATATCAGGAAAATAAATATTCATTAAAATTAATTAATTAATTATAATTAATTATTTATGACTTATAAAATACCAAAAATGTTTACTAAGGTCAGATTATCACTTTCTATGATGTCTAAATTTTATTTTATTATTCATAGGTAATGTTACTCTTATTTACTATTCATAAGGGTCGTATTACTATTCATAAGGGTAGGTTACTATTCATAAGGGTAGGTTACTATTCACCAAAAATTATTTTTGTTTCATTAGACACCAAAAACTATCTTGAGCACAACCGTGTATGTCGAATTTTTAAAATTCCAACCATAGGGGTGAAAAAATTATGTTTAAAGGTCTCTTATCACTTATTAGTTCATTATTTTGTGTTTTTATGACATAGATATAAGAAGGGAATTTTCTATTGAAATACTTTGGGTCGTTACATGAAATCTTGTATTTTTCTCTCTCGTTGCATAGCTTGATCATCCATATTTACCATGTTGTGCTCTTATGTAGGTCCCTTGAAAAATTTCCAAGGTAAAACCATTTGAGCGATGGAGCTATGTGGAAGGAATTTGTTGAAGTACTTGCACTAGGATCCTAGTCGAAGGACCTACGCAGATGACCTCATCGAAGGACTGATGTGGAGATTTTCTTTGAAAAATTATTAAATTCCTTTAAGTTAAAATTTGAACTTTCTTAAGTCAAAATTCCAACTTAATGTGGAAAATTAGGTAATTATTTTAAAGTAAATGGATCACTTGGTGACTGCAACTGAGGAAGCTAAAGTTTTTCAAAATGATATGATGAAAATTGTTGGAGTAGACTATTATGACATTTTTGAGAGTACCCTCCCTGGGTTGTTGAAAGGATTGATTCCATACCAACATGAATATCCATGAATCCACTATCTGAATATGTACGGACATGGGATTTCTCAAGATTCCAACATTCTAGCTTATAAGAGATACTTTTCAAAGACTTTATTATTCCAATACTCTAAATATAATTTCATGAATATTACCATGAAGGGTATTCCTCTTCATGAGGAAATAGTCCCTATTTGATGCATCCTACACCATAATGGTTGTACCCCTAATATAAAAGATCATGTTGTAGATCCAAGGATGCATTGTTATGATTCAACTTTTTGTGATTTAAAAATAGATTAGTCTAATGGTTGGGAGGACGATTGGGACCTTCATTCTGTAGGAGGAGTTAAACCTGAATGAATGTGGGAATTTTGGCTATGCCAGACTTGTGCAGAATTAAGGAAAGAACTAATGGACGTTCACATTTATGAATCTATCTAGATAGAAAAATATTATGTTTAAAAAAACAACTTCATTCCTGATTGTTGAGCCAATGGAGTTTGCAAACAAATTATTTCCACTTGAGGCATTGTGAGGTTTACATCAGTCTATGGGATATCTACCAAATATCTGGGATTCCTATTCTCGGGGATATGTATGATGAATTCATTCCACCAGTAACAACATGGGGTGATGTTACCATGACTCCACTATTGGCTCCTGAATTATTCAAAATAGCAAAGTAATTTCTGAAAAAAATAAATATCTTCACTTTAGAGCTGATATTCAAGAAAGAGTGTGGATGAAAGCTTTTATAGAACCAACGAAAGAGAAAGGTCCCACATATAGATGTCCTACCATTTTCCCAACTACGGATAACCGGGGTATTTTAGGCACATACTAGCCCACATTGAAGAGAGGTGACTATAAGCACTAGGGTTACAAAGTCAAGTCTGATATTGATGAAATGGTACCCTTAGTTGTCTTCCTTTCCTTGTGTATAAGAATTTACTTGCTTCCAGTCCATGAGTCTGGTGGTGGTGTAAGGCCAAGGAATTTTTTACTGCATCCAAATTGGTAGAGGGAAAATATATTGGGTTGGTAACCCCTATATTAGAAAGAATCTATCATCCCCTACTACATTTGTACAATGGTAAGGATCTATTTAGACTTGCAAAACCATTTCAATTGTTTTGGGACTGGATTGCGGCACACTTTTGTTCATATTTAGTGTTGAATTCAGTTAGAGTACCCAATGGTCTATTTATCTCATTTTTTATATAAAGTCTCCAAGATTCATCCTTTAAACCTAAAACCTGATGTAGTTCTGAGGTCACTGAATGCATCGGGATAATTCGGCTTCTTTTATTTTGGTAACCCACCAACTGGAACATTTGTTGATGATGGTAAGGAAGAAAATTACTAGTTGAGGGCCTATATGATGGAATTTAGGGACAGCGTGTTATCAACCAGGATTGATGGTGAAATCATCTATGAGGATTATGTCCCTTATAGGTTCACTCTCCAATTCAACTGTCATCAAAAATCATGAATTTTTTCTCCCACATACATTAGGCATGAGAAAAATCCAATGGTACCCCAACAATTGTGGATTATGATGGATTTAGAGACATATAAATTATCAATTATATTACCTCCATCAGATGTATCAATTGGATTATAGGATAGATATGCCAAAGCTTGGGATTCTTCATACCCTTAAGGGGATTTAATAAGTAATATATCGAGTTACAGCCACAAAAAACTGTTGTTTGTAGTAACTGTGTTAAAATATCTAAAGACAAAGATGATGCAGAGGCTTCATAAGATTTAGAACCTTCAAAATATCTCCACATAAGATCCACTAAGAAGACTAAGGATAAAGAAACAATACCTCCATCACCAAGATGATCTAGTCACCGTCATCAAAAATAGATTATTGTCTCGTCTATTGATTCTTATAAAGAATAAGAGAGGCCTGAAGAGGCCTTCCAATCAAAGGGTTTTGAGTTTTCTCCATACCTAACCACATCAAAACTAAATTATGTATGGCCTTTAGCTATTCAATACTGGTAAAGCTTAACTCGTGAACTCAGGGATGCATGGGAATTCCTCCAATCTAGCCTTCAAATACTGTATTTGGATGATATTAGAGCACCTTATGATTTTCATCCAGATAGTAATATGTTTGAATTATGGGAGAATATTGTGAAGCTGGAGACCTTTATATATGAAACTGATGACTAAGTCCCAGACTCAATTCGAGTATCTGATATGATGGAATGGGGGATATGTGAAGGGGTAATTGTTCACCTTGAAGAGGAATGGGACATTTATGTTAATACTAAGAATGTATTTACCTATTATTTTGTTTCAATTATACTTTGTCATTAACCATCATTAATCTTAATGAGATTTCATTTTTCAGCTTGAAATTAGGGAAGGAACCTCAGTAAAGGTTCTCGAGTCACCAAAATACGGATCCATGGGAACCCCTATTGATACATTGGATGAAACCCTTGGGTCTTCAGGACTTTCTCCAGGAGGGAAAACCATGATGGAGGTGATGGAAACAAAAAATACTCAACCACTACTACAGGTTTCTACTACTAAGAGGAGTATTTAAATCTCTTCAATTTCTTATGAAAAGAAATGCAAGAGTGCATTAAGATTGATCCTAACTGTAAGTCAAAAAAGTAAGTATTCATATTAGCCTCTAGTATTTTGACTTGCTTGATACACCTTGGTGACCACATTCATCTTCTCATAGGATCTACATATATTTCTTAAATTAATGGATTAAAAACTGGTCCTTCAATAATGGATAAGGAAACCTTTGGATAATCACAGATTCATGCTGATGAATCTGTTATTTTGATAGACGAGACGTCAAAAGGTGCAGCTACATCTTCTTATGTTTCTATAGAGAGAGAAAGTGATCATGGTAATATCAAATAAATTTCTTCTCAGTATCACATGTTGTTTCTAACAATATTTTCTCTATAATATCTCAGATCAGTTTCTCATGTCGATGGATCCTGCAATAATTAATGCTGATATCCCTATTGCTCTAAAAGGAAGGAATGGGGATCTCTGGAAATATAAAGTAGATATCTATGTTGATCCTGACTTAGGAAGACCTGATGACATTGCACCAATTTAATAATTGATGGAAAAAAATGTCAGCAGATCCAATTTAGGCATCGACCAACATTTTTTGGATACCTTAAATAGTGAGGATTCTATAACGTACAAATCCGGATACACTAAAATTATGGACTCCATTAATCCAAAAATTGATATTCGAGGTTCCCTCAAGGATTTTGGGAACTTCAATGGGGAACTGAAAGGACATAAGTTCTCATTCTTTCATTTTCTATACATAATTGTTCTTCTTTTACTTGGTACTTCACATCAAAGTTCAACTTATACAGCTTTTTCTATAGAGAATTTTTCGAAGGCCCTTCAAGAATGGGGAATTCCATTATATCCTACTTCTGCTAAGGTTGTAGAAATACCAACTAATAATCCCATGTTGGGAGATGCTCCAGGGCCTTTGATTATGGAAATTGGGCAAACTCAGAAGAATGCCCCTCCCCAAGAAACACTTGCTCAGACTACTGAAGTTGAGAAAAGTGGGGATGAATCTAATTAAGCAGCCAATTTATTACTAGGTAAATGTTATTGACTATCTATACCATCCTCCATTTTTTCCATTCCATTGAAACTAACAATAATTCTAATTCACCATTTAGGGATATCGGATCCCACGGTTAGATCTAAAGGTGAAACCTCTATGTTGGCTCAAACATTGAGAAAAGGTGAAGTATTCGATGTTCTAAAAGAAGCATAGAAAGGTATCACTCTAAGTGATTTGATTCCAGAGTATATTCTTCCCCATGGTATTGAATTATATTCATATTTAGAGATACAAGTTTCTCTTGGTATGGCATGTAAAAATACATGGAAACAAATTTGGAAGATAATTGCTGAGAATCCTTTGGATGAGATGCCCTCCCATTTTGGAAAACTCCCATCACTGTTTTTCATATTGGGATTTGGTATATTTAATTATCAGCCAGTCTACAATGAAATGAAAGAGATCATTCACTGATGGGAGCAAGAACATAAGTTGTGGAAAGATCCTAAAAAGTCCCAACTACTTATTAATGTTGATATTTTCCAAGCTGCAGTAGTTGGGGTATAGGCCAACCATAGAAAGAGGTCAATAGAAGTTGGCCAACAAATTAAGAAAGTAATGAAGGAGATGATACATCTTCAACAGTAAATGGATGTTGTTCACAACAATATTGATCAATTGAACCAAACATTGGGAGAAACCTAGTTGTAAGGGATAAATGTCATTTCAACTTCCAAAGAAGAACTTTGTTAATCTAAGGAGGATGAAGTTTCCCAACTATATCATATTTAGAAAGCGGCTGATAAATCTCATGAATCCATTCAACAGATGAAGATTCATGCCAATATTTTCTTTTAATACAAGATAGAGAGGCTTCATTCTGTGGATGTTTCTCTTATTTTACCATATGAATGAAAATAATTTTGTCTCCAATCATATATGTCTTCATTATTTCTTCATTTTTATAATTTAAACATCAAAGGTGATTTTTATAACATCGAACCTTTATGATATAAAATCAAAATTAAAATAACAGGAATGGGGGTGCTCAAATTTTTACCTAAGATAATGGGCCTAGTGATCATAGTTTTATTTTTACTAGGGTTATATAGAAAACCCCACAAACTTTGTATCTTTTTACTTTTTATTACTCAATATTTCCTAAACAATACAAAATGTAGGTCTAGCGAGCTAAGACTCAAATTTTGTCCAGGGTTACCTTTGAGGGTTTTCAACCTAGTGAGTGTTATTTCTCTTTTTATTGGATGTTTAAATCCATGAATGTTGGACTAATAATTATAGTGTTTTAGGTTGAATATATTTGACCATGAATTTTTAGATTAGAACCCAAATAAGGCTTTTATATTTGAGAAGGTCCTGATATTTTTAGGATACTTCAAAGGGGGATATTGAGTCATGGTTTTTTATGTTCACCAAATATAAAATTTGATGTATAAGAATAGAGGAGGTCTCTTCCAAGAACAGAGTTACCATTTCTTGAAAAACCTATTATGGGGACTGTATTATGTAGGGCCAACTAGGTAATGTGTTGTTTATCCAAACAATGGCATCCTTTGATTGTAAGACCCATTATATAGGTAAATTTTATGCAAGGCCAACTGAGGCATGTAATTCATAGTCAGGTAAAGGAGCTCTTAATAATTATGTCATTATATTGTTGATAGACAAAGGGATTTAGGATTTGGATGTATCAAGTCCATAGTGGATGGCTTAGCCAAGGAAAGATACCAGAAAATAAAGGGAAAATCTGGTCCAATATAGGCTATGAATGGGGAAAATCATTTCTACATGAAATTTATATATATTAAGAATGATTAAAATTGTTCAGAAAGGGGGATTTTTGATATTGTGTTGTGTCGTTTAAAGTCATGTGGCAAGGTCATTAGAGGGGTGGTGAAATTTAGAGTCATGAAGTAAGGACATTATACTATGCAGTTTAAATTCATGCAGTTAAGACATTAAGGGATTTTATTTTAAATAGTATGTTGTAGAGTTTAAATTCATGCAGTAAGGAAATTATGGGGCTTTAATTTAGGGTCTTTAGATCTAAACAAATATTTATGAATCTTCAATTTCTTTGTAACTTGTCTGGAAACGTGTTACCATATTTAGGTATGGAAAGGGAAAATTTTTAAATTGTGATTTGGGAACTTCTTGATTTGAATAATGACATGGGAAAAGGGATAATATCATTAAAAATAGGTCTCATTCAAGAATTAAGTAACCGCTGGTTGAAAAACCTGTTATGGGGGTTATATTATGTAGGGACAACTAGGGCATGTGATTCATATAAAAACAATGGAATCCTTTGACTAACATGCCTGTTAGGTAGGTAAATTTTATGCAAGGCCACTGGGGGCTCATACTACATAGTCAGGTAAAGGATCTTTTAGGAATTTTACATTTTATTGCTAAAGGTCAATATAAGTTTATGGAGATTCAGATTTTTCCAAGCATAGAGTTTGGTTTGTGGAGAAAAGTTCTTGAATGCATAAAGAGTATTTCCAATCATGATTTACAAAGAATTAGAGAAATGTGATTTCTACGAAGGTCTAACCCAAATGTAGGAAGTATGGTGTCTATAGTTTTAGGTCATACTACTATGACCAAAATATCATGGGAACAATGAATGATATGCGATCAAATTATCCAAGTTTATTTCAATATGATTTGAACACATGGAACGGGAAAATGTGTAAACCATGATCTTGGAGGTTTTTAGGTCAAGATAAGGGATATGGAACAAATATTCAGTGGATTACCACTTCAAAATATGGATTCATGTATATTTTCATCAAATTTTCAAGGGGATAGAGGATACTTTTATAGATAAAGAAGTTATCGCTATTTGAAAAAAAAAACCCGTTATGGGGGCTATATTATCCAGGGCCAACTGTGGAATGTGTTTCGTAGCCAAAAATTGGCATGATTTGTCTGATAGTCTTGTTATGTAGGTGAATTATTCAAGTCCACCTAGGGTCACATACTGCATAATCAGGAAAAAGAGTTCTCGAGTATCAGGAATTCTGCCACCAGAAACCAAATAAAGATTATGAATATCTGAAAGTATTCAAGATTAAGGATGTGAAATGTGAAAGGGTAAAATTTTCAACACACAAAGGAAGTATTTGGACCAATATTTTCCATAATATTTTAGTCCCTTACATAGATCTGACTCATATGTAAAATGGGTACATTTCTTGTTTCCTTGGTGGGCTCTCTAAGGAGAGGACCCAAAATGAATATTCTTGCATAGATTGTTAATTATATGTGGAATATAGGTAATGATGTTTTATCCAATGGATGGTACTAGGATCTAAGGAATATTCTTCACTACTTATCTCAATGGGATGGGAATAAATCCATACATAGTTCTTTGGGTACTTTAAATTTAATGTCATGCAGCAAGGACATTATGTTGTGCAGTTTAGAGTCATGCTGCGAGGACATTATGGGGTTTGATATGAAGATCACTTGAACCTCCTCATGTAGATATGACGCATACATGGGAGATAAAAAAAATTATATTATATTTTAGTTGGGTTCAGAATTAAAAATTTGGATGTCACTACGTATCTCATATAAATGAGAATCAAACCACATGTAGTTCTTATAATCCCATGCAGTTTATTATCACGCGGTGAGGATGTGAATTGATTTCAACATGAAAATAAATACTGCAGTTGGACTATGGGATAAGACACAAGTGTTACTCTGTATCTTACTGAAGCAAGAATCAAGTCACATGTAGTTCTTGAGATTGTTCCCCATATAAATCATGTTTTAACGTGGGAAAAGGGTTTTTTTGTTATGGTAGGGACTAAGATTGGAGATCTAGGTGTCTCTATGTATCCCATTAAAATGAGAATCAATCCAAATTTAGTTCTTGTAATATCTTCTCCCACACTAATTGAGTTTGATGTGAGAGACAGGGTCTTTTAACACATTCCAAAATAATGGTTAAACTTAAGACATAAGATGGTATGGAGATAAAACCATGTATCCTGGAAGAGTACTCCACATATATTTGGTTCATATACAAGAGGAAAAAGGGAAATAAATTTCTATATGGTTATAGTAGGGCCCAATATTGAAGATCCAGGAGTCTCTACATATCCCATTGGAGTGAGAATCAAGCCACATGTAGTTCTTGAAATGAAGTCTCTATGAGGATCTGATTCAAACATAGGGAGAAATGGAACTCATGTGCCACTAAAGAGTATTATTTATGTGAGTAATGGTTTCATGTGGAAGCTACTAATTTTTTAAATTACCATAATGAATTCCAATTTTTGGTATCTTAGGGTATTTCTTAACATCAAATGAAGAAGACGTTAATCATACAGTTTAATGTCATGTAGTGAGGAAAAATGATGTCATGCAGTTTAACATCATGAAATAAGGAAAAAGATGTTGTACATTTTAACATCATGAAGCATAGAAGTATATGGTTGTTATGCAGTTTAATTTCTTGCAACTAGGACATTACTCTGTGTGATTACACAAAGTACTTGTCCAAGAATCTTGCACTGGTTGGAGATGTAATAAGTTCTTCATCCATTGATATTAGGGAATAATATCCATTAGAGTAGACCTTATGTATGGAATAAGTTCCTTACCACTTTAGATAAAGCTTTAAAGGATTCATTCCTGTTATCATCGGAGTTCTGAGGACTAATACCAATTCTCCATTAAGAAATGAGTGGAGGAAAACTTTCTTGTTAAAATCTCATGATATTCTATTCTGATAAAATTCAAAATGATGAAAATTATACAATCTCTTTTCGTCTAATCATTATAGATCATCAAATCACTTTTGATATTACTCATATGTAGACAAATGATCACATATGGTAACTCTTAGTGAAGGAAATTGAATTTCAATAGGCAAAACTGCTTTTGTTCCATACACAAATGAGTATGGAGTTTCCCAAGTGGAAGTACTAGTAGTAGTCCAATAATCCCATAAAGAATGAAAAGGTTTATCAGGCCAAGATTCCTTATCTTTATCAACCATCTTCTGGAGTATATTTTATAGGTTCTTATTGAAAGCCTCTATTTGGCCATTGGCCACTGCATGATAGTGAGATGAATGGTTGGATTTGATATTGTGCTCCTGATATAACTTCTTTACCTCAACAGAATAGAAAATGGTGTCATTGTCTGTCAATGTGGTATGAGGGACACCAAATATGGTAATGATATTATCTTTGAAAAAGCTAAAAATTATTTTGGACCTGACTTCTTTGAGAGGTATTACCTCAGCCCATTTGGAGAATAAATTAGTAGAAGTAAGAATATACTTGAACTAACTAGTCTTAGTTGGATAATAAGGTCCTACTAAATCCATTCCCCATGTAAAATATGGATAGGAGTATTTATTTGTATGTAGAAACTCTGGGGGTTGATGAATGAAGTTGGTATGTACCTAGAAAAGATGAAACTTCTTAGTGAAATCTATGAAATCTTGTTTCATTGATGACCAAAAGTATCCAAGCCTTCGAATTTTATTAGAAAGCCTATACCTAGACTGGTGAGAACCACAATATCCTATATGTACTTCTTCCATGATAGTCATAGTTTCATCCCCATCAATGCATCTGAAAATAATTCCATCAAAGCCTCGTCTATAAAGGATCTTCTTATGATATTGACTATCATAAAGAGTGAAATTAACTGCTCATCATCAGATATATTCTCTTTTAATTCTATCTAATGGAAGTAACCCATTTTTGAGATATTTCATAATGGGTGTCATCCATCCCATTATATGACCATATGGATTAGAAATGGGACCGATTTCATTGATTTCCTTTATTTTGATTTGAACAAAAGGTGAAACTATTCAATGATGAGAAATTATAATGATTATTTCATCCTGAGTTGGATCTTCCAAGGTTGTGGCTGCATTTTCCAATGCAACATATTGGGAATTTTGTGATTGCGAGATGTAATACAATGTTGGATCTAAGGAAAATTCGTTCATTAACCCTAGAACATAATCGCCCAGAGGGAGTAATTCTACTTTTCTGATACTGTAATCCCCATTGATCTATTTGATTATTAATTTTGAATCACCTTTCACTTTCAGGTGGTTCACTTGTACTTGGAGTGTCAATTCCATGCTTGCAATGAGATCTTGATATTCTTCCTCATTGTTGGTACCACCTTCTGATAATAAAAAGGAATGTGGCAACACTACCTTTTCTAGGGATATAAACACAATTCCTAACCCAACTTTTTTGAGTTTAGGTTTTTCCATTATATTCCCTATTAGACTTTTGGAAACACCATCAAACTACATTTCCCATGTTTGGGGACTATCTTGAATAGAGAAGATTTATTAATCAGGAAGTTCATTATTCGAAGATGTATCTTCTCCAAATGGGTTTTCAGTAAGGAAGTCTTTCAATGCTTGTCCTTTTATTACTTTCTGAGGTACAAACTGGATATCAAACTATTGAAAAATAATTGTCCACCTTGTTAAAAATCCTGTAATCATAGGATGACTGATGATAAATTTGATTGGGTTATTTTGAGATACCAAGTGGACATCGTGATGCTGAAAATAGTGTCTTAATTTCTGAACTATAAATATTATTGCTAGGTAGCTTTTCTCAATATCTAAATATCGAGTCTCTACATTGATCATGGTTCTACTGAGATAGTAAAGTCTATTTTCATTCCTATCATCATTCTTTTGTGCAAGTAAGGTTGTAACATCCCAAATCTGGGTGCCACTCAAAGGTACCCCATACCTGGTTGGTCACATGACCTCAAACGCATTTCCCCAAATTCCAGAGGCTACTGACTAGCAGTGAGGACCAAGGTCTGAAAATGGGGAAACTATTCCATTATTGGAAAATAATACATAGAGTAATAACATATATTAAACAAAAGAGGAAGCAGTAATATCATACAATAGAATTAAATAGTGGAAGACTGATAGCATAAAACAACTTCAGAATTATATATAAATAAATGATACATGTAACATGTATCTAGGAAAGCATCCAAACAAGTCACAATGCTAGAAATACAATACTAAAATCAAATTACAAAAAAGAAATAAACTCCAACAGCATCACAAGCCTCAGCTTGGTAACATGCTCTCCAGCTCCAACAGCAATCAAGTACCTAATGAAGAAGGGGCTTTCCCTTATCTATACATGAAACCATATAATCTATTTGGGTCCAAAAGCATGACCCAAATAGGGTGTGAGATGAATCACAGTAGGCAACCACTAAAAGATATGTTCCTAACTATCGGTGAATATATATATAGCAGGAAATATGCATAAATGAAGCAATAAACTAGGAAACACTCAAAAGTAAACAATCCTACAATTTTAAATTACATTAATTTAAATTTATTAATTATTCAAACCATTGAATAATGTAATCTCAGGATATATCCTAAGCTTTGTGTCCCTTGTGTAATAGTAACAACAGACACCTCATAAGACCATCTAACAATCAAGTAAGACTGAGTCCAAGCTTGTGTTTTTTCTTGGCAGACTCATCACAATCATTCAATTATTCAAAAGTAACCCTCTAGGAAAGTTCTCATAGTCTAAACCCTTTGTTTTAACATATCATCAATTCAATAAATAATGACCCTCTAGGGAAGCTCTCACAGTCTAACCCCTTTGTTCCCACATAACACTAAACATTTACAAAATACAACATGGGTAGCTCTCATAGTCAATACCCCCTTGTTCTGCATAGAAAAAATAAAATATAATGACCACCTGGCATCTCTCACAGTCAATACCCTAGGTTCCAACATTCATTTAATAATGAACATTTGGGTAGCTCTCACAGTCTAACCCCTCTGGTCTATGACCACCCAACATCTCTCACAGTCAATACCTCTAGGTCAACAATACAATAATTATACATAAATGACCCTACCTCGGGAATATCTCATATTAAAATTACCCTTGTTCATACTTTCTCAATTCTAATCACATGCATCTCAAATAATTAGTACATCCATCCTAACAACATGAGACATGTAAAACAAAGCAAGCCTAACATGAATTCTAGACCAAATGTCCATAATTAAATCAAACAAGGGAAATTCACCCATGGGGTGTCCCATAACAAGGTATGAAACCTTATGCATAAGAAATCACCATTTCTCAATCAAAAAAACCATAGCAGGTATTAAACAAGGTCAAATTCCAATATAATTAATACCCCAAACATGGGTATTTGGCACTTTAAGAATATATATAATCCAAATACAATCAACGAAAGGTACAAACCACCTACCTTGATGTTGTAAGATGAACACTCTTGAAACTAATCCCTTATATAGGCCTAGAATGACGTAGATCTAAAAAAGGGTAAAAATGATCAACCCCCAATAACTCACAATATAAGAGGAATTAGGAATAGAGGCTCTAGGGAAAGAGATAACTCATTGATGGGAATCCAACGCACTCGACGGAATCTCAATTAGAGCTCAAATGGAGAATCGAGATGGGATCAAAGTTCTTTGGTGTTCTATCTCTCTCCTATACGAATCGAGGGGAGAAGAAGAGTTTTCTAGAGATGAGACATGACCCCAATCTGACTCATCAATTAAAAAGAAAAGTACACAGCATGTTCATTTAATGTACACATTGTGTACTAGCCTCAACTGGACCCCACTTTAGATGGTCTTCCAAGTCACCTACACAACCATGTACTTGGTCATTACACAGCCACTACAAGGCTACACGCGGCAACCGAGTACACGATGTGTACTCAAAAGTACATGATGTGTACTAAAAAGTACATGACGTGTACTTAGAAAATTTCTATTTTCTTCCTTTTTTTCAAAAATAACCAGAAATAATGATTCATACCAGAATTGAAGATTCTGGTTCTTACAAACTTCCCCCCTTAAATAAATTCATCCTTGAAATTACCTTCCAAGGGTGGTGAAGAAGAAAATTCAAACAAATTTGGACACTATGATCGTATGTTAGCCTCCCTCTCCCAATTATTGTCATGTACTCATGCATCTATAGCACCCATACCAGAGGAACAGACCATCCACAGAGAACTTTCGTGCTGCGATCCAAAATCTGAATAGGGTGCTTCTAAAAGGATGCATCCACCTTTAACTCAACCTCCTTGGGTTGAAAAATGTGAGAAGGTTTTAAAAATTAATTTTGTAGTTAAGAAACATGAAAGGCATTGTGCATATCCTAGTACTTATGAGGTAACTGCAACTGATAGGAAACTTCCTAACTCTCCCCAAAAACTCAAATGACCTGACGTATCTAGGTGAAAGATTCCCCTGTCTCTCAATCCTCTTATGTCCCAACCTCAGTGTGACACATAAGAAAACCTGATCTCCGACCTCGAACTCCAAATGTCATCTCTGTCGATCAATATAATATTTCTAGAAATATTGTACAGTAGTTGTTTTTTTTTAAATCAACCCCACCTACTCAGTGGTCTCCTAGACAAGAAGAGGTCCTTGAATAGCTTCCTCTCTTACCTCCAGCTAATATAGGGGTGTTTAGCATGGCCTACTGTACAAATAATCAAAAGGTTCCATCTGAATTCTTTCCTAAAAACTGTTATTATAGGAAAACATCATTAGGGGTATGTGTCTCTCCTAATATCCCCCAAAATACAGGATGCATGCTCGAATCATGTCCTCCAAAACCTGAATCATACACTTAGACTGGCCATCTATCTGGGGATGGTAATTTGTAATCAGAAGTACTTGTGTACCCAAATCCATTTATAGTCCCTACCATAAACAAGAAGAAAACCGAGCATCCCTATCTGAAATGATAAATTGTGGAACCCCATGTAAACATACAATCTTTCGGATGTACAACTTTCCAAGATCATCAACACTAAAGGTTTCCTTGATCAGTAGGAAATGTGCAACCTTTGTGAGTTTGTAAACAACAACACAAACTGCATCATTCCCTCAAGGAAATCTCAGTAAACCTGTTACAAAATTCATTGTGACATCATTCCAATTCCACTTAGGAATGGGTAACTACTATAAGATCCATGTCATTCGTTGATGCTCCGCCTTCACCTACTAATAGGTGGAACATCTCATAACAAACCCAGCTACATCCCTCTTCATACCTGGCCACCAATACTGATGGTGTAAATCTCGATACATCTTGAAGACACCAGGATGAACTTCCCAAACTGAGGAATGAATATATCGCATCAATTCCTCATGTATGTCTATCGACACCCATACTCATCCATGAAAATGAAAGATCTCATTGTATTCTATGGTCCACCCAGGAGTAGGGTCCTCACCTAACACACTCTCTTGTAGGACTAGGCCTTCAGAATATGATAGTTGTTTCATTCACACTTGATCCAGTAGAGTAGAGGTAACAAGTATATAAGAAAGAAACGTCCACCCCTATCTTTCATTCACCTCCAAATTCATCTCAGAGAATATAGAAATAAGTTGCAACTCACTATTGGCCTCCTGAACTACCTATATCTGAGTCTTCTTGCTCAATGTCTCAGTCGTTGGGTTTCCTTTCCCAGGCATGTAGGCAAGCTCAAAGTCAAAAGACTGAAGGTACTCAACCCACCTTTTTTGTATGAAATTTAGATCATGATGAGTAAAGGTATACTTGAGACTTTTGTGGTCAGTGTATACTAGAAAATGCTATCCCAAAAGATAATGTCTCCAACAGCATAAATCATGCACAAATACACCCAACTCGAGATCGTGCGTCGGGTAGTTCCTCTCATATGGCCTCAACTGCTGAGTCCTGTATGCAACGACTCCTTCCCATTTTATAAGCACTGCTCCCATCCCGATACCTGATGCATCACATTAAATGGTTTAACTCTTTCCTGGATCTAGAAAAACTAGTATCAATGTTGAAGTCAATCTCCCTTTCATCTCCTAAAAGACTGAATCATAAGAATTTGTCTACAAGTACTTTTCACCCTTCTTAGTCAGGCCCGATAGTGGTTCTTCTAAGCATGAAAAGTTTTATATAGAGTTCATGTAGTAACCATCCAGCCCTAGAAAACTCCATACCTCAAATATTTTCTTTGGATGCTCCAAGGAAACTACTTCTCTCACTTTCTCTCAGTCTACTGATACTCCTATTTTTGAGATAATGCGACCCAAGAAGTGAATTTGGTCCATAAAAAAGTGTCATTTTGAGATATTAGAATATAACCGATACTCTATCAGTGTACTCAAAATGATCTCAAGATGGGTATTATGGTCGCGTTGAGTGTGAGAGTACACCAAGATATCATCCATGAACACTACCACAAAATAATCCAAGTAAGGATGGAACACTCAGTTCATCAGTGCTATGAACAATGTCAGCAATTTCATGAGACCGAACGGCATAACCAAATACTCGTATAGACCATACTTACTATGAAAGGTTATAAAAGGTATATCTAATGGTCAAATGTGCAACTGATGATAATTGGATAACAATTCAATCTTCGAGAACACCTAGGCTCCTTGAAGGTGATCAAAGAGATCATAAATCCTTGGAAAGGGATATCGGTTATTTACCATCAACTAGTTTAAATTCCAATAATATACACAAATTTTAAGGGTATCATCCACCTTCTTCACAAAAAGGATAGGCGAACCCCAAGGAGAAGTTCTGTGTTAGATGAAACCCTTCACCTGTAACTCCTTTACCTGCTTCTTGAGCTCATGTAACTCTGGTTTAGTCATCTTATAAGGAGTAATGGACATCAATTCCACTCCTAGCATAAGATCAATAGATAAGTATACCTCTCTCTCCAAAGGTAAACTTGAGACGTCATTTGGAAAGACATATATAAAATGATCCACCACTAGAGGAAAGTCTATTTGTGAAGTCCCCTAGTCATCCAGATATAAACTAGAAATCTAGTCTATAATTCCTCACAACCCACGATGCTTGGGTCTAGCTCTACTCGCCTGGATATACCATTCTCCCTTGTGTAGAAAAGACTCACCCTCTAGGGATGTAAAACTTTCCCTACGATGATAGCAGTCAACAAAGGCCTGAAAAAAGACCAACCAATCCATTATGAGAATGACATAGAAGCCTATCATCTCTAAGACAAAGAGTTCCCATAAGAAGTGACACCCACCACTCTCAAGATGGAACTCCTTTCACTAATGTACACTAGTCGTTGTAATTCCCAATAGAGTTTCTAGCATCATAATATCCTTAGAAGTAAAGATATCGAGCATGAGGATCTCTACAATGGTAACAGATATAAAATTATGGGAATCCCCTGTATCAAAAAGAGCATAATCTAAAACTGAGGAAACTATAATTTTACCTCTAACCATAGAGGGTACGGGATCCTGATCCTTCTAGGTATTCTCCACTGAAAAATTCTAACCTATATTGTGGCCCTGTGACCCTACCTAACTACCCTGAGTTGATCCACCTTGTTGTCAATGAAAGCCTATAATCTGGATACCATGACCACGACCACCTCCTCGGTCTAAATGTCCTAACAAACTCTATGTCCCTAACTAATGAGAAATTGGTGGTCCTTCTCCTAAACGTGGAGTCATAACAGAACCCATATCACTCGCTGCTGGTGAGAACACCCAAAAAACGCTGAAGGTGACCCATCTTTTTATAGGATCGACACTCGACTAGATTCTTCATGAAATGAGGTCTCATATGCCCACTCTTCTTGCACTGGTATCATACCACCTGGATACCAAACAAAACATCATGTGAAATCTCTTTATGGCACTTCCTGCTATCTATCGAAGGAGTATCAGCCCTGGATGTTGAACCGCCCTGGCTCACATCTCCCAACTCCCTCAGATTGCACTCAATAATCAGTTCCTAGTTCACTATAGAAGTCACCAAATCCAGCTTGAAAACATTCACCTATTATCTTATTTCATTCCTGATACCATCCTCAAATCACCTAGCCAAAGATAACTCGCCACCTCCCAAAACAGGTGTAAAGTGTTAAAGCTCTTTAAAATGAGACGAGTAATTCATCACTGAAAGAGTGCCCTGCTCCAAGTGCATGAACTCTTGGGATCGATCATCCCTCAATTTCTAGGGGTAGAAGTAATCAAATAATTTCCTCTGAAACTATTCCCAATCCATATCTCGATGATGTCCTGACTGTGAGATAACACCCCACTATCTCTTGGCGGAATCACTTAACATGTACGTCATGAGATTCACCCTTCTATCTGGAGGCATCTCTAGATGCTCAAAGATATAAATCATGTCCTCCAACCAAGATTCTATAGCCTATGGTCCTCTGTCCACTGTAAAAGTGGGAGGATGTTGCTGCTGGAACACCCTCGTCAACTCCACCATGGTCAGGGCAGGATGTGGTGCTCCCTGAAAATTTTTCATCGTCTTTATAAATCCTTTACAAAACTTTGCATCAGAACCTACATCTAGTATAACAGATGTTTCCAAAACGGGCATGATAGGAGGATTTTCCGGTAGTTTGTTATCTACCATTTTTGGTGTCTGGTCATCACCCTGCACTTGGTGTACAACCAGAGGAGTTCTCAGAGGCATGACTCTACAAGGTCAAGCACACACCTCATTTTAAGATTATTAAGGATAGAAACTTATAAGTGAAAGAATAGAACGGGAGAAGGAAAACATTAAAATTTTACAAAACTAGGTTACATGATGTGTATAAACTCTACACGAAATGTTCCCTTAAGCTTTTAACATGGTGTGTTCCTCTGCCAATCCTAGTTGTATAACACCCTTACACACGGTGTGTTCCTCCTAAGACCCGACATGTACTTGAATTTCCCCTCCTGGCCAAGTACTTCTACATAGCTTGAAATATATGGTTCTCTCATGGGTAACACTACACGGCGTGTTCACCCTAGACATAGTGTGTACGACTTAAGTTCTAACCACCCATATCGTTAGTCACATAGTTAGATACACAGTCAACTCTACACGGTGTGTATAAGCACGACACGGCATGTACAATCTAAGTTTCATCCACCCATGTTGTTGGTCACATGGCCGGATACACGGTTATTTACAACACGGCATGTACAATCTAGACATGGTGTATTCTACCAAAAGTTTCCCAACCCCGTGTCTCTGCTCACACAGTCAGTCACACGGTTAAACACTACATGGAATGTACTCCCAGTACATGGTGTGTACTTAAGAAAAATCATTTCTTATAAAATATAAGAACACATGGCATGTGTTCATAACATCACACACCATGTTGTCTAGGTTTCCAGATAGTAATCCTCTGAAACTCTTCTGGAACCCTTAAAAAATAATAATTTTGTCCAAGGAATGACAAATTCCAACCCATGAGATCCCATACTTTCACGAATCAAAGTTTGGCATCCTTATTCATATTATAACTTGACAAAATTCAATTAAAGTTCAAACATGATCCAACAAATTCCGATCCAAGAGGGCCCATAACACCTCAGGGACCAAAGTTTGGCATCCATACAAATGAAACTTTACATATTCCAATACCCTATCAAAATAGTAGGTATTATATCATGGAATTTATCACAACAACATGCATATCTAGCCCAACATCTATCACAACAGCATGCAATCAGTAATGCACCCTAAATGGCATAACAAGAATACATGGAATGTGACCTCTATCAAGTGCCTATATGATGAATGAGATAGAATACCCTCATCTCATCAGGTTAAAGAATAAATAGAACCACAATGATATAAATCATAACAATAAAAAACAAGTGAATCACCCAATGGTGAAATCAAATAAACTATAACAATTGCAAAACCATAAAAATTTCAATATTAGAGGTAACATGGATTTTTCCTATACATAGGTTAGCTACTCTCAGGAACAGCTTATTACCAACTACCCATTCCTTCCTATCCCTATCTATAGGCTCCAGATAGTAAGACAAAGTAGAAAATAACCTTCTTTGATACCACTTTGTAATGTCCCAGATCTGGTTGGTCACATGACCTCAAGCGAATTTCCCCAAACATCAGAGGTATCGGACTAGTAGTGAGGGATATGGTCTGAAAAAGGGGAAACCATACCCTCATTGGAAGATTATACATGGAAGAATAGTATATAGTAAACAAAAGTGGAAGCATTAATACTATACAATAGAAGTAAACAGTGGAATATTGATAGTATAAAACAACTACAACATTATATATAAATAAATGATGCATGTCACATGTATCTAGGAAATCATCCAAACAAGTCACAATACTGGAAATATAATACTAAAACAAAATTACAGAAAAGTAGTAATCTCCAACAGCATCGCAACCCTCAGCTTGGTCACATTCTCTCCATCTCTAATAGTAATCAAGTACCTGATGAAGAAGGGTGTTTGTTCTTATCTATACCTCCAACCATATAATCTGTTTGGGTCCAAAAGCATGACCCAAATAGGGTGAGAGACGATTCCCAGTAGGCAACCACCAAAAGATCTATTCCTAACTGTGATGGAATATATATAGCAATAAATATGCAGAAATGAAGCAATAAACTAGGAAGTAGTAAAAAATCCTACAATTTTTAATTACATTCATTTAAATTTATTAATTATTCAAACCATTGAATAATTTAATCTTAGTATCTAGTCTAAGATTTGTATCCCCTATGTAATAGCAACAATATATGTCTTTGAAGACCATCTAACAATCAAGTAAGACTAAGCCCAAACTTGTGCTTTGTCTTGGCAGACTCGTCACAATCATTCAATTATTCAAAAGCAACCCTCTAGGAAATTTCTCACAATCTAACTCCTCTAGTTTAACATATCATTAGTTCAATAAATAATGACCCTCTAGAGAAGCTCTCATAGTCTAACCCCTTTGGTCCCACTTAACACTAAAAATTTACAAACGACCATCTGGCCAGCTCTCATAGTCAATACCCCCTTGGTATTCATAGCAATAATAAAAAATAATGACCACCTAGAAGATCTCACAGTCAATGCCCTAGGGTCTAACATTCATTTAATAATGACCCTATGGTTATCTCTCATGGTATAACCCCTCTGGTCTATGAACACTCGATATCTCTCATAGTCAATACCTATAGGTCAACATAATAATGATTATACATAAATGACCCTACCTTGGGATCTCTCATAGTCAAATTAACCTTGGTCATACTTTCATAATATGAATCACATGCATCTCATATAATCATTAACTCCATCCTAACAACACGAGTCATGGAAAACAAAGAAATCCTAAAAATCATTCTAGACCAAATGACCATAATCAAATCAAACAAGGGAAATGCACCCATGGGGTGTCCCGTAACAAGGTATGAAACCTTATTCATAAGAAATCACCCTTTCTCAATCAAACAAACCATATAAGGTATTAAAAAATCTCAAATTACAATACATACAATACCACAAAAAATTTTATTCGGAACTTAATCATATATAATCCAAATACAATCCAATAAAGTCACAAAACACCTACCTTGATGTTGTATGATGAACACTCTTGAACGCCGGACCTTGTATTGGCCTAGAATGGCCTAGATCTATAAAAAGGGTAAAAACATCAACCCTTTATAACTCACGAGAGAGGAGGAATTAGGAATAAAGTATCTAGGGAAATAGAGAACTCACTGGTGGTAATCCAATGCACTTAACATCCTCTCAATCATAGCTCGGATGGAAAACCAGGAGGGGATCTATCTTCTTTAGCATTATGTCTCTCTCTTTTACAAACTGAGGGGAGAAGAAGAGTTTTCTAGATATGAGACATGACCCCACTTCGACTCATCAATTAAAAAAAATTACACAGTGTGTTAATTTTATGTAAATGTCATGTACTAGCCTCAATCGTCCCTCACTTTAGGTGGTCTTCCAGGTTGCCTACATGGCCATGTACTCAGACATTAAATTTCCAGTACATGGCTACACACGGAAACTGGGTTCACGGTGTGTACTCAAAAGTACATGGCATATTCTTAGAAAATTTCCCTTTTCTTCCTTTTTCTTTAAAAAACCCAAAATAAATATCCATACTTGAAATGATGATCTAGGTTCTTAAAAAGGCACCCAGTGATAGCTCTAAAGCTGTCACATAGAGAATGAGTGTCTTTCTTTCAACAGGTGTCATTAATACTGGTGGGCTCAAGAGATATTTCTCGAGGGTATCAAATTCCTCTTGGCAGTCTTTGGTCCATTGATAAGTGATTCTCTTCTTCATTAATCTGGTGAAGGGTAAACACTTTCCTGGAAAATTGGTGATAAAGAACCAAATATAGGCCAAGTGACCTTGAATTACTCTTAATTACTTCAGATTTTGAGGAAGTGACATGCCAAGGATTGTTTTTTTTCTTCACGAGGTCATTTTCAATGTTGCAATGGTGTACAATGAAGCAAAGTAATTTTCCTAAGGTAACCCCAATAGCACATTTTAAGGGATTCATCTTCAAATTATTTTTCCAAAGTTTACTAAATATGGTCTCCAGATCAATCAGGTGATTATAATGTTGTATGTATTTAACCACTAGATCATCTACATAACATTTGACAAATTTTCCCAAGAAGGGTTTGAAGATATGGCTCATGTTACGTTGATACGTTGCACCAGTATTCTTTAATCCAAAAGAAATTAACTAATAGAAAAATATGCCACGAGGGGATCTGAATGATGTAGAATCCTCTTCTTATAGGTCCATCTAGATTTTATTGTACCCAAAGTATCCATCCATTAAGGAGAGATCTTCATAACCATATGTTGCATCAATCAAAAATTCTGTGATTGGAACTGGAAAGTCATCCTTGGGAAAATTTTGGTTAAGATCTCTGAAATCAATGAAAACTCTAATTTTCCCATTCTTCTTTTTCATTGTTTCAATTTTGGACATCCATTTGGGATACTAAACTTCCTTGATAAAGTTATCTTTGATAAGATTGTCAGCTTCAGCCTCAATTTTAGAGGTGCGAGTTGGGTGTGTTAGTTGACGCTCCTTTCGTCACAGAATCTAAAGATCGGAAAAGGGGAATATCTGAGCTCAAAGTGATTCAACCTTTGAAGAAAACATCAAAAATCGACAAAGGCATGAACAAAGAATCAACAGCAACTGCACCGCGCAAGTTATATCACTGTCACGCAAGTACATTTGCGCGATGCTCTTGGTCGCGCAAGTGACTTGCGCGACCTAAGTGGTAACCGCCCGGTAACCGCCTGGGGTCTTCTTTTGCCTATAAATAGACCATGTGGGCCCCCCATTCGTGGGGATCTTTTTCCAGAAACTCTTATTGAAGTTCCCGATGCCCAAGTCTCTTCTCAAAGCTTCCAGAACACTTCTAAGGTAATTTCTTACCTAGAACGGAAGATCTAAAGAGAAGAAGGAAGGCCTAAGTGTTGAAACTTATCAAACACTTGCGCGCCGACTTATTTCCTTCAATATAACTTGCGCGTCCCTTTTATGGAAGAACCTCAAGAGGATTCTAAAGGGTTTAAAAAAGAGTCACTCAAGTATTTCAATGCTGGTTGAAAAATCGCGCAAGTACACCATGTGTCGCGCAGGTATACCTGCGCGACCAACACTTGCGCGCCCACAGAAGACTTGTGTGCCTTTCAAGACTTGAGCGCCCCTATATTTTTGAGTGCCCATCTTGACCATTTTACCCCTATTAATCCATTTCACCTTTCCTTTTCAAGATTCAGTCTTCAAGACACTCTTCAAATCCATTTATGGCATGATTTCTTGATTTGACTTCCTTATCTGAAAGGAATTCTGTGGAATATCTCTCAAAACCTAGTGATTTAAATATCCTTATGTCACTAATTATGGAGAGTTCATTCATTTAACCTCATCCTTTAAGATGAGAGAATCCTTAACTTGGGTCTCTTTTTTTTAGGAATAATCCCCAGTTATAAATCCTTTAATCTGGGCATCCTTCTTTAGGAGTAAGCCCCAAATTCTTAAAGTTCCCAAACTTGGGCATCTTCCTCAGGAGTAAGCCCCAAACCATAATCCCTAACCTGGGTCTCCTTTTCAGTAATAAGACTCAGTCATAATCTTGGTCTTCCTTTTCAGGAGTAAGCCCCAAGTCCCCTAACCTGGGCCTCCTTTTTAGGAGTAAGTCCCAGTCATAATCTTGGGTTTCCTTTTCAGGAGTAAACCTCAATCCCCCTTAACATTCTCTTAACCAGTCCTAATTTACCCTTGATTTGGGTTTCCTTTTCAGGAGTAAAACCCAATCATAAGTCCCCTCCTAACTTGGGCATCCTCCTTAGGAGTAAGCCCCAAGATTAGAGTATTCAAATCTCTATGAAGCACATATAACTTTATGGACCCTGTTCATGGATTTTCTCCCTAAAAGTAAATCCTAAACCTTCATCTATCTGGGAAGTCATACATACATAAGCCCCAAGAAAATTCTTATGATTGCATCTTTCATGGCACAATTGTCTAATTTTTACCAATACCTCTTGTTTCTCACACCGAGCATGACTCACGTGAGCTTAGAGTGTAAAAGTAATTATGACATTCTTCTTTGAGCCATTAATCATAAACATCATACTCCATTACTCGAACTACGTGGGTTCTGATTCCTTTTCCAAAACAAAGGATACGTAGGTAGCCCATTTTTGGGTTCGATCCCAACTTTGAAATAATCCATGTCCTTCTGAATGACGATAAACTTCAAGTGCCCCACTGAGTGGCTTTAAAACCAGCCTGGTCATCATAATGACCAAGAGACTTTTATATAAATGTTTTGAAGGATACCATTGACCAAGAATATCTAAACAGATATAGATGATTCTCTATTGATGAAGAACCTCGAATACATATAAAAGATTCTCTAAATTTCTTTCATATTTAATCATTGATTGTTAAAACTAAAGGAAAGCGCATTTTATACTTGGTAATGTAATAAGGATTCACGAACATAAATTAAATATATAAAGAGAGTCCCGGAGTAGACAATAATTCCCCTCAAAAAGGTGTGATGAGTCTGACCTCCCATCCTCTCGACCAATGCAAATTCATAAGCCTCATCAGTCCACAAGCTAATGAGCGCCTGCCTTTGGAAAGTAGGTCCAAACGGATGTGGAATCATTGGATGTTTCCGGTTCTACGAACAAACCCGCTAGAAACCGATCGAAATGTTTGAATCTCCCGTCCAGGAGGTCATCCCCGAAATCCGTGAGGAAACAAAAAATGGTGAACCCGACGTGAATCCTTAACCAAGTTAAAGTGATGTTCTTCTTGTTTGTTAGGCCCCTTGGGCCAACAAAACAATCATTGACATATGCTCATCCAAAAGATTCAGTGGTCGGATTCATCTTGATTATGTCTGTTATATGGAACAGAAACTCTTTTCTCAAGATCTTCTGCAAAATGGCTTTCCTTAAATTCACCCCTGTGAATGCTGCTGCTGTGAACACCTCTACTGTGAGGTCTGCTGCTGTGAAAACCAATGCTGCTACTCCTGCTGGAACGTCGTCCGCTCTGAGGATGACATCACCAACTCAGCTTCTTCAACACTGGGTTTCTAATGCACTGGTTAAGGAGTACCGTCGCAACGGTACTATCCCAACTCTGGAGGCCACTCGTCAAGCCCTCCAAGTTAACAACTCTACCTGGTCGTCCGGACAACGGCGGCCAACGATCAAGAAGCAGGCGGTGCTGACTACCGTCTCCAACCGTTTCGGGTCGTTATCCCCAGAACGCAATTTCCATTCACTCCCTTACTCTGAGGAAGTGAATGAGCAGGTCCCGCAGGACCTTAATTCAAAAAGACAGGAGTCCTTCCCAAGGGTTCCCATCAACAATCGCCGCCAGACTCGTGCGGTAGTGCGCCCTCAACATGATGAGGGTACCGACTCCAGGCATTCAGCTCAGGTTCCTCGAACCCGAGCAGAAAAGATGAACCGCCAGAGACAGAATCCGGTGAACAATGGGCAGGTTGTCATCCCTTCCATCTCCGGAGAATTCCACCAACCTAACTTGGTGGCGAACAACGAGCAGGCATACACACCTGTCCATTTTAATTCCGCTGTCCAGTAGACTCGTCTGGCAGCATCACGCCAATCCCGCCAGGCAATTCCGGCGGAGTTCCATAGGCAGGAACATACACCTGCTTATACATCACCAGTTAGTCAGCAGGCTCGTCTGACTACATATGATGGATCTCGTCAACCGCGTTTGGAAAAGTTTAATCAGCAGGCACATACACCTGCTAATACTAATCAAGCCTACCAACAGTCTCGCTTGGTAGCGCACGGAGAAGTCAGTCGGAAAGCCCCGACGACAAACAGGTGGCAGACTCAACTCTCTACCTCCACACTTGAGTACTGTCAGGATTCACTGACAGGAAAAGGAGGACAGGAGCAGTCACATACACCTACTCCAAGCCCGGAATGGACGTATATCCCCGTTCCGGCGGCTGAAGTCACCAAACATATTTTGTCAATGGTGAAAGAGCAGAAGCAAATTCATGCTCATATTCTGGATGCTTGCCAGGATATCATAACAGCTTCAGCATCATCTCAGGGACAGACACATAAATCTATCCCTAGCAGTGGAGTGACACATCAACGATTCACTCCGGAACATACACGCACATCTGTTCCAGTCCAAGAGGGTTATGGGGCATACTCCCCCATATCAAACGGACAACCAAGTCAGGCACATACACCTGATTTGAGTGGAGATCGTCAGCCTAACCTGACCATCTTTCCTGATCAGGCACATACACCTGCTCAGAGTAACCACTTTCGTCAACAAGTGGTTTCTAAAGTGAGTAAGAAGGCATCTAAGAAAAAGATCCGCCCAGCACAGTCAGGAGATCAAAGGCCAATCTGCAATAAGGCCTTGCTCGATGCTGGAGTTCTTAAAGCCCTCAGCCATTTATCTGTCGGAATTCAAGATTCTACTCCCTCAGTTCCCAATAACGGGAACATTAATTTTGAAGGTCTTCAACAGACACTTCCTCATGAAGGCTTCCTTCATGAAAGTTCGGTCAATATTGAAGTTTCTTCTTCAGATGAGAGCCACAGGAACCCTATGTGTGGTCAGAAGACCAAGGAGCAAGAGATTTCATCTTTTGCTGTAACCCATCATGACGGTCCTCCTCATAGTGATGAACTTCGCTGCGAAAGTCCTCTCCGCAGTAGTGATTCACGTTGTCTCAAAAATTCTTTAGAAGGCAATGTAGTGACGAGAAAGCCCTCGTATCTCGAGGCACTTGCAAACGTAAAGCCAGTCATGTCTGATGCTTTACTATCGGCAGGTGAAACTCTTTCTCCATCAGAAGATAGCTTGGGGTTCATGTTATTCTCCGAACCATCCCTAGGTCATTCATCTTCCAGCATGAATAGTGATCTCTCTACCAATCTTGTTGAATCCGATGAAGCAACAAGGAAACACCAACACTGGTACAAACAGGTAGAATAATCTTCATTTAATGATAAAGAGGAAATGCTGAACATGAGGAAAAAACTGGCAAAAGGTGAATTACCAGTCATGTTTTGGCCTTTGGCTGACTCCCAGTACGACATTCCAAAGATATTGACGGATGATGGAATTCATGATATTCGTCTCAACATATGGAAGACTCTTTGTCAATTGAAGAAGAAAGTATTATCTTACGGTGATTATGAAAATCATATTAAGATAATAGAAGGGTTACAATGCTAGATTGATTTGGCATCTCTATCAGTCTCACGGTATCCGAAGGCTGAAAAGCAACAAAGAACCCTTCAACGTTCATGCCTTAGCGCACTAAGAAAATTGCGTCAGTTAATTGCCAATGCTCCATCTGATGTTCATATCAGAGGATGGGGTATTCACGGAGAACTACATTTCACAGTGATTTCCAGTCAGCAAAGCCCGCCGAAAATGGTCTCATGCAATGTTATTGCCCATGGCCGGCCACAGTCAATGGACTTTGTTCATAATCAAAAGCTTGCTCAAGAACAGGCTTCAACTAGTTCCTCTCAAAATCAATTATATAGAGAACAAGTTGTTGAATTGCTCCTACATCAAGCAGGAGAGAATATTTCACAAGCCTCTCGTCTGGAGCAAACACGTCATCAAATGACAGAAGTTTCGGAAATCATCCAACGGTCTGTTGAACCAGGTGATAAAAGTGGATACAGGTTAATGCATCCAGCTAATTTCCGAACTAAGATTCGTAAGATCAAGAGAGATTTTAAGAAAATCTCAGACATAGCATGTCAAGAGACACCCCAGCTTGTCAGACCGGGGACTTCTCTAAACCAACCCTCAGAGTCAACAAATGGGATTCGAGGAGTTGAGCGGAAGCATCATGAACATCCCCAGTCCACTGGACTGGGGACTTTTTCAAATCCTCAATCCCTCCCTCAGAGAAAGTCAGTTTTCTCTCGATTAGGGAATAAGCCTCAAGAGGAACGAAGAGCCAAGCTATCAGGAGATTCTCTCCAAGTGACGGTTCTCCAAGAAATTCCTGAGGGATCAAGTCAACAGAATGCCATGTCTCATCATGGACATGGAAGAAGAGAATATCACAGAAATGCTGATAGAAAGGATTCCATGCAATATGCATCCATTAATGTCATCAATGTCGTTGCTGCTGATTCACCAGATGAGGCTCAACCAGAGGGATCAGACGAAGAGGTTCCCGCTCAAGAAGTTGCGCACACAGACCTAAATGAAGAAGGTGTGCGCACACGTAATCAAAGGCTTACCCAAAATCTGAGTATTCCTTAAAGTAACCCACTTCCCCCTCTCTGAAAGGGATCCAATAAGGGGAAAGGAAAGAATCAGGTTACTTCTCACCCTTCCTCTGAAGGAGGTCAATCGCTCTCATTAGAGCAAAGGTTTGCACAACAGGAGGAAGAAATGAAAGAATTAAGAAGGTTGAATGCAGAACTACTTCATTCTTCTTAAGGATATTGAAGTCCGACAGCCGAAGGAATTTGTTGTAACTACTGAGATGGATCAGGAATATCCTCCTTTATCAGTACACCCTCAGAGGTCTAATCCTACGGGTCAAACGCAACAACGGTTGGCAGCACTACCATCAGTTGCAGCACCAACCACCACGTCTGTCCAAGCTCCATTCATCGCACCTACCCAAAACCAAGTTCAACCTGATGTTTCTCAAAAGTTAATAACTACTATTGAGTCATTAACAGCTCGGTTAGAAACTATGGAAGGGAAACGGGCGCAAGTTCAACCTGAAAAGAAAGTTTACCCTGAATGGGTAGATTCAATTTCTCCTCCATCCAGTTTTGGAAACCCTGTTTTCCCTACTTTCAATGGATCAGGCGACCCCAAACAACATTTTATGCATTACGTGTCTTGTTGTGATCCTATGATGGGAACTCCAGAGCAGCAAGAAGTAGTGAAACTCAGATGCTTCGTGCGAACCTTGCAAGGACCAGCTTTTGTCTGGTATACAAGCTTGCAATCCCAGTCAGTCATCGGATGGGAGGATCTTCGTCAAAAATTCCTTCTTCAGTTTAGCTCAACTTTGCCAAAAACGACAGTTTTCGATCTTACAAACTGCAAGAAAAGGGAGAATGAAAGAGTCTCTGATTTCATTGCTCGTTGGAAGGGATTAATGTATTCCCTGAGTTTAGCACTCCCTCAAGAGGAATTGTTGCCAATCTATGTGGAAAATTTGCGTGATGAATTACGCACGCCATTGATCCCTGTGAAATACACAGGAGGGTTTCGAGACCTTACTTCAATCGCTCAATAGATTGAAGATTCCCTTATACAGGCTAAGGTTAAATCTCTTATAATTACATCAACTCCATGAAGGAGAATGGGTAAAGCGGAAACTGCTACACTTATGCTTAAACAAGCACCTGTACCTATTTCTACTTCAAAACCTTCATCTTCTCGAAGGGCTCCACCTCCTGAACTCCAACAACAAAGGTTGTTTCGTCCAAATGATCAAAAAGATCAACGACGAAAAAAATTTGAGGATATAAAGAGTAAAACATACTCTTTCTGAAGTGAGAAAGTTCCTGGTTACTTCATTTCAGCTCTGGAAAATAATTTGGTTCAATTACCAATGCCCAAGAGGCCAAACAAGGAAGGAGATGAAGACCGTCCCAATTATTGTCCCTTTCATCAAATTTTGGGGCATCCCATCCAGGAGTGTTTTGTATTTAAAGACCTCCTGCAAAATATGGTCGACTTGGGACAAGTCAAATTGAAGGGTTCTTCAGCTCATGTAGCATGTATTACTACTACAGATCCAGAGGAAGGAGGCGAGTGGCAGGAAGTCAAAAGCAAAACTGCGAAAAAATATGATGCTTGGATGGTCAGAAAGACAATCAATCGGACCCATTCCATTTTTCAAACACAATTGAAGAAGCCAATTGTGTCTCCTACAAAAGCTGCAGTAAAGCCTCCATCAAAAGACAAATCCCCAAAAGGACAGCGCAATTCAAAGAAGAAAGAGGAATCAGGAGAAGATGAGTATGTATCAAAGCCTAAATTGTCTTTGACTCTGGCAGATTTCATGCCATCTACTTCAAATCCATGGGCACCGGCCCACCAAACGGCACAGCCTAAACATGCTAATCAGGCAGAGTCTTTATCAGACGAAGAGTTAATCTTAGGTTCTGTTTGATCTCAATGGATGGAGAACACATCACGACTCCAACTAATGCCAGATTTCTGAAGAAGTATTTTGTATAAACACAAAATATTGTTCCCAGAGCCAAAACAGTCACATTGGTTCATATTTTGTCCTACAAGACACTAAACTGTATTATGTCCTATCTACATGACATTAAACTGTACAGAAGTTCCTATATTTTGTCCTACAAGACACTAAACTGTATTATGTCCTATCTACATGACATTAAACTGTACATAAGTTCGTATATTTTGTCCTACAAGACACTAAACTGTATTATGTCCTATCTACATGACATTAAACTTTATAGAAGTTCCTATATTTTGTCCTACAAGACACTAAACTGTATTATGTCCTATCTACATGACATTAAACTGTACAGAAGTTCCTATATTTTGTCCTACAAGACACTAAACTGTATTATGTCCTATCTACATGACATTAAACTGTACAGAAGTTCCTATATTTTGTCCTACAAGACACTAAACTGTATTATGTCCTATCTACATGACATTAAATTGTACATAAGTTCCTATATTTTGTCCGAGATGACATTAAACTATATTGTGTCCTAGCAACATGACATTAAACTGTGTGGCACTTCCAACGTCCAACATGACGATAAACTGTAAAAAGTCCCCAAAACTGATATCCTCGTATTGGTTCACCTTAGTCCTAGCTACATGACTTTAAACTATACAGCACCAGTTCGTCCTTGCTATATGATGTTAAACTATACAGCAATGGTCCAGCATGACTTTAAACTGCAACTTCGTCCCACACGACATTAAACTGTGAAAAAGTTCCCTAAACCATCCAGCATGACCTTAAACTGCATCATCCCTGGTCCATGTATATGACCATAAACTATTTGAAAATCCCTTATGTCCAGCAAGACGTTAAACTGTGACGTCCTAACTACATGACGC
Organism: Viscum album; assembly: GCA_963277665.1. NCBI lineage: Eukaryota > Viridiplantae > Streptophyta > Magnoliopsida > Santalales > Viscaceae > Viscum > Viscum album. Next base: position 350,600,271 of record OY728135.1, read on the forward strand.
TAAACTGTATAAAAGTCCCTCACGTCTGGAAAGACGTTAAAACTATATAATCATCAAAGGTCCAGCATGACATTAAACTGCACCATCCACGGTCCATGAATATGACCTTAAACTATTTGCACTTTCGTCTAACATGACATAAATGGTGTGTTATTTTTTCCTTGCCGCATGACATTAAACTGCACAATCCCCCTTTCGTCTAATATGACGTTAAACTGTATTGTCCCCATCGTCCTAACTACATGAAGCTAAACTGTACAGAAAGTCCTTGATATGTCCTACATGACATTAAACTGTTATTTTGTCCCTGCTACATGACACTAAATTGTGCAGCACCAATAGTCCTAACTGCAAGACTTTAAACTGCATAGTCCCTTTTTTTATGTCCTACATTACATTAAACTGTGCATCGTTAAGGTTGTTATTACCTCTTGTTTCTCACACCGAGTATGACTCATGTGAGCTTAGAGCGAACATCAACCATAACACTCCCTATGGGCCGCTAACCATGTGTAAGTCCCAACAACATTTTAATTAGATCATTGTCCCCAAGAACAACTTGATCATTAATTCATTATTTAATTGAACTACACGGACTTTGATCCTTGCCCTCCAAGTTGGGTATGTAGGCAACCTCCCAAGGTTCAAGCCCAAAAACAATCTCTTCATATCGGTTCACCACCATCTCATATGATGTTGATTCATGAAACTGCCCCTGGAATCAATATCTTTACATTGATTCACTTTCGTCCTTGTTATATGACGTTAAACTATACAACACTTTTGTCTGGTACGACAATAAACTACAATATTCTTTGATTTCCTCACTTGAGAGAGAACTATAATTGACATTGATTTTTCAATCATGGTTTTCATTTTCAAAAGACTACATGCATACATGGTAATGCCTAAATTTTTTATCTTAGGTTAAACCATCATTGCACTAAAGTCCCCTTTCACCCTTCACATGTACGAACCAAATTTGTACAAAGGGTAGTTCTAGAACTACGTGGGATTGATTCCCATCCTTATGGGATACGTAGGAACGTTCGAGTATCCCTCGAATCCAGCCCCAAGTCTTTTGGGGCTAACCCCAAATTTCACTTTTAGTCCCTTAGCTGAAAAGTCCTCATGAAAACACACACTGTGTATTCATTATTATGGTCCGAATTCTATGACCCTAAACTAATATTTCTCATACTTTCATCATGAACGACATTAAACTGCATTTCTAGAACTACGTAGGCTTGATTCCCATCCTTATGGGATACGTAGGAACGTTCGAGTATCCCTCGAATCCAGCCCCAAGTCTTTTGGGCCTAACCCCAAATTTCACTTTCAGTCCCTTGGCTGAAAAGTCCTCATGAAAACACACACTGTGTATTCATTATTATGGTCCGAATTCTATGACCCTAAACTAAGATCACTCATACTTTCGTCCTGCACAACGTTAAACTGCATTTCAAGAACTACGTATGGCTTGATTCTCATTCTTATGAGATACGTAGTGAAGTCCAAAATTTCAATTCAGGACCCAGCCACAACATGATTATGGTTATCATTGACCTATGTATCTCTATATACATTGGACAATACCCATATTTATGCGTTATAATCCTAACCTTAAATATTTTCAGATCTTCATAACCCTTTTCATGACTTCTAGTCACAAAAATGTCAAACTTCTGAGAATTCTTTTGCCTGACTATGCAGCATGTGCCCATAGGTGGCCTTGCATAAACAGTCCACATAACAGACTTGTCAGCCGAAAGATACTATTTTATTTGACCATGCAGCCAATGCCCTTAGGTGGCCCTGCATATTTCAACCCCCTAACGGGTTTGTTAAATAATGGTAACTTCATTCTTGGGAAGAATGCCTCTTTTGTCGTTATTTTTCTTAAACGACAGTATGTAGGTATCCGCAAAAAATAGCCATCCTTAACATATTTGTCCCATATCCTTTTTCTTGATCTGAAAGTATTCAAGTCTATGGTTTATTCTTCTTCCCTATGTTTGGGTCAGACCTTCGTAGGAGTGATATTCATCCAGTTCTTCGATAATCTCGTCTGAAAATATCTTCTCCATATTCAAGTATCTCTTCCATACAAAAAACTCTATACTTTAGAAAATTTGAATCTCCATAAACTTTCACAGGCTTTTAGCACTAGGAAAGTAAATTTCTGAGAGTTCTTTTGCCTGACTATGCAGCACGTGCCCATAGGTGGCCTTGCATAAACAGTCCACATAACAGACTTGTCAGCCGAAAGATACTATTTATTTGACCATGCAGCCAATGCCCATAGGTGGCCCTGCATATTTCATCCCCCTAATGGGTTTTGTTAAATAATAGTAACATCATTCTTGGAAACTACTTCTTCTAATGCCTTTTAGCTCTTTTTCATATCATTCCTCATATTCAAATATTCTTAAGCCATAGTTTACATATTTTCCCTCATATTGACTATGGTAATATGTTTTCAGATAAATTTTCAAGGAATTGAATCCATTTTAATCCATTTTTGGTCAAAGCTATTTCGACCTTAAACATTAGCCCCTTTATGTCCGGCATGCATGACTTTAAACTGCCCACAAAAGACAAAGGAACTCTGAATCCCCCTTTTCCTTTGGATGGATTCAATTTCCTCAGAGTCAAATCCTCATTTCTCTCCAGATCCAACTCTGAGGGGGGACTTTTGTTGACGCTCCTTTCGTCACAGAATCTAAAGATCGGAAAAGGGGAATATCTGAGCTCAAAGTGATTCAACCTTTGAAGAAAACATCAAAAATCGACAAAGGCATGAACAAAGGATCAACAGCAACTGCACCGCGCAAGTTATATCACTGTCGCGCAAGTACACTTGCGCGACGCTCTTGGTCGCGCAAGTGACTTGCGCGACCTAAGTGGTAACCGCCCGGGGTCTTCTTTTGCCTATAAATAGACCCTGTGGGCCCCCCATTCGGGGGGGGGGATCTTTTTCCAGAAACTCGGATTGAAGTTCCCGACGCCCAAGTCTCTTCTCAAAGCTTCCGGAACACTTCTAAGTTAATTTCTTACCTAGAACGGAAGATCTAAAGAGAAGAAGGAAGGCCTAAGTGTTGAAACTTATCAAACACTTGCGCGCCGACTTATTTCCTTCAATATAACTTGCGCGTCCCTTTTCTAGAAGAACCTCAAGAGGATTCTAAAGGGTTTAAAAAAGAGTCGCTCAATTATTTCAATGCTGGTTGAAAAATCACGCAAGTACACCATGTGTCGCGCAGGTATACCTGCGCGACCAACACTTACGCGCCCACGGAAGACTTGCGCGCCTTTCAAGACTTGCGCGCCCCTATCTTTTTGAGTGGCCATCTTTCCCATTTTACCCCTCTTAAGCCATTTCACCTTTTTTTTCAAAATTCAGTCTTCAAGACACTCTTCAAAGCCATTTATGGCATGATTTCTTGATTTGACTTCCTTATCTGAAAGGAATTCTGTGGAATATCTCTCAAAACCTAGTGATTTAAATATCCTTATGTCACTAATTATGGAGAGTTCATTCATTTAACCTCATCCTTTAAGATGAGAGAATCCTTAACTTGGGTCTCTTTTTTTTTAGGAATAATCCCCAGTTATAAATCCTTTAATCTGGGCATCCTTCTTTAGGAGTAAGCCCCAAATTCTTAAAGTTCCCAAACTTGGGAATCTTCCTCAGGAGTAAGCCCCAAACCTTAATCCCTAACCTGGGTCTCCTTTTCAGGAATAAGACTCAGTCATAATCTTGGGCTTCCTTTTCAGGAGTAAGCCCCAAGTCCCCTAACCTGGGCCTCCTTTTTAGGAGTAAGTCCCAGTCATAATCTTGGGTTTCCTTTTCAGGAGTAAACCCCAAGCCCCCTTAAATTTCTCTTAACCAGTCCTAATTTACCCTTGATTTGGGTTTCCTTTTCAGGAGTAAAACCCAATCATAAGTCCCCTCCTAACTTGGGCATCCTCCTTAGGAGTAAGCCCCAAGATTAGAGTATTCAAATCTCCATGAAGCACATATAACTTTATGGACCCTGTTCATGGATTTTCTCCCTAAAAGTAAATCCTAAACCTTCATCTATCTGGGCAGTCATACATACATAAGCCCCAAGCAAATTCTTATGATTGCATCTTTCATGGCACAATTGTCTAATTTTTACCAATACCTCTTGTTTCTCACACCGAGCATGACTCACGTGATCTTAGAGTGTAAAAGTAATTATGACATTCTTCTTTGAGCCATTAATCATAAACATCATACTCCATTACTCGAACTACGTGGGTTCTGATTCCTTTTCCAAAACAAAGGATATGTAGGTAGCCCATTTTTGGGTTCGATCCCAACTTTGAAATAATCCCTGTCCTTCTGAATGACGATAAACTTCAAGTGCCCCACTGAGTGGCTTTAAAACCAGCCTGGTCATCATAATGACCAAGAGACTTTTATATAAATGATTTGAAGGATACCATTGACCAAGAATCTCTAAACAGATATGGATGATTCTCTATTGATGAAGAACCTCGAATACATATAAAAGATTCTCTAAATTTCTTGCATATTTAATCATTGATTGTTAAAACTAAAGGAAAGCACATTTTATACTTGGTAATGTAATAAGGATTCACGAACATAACTTAAATCTATAAAGAGAGTCCCAGAGTAGACAATAATTCCCCTCAAAAAGGTGTGATGAGTCCGACCTCCCATCCTCTCGACCAATGAAAATTCATAAACCTCGTCATTCCACAAGCTAATGAGCGCATGCCTTTGGAAAGTAGGTCCAAACGGATGTGGAATCATTGGATGTTTCCGGTTCTACGAACAAACCCGCTAGAAACCGATCGGAATGTTTGAATCTCCCGTCCAGGAGGTCATCCCCGAAATCCGTGAGGAAACAGTGTTCTTTTTATTGCCTTCTTAAATCCCCAATGCTCTTCTGGTAAACCCAAATGATGAGTGGACACATTGGGATCAAGTCCTATAATTTCTATATAGTTCTAAGAAAAAACATCTTGGTATCTCTTTAGAAATTATTTATACACCTATTTCTCTTCATAAGTCATGTCCGCACAAATTAGAGTGGGGAATGGATCATCTTATGTACCCATATTTATTTCTCTGAGCTCATCCAAAGTGGTGGAGACACCTTCCTCAAATGCTATAGAGGAATCCTTGAGATCTTCTTCTTATTTTTCCTCATGTATTAACCATTATGTTTCTTCTTTAAAGGTTTTTGATGAAGTAATACTTTCAGAGCTAGGGGATGAGTTATCATTTGGACCTCCTAAAGAAGTAGCAATAATTTCTGACCCTACGGATGATGAAGGGTCTTCTTGGACCATTAAAGAGAAAATTATGGGTTGGGAATCAACATCCTTATCTTCCTATACTAATGAGACAACTTTTTCTAGATTAACTGATGAATCAAATAATTTCTGAAGTTCGGTGAATGAAATGAATACATCTCCATTTAATCTTTCACCACTTCTTAGAAGATCGATAATTTCTCCAGATCTATCAGGCTTGATTTCCACAACTAACATTATAAAATTCACTAGATGAGTGCTTGGATATGGGTATATCCTTTCAATTTTACTTATTGTCAACACATAATCTACACTGAGATGTTTTAATGGGTTAGCTGGGATCTTTTCCAAACCATTTAGAGCATTGATTTTTATTATATATTTTTTCACATACCTTGTTTCCTTTGCGTAATAGAATTTTACCACAATATACTGAGATTCACACATTTTTAATAGATCCTTATCACCATGAAATGTCTCAATTTCACCATTGAAGAAATACTTGAGACATTGGTAGTATGACGAAGGAATGGTTGTATGTTGATGTAGCCAAGGCCTTCTAAGCAGAATGTTAAAATTTGTATCCTATCAGAAAACCATGAAATTTAAATTATATAAAAGATCCCCAAACTGAGTTCTGAGTGTAATATATCCTAGAGGTTCTTATTCATTCTTTTCATAACCTTGCAACATTATAGTGGAAGGAGATATGTTAGATTCAGTGAGGTCCAACCGACAGAGGGTATGGATGGGAATGATGTTGACTCCGAAGCCATTATCAATGAAGGATCATCGGATATCTGTATCATTAACCTTTCCAGATAATTACTAGGGCATGATGTGTTTATATACAACATCATCCTCATCTTAGTTTGTGAAAGATATAACTGCATGACATTATGTAGGATCATTCTCTATATGGTATATATGACAACACTACTTTTATGACAAACTTAAACATGATTTATTACATAAACTATTCACTTGATACAACATGGAAGATCGAGAGTTATAGTGACTTTGGGGCTTAGGATCATTACATAACAACTTAAAACATTAAATACAACATCTTTATTGAAAACTTCCTTTACATGATCTCTACATTCCCTCGTACTTAGCATTGCATGGGATAACCTGAGGACATGCATAAGAAAAGGGGTGAGCTATAAAGCCCAGTAAGGGAATAAACATAGAATACATGAGGAGTACAATACATGTTATACAATAGGCATATAAATAGAGCACAAGAGAAACATGAACATAAATGAATGATAAAGCATGATAATCATAACATGGAAATGTGGCAACAACACTTAACATGGAATTAGCATAAGCCAAGGCTCGTTGCACATAGAGCATGATTAAATCCTCATTGTACATGAAGAAAGAGTAAACCCTCGTTGCACTTGAATTAGCATGAGTCAGAACTCATTTCACATGACGTATCATGATACTATACTTTACCCAATGCATTTAAGCGCTATAAGGGCGCACCCTTCTTAAACATTTCATTTCATGCATAAGTGTGCCACATGGATCATAAAACATGGATTCATAAAACATAATCATTTATTCAATGATAAAGGAATGTAGAACTCATACATGAAACTTTATAATCAATAAGTAAATGTGCATAAAGGTGAATACCCTTGACGGAGAAATGGGCATGGTATTCACTACACAATGTCATTGGCTTAGAAAATCGGTGCGATTTCGGCAGCGTAACGGTGTGACCTAAGAATTCATAAAAATGGTTGATGAGAGAGAAAGGGGTTCCTCATCATATTTACATGTAATGGACAGTAAGGGAGTCACATAGATACATGTCCCAACAATTTTAATAGAATTTAGATTCATGATACAAAATTATTGCTTGAATGTAAATGAGGAGAGAGAAGTTCCTTTCAGAATTTCGGCATAGTAACGGGTGTACATGGGAGAAATTTAATTAGAGAGAAAGGGATCTCACATCATTAAAACATAAAGAGGGCAGTATGAGGGAGGTGAAAAACCATACCCCAACATTTATAATTTAAATTAAATGGGAAAAACAACTTAAAGGAAATTGGACCAAAATGAGAAAGGAAGAAAAAACCCTTACTTGGAAGTGTGCTTCCAAAGGCTTGAGAGAGGCTTGAGAGAGGATTATTGGGAGCTTAGGGCACATTGGGAGGATTCTAAAGAGAGTAGGGCAGTGGTATGATTAACTCCAAAGGCTTTGAGTGAGGATGAAGTGGGATCTTGGGTGGGTTTATATAGGAAAGGTGAGTGAATTCTTTATTATTTAGGTTTGGGACCCCTTACATAAAACTAATCCAAACCAAAAATCAGATCATGGTTTTTTCCCATGTTTTTTGGAAAAGGGAAGAGGAAAACAATATTTTATAAGTATAAAGTCAGAACTTCTTATAATAATTGGGTTGCTTATGTGGAAGTGAGTCACATTCCCATGGAAAATAATTTAAAAAGACAAGATGTTTAATAAGTCTTAAGGGGGCCATTAATGCTTTGAAAAGTAAGTCAAACAAACCCAAAATCACATTATTTTAATGGTAAAACATATATTGGCCGAACATAAAGATTATAGTATTTTATTACATCACTATTGGGTCATTATGATGTCATAAAACACATTATATATTTAAACGGTATTTAATTTTTACCCAAAAATTTGATAGTCTCGGAAAATTATGAAAAATTCACCTTTGGATAATTTCGACGTCCTGATTCCAGAAATATCATTTATTTTATCTAAATAATTTTCTAAATATGTTAATTTTTACTTTTAAAATAAAAACAGACATTTATTGAAAATTCACGAGTTTTGACAGAAATGGCTTTCAAACCTTAATAAAAATTATAATTGCATTAATAAAATTATATGATCATTTATATATAATAAAATTAATTTAATAAAAGTAATAATATTTTATTAAAATATTATTTAATTCAAAAATCCCTTAATTTAATAAAATATATTTCTTAATTAAATAATAACTAAAAACACTATTTATACTTTAAAAACTATTTCCAATGTATCAATAATGACAAGAAGTCATATTCATTATTATATAAAAATAATAATAATATACATGAACATATTACTAGCGATTTGTTACATAAACCCTTAAAACAGCCGCATAAGACCTAAGGGTAAGGTGTGTGATGGTGACAAACTCTTGGGGTGGCTCAGATAACATCGCTTGAGTGGTAATCTCTATTAACTTCCACTTTTCCCATAGACGGTCTCGTTCGAGCTTTACATGATGAAGCTCAGCTTGGGCTTGGTCAAGAGTGAAGCCCAAGGATGTCACCTATTTTCCGAGCTCTAAAAAATGGGCTTTGTATTTAGCAATTCTACTGGATGAGGCCATCACTTCTTTTGTCTGAGTAAATTAGATTTTTTAAATCCCTATATTTATACTAATCATGTGATCACTGTTCAGCGGCTATAAAATTAACGGTCACAATTCTTAACATAAAACCAAATAAGTTGACATTTTATATAAATGTTTTACATAAAGAGACATTTAACTACATCAAGAGGGATTTCCATTAATGAAACTTTGGGTCGTTACAATATTCCCCCCTTAAGAAATTTCACCCTCGAAATTCCCTTTTACCACACTAAAACAGATGTGGGTAACTCAGATTCATCATTTCCTCTGATTCCCAAGTCGCTTCTTCAAACTTGTGGTTTTTTCACAACACCTTGATAAGGGGCATTGTCTTATTTCATAGAACTTTTTCTCTACGATCTAAGATCTTCACTGGTTGCTTCTCATAAGAAAGATCATCCTCCAACTGTACCACCTCAGAAGAGAGTACATGTGAAGGGTCCGGTATGTACTTCCTAAAGAGGGATACATGAAATACATCATGTACTTTGGCCATGGTGGGTGGAAGTGCTAGTCAATAGGCCACAGCCCTGATACGATCAAGAATCTCGAAGGGTCCGATGTACCTTGGACTTAACTTCCCTTTCTTTCCAAACCTCGTGACCTTATTCCACGGAGATATGCGTAGAAAACCCATGTCTCCAACTTTAAACTCAAGGTCTCATCGATGATTATCTGCATAACTCTTCTGTCGACTCTGGGCTACCTTGATATGCTGTTGAATGGTTTTCACCTTCTCCACCATTTCCTCGACCATTTCCGGTCCAAGAAGCTTACGTTCACCGACCTCATCCCAACACGCTGGTGTTATGAACCTTTTCCTATAAAGGGCTTCATATGGTGTCATTTGGATGCTCGAGTGGAAATTGTTATTATAAGAGAACTCAACCAGAGGAATATGTTGATCCCATACTCCTTTAAAGTCCATTGAGCACGTTCACAACATGTCCTCAAGTGTTTGGATAGTCCGCTCGGATTGGCCATCAGTTTGAGGATGATAGGCCGTACTGAAGTTCAGTTCAGTATTCAGATCATGTTGAAGACTCTTCCAAAACTTAGAGGTGAATCTTGGATCTCGGTCAGACATAATAGATAGTGTCACTCCATGCAGCCTTACCACTTCCCTGATATATATTCGTGCCAGTTGATCCAATGATAAATCCTCCCTAATAGCAATGAAGTGTGCAATATTTGTAAGATGATCCACAACAACCCAGATTGCATTGTTTCCTTTGGATGTCCTCGGAAGTCTGGTGAAAAAGTCCATGGTGATTTTCTCCCATTTCCATTCTGGTATGGGCAATGGTTGCATCATCCCCTTAGACTTATGCCTCTCTACCTTCACTTGATGGCACACCAGGCACTTTGATGTATATTCAGCGATCTCCTTTTTTGTATTATCCCACCAAAATTTTTCTTGAAGATCTCGATACATCTGTGTGCTCCCTGGGTGAATAGAGAAATTTGAACTATGTGCATCATCCAAAAGTTCCTTCTTCAGCTCCAGACTTGATAGAACACATATTCTTTTCCCAAATTGAACAATTCCTTCTTCATTAACATTAAACTCTGGGGATTTACCCTTTTTGATAGCTTCTACTTTTTCCTGAATTCTCACATCATCCTTTTGAGAATCCTTTAACCTTTCTAAAAGAGAGGGTTGAGAAATCATTTTTGAAAGGATTGATGATTTTCCCTTCTTTGCAATTCCCATGCCCATCTTCATCAAGTCTAAGAATATTGGATCCCTCTCAATTCTCATCATTGATAGAATCGTTGGGTCCTTTCTACTTAGGGCATCTGCCACCTTGTTCACTTTCCCAGGGTGGTAATGTATTGAACAGTCATAATCCTTGATGAGATCTATCCATATTCTCCGGCACATATTAATCTCTTTCTATGTGAATATATATTTAAGACTCTTGTGGTCAGTATATATCTCACATTTCTCCCCATAGAGATAATGCCACCATATTTTCAAGGCAAAGATCATTGCCGCCAACTCCAGATCATGCATTGGATAGTTTAGCTCATGGATTTTCAACTACCTTGAGGCATAGGATATCACTTTATCATTCTGCATCAGCACATAGCCTAATCCCTTCTTCAAAGCATCACTGAATACCACAAAAATTTCTCCACTTGTGGGTAAAGTGAGCACGGGCGCAGTGATAAGCCTTTTTTTCAAATCTTTGAAGATTTCTTCGCATTCATCACTCCAAGAAAACTTTAATCCATTTCAAGTTAGCTTGGTAAGAGGTTTGGAAAATCATGAGAAATTTCTCACAAATCATCGATAATATCCAGATAACCCCAAGAAGCTACGGATATCTGTTACCGATGTTGGCCTTGGCCATCCCTCAATTGCACCTGTTTTGGAGGGATCCACAGATATCCCATTGCTTATGATGATATGGCCCAAGAATGAGACATCCTTCAACTATAACTCACACTTGTTTTACTTTTCATAGATCTTATCCTTATGCGAAGTCTCTAGTACAGTTCTTAAATGCTCCTCATGATCCTCCTTGGTTTTGGAGTGTATTAGAATATCATCTATAAAGACTACCAAAAATTTGTCAAGGTAATCTCTAAAGACTCTATTCATCAAGTCCATGAAGATTTCTGGAGCATTAGTGAGTCCGAAAGGCATTACTATGAATTCATAGTGCCCGTATCTTGTACTAAAAGTAGTCTTGGGGGAATCTTCCTTCTTCACCCTTACTTGATAATATCCTGACCGCAAATCTACCTTGGAGAAGTATTGTGCTCCACGCAGCTGATCAAAAAAGTCATTGATATGTGGAAGAGGATACTTGTTCTTTATCATGAATTTTTTAAGTTCACGATAATCGATGCAAATCCGCATTGACCCATCCTTCTTCTTGACGAAGAGGACTGGTGCACCCCATGATGAAGCACTTGGGCGTATAAACTCTTTATCCAGATTCTCCTATAGTTGTTTCTTTATCTCTTCAAGCTCCACGATAGCCATTCTATATAGAGTCTTGGATGTTGGTAGCGCCCCTGGTATAAGTTCAATTTAGAATTCAACATCTCTTCTAGGAGGAATACCGGGTAGTTCCTCGGGAAACACTTCAGTGAATTCCCTCACAATAGGCATTTCTTCAAGGATGGTTTCTTCCTTGGACTCAATCATCTGAGCTAGATACGTGTGCTCATAGGGTAGTAATATCCATGCTTGAGATGATAGAGATAAAGGGGATTCATCTTCCTCCTTACACTTGTAAATAACTGGGGGTCGATTCTCCATATGGAGTGTGATTTCCCTCTCCCGACAATTTATGTTGGATCTATATAAGGAAAGTCATTCCATGCCAAGAATTGCATAAAATTACACCATAGAGAGTATGATGAGGTTCGCCGGGAAATTAAATCCACATATTATAATAGGGGAGGAATTATATTCATGGGATGCAATGATTTCCCCATTTTCCGTACTCACCGACATCTTCACTTCCATGATTTGTGGTGGTGCTGGGATTGTTCTACTAAACTTTTGATATATAAAAGAATGTGTAAAACCTGAATCAAAAGGTACATTCTCTATTCTTGAATGAATAACTAGTGTACCTGTCACCACTTTTTTGTTGGGGTTCGCTTTGGCAGAAGTGATGGAAAAAGCTCTTCCTTGCTGCCTTGGAGATTGTTGGTTGCCTCCGAAAACCCTTGGTTTAGGGCACTGATTTGAAAAATGCCCTAGTTATTTTCAGTTGTAGCAATGAACAATGCGTTGAGGTTCGAACAGAGCATTCCTCTCCTCTGTCATAGCCGCGGGTCTTTCTTGCCGACAGTTAACAGCTAGGTTCCCTTCTCTTCCACACCTAAAGCATTTCCTCGTCCCCTGGAGGCAATTTCCAGGGTTCTTCTTTCCGCACTTTTGGAAAGTGGGGTGCTGGATCTTCATAGCACCATTGAATTTATCCATCGGAACACCATCATTGAATTCCACCTTACGCTTCTTGTCCCCATAATACTCCTGTGATTCCCCGATCTCCATTTCAACCTTGAGGGCACATCCGACAATTTCCTCATAGCTGTCGAAGTCACGGATCGCTAATGCTTTCCGTAGGCTAGTCTTCAGCCCACTAAAGAAGTGGTCAACCTTGCATTCGGTGGTAACAACAAAGTCGGAAGAATATCGTTCAAGCCTTGTGAAGTTTTCCTCGTACGCTCCAATAGATTCTTCATCTTTTTGCTTGAGGGAAATGAAGTCCCTTTCCATCTTAAGCCAGAGGTTGCGCGGAAAATATTTATCAAAAAACATCTTCCAGAAATCCTTCCATTCCAACACCTCGATCTCCTCCTCAGGCTTCATATTTTTTATCAACGTCCACCATTGATCATATTCACCCTCCATATGATAAGCCACCAGGAGAACCTTCTCTTTTTCAGAACATTGAAAGATGGAGAAGATCTTTTCAATGGAGTTGATCCATTGTTCAGCAATCGTGGGATCAGATGATCCACTAAACGTAGGAGGCCTTTATCTCATGAAGCTCTCGATAGCGACATGTTCTTTATTAGGGGGGTTGAACATTCATATTGACCCATGTTTCTATTCAAATATTGAGTTATCTGAGAGATAAGTGTGACAAATTTCGCGATTCCCGCTCCCATTGGATTGGGCATCTCATTAGTACAATCATCACACTGATCTTCACATCGGTTGTTAGCCCGAGTCCTCCTATTACCGGCCATTGGATGGAATAAAAGGAAAGTTAGGGGTACCACATAAAGGTTAATCCAAAGACAAAAGTTGATGAATTATAAATAAACTTTTATTTCCTTAACTCATGAGTCTATAGGCTTCAATCTAGGCTTTTCATGATCTACTTTCTAACATATATTCTTAGGGGCATTTTTTTTAATTCCCTTAATAAGGGTTCATACTAAGATTTTGAATTTATCAAAACATATCCCTCGGAAGTTTCGTAACTAAGAGTTCATCAAGGACCATTTTAGTTAACTAGTTCCTGTTCGAGTCTATCTCAAAGTGGTGTTTTCGGGTTTTACCCCTAGGATACATCTATGCTAGAGCCGCCTCTACCTACTCATATCCAGACAGGGATGTATTTTTTTGATAAACCACTAACTCAGTACTTACCAAAACATAGGGATGTTCTTATTATACTTAGTCTTGTATCTAAGGATTTACTAGGGTTTTCTAATCCTAATCCCAAAAATAACTAAACCTATCCTCTGATACCAACTATGACAACCCTTCTTTTATTACAAACATAAACATGATTTATTACATAAACTATTCACTTGATACAAAATGGAAGATCGAGAGGTATAGTGTCTTTGGGGATTAGGATCATTACATAACAACTTAAAACATGAAATACAACATCTTTATTGAAAACTTCCTTTACATGACCACTACATTCCCTCGTACTTATCATTGCATGGGATAACCTGAGGACATGCATAAGAAAAGGGGTGAGCTATAAAGACCAGTAAGGGAATAAACATGGAATACATGAGGAGTAAAATACATGTTAGACAATAGGTATATAAATAGAGCACAAGAGAAACATGAACATAAAGGAATGATAAAGCATGATAATCATAACATGGAAATGTGGCAACAACACTTAACAAGGAATTATCATGATCCAAGGCTCATTGCACATAGAGCATGAGTAAATCCTCATTGCACATGAAGCACGAGTAAACTCTCATTGCACTTGAATTATCATGATTCAACACTCATTTCATATGACATATCATGATACTATACTTTACCCAATGCATTGGAGCGCTATAAGGGTGCACCCTTCTTAAACATTTCATTTCATGCATAAGTGTGCCACATGGATCATAAAACATGGATTCATAAAACATAATAATTTATTCCATGATATATAAATGTGGAATTAATACATGAAACTTTATAATAAATAAGTAAATGTTCATAAAGGTGAATACCCTTGATGGAGAAATGGGCATGGTATTCACTACACAATGGCATTGGCTTAGAAAATCGGTGCGATTTTGGCAGCGTAACGGCGTGACATAAGAATTCATAAAAACAATTGATGAGAGATAAAGGGGTTCCTCGTCATATTTACATGTAATGGACAGTAAGGAGGTCATATATATACATGTCCCAAAAATTTTAATGGAATTTAGATTCATTATACAAAAGTATTGCTTGAATGTAAATGAGGAGAGAGAAGTTCCTTTCAGAATTTCGGCATAGTAACGGGTGTACATGGGAGGCATTTAATGAGAGATAAAGGGGTTTCCAATCATTCAAAAATAAATAGGGCAGTATGAGGGTGGTGAAAAAACATACCGCAACATTCATAATTGAAATTAAATGGTCAAAACAACTTAAAGAAAATTGGACAAAAATGAGAAAGGAAGAAAAAAACCCTTACTTGGAAGTGTGCTTCCAGAGGCTTGATAGAGGCTTCAGAGAGGCTTCTTGGGAGATTGGGGAACCTTGGTAGGATTATAAATAGAGTAGGGAAGAGGTTGGACGACCTCCAAAGTATTTTAGTGAGTAGTAAGTGGGATCTTGGGTGGGTTTATATAGGAAAGGTGAGTGAATTCTTTATTATTTAGGTTTGGGACCCCTTACATTAAACTAATCCAAACCACAAATAAGCTCATGGTTTTTGCCCATGGTTTTTTGGAAAAGGGAAGTGGAAAATAGAATTTTATAATTCCAAAGTCCTAACTTCTTAAAATAATGGGGTTGCTTATGTGGAGGTGAGTCACACTCCCATGGAAAATAATTTAAAAAGACAAGATGTTTATTAAGTCTTGAGGGGTCCATTAATGCTCTGAAAAGTAAGTCAAACAAACCCAAAATAACATTATTTTAATGTTAAAACATATATTGGCCTAAAATAAAGCTTATAGTATTTTATTACATCACTATTGGGTCATTATGATGTCATAAAACACATTATATATTTAAACGGTATTTAATTTTTACCCAAAAATTTGACTGTCTTAGAAAATTATGAAAAATTCACCGTTGGATAATTTCGACATCCTGATTCCAAAAATATCATTTATTTTATATAAATAATTTTCTAAATATGTTAATTTTTACTTTTAAAATAAAAACCGACATTTATCGAAAATTCACGGGTTTTGACAGAAATGGCTTTCAAACCTTAATAAAAATTATAATTGCATTCATAAAATTATATGATCATTTATATATAATAAAATTAATTTAATAAAAATAATTATATTTTATTAAAATATTATTTAATTCAAAAATACCTTAATTTAATAAAATAGATTTCTTAATTAAATAATAACTAAAAACACTATTTGTACTTTAAAAACTATTTACAATGTATCAATAATGACAAGAAGGTATATTCATTATTATATAAAAATAATAATAATATACATGAAAATATTACTAGTGATTTATTACATAACCCCTTAAAACAGCTGCATAAGACCTAAGGGTAAGGTGTGCGATGGTGACAGACTCTTGGGGTGGCTCAGATAACATCCCTCGAGTGGTAATCTCTATCAAATTCCAATTTTCCCATAGACGGTCCCGTTCAAGCTTGAAATGATGAAGCTCAGCTTGGGCTTGGTCAAGAGCGAAGCCCAAGGATGCCACCTCTTTTCTGAGCTTCGAAAAATGGGATTCGTATGGAGCAATTCTACTAGATGAGGCCATCGCTTCTTTTGTCTGAGTAAATTGGATTTGTTAAAGCCCTATATTTATACTAATCATGTGATCACTGTTCAACGACTATAAAAGTAACGGTCACAATTCTTAACATAAAACCGAAGAAGTTGACATCTTATATAAACGTTTTACATAAATATACATTTAACTTGATCAAGAGGGATTTCCATTATTGAATCTTTGGGTCGTTACAGTATACCTCAGCAGTAGAAACTTCAGTTTCAAACTCTTGAGGACTTGAAAAAGCCTCAATAAGTACTTTTGAAGATATTTTGACAAATTAAAATCATCTGGGATTGATAACTTGTCTTTTTCTTGGTCTATTTGTTTCAAAACATCATATGTTTAGTCCAAAGGCCTATATTTTCCAGTATGGATATGCGGTTTTTCAGGTGCCTTGGAAGTTGATTCTCCTGATGTAGATGTACCATGTATCAAGGTAGAATCCAGAAATACTTATTATCTTAGTATATTATACTAACTAGGTATATCTACCTTCTTAGAGAGTGGTGGTATATCCTTTAATCATTCTTCCAAGAAGATTATGTTGGGGCTAATCCTGTCATGTTTGGGAGAGTTTTCTTGTTCTTGTTGATCCTGCTAAAGGGCTCTCCCATGAGTTTCTACCACATAAACAGTTTGAGCTAGGGTGTATTAAAATAGTGTCTTCTAACATATCCATGTCTTCCCCTATATCCTCAAATTTGACTTCTTCCCCTAGTTCCCCGATCAGATATAGGGAATTTAGGTTCATAACCAGAATCATAATTTGCATAGGGGTCTATTAAGTGGATAATGTTAATGGACCCAAAAATCAATTCCTCATATGATAAATAATATGCTTGACAGTTTGATTCTTATTGTGTCATTTGGTGGGGTGGTGCGAGTACTTTTGATATATATGGCATAAAATCTTCCAAAGATAAGGATAACTTTGGTTTTAACATGATCTCATCTTCTTCTGTTTGCTCTTTACCTTTATGATCATGTCTATTCTTTGAGGATTGGCCTTTGGGGACTAATCTTTTGATGAAAATGGATTTGTTGCAGCAGAAGTGGCAGGAGGAAAAGTTGGTTATTTCAACTATGTTCGTAAAATGTCATGTGTTTGATTGATCATTTTCCTAACAATCCAATCATCATACTTCTGTGCATTTTTTCTTTTGACTTCCCACCATCTGCCTTCTTCCTCTGGATCGGTAGCATTAACACACAATACTTGGGATAATGAACTTTTTTGTTTCACTTGTCCAGAGTCCACCATTTTTTTAGGATATCTTTGAAAACAAAACACTCCTGAATGTGTTGACCTAATATTTTATAAAAGGGGAAATAATTTGGTAGATCTTTGTCTCCTTCTTTATTCAGTTTCTTTAGCCTTGCAAAATGAACTAAATTTTTTTCCAAAGCTGAAATGAAGTAACCTAGAACCTGTTCATTCTGAAAAGAATAGAATTTGTTCTTTAATTCCTTAAATTTTCTCTACCTTTGATCTTTTTTATCATCTTGATGAGATGGTCATTGCTATTAATGCTTGGGAGGTGGATCCTTACGGTGTGATGAAGGTTTTTAAGTAGAAGTAGGTACAGGTTCATACTTGAGTGAAATTGTAGCAGTCTTTAATTTTCATGTTCTCCTTCCCAAAGCTAATGGGATTACACAAGACTTATCTTTGATTTTTGTAATGTAATTCTCCACTTTTTGGGAGATTGAAGGAAGGTTCTAAATCCCTCTTGTGTATTTCATAGGAATTAGTGGTGTGCATAAATAATCATGAGAATTTTCCACACATATTAGAAGAAACTCTTCTTGAGGGAGTGGTAGATTTAAATAATATTTTAATCCTTTCTATCAAGTAATGAAATCTGAAACTATTTCATTCCTCCTTTTTTTCAATTCATAAGATCAAAAACTATTGTCTTCTGTAGTATTGAGTTGAATTGTAAAATGAATTTATGATGGAGGTCTTCTTATCCAGTAATTGATCGAGACTGCATAATTTTATACCAGACAAAGGTTGGTCCCTGTAATGATTTCAAAAAACATATGAGATTTACTGCTTCTTCTTTTTCAGGGTTCCCCATCATGGGATCATAGTGATAATGTGTTAAGTTCTACTCTGGATCTCCTGAACCATTAAATATTGGAAATGTGGTATTCACAAATTTTTGTGGGTGATGGATTGGGTCTACCCATTCAGGGTAAGATTTCTTTTCTATTTATACCTGTGCAGTTCATTCTTCCATAGCTTCCAATTGAGTTGTTAATGTCTTGATTGTATTCATAAGAATTTTGGGAATATCTGGATGAGCCGAAACCTATACAGGTACAATATCTAGAGATTTAACTTGAGTGATTACTAGAAAAACCACTGATGGTGGTGATATGGGTATTTTTCTTGGATAGACCATGGGGACAGGCCTGTAAGGATATGTTTTATCATGTTATTATTTGTACCCAATGGAGGGAATTAATTATCCACATCGTTATTCGCAACAAACCCTCTTTACTGAGGAACTCCTACAGGATGTGCAAGCTGGGGATCTTCTTTTGGAGCATGTCTATAAGGAATGATGCTTCGGAGTAAATCTACATTGAGTCTTTTAAATTCCTTCATATCCTACTCTTACTGGTAAAATATTTCTTCAAGAAAAATAGATTGACCTTATCTAGTGGAAAAGTGAGACATGATCTGACCTTTACCTTTCCCCTTATTAGATTCCTTTAGAAGATATGGGAGTTGGTTACTTGAGGGAATACCTAGATTCTGGGTAAGCCTGTGATTTCGGGTACTCACACCTCCTTCATTTGCTTCAATGTGTACCATATTATGAATAAGAATTTCATCCTCTGACTCCCCTGAACTAGACTCATTTTCTGGAGGATCTTCCATAATGACATTAATGAAATTCACCGACGCATAATGCATTGACAACATTCTGTCAGTATCTTTGTAAGATCATATCCTTTTGTTTCTTCCTTGAGACTTTGATCTCCTATATGCTCACATATTGATAACTGTTTGAAGGATAGTAATATGAAGGGAATACTTGGATAGTTCATTTGTGTGTTCACTTTGTGGCTTCTTACCTAATCGGGAGAAAACTAACTTTCACTGAGTAGAGGATTGTGGAAGTGAAAAATCTCCCAGCCCTGTAGGCTAAGGCTATTTCTATTTTTCTTCTTCAAAACTTCAAACTCTTTTTGTTGAATTTGAATGTTAGGTTAAAAAATCCCTCAGCCCTATAGGTTTGGGTGGTTCCCAAACTACTATAGCTGATATCAACACATATTCTCTTATGATTTTACGGATTCTATTCTAAAAATTAGCTAGGTTCATTATTAGAAAACCACTTAAATTACCTATTTTGGAATAATGTTGTTCTATTCCATACATTTGCGCAATCTAATGGCTGAAATCCTCTAAGTGGGAGCCCTGCTTAATGTTTTCATATGCTTGATGCAAATGTATCTCAACAACTTGCTCTATTGGGGCTTAACTTTGGTGAAAACTGATCAAATCATGTTCTTGTTGATAGTTTCTTCGGTTATGAACAAAATTTCTTTTTTGTATATGGCCTGGGGAAATAACATTGCATGAGACCACATTTGGTGGGCTTTGATAATTTTGGAGTACAGTGAAATGAAATGATCTGTGTTCACCCCATCCTATGATATGAACATCATATGGGGTTTCCTCAATCAATTTTTGAAACTTATTTAATGCATTAAGGAATACACATTGAAGATATACTTGTTGCTTCTCGACCTTTGGATATTGGGAACCTTGGAGAAATTCTAAGTCAATTTGGCGATGTAACCCTTCTATTACCTTGACATGACTTTGATATTCATCATATGGTAATACTTTGGATTTCAGATGACAAAGAGTATTCCATATGTTGAGGAGGATATCATAAATACAATTTTCTGCCATCAATTATGGAATGTTGTATTGAGAGGTTACCAAAGGCAAGAACATGGTTGGTATGTCACCCTTGGCCAGTTTTTTTCTCATATTCAACATATCCTCCTCATATTTTTCTATAGTTTTCTCAACCTGGTCCAACCAAAGTGGACGCTTCTCAATTGTTTTATCAAAATAAATAGGATCAATTATTTCTTTATCTGTCATATTAAAAGGAAAATAACCTAGGGGAGGTTCAAAGAATGACCATCGCCTTAGGATGTCTTCTAGTTGAGAAATTATTTCACCTGTTAGTAACAAGGCACCAGACATGACTGGACTTATGTTGGAAAGTTCCTTGAGATAAGAGAGTTTTCTCATCATTGCATTATCAATTGAATAATTATCTTAAAAATGAAAAACACTACTAGAGAGAGAAATTTTGCAGTAAATACCATCATGGGGAGGACCACTAGGGTGGATTAAATAAAGGGATAAATCCTCTTTATCCTTGGTCTTCTGGCCACATGGAGGGTTTTCGCAGCTCTCATTTAGAGATAGGTTCTCTAAATTGACCGAATTGTCAGGAAGCAAGCCTTTATGATGAATTATCTGATGAGGAACTTCAGAATTACTTCTAATACTCCCATAATTTGGAAATAAGAGGGTAGTATCTTAAGCTGCAACAGATAAATTTTTAAGGGCTTCAAGAACTCCAATATTAAGAGGATCCAGATCACAGATTGACTCTTGATTTTCCAACTGTGCTTGGTGATACTTCTTCTTAGATGCTCTCTTACATGTAATTGGGGCCACTTACTGGTAGAAGTGGTTATCATGGAAAGGTTTTTGTGCCTTCCTTTGAGTGGTCATCAGAATAGGCTGATTATCTCCAATTATAAAGGTTGTATGTTCCTGATCTAGTTGTTTATATCATATGTGAGAGTATTCCCCCATAACCCTCCTAGACTGGAGAAGAGGTATGAATATTCTCCAGGATGGGATGCTAATGAGTCATCCCAGGTGTGGGGATAGAATTATGTGTTTGTCCCTTTGGTACTGCTGAAGTTTCCATTATGATATTCTGGAAATATTCCAAAATATGGGTAGGAATTTGGGTCTTCCCTTTCACCATTACTAAAATGTGTTTGGTGACTTCATCAGTCGGAATGGGAATATATTTCCATTTCGTATTTGGAGTAGGTGTGTGTACATACTCCTGACCTCCCTTTGCTGTCAGTGGATATTCACAGTACTCATGTCTTGAGGCAGATAATTGAGTATGCCCCAAGTTTGTCATCATATATTTCTGTTTGACTTCTTTGGGTGTTTCCAAATGAGATTGTTGGTAGACTTGATGGATGCTGGCAGGTGTATGTTCCTGTTGGAAAGTTTCCACCACATTTGATTGGTGGTCTTCTCTAAATGTATCCAAATGAGTCTGTTGATTGGATGATATTTTTTAAATAGGTGTATGTGTATGTTCATGGTACTCCACCAGATTTGAATTGCGGGATTGGTTGGGCACCACCTGATGAGTCTGCAGGCTGGAAGAATTAAGGAAAATGGGTGTATGTTCTCGTTCATTGTTTTTCACCAAGTTGGGTTAATGGACTTCTCCAGAGGGGGAAAAGGTAGGAACCCTCTCCCTGTTGGCCAACTGTTGTCCTCAGTGGTTCATCTTGAGTGCCCAGGTCTAAGGGACTTGGGCTGAATAGCCAAATAAAATACCCTCATCATGTTGAGGTTTTTCTACCGTGTGGTGTTCAGGGTGGTGATTGTTGGTAGGAAACCTCAGGAGGGACTCCTGTGTCTTCAGGACGAGGCCATGGATGGCCCCTTGGTAAAAATACCTATAATAGGGGAGGGATTTGTGATTTTGTTTTGGGGTTAAACTCCTAAAATGGTTGAAGATGGTGGTTGTCACCATTTGCTTTTGAACCACTGGTCGTTGTTGACCAGACGATCATGGGTTATTCTTGATTTGAAGGTCTTGTCAGGTATCCTCCAAGGTTGGGATAGTACCATATTGATGGTACTCACAAACCAATGCATTGGAGACTCAGCGTTGAATATGTTGAGTTGTTGATGACGTCCTTCGATCAAGTGAGGATCCATTTTGTGTAGTACTTGGGGCATTCATGGGTGAAAACTTGAAAGAATCCATTTGGAATGAAGGTAGTTCTGAGAAAATTTGACAAATAGAAACAATGAACTCCATTAGAAGATACCCGTCTCTCCTGCGTGAGAGCATCTCTCTCCTAGGTTTTCTAGGTTTCCAGTCTCATGGTCCGTCCGGGTTCCGGTGGCACCGTTTCCTTCTACGCTCTCGTCTCCTTGCTTCGTTGTTCAATCTTTTTCCCTGTTCTGGTGTGTTTGGTTCTCTTCTCCCTCCTTGTGTCGGTATTTGCTTTTTCGTGGTGTGAAGTTGTGCTCTTTGCCTCCTCTCTTCTCTGCCTGCTCTCGGTTCCTGCCGTCTGGGTTCTGGAAGGAGTTGGGTTTCTTCCTCTTCATCGGCTCGTCTTTATCCCCAAGCATCGTTTCGTGCCTCCCCCGGGATCCTTTAGCATCCTCCGTTGCTATCTTTATTCGACAGAGTCGGATCTGTGAGAGGAATGTGACGCCAGTTCCCCTTTCTCTTCTTCCTCGGCACTTCAGATCCGAGCGATTCTTCTCTTGAGGCCTTTACAGTGGTTGAGGAAATCCCTCTCCTCACCATTTTTCCCCCTTCGACTTCAGATCCATGTGTTCTGGGTCTTGAGGCACACCCGAGCTTGAGATTTTCCCCCTTTTCGTCTCTCCCTTCCTGCTGCCATGAATTGGGTGTGGTTCTCTGGCCGGTTCCCGTCTCGTAGGTTCACAAAGTCTCCGCCGCAAAGTGGTTTTGCCTCACGAAGCTCCTTCTGCAATTGTTCATCACACTGTGTGACCGTGAAGGGGCATCTGCGAAGTGGTCTGAATCGCAAAGTGTCTTCCGTGAGGATATTCAGCGTTGTGCATTCATGAAGCGACAGCCGCGAATCCATCTTGTCTGCGAAGTAATTCCCGCAAGGACGCACCGCGTTGCACGTTCGCGCAGTGGCCACCGTGAAGTGGCCTGACTCGTGAAGGATCTCCCGCCAGGAACTTCCACGTTGTGGGCCTGTTGTGTGATGTGGCTCTGCGAAGCATCTGCTGTGCTGTGAAGTCCGAGGGCCTGCCGGGGGGTTGTTCCGCAAAGTCTGGTGTGAATCACGATGTGTGTTTCATGGACGCGACCACTTTTGAGGTATCTTTGGCTGTGTAGGCCGTGGTGTTTGGTTCGGTGTGTGTTTCGTGGCTGGTGGTCACATTGGGGAATCCGGGTCTTTAACCTTCTTGGTGGACTGGGTTGTTTCAAGTGAGGTTCGTGAGGACTGCAAGGGCGCCGACCCTGTTGGAGGTTGCATTTTAAATTTTACACTATGGATGAAGAATTTTTCAATCAGTGGAAGATATTTTCCCTGGCGGAAAAAGAAAAGGTGACGATTGAGGCACAGAGAAATGAGGACTCTCTACTGGATAAGCTTTTGTCGCTACTCGTGGTGGAAAAATTCGTGGAAAACATTTCGGTTAATCAGGGGGCTCTCAAAAACACACTACAACACATCTGGAAACTTGATGCAGGAGTGGCTATTCGGGAAGTGGGGATAAACCGCTTCATCTTTGAGTTCTTCAACAAGAAATATAGAGACAAAATCTTGTGTGGAAGACCATGGTCCTTTGATAATCAACTCCTCCTCATGGAAGAATTCAAAGGGGGGACGATATCCAACGTGTGAATTTAACTTGTTCCCCCTTCTGGATATGTATTAAAGGAATCCTCTTCCATTCAAGAACAGAACGTACCATGAGAGAAATTTGGGACAATTTAGGTCATTTTCTTGACTTGGATAGCTCAGACCCAATACAATGGGGCCCAGAGGTTCCGATCAAGGTAGAGATTGAAGTGGTAGAGCCATTGATGAGGGGAATGTTCTTGAAAATTGAAGAAACCAATTCCTTGCTATCATTCGAGTTCAAGAAACTTCCAATCTTTTGCTTCTTCTATGGCCACCTTGGCCACTTGGAAAGAATGTGCACCACGAAACATAAGAATGGAGTGGGCAACATTATCCTACAATATGGTCCTTGGATCCATGCTAAAACGAACAAACATGCTTTCATCCCTGAGACAGAAAATCAAAAAGACCATGATCATCTCACGATGGAACATTCCAGTCAGGCGAACCCATACCTAAAAAGGCCCTTCTACTTGGACCAATGGACTTCCCTAGTGATGGCTCTCCCGCTCAGAAAGAAGCTAGAGTTCACACTCTCCCCTAAAGGAAATTAATCAAACATCGACAAAGTTGGTGACGAGGAAAAAAGAATCACCATCACATTTCTCAACGCCAATGTGGATGCACATCGAACCACCAGACCTGGATCCTGACCAACAATCAGTCACAGTAGACATTCATACAATGGAGGCCCAGGGAATGTCGGGATCTCCAATACTGGGCCCAATTACTCGTCGAACGTGGAAAAGGGTGCAACGAGGCACAAGATATGGGTTCGCGGAAGACCCTTCATCTGGAGCCAGGAAAAGACAATATGAAACCTGCCAATCAGGGAGAAATCCTACCAAAATATGGAAAACGTCAAATGAAGAAGCAAGTCCGGAGGAACCAGAGGCGGCGGTGGGCGAGACCCAGCCCCGCCTAGAGAAATGATTTCCCTATGTTGGAACTGTTGTGGGCTTGGTAACCCACGAACGGTTCACATGCTTCAGCGCAAATGTGCTCAAAGTCGCCCCGATATGGTTTTCCTGTCCGAGACCATATTGGAAAACAAAAACACCACTGGTATTGATCTGATGTGTGGCTTCCAAGGCTGCTTTCCGGTGCCTAGACAAGGCCATTCAGGGGGCCTCTGTCTCCTTTGGAAGGACAATATCGACGTCAAAATTTTGTCTTTTTCCTCGCACCATGTGGCAGCGACTATTCAGACAGACTCTCACGCATCCTGGAATTTTGTGGGATTCTATGGCTAGCCTTCCCATAATGATAAGGTAAAGTCATGGGACCTTCTTTTCAAGATTCGACAAGATTTACTGAGCCCTATCCTATTCGGAGGCGGTTTCAATGAGATTATGTTTCATAAGGAAAAGTGGGGCGGAATCATTCGACCAGCAGCGTCGATGTCAAACTTTAAGGATGAGGTTCTTCAGGTGGACCTGGTTGATCTGGGGTACACAGGTAATCCTTTTACGTGGTTCCGGGGAAATACTAAAGAAAACCGCATTACTGAGTGGATTGATAGATTTCTGGGTTCCTCTGATTGGATTAATCTTTTCAGCATGTTTCATGTTATCCATATGGCCCTTAACTGTTCAGACCATTGTCCAATTATCATTGATTGTACACGAGGTGCACGTAATCGACCACTAAGCAGACCTTTCAGGTTTGAGAGCTTCTGGGGAAAAGATCGGGAATGCGAAGAGGTGATCCGATCTTGCTGGAAAAGTACCCATGTGGATGTCCGTCTCAACCTTCAATAGGTCACCTCTGAGCTGAGATCCTGGAGCAATCAAAAATTTTACCACCCCGACCGGAACTGTGAGGTCATTGAAAAGAGACTGAACAACCTCCTCAAACAACCCACATCTAATCGCATCATGTCTTTGATTGTATCTACACAAAGAGAGTTGGATACGACCCTGCGCATCAAGGAAATCATCTGGGCTATGCGGGCATGGGATATCCACATTAAATAAGGGGACTCTAATACCCGGTTTTTTCACCAGAAAGCTTCATCCAGGCGTCGGAAGAACTCTATTACTTGCATCTTACAACCTAATGGAAGCAAAGTTACTGATTCCAGTGGTATTCACAAGGCCTTGATTCACTATTTTCAGAATATCTTTGTTGCAGGAACCCCTCTCATGTCTGCTGAGGTGGAAGGTTGTATCAAACCTGTGATCACCGAGGAGATTAATAGGAAGCTCACCAAAGATGTGACAGATGATGAGATATGCCTGGCCCTGAAACATATTCATTCCACTAAGGCCCCGGGACCGAACGGGTTCCACGCTCTATTTTTTAAACAATATTGGCACATTATTGGTCCCGACATCTGCACCATGATAAAAAAATATCTGGACGGGGAAGACGATCATTGCTTACATCAATGAATCTATCCTTGTTCTCATCCCCAATATTAAGAAACCCCTAGAGATCCCGGATTTTAGACCTATCAGCCTCTGTAATGTATCTTACAAGATCTTCTCAAATATCCTTATCAATAGGCTACGACCCTGGCTACCTGATATTATCTCTAGAAATCATAGTGTTTTCATGTCCAAGAGATTGATTACAGATAATGAGATTGTGTCCCATGAGGTGTTTCATTCTTTGAAGTCACGCTCTACCACGAAAAGAGGAACCATGGCCTAGAAATTGGATATGACCAAGGCCTACGATAGAGTGTAATGGTACTTCCTTCATGTCGTTATGCTAAAAATGGGTTTCTGCGCTAAATGGACTGATTTGGTCATGGACTGCCTCTTGACCATGTCATTCAAAATCAAGGTTAATGGGGAGCTCACCAGAGGATTCTCCCCATCCCGAGGCCTCCGCCAGGGAGATCCTCTCTCACCTTTTGTTTTCATCCTGGTGGCTGGCGTATTTTCTAATCTTATTTCTAGGGTTACATCCTCTAATTATTTTCATGGGGTAAAGGCCAGCCGTGTTGGCCCACCAGTGTCACATCTCTTCTACGCCGATGACAGCCTCCTTTTTTCTAGAGCCACAGTTAACAAATGTCGGGTGATCTTCCAAGCAATCCACCAGTATGAGAGGGCGTCTGGCCAATCTATCAATCATGGAAAATCTGAAATATCTTTCAGTGCAGGGGTGCCTCATTCTAAGAGGGAGGAGCTTTGGGCTTTTGCTGGTATTCATATGTTCGCGAATCATCAGAAGTATCTTGGGCTTACCACGGTGATCGGCCGCTCCAAAAAAGAAATCTTCGGATCTCTTATTGACAGAATTGAGCAAAAAATTATTGGTTGGTCCCCTAAAGGAATTTCAAAAGCTGGAAAAGAGACACTCATCAAAGCGGTCATCCAGTCCATCCCCAACTATTTTATGTCCCTTTTTAAGCTCCTTTCATTCATTGTCGACCATATCCACACATGCATTGCCAATTTTTGGTGGGGTAGGAATGATAAAAGGAATCGACCCCACTGGATGGCCTGGGAGAAACTCTACAAACCCAAACCAATGGGAGGGATGGGGTTCCGGAATCTCCTTCTCTTCAATGATGCTTTGTTGTCCAAGCAAGGATGTTGCCTGATTAATCATCCTTCGTCTCTCTGTGCACGAGTTCTCTGAGCTAAGTACTTCCCCCACGCGGACTTCCATGCTTCCTCTCTTGGTCCCCGCCCCCAGCTTCCTTTGGAGAAGCATTTGGGGGGGGAAAGGCTCCTGGATAAAGGACTGGGCTGGAGGATTGGGTCTAGCTCATCGGTCAATATTTGGACTGGTCCTTGGCTTTTTGATAAGGATGGTATGCAGGCTACATACCCCGTCCAACCAGGTTTTGGATATACCACCTTTAGTTTCCTTTTTCTGACCAGGGACAAGGGTGGTGTGTGGGAAATATCCTTGATTGGTTTAATGAAAGGGACCAAAGAATCATCCTCATCATTCCCTGGATCCCTAACGTAGGCCCCGACCACCTTTTCTGGACCAATGACATCACGGGCGAATACACAGTGCGGTCCGGCTACAGACTGGCCCTTGGACACCACCCTACCGACCGGGATGAGGGACCTTGGAAATTGATCTGGACACTCAACGTTCCCCCTAAAATTCACCAATTTTGGTGGCAGGTTTGCACGGGTACCCTCCCAACCATGATCCTTCTCTCTTATCGACATATGGCCAGTTCTGCCTTGTGCCCTTTTTTCTCGATCACTATTGAAACTCCTTTGCATGCCATCATTCACTGCCCAGAAGCTAAGCAAGTTTGGAGTAAATGGGACCTGTCCTCTACCGATTTTCTGGCTTTGGCCTCTGACCTTCCCGATCTTCTGATGTGTTGGTGCTCTTCTCTTATCTCGGCTCTCTCATGTTCTCTTTTCATGTTGGCCTGGATTATTTGGATCCGACGCAACGACGTCATGTTTCTTCAAGCTCACAAACCTCCCGAATTCTGGATTAACAAGGCTTCTTCTTGTATTGAGGGTTGGAAAGACCACAAGGACCATTTTATGACAGGATCTACCCTCATCCCACCCGTTCAGTGGAACCCCCCAATGGAAGGTACTCTTAAAATTAACGTGGATGCATATCTTCAAAAGGATGGGCTTGTTACCCTCGGCCTTCTGGCCCATAATCATCTGGGGTAAATCCTTGCTACAAAATATGTTCCACACCAATCCTTCTAGGAACTGGTGGTTGCTGAGGCCATGGCCATCCTTACTGGTTTGTTGCTCGCTTTGGATTTTGGATGGAGCGACATTGTTGTGGAGTCTGACTGCCTTACCGTCATTAATGCTATCAAAAACAATGCTAGTGGACTCCAGCCTTTTGGTACCATCATTAGGAGGATTCTCTCACTCAGCCAGTGCTTTGCTTCTTGCACCTTCTCCTTTACAAAAAGGGAAGGAAACAATGCGGCCCATCAGCTGGCGGTCTTAGCCCCTTTTGACTCCATCCAGCTCTGGCTGGACAATTTCCCTGCTTGGTTTTGTACTTGTACTTCTGCTGATTTTTGCCATTAATGATATCTGTTTTAATCAAAAAAACTCCATTAAAGTAGAATCTTTTAGATGAATACATGTGTGATTGATTCCCTTGTCTACGCCTTGTTTATTAATTGATAAGGGCCTGATAGATAGGTAACACTATCAACTTGGTTAAGGATTCATGTCAGGTTCACCATTTTTTTTTTTTTGCGTATGGGTGAAAACAAAATGGTACAATGGATAATAACTAATTTTAAATTTTATAGTGTTTTTAATTAGGTAACCTATTAACTTGGTAAAGTATTCACGTTAGGTTTTCCATTTTTTTCTCCTGAAATGTGTTTCCTTATTAATAATCACTACTTTCAGATGGTTTCCATCATATTTATTTATAGAACTGGAAACATCCAACGGTTCTTTATCCAAAAGGAACTACTTTCCAAAGTTAGGTCTTCATTAGGTTTTGACCTATAATGATTAAGAAATCGCATTGGTCAAGTGGATGGGAGGTCGGTCTCATCACACCCTTTTTGGGGGAATTATTGCCTACTTCGGGACTCTCTTATAGATTTAAGATATGTTCATTAATCCTTATTAATTTACCAAGTATAACATAGGTTTCCCTTGAAATTTTCAATCAATTATTATCACGTTTGAAATTTATAATCATCTTTATGTATTCAAGGATATTCATTAATGGATATATCCATATGTATTCAAGGTTCTCCATCAATGGTATCCTCTCATATACTATTTAGATATTATTTTATCTATTGTTATGATAATTCTAGTTTTTAATCCACTCATTGGATCACTCTAGAATTTATTGTCATCCAAGGAGACAAAATTTTGTTTTGATATTGGGATCGTACCCATAAATGGGCTACTTATGTATCCTTGTGAAAGGAATCATAACCCTTGTAGTTCGGTGCTGCTTAATGGGACACATAATACCTTTTAAGGTTGTGTGATAAGGACCTAATCATACAGTTTAATTTCATGTGGTAAGGACATATAAGTAGAAAGTGTTTAGTCAAAGCTTGGTGTGGGAATTATGCCTAATCATCCCAAGGAATCTGGAAAAGATATGAGTTTCCAAGTTAGATTATACCCTATTGGGATATGGCCCGAGAAGAACCAGGTTGATTTGGAGTGTTGGTTTTGAACCTCAGGGAGGTTTCCTACATATCCTACTCGGATGGGAATCAAAGTCCACATAGTTCATTAAGTCTCATAGGGGTGTATAACCCTTTGTGAGAAATATGTTGGTGCTTACTCCTAAATAGGAATACCTTATAACAAGGTCCATGAGAAATGTATTAACTAATGGAGAGTTAGGGGGAATTAATTCTAGGATTACTCTTTAAAAGGATGTATGTATTAAGGGAATTAGGGTTGGATTTCTAAATAAGATATCCAATGAGCTCGGGCCCTGGGTGAAGGCTTCCTACATATCCCAATTACTGTGGGAATCAAAGTTCTCATAGTTCAAGACTTGAAGTTGATTGTGTGGATGTTGTAATAATCACAAATATTTAATCCCACATGATTCATGCTTAGTGTGAGAAACAAGAGGATTTGAAAGATTCAACAAACCACACACTTTCTCTTCCGTTGATGGAAGAGGTCTGGCCTATGGTGAAAGAAGCAGAGGTGAAGGTGGACAAGGGCATGAAGCAATGAACCCTTCAATGTGAAATGAAAGTGAAGTTCATTGGGTCTAGCACAAAATACTAAGGGCTTACTTCAGAAGATATTCCCTTGGTAGATCCTAGGAGAGGGGATAGACTTTTATTTTGGACCCTCTCTCTCCCTATTGGGAACTAGAGGCTCCGGATCTTAGAGACAAAAAGGGGAGGATAGAGACCCATCCTCAGAATCCAAGATTGGGAACTTCCCAACACTATATCTAGGGTAAGGATCCATGTGAATATAGATATAAAAACCTAAAAATATCCCAAGGATCCTGACTCCCTTAGAAGATGAATGTGGGAAACCTATGACTGTAGATATACAAACCCAAATGGGAGACACGCTGATGTTTCATTACCAAAGGTTTCATAAGTCAGGAGGTTTTGGTGGAGTCTTCAACTTAGTTCCTTTCAGATAAGGTAACTAAGGAAGTAGATATCCTACCATTAGTGTATTTAAAGATTTTTTACATGGTGATATGCGTAGGTCCTCGGAACATCTATGCAGTATAGCTCTACCTCATAGGTATGCCACGTAGGTGTGTCACACAGGCCCTATCGATGACTGAAAAATGCTTAACATAGGAGAACTAAGACTATGAAAGCTTAAAAAAGAATACTAAAAAGACAACACTTGGGTGAGATTAAATATAAAAACCATGGGTCTCCAACGATGTCTTTGGAATAGCCATGTGTAAGTCCATAAGGAATAGTCCTTGCGTAGGTAGCTTCTTCTTTATAGAAGAAGGATCCTTAATTAGATGTTTTGTGTTTCAAACTCTCAAAGGATTTCAAACTTTCTTATCCCATTTAATTCTCTCTTTTCTTGTGTTTTTAGAGAGCTACCTAAGAAAATTTGGTGGATCTGGGTGAAAGATATATGAAAAGGTAGATTCAAGAGTTTTTCCAACTTTTTTTAGTGTTCAAATGGGGATCCCAAGGTTCATATTTATAGGAAAGGAGGGGGATAGTCAAAAAGAGTCTGTCAGCGTAGGTCATCCATGTATCTCTTCAACGTAGCTCCACCACGTAGGGGTACAGAAATTATATTGTCGCATAATTCTTATGTGTAGCTCTACAACATAGGTGTGTAGTGTAGGGGCTGTGCATTGGACTGTATGATTAGAATGTGAACTAGTTTTATAGATGTGGAGTATGTTTCATAGGTCCCTGGCATAGGTGTCCTGCATAGTTCCCTTGCATTTTATGCCTTTTACTTCCTTTGTCTTATTTTTGATACTTTGAAATATCCAAAGGAATTCTAAATAATCTTTTTTCCTTACTAAGGATTTTCAACATATGAATATACTTAAATGAGATATTAAACTTTTGTAAGAATGATCAACCTAAAACTCCTACACTCACTTAAACAAATACATCAAAACATTCAAGTGAAATAAGTAGGATAAGTGGCCTTGGTGCACTCCCATACATCCAAATTTCTTATGTTATTGATTGATTCAAATAAAACCCTTTGTATTAAGTCAATTTTTTTATAACCAAGGATAATAGATTAAGAAAAAAATACATTTTCCAATTACATGATCTTTAGGAACATTCCAAAATAATTATATTTGATACCAATTGAAATATTGATTCTAGAAACATCTTCATCTTTCATTATTTGTATCTCCTTCAAGTAAAAAACTCCTCAACATATTCATAATGGTTTATCTCTTTAAAAATAGGTCTCAATATGTTCCAATATGAAGAATACACCAAAATGGATCTTCAACTTGTGACTACCTAGATTTGAAAACTTCCACAAATTCACTAAGGATGATATTCTTTAATACTTGTTCTCCATGATACCAAATATAAGATCAAACCAAGATTTTATCTTATTTATCCTTGTTTTCTAGGATATGACATCACAGTCTTCAATATTTATAAAATATGATCATCTATTATATTTTTAATTGAATACCAATTGAGGAATCATTCAAAGATGTTGAATTCTTCATATTTACTATCAAGAATTGATAGCACTTACTGCTTCTCAGGTTCTCACCCTAAGAACTTACTTCACCTTCAATTACTTGTATTATAATCATAAAAACAATATAAAATAATTAAGGTAATAAGGTGGATCTTCCTTGATTCATCAATGTGAACAGCCAAGTTGAGATTGTTTTCTCAACCAAGTTTCTCTATTTCCTCCATTCTTCATACTTTCACGTCTAAAATTCAATTATTATTTGGGTTTCATGAACCTTATCACTTATTAAATTTATTTGTGTGTGAACCTTCTTTATTAAAGATATCTTAAATCACATTTATCACATGTTTTAGCTTTTGTCTTCTTAAGGAATTCTTATTGTATTGGTATAATTATAAAATAATATTTAAGAGTGTGTCCATCCATGTTGCACCTCACACATAGAAATTCTTAAAATTCATGTGTAACCCTTTATTTTCCCTTTAAAATACCCATATCTTATGCTTCCTCCATTTTCATCGTCTTCTCCAAATATTCAAGACAGATAACTAACATATCCTTAGAAACATTGGCAGTAAGTTTTCCTTGTCCACATTTTATATTATAAGTGCATTTATTTATAACATCTCTTTTAGTGGATGAACTCTTCTTCAACTTATTGGATTTTGAATGTAAGGTATTCTCACCTTTATTCTTGGGGTAATTTTTGTTTATAACATTATTCAGATTTCTTCCCAAGTTTTCTTCTTCTTTATTAACCAACTTCTATGGTCTTATTTTTTTATCATCTTTTGATACATATTGAGATGAACATGTACCAACATTGTGAACACAGCCATTACATACATCACATATATTTTCAATATTTCCAAATATATTTGAACTATACGGATTTTTCTTAACCTATGGATGTTTCATATTAATATCTATCTTTATCCCCATTGACATGAGCTTCCTTTTTCCTTTTTCATTTAAAGGATTTTACCAATAATTTGATGCATAATTACAAAATCTATTATAGCACCAAAATTGACCTACAAACCTTGATTATCTTATTTATTTTGTATGGATTGTTTATGTATTTTTCATAACTTGTTGGGATATTCATGGGGAGCCAACTTACACACTCATTTTCTTAGCCACCCGAGTCATTATAAAAGGATTATTATCTCCAT
Source organism: Viscum album (assembly GCA_963277665.1). NCBI lineage: Eukaryota > Viridiplantae > Streptophyta > Magnoliopsida > Santalales > Viscaceae > Viscum > Viscum album. Next base: position 350,634,139 of record OY728135.1, read on the forward strand.
TATTTATCCATACTTTTCCAGATTGTTTTCCCAAACTGCATTGTTTGTTGAAACATATTTAGATTCATTATTAAAAGATGGTATGGATGGTACCACTTTCTTCACAGCTATTTGAGATATATCATTGAAAGAATTCATGATATTATTATCATGGGTTGGAGGTATTTTAACCTTATAATCCTCTAGTGATCATTGAGTATAAAAAACAATTTTCTTCTTGTTTTTTGAAGTCTCAATATTTATATTCTTAGGATTTTCTAACTGAACATCCAATTATAGACATTTCATATTAATGATGTTTTTTTATCTTAAATCATAATAATCTTCACTTCATGACCTTCTTAATCCTTACAAATTCATTTTCATGTAGTTTAACTTTGATTTTTATAAAGATTAAAGTTCCTTTATATTATTGAATTTATACTCCAATTTCAACTCATTGACATCAATTCTATTTCTACACTTTTCATTAAGTGAATGAATATTGTATTCAAGAGTTTTATCACCTCCATATTTCTATTCTACTTCATTAATCTATCTGTATTCAAGGGATCCAACCTTCCTAGAGAGATTTATACATTCCAGAACTTTTTATTTCAATCCCTTTTCTATATTATCAGCTTCTTCTTCCAGTTGAGTGATCTCTTCTTACAAACATTGAATGGTTCCGCAAACAAGGGAGACTATTTATTCAGGAATATAATTCAGAATATATCTTAAGCTATCAATTGATATATCTTGAGAAGTTTTATATTTATTATTATCATAATTTATTCTATATCTTCTTATTAAGGATATTTTTTACATTAATTTTCAAATAACTCATGATCACTTGAGTTAAGAGTGTTATCCTTCTTCTTTGTGGAAATTTATTTCACATGTTCTTTACTTTCCAAGCCTGATATGTATTCATTATTGTAAAGGAATGGAGATACTAAAATTTCCTCTCCTTTAGATAAGAGGGGTGTATTATTTGTATTTATTTTCCATTTCTTTCTCATGTTGATAATGGTATTGATATAAATATAATTCTTCTTAGAGATAACTAAATCTTCACCAAAGATTCACTTCATTGTTAATATAAAAAATAAACTCAAATATTCAAAAGAAAATAATTGTAATTTAGATAATCTAATAAAGTTGAACCTTGGATTTGATACCAATTAAGAGGAGAAATTTGGGATATACTCAACACTGAGAGGGGGTGAATCAATGTTGGGAACTTTTTCACCAATTATAACTTTTATCCCTTTTTCCTATTAGACTTGTTATGATCTTTATTATCTTATTCTCTTTCCTTAATTATATAAAAATATGTTAAAGTGGATAAATATAGCTCATGGTTTTTTTAAAAGGTTCACTACATAATAAGAGTATATGTCCTTTGGTATGGTTTATAAACAATAGAAAACCACATGAATACTATAAAATAATCCTTTAAACATGGTTATAGAAAGTAGGGAATAATCATTCACTTACATCTCACTGTAGTCAATTGACATTATTTATTTTAAAGCTCATAACTAGTTCTTTATAATTCCTTTGAATATAGTCTTCACCTTATTTGTAAGGTAATTTTTAACACCAATAAATTATTCAACAATATGGGACTTCTGTTGGATGTCATAGTTTTTCTATTTTTCTTCCACTGTATTCTTATTCACATTGTTAATTTCATAGTAGTGGGTAAGTAACTCTTCTTATTCTTCATAGTAGAAAACTAAAAGATCCTCTTTCTTTGTCTTATTCTTATTCTTCCTATGAAAATAGATATTCAAAATAATTTATTCTATTCTTCTCTTATTCTATTATTCTCTACTTCTTCTTCATTGTAAAATATACTATACTAGTTCTCCTTCTTTAAATCTAGAATCATAAAATTACTTCATGATTGCTAAAACAATGAATGTTAAGCTCAACATTTTCATAATTACTTCTTATTCAATCAGAATTATATAAGTGTGTAGTAGACCGGATATCTCAGAATTATTCTTTAACACAAATGATAATAAACTGAATAAAGATTGGGTACTCACTTCTTCTTTGACACCCAGTAATATGAAATGGTATAAAAATGTCATATTCACTTTCTTAGATATACAATAATAACTATTGAGTGTAGTATCGATTATTCTATATTACTTCTTATTGGATTCCAAACTTGGTTTATTTAAAATCACTTAATGTATAAATCATAATGCATGTGTTATGATAAACCTTAGCACACATATGTATAAATCTACATCATTATTTTATATGCTTTTATTATCTTCTTCTTCAATGCATCTTGCAAGATATTATATTTTCTCAAATTATGTTTTCTTCAAATGGTTTAGATATATTAAAATCAATCTATTTGATAAACCATTTATATATTTAAATCCATGTATTTCATGAAATAATTCATTTTCTCCCTCTCACAAGTGATTAATATGTGACTACTCCTTTTTTTATGCAATCCATAAGGAGTTAGCACAAAACTCTGATAAAAACATTGTATTCATGAAATAGTGTGATTATACTAGGTGTTATATTCTTATTTATCACATAACACTAATTTTTCTATGAATTTATGAGTACATGTAAAATTTATTCACAAACTCAATAAATCCTGGTGGAACTCTCCTTCGTGAGACCATAATGCTCGCGGGAATTAAATCACAATGTCTTCACATAACACAATGGGAGTAAGTAACTCATGAATTGGTTTGTGGTTCTTCTTCACACTATATATGATCATGTAAATCACCTATTCATTATACCAAATGGCTCACAGTTCTCTTTACCTATTTTCATAAAATTAATTCTTAGAGATACTATATTTTTTAGAAAAATGAGAGCTCTCAAATAATAATGTAAATGTTATCCACTACTCTTGGTCTCAGGTGATATCATTTTATAGGCAAGGATCACTCACTTACCTATTTTATTCACCAAACTAAATCCTTGAGAATAATTTCATGTCAATCACTACTTTTGAATTCTTTAATATCGTAGCATTTATATTCTTTGAACATAGGTTTCTTTATAATGTGCCATCAAAAAATGGTGTTCCTTCCTTTGTGATAGAACTCTCCTTATGATGATATTTTCATGTGAATTCCTTGATAAAAACATGTCCTCTCATGGATCAAACTCCGTGTTTTCATATCAAATGGATGAAAAACCTCTTTACTTCATTTGCATTCGGTGGTATCATCTTCTTTGATTAAACGGTTGAGAACACATTGAATAGAATCGTGCATGGATTTTGTTTATCAGGTGTGTCTTTCCACTCATCCAAATCACTGGATATAGTTCTTAGTGCATGTATTGATCACTAGAGATGGATTATATCAGTTTTTTTACAATCAAGTTATACGTTGTGGCGAGAGTAATATAATGACTACATGGTGGTCGATGCATCATTGGATTAGTGAATATCAAATGGATACATTTTAGTCATATAATTTTTAAGTTGGTGAAAAGTACCCATAGTTTCTAATACCACATTTGATATTTATATAGTCTTAAGAAATTTAATAAATTATCTCATTCCAGCACCTCTTCAAGCCATGACAGTGGGGTCATCACCTAGATACACAGAACACACCATGCCCACATGGGTCATGCCACATTATTGTGCGGTCCAAGGGAACTCTTTCACATGTTATGCGCACACACCATACGCACTCTATATGAGGACTTAGCAATACCAGTCACCTATTGTTTTTATGATGAATAGATTAGTTGGTCCTCATGTGTGGTTGAGCCTTAATCCCAAAAATTCATGGTTGATATGGCCTATCTAAATGTCTTGGATGGCCAATTTGTTTACAATTACACTTATAAAATATCTATTGTAATATAAAATTATATAGGAATTCCAAACACTCAATTTCCATTCCATATACTCCTAATTGATTCTTCAATAAATCTCCATTCTAAATAGTATTCATTTACATGGAATTCTCTTTTTTCAATGTCTTCTCAAATTCTTCTTCAAGATATTCTTCCTAAAAACTAACATTTCACATGGTCTTATTTAATTACTCATATTCTTTTCCTTTTAGAATATATATTTAAAAAAACTATTCAATCATAAAACCATATTACTTATTCACATCATCTTCATTATTGAAAACAATGTTTCAATTCAAAGCACTTTGTAACACATATATTTTGAACCTAAGACCGGTTCAACAATCATCAGACTTATAAAATAAAATTATTCAAAAGGAATTTCTTAAATTGATAATACTTTAGTAATTTCTTATTTATCCATTTATCCAATCTATATTCACTTTATTATCAATATTTGATATCTTGGATGCTTCTTCAACATATTGAAATCAATGACATCTTTCTATTTCACTGACCACCATCGACAACCAATAATAATCATTAAAAAAATATAATCCATACACAAAGAGGTCTCTTTAATTATTGTTCTCATATTATTATTTTTAGTTTTAGTCAATGGTTGGAACCCTAAGTTTCCATGTTAATGTTGAATTTTCCAAACAACGCAATGATTGTACTCTTGAGCTTCTAATTTTTATGGGAGATGGAATGAGAATTTTTGTTGTTATGATTACATAAATTCTTCAATCTATGAATTATGTTGAACTTCCAAACGAGTAATGGAGGGAAAAATGTTTTATTGAGTCCTACATGAGTAAACTTCCACCTTCTTTTAGTTAATATATTGATCCTCTAGTTTCTGATCAACATATCAGTACCATTGAAAATATATTGTCCATTATCCATTGTTTGGAGAATGAAAAATTCATTTTAGTTGTCTGTCATTTAGAAGGTGAAGCAGATCAATGGTGGACTCTTATTAAGAATACTTGGCAACCAAAATAAATTGACTCCATGGAGTGGGAAGAGTTTAATAGATTATTTTCAATAATTACATTCCTTGTATTCTTTGTATGAAAATAGAAAAGAAATTCCTTGAGCTAAAGCAGAAGGATGGTGAATCTGTTGGTACCTATGAGTCAAATTTTACAATAATTGTTAGGTATGATTTTGGTATTATCTTGTAACCTAAAAGTAAGGTTTATCGATTCTTCTGTGGCTTAAAACAAAGTCTTTGGATGGTGTTATCCATAAGGGACTTCATTTTCTATGAAGAAATCATTCAATGTACCATCAAGGTGGAAATGGAGATTAAAGTTACCCATAAATATAATGGTTTTGATTAGAAAATAATGATGGAATTAAATATAAATTATAAAAAACATGAATATAAGAAGATGATCCTTCCTTTATGCTTAGAGTTTGGAGGGAAACATGGTGGAAATTATCTTAAGTGGACTGGTAAATATTTTAAGTGTGTAAAGGAATGAAATCGGGAAATTGAATACTGATGTGATGGGAAGGAGTTATCTAATGATTCAAATCTAAAGGTTAATGATTATGATTGATGTTAGTAACCTCTTAATCCCATATACAAAATTAAATCCCATGAGATCACTATTTCTGATGAGGGGTACAATAACGATGTGGTGAAAGTTACACTTATTATCCAATATAGAACTACTGATGTCTTATTTGACTCTCGATATACCCACTCTTTTATATTTGAAGAATTTTTTAAGGGTATAAAAATTACACCCCAATAATTAGATATTTATTTAGTAGTGAAAACCCCTAATGGTGTAATGATCGCATCTCAAGTCTATGATTCTTCTCAGGTTGAACTTTTTGGGAATGTGCTTCTCGAAAATATTTTTATTCTCACCTAGTTGAATTTGATGCTGTCTTAGTCATGGATTGGAATTATATACATAAATAACACATAAATTTTTGATGAAGTGAATTTAAATTTGATATTATGAACCAAAAAATGATTTTCTATTAGTGCAATTATTAATATGAACTTTTTATGGAAATTTCATCCATTTTATGGGTATTGATTCCGAATAAAAATGGGTGCTTATATCATATGGTTGGGAAGAAAATCAACATAGATTATATTCTTATTGTTTAGGAGTTTTTTGATGTCTTTACAATATAGTTTCCTAGTCTTCCAACAAATCGTGAAGTTGAGTTCTCAATAGAACTCATACATATTGTAACCCTTATTTAAAATAATCCATATATAATGTCCCCAGTTGAGTTGTAGGAATTGAAGAAGAAACTCCTGGAGAATCTTGAAAATGAATTTATTTGGTAAATTTTGTCACATTGGGGTGCACCTATTATTTTTGTTAAGAAGAAATATAGATCAATGTGACTCTACATTGATTATCAGGAACTTAAAAAGGTCAAAATCAAGAAAAAAAAAGTATCTTATACTTTGTATTGATGACTTATTTGATTAACTACATAGAGCTCAATACTTTTCCAAGATTTACCTCCCTTATGGATATTATCAATTGAGGTTCAAGAAGGATGATATTCCCAAGTCAACATTCTATAAAATTTATGGACACTATGAATATATAGATAGTCCATTTGGTCTTATTAATTCCATCACTATCTTCCTGGATTTAATGAATAGATTATTTAGATATTACATTAATCAATTTTTGGTAATCTTTATAGACGATATTATTATATATTAAAATAGAAGGGAATATAATGAAGATCACTTTATGATTGTAATAAAGACACTAAGGAAGGATAATTTGTATGTAAAATTCACAAAGTGTGAATTTTCGCTACAAAAGGTTTCATTTTTGGGTCATGTAATCTCAATATAGGGTATATTAATGGATCCATCAAAGACAAAAGTTATTGAATGTTGGACTAGACTAACCATTATGATTGAGATCCATATTTTTCTTAGTTTTTCTGGATATTATCAATATTTTGTGGATAATTTATCATGGATATATAATCCACTCACCAAGTTAATTTGTAAGGGATCTAAGTTCCTCTATATTGATGAATGTGGGAAAATTTTCAAGGAACTGAATATAATGTTAGTTAGTGAACTTTTGATTACACTTCCCTGTAGTGGATAAGGGTTTTTGATCATTTTTGATGCATAAAATAAGGGATTGGGATGCTTAATCATGAAAAATTATATGTTTCTTTCTTATTTCTCACAAAAAATTGAAGGCTCGTGAGATAAATTGCTCAACACATGATTTGGAGCTAGCTAAAATAATTTTTTCATTAAATATATAGAGGAATTTTATTTATAGAGAAATATGTGATATATATACTTATCATAAAATTTTAAAGTATATATTCACATAAAAATATTTGAATATGTACTATAGAAGATGGTTGGTGATGATTAAAGATTATGACTTCTCAATAAATTACCACCCTAGGAAAGCGAACAAGGAATTTGATGCTTTGAGTCAAAATAATAGTTCTAGATTATCCATGATGAGGATCTTAAAATATCCAATATTTCTAGATTTTCAAAGGTTGATTCTTGAAATCATGAAGTAAATAGATAAATATTATACTTCTAAAATTATTTTTTTACTATTTATACATGTGAGGATTAAAGAGGTGTGGAAAGAAGATGTATAACTATACAATAAGGTGAGAAATGTTCCTAAGTTCAATATTGATTTTTATGGAATGATAAGGTTCAGGAACCATGTATGTTTTGTATCCATACCAGATTTAAATAAGGATATGTTATAGTAGGATCATAGTTTTTTATTCTCTATTCATCCTGAAAGTATGAAGATGTATACAGATCTGAAAGAGTATTTATGGTGGGACAACAAAAAGAGAGATATTGAGGATTTTGTATCTCAACACTTGGTATGTAAAAAATATAATTCTAAGAGAAAAAATTCTAAGGGAATGTTACAACCATTACTCATTCTAGAGTGAAAAAGGGAAAACGTCACTGGAGATTTTTTTCATTAGAATCCCCAAAATGTCTAAAGTATATAATGATATTTGGGTTGAAATCGATTACTAATAAATTCAAAAAAACTTCACTTATATCAGATAATATTTCTCTCTTTATCATATTTATAAAATATATATTAAGTGGTAAGGTTTCATGGAGTACCACATTCTATTGTATCTAATCACGGTTTGAGGTTTACCTCAAATTTTTGGTGATGTCTTTAGCAAGCTCTGGATACATAGTTGAGTTCAACACCACTTATCATCCTCAGATAGATGTTCAGTCTGAGATAAACACTCAACCCCTAGAGTATATGTTAAGATCTTATTCTATAGAATTCAAAGGTGGTTGGGATCAACACCTTCTCTAGTTGATTTTTCTTGCAACAATAACTTTCACTCAAGAATTTAGATAGATACTTATGAATCCCTCTATAGAAAGAAGTGTAGAACTAAAATTTTTTGGGATAAAATTGTAGAAATAAAGTTATTGGGACATGATATATCTGGGGAAATATCAAAGAAACCCATATCCATTCAACAGCGCATCAAGGAACCTTGAAGTCGATAAAAAAGTTATGCTAATAATATTTGATGACATTTGAAGTTTGAAGTTTGTTAGAAGGTGTTTCTATGAATTTATACATGGAATAAGGTTATGAGATTTATTAATAAGATAAATCTAAGACCTTATTATATTGTACCCTTTTTGGAATCCTGATTTAGTAGGGATGGTAGCTTATCACTTGGTGCTCCCACTAAACCTCTCTCAAGTTCATAATGTGTTCCATGTATCTCTTCTGAGGAAGTGCACACCTGATACTTTACATGTACTAAACTCATAGTTCATACCAATGTAGTATGATATTTCCTATGAATAATAGACATTATTTTTATTGGATAATAGATATAACATTCTATGTAACATGACTACTCACCTGGTTAAAGTTTTATAGTGGAATCATAAATTCGAAGAAGCTACATGGGAACCCAAGGATGTGATGAAACAGAAATTTCCTTGTTTTTTGTGTTAGAGTGATATAATTTTGAGGTTGAAATTAATTTTAATTGAGTATAATGTAACTCCCTTATATTTTATGATATATTTCTTTTCAAGTACATTTATTTATTTTTGATAGTTTGTGATACATGCAACCCTGAGTCTAAATAAATTGTGATATAGTATAATGTTATAAACTAGAAACTAAATCATTGATATGAATAGGAATAAACAATTTTATAAAATGTGTATAAATTTTTTAGATAAATTAAATATATTTTTGGTAAAGTCTTTTTATTCTTTTAAAAATAGTTTTCCTTTAAAATAGTATTTATTGCTTTTTGTGAGAAAATAATATAAATACTTTTTTCCACTTATATAAAATTTATTTTAAAAAATGAACTTAATTTTTGAAATCAACATATCAAAATTAACTTAGAATTAATTTTTTATAATTTTATGAAATGATTAATTTTTCAATGAATGGTGAAAAATATTAATTTTTATAAAAAAATGTCTTTTTGTTTAAAGTATTTAAAAAGATCCATTTTTTTAAAATGGTTTTAAAATTAATATTAGTTCAATTATATTATTATTAATCAAATTTTTATAATTTTAATCAATTTTATGTTAAATTATGGTATAAAAACTTTTTATACTTAAGAAAACTTTTTCTTTGGAAAACCTCTTTTCATCACGTTTGTGGGTTTAATATTAAATTAAAATATGTCACTTTTATGAATTGAATTTGATAAAATGGATTAAATATTTATAATTATAATAATTAATATTAGGTAATAAGTTAAAATTATTTTTTTATCTTAATAAATATTAAAAATAGTAAAAATATGTTACCACGATTAAGGATAAAACGGGTTTACTGAGGGGTTAAACTAGAGAGATAAGGGTTAAAATAACCAAAAAACTTTTCTAAATTATATTATTTGTCCATAGTTAGACCCTATATCATCCAATATTTGGTAATGGTCCATTTTGGAGCTATTTTGAATAATAAAATAATATTTTTTATTCTTTTAAAAACTTCCAAGTGGTTCCTCTCCCCCACTTATAAAAGGAAATCCCCTCTCCTCTCTTTTCCACAATTTAAGATCCAATTTGATCAAAAAATACCTACCCAAAACCCTTCATTAAATATATCCACATGATCTAGATTCCTTGGTTTGATCATACAACTATCTTAGTAATCCTTTAGGTATAAACCTAAATAGGTTGTCTAGAGAATAGGAATAGTTCTTAACCATGCATTTTCATTTTAGTTATTTGTATACCTCCTTAAAATATTATTAAATACTTACTAGATAATAAAAATATTATATTAAATATAATTATATGTTATTATTTTAAATTAATAAATTATATCCATCTCTTTTTTCATCAAATGGGAAACAAAATTATCGATCATATGTACGGCATACTACAGCCTCATGAACCGACGTAATTCGTTTTTCATCACCTCCTATCACGGTTGGATATAATTATGGATTTAATATATATATATGATATTTATGAAATAATTACACTTTTATAATTATAATATCACATAAACTTTTATACCTTCCAATATGTTGTAAAATGATAATGTCGATCGTGCGTACATGTGGACTACCACCTCCATAAAGTGATGTGAGTAATTTTTCATTTCTGTTTTACATGGATGGTAATACGGATGGATTTTATGAATATATATATGATGTATATAATATAATAATAATTTAATAAAAAATAATTATTATTTACATTTCTTTCATTATATCCATCAAAAAATGAAAATAGTGTTCATGTGTATGTACGGTCAGTCATCTCTATGAACGGTGTAATTCATTTTTATATGTATAACTTTTATGGATAAATATATATATATATATATATAATGAATATATATGATATTTATGTCATTATTAACATTATTAATATTATGAAACCATGATCAAAGTACAATAACTAAAACTATCAAACAAAAACATACATGAATAATGAAGCAGGTATCACCATAAACATTGATTTTAATAAAGAATTGTTCATAAACAGGTGATAAAATGTTATAAGTAATCATATATTTTATTATATATATTAGTATGGTTATGAAATATATTTATAATAAATTTATATTTACTATAAAATAGGTTTTAATGCATAAAAAGGAATTCAGGACTGAGTTAAGGGTTTATGTTACAATCTCATTGATTTTCTTAATTGTTTATGATTATATTTTTGATGATTAAATTTCAGGATCTATATCTTAAGAATATCATAAATTTTCTTCTCCAATTTTTTAATTTTTATAATACATGATTTATTTTCATTTTCCTCTCATTAAGTACTCAGGATACCGAAAGAATGGTTTTACGAAAAATTGACTTTATTTCTCTCTTTGGCTGAAAACACTTTCTCTTCCATTTCCATGTTTTCTAAAAATATTTTCAAGAATTTTTTTACTATTATACAATTTAATGACTCTTATTTTTTCATGTACGACTTTAGAATATTTTAAGGAATATTTTTAAAGCTATATAATTAGTCAGCACAGAATTCTGAGGCTGAGAGAGCCTTAGTGCGGTGATATTAAAAATATTAAATATATTATATCAAACACAGATATTTTTTTGGAAATAATGCAATAAATCATGAAATTAGTCTCAAATTATAAATATGAGATTTCTATTAAATCTAAAACATGGTTTTTACCCAAGTAACTACATAAACTTTGTTGGCATATGTTATTTTGTTAAAGTGTAGTGGTGGGAGCAAATAATAAAATAAATAAATTTGTTTGTCTGTTAGTTATTTGAATGTTGAAACATAATCCGCTATTATAAAAAACCCGATATAGAAAATACCTATGGTTGGCTTCATAACCCTAGGGATTGAGAGAGGGTCATTGGAGGAGAGTTCTTGGATGAACAACAATGGATCATGGCTTGGTGATCTATGTGCTAATAGAGTTCATGGATCTCATCAATGATAGCAATGTGGAATCAATCATTGTTAGTGATTGATCCAAACCCAAAGTAGGTAATTGTTTTTTATTTGGATTTATCCTCATTTTTTATCCCTTTTCAAATGTAAATTTAACCTCCTAATAATTTGATTCGAGGTTCGACCATTGATTTATGTGTTTGGGTTTATCTTCCTTGGTTTTGGAATTAATGTTATCATAATTCATTCATCATTCTAAAAGAAATGGGTTGAGGATAACCTGAGAAATGGATAAATTTTATTCCTTATATTTTTGTTTTGGTTATTTATCCCTTAATTATTCATGTGTTTATCATCGATGTCTTGTTTAACCAACAGTTCAATAATACCCAGAAACTGATCATTGTGCATTCAATATTTGGATCAATGTATCATATCCATGGGATTGGGATTAATATCAAGGGTATGATCAAGGAATGGTATTATATTATGGGAGTTCAAACATGGATCAGAGACTGGATCTAGGGTGTTCATTTGTTGTTTGGTGCTGCAGCATGACGGGAAGCATTCCCAAGTAGATAAGATGGCTAGAATCTATCCACTGAAGATAAATTGGGATCAGTCAACACCATATACTAATTATACCATTGTTTTCATGGCTATATCGAAGGTGGAATCATTGTGGGTGGATGCGTATGAGACTTGCTATAATTTCTTTAAAAATACAAACTACATGACATATAGTCTGAATAACACACATCGTGTAGTCCCCTCTATGTGGTGGCTAGGTTTTTATGTTGAGATAAGTATCACATGTCATGTAGTCCTCCCACATGACATTTGATACCTAGTGAGACAACTCTACATGTATAGGGAGTACACACCCAGGAATCCATGTAGTGATACACACTGTACGTGTTGAGTCATACATTATGTAACCCTTGGCGAATGGATCGTCATGTATAAGGAGTACACACCTAGGAGACCATGTGGACCCACACACTGTGTATAGTAAGGCACATGCTATGTAATTCAAAAGGTACATAGGAATGGGAAGAAGGAATACTCTAAGTGTCTAACTGGTCTCTACACATCATATGATATGGATTACACCTCTTTTACTTCATAAAGTACTTGAATATGGTTGAGTACATGGGCACTCTCTAAGTACACAAGCATGGTCTATAGTATACAACTAGACTAAACATCACATCGAGTGTCGTACCAATCTCTACACATTGTGTATCTTAAATAACATGTTTTGTGTTTGGATAAATTCATGTTGTGTGAGATAGTTAGACACAAGCAGTTCCAAACTCAGTGAGACATGTCGCATACCCTATGGTACATGCCATGTATTTATTCAAGGGCAAGTTAGAGGCCTTTTTCTTCTCAGTTTGTCTTTACTGTTAGCTTGGGTGAGTTCCCTCAATCCATTTCAGTATGAAACTATTTCCCTAGGGTGCATTATCTTGATCTATCTCCATAAAGGTATAGTGTGGTATCACATCCTAAGTATAGGATGTGATACCCTTTATAGGTTTAGCCTTGAATAGAGTTACAATCCCTTTATAAAACCTAGGGTGAGATCATCTACCATTCTCTATTTATCTAAGTGGGGTTTCAAGAATTGGCATGACCAACATACATGGGCATACAATCCCCTACTTATTGTATTATTCTAGATAGGATCTAGCATACCCCATAGCCCTAGGTGTGATCCCCTATCTTCGTATCGACATCTTTTGTCTTCTAATGAGGTGTATTATGATTGATTTTGTATCTCATATGAGACCACTCAGTTTCTTTCATGATTCTTTATAGAAAGACCCAATGAATGTGACATCTCATACGAGTGACATTGATATAGTAAGGCCCAATGAGTTAGAACTCTCAAATGAGTGGAATCGGGGATGTAAATGCTTTTAGAGTTAGTTCTCTTGGATTAGTGTTACATTTTGATCCTATGGTATAATCTTAGGTTGTCAATGAGTTTGTGACCTCACCTTGATAATTAGTATCTGTATTGATCATATCTAGGCTATTATTGATGATATTGTTATGTATCAAATCCTTATTGACATACCTTCATGGTGATGATCTAACTACTCTCTTAATTATTTGTGTTTGGTGATTTTGGGGTGTCCCACTAGGTATTATTATATTCACCATTGCATGGGATATGCCCACACATGTCGTGTCTTTTTAAGATGACAGTCCTTATTGATGGATTATCAGGTGGACCCAGATCAGGTAGAGCATAGTTAATCTAGACATATCATGTTTTATTATAGTTATTTATTTTGGGTAGCTACCCCCATGTTGTTAATAGTTTGGGTTCTTATAAATTTTTGTGGGTTTGTATTAGGCTATTTTTCATTCATTTTACTTCTTGTTTTACTCTGATGTGGTATAGATTTTATTCATTTATTTATAGTATGAGTTACTTACCTTTCGTCATTATGATAGTATATGGAGACACATGTATGTCTGTATATACTTTAGGATAAGGCCTCCCATGTGTGTGATATGTCTACTCAATGCTAGTTTCTAGCCCCTGGCCTATTATAGGTGGGATTAGGGTGTAATTATTGGATTACTATTGGCCAGCCAGGCCCTGATGGATCATGTTGTGATAGAGAGGTATCAGAGTAGGTATTCTTAGGACCATAGTTTGGATATTTTCTATCTATGAGGTTTGGTTTAGGTACTATAGAAACAATGTTCAAGTGTCTTAAGTTCATTTTTCAGGAATAGGAACCTAATGTTGGAGTGGCATCCAACATATCAATTCACTTGGACTCTGATAACATACTTGTTGAATCGGAGCATGTAGGTAGTGGTTGAAGGGAAAACATTGTTACATGAATCATGTAGGAATGGTTTTTGGTTTTCATGTCCTTCTTGAGTAAGATCCCTAGATATACTATTTTTACTGTAGTGAATCTTAACTATCATTGGATGTATCCATGATGGTATCCAGCTAGTATTCTATAGAATAATAATGGTTATAATTTTCTTGGAGATAAGGTTTCAGTTTATAGATCTGTATATGAGGTGTTTTATTTTAGTGGATAGTGAGGGATGTCTCCACCCATTAGGTAGAAAATCAATCCACCTTTAGTGGTTCAGTTGGATGCTCCCTATTAGGTTTAGCAGTAGTTGGTTTCATGGTATTTGTAGATGACGCACCTGTGTTGAGTGCGCATAATGAGTTTTAGTGATAGAGATCACCCAAGTTTCATGTTGAACCATACCCCCTTATTAGGTAGTAGATTATTGGCATGAACCTGTGGTATGAATGTCCCACTTGGATAGAACCCCCCTTGATGGAAATCATAGTGGAAATACTTCTCCAGGGTGATGTGGGGCATCGGTAGAGCCTTGTGTTAGTGATGTTTGGCATGGATTCAAACACACGAGAAAGTGGGATTTTTCCCCCACCTATGTCATGAACCATACCCCGGGGCCCATGTACTGATTACCCCAAGCCCATCTCCCAAAGTCTAGGGGTTGGTGACTAGCACCGAAGGAATTATCCCATGATTGGGAGGCATTTTCCAGAGTACCTATACGCATGCACACACACAACCACATCCCAAAAATATGAAAAGGAACACATGCATACCACTAAACAACCACTAGGTAAAGGTACAAGTTGTAAGTAAAATGGGCCAGAATACAAACCCAAAAAAAGACAAACTAAAAACAGGAAAGTATAAAAGATTTCTGATAATTCATCCGTAGGAGAACTCCACCTGAAGGGCAGGTAAAGAGTGGCTACCAGAATATGTAGAAGTACATCTTGCCTATTGTATCTCACTGGGAACTGCCTGGTCCTGAGCCACCAAGGTCTTGTTCAAAGTGCCTGTTGTCTACACCAGACACGACACATGTGGGCGGAGCCCGTGTAGGGGTGAGTAACACAATACTCAGTAGGGACCCCAAACCACAAAAGAAAGGCCACAAATCAAGACCAAACATCAATAGTACAAAGTAAAGATAACTCACATCGGTATAATATAATGTATGGAAAGCAAGATTATCATTCGTAACACTGAACACCTTGGACTGCTAAGGTACTCATCCCTGATGAGTATCGTAGGTCCGCTGATTCACACAAAGCTGATCCTCGCCATGGGTTTATCGGGTCACACAGAGTCACTCCCCATTTATGCCATCATAGTTGGTCCACATAGGGTCTCTTATAGCTGGTCCACACAGGGATGCTTATAGCTGGTCCACACCGGGCCGCTTATAGCTGGTTCACACAGAGTTACTTGTAGCTGGTTCAGAAAGATCTGCTTGTAGTTGTTCCACAGAGGGATTCTTATCATCTAGGCCTACAAGGTCACTTAAACCCACTTATTAGCAGTCTTTGGGTCTCATCCAGCTGTAGGATTCCTGTATGTAGCGCGCTTGATTTCGGTAGAATTCACTCCTCAATCCATTCGGTGTATCTCAACTTCTATGAAATCTCACTTAGAATATTTCCAATTGACCTTCTGATCACAAGGGTCACAACGCCGCAGGCAGTGCATCAATCAAATGCCTGGTCTGAAAGATATTGGTGTTTTAGAAAATAAGGGTTGGTTGTATCTGGGCTCGGTCCAACCTGTTCGGGGGGTCCCACATGACCCGACTCGGTTCAGCTGACCTGACCCAACCTGGTTAGGTATGGGTCGGCCCATTCCGGCCTGGACACTGGGCCAGACCCATTGGGCCTTACTAGACCCATCTCGGTTCGGTCGTGGGTCCATCCCGCCGGGTCGCCCAACTACCTATTTTCATCCATCCTAACCCACAACTCGCGGGTCATTTCTTCCCCAGCCTAGGCCGCCTAGTGGCCCAATTTTTCCTATTGGACCAGACCACATTGTAGGGATGAATCTTCTCCAGCCCGGTCTGCCCAGTGGCCCGATTCGTGCCACCGGCTTAGCCTGTATGGAAAGCTGGTTTCCCCCTGCCTAGACACCCGTGAGCGTCTGGTTCACACCGCATGTGGCTGGTTGAGGTTGACCACCTCTTCTGAAAGCAGTCTAGGACCACGTGCCAGCCACTACCGCATCCCCCCAATGCAGGCCGCTCCTCCAACATGGTGCTTGAGCGGTGCCTCCATTCTGCGCTGGTCCGCTTATATGGACTAGTTTCCCCCCTTGGCTTGTAGTTTTACAGCAGGTCCAGCTCGTCGCCATGGTCTGCGGACTGCAGATTTGCAATTCATGGTCCTCCAACGCGGTCAGGTGGCCACGTTTGCCTACTGCAAGCCATTGTTTTGGTGGCTCCTATTGCCACCTCCCGCCTCTCTTCATGGCCGGTTGCCACCACTATGGTCTCTCATCAGTGTTGTGGCCCTTCCTCCTGGTGCTTCTACGGCTGATGCACTGTTGTTCGTTATGACAAGAATAACGGGGGAGAGAGATAGATGGAGGGGATCACAAAGAACTCTCAAATGAACAACCATCCTTTGTTCGTGTTAGTTTGGATTTCTTCCTGTTAGCGGAATCACAATGTATAAATTATAAATCATTAATATTTAATCCTGATAACAACCTGCAATTATATTTCCCAACCTTGTAAGGAAATTCCATCCGCAGATCAACTTGTTGGAGATTTGATCTACATTCTTCATTTAGAGGGGGAGAATGGGAAAAAATCACATAGAAAATCCTCAAACCCCTACCTGGGAAAGGAGATTGCTCAAGGATGATCGTTCATCATTGTTCGTCGATCTCCGGTCCCAAATCCTTGCTTCAAGGGTGTCTCTACTGTCATCTAATTTACCAAAGTTCGTCATTGTAGAGGTTCCCTTCTTTTTTATCATAAGAATTCTTGGGTTGTCTTCCAACCCTGAATTCCCTGTTTAATTAATGAAGGAAGGTGTGTGTGCGTTGCAGCGTTTCCACTTGCTCCATTAATGAGGTTCATTAATGAGATTTAGCATTGCCTCTTCACTGCACCACAATGCTGACATGTCGATTCTTAATGATGAAGAAAAAAAATAAAATAACTTTTTAAGTTATTTTATTTTTCTTCCGACAAGTCCTAAAACTAAATTTCACCCTCGACCAACGTTGGTCGAGTTTAAGTCCTCCTTAAGGAGAACATATCATTTCAAACTCAACAGTGGTCTCAGATTTTTAATATGAGTTACCATTTGTGAGTTATGAGGTTTTGAAAATAAAATAACTTTTATTTAAATTATTGTATTCATGGTTACCTCCCAAAAACCAACTTTCAAAGTCAGCCCATGTCAGCCAATGTTAGGCTCCGCATAAGGGAATAATACCCTCATGAGCTCAACGGTACTCTCGTATTTTCAATCCGTGTTACCATTTATGAGTTATAAGGATTTGAAAATAAAATAACCTTATTAAATTATTTTATTTATGGCCAAAAACTACTTTCTATTGTTGACCCGCATCGGCCATTATTAGTCTCTACCTAAGGAAAGAATACCCACACGACCTCAATGGTGGTCTCATATTTTCAATCCAAGTCACCATTTGTAAGTTATAAGGGTTTGAAAAATAAAATAAGTTTATTTAATTATTTTATTTACAATTATGTCATTTTCAGGTTTTATCATTGGAGGCTCATTCTGACTAAACTTAAGTCACACCTAGGGTAAACCCGCCATCTTGAATACAATGGTGCCCTCATATTTCTGATCCAGGAAACTGTTTAAGAGTTATTCCACTTTTTCAGGAAAACCATTCATGAGCACGATTTAAAACTTAACATTTTTTGGTGGATCATTATGGGAACTTCGAGCCTCAGAATTGCACATCGTCTCACTTCCTGGTCTCAAAATTATCCCATTTAATTTTCAATAAAAACATGGAATTCTGAGGTATTACATTACTCCTCCCTTTAGGACTTTACATCCTCATAAGCCAAAACAATGTCTAATCAAACAAATGGGGGTATGAGCATGAATCTGGGCCTCCCGCTCCCACGTTCTCTCATGTAGATTCCCATTTTTCCAATGAACACATACCATAGGAATCGACTATCCATGAAGGATCATATCATGTCGATCTTCTATTTCTTCTAGGTACTTTGTGAAATTCGCCCCTTCGTCAATCTCTAGCTCACCTGGTCAATGACGTGAGAAGGGTCATGCACGTATCTCCTCAGCTGGGATACAAAGAAGATGTCATACAACCTCTCTAACTGTGATGGTAGATCCAAATGGTATGTCACCTCACCCTCTCTATACAGTATCAAGAAAGGTCCGATGAACCTCAAAGATAACTTTCCACCCTGGCCAAATATTTGTATCCCTCGTCAAGGAGAGACTCATAGGAATATGTGGGGCCCCTTCTCAAACTCCAAGGGTCTCTATCGCATATCATCATACGACTTCTATCATCTCTGTGCAGTCTTTATCCACTCTCAGATGACCTGCACCTTCTTAGTGGTAACATGTACCATCTCTGGACCCATAAGTGTTGACTCCCCTGTGTTTGTCCAGTATAACGATGACCTGCATGGATGTCCTTATAGTGCCTCGAACAATTCCATACAAATGGTGGAGTAGTAGCTATTGTTGTATAAAAACTCCACCAGTGGTAGGTGGTCCTCCCAACTACGACCAAAATCAAGGATGCAAGCACAAAGCATGTCCTCCAAGGTTTGTATGGTCTGCTCTGCCTGACCATCCATCTATGGGTGAAAGGCTATGCTCTAGGACATTTGAGTCCCAAAATCATCTACAATCCCTTCCAAAATCGGGATATAAATCATAAATCACGATCTTATACTATTGTATATGGGGCTCCATGGATTAGAATTATCTCCTACACGTAGAGGCGTCCCAAGCTCTCTACTAAACCCTTCTATCGAATGGGTAGGAAGTGGTCTGACTTGATGAGTCAGTATACGATCACCCAAATGGTATCCTACCCCCTGGACATACGTGGTAAGGCTATCATAAAGTCCATCGATATTCCATCCCACTTCCACTCTGGTACCTCAAGGGGTTATGTCAACTCGGCTGTAATCCGGTGCTCAGCCTTCACTTGATAAAAATTGAGGAATCTCGAGACAAACTCTACCACTTTCTTCTTCATCCCTAGGCACCAGTACTAACATCGTAGGTCCTGTAACATCTTCTTCACACATGGATATACCACCAAATGGGATATATGGAACTCCCTAAACACCTCCTCACGTAATGCCATTGGTACTACAGTGTGTCCTCTAAAAAGGATAATGTGCTTCCCACTTTTCGAATATCCATCAGGAACATTCCCTATAGACATCTAGGTACATGTATTCTCATAGCTAGCATCTCTGAGTTATGCCTTTCTGACTCTCTATAAGAGTGGAGGGGAAACTACCATCGATTGAAGAAAATATATCACCTCTCTATCCACAAAAGATATATGAAGTGAGGACAAATTCTCTGAGGCCGCGTTCAGTAGCTATGAACTCAATATCCTGTTGAGAGAATCTGCCACCACATTCCCCTTCCCATGAGTATAGACTATCTTTAAGTCATAGTCCTGAAGGAACTAAAGTCGTCATCTCTATTTCAACTGCTGAAAATCCTACAAGAACCTTTCCATCCACATGAAAGGATACCTCCTTAAAATGATCGATGTGATCATCAACCCTTTGGTAGTGGGTACTTGTTCTCCATGGCCACTTGGTTAAAGTATTGGCAATCCATACATAACCTCAAACACTAGATATTACTAAGACCTTATTCTACAAGTATCCCACCTACACCCTTAGTTTTTGAAGCTCTGTGAAACCCAACTGATATACTGATGTTGATATGGGTTCTATTTAGAGGTATAGAATGATGCAGAAGTCTATCTCCATGTGGGGAGGTAATCCAGGAAACATCTTCGGAAGGGACGTCTCGGTACTCCACCACTAATTCTGGGAACTGAAAGCTCAAAACATCCACTGCCATGAGGGTAAGGCTGGATGACTCAAGAGTGATCATTTGTACCCTCCTATGCATGAGTTTATCTTGTGCTGCATGGGTTTCTTTTTTTGTCGACCAAGGAAAACCCCATCCCAACGTTGTGGATATACCATATCCTTTTTCCTAAAATAGTCAATCTGAGCATAAATTGTGGATGACCATTCCATACCCAAACTAACGTCATAAGGTCTCGATGCTTCCACTAAGAGATTCCAACTGAAACTCTCACCTCAAGGTACAAATCACACTATCATCATATGTGTGATTATCGAGTCTCCTCCCATAGGTATCTCCAAACGTAAGGGTCAAGTCAATAGTTTAACCAGAAACTCTAGGCCTTGAACAAGATTCATGACAAAAAGGAATGATTAGCACCTATGTCTATTTATACGGTAGCTAATATTAGACACATACCATACCTTGAATCATTCCTAGATCCCTTGGGTCATATTCCTTGACTGCATGTAGCTACTCCCTTACCTTGTCCTCTATCTCCCTAAGCCTGGTGGGGACCACATTGGGGTGGTGGTTATAACATGTTGAAATGTATACCACCTCCTGCTACTCTCCCATCTCCTCTACCACATCTTCTGTCCTATAGATTCATTTGTTCCTATTAATGTATCTCCCTCAATGGCCCATCCACCATTTCATTGTTATCACAACAGGCTAGACAGTCTCTAGTGAGATGTCCTGTGTCATCTCTTGAAAAGAATTACCTCTTTCTAGGACGACTGGACTCACCCTATGAGCCTTTAGTTGTAGATCCCCTATTTTGGGACCTCTTCTCAGAACATCTCACATGTACAAGTCTCTGAGACTGACGTTGGCTTCCTGCTTTCCCACTACTAACATCCACTGGCTGTATCTCCCCAACCAAAGGACTTCCAATGGTAAAGGTTATCTCTAGAACTCTAGCATAAGTAGGAATGCATGGAGGAATACCGTTGTCTTGGATATCCTTAAACACACCTCATTCAGAGGTCCGATCCCTAAATCACTGGTCTTATAGTATTCATCGAGTACCTGGAAAGGTTGGTACGCCTTGATGAATACTCATCTACCATCTTATCATCCTAATGAAGCTGTAGAAGCTCTTGGGAGCACATATCCCTTAACTTTTATGGCGAGATCCCCTTCTCTAAGAAATTTTCTCAAGCTCAGACCATGGAAAAGTCACCTCATCATAATATCAGGTAATCTAAACCCCACCATCAACATGTTGATTCATATAGAAGGATCACTTCCAGGACCACCATCTGATCTAATGGTGTCCTAACTAGGAAGAAAACTCGATCACCACCTCAATCCAGTCCTTAGCTTCCTATCAGTCGGGCTCACCTCAGAACCGGAGGAGTCTCTATTGTTGAAACTCATGAAGTACTCTTATCTCGCGCATCTCATCCACTAGTAATATGATTACCATGTGCCACTCCATAGGTGGTGGCATGGCTGGTAAACCACCCGGTGGTGTTGTCTCTGGTACGAACCCTTGTACTGATCTCATCACCCCACAAATCATCTTTGTGATCATGCGGTGGAATCCTAGATACTTGTCTACATGGAATCATCTTGAAACAAAACAAGATGTACCACGATCAATAGAGTATACCTGATGAGCTGAATCAGACTAAGAAAAATCATGAGAAAACATTCAAAGATGCATGAAACTAGTGTTTTCATGTATCGAGTCGGAAAACAGAATTCAGGGTCCTGGTGTATGGATATGTCAGCCGCCACACCAACA
Source organism: Viscum album (assembly GCA_963277665.1). NCBI lineage: Eukaryota > Viridiplantae > Streptophyta > Magnoliopsida > Santalales > Viscaceae > Viscum > Viscum album. The sequence continues at coordinate 350,656,576 of OY728135.1, forward strand.
CTAGACTCCCTGGCCTAAAATCCAAACTCAAAACACTTAACATTGTTTCCCTATAAAAAATTATAGACTCTTAGTTATTCTGGTAGAACCGACCTCCTTTGATACCACTTTTTCATGACCCGTCCCCTAGAGCCTGTGTCGTGACTACCCCAAGCCTGCTCCCAAAGTCCAGGGCTAGTGACTAGCACCAAATGCATTATCCCATGAGTGGGAGTCATTTTCTAGAGTACCTATACGCATGCACACACACAACCATGTCCCAAAAAGATGGAAAGGAAAACATACATGCCACTAAACAAAAACTAAGTAAAGGTACAAGTTGTAAGTCAAATGGGATGGAATACAAACCCAACAAAAGACAAAATGAGAAATAGGAAATAACAAAAGATCTTTGATAAGTCGTCCGTAGGAGAACCCCACCTAAAGAGTAGGCAAGGAGTGGCTCCCAAAAGATATAGAAGTATGTCCTGCCTATCGTATCTCACAGGGCACCACCCGGTCCTGGGCCACCAAGGTCTCTATCGAAGCACCTGTCATCTTCACCAAACATGACACGTGCGAGTAGAGCCCATGCAGGGGTGAGTAACATAATAATCAGTAGGGACCCCAAACCAAAAAAGAAAGACCACAAAGAAATACTACACAATAAGACCAAAAATCAAATACATCTCACATAGGTATAATCTAAAGTATGGAAATAAAGACTATAAATCTTAACATTGAACACATTGGATATATGAGGTACTCATCCTTGATGAGTACCATGTTTTTTCTAGATCACACAGAGCCTCTCCCCACCTTGAGTCAGTCGGGTCACATATATCCACTCCCCACTTAGGTCATCATAGTTGGTCCACACAGGGCTACTTATATCTATTCCACACAGAGCCTCTTGTATTTGGTTCATAAAGAGCTGCTTGTAGTTGGTCCACATAGGTCCACTTATCATCTAGGCCTATAGGGTCACTTATACCTGCTCATCAACAGTCTTTGGGTCTTATCCATTCATAGGATACTCGCACGTAGAACGCTTGATTTTGTGAGAATACACTCCTTAAGACATTCGTCGTATCTCAACTTCCAAGAAATATTACTAAATGTATGACCAAAGGACTATATCATCACAAGGGTGAAAACGCAGTAGATAGTGTTAATCTGATGCCTGGTCTGAAAGATATTGGCGTTTTAGTAAATAGGGGTTGGTTGTGTTTGGGCCACGTCTAACATGGTCGGATCGACCCGACCTGGGGCTCCCGCATGACCTGACATGGTTCGGTCGGCCTGATTCAACCCCGATTGGTTATGGGACATTATGGAAATTGGGCTAGGCCCATTGGGCCTTGTTGGACCCATCCTAGTTTGGTCTAAAGTCTAGCCCACCAGGTCTCCTAGTGACACAGTATCAGCTGGCCCGACCCATAACTGGAGGGTTGGTTCTTCCCTAGCCCGGGCTACCCAGCGACCCAGTTTGTCCCATCGGCCTGACCCACATCATAGCGCTAACTCTTCTCCATCCTGGCCTACCCAGCATCTTGGTTCATGCCACTGGCCCAACCTACATGGTGGGATGGTTTCCCCTAGCCCGGACACCCACAGGGTGTCCGGTTCACGCCGCACACAGCCCAGGACTGTGTTCCAGCTCCTGCCACAGCCAGCCAGTGTGGGATGCTCCTCCAATGCGGCGCTCAAATAGCACCTCCCTTCTATGTCAGTCTGCTCACATGTACCAGTTTCTCCCCATGTCTCATGACTTTTCCACGGGTCTAGCTCATTGCCTCAGTCTGTGGACCGATGTTCTCGCCGGATGTGCCTCTAACGCTATTGGGTGGCTATGTTTTCCTGTCACCAGCCAACAGACTTCATGTTGGTGGCTCATGTTGCCACTGCGGCGTGCTGACAGTGCGCCACCTCCCACCGTAGTCTCTTATTGGTGTCGTGGCCCTTACTCCTGGTGCCTCTATGGATAATTCACCATCGTCCGTTATGCCATGAAGAACAGGGAGAGAAAGAGATGGAGGGGATCAGAAAGAACACCCAAATGAACAACTAGACTTTGTTCAAACCCCTGCCTAGGAAAAAATATTTCTTGAGGATGATTTTTTGTCCTTGTTTTTTGATCTCCAGTCCCAAATCCACTCTCCAAGTGTGTCTCTTCCATCATCTGATTACCCAGCATTCATCGTTGGAGATGTTCCCTTCTTATTCATCAGAGGAATTCTAGGGTTTCCTATCAACCCTAAATTACTTGTTTAATTAAAGAATGAATATGAATTCATGTTGTAGTGGCACCACCCTATTCCATTAATGAGTTTCATTAATGAGATTCAATGTCGCCTTGTCACAGCACCACAACGCTGACATGAAACTTCTTAACAATGAAGAAAAAAAATAACGTTTTAAGTTATTTTATTTTTCTTCTGAAAAGTTTGAAAACTAACTTTCACCCTCGACCCACGTCAGTCAAGGTTAAGTCCTTATTAAGATGAAAATCTCATTTCAAACTCAACATTGGTCTCATATTTTTAATCCGAGTTACCGTTTGTGAGTTATGAGGTTTCGAAAGTAAAATAACTTTTATTTAAATTATTTTATTCACAGCTACCTCCCAGAAATCAACTTTCACAGACAACTCGTGAAGGCTAATGTTAGGCTCTACCTATGGGAATAATACCCTCACAAGATCAACGGTACTCTCATATTTCTAATCTGAGTTATTGTTTATGAGTTATAAGTATTTGAAAATAAAATAACATTATTCAATTATTTTATTTATGGTCAAAAACTACTTTCCACTATTGACCAGCGCCGGCCATTGTTAGGATTTTACTAAGGAAATAATACCCTCATGAGTTCAATGGTGGTCTCAGATTTTCAATCCAAGTCACCATTCTTGAGTTATAAGTTTTTGAAAAATAAAATAATTTTATTTAATAATTTTATTTATGGTTATTCCATTTTCAGGTTTTCTCACTAGAGGCCCACAATAACTAAACTTAAGTCGTGCCTAGGGTAAACCTGTTATTCTGAATGCAAAGCTTCCCTCAGATTTCTAATCTGGGAACCCATTTAATATTTATTCCACTTTTTCAGGAAAAATGTTCACATGTGCTATTTAAAACTTAACATTTTTTTATAGATCATTCTGGGCACTCTAGGCCTCAGAATCGCATGTCATCTCAGTTCCTGGTCTCGAAATAATCCCATTTAATTTTCAAAAACAAAATCATGGAATTCCAGGGTATTAAAACCTAGATGTGTTCATGTGACATGATCCAAAACCATGTGGGTGAGTTAGTACCACCCAAAATGGATAATGTTGACGTGTGGTGGATGAGTTCCTTCGACTTGTGTGTTTAAGGTTCTTTAATGTGCTAAGTCATTGGAGTGATCCTTGGTTGTAGTGAATGGGAAAGAAAGGGAAAGGATAACTTCAGGTAGTAGGAGATTATGACCTGAAAGCTTCGAGTGTGTTTCAAGGTGTGATTCATGTCTTCACTTCTCTGATTAAAATTTTGGCACAAAGTCATAAGCCACATTTCCCTAACTGTAACCCATGTTTGAGAATTATCGATGTAGGCATATCATTTTTATATAGACCCTTATGTTCAGAGGCTCTGTTAGATAAGTTCAATGATCACACACTCCTATCAATAGTGTGACCTAACTATTGAAGGAGAGAGAGCCTCATGTGGAACCTTTCCATAACGGAAGTTAGACCCTATAATATTTTCAACAATATGGATTGGTTTTTGACCATCCATACTTAGTTGACTATTACCAGCAAGGGTTATAATGTATACGAGTTTTGGGATGGATTTTTCCTCCTTTGGTAAGGAGTGGTCCTAGGAAAAGCAAGATGATCTCGTATACAGGAGGATACAACTGATTTCTTATCAGTTGTCTAGTATGACCCTTGGAGTAGTGGATTCTATGAGCTTTAAGTTTCCTACTATGATGGAGGAGTATGTGTGTATCTTCCTTGATGATGTATTAGGATAACACCCTATTGAAAGTTTTTTTTTGCTTGTACATGCACCTAGGAATAGCCTAATATCTGCTCTAGCATATCAGATGACCTCATGAGGATATGAGAGATGAAGGTTTAGTTGGAGAAATCTATAGAGAAGGGGAATTGTTAGACCTAGTGTGTTCACCTATCCACCCTTGTTTTGTTCTCCTAGGATTAATATAAGAGATTGAGGTTAGGTATGGATTGAAATAACAAAAAAAGGTTACTGTCATAGAGGAGTATCCACCCCTGATAATCTATGACTTCTTAGACTAGTGGTTATGGGCGAAGTGGTTCTCATAGTTTGACCTCAGGATAGGTTACCACCAACTCCAAGTTTGAGGGAGGATGTATCAAAGGTGTATTTATAAATCCTCTATAGTTGCTTTAAGTTCATGGTAAACCTTTAGGTGTGTTGAATTCCCCAACATGTTGTGATACTTATGAACCAGGTCCTTTAAACCCTTCTTGGATCGATTCATGGTGGTCTTATTCGTTGAAATCCTTACGTAATCAGTGTCAAAGATGGAGCAGGTGAGGTACTTGATGATGATTCAACATATACTCTAATATTTACATCCATATGAGAATCTCTCATAGATTTATTTCTAAATTCATTATTTTCAATTCTTAGGATATGTATTCTCAGACATAGGAGTGACAGTGGACCCAAAAATGGTTGAGGAAGTGCTAGATTTAGAGCCACCCAAGGGTGTGGCTATAGTAAAATATGTTCATAGTGAAGTTTTCTATCTTTTTTTGTTGAGTTATTTAACAGAGCAATTGAACACTTTGCAGTTGTCCCTTGAGGGTGAGGATGGTGTAGTGTATCTTGAGATGATGGTTGATTACCCCTTTGCTTCTTCAGCAAGCCAGAAAGTCACACCTTGGGGGTATTTCATGACTAGATATCCAATGGACAAGTTCCTGATGGGTTTTTGAAGGTGGGGAGCATTCTATCCTTATGAGAATGGATTATTTCACCATTCATATAGTGAAATTAGGTGTTTAGGATGTTTTTCCCCTTAGTAGTACACCTAAGTGAGGTGTGGATATATCAAGATCCTTTGGCATCAGAATTGGTAAGAAATGGTATTGTAGCCTAATGTTAAGTTTAACTCTTGATGTCTCACTTACCTATAGGTAAAGGTTGAGGTGATCAAATGGAAGTGTAATTGGTTGTTGTATTTTTGGTTTTCATGGTGAGGATTCCGTGATCAATGAGAGGTTACGGTGCTCTCTGAGTGATCAGAGACTGTCTCACCAAGCTGGCCCATTTCCTAACCATCTAACAGCAGAGATTATCAAATATTTTGGGATACATATACATATAAGAGGTATTCCAACATTGTCATGACCCGTCCCCCGGGGCCCATGTCGTGACTACCCCAAGCCCGCCTTCCATAGGCCAGGGGCTGGCGACTAGCACTGAAAGTGTATTCCTTAAAACTAGGAAGGCATTGCCTATATAACCTGTAAGCATATGTAACCAAGCACACAACAAGATAGGATCACAAGTAAACTAAACTGTAAACAGAGTGAGTGCAGTAAGTAAAAGGGACCAGAATACAAGCCCAACTGGAAAGTACAATTACAACTGTGATACAATACAACTGAAGAAATGGGAAAGTCAGCTGCTGGGTCGTCCTCCAAGGATCCTACCTGAAGGGTATGTACAAATTGTCTCCTCATCACACCACGTATGTCTGCCTCCTCCACATATCGATACGTCATATGGTCCACCTCTGGGCACCGTCCAGTCCTGGTACTCACATCCACAGTCAGCATTATCTGTCGTCTACATCCAACACAACAAGGTGCAGACATAGCCCATGCATGGGTGAGTATAACGATACTCAGTAGGAACCCTGATACCCTCAAGGTCTCACAAAATCCACCAAGGATAAATCAAAAAGTATGAAATCAACAGATAACCTTACTTAGGTATATGCCCATACATATACCTAAGTTATCAAGTAATCCACCTCAATCATGAGGAAAACATAGAGGTACTGACTCAGCTCATGCCAGGATTTATTCTAGGGGTAGTATCAAGTAACGTCCCCAGTCACATCATCTAACACCTCCGCTACTGGAGAACACCTCCTCTATTGAGTACTGTGGGAATACCGCATCACACAGAGGCACTTCCCACTAAACTTGGACTCCTGAGGTACTCCTCCTGTTGATTATCGTGGGTCTGTCATGTCACCAAGGCTCTCCCCACCGTGGATCTATCACATTACCAAGGCGCTCCCCCTTGTGTCCTGCTAAGGTACTCCTCCTGTCGATTACTGTGGGTCTGTTGTGTCACCAAGACGCTCCCCACCATGGGTCTGCCGCGTCACCAAGTCACTCCCCACTGGGCCTTTCAAGTCACTCCAAGTTGAAATGGTCAGCAGTATTCAAGTCTCAGCCAGCCACTGGGTTCCCGCACTATGCTCGCTCATCTCCAGGAGGATCCACTCCACAAGCTACTGGTTGATACTTAAACTGCCTCTAAGTTCCACGAAGAAGTATCTCAAAGGTCTGACACATCATAGGGGTCTCAACGTAACAGACGGTGTGTCAATCGGACGCTCGGTCTGTGAGTTATTAGCTTTTTAGTCTCGAGGGCCCGGTTGGATTCGTGCTTCATCCAACCTCACTGTTCCCCATATTAATCCAAAACCTAGTGGAGTATCACTAAAAGGGACCGACTCGCTCCAAGGTTCCCAATGTTGATGATGGTTTGTCTAATGGACGTTCGATGCCAAAGTTATGGCCAAAAGAAAGTAATTGGGTCGTAGTGGGCCCAGGTCCGGTCTGGCCCATTGGGTTTGGTAGGCCACGAGGGTTGTGGAAGCTATGACGGTCGTGAGGTGGGTCATACATGAAGGTTGCGGGGGGGGGGGGGGGGGGGGTCTGGCCACAAGGCGGCGGTCCGGCGGTCCGGTCGCGGGCCGGCGCGCCGGCCGCGGGGCGGTACTCCAACCGCCGGGCAGCGCTCCGGCCGCTCCGACCGTGGGGCGGCGCTCCGTCCATGGTTCGGTGGTCCGACTGCGGGGTGGTGGTGGTGGATGCGGGGAAATGGCGGTCCGGCCATGGGAGGGAGGTCCGGCCACAGGGCAGCGGTCCGGTCGCGGGTCGGCGGTCCGGCCGCAGGGTGGTGACGGTGGCCGCAAGCCGTGTCATTGCACTGTCGCCTTCGTCGCAGCCGGCGGTGGTGTCGGCCTCCATTTTCATGCCCCAACCATGGATGGTTGTCATCCTCCTCCATTATGAAGAACAACACAATATTTGAGGAAGGTTCAAGCCATGTTTGTTTGGCCCGCACCCTCCACGTTAGGACGGTAGCAAGCGGCTCATGATATAATGATTCAATGCGGGAGGAAATTGACATTGATCAATTTTTAAACACTCCCCTACCTTGAATGGTTCATTGACGTCGACGAGGAGGGAATAAGGTGAAGTTGTCGACGTTCGTCCCATCCACCACACACCTCCAATCTCAGGCTCATGCATCGGTTCATCGAAGTCGAAGGTGTTCCTCCTTGAAGGGTGTCCCATGGAAGAATTCGAAGTCGGCGTTCTTTGCCGGTGGATCATTCTTCATTGGAGAGCTTTCTCCCAAGTTCCTCCTCTCCCCAATTCCACCAAAAAGAATTCATATCCCAAAATAATAGATTATGTGTTCTATTATGTTTATTGGAATAAATTCAAATAGTTTAATTAATTAATTGATTTGTTGGCTCAATTAATTAAAGGGGGGTTTGCATAATTAATTTGGAGGAAGTCAAGAGGCTCCTACACATTAAGGAGGGAGTTGAGAGGTTTCCTCCCCCCATTATGAGGAAGTTCAAAGGGGTTCAAGAGGTTTTAAGCCTTGGGTGGTCCCCACCACCATAACCTCTCATGGTAGGTTTGACTTGGTGGTCCCCACCTCCATAACCTATCATGGGAGGTTTAAGTCTAGTGGTCCCCACTTCTCAACATCCACATGTGGGAGGTTTTAACAAATAAAATAAAAAGTTACACAAATTTTATTTTATTTTATTCTTTCACGAAAAACCCAAAAACTAACTTTCACCCTCGACCAACTATTGTTGAGGTGAAAGTTTATTTAAGAGAATAACGGTGTTTTGACTTCAATGGTACCCTCAGATTTCAATTCTGAGCACCGGTTCAAAAGTTATAAAAACTCACTCGCACGTTTACTGAATGTACCTGAAATAAAGTTCATAAATTAATTCTGAGCACTCTGGGACTCGGAATCACGCACTGTTAATTTTAGTAGACTCATAAAATTCCTATATATTTTTAAAAAAAATACATGAAATTTTCAGGTGTTTGCATTCTCCCCACCTTAGGGATTTACGTCCCCGTAATCTACAACTCAAATTCAGGGAACAAGTGGGGGTAATGAGCACGCATCTGAGCCTACTGCTCCCATGTGCTCTCCTGGAGGTTCTCATGCTACCAACGAACGTGCAGTAGAGGTGTCGACCATCCACGAAGGACCCACTCCTATCGATCCTCAATCTCTACTGGAACCTCTGTAAAAGTCTCCCCATCGTCGATGTCCAGTTTTCCATGGTTGATGATGTGAGAAGGGTCGTGCACGTATCTCCTCAACTGGGACACGTGGAAGACATATTGCACCTGGTGTAACTTAGGTGGAAGATCTAAGTGGTATGCCACCTTTACAAGTCTACTGAGGGCCTGAAAAGGTTTGATGAATCTCAGAGATAACTTGCCGCCTCAGCTAAATCTTTGTAAACCTCATCGGGGTGAGACCCGTAGAAAGACATGGTCGCCATCCTCGAACTCCAGAGGTCTCTGTCTTCTGTTAGTATATGACTTCTGCCTACTCTATTCGGTCTTCATCCACTCCTGGATGATCTGCACCTTCTCTATGGTATCCTGTACCATCTCTGGTCCCACTAGTGCTGACTCTCCTAGGCCAGTCTAGCACAAAGGTGATCTGCAAGGTCACCCATACAACGCCTCAAAATGTGTCATCCCAATGGTGGAGTGATAACTGTTTTTGTATGAAAACTCCACCAAAGGTAAGTGATCCTCCCAGCTATGACTAAAGTCAAGGACACAAGAACACGGTATGTCCTCGAGGGTCTGAATGGTCCACTCAGTCTGAACATCCATCTAAGGATGGAAGGCGGTACTCAAACGAAGTTGGGTCCCGAAAGCCTCCTACAACCCCTTCCATAGCTGGGAAGTAAAACATGCATCATGATCGGAGACAATCATCAAGGGTACTCCATGTAACCGCACAATCTCCTGCACATATAGGAGTCCCAAAATCTCTACTAAACCCTTCTCTCTGATCGGTAGGAAGGGGGATGACTTGGTGAGTCGGTCGACGATCACCCAAATCGAGTCATGTCCCCTGGATATATACAGAATTCCTATCACGAAGTTCATGGATATCCCATCCCACTTCCACTCTGGGACCTCTAAAGGTTGAACCAAGCCTGCTGGTACCTGATGCTCTTCCTTCACTTGCTAACATGTGAGGCATTGAGAGACAAACTCTGCTACTTCTTTCTTTTATCCTAGCCACTAGTGTTGTCGTCGGAGATCCTGGTACATCTTCACCACTCCTGGATGTACCACTCCTAAAGTGACACTGGTACCATGGTACGTCCTCTGAAGAGGATGATGTGCTCCCCACCTTCAAAAAATCCATCAGGTGCCTGCCCTGTGGATATCTGAGCACGTCATGCCTCGCAGTCAGCGTCCCCATGTTGCGCCTCCCTAACTTGCTGGGAGTGACTGTAAGATACTGTAGAAAATTTTCTCAGTCTCTATCCACAAATTATATCTGTAAAGCGGCTAGATACTCTGTCGCCTCACCTAGAAATTGTATACCAGACCTCCTGCTAAGTGAATCTGCTACAACATTCCCCTTCCCAAGAGTATAGACTATCTTGAAGTCATAGTCCTGGAGGAACTCAATCCAACTTCATTGTCTCGGGTTCAGGTCCTTCTAAGAGAATATATACTTGAGACTCTTGTGATCAGAGTACACTATAAAACACTCGCCCATCAAATAGTGTCGCCACATGTTCAAGATGAAGACCACTGCTGATAACTCCAGGTCATGGGTAGCATAGTTCTGCTCATGTTTTCTTAGCTGTCAAGAACCATATGCAATCACTTCTCGCTCCTGCATCAGAACACATCTGATTCTAGTCCCTGATGCGTCACAGTAGATTGTGTACCCTATTTCCTCCTCTGGTAGCCTCAAGGTGGGGGCACTAGTCATCCTCTGCCTCAGCTCTAGAAAACTCTACTGGTATATCTCTGACCAAACGAAGGGTTCCCCCTTCTTTGTCAAGTCTGATAGTGGTGCTTCAATTTTTGAGAAATATGGCACAAACCTCCAATAATATCCGGCCAAATCTAGGAAACTTCATACCACCTTCACACTCCCGGGTGGCTACCAAGCAAGTACTGCCTCAATCTTCACTAGATCTACTGCAAATCCAGACTCCGATATGAAATGTCCCAGAAAGTGAACCTCTCTAATCCAGAACTGGAACTTCGATAGATTACCATAAAGCTGGTGCTCTCAGAGTGTGTCCAGTACTACCTGCAAATGATATGCATGCTCCTCCTTAGTAGTCGAGTAGATCAGAATGTCGTCGATGAATACTACTACAAAGCGATCAAGGTATGGATGAAATATCTTGTTCATGAGTCCCATGAACACTACTATAGAATTGGTCATGCTGAATGGAATAACCAAGAACTCGTAGTGGCCATACCGACATCTGAATGTCGTATTCTGCACATCCTCATCTTGTACTATGAGCTGGCGATAGCTCGATCTGAGGTCTATCTTTGAGAACCACTGTGCTCCCTTCAGCTGGTCGAAGAGGTCGTCAATCCTAGGGAGTGAGTACTTGTTCTTCAAGGTTACTTGGTTCAGGCACTAATAGTCAACACAAATCCTCAATCTCCCATATGCCTTATTGGTGAATAGAATCAGGGCTGCCCAAGGAGAAACCCTGGGCTGGATGAATCCCTTCCCCTGCAAGTCCTCTAACTGTACCCACAGCTCATGAAGCTCTGTGGGAGCCATCTGATATGCTGGTGTAGATATCGGTGTCATCCCAGGGTACAAGTCAATGTAAAATTACACCTCTCTATGAGGAGGTAGACCCAGAACATCATTAGGGAAAAACATATGCATACTGGTCCACCACTACAAGATATCTCAAACTCTCCACATCAATAGATCTAAGGGTAAGGCTAGCCAACTAATGAGTGATTGGCTACACTCTCCTCCGGGTAAGTCCATCCTATGCTGCAAAGGCTTCCTTCTCACTAGTGAAGGTAAACCTGGTCTCATCCATGCAGACACACCACACCTTATGCCTAATATATTCAATCTAAGCATGAAATGTTGACAACCAGTCTATACCCAAGATGACATCATAAGGCCTCGATGCCTCTACTAGGAGATCTTAGCCGAAGATATCGCCTCCTAGAGTAAGCTCACACTACCGGAACTAGTGCATAATCATCAAATATGCTCCCATAGGACTCTCTAGACATAAGGATCGAGCCAATGGATCTGTCGGAATCTCTAAACTCCAAATGAGGGCAGTGGAAATAAAATAATGACTGAAACATGTGTCTATAAGTACTGCAGCTATGGTAGAGTATACATAGATCGTACCTCGTATCATCTCTGGAGCTCTGTGATCATAGGCCTCAGCTGCCTAGAGCTGAGCTCTACCCTGTCCACCTGCTCCCTATGGTCGGGGTGAACCTCCTGGTGGTGGTGGCGGTAACATCTTAAATTGTAGCTCATCGCCAGATGCACGGCCAGCTCCCCTGCCATGTCTGCCTATGTTTCGTCACGGAATCCGGGGATGACCTCCTAGACGGGAGATTCAAACGTTCTGATCGATTTCTAACGGGTTTGTTCGTAGAACCGGAAACATCCAATGATTCCACGTCCGTTTGGACCTACTTTCCAAAGGCAGGCGCTCATTAGCTTGTGGACTAATGAGGCTTAGGAATTTTCATTGGTCGAGAGGATGGGAGGTCGGACTCATCACACCTTTTTGAGGGGAATTATTTTCTACTCCGGGACTCTCTTTATAGATTTAAGTTATGTTCATGAATCCTTATTACATTACCAAGTATAAAATGTGCTTTCCTTTAGTTTTAACAATCAATGATTAAATATGCAAGAAATTTAGAGAATCTTTTATATGTATTCGAGGTTCTTCATCAATAGAGAATCATCTATATCTGTTTAGAGATTCCTGGTCAATGGTATCCTTCAAAACATTTATATAAAAGTCTCTTGGTCATTATGATGACTAGGCTGGTTTTAAAGCCACTCAGTGGGGCACTTGAAGTTTATCATCATTCAGAAGGACAGAGATTATTTCAAAGTTGGGATCGAACCCATAAATGGGCTACCTACGTATCCTTTGTTTTGGAAAAGGAATCAGAACCCACGTAGTTCGAGTAATGGAGTATGATGTTTATGATTGATGGCTCAAAGAAGAATGTCATAATTACTTTTACACTCTAAGCTCACATGAGTCATGCTCGGTGTGAGAAACAAGAGGTATTGGTAAAATTTAGACAATTGTGCCATGAAAGATGCAATCATAAAAAAAAATTTGGGGCTTATGTATGTATGACTGCCCAAAATAGATGAAGGTTTAGGATTTACTTTTAGGGAGAAAATCCAGGAACAGGGTCCATAAAGGTATATGTTCTTTATGGAGATTTGAATACTCTAATCTTGGGGCTTACTCCTGAGGAGGATGCCCAAGTTAGGAGGGGACTTATGATTGGGTTTTACTCCTGAAAAGGAAACCCAAATCCAAGGTAAATTATGACTGGTTAAGAGAATTTTAAGGGGGCTTGAGGTTTATTCCTAAAAAGGAAACTCAAGATTATGACTGGGACTTATTCCTAGAAAAGGAGGCCCAGGTTAGGGGACTTGGGGCTTACTCCTGAAAAGGAAACCCAAGGTTATGACTGAGTCTTATTCCTGAAAAGGAGACCCAGGTTAGGGGACTTGGGGCTTACTTCTGAAAAGGAAACCCAAGGTTATGACTGGGACTTACTCCTAAAAAGGAGGCCCAGGTTAGGAGACTTGGGGCTTACTCCTAAAAAGGAAACCCAAGGTTATGACTGGGACTTACTCCTAAAAAGGAGTCCCAGGTTAAGGAATTAAGGTTTGGGGCTTACTCCTGAGGAGGATGCCCAAGATTATGACTGGGACTTACTCTTAAAAAAGAAGGCCCAGATTATGACTGAGTCTTATTCCTAAAAAGGGGACCCAGGTTAGGATTCTCTCATCTTAAAGGATGAGGTTGAATGAATGAAATCTCCATATTTAGTGACATAAGGATATTTAAATCACTAGACTTTGAGAGAGATTCCACAGAATTCCTTTCAGATAAGGAAGTCAAATCAAGAAATCATGCCATAAATGGATTTGAAGAGTGTCTTGAAGACTGAATCTTGAAAAGGAAAGGTGTTATGGATTAAGAGGGGTAAAAATGGGCAAGATGGGCACCCAAAAAGATAGGGGCGCGCAAGTCTTACAAGGCGCGCAAGTCTTCCGTGGGCGCGCAAGTATGGTCGCGCAGGTATACCTACGCGACACATGGTGTACTTGCGCGATTTTCAACCAGCATTGAAATACTTGAGAGACTCTTTTTTAAACCCTTTAGAATTTTCTTGAGGTTCTTCCAGAAAAGGGACGTGCAAGTTATATTGAAGGAAATAAGTCGTCACGCAAGTGTTTGATAAGTTTCAACACTTAGGCCTCCCTTCTTCTCTTTAGATCTTCCATTCTAGGTAAGAAATTACCTTAGAAGTGTTCCGGAAGCTTTGAGAAGAGACTTGGGCGTCGGGAGCTTCAATCCGAGTTTCTGGAAAAAGATCCTCTCGAATGGGGGGCCCACAGGGTCTATTTATAGGCAAAATAAGACCCCGGGCGGTTACCGGGCGGTTACCACTTAGGTCGCGCAAGTCACCTGCGCGACCAAGGGTGTCGCGCAAGTGTACTTGCGCGACAGTGATAAAACTTGCGAGGTGCCATTGTTGTCGATCCTTTGTTCATGCCTTTGTCAATTTTTGATGTTTTCTTCAAAGGTTGAATCACTTTGAGCTCAGATATTCCCTTTTCCGATCTTTAGATTCTGTGACGAAAGGAGCGTTAACAAAAGTCCCCCCTCAGAGTTGAATCTGGAGAGAAATGAGGATTTGACTCTGAGGAAATTGAATCCATCCAAAGGAAAAGGGGGTGCGCAAGACTTTAGGGCACAGAGGGCAGTGCGCAAGTGTTGTGGAACTTGACTTTTATTCAGATTTCCTTTGTCTTTTGTGGGCAGTTTAAAGTCATGCATGCCGGACTTAAAGGGGCTAATGTTTAAGGTCGAAATAGCTTTGACCAAAATGGATAAAAATTGATTCAATTCCTTGAAAATTTATCTGAAAACATATTACCATACTCAAGTATGAGAGAAAATATGTAAACTATGGCTTAAGAATATTTGAATCTGAGGAATGATATGAAAAAGAGCTAAAAGGCATTAGAAGAAGTAGTTTCCAAGAATGAAGTTACTATTATTTAACAAAACCCGTTAGGGGGTTGAAATATGCAGGGCCACCTATGGGCATTGGCTGCATGGTCAAATAAATAGTATCTTTCGGCTAACAAGTCTATTATGTGGACTATTTATGCAAGGCCACCTATGGGCATGTGCTGCATATTCAGGCGAAAGAACTCTCAAAAATTTACTTTCCTAGTGCTAAAAGACAGTGAATGTTTATGGAGATCCAAATTTTCCAAAGCATAGAGTTTGTTGTATGGAAAGTGGTACTTGAATATGGAGAAGATATTTCCGAACAAGAATATCGAAGAACTGGATGAATATCACTCCTACGAAGGTCTGACCCAAACGTAGGGAAGAAGAATAAACCATAGACTTGAATACTTTCAGATCATGAAAAAGGATATGGGACAAATATGTTAAGGATGGCTATTTTTTTGCGGATCCCTACATACTGTCGTTTAAGACAAATAAGGACAAAAGAGGCATTCTTCCCATGAATGAAGTTACCATTATTTAACAAACCCGTTAGGGGTTGAAATATGCAGGGCCACCTAAGGGCATTGGCTGCATGGTCAAATAAATAGCATCTTTCGGCTGACAAGTCTGTTATGTGGACTGTTTATGCAAGGCCACCTATGGGCACGTGCTGCATAGTCAAGAAAAAGAATTCTCAGAAGTTTGACATTTTTGTGATTATAAGTCATGAAAAGGGTTATGAAGATCTGAAAATATTTAAGGTTAGGATTATAACACATAAAGATGGGTATTGTCCAATGTATATAGAGATACATAGGTTAATGAAAACCATAATCATGTTGTGGCTGGGTCCTGAATTGAAACTTGGACTTCACTACGAATCTCATAAGAATGAGAATCAAGCCATACGTAGTTCTTGAAATGCAGTTTAACGTCGTGCAGGATGAAAGTATGAGAAATCTTAGTTTAGGGTCATAGAATTCGGACCATAATAATGAATACACAGTGTGTGTTTTCATGAGGACTTTTCAGCTAAGGGACTGAAAGTGAAAATTGGGGTTAGGCCCAAAAGACTTGGGACTGGATTCGAGGGATACTTGAACGTTCCTACGTATCCCATAAGGATGGGAATCAAGCCCACGTAGTTCTAGAACTACCCTTTGTACAAATTTGGTTCGTACATGTGAAGGGTGAAAGGGGACTTTAGTGCAATGATGGTTTAACCTAAGATAAAAAGTTTAGGAATTACCATATATGCATGTAGTCTTTTGGAATGAAACATGATCAAAGAATATTGTAGTTTATTGTCGTACCGGACAAAAGTGTTGTATAGTTTAATGTCATATAACAAGGACGAAAGTGAATCAATGTAAAGATATTGATTCCAAGGGCGGTTTCACAAATCATATGAGATGGTGGTGAACCGATGTGAAGAGATTGTTTTTTTGGGCTTGAACACTGGGAGGTTTCCTACATACCCAGCCTGGAGGGCAAGGATCAAAGTCCGTGTAGTTCAATTAAAGAATGAATTAATGATCAAGTTGTTCTTGGGGACAATGATCTAATAAAAAATGTTGTTGGGACTTACACATGGTTAGTGGCCCAAAGGGAGTATTATGGTTGATGTTCGCTCTAAGCTCACGTGAGTCATACTCGGTGTGAGAAACAAGAGGTAATAACAACCTTAACGATGCACAGTTTAATGTCATGTAGGACATAAAAAAGGGACTATGCAGTTTAAAGTCTTGCAGTTAGGACTATTGGTGCTGCACAGTTTAGTGTCATGTAGCAGGGACAAAATAACAGTTTAATGTCATGTAGGACATATCAAGGACTTTCTGTATAGTTTAGCGTCATGTAGTTAGGGCGATGGGGATAAAATAGTTTAACGTCATATTGGACGAAAGGGGGATTGTGCAGTTTAATGTCATGCAATAAGGACAAAAGAGTGTACCATTTTAACGTCATGTCGGACGAAAGTGCGAATAGTTTAAGGTCATATGCATGGACCGTGAATGGTGCAGTTTAATGTCATATTGGACCTTTGATGATTATATAGTTTAACGTCTTTCCGGACATGAGGGACTTTCATACAGTTTAGCATCATGTAGTTAGGACGTCACAGTTTAACGTCTTTCTGGACCAGGGATGATGCAGTTTAAGGTCATGCTGGACGGTTTAGGGAAATTTTTCATAGTTTAATGTCGTGTGGGACGAAGTTGCAGTTTAAAGTCATACTGGACCATTGCTGTATAGTTTAACGTCATATAGCAAGGAAGAACTGGTGTTGTACAGTTTAAAGTCATGTAGCTAGGACTAAGGTGAACCAATATGAGGATATCAGTTCTGGGGACTTTTTACAGTTTAACGTCATGCTGGATGATGAAAGTGCCACACAGTTTAATGTCATGTTGCTAGGACACAATATAGTTTAATTTCATCTCGGACAAAATATAGTTTAATGTCATCTCGGACAAAATATGGAACTTCTGTACAGTTTAATGTCATGTAGATAGTACATAATACAGTTTAGTGTCATGTAGGACAATAATACAGTTTAGTGTCATGTAGGACAAAGTTGTAGTTTAAAGTCATACTGGACCATTGCTGTATAGTTTAACGTCATATAGCAAGGAAGAACTGGTGCTGTACAGTTTAAAGTCATGTAGCTAGGACTAAGGTGAACCAATATGAGGATATCAGTTCTGGGGACTTTTTACAGTTTAACGTCATGCTGGACGATGAAAGTGCCACACAGTTTAATGTCATGTTGCTAGGACACAATATAGTTTAATGTCATCTCGGACAAAATATAGTTTAATGTCATCTCGGACAAAATATGGAACTTCTGTACAGTTTAATGTCATGTAGATAGGACATAATACAATTTAGTGTCATGTAGGACAATAATACAGTTTAGTGTCATGTAGGACAATAATACAGTTTAGTGTCATGTAGGACAAAATCATGAACCAATGTGATTGTTTTGGATCTGGGAACAATATTTTGTGTTTATACAAAATACTTCTTCAGAAATCTGGCATTAGTTGGAGTCGTAATGTGTTCTCCATCCATTGAGATTAGAGAATATGCTCCATTGGAGTAGACCTTATGTATTGAATAAGGTCCTTCCCATTTTGGTTCAAGCTTGGGAGGCTTCTTTCCTGGTACCATTGGTGCTCTGAGAACCAATACCAATTCTCCCTGAATGAATGAACGAAGACGAACTTTTTTGTTAAAAGCTCGTGTTATTCGATTCTGATAGATTTCCAAGTGGTGCAAAGTGCACAATCTTTTCTCATCTAACTGTTTCAATTCATTCAACCGCTTTTGGGATTGCTTATCTGTTGATAACTGATCACAAATGGCTATTCTGAGTGAGGGCAATTGAACTTCAATTGGAAAGACTGCTTCTGTTTCATATACCAATGAATATGGAGTTGACCGCGTTGCATTGCGAGTGGTAGTCCGATAAGCCCATAAAGCATGAAAGCGTTTATCAGGCCATGACCTCTTATCTTTATCCACCATCTTTTGCAGTATATTTGAAAGATTCTTGTTGAAGGCCTCTATCTGGCCATTAGCCGCTGCATGATATCGAGATGAATGGTTGGACTTAATGTTGTATTCTTGATACAATTTCTTTACCTCAGAAGAACAGAATTTGGTGTCGTTGTCCGTCAATATGGTATGAGGGACACCAAATCTAGTAATGATGTTAGACTTGATGAAGCTAACAATGCATTTAGAACTGACTTCTTTGAGAGGTACTACCTATGCCCATTTGGAAAAGAAATCAGTAGCAGTAAGAATGTACTTAAACTGCTTGGTCGTAGCTGAAGGGTAAGGTCCCACCACATCCATTCCCCATGTGGAAATGGCCATGAGTATTTAGCTGTATGAAGCAACTCTGGAGGTTTATGAATGAAGTTGGCATATACTTGGCATGAATGACACTTCTTTGTGAAATTAACACAATCTTGTATCATTGAAGGCCAAAAGTATCCAAGCCTTCGAATTTGATCAGATATTCTATGTCCAGACTGGTGGGCACCACAGACTCCTGCATGCACTTCTTTTATGATAGCCATTGTCTCTTCACCATCAATACATCTGAAGAGAACTCCATCAAAACCACGTTTGTAGAGAATTTTCTCGAGGTGGTTTGGGCTATCATAAAGAGTAAAATTGACCACACGTCGCCGAATTTGTTCTTTCTCAGCTCTATCAGGTGGAAGTGTTCCATTTTGAAGGTATTCCCTGATAGGTGACATCCATCCCATAGTATGACCATACGGTTCAGGAATGGGACTAATTTCATTAATTTCCTCTGTTCTGACTTGAACATAAGGTGAAATTGCACGATGGTGGGCAATACAGATGGTTGTCTCGTCCCGATTTGGATCTGCTAAAGCTGTGGCTATATTAGCCAGTGCATCAGCTTGAGCATTTTGTGATCTTGGGACATAAGAAAATGTCGGTTCTGAAGGGAATTCCGACATTAACTCTCTGACGTAATCATACAAAGGGATTAATTCTTCTTTTCTGATGGAATAATCCCCATTGACTTGTTTGATTACCACGTCTGAATCACCTTTCACCTTTAAGTGATTCACTTGTGCTTGAAGTGCTAACTCCAAGCCTGTAATGAGATCTTGGTATTCAGCTTCATTATTGGTACCACCTTCCCACAACAAAAAGGAATAAGGTAACATTGCCTTATCTAGAGAAATGAGCACAATTCCTAAACCAACTTTGTTGAATTTAGGATTTTCCATTTTCTTCCCTGTTGGACTTCTAGAAGCACCATCAAAATACATTTCCCATGTTTGAGGACTCTCTTGAATAGAGAAAACTTCCTCATCAGGGAGTTAGATATCTGAATACGTGTCTTCCACTGAAGGATGTTCAGCCAGGAAATCAGCCAGATCTTGGCCCTTAATTGCCTTTTGAGACACATACTGAATGTCGAACTGTTGTAGAATAACCGCCCACCTTGCCAGACGTCCTGTAAGCATTGGACGACTAAGGATGAATTTGAGCGGATTATTACGAGATACCAATTGGACCTCGTGATGTTGCAGGTAGTGTCTCAGTTTCTGAACTGCAAAGATTAATGCTAGGCAGCACTTTTCAATACTTGAATATCGGGTTTCTGCTTCAAGCATAGTTCTACTGAGATAGTAGAGACTATTTTCATTACCAGCATCATTCTTTTGAGCGAGAAAGGCACCCAATGATCGTTCTAAAGCTGTCACATAGAGGATAAGAGGTCTACCCTCAACAGGTGGCATGAGTACTGGTGGACTCAAGAGGTATTTCTTGAGAACATCAAATGCTTCTTGACATTCTTCAGTCCACTGGTAAGTGACTCCTTTCTTCAATAATTTGGTAAAGGGTAAACTTTTGCCTGCCAAATTGGCGATGAAACACCGAATATAGGCTAAGTGTCCTTGAAGTCATCTTAATTCTTTCAAATTCTGAGGAGGTGACATACCAAGGATTGATTTGGTCTTCTCAGGATCGACTTCAATACCACAATGGCGTACAACAAAGCCGAGGAATTTTCCTGAGGTTACCCCAAAAGCACATTTTAAGGGGTTCATCTTTAAATTATGTTGTCGAAGCTTGTGGAATATGACTTCCAAATCAGCCAAGTGATTAGAACGTTGTTTGGATTTAACCACCAAATCATCTACATAGAATTCAACAAACTTCCCTAAAAGAGGTTTGAAGATACGATGCATGGCGCGTTGATATGTTGCACCTGCATTCTTCAAACCAAAGGGCATTACCCGGTAACAAAACACACCTTGAGGAGCTCTGAAGGCTTTATATTCCTCATCTTCTGGGGCCATTCGGATCTGATTATATCCAGAATATCCATCCATGAAAGAAAGTACTTCATAGCCAGCTGTCGCATCAATTAAGAGTTCTGTAATCGGAACTGGGAAATCATCTTTAGGACAATACCGATTAAGATCTCTGAAATTGATGCAAACCCTAATTTGTCTGTTCTTCTTCTTTACAGGGACAATATTAGCCAACCACTTGGGATATTTAACTTCTCTGACGAAGTTAGCTTTGATAATCTTATCCACTTCAGCCTCAATTTTGGAAGCATAGGTTGGGTGTGTTCTTCTCGCGGCTTGCTTGAATCCTCGATGTTCTTTTGGTAAACCCAAATGATGATTAGCAACATCAGGATCAAGGCCAGGCATCTCTGTATAATTCCAAGAAAAAATATCTTTATTTTGCTTTAGAAAAGAAATATACATCTCTTGCTCTTCAAGGGTCATGGCCGCACTAATTAAAGTGGGGCGTGGATCTTTCTCTGTACCCAGATTTATTTCTCTGAGTTCATCCACAGTGGTAGAGATACCCTCTTCAAATGCTGGAGGAGCATCTCTAAGATCTTCCTCTTCCTCTTCATCACGTGTTATTTCTTCCGTTTCTACTTGCAAAGTAGATGAAAAAACGAAATTCTCATGATCATAAGAGATGTCAAAATTTTCACATTTTGAAGAAGAAGCTTCCATTTCCGACCCTATTGATGATAAAGGGTATTCTTTGGGAAATAAAGAGGAGATGATGGATTGAGAATCGACATCATTATTCACCTCTGGTGTTTCTATAACTTCTTCTGGCCTGATTAGCGAAGTATAGACTTGTTGGATTTCAGCAGACGAAATGAAAACGTCACCACTTATGCTTTCATCACTGCTTGGTAAGTTACCAATTTCTCCCATGTTGTCTGGCTCGATTTTCGTAATTGACATTATGGATCTTTCCATAAGAGTATTTTGATTTGGGCCTATTTTTTCAATTTGACTGATAGGTAACACATAATATGTACTCACATGTGAAAATGGATTTATTGGAATTTTTTCCAAACCATATGGAGCATTAACTTTGGTAATTTCCTTCATTGTAGATTTTTCTCTTCCCTTCATGTGATAAAATTCCGCCTCAATGTATTGAGACTCACATGTCTTGAACGGGACCTTATCACCATACAATGTTCCAACTTGACCATCGAAACAGTATTTGAGACATTGATGGTATGATGACGGAATAGCTTCATGCTGATGTAGCCAGGGTCTTCCAAGCAAGATATTGAAAGCTGAGTCTTGATCAACAATCATGAAATCCGAATTGGAAACAAGATCTCCAAACTGAGTTCTGAGTGTAACTTCTCCCAGTGGTTCTTGTTCATTTTTATCATATCCTTGCAACATCATGGTAGAAGGAGATAAATCAGATTCTGTGAGGCCCAATCGACGAAGTGTACGAATGGGCATGAGGTTGACTCCTGAACCATTGTCAATGAAAGCTCTTTGAACATCTATACCATTGACTTTTCCAGATAAGTACAAAGGTTTTATGTGCCCATGCACAACATCATCTTCATCTTTATCAGTAAAAGATATCACTGCATGGAATTCTACAGGATTATTCTCTATGTGATAGATTTCAGCTGCAGCAATTTCAGCTTCAAACTCCTGAGGACTTGACAAAGCTTCGATGAGTGCTTCCCGAAGATCTTTTGACAGATTCAAAGCATCCAAAATTGATAACTTGGATGGTACTTGGGCCAAGTATTTCAATATATCATACTTTTGATCTAGAGGTCTGTGTTTCCCAATAGGAATATGCGGTTTAGCAGGTACCTTGGAAGCATATGATTTGGAAGCTGATGCATCTTGTATTGAAGCTGGCAACATCCTTGGTTTTGGAAGATTAGACTGATTAGATCCATTTACTTGCTGAGATAAAGAAGATGGAACTTTTAATCGGTCTTCCAAAATAACTGTGCCGAAACTGAGTTGGCCATTGGCAGAAGAACTTGCTTGTTCTTTTTGAGCTCGCTGAAGGGCTCTACCACGAGTTTCTGCTGCATATACAGTGCTAGCAGGGGTAGAATTAGAGTAGTGGCTTCGGAAAGATCCACGTCTTCCCCTATATCCTGAACCTCTAGAACTTCCTTGGGTTCCCTTATTTGATACAGGGAATTCAGGCTCATTAAGACTGGAATATGGATCTGTTAATTGAATCATATTAACAGAACCAAATATTAACTCTTCGTCTGATAAAGACTCTTCCTTGTTAGCCTGTTTAGGCTGTGCCGTTTTATGGGGCGGTGCCCGTGGCTTTGAAGTAGATGGCATGAAATCTGCCAGAGTCAAAGACAATTTAGGCTTTGATACATACTCATCTTCTCCTGATTCCTCTTTCTTCTTTGAATTGCGCTGCCCTTTTGAGGATTTGTCTTTTGATGGAGGCTTTACTGCAGCTTTTATAGGAGACACAATTGGCTTCTTCAATTGTGTTCGCAAAATGGAATGGGTCCGATTGATTGTCTTTCTGACCATCCAATCATCATATTTTTTCGCAGTTTTGCTTTTGACTTCCTGCCACTTGCCTCCTTCCTCTGGATCTGTAGCGGTAATACACGCTACATGAGCTGAAGAACCCTTCAATTTGACTTGTCCCAAATCGACCATCTTTTGCAGGAGGTATTTAAAGACAAAACACTCCTGGATGGGATGCCCCAACATTTTATGAAAGGGACAATAATTGGGACGGTCTTCATCTCCTTCCTTGTTTGGTCTCTTGGGCACTGGTAATTGAACCAAATTATTTTCCAGAGCTGAAATGAAGTAACCAGGAACTTGCTCACTTCGGAAAGAGTATGTTTTACTATTCATATCCTCAAATTGTTTTCGTCGTTGATCTTTTTGATCATTTGGACGAAACAGCCTTTGTTGTTAGCGTTCAGGAGGTGGAGCCCTTCGAGAAGATAAAGGTTTTGAAGTAGAAATAGGTACAGGTGCTTGTTTAAGCATAACTGTAGCAGTTTCTGCTTTACCCATTCTTCTTCCTGGAGCTGATGGAATTATACGAGATTTAACCTTAGCCTTTATAAGGGAATCTTCAATCTGTTGAGCGATTGAAGTAAGGTCTCGAAACCCTCCTGTGTATTTCACAGGGATCAATGGCGTGCGTAATTCGTCACGCAAATTTGCCACACAGATTGGCAACAATTCCTCCTGAGGGAGTGCTAAACTCAAGGAATATGTTAATCCCTTCCAACGAGCAATGAAATCAGAGACTCTTTCATTCTCCCTTTGCTTGCAGTTTGTAAGATCGAAAACTGTCGTTTTTGGCAAAGTTGAGCTAAACTGAAGAAGGAATTTTTGACGAAGATCCTCCCATCCGATGACTGACCGGGATTGCAAGCTTGTATACCAGACAAAAGCTGGTCCTTGCAAGGTTCGCACGAAGCATCTGAGTTTCACTGCTTCTTGCTGCTCTGGAGTTCCCATCATAGGATCACAACAAGACACGTAATGCTTCAAATGTTGTTCGGGGTCGCCTGATCCATTGAAAGTAGGGAAAACAGGGTTTCTAAAACTGGATGGAGGAGAAATTGAATCTACCCATTCAGGGTAAACTTTCTTTTCAGGTTGAACCTGCGCCCGTTTCCCTTCCATAGTTTCTAACCGAGCTGTTAATGACTCAATAGTAGTTATTAACTTTTGAGAAACGTCAGGTTGAACTTGGTTTTGGGTAGGTGCAATGAATGGAGCTTGGACAGACGTGGTGGTTGGTGCTGCAACTGATGGTAGTGCTGCCAACCGTTGTTGCGTTTGACCCGTAGGATTAGACCTCTGTGGGTGTAATGATAAAGGAGGATATTCTTGATCCATCTCAGTAGTTACAACAAATTCCTTCGGCTGTCGGACTTCAGCATTCTTAAGAAGAAGACTACTCTGAAGTAGTTCTGCATTCAACCTTCTTAATTCTTTCATTTCTTCCTCCTATTGTGCAAACCTTTGCTCTAATGAGAGAGATTGACCTCCTTCAGAGGAAGGGTGAGAAGTAACCTGATTCTTTCCTTTCCCCTTATTGGATCCTTTTCGGAGAGGGGGAAGTGGGTTACTTGAAGGAATACCCAGATTTTGGGTAAGCCTTTGATTACGTGTGAGCACACCTTCTTCATTTAGGTCTGTGTGCGCAACTTCTTGAGCAGGAACCTCTTCGTCTGATCCCTCTGATTGAGCCTCATCTGGTGAATCAGCAGCAACGGCATTGATGACATTAATGGATGCATATTGCATGGAATCCTTTCTATCAGCATTTCTGTTATATTGTCTTCTTCCATGTCCATGATGAGACATGGAATTCCGTTGACTTGATCCCTTAGGAACTTCTTGGAGAACCTTCACTTGGAGAGAATCTCCTGATAGCTTGGCTCTTCGTTCCTCTTAAGGCTTATTCCCTAATCGAGAGAATACTGACTTTCTCTGAGGGAGGGATTGAGGATTTGAAAAAGTCCCCAGTCCAGTAGACTAGGGATGTTCCTGCTGCTTCCGCTCAACTCCTCTAATCCCATTTGTTGACTCTGAGGGTTGGGTTAGAGAAGTCCCCAGTCTAGCAAGCTGGGGTGTCTCTTGACATGCTATGTCTGAGATCTTCTTAAAATCTCTCTTGATCTTGCGAATTTTAGTTCGGAAATTAGCTGGATGTATTAACCTGTATCCACTTTTATCACCTGGTTCAACAGACCGTTGGATGATTTCCGAAACTTCTGTCATTTGATGACGTGTTTACTCCAGACGAGAGGCTTGTGCAATATTCTCTCCTGCTTGATGTAGGAGCAATTCAACAACTTGTTCTCTATATACTTGATTTTGAGAGGAACTAGTTGAAGCCTGTTCTTGAGCAAGCTTTTGATTATGAACAAAGCCCATTGACTGTGGCCGGCCATGGGAAATAACATTGCATGAGACCATTTTCAGCGGGCTTTGCTGACCGGAAAGCACTATGAAATGTAGTGCTCCGTGAACACCCCATCCTCTGATATGAACATCAGATGGAGCATTGGCAATTAACTGACGCAATTTTCTTAGTGCGCCAAGGCATGAACGTTGAAGGGTTCTCTGTTGCTTTTCAGCCTTTGGATACCGAGAGACTGATAGAGATGCCAAATCAATCTGACGTTGTAGCCCTTATATTATCTTAAGATGATTTTCATATTCATCGTAAGATAATACCTTCTTCTTTAATTGACAAAGAGTTTTCCATATTTTGAGACGAATATCATGGATTCCATCATCCGTCAACATCTTTGGAATGTCGTACTGGGAGTCAGCCAAAGGCCAAAACATGACTGGTACTTCACCTTTTGCCAGTTTTTTTCTCATGTTCAGCATTTCCTCTTTATCATTAAATGAAGATTCTTCTACCTGTTTGGACCAGAGTTGGTGTTTCCTTGTTGCTTCATTGGATTCAACAAGATTGGTAGAGAAATCACTATTCATGCTGGAAGATGAATGACCCAGGGATGGTTCGGAGAATAACCTGAACCCCAGGCTATCTTCTGATGGAGAAAGAGTTTCACCTGCCGATAGTAAAGCATCAGACATGACTGGTTTTACATTTGCAAGTGCCTCGAGATAGGAGGTCTTTCTCGTCACTACATTTCCTTCTGAAGAATTTTCGAGACAACGTGAATCACTACTACGGAGAGGACTTTCGCAGCGAAGTTCATCACCATGAGGAGGACCGTCATGATGGGTTACAGCAAAAGATGAAATCTCTTGCTCCTTGGTATTCTGACCACACAGAGGGTTCTTGTGGCTCTCATCTGAAGAAGAAACTTCAAGATTGACCGAATTTTCATGAAGCAAGTCTTCATGAGGAAGTGTCTATTGAAGACCTTCAGAATTAATGTTCCTGTTATTGGGAACTGAGGGAGTAGAATCTTGAATTCCGACAGATAAATGTCTGAGGGCTTCAAGAACTCCAGCATCGAGTAAGGCTTGGTTGCAGATTGGCCTTTGATCTCCTGACTGTGTTGGGCGGATCTTTTTCTTAGATGCCTTCTTACTCTCTTTAGAAACCACTTGATGACGAAAGTGATTGCTCTGATCAGGTGTATGTGCCTGATCAGGAAAGATAGTCAGGTTAGGCTGACGATCTCCACTCAAATCAGGTGTATGTGCCTGACTTGGTTGTCCATATGATATGGGGGAGTATGCCCCATAACCCTCTTGGACTGGAACAGATGTGTGTGTCTATTCCGGAGTGAATCGTTGATGTGTCACTCCATTGCTAGGGATATATTTATGTTTCTGTCCCTGTGATGATGCTGAAGCTGTTATGATATCCTAGCAAGCATCCAGAATATGAGCAGGAATTTGCTTCTGCTCTTTCACCATTGACAAAATATGTTTGGTGACTTCAGCCGCCGGAGTGGGGATATAAGTCCATTCCGGTCTTGGAGTAGGTGTACGTGCCTGCTCCTGTCCTCCTTTTCCTGTCAGTGAATCCTGACAGTACTCAAGTGTGGAGGCAGAGAGTTGAGTCTGCTTCCTGTTTGTCGTCGGGACTTTCCGACTGACTTCTCCGTGCGCTACCAAGCGAGACTGTTGATAGGCTTGATTAGTATTAGCAGGTGTATGTGCATGCTGATTACACTTCGCCAAACGCGGTTGACGAGATCCATCATATGTAGTCAGACGAGCCTGCTGACTAACTGGTGATGTATAAGCAGGTGTATGTTCCTGCCTATGGTACTCCGCCAGAATTGTCTGGCGGGATAGGCTTGATGCTGCCAGGCGAGTCTGCTGGACAGCGGAATTAAAACGGGCAGGTGATTGTGCATGCTCGTTATTTGCCACCAAGTTAGGTTAGTGGACTTCTCCGGAGATGGCAGGGATGACAACCTGCCTATTGTTAACCGGATTCCGTCTCTGGCGGTTCATCTTTCCTGCTCGGGTTTGAGGAACCTGAGCTGAATGCCTGGAGTCGGTACCCTCATCATGTTGAGGGCGCACTACCGCACGAGTCTGGCGGCGATTGTTGATGGGAGCCCTTGAGAAGGACTCATTTCTTTTTGAATTAAGGTTGCGGGACCTTCTCATTCACTTCCTCAGATTAAG
Organism: Viscum album; assembly: GCA_963277665.1. Lineage (NCBI taxonomy): Eukaryota > Viridiplantae > Streptophyta > Magnoliopsida > Santalales > Viscaceae > Viscum > Viscum album. The sequence goes on from OY728135.1 coordinate 350,684,106, forward strand.
GGAGTGAATGGAAATTGCGTTCCGGGGATAACGACCCGAAACGGTTGGAGACGGTAGTCAGCACCGCCTGCTTCTTGATCGCTGGCCTCCGTTGTCCGTACGACCAGGTAGAGTTGTTAACTTGGAGGGCTTGACGAGCGGCCTCCAGAGTTGGGATAGTACCGTTGCGATGGTACTCCTTAACCAGTGCATTAGAAACCCAGCGTTGAAGATGCTGAGTTGGTGATGTCATCCTCAGAGCGGACGACGTTCCAGCAGGAGTAGTAGCATTGGTTTTCACAGCAGCAGACCTCACAGTAGAGGTGTTCACAGCAGCAGTATTCACAGAGGTGAATTTAAGGAAATCCATTTTGCAGAAGATCTTGAGAAAAGAGTGCCTGTTCCATATAACAGACATAATCAAGATGAATCCGGCCACTGCATCTTTTGGATGAGCACATGTCAATGATTTCTTTGTTGGCCCAAGGGGCCTAACAAATAAGAATAATATCACTTTAACTTGGTTAAGGATTCACGTCGGGTTCACCATTTTTGTTTCGTCACATAATCCTGGGATAACCTCCTGGACGGGAGATTCAAACGTTCCGATCGGTTTCTAACGGGTTTGTTCGTAGAACTGGAAACATCCAATGATTCCACATCCGTTTGGACCTACTTTCCAAAGGCAGGCGCTCATTAGCTTGTGGACTAATGAGGCTTAGTAATTTGCGTTGGTCGAGAGGATGGGAGGTCGGACTCATCACACCTTTTTTAGGGGAATTATTGTCTACTCCGGGACTCTCTTTATAGATTTAAGTTATGTTCGTGAATCCTTATTACATTACCAAGTATAAAATGTGCTTTCCTTTAGTTTTAACAATCAATGATTAAATATTCAAGAAATTTAGAGAATCTTTTATATGTATTCGAGGTTCTTCATCAATAGAGAATCATCTATATCTGTTTAGAGATTCCTGGTCAATGGTATCCTTCAAAACATTTATATAAAAGTATCTTGGTCATTATGATGACCAGGCTGGTTTTAAATCCACTCAGTGGGGCACTTGAAGTTTATCGTCATTCAGAAGGACAGAGATTATTTCAAACTTAGGATCGAACCCATAAATGGGCTACCTACGTATCCTTTGTTTTGGAAAAGGAATCAGAACCCACGTAGTTCGAGTAATGGAGTATGATGTTTATGATTGATGGCTCAAAGAAGAATTTCATAATTACTTTTACACTCTAAGCTCACGTGAGTCATGCTAGGTGTGAGAAAAAAGAGGTATTGGTAAAATTTAGACAATTGTGCCATGAAAGATGCAATCATAAAAATTTGTTTGGGGCTTATGTATGTATGACTGCCCAAAATAGATGAAGGTTTAGGATTTACTTTTAGGGAGAAAATCCAGGAACAGGGTCCATAAAGTTATATGTGCTTTATGGATATTTGAATACTCTAATCTTGGGGCTTACTCCTGAGGAGGATGCCCAAGTTAGGAGGAGACTTATGATTGGGTTTTACTCCTGAAAAGGAAACCCAAATCAAAGGTAAATTATGACTGGTTAAGAGAATTTTAAGGGGGCTTGAGGTTTATTCCTAAAAAGGAAACTCAAGATTATGACTGGGACTTATTACTAGAAAAGGAGGCCCAGGTTAGGGGACTTGGGGCTTACTCCTGAAAAGGAAACCCAAGGTTATGACTGAGTCTTATTCCTGAAAAGGAGACCCAGTTAGGGGACTTGGGGCTTACTCCTGAAAAGGAAACCCAAGGTTATGACTGGGACTTACTCCTAAAAAGGAGGCCCAGGTTAGGGGACTTGGGGCTTACTCCTGAAAAGGAAACCCAAGGTTATGACTGGGACTTACTCCTAAAAAGGAGGCTCAGGTTAAGGAATTAATGTTTGGGGCTTACTCCTGAGGAGGATGCCCAAGATTATGACTGGGACTAACTCTTAAAAAAGAAGGCCCAGGTTATGACTGAGTCTTATTCCTAAAAAGGGGACCCAGGTTAGGATTCTCTCATCTTAAAGGATGATGTTGAATTAATGAACTCTCCATATTTAGTGACATAAGGATATTTAAATCACTAGACTTTGAGAGAGATTCCACAGAATTCCTTTCAGATAAGGAAGTCAAATCAAGAAATCATGCCATAAATGGCTTTGAAGAGTGTCTTGAAGACTGAATCTTGAAAAGGAAAGGTGTGATGGCTTAAGAGGGGTAAAAATGGGCAAGATGGGCACCCAAAAAGATAGGGGCGCGCAAGTCTTGCAAGGCGCGCAAGTCTTCCGTGGGCGCGCAAGTATGGTCGCGCAGGTATACCTGCGCGACACATGGTGTACTTGCGCGATTTTCAACCAGCATTGAAATACTTGAGCGACTCTTTTTTAAACCCTTTATAATTTTCTTGAGGTTCTTCCAGAAAAGGGATGCGCAAGTTATATTGAAGGAAATAAGTCGGCGCGCAAGTGTTTGATAAGTTTCAACACTTAGGCCTCCCTTCTTCTCTTTAGATCTTCCGTTCTAGGTAAGAAATTACCTTAGAAGTGTTCTGGAAGCTTTGAGAAGAGACTTGGGCGTCGGGAGCTTCAATCCGAGTTTCTGGAAAAAGATCCTCTCGAATGGGGGGCCCACAGGGTCTATTTATAGGCAAAAGAAGACCCCGGGCGGTTACCGGGCGGTTACCACTTAGGTCGCGCAAGTCACCTGCGCGACCAAGGGTGTCGCGCAAGTGTACTTGCGTGACAGTGATAAAAGTTGCGCGGTGACGTTGCTGTCGATCCTTTGTTCATGCCTTTGTCGATTTTTGATGTTTTCTTCAAAGGTTGAATCACTTTGAGCTCAGATATTCCATTTTCCGATCTTTAGATTCTGTGACGAAAGGAGCGTTAACAGCCTACTCCCTGCAGTACTCCTCGGTCGAACCTCTGTCTCTGCCTGGGTGGTCCTTCGACCATCTGGTGATCATCTATACAACGGGTCAGACAGTCATGATCCATGTGACCCCACCCGCTTCATGTGAAACACTGACCACTCCTGGTATAACTATCTCCACCTCGGGTTCCCCACACAACTGATCCTAAGTCATGCGGTCATCCACCTATAGGTTTGGTCCTCTTGGACCTCTGTGACGTCTATCTGCTGCCAGATGCAGAAGATTCCACTACATGATGACCGGTAGTAGGTCTCACTGCTGGTGACTACTTAGCAAGGAAACTCTCCACCAAGAGGGCTCTCTCTAAAACCCCCACCTACGTCAGGATGCTGAGTGAGATCATCGAAGCCATGATCTCTCACCTGAACCCCTACTCGAAGGTTTGGACCCTCAAGAATAGGTCCCGCACCATATATGTGGAGTAGCATGAGAGTTCAGTGAACCTCACTGAGTACTGATCCATAGTCATACTTCCCTGCTACAGATGAAGAAGCTCTTGTATACGCACTGCATGAAGAGTTTCTGGCACAAACTCTACCCAAAACAGGCTCTCAAAGTCAGCCCAGAGAAGTGTCACCTCGTCGTGAACCTGGAGCATCAAGATCCACCATCTTCCTATTGTTTCCTATAGAAGGATGACGGAAAGGATCACCATGAGATTGGCTGGTGTCCCTAAAAGTCAAAAGACTCTCACCACAGCCTCCAGTCAATCCTCAGTCGCCTGCGGGTCTGTCTCTCCCCTGAACCCGGGTGGCCTCTGGCACTGAAACTCGTGCAATGTACTCAAGCAGCATGCACCATCTGCTACTGGGGCTGGTGTCATTGGTGGCCCAATGGGGAGTGGTACCACTGGTGCCTCTACTGGAAAAGGGCCATGCACCGAGGCCTCATCGCTCAATGGGATATCAGTGCGTACAACTCTCAGAACCCTAGCTAGATATCTATGTGGAGGAATCCTGAAAATAAAAAGGTGTTCCATGGTTAATAAGTTATACCTGGTGAGATGACTCAAGAGATAACAAAGAAAACTCTTGGAAACACACATGCAATCAGTTTTTTTGTGCACTGAGTTGGAAATTAGAAGCCAGGGTCCCGGTGTATGGATATGGCGGCCACCGCACCAACACTAGTTTCCCTAAACTAATAACCACACTCACTACACTTAACACTATTTTCATTAAAAGAAATATCAGAGTCCTAGTTATTCAGTATAATTGACTCCTATGATACCAATTTGTCACGACCCATCCCCTGGGGCTCGTGCTGTGACTACCCCAAGCCCACCTTCCATAGGACAGAGGCTGACGATTAGAACTGAAGGTGTATTCCCTAAAACCGGGAAGGCATTACCTTTATAACCTATAAGAACACGTAACCAAGCACATAGCAAGATAGGATCAAAAGTAAACTGAACTGTAAACATAGTGAGTGCAGTAAGTAAAAGGGGCCAGAATACAAGCCCAACTGGAAAGTAAAAGTACAAATGTGATACAATACAACTGAAGAAAGGGGAAAGTCAGCTGCTGGTTCATCCTCTGAGGATCCTACCTGAAGGGTAGGTACATATTGCCTCTTTATCATACCACATCCATCCGTCTCCTCCGAGTATTGACATGTTGTACGGTCCACCTCCAAGCACCGTCCAGTCTTGGTACTCACGTCCTCAGTCAGTGCTATCTGTCGTCTGCATCCAACACAACAAAGTTCAGGCATAGCCCTTGTAGGGGTAAGTATAACAATACTTATTAGGGACCCTAATACCCTCAAGGTCTCACAAAATCTACCAAGAATAAATCACAAAGTATAAAAATCCACAGATAACCTTACTTAGGTATATTCCCATACATATACCTAAGTTATCAAGTGATCCATCTCAATCATGAAGAAAACACAGAGGTACTGACTCAGGTCACACCAGGATTTATTCTAGGGGTAGTATCAAGTAACTTCCCTAGTCACATTTTCAAACATCTCAGCTACTGGAGAACTCCTACTCTATTGAGTACTATGGGCCTGCTGCGTCACACAGAGGCGCTTCCTAGTAAACTTGGACTGCTGAGGTACTCCTCCTGTCGAGTACCGTGAGTCTGCCGCGTCACCAAGGCACTCCCTACCATGGGTCTGCCATGTCACCAAGGTTCTCCCCCTCATGGACTGCTAAGGTACTCCTCTTGTCGAGTATTGTGGGTCTGTCGCGTCACTAAGGCGCTCCCCACTGGGCCTATCAAGTCACTCCGAGTCGAAATAGTCAGCAGTCGTCAAGTCTCAGCCAGCCACTAGGTTCTCACACTATGCTCACACGTCTCTGGAAGGATCCACTCCACAATCTACTGGTCAATACTTAAACTGCCTCGAATTCCTATGAAGAATTATCTCAAAGGTCTGCCACGTCATAGAGGTCTCAACATAATAGACAGCGCGTCAATCGGATGCCCGGTCTGTGAGTTATTAGCCTTTTAGTCCCGGGGGCCCGATTGGATTTGTGCTTGATCCAACCTGACCATTCCCTATCTTAATCCAAAACATAGTGGAGTATCACTCAAAGGAACCGACTCGCTCTAAGGTTATCAACACTACTGATGGTTCGTCTAACGGACGTCTGATGCCAAAGTTATGGCCAAAAGAAAGTAATTGGGTCATAGTGGGCCCGGGTCCGGTCAGACCGACTCAACCTGGCCTAGCCTGGGTCGACCTGGCCTGACCTGCTGGGTCCATTCCATTGGGTTCGGTAGGCCTCGGAAGCCACGAAGTCCACGGGGGGGGGGGGGGGGGGGGGGGGTCTGTCGTGGGGTGGAAGTCTGGCCGCGGGAGGGCAATCCGGCCGCAAGGCAGTGTCCGTGGGTCGACGGTCCGGTCGCGGGTCAACGGTCTGGCCATGGGGAGGCGGTCCGGTCACGGGGTGGAAGTCTGGTCGTAGGGTGGCGGTCCGGAAAGGGGGGCGGCGGTCCGGCCACGGGAGGGCGGTCCGGCCACGGGGCGGCGGTCCGGCTACGGGAGGGCGGTCCGGCCGTGGGGAGGCGGTCTGGCCGCGGGAGGGTGGTCCAACCACAGGGCAGCGGTCCAGCCACGGGTCGGTGATCCAACTGTAGGTTAGCAGCGGTGGTCGTGGGGCTGCGTCGTTGCACCATCACCTTCACTGTGGCCGGTGGTGGTTCTGTCCGCCATTCTCGTGCCCCAAACATGGATGGTTGTCGTCCTCCTCCATCACGAAGAACACCACAAGATTTGCAGAAGGGTCGGGCCATGTTTGTTTGGCCCGCACCCTCTGCGTTAGGGCAGTAGCAAGTGGCTCATCATAAAATGATTCAATGCGAGAGGAAATTGACATTGATAAATTTTTAAACACACCCCTACCTTGGATGGTTTGTTGACGTCGACGAGGAGGGAAGAAGGTGAAGTTGTCGATGTTCGTCTTGTCCGCCACATACCTCCAATCTCAGGCTCATGCATCGGTCCATCGAAGTCCAAGACATTCCTCCTTGAAGGGTGTCCTGTGGAAGAAGTTGAAGTCAGCATTCTTCATCGATGGAGCATTCTTCGTTGGAGAGATTTTTCACAAGTTCTTCGTCTCCCCAATTCCACAAAAAAGAATTCATAGCCCAAAATAATAGATTATGTGTTCTATTATGTTTTTTGGAATAAATTCAAATAGTTTAATTAATTAATTGATGTGTTGGCTCAATTAATTAAAGGGGATGGTTGGCATAATTAATGTGGAGGAAGTCAAGAGGCTCCTCCACATTAAGGAGGGAGTTGAGAGGTTTCCTCCCCCCATTATGAGGAAGTTCAAAGGGGTTCAAGAGGTTTTAAACCTTGGGTGGTCCCCACCACCATAACCTCTCATGGGAGGTTTGGCTCAGTGGTCCCCACCTCCATAACCTCTCATGGGATGTTTAATTTTGTTGGTCCCCACTTCTTAACATCCACATGTGGGATTTTTTAATAAATAAAATATAAAGTTACACAAATTTTATTTTATTTTATTCTTTCACAAAAAACCCAAAAACTAACTTCCACCCTCAACCAACTGTCGTTGATGTGAAAGTCTCTTTAAGTGAATACCGGTGCTTCAAGTTCAACGGTGCCCTCAGATTTCAATTCCGAGCACCGGTTCAAAAGTTAGAAAAACTCGCTCTCACATTTACTGAACGTACCTGAAATAAAGTTCATAAATTCATTCCGGGCACTTTGGGCCTCAGAATCATGCGCCGTCAATTTTCACAAACTCGTAAAATTCCCATATATTTTAAAAAAAATAAATGTAAATTCCTATTCTTTATAAACATCATGTAATTACCTTGGATATCATTCCAAATCATGATGCTCGCTTCATTTCATGATTATGGAGAGGGTACAAGAAGCTTTGAGACTCAATTTTGGTTGATCAAGACTTTTCTACCCCATACAGATGGCCAAATAAAGTGGACCATTTAAGTTATGTAAAACATTATTTGTGATTGAATTTTAGATTTGGTCCATAGATGGGAGGATGATTTACTATCGATAGAGTTTTTATATCACAGTAGTTACCACTCCACTTTAGGTGTAGATCCATTTAAATCCATTTGTGGGAGATCTTGTAGTTCAACATTATATTGGTCAGAGATTGTGGGAAATAGTGATTTTGGGCCTAGTTTTAGTGATAGAAATAGTTGTGAAATGTGAAAATAATTTTGGGTAGATGAGGACTTCCCAAAAATGTTAAGAGTCCTTTTTGAACCAACAACGATGGCCTTTTGAGTTCAACTTAGAGAGTATGTGTTTCGATATATCTCACCTTGTCAAGGATTTTAGGGATTCGGTTAGGAAGGTAGGCTATCTTTGGTGTTTTTAGGCCCTTTTCCAATTATTGTGTTGGGTTAATGTGGTAGAATACCTCTTGACCCTATGACCATAGTTAGACCTTTTTCTTGGTGTTTTCCATGTGTCGTACCTGAAGAGACATGTGTAGAAATCATTGTACGATGTTGACTAGGTTGAGCTGAACATTTAGGTTGGACTTACCTTTTCTATGAGGTTGAGGAACCTGGTGGTTTTTTAGAACCAATAAGATATGACCCTTCATGGGAAATTTTTTCCCCTGGGTTCTTATTTTTTTACAGCATGAGAACCATTAGAAGTGCTTGTGGGAGTTGGAAACCCGGTTGAGAGTTTGTAATCCTCACTATGAGTAGGTTTATGTTTTTTGGGATAAAATTCCTTGATGTTTGGGATAATATAATGGCTCATTTTTTTCTTTTAAGACTTTGTATTATTTTAAGGAATATTTTCAAAGTTAGGCGTTGAGTCGGCATGGAATTCCAAGCCCATAGAATCTTAGTGTAGTGATAATAAAATTAATAAATATATTATATAACATGCACATAGAACTTTATAAATAATGGAATAAATCCCAAATATATTATTAGATAAAAAATATGAGACTACCATTAAATATTGAATGTGTTTTTTACCCTAGGCATGACATAAACTTTGTTGGTGTCATGTTTTTTATTGGTGGCACAAATAATAATATAATAATTTTGTTTGTCTGTTTTTTATTTAAATGATATGAAATAATCATCTCTTATAAAATCACTACTATGGAAATTACCTTGGGTTATCTTCATAACCCTTGGGATTGAGAGAGGGCCATTAGAGAAGAGTTCTTGTACAAATGGAAAAGGATCATGGCTTGGTGATTGGTGTTCCAACAAAGTTTATAAATCTCACCAATAACAGTGATGTGGAATCATTATTTGTTAGTGATCAATCCAAACTCAAGGTAGGGAAATTTTTTATATGGATTTATTCCCATTTATTTATCACTTTTCGAATACGAATCAAACCTCCTAACAATTTTATTTGTGGGTCGATCGTTGATTTATGTGTTTGGGTTTGACTTCCATGGTTTGGGAATTGATGTTATCATTCTTATTTTGTCACTCTAATGAAAATGGATTGAGGCCAGCCGAAATAATGACCAATGTTCATTCCTCATTTTTTTGTTCCTTTCTCCCCTAATTCTTCATGCATTTATCATTAGTGTCTCTTTTGACTAGCGGTTCGACAATACCTGAAAAATGATCATTGTGTGTTCGTTATTTGGTTCAATAGATCATATCCACAAGATCTGGATCAAGATCAAGGTAATGATCAAGGCTTGGTATTGTGTTATGGGAGTTTATATGTGAATAGAAGACCAGATCGAGGGTGTTTGTGTGTGGTTTGGTGATGTGGTGGTGTTCCATGATGAGAAGTGTTATCGAGCAAATTAGATGGACAAAATTCGTCCACCAAATAAAAATTAGGATCAAGAAACACCATATTCAAATTATATATTGGTTTTTATGGGTGGATGCACATGAAACCTTCTGGAATTTCTGAAAAAATACCAAGATGTGTAGTATGAATAACACACATTGTGTAGTCCCCTCTATGTAGTGTTTAGTGTTTCACGTTGAGATAAATATCACATTACATGTGTTCCTCCCACATGTCTTGTGATAAAAATCCATTCATCTCAACATGTGTAGGGAGTACACACCCATGAATCCATGTAGCAATACATGTTGTGTGTGTCGATTCACATGCCATGTAACCCATAGAAAACATCTCAGTGTGTACATGGAGTAAACATCTAGGAGACCATGTGACCCCACACGTTGTATATGGAGGAGAACATGATATGTACTTTAGAAGGTATATGGGCATGGTTATACGACACATGTTGAGTTTCGGTGTGGCCCCTACACATTGTGGTATGTGTATTATACCTCATGTACTTAAAAAAGTACTCAGATATGGTCGAGTACACAGGCATGCCCTGAGTACATGGGCATGGTCTATAGTACACAGCTATACCAGATGGCATGTCATGTATCATACCAATCTCTACACACTTTTTCTTTGGAGAAATACATGTCGTGTGAGATAAAGATACATGGTTAGTTCTAGACTTAGTGATATACGTCATGTACCCTATGTTACATGTCATGTGCTTCTTCAAGGTCAAGTTGGATCCCTTATTCTTCTCAATTAAGATCTAGTGTGATCTTGGGTGAGTTCCCTCAAACCATTTCAGTATGGATCTTTTTTTCTAGGGTGTGTTACCTTGGTCCATCCCCACATGGGTACAGTGTGAAATCATTTCCTAAGCATAATATGTGATAGCCTCTATGATTTTAGACTCGAATAGAGTTACAGAATCCATCTGTGAGGCTCAGAGTGTGATCCTTTATTATTCTCTTCTTCCCTAGGTGGGGTTTCAAGAATCGGTGTGACCAAAATACATGGGTGTATGATCCACTACTTAGTGGGTTATTCTAGATATGGTCCAACATACCCCATATCCCTAGGTTTGATCCCCTATCTATGTATCAACATCTATTTTCTTCTGATGAGGTGTAGTTTGGTTGACTGTGTATCTCATATGATCCCTCTCAGTTTCCTTCATGCTTATTCATAGAAATACCTGACAAGCATTTCCTCTTGGATGAGTTTCATCATTATAGTAAAACTTGATTAGTGAGATCACTTAGATGAGTTCCATCGAGGATGTTAAGGCTCATGGAGTGAGTTCTCCTGGATGAATGTTACCTTTTGATCCTCTAGTAGAATCCTAGGTTGGCATTGAGGTCATGACCTCACCTTGAGACTTAGTTTCAATCTTGATCATATCTAGGTTATTATTGATGATATTGTTATGTATCATACCCTGATTGACATACCTTCATAATGATGAGTTGACTTCTTTTTTGATGCATTATGTTTGGTGATTTCAAGGTGTCTCATTGGGTATTGTTATACTCACCCCTACATGGGATCTACCAACACAGTTTGTTTCTTATGCAGATGATAGGCCTTATCAATGGATTACTAGGTGAACCAGGAGTAGGTAGAGCATAGTTGAGCTAGAAATAACATGGTTCATACCAGGTGTTTCTTTTGGGTAGTTATCTCCATTTTTTTAGTAGGTTGGGTTCTTTATAGTTTTAGTGGTCTTGTATTTGTCCCTTCTGCATTCTTTGTACTAATTATTGTAATCTAGTGTGGAATATATGTTATACATACATTTACAGTATGGTTTTTTACCTTTCTGCATTATACTGGTATATAGAGATGTGTTCATTTATATAGGTAATTTAGGCTAAGGGATACCATGTGTGTGATATGCCTATGAGTATATATTATCCCCCTTGAAATTATGTTCCTCATTAACCTCTCTAATTTTAAAATTTTACACCTTCCCTTGGAATCACTTCCGATGCTGCTTCATCGATACCTTTAGGCCTAGCCTCATATCCAATGCATTTGGTGGGTTCCACTATTGGGATCTCCTTTAGGGACTTTCCATCACTTCCCCCTAGCCCACAATAACCTCCTTTGGTGGTTTCTTAGGCATCCTACATCTTGGTCCTGCCCTCATGTCCACCGCACTTCAGTGCCTTGGGTCTCCCTACTTCGGATCCATCCATAATATCAGTGGTGACTAGGGAGGTTTATCTAGATTTCCATACTCCTATTATATTATTTCCTCTTATCTCATTATATCTTAAGAAACAAGAATTTTTGGATGGTTTCCAAACCATATCTCTTTCAGAGTGTGGACTTGTTAAAGCCTATCTTTACCATCGATGTTCTCTGATTGCGAAGTTCAGTAATGATCATCCCTCTTTGGTGGTTTTTCCATCTTGGTTAACTCCTGGTATCTATCTGGTGTGGTGGTGGTATCAATCTTATCTAGAAAGTATTTTTTTCATTCACCTCTTATCTGAGTTTGATTTCATTCAGGCATGGGATAGGGAGGGGTGTTCTTGCAGTCGTTAAAGGTTTATTATTATTCAATAGTCTCTCAATGCTCATCAAGGAAAGGATTCATATTTGGTAGTTATGTGGATCCATATACCAGGGATCCTCTTCCATTTTATAACCCAGCCATTATCAAATCCATTGGTAATTCTCTTGCTCATTTTCTCTATGCTGGTGAAGCAAAACTTAGGATGGAACACACTATAGTGGCTTGAATTTTTTTGGATATCGATTTGACCTATCCCCTTTCGAATAAGATTCATCTGCATGTAGGGATTTATATTTAACTCTAGAAAAACATTTTTTTCCTTATCTCTTAGATTCAATTATCACTAAATTCTACAAGGTCACTTTGATCATTTCTACAGGAATCAAGGGCTTCGAAATAGGTCACCAGTTGAGATTATCCCTCAAGCATGTGAGCTCCCCCCTAAGGACCCTCATTTGATCCTAATAATATGAATATTGAGATGTAAATTGAAAATTTTATAGCCCATGATCTTCTTAGTTCAGGAAATGTGGTGTATGAGATTGATTCAAATTCATTTTACCATGAGAGAAAGCTCATTTAATCCTCGATACTTATTTTCCCAATGGTGATGTCTCTGACTTATTTTGAATTCAATGGTATTATCCCTTGGGTCCTTCAGTATCCTAGTTATTAGTAACATTTGGAATAGGATCCTTCATTTATTCAAACTTATATGGTTCAATCTTCTTCAAACCTGGCCCTTGTAGTGGGTTAATCCTATCCTTCTTCTAAGGACCTAGTGGCTCTTTATTCGGACCTGATTCTTACACATGTGATGCCATTTCCTTCCTCTAAAGGCCATGAAATTAAGTCTCTAGAATGTATATCTTCTATAAATCTTGTTTCAAACCATCCTTCACCAATTTTATCTCATGATGCGATTCCTCCAGACTCTTCAAAGGTCTCCCACTAGTCTCCTCTCCCAGATGAATCTAATCCTACTCATAATGACTTCCAGGTGCTAGAAGATTCTGGTGAGGTTTCTATCCTACCTTCCCCTGCTCGAGGTGGTACTAAGGTGATTAAATCCAAATTACCTCCTATAATAATTGAGTCTCATTCAATAACCAAATCTATCTTAAATGGAACTTTTTCTGGAACTTCTCTTAAATTAGTACTACAGGACGAATCTTCTCCATCTTAATGATTTGTACCATTATATGGAATTTCAGGGATCTGGGAAGTGTCAGATCATTTTGAAGACTATTCAGAAGAATAATGTTTCCTTCTTGTCCATCCTAGAACCGATGTTGAAAACTGATTCCATTAAGGACACGGCTCGAAGTTTGAACTTCAGTCATTTTTTGCATGGTCATCCAATTAACATCCATATTTGAATTTTCTAGAATGTTCAACTTTGGGTGGACTATTTAGAGATTTTAAATCATCACATATTTTTTAAGGTCAATAACAATGTTGTATCCTTTATTATGTCTATTATTTATTCCAAATGTGATCCATCTTAGAGAAAATATCTTTAGGACTCCCTTTCTATCTTCAACATTGGCTTGATGTCTTGGATTGTTGGAGTAGATTTCAATACCATTCTTGAATCATCTGAGATGGGGGTAATTTACCCCCATAATGGTATACATGACTTTCAATATTTTATTATATCCAACCATATCTTGGAAATGGGTTACTCAAAATATGCCTACACCTTGTGCAATAATCATAGGGGCAGTAGTAGAATCTGGAGTAGGATTGATATGTTTATGGTCAATTTTTAGGCTATATCTGACTTCTCAGGTTCCTCTATGTCTTTCTTGTCTAGTACTTTATTAAACCACTCCCCTATCCTTCATCATGTTCATTATTTTTGGAATTTGAAGGGGGTTTCATACTAGTCATTGGATACAGTTGGAAGGTTTCAAAGATATGGTTTAAGATTCTTAGAGTACTCATATTTAGGGTTTTCCTTGGGTACCTCTTTAGAAAAAATTAAGAAGGCTCAAGAGTGACATTATCACTTGGGTTTATCAACTCCCCAACCAGGAATTTAATTTGGATACCCTTTAAGAAGAGATAAACCAACTTGATCTTCAGTTACAAACTCAATGAGATGATAACACTTACATTCTCTTGTCTAGAAATAAAGTTAGGTTGGAGGAAGATTTACTTAATCTTGAGAAATTGGCCAGGGAGTGATTAAAATATAAATTTATTAAGGTAAGGGAGAAAAATATGACCTTCTTTCATGAATGTATTAGGGAGAAAATGTTTAAGGGAAGGCTCAACATTCCTATCCCAAATGGTTCTTTCACTAGTGATTCAAGCATTACGGGTCCTATGGTAATGGAACATTTCACTAAAGCTCTTTATAGTCAGTTTTAGCTTCAATGAGGCCCTTCTAAAGAATGGGGTGGTCAAATATATCTTTAATAATATACTTATTACTATTTATAACTTGTCCAACCAAAGTTTGAGTGTTCTCATGGAAGAAGAGGATATTTTTTATTTCATTAAGTCTCTTAATTCTAAGAGTTCCTTAGGCCCAGATGTCTTCCCAAAAGGTTTCTATTATGATGATTGATTAATTATCAAAGGGGATTTAGTGTGTGTTGTCCGGGATTATTTTGGGGGTGGACCTTTATCAAGAGTTACACCGGATAACATTTTGGGTCCTATTCCTAAAATTAATAATCCCAACAATTTTGGGAAATTTCATCCCATTAGCATGTGTATTGTTTCATATAATGTGTTGGACACCATTATCAACAAAAGATTATCCATTCATCTTCCTCTCCAGGTTTCAAAGGAGAAGCATGGTTTTATCAAAGGGAGAGGCATTTGGGGAGCTATAGGGCTTGCTCGAGAAATGATTTATGATCCTGACAGGAGGGTGATAAAAACCAATTTGATGGTCAAGATTGACATTGAAAAGGCCTATCATCAAATGGACTGGTCTTTCGTTATCAAAGTGATTAGAATGTGTGGTTATTCAGAGTGATTTTGTGACCTTTTCTTCAAGTTATACTCCTATACATGGTTCTCTATTTCTATTATGGGGGAAATGTTTGGTTTATTAAAATCTACTAGGGATTTGAGACAAGGTGGTCCAATGTCCCTGAGCCTTTTCATTCTGGAATAAGATGTCCTTAGTAGGAATCTCAATTAGGGAATTGAATATGGTTTTATTAATTCTTTTAAAGGTAGGTACGGATTTTTGGGTATTTCTCATATATTATTTTAGGGTGAAATTTTGTTTTTTTCAATTTAAGTAAAAATTTGAATTCATACTTTCAAGATGAATATCTATGAGTATTGCAATAATGCTATTCAAAGTGTTAATACCAAAAAAACTAGCATTATTATCTCCAATAAGTGGTCTTCAAGGATATCCAATATTATTCTATATATAATTGGTTTTACTAAAAAAATCCATTAGATTACTTGGGAGCTCCCTTATCTAATGGGAGGGTTGAATTCATCACTATGATGGCATTGTGAAAAGAGTATTGGGAAGGATATTGAGTTAGAAAAGTCACTTTCTTTCCTTTGGAGGAAGAATCACTTTGGTTAATAGTGTTCTCTCTTATATCCCTATATATTTTTTATTTGTGTGCATACCTCCCAAAGTAGTGATCAAGAACTTTGGAAGAATTGTCAATTGTTTTATATGGTATTCTCACCAAGAAGGTCATAATCATTGGGCAAGTTGGCATCATCTTGCAAGACCTTTTCAATAGGGGGTATAAATATCAAAGGAATTAAAGATAGTATGTGGTTCTTACAAGCTAAACTGGTGTGGGATGTCATCTCATGGGACTATCTCTAGTCTTATTTTATTAATAAGAAGTATGGGGAGTATCCTCTTTATTGGGTTGTCAAATGTGATAGCTCACATATTTGGAGCAGTCTAAAAAACTTGTCCATACAATTTTGGATAATTCTTGATGGATTATTGGGCATAGTGATATTTCTTTCTGGAAAATCAATTGGGATGGATCTATCTTGTACTTCCTTGGTTTTCTAGTTCTGGATATTATTTTTAAATAGAAATATGCTCATCCTTAGTTCATAGATGCAGTGGTCAATGAGGATCAAAAGGAGGAGTTGTGTACCATTAATTTTTTTAAGGATCATAACTAGTGTTTCGTCACTTCTTCTCTTTCTAGAAAACTAACATGTTATATTTTTTGTAGTATGATTCATTCCCCCTTTGGATAGCATGGGTTCTATAATCTGGTGCAAATATATCTCTCCTAAGTTTAACTTCCTTATATGGAGAATCCAAAATAATTCTATTCCAAATGATGAAAACCTCCAAAGTATTTTCATTCCTATGGAATTGAAATGAAAGTGCTACTCCAATGATCTATCAAAATATGTTACCCATTTGTTCTTTAATAGTGAATGGGTTGTTCATCTATGGTTTCATGTAGCAGGTCTTTCAGGTTTTATTGGCAGGGTATGCTCCATAGAGGATTTCCTTTAGGATAGATAGTATTTATAGGATAGGGACCATTCATAGGCCAAGGGGTGGTCCATCTTCATTATCACTGCTTGTTGGACCATTTGGGATTCTCAGAATGTTGTTTGTCGTCAGGGTCTTTAGAAAAAACTCTAGTACATCAAGTTTAAATTTTTGGATATCCTTAATTCTCTTATCCAATAGTGTAAATGTGTGTCTCTGCCAATGGTGTTTCAATCACTCATTGAACTTGGTTCTTATGTAGGTGAGGCTTCTCTCAGTAGAGGGCTACTAGATTATGGGTGAGATGGCAGCCTTTTGGTCATGGACCCAAGTTAAACACAAATGGTTCTTATGTAAAAGGGATCAAGAGTGGTGGTGATGTTGTTATAAATTTTTAGGGATCATTCATCCTATATTTCTTATCTTTTTTGGGGAGGTTACTTCAGTTGGGATGAGAACTTGGCTATGCTTCAAGGGCTGAAAATATGTAAGTCACGTTCAATTACTTTATATAAAGTTGATTCTAACTCTTTCATCATGGTTAATGCTTTGAAATTTTATCTAGACTGCACTTGGAATATCATTTATCATATCATGTTTTGAATTTCTTTACTTCATCTAAATAAAATGGTTGCTCATACTTGGTGTGAGGGTAATATGTTGGTGTATATGGTAGCTTCCAATGGTATCCAAGACAAAATGATATTAGTGTTCTCTAATTTTGGATCTCTTCCTATTGATTATGTTATGGTTGTCTAAGGGGATTCTCTTAGGATTTATCATTTACAAACTTCATGATCTCTTTCTCTATTATTGTACTTTCATTTCTTTTTAATAAAAGATTTCAATTATCAGTCAGTGTGTGATATGCCTATTTTATGTTAGTTGTTAGCCCCTAGCCTATTGGAGGAAGGCATGGGGTGTCATTCTTAGCTTACCACTGGACAGGTGGGACTTAGTGGGCCGGGTCATGACATACAATGATTATTTAAAGTCATTTTTACCCATGTTTAGATTTTTACAAAATGGTTTAAAAGGAATATTCTTATTGTTTTCTGAATGATGTACTTTTGAATTTTTATCAAAAATGTGAAAGGAATATTTATTTTAATCAATACTAAATGAACATAATTTCTCGACATCATGACCACTCAATGCATTGAATCTTCCATTGAAATTTTCCAAGTATATTTTCAAAGAAAATATTTTCTTTTAATATTTGGGAAATTTTTAGATTTTAAATAATTGTTTTCAAAGAAAAAAGGGTATTTTCCTCAAGAAATGTTCCAAGTGATATTTTAAAATAATTTTCCATCTAATATGGAATCCTTTGACATTTCATAATCTTTATAGGGGATATGATCCAATGATACCATCCTTATTCTTTTTATGGATAGTTTATAATTATGATCACAAAATGTTTATGAAACTAGTTCCTTTCCCACATGTTATTCTATGATGAAATGTTTATAAAACCCATTTCCTTTTCATGGTTTATGATATGATGAACGTTTTATGATCTTATAGAACACATATGTATGATTTTCATTATGTTATGAGTGGGCCCAAAATTATATATCCCTTCAATGTATTGGGTAAATATGGATATATCATGAGATAGATAGGACTGAAATGGGGAGTGAACCCAGCTCAGTGAGGGACTCTATCTACTATTATTGTCTTGGGAGTGAACCTTGACTACTATGATGGTTTGGGGAGTGAACTCAATTCATTATTATAGTCTTGGCAGTAATCTTTGACTACTAAGGAAATTATTTTATATTATTATGTATATGCCACAAATATATGTCTTATGCTAATGTTATACTCGCATGGATCATGTTCTTTGATTCCTTTATGATTCATGTCTTATGAACAACCAAGATTTATGCCATGACTCAAGATTATGATCTATGATATACAAGGTATGGTTTTCAAATGTTATGCTCTTATTATCATACCCTTATGATCATGTTATATTTTAGTGATCACTAATATCTCCATTTTTACCCTTATTGAACATCTGATCTCACTCTTTCTTATGTTTCATTTCTCTCGATTATGAAGAAAGGTAGTAAGTATGATATTTCTAAGAAGAGTGTTCATTATAAAGAACTTATTAGGTGATTATGTAGTTCATTTATGAACAATTTTTTTATGTATCCATGTTTCCAAATATACTATACCTATACGATTCTCATGTGGATCATTATATTATATAATAATATTCATCTAATAAGATATAATATTTATGAATGAAAAATATGGTTTTCTATACGTTGTTCAAAAGGAGGGAAGATTGGAATGTGCAAAAGTGAAATATGTAACTACCATTGAGGTTTTACACTACCATATGTGGGTTTTCATGGTGGTTTTCTTACGAAGGGATATTTTTATAGAGAGCATCGGTGGTCTTCTTCTATTAGTTTGTGTAGTTTGCCGAAATATAGTTTCCCATCTAACTTGGATGAATTTGGTTTCCTTGGGATGAAAGATTCTACATGTTCTCCCATGGATGTCATGTTCTTATATTCTTGTTCATTTGTCTTTGAAAGCTTCAAATATAGATAATTGGGACTAGGAAGAGTATTGGATCAGTACGGTTGTGGGGGTATGAAAACTTTCTAGTTATAAACACTGAACTATGGGGGTATATCATTCGGAAGGTTTAACTTATGGTGATTGAGGTTTCTATGAAATCCCCAATATAAATTACCACTATAAAATTCTAGTTGAAATTCGCACTATCTACTTTAAATTTTAACTAGAAATTTTCACCATTTACTTTGAAATTGAATTAGAAAATAAATTGGGAATTCTTGTAGGAAATTATCACTAAAAAATAGTTGAACCACTATCTATTTTGAAATTCAATTGTAAAATCAACTCAAAATCCCCACAGAAAATTCCCATTACAAATTATCATAGTATATTTTGAAATTAAATTAGAAAATCAATTAGGAATTGGTGCCAAAAAATCTCATTGAGAATTCTCACTGTGAATTCACACAGAAAATTTCCCACTGGGAAATCATATTGGGAATTACTAGTGAAAATTATCACTGTTTACTTTAAAATTCAAATGGAAAACAACTAGGACACATTCCTAGAAGAAATAACCACTTTTAATCAATTGGAAACTCTCACTAGAAATTTACAAAGAGTATTCCCAACATTACTTTCCATGGTTTTGTATAATTCATAGGAAAACTCATGAAAAAAATTTCTCTGCACATTTTTAATAGAAATTATAAGAAATATAAAAATAAAATTTTCTCAAAAAATCTCCACCAAGAATCCAATTAAAATTTAAAATATTACTTCCCATCAAAAATTAAAATGAAAATTTACACTAAAATTTCACATTGGAAATCTCCCCTCTCAATTTTCAGTAGAATTTTATCCTCTACATTTTCAACAATGTCAGTCAAATAAAAAAACATGTTTTTATTTCAACCAAAAATAATAATTATACTTGAAGAACCAATCCAAAATTAAATAAAATTAAATGAAATAATTATTACATCCACTAAATTTATTTTTTGTATAAACTAATTTTAAAATTTGATCATTTTTCAATTTCAATCGGCATAACCAATTGCAATTCATTTAACAATCAAACAGTGTCATAAATTAGTTTCCAACTTTTATAAAAACATAAATCATATAAATCACCTATCATATTCTATTGTTTCTCATGTAAAAACTAGTCCCCACCACTATAAAAAAATATTCATTCATTTTCATGAATGTTCATTGAATCGAAAATGTCTTTGTTAAAAGGGAATCATGATATCATTATTGAATTGTTGATGCGAATTCAGCAACAGATTTAAACTCTCAATAACCCCACCCACCTCAGCATGCATCAGAAAATCCGTAGAGAGAGATAGGGAGAAAGTGATACATTGGGAGATGGATTGGATGACAAGATTCTTAGTGGCGGTGTCATTTATGGCCATCAGAATCGTATTCTCCCTAGAAAGATTTGGAAGCAAGTCAGGTGGCCATTATTCACCAAACCTTTCTGCCACCCTAAAACTCACCCATCTTCTCATCTTTTCCACCTCATGGGGCGCAGATCTATGGGTCACCTTTACTAGTGAAATCATCATGTTCAAGTATGTATCCATTATTATTTATTTATTCTTTCATTTTTCTGTTATGCCGATCATGTTGCTTCCTCCTTATGATGATTGATTTTGGATTGTTCTCTCCAGGAATCTTCCAAGGCATATGTTTGGTAACCTACAAAGCAAGATGTTACCATCATATTTTTTGTTAGTTGGTGTTTTTTTGTATTGTTTTAGTGTTATCATTTTGATATTTTCATACATAGAAGACTTCATCAATGGAAGATAAGTACCAACTAGATTTTATGATCTCATCCTTTAATTTTAATCTCACCAACTTGTTAATATTTACCCCAATGGACATTGAGGTAATCTCCCTATTTATATCTACCCAACACCACCCCCCTTTTTAACCCTTAATGAATGTATCAGCATGTACAGGGAGTAAAAGTCGAGGAGACCATGTGGCCCCACACACTATGTGTGGAGGGGGGCACACTGTGTACTTTGAAAGGTACGCGACCATGGGAAGATGGAACATGTAGAATGTCGGCTTATCCCCTACAATTCGTGTGATGTGTGGTACGCCTCATGTACTTTAAAAAGTACTCAGATGTGGTTGAGTACATGGGAACGTTCTGAGTCCACGAGCACGGTCTATAGTACATGACTAGACCACATGTATTTGGATAAATACATGTCGTGTGATATAGAGAGACATGGGTAGTTATAGACTTAGAGAGGCACATCGTGTACCCTATGGTACATGTTGTGTACTTCTTCAAGGGCGTGTTGGAGCCCTTGTTCTTCTTAGTTCAACTCTAGTGTGATCTTGGGTGAGTTCCCTCAAACCATTTTAGTATAGACCTACTTCTTTAGGGTGTGTTCCCTTATTCCATCCCCAGGAAGGTACAGTGTGGCATCACATCCTAAGCATAAGATATGATCCCCGCTATGATTTTACTCTTGAATAGAGTTATGGAATCCCTCCATGAGGCCTAGAATGTGATCCTATATTATTCTATTCTTCCCTATGTGGGGTTTTAGTAATTAGTGTGACCAACATACACGGGCGTATGATCCCCTACTTAGTGGGTTATTCTCGATAGTGTCTAGCATGCCTCATAGCCCTGGGTTTGATCCACTATCTATGTATCAATATATATTATCTTCTGATGAGGTGTATTATGATCGAGTGTATATCTCAGATGATCCCTCTTAGTTTCCTTTGTACTTATTCAGGGAAATACCCAATGAGCATGTCCTATCAGATGAGTACCATCAGTATAGTAAGACCCGATGAGTGAGACCTATCAGATGAGTTCCACCAGGGATGGAAAGTCTTATGGAATGAGTTCTCCCATACGAGTGTTACCTTTTGAGCCTCTGGTGTAATCCTAGGTTGGAAGTGAGGTCGTGACCTCACCTTGATACTTGGTATCTATCTTGAGAATATCTAGGTTATTATTGATGATATTTTTATTTATTATATCTTTATTGATATACCTTCATGGTGATGAGTTGAATACTTTTTTGATGCATTGTGTTTTGTGATTTTGGGGTGTTCTATTGGGTATTGTTATACTCACCTCTACATAGGATCTTCCTACACATTTCATGTCTTATGCAGATGGTGGGCCTTATCGATGGAGTTCTAGGTAGACCAGGAGTAGGAAAATCATTTTTGATCTAGATAGATTATGGTTTTTACCATGTGTTTCTTTTGGTTAATTTCCCCCCATGTTATTAGTGGGTTGGGTTCTTTAGAGTTTTGGTGGGATTGTATTTGTCCCTTTTTCATTCGTTGTACTTCTTAGTGTACTCTAATGTGGGATAGATGTTTTTATGCATTTATAGTATGTTTTTTTTTACCTTTTACATTATACTAGTAAATGGAGATGTATTCCTATATATAGGTACTTTATTATGAGGCATCCCATGTGTGTGATATGGCTATTTGATGCTAGTCACTAGCCCCTAGCCTATTAGAGGCAAGCTTGGGGTGTCATTATCAACTTAATGATGGCTAGGTGGGACCCAATTAGTTGGGTCATGAAAACCAATGATTATATAAATTCATTTTTACCCTTGTTTTAATTTTTACAAAATGGTTTAAAATGAATATTTTTGTCGTTTTCCAAATGAAGTACTTTTGACTTTTTACAGAAAATTTGAAAGGGAAATTTATTTTAACATATACGACATGAACATAATTTTATAACATCATGACCACTCAATTATTTTAATATTCCTTTACAAGTTTCCAAGTTTATTTTCAAATAAAATATTTTATTTTAATATTTTGGAAATATTTAGATTTTAAATAATTTATTTCAAAGTAAAAAATGGTATTTTACTCATGAAATGTCCCAAGTGGTCTTTTAAAAGCATTTTACATCTATGATGTAATCCATTGATGTTTCTTAATATTTACTAGTGATATGTTTCAATGATATAATCCTTATTCTTTCTATGGATTGTTTATAATTATGATGACAAGATGTTTATGAAAAATGTTTCTTTTCCATGGGTTATGCGATGATGAAATGTTTATGAAACCCATTTTCTTTTCATGGGTTGTGATATAATGAATGTTTTATGATCTTATATAACAGATATGTATGATTTTAATTATGTGATGAGTGGTCCCGAAGTTATATATTCCTAAAATGCATTGTGTAAAGATGTATGTCTCATGAGATAAATAGGGATACAATGGGGACTAAACCCCATCCAGTGAGGGACTTTGTCCACTATGATAGTCTTAAGAGTAAACCTTGACTGCCATAATAGTTTGAGGAGTGAAATTGATCTAATATGATAGTCTTAGTAGTGAGATTTTTCTACTAAGGAAATTATTTTCTATTCTTATGTGTATGACACAAATCTATTTCTTATGCTAATTTTATACTCTCGTGGATCATGTTCTTTGATTCATTTATAATTCATGTCTTATAAACTACCAAGATCTATTCCATGGCTTAATATTGTGATTTATGATATATAAGGTATGGTTTTTAAATTTTATGCTCATGTTATCATAACCTTATGATCATGTTATGTTTAAGTGATCATTGATATCTATCTTGTTTACCCTTATTGAGCATATGAGATCGCTCTTTCTTATGTTTCATTTCCCCAAGTTATGAAGAAAGGAAGTAAGTATGATATGTCTAATAAGGGTTCTAGTTATGTATAAATTAGTGGGAGATGATTTAGTTCACTTATGAACTAGTTTTTTATGTATCCATGTTTTTAAAGATACTATATCTATACAATTTTGGAATGGATCGTTATGTTATATAATAATATTTATCTAATAAGATGTAATATTTATGTATGAAAATATGGGTCACTATATGTAGTCCAGAAGGATGGAAGACTGGAAGGTGTAAAAGAAGAAGATTCAACTACCATTGAGTTTTGACCCTACTTTATGTGGGTTTTCATGGTGATTTTCTTGCTGTAGTAGATTGTCACAAAGATAACTGGTGGTCTTATTCTATTAATCTATGTATGTTGCCGAAAGATAGCTTCCCTTGTATCTCAGCTGAATTTTTTTTCCTTAGGATAAAATATAATGCATGTTCTCCCATGGATGTAGGACTAAGGTCTGAATCACATAATCCAACATTTTATAATTATGAGTTGTTTTATGTTTTGTGCTTATTTTATTGTTTTTTTGTCTTTGAAAGTTGCAAATATAGAAAACTAGAACTAAGAAGAGTAGAGTATCAGTGCGGTTCCAAGGGTACGAACACTTCCTAGTTATGGATGATGAATCATGGGGGTGTATCATACATAAGGTTTAACTTCCAGTGATCTATGTTTCCATGAAATCCCCAACATAAATTGCCATTGTAAAATTCTAGTTGAAATTCACACTATCAACTTTGAAATTTAACCAGAAATTATCACTATCTAATTTAAAATTCAATTGAAGAATTAATTGGAAATTATCATAGTAAATTCTCAATATAAAAATTGTAGTTGAACCATTATCTATTTTTAAATTCATCTAGAAAATAAACTCAAAATCCCCACATGAGATTTACACTACAAATTCTCATAGTCTATTTTTGAGATTCATTTGGAAAATCAACCAGGGATTGGCACTGAAAAATCTCATTGATAATTCACACTACAAATTCACACTGAAAAATTTCCATGGGGAAATCACATTGGGAGTTCCTAATGGAAATTATCACTGTGTTCTTTAAAATTCAATTGGAAAACAATTGGGACACATTCCTAGAAGAAATATCTTCTTTGAATCAACTAGAACTTGTCTCTATAAATTTACAAAGAAGGATCCCATCATTACTTTAAAGGTTTTTCACAATTCATAGGAAAACTCATGCAACAAATTTCTTCATGCATTTTCAATAGAAATTCTAATAAATATAAAAATAAAATTTTCTCAAAAAATTTCAACTGATAATCCAATGAAAATATACAATATTACTTCCCATTAAAAATTATGATGAAATTTTCCATTGAACATTCATGCTAGAAATATCCACTGTCAGTTTTTTATAGAAGTTTGTCTTTTATATTTTCAACAATATCAATTGAATAAAAAACGATGAAATTTGAACCAACAAAATCATTATATTTTAAGAACCAATCAAAAATTAAATAAAATGAAATAAAATAATCATTACATCCACTGTGTTTCTTTTTTTGTAGATGATAATTGTAAAATTCAAATATTTTTCAATTTCAATTGAAAAAACCAATTATAATTCATTCGGGAATCGAAATGTGTCATAAATCAATTTCCAACTTTTATAAAAACATAGAAACATAAATTTCCTATCATGTTCTATCGCTTCTTGTGTAAAACTTATCACACCTCTCCATAAAAAAACAAATTCATTCATTTTCTTGAATGGTCATAAAATAATTAATGTCTTCATTAAAAAGGTTTCATGATATTATTATTGAATTTTTTATGCATATTCCAAAGCTGAGGACTTTGTTAGAGTGCTAAATTGTTTTAAATCACTAATGTTATGGGGTTTCATTTCATTGTATAATCCTTCATTTTTATCAATAAAATTAAAAACTATTTGATTTGATCATCATAGAATGGCTCAATAATTTCATCTTTGTGGTGGTAGCATCTTTGTGGAGTATTATAGAGGCCTTGATTTAGAGTCTCCCCCACTTTCAACTTGAAAAATGTATACATTATGTGTATTAATTGAATTTCACACAATACCCCCTCATCAAATGATTATGATCAATACTCGACACGTGATCCCAGTTAGGAAGGTGAGTTTGAGGGGTGAACTGAGATAATAATTTTATAATTTTCACTTTACCATTACCCTTTATCGATAATCAAACTCAACAAGGAAACCGTGTGTACCTCAAGAATTATGTCATTCCCAATTTGATAAAATATTTAAACTCCTAATAACCCCACCCACAAAAGTGTGCATCTAAGAATCATTAGATAGAGAGATAATAATGTAGTGGGAGATGGATTGGATGAAAACATTTTTAGCAGTGATGAAATTTTTTTCCATCAGAATCCTATTCTCCCCAGAAATATTTGGAAGAAAGTTAGATAGTTAGTATTCACCAAACCTTTCTACCACCCTAAAACTCACATATCTCCTCATCTTTTCCACTTCATGGGTCACCTTTGTCGATAGCATCATCATGTTCAAGTCTGTATCCATTATTATTTAATTATTCTTTCTTTTTGATATTATTTTGATCATGTTGATTCCTCCTTATGATGATCAATTTTGGATTATTCTTGTCGGGAATCTTACAAAGAAAATGTTTGGTAATCTGCAAAGAAAGATGTTTCTAATGTATTTTTTTATTTGGTGTTTTATGTGATGTTTTAGTGGAGTAATTTGGGTATTTTCATCCATGTAAGACTTCATCAATGGTAGATAAGTACCATATAGGATTTTTGATCTCTGCCTTCATGTTTAATCACGCCAACTTTTTCATATTTTCCCAAATGACCATTTAGGTAATCTCTCTCTTTCTATCCATCTAACCCCCCTGTGTAACCCTTAGTGAATGGCTCGGTATGTGTAGAGATTAAATTTCAAGGAGACCATGTATCCCCACACACCGTGTATGGTAGGGGACACACCATGTACTTCATAAAGTACATGGGCATGGGTAGACGACACACGCTGAGTACCATCCTAGCCCCTACACTCCATGTGATGTGTTTTACACCTTGTGTACTTCATAAAGTACTCAGATATGGTTGAGTACATAGTAACACCCTGATTACATGGGCACGGGCTACATTACATGGATTATAGCAACCCTACTTCAACTATTACATCATTTTAAAGATAAACAACATAATAGATTTACAAAACTAGGATCCAAAGCTTTAGTGTATTGAGAAAATTAGGTACATACATAACTTTCACAATAATAAAACATAAAAATTCATTTAAAATCTTCTTATTTATCCATTTAAACCCCAAATTCTCCTTAGTACTCATAGTCACCTGAGGATATAAATCAAAGAGAAGGGGGAGCTAAAATCCTAGTAAGAGGATGAATAAGGAGACTGAATCAAAAAAACATGAGTGAGAATAATAATCATCACCATAACATAAACATGGTATCATCATCAGCATCATGATGGAAACACTGGATAAAGTCATGGAATGTGGAAATGCATAAAAATGAAACATCATGTCTTAGCGTTGAAATACCACACATGGTTGTGAACAAAGCTATCATCATGTTCACGCATAAAATATGTTCATAATCATAACATCATCATTCTGAACAAATATAGAATCATTTTCATGCATTATACACATCATCTCATGAGATACATCACATTACCTAATGCATTGGAGGGATATATAATTCTGGAACCACCCATCACATCATAACATTTACATAATCATGCATGTTGCATAGAACATATATCAATCAAATTCATAAAGTAAACCATATAAAGGAATGGTTTTCATAAGGAATTCATCAATCCTGAATAAACTTGAGGTTCCCAAATTAAATAGGTAAAACATATTTGGTATAATATTCGTCTTTCTTGAGCAAGAAGAAACAACTCAAGATGAGTCATAATGTGTTTTGGAAAGAAGAGTTCTTTTGGAAAATATTTGTATTTGTTATAAAACAATATTGGAAACATGTATATCCCCAAAAATAAAATTGAATAATAATGAAACTTTATTTAAGTAACATTAATAAGTATTCATACCAAATATTTCATGAAGGAGGGATAACCCAAAGAAAATGACTTGGATTCAAGAATCCCCTTAACTTATGATCAGATGCATTCTTAACTTGCACTTAATATCATGAATAATCAAATTATATTCATTAATTAATAAATAAGTAACCTTGTATACATTTATTTTATTCATTTTAATTTTATTAAGTTCATTTATGTCCATTTCGATGAGTTATAGTGTTCAATTTCTTCATTCTAGGAGTGTTCGTTTCATGGTTTATGGTCTGTCCCTTGAGTATAATTATGGGAGTTCTTATCAAATGGAAGAAAAACTCTATAAGTGGAATGGAATTGTATTAATATAATTTCATAATTTTAAATTATCCTATATATAATCTTTTTTTGATATGGGGATGATTCATTAGATAAAACATTAATGAAAATTGTTCAATTTATTTTGGTGGTTTTTACAACCATCACGAACTAGTATAATTTTACTTAATATTATGTTTATATATTGGTTATAAAACATGATAAAACTTATAATATGTATATTAAAATCTCATTTAACCATAATAATGGTTTTATTACCATATTTGGAGGTAGTAATGGAAAACGAAAACTCATCATCCATGAAGTCGCAGAATTGAAACATGACGAACAATGTTTACATTTTTTGAATAAAAGGATAAGAGAAGATGTTAGATTATGGTTATTACATTAAAAAATAACATTAAAGTATATATATGATAACGTAGTTATCATTCCTATTTTTACAAGAGAGGTGAGGAGAGGATGGGAAAAGAAAAGAAATTGAAAGAGAAGGATTGAGGGTTTTACCTCTTGAATGTTGTATCATTGAGAACTTCCTTAAGGAACTTGGGTTTGGTTTTTATTGATACCATTAGAACCTGAAAATTGGGAAGAGTATTGGGGTGGTATTTGGTGGAATTTTTACAAGATACAAGACTTTGAAGGTGTGAGGAGAAGGTGTGGTGAAGGTAGTATTTATAGGGGAGGAGAGGAGTGTTTTTTTATTATTTTATTCATTTGTTTATTATTACGGATTAGGACTATTAATAGTGATGATTTCCATGACTAAATATAGTAAATAGGGGAATAAATTTCTAGATAATTGTGCTTAAATCATCCATACATCATTCATGACTCAAAAATTCATGTATTTAATTTATTCTGTAAATTATTATATTTCACTATTCACCAAAAATTCAACTATTTTAGAAAAATCCAACAAAATAACCCTAACCATTTTTGATGTGTAGATTTCAAAAATAGACTCCATTTTATTAAAATAATTTTCTAAATATGAGAAATTTAATTTTTAAATAAATCATCATTTATTCAAAAACTACCGATTTTAATATTATAATCGTTTATTAACCCTTTGAAAATTTAATTAAGGTATCATAAAATTAACTTATAATTATAAAACAATATAATATTAATTTATTAATCTATGTTATGAAAATAAATTTTATTTTAAATCATTATATTAATTATAAAATTTTAAATAAACATTTACATTTTACAAAAATACCAACACCTAATTTATCATTTTTAAAACATTTATTTACTTATACCATGATATAATTATATCATATTTTAATTTATAAGATGCATAAATTTTATTTATACTTTTATAGGTGGGGTTTCTATTCTATTGTTTAGGTTACTATTCTTAATGTTTATATTACTATTTCAACTATCAAGTTATTATTCCATCAGTATAGGTTCCTTAATTTCTATAAATGCTACTTATTTCATTCTTAATTTATGAGAATAGTTTTTTTATTGGGTTCTCTATGTGATCTATGTGTTTTATACTATATAACATAATTATAATAAGGTAAATTCCATTGATAAAATTTTGGGTCTTTACATTCTTCTCCACTTTTGAAATTTCACCCTCGAAATTTTGTTTTACATACTAAGGTGAAAATAGGTGAGGGTATTTATCCTTCATCACTTCCTTTTGTTCCCATGTTTCCTCTTCATACTTATGGTTCCTCCATAACACTTTTAAAAGTTGAGTCATCTTTTTGTGTAGGAATTTATCTCTATAGTCTTAGATCTTCACGGATTGTTCTTCATACAAGAGTCCATTCTCCAATTGTACCTTCTACGGATTCAGTAAATGTAAGGGGCCAGGTATGCACTTCCTCAGAATAGATACATGGAACATGTCCTGAACTTGAGCCATATTTGGTGGGATTTCAATATGATTGTCCACTGATCCTATGAAATTATGGATCTCAAAGGGGTCAATGTACCTTGGGCTAAGCTTACCCTTCTTTCCAAACTGCATGACTCTCTTCCATGATGATATTCTAAGGAAGACTTTGTCTCTAACTTCAACTGAAAATCTCTCTAATGGTTGTCATCATAGATCTTCTACCGACTCTAAGCATATTTTATGTGTGACTGGATGTATTGAACCATTTCGGTTATCTCTTGCACAAGATCAGGTCTAGGTAGATTTCTTTTTTCAACTTTATCCCAACAATTTGGAGTTCTACATCGCTTACCATATAGAGATTCATATGGGTCCATATGAATACTCGAGTGGAAAATATTTTTGTATGAGAACTCAACCAATGGGATATGTTGGTACTATCCATATTTGAATTCCATTGAGAAGGATCTCATCATGTCCTCAACTATTTGAATAGTCCTTTCAAATTGGTCATCATTTTGGGGGTGATAGGTTGTTCAGAAATTCAATTCAGTACTTCAATCATGTTGAATACTTCTCCAAAATTTATATGTGAACCTTGGATCATGATTAGAGATGATCTAAATTCGAACCCCATGCAGCCTCACCACTTCCTTCACATATATCTTGGAAATTTTTTCAAGTGATAGATATTCCCAAATAATGATAAAGTGGTCAGTCTTAGTGAGTCAATCCACCACAACCCATATCACATTATTTACTTTTGATATCTTCGGGAGACCAGTGAAAAAGTCCATAGTGACATTCTACTATTTCCATGTGGGTATAGAAAATTGTTGCATCATCCCTTTGGACTTTTTTTCTCTTCTTTAACTTGTTGAAAACTAAACATCTTAAGATATAATCTGAAATATCCTTCTTCATGTTGTTCCATAAAAAAATTTCTTGAAGATCATGGTACATTTTGGTACATCTAGGATGGATAGAGAAATATGGGCTATGTGAATTATCCAATAGATACTTCTTTATCTCTAGTGATGAAGGCACAGACAGCCTCATACCAAAATTAATCACACCATCATCATCGATATGGAACTCATATAGTGTTCCTTATTTTATTGCATTCACCTTCTTTTGTAACTCTAGTTCATCCCTTTGTGTTTTTGTGATCTTCTCTTTGATAGATGGTTGGAAAATCATTTGGGAAAGGTAGGATGTATTCCCTGGCATTATGATTTCCAAATCCATCCTTTTAATATTCATGAAGATAGTGTTTTTCTCAATCCACATCATGGATAGAGTAGTAGTTTCTTTTCTGCTAGGAGTATCAGCTAACTTATTCACCTTTCCTAGATAGTAGTGAATAGATAAATCATAGTACTTGATTAGATATAACCATATTCTTTGACACATATTGAGATCCTTCTATGAAAATATATACTTTATACTCTTTTGATCGGTATATATATCACACTTCTCACCATAGAGGTAGTGCCACCATATTTTCAAGGAAAAAATCACAGCTACTAGATCAAGATCATGTCTTGGGTAGTTATACTCAAGGATCTTCAACTACCATGAGGTGTAGGCTATCACTTTATCATTATTCATGAGTACAAAACCCAAGACTTTCTTTGAAGCATCACTATATATCACAAAACATTCTCCACTTATTGGTAGTGTGAGTACAAGTGTATTGATTATCCTCTTATTTAGCTCCCTGAATTTTTCCTCACATTCTTATGTCCATACATACTTTACCCCTTTCCTTGTTAACTTGGTTATTAGGCTATAAAATCATGATAAATTTATCAAAAAACATCTATAGTACCCTTTTAATTCAAGAAAACAATGGATTTCCATGACACAAGTGGGTTTGGGCCATTCCTCAATTTCCTTTGTTTTTTAAGGGTCTATATAAATTCCTTCACTTGTGATCACATGTCCCAATAATGTGACTTTATGCATCCAAAAGTCACACTTTCTGAACTTGGAATACAATTTATCATTCCTTAATATCACCATCATAATATTTAGATGTTATTCATGTTTCTCCATACTATTAGGGTGGATGGGAATATCATCAATAAAGACTACCAAAAAAATTTCAAGGTAGTGTTTAAAGACTCTATTTATAAAATACATGAATATTTAAGGGTAATTAGTAAGTCTTAGGGGCATCACTAGAAACTCATAGTGCTCGTGCCTTATATGAAAATTAGTCTTCTGAATATCTTCCTTCTTCACATTCATTTGATGATATCCAAAATGAAGATCCACCTTTGAGAAGTATTAAACTCCTCATAGTTGATCGAACAAGTCATCAATCCTTGGGAGAGGATACTTGTTCTTTGTAGTGATCATATTGATCTCTCAGTAATCGATACACAAATTCATTGATCCATACTTTTTCTTTATAAAAATCACCAGCGCACCCTAATGTGATACACTAGGGTGTTTGAACCATTTGTCCAAATGCTCTTGTATTTTCTTCTTTAACTCCTCTAGTTTGGTAGGGGCTATCCTGTATAGACATTTAGATATAGGGGTGACTCTGATTATAAGTTTTATTGAGAACTCTACCTTGTGATCTGGGGGAAGTCTAGGTAACTCATTAGAAAATACATCATGGTATTCCCTCATAATGGAAATTTACTCCATGTTGATACCTTCATTTGACTCAACCATTTGGTCAAGGTATGCTTCTTTATAGGGTATCAACACCCATGCTATTGAGGGATTTTCCAAAGGAGATTCATGATCTTCCTTACATTTGTATAGGAGAATAGGGTGGTTTAGAATATGAAAAGATATTTCCTTTCCCTAAAAGTTGATGTGTGCTCTATATAATTTGATCCAATTCATAACCAATATATAATTCCACCTAGGGAATTATTATGAGATTCACTAGAAGAATCTTATCACATACACCAACATAATAAGAATAAAACACTTGGGTTGAAATTATTGCACCACTAAGTATTTTTACATATATCTCTAATTCAAGGTATCGAATATTTGATTCAATAGTTCTATAAAACTTATAGGATATAAAGTAATGTGTATAACTAGAATCAAATAATACTTCTATCATTTTCGAGTGAATAGGAAGTGTACCTTGTATGAATTCATTTTCTTGATCCATTTTATAAATAGGGGTGGAATAATCTTCCCTTGCTCCTTTGGATTTGGTGGATGTTGACACTGATTACCCTAAAGGAGTTGAGGTTTGGTGCACTGGCTTGCATAGTTCTCTTTATGTTTCTATGAAATTCATGATCTTGGCAGCCTTCTCTCCCACACTTTAATCATTTCCTCTTACCTTTTAGAAAATTCCCATGATGTTTCTTCCCACATTTTTGACATGTGGGTGGTTGGATCCTCTTTCCTCATTTGTCATTTGACCCACTAATGTGAAACTTTATTATTCTCTCATTATCTCCATAATCATTGGACCATTCTTCAAACTCCATATATACTTTGAGAGCACATTACACCACTTATTCAAAACTCCCAAAGTCTCAGATAGCTATATCATTTTGAAGGTTTGGTTTTAAACCACTAAATAATCTATCTATTTTGTTATCATTTTTAATAAAGGAACCTCAGGTGTACCTTGAAAGGCTTGTGAAGTTTGTTTCATAATCCATGATAGATTATCCTTCCTTTTGCTTTATCTCTATTAATTCTCTCTCTATATTTATATGAAGAGTTTGAGAAAAATACTCATTAATAAATATTTTCTTAAAGTCTTCCCACTCTATCTCTTATATTTCTTCCTTTGTCTTAGTTTTCATTATCAATGCCCACCATTGATCATATTCACTATCTAAATGATAGAAAACCATATTCACCTTATCCTTCTTAGAATAGTGAATCATAGAAAATATCTTCTCTATTGAGTTAACCCATTGTTCCTCAGTGAGTGGACCAAAAGATCCACTAAATTTCAGTGGTCGTTTCCACATAAAGAACTCAATGGTTAGATTCTCCTTCTTATGTGAAGATGGATATTCCATTTGGTTAAAGTTATTTTTTAGATCTTGAGAGAGCTGGGTAAGAATTTCCATAAAGTTTTGAACTCCACATCCCATGGCATTGGGAATGTCATTCAGACAATCATTGCATTGTCCCTCACATGGTTTGTTGTCCTAGTTTCTCCTGTTTCCCACCATTTTCTAAAATAAAAAATGTTTTAACAAAAATTAAGTCAATAAAGCATGAATAATTTATTATTTTATGTTATTAACACTAAAGGTATATCTTTTGGGATCCCTATGTTAACTATTTTTTCTAAAAAATCTTTATATACTTAGTCTTATCTTAAGGGTTTTCACTAACATTCCCCAATCCTAATTCCCAAATTAACTAAACCATTCTCTTATACCATATATAGAAACCCTGCTTCAACTATTACATCATTTTAAAGATAAACATCATAATAGATTTAAAAAACCAGGATCCCAAGGTTTAGTGTCTTGGGAAAATTAGGCACATACATAACTTTCACAATAAGAAAACATAAAAATTTATTTAAAATCTTATTCTTTATCCCTTTAAATCTCACTTTATCCTTAGTACATATAGTCACCTAAAGATATACATCAAATATAAGGGGTGATCTAAAATCCTAGTAAGAGGATAAATAAGGGGAATGAACCAATAAAACATGAGTGATAATAATAATTATCATCATAACATAAGTATTGGCTCATAATCAACATAATGAGGGAAACATTGGATAAATTCATGGAATGTGGAAATGTATAAAAATGAAACATCATGTCTTAGTGTTCAAATACCACACATAGTTGTGAACAAAGCTAGCATCATGTTCACGCATAACATATGTGCACAATCATAACATAATCATTGTGAAAAAATATAGCATCATGTTCATACATAATACACATAATCTCATGAGATAAATCACATTACCCGATGCATTGGAGGGTCATATAATTTTGGACCAACCCATCACATAATAACATTTACATAATCATGCATTCCACATAGAACATATATCAATCAAATTCATGAAGTAAAACATTTAAATAAATGGGTTTCATAAGGATTTCATAAATCATGAATAAACTTGAGGTTCCCAAATGAAACGGGGAAAACATATTTGGTATAAGATTCACCATTCTTGAGTGAAAATAAACAACTCAAGAGGAGCCATAATGTGTTTTGGAAAGAAGAGTTCTTTTGGAAAATATTTTTATTTTTCATAAAATCATATTGGAAACATGTATATCACCAAAACTAAAATGTAAGAATAATGAAATTATATTTAAGTGATATTAAATAGGTATTCATACCAAATATGTCATGAATGAGGGATAATCCAAATAGAAGGAGTTGGGTTTGAGAATCCCCTTACCTTATGTCCGGATGCGTTATGTACTTGCACTTAATATCCCGAATAATAAAATTAGACTCATTAATTACTCAATATATAACCTCTTATACATTTATTTAATTAATTATAATTTTATTAAGTACTTTTATGGCCATTTTGATGAGTTATAGAGTTCAATTTATTTGTTCTAGGAGCGTTTGTTTCATGGTTTATGGTTGGTTCCCTTGAGTATAATTATGGGAGTTCTTATCAAATGGAAGGAAAAAAAATCAGGTAGAATGAAATTATATTAATATAATTTCACATTTTTAAATTATCCCATATATAATTTTTTCTAATATTAGGATGATTCATTAGATAAAACATTAATGAAAATGTTTAATTTATTTTGGTGGTTTTTACGACCATCAC
Organism: Viscum album; assembly: GCA_963277665.1. NCBI lineage: Eukaryota > Viridiplantae > Streptophyta > Magnoliopsida > Santalales > Viscaceae > Viscum > Viscum album. The sequence continues at coordinate 350,719,497 of OY728135.1, forward strand.
AAACTAGTATAATTTTATTTAATATTATATTTATATACTAGTTACAGAACATGATAAAACTTATAAAATGTATATTAAAATATAATTTAACCATAATAATGTTTTTATGACCAGTATTGAAGGTGCTAATGAAAAATGAAAACTCACCATCCATGAAGGCGATGAATCGACACATCACGAACGATGTTTTCATTTTTTTAATAAAAGGAGAAGAGGAGAGATTTAAAGATGTATTTTTTATAAAAAAAATAAAATTCTAGTATATATATGATATTGGAGTTATAATTACTCTTTGGATAGGGTATTTTATGAGATTATAATAAAAATAAAAGAAATTGAAAGAGAATTATTGAGGGTTTTACCTCTTGAATGTTGTCTCCTTGAGAACCTCCTTAAGGCACTTGGGTTTGGTCTTTTATTGAGACCAGTAGCTCCTAGAAATGGGTAAGAGGATTGGGATTGTATTGGGAATAATTTAGAAAAGTTAAAATACTTTGAAGGTATGCGTATAAGGGGTGGTGAAGGGTGGTATTTATAGGGGAGGAGAGGGGTGTTTTTTTATTATTTTATTCATTTTTTTATTATTTTGGATCAAGATTATCAATAGTGATGATTCTCATGACTAAATATAGTAAATAGGGAAGTATAGTTTGATATAATGCTTCTAAAATCATCCATACATCATTCATGACTCAAAAATTCATGTATTTAGCTTATTTAGTAAATTACTATATTTCACTATTCACAAAAAATCAACTATTTTAGAAAAATCCCAAAAAATCACCCTAACCATTTTTCAATGTTTATTTTTCAAAAATGGACTCCATTTTATTAAAATAATTTTATAAATATGATAAATTTATTTTTTAAATAAAATCATCATTTATTTGAAAAATGTTGATTTTAATATTATAATTGATTTTTTGACCCCTTGAAAAATTAATTAAGTTCTCATAAAATTATATTATAATTATAATAAAATATAATATTAATTTATGAATCTATTTTATGAAAATAAATTTTCTTTTAAATCATCATATTAATTATAAAATTGTAAATAAATATTTATGTTTTACAAAAATACTAATATTTAATTTATCATTTTTAAAATATTTATTTACTTATACCAATATATAGTTATATCGTATTTTAATTTTATAAGATGCCTAAATTTTATTTATAATTTCATAGGTAAGGTTACTATTCTATTGGTCGGGTTACTATTCTTAATAGTTATATTAATATTCCAACGGTTGGGTTACTATTCCATCAGTATGGGTTTCTTAATTTCTATAAATACCACTTATTTCATTATTTATTTATGAGAATAATGTTTTTATTGGGTTCTTTATGTGATGTATGTGTTTTATACTATATATCATAATTTTAAGAAGAGAAATTGTATTGATAAAATTCTGGGTCGTTACACGTCTAGACCAGACGACATGTCGAATGTCAGACCAATCTCTATACACAGTGTATTTGGAGAAATACATGTCATGTGAGATAGTAGGACATAGGTAGTTCCATACTTAGTGAGAAACTTTGTGTACCCTATGGTGCATTTCATGTACTTTTTCAAGGGTAAGTTGGAGCCCTTGTTCTTCTCAGTTCATCTCTAGTATGAGCTTGGGTGAGTTCCCTCGAACCATTTCAGTATGGACCTATTTCTTTAGGGTGTGTTCCCTTGGTCTTTCCCTACAAGGGTACAATGTGGAATCACTTACTAAGAATAATATATAATCCCCTTTGGGATTTTAGTCTCAGATAGAGTTATAGAATCCCTCTGTGAGGCCTGAAGTGTGATCGTATATCATTCTCTTCTTCCCTGAATGGGGTATTAGGAATCAGTGTGACCAACATATATGATTGTATGATCCCCTACTTAGTGGGTTATTCCAGATAGGTTTTGTAAAACCCCATTGCCCTGGGTGTGATCCCTTATCTATGTATTGGCATCTATTATCTTATAATGAGGTGTATTCTAATAGATTGTGTATCTTGGATGAGCCCTCTTAGTTTCCTTCGCATTTCTTCATAGAAAGACTCGATGAGAATTTCCTAACAGATGAGTGCCATCAGTATAGTAATACCTAGTGAGTGAGACCTCTTTGATGAGTTCCATTAGAGATTTCAAGGATTGTGGAGTGAGTTATCCCAGATGAGTGTTACCTTTTGAGACTCTATTAGAATCCTAGGCAATTAGTGAGGTTGTAACATCACATTGAGACTTAGTGTCTATCTTGAGCATATCTAGGTTATTATTAATTATTTTTTTATGTATCATATCTTGATTGATATACCTTCGTGGTGATGAGTTGACTACTTTTTTATGGATTTTTTTTAGTAATTTTTGGGGGTCTTACTGAGTATTGTTATACTCACCCCCACATGGACTATGCCCTCACATTTCATGTATTATGTAGACAACATGCCTTATATATGGAGTCCTATGTGGATGAGAAGTAGGCAGAGCATAGTAGAGCTAGAAAGACCATGGTTTGTACCAGGTTTTGCTTTTGGGTAGTTTCCCCCATGTTGTATGCGGGTTGGGTTCTTTATAGTTTTGGTGGGGTTGTATTTGGCCCTTTTGCATTCGTTGTACTTATTGTTTCACTCTAATGTGGGGTAGATGTTATTCTTTAATTTATAGTATGATTTTTTTACCTTTTTGCATTATACTAGTATATGGATATGTGTGTACGTGTACAATTACTTTAGGCTAAGATCTTCCATGTGTGTGATATACCTATTTGATGCTAGTCTTTATCCCCTAGCCTATTGTAGGTAGGCTTGGGATGTCATTCTTAGTCTATCGTTGGCTAGGTGGACCCCATTAGGTCAGTTTGTGACATACAATGATTATTTAAAGTCATTTTTATTTATTTTTGACTTTTTACAAAAAAAATAAAATGAATCTTCCTATCATTTTCTAAATGAGGTACTTTTGAATTTTTACAGAAAATGTGAAAAGAATATTTATTTTAATGTATACAACATGAACATAATTTCCCAATGTCATGACCAATCAATTCTTTGAATCTACCTTTAAAAGTTTCCAAGTTTATTTTCAAATAAAATATTTTCTTTTAATATTTGGTAAATTTTTAGATTTTAAATAATTTATTTTAAAGTAAAAAAGGGTATTTTTTTCATGAAATGTTTCAAGTGTTCTTTTAAAAGCATTTTCATTTAAGATGAAATCCTTTGACATTTCATAATATTTACTGGGGATATGATCCAATAATACCATCCTTATTCTTTCTATGGATGTTTTATGATGATAAGATATTTATGAAACCCATTTCTTTTCCACGGGTTATGCTATGATGAAATGTTTATGAAACCTGTTTCCTTTTCATGGGTTATAATATGATGAATATTTTATGATCTTTGTGGAACACATATGTATGATTTTCATTATTTGACGACTGATCCTAAAATTATATAGTACTCTAATGCATTGTATAAAGATGAATATCACATGAGATAAACATGACTGGGATGAGGAATGAACCCAGTTCAGTGAGGGAATTTGTCCACTATGATAGTCTTGTGAGTGAAACTTAACTACTATAATGGTTTGGGGAGTGAACTCAATTCACTATGATAGTATTGGCAGTGAGTTTTGACTACTAAGGAAATGATTTTCTATTCTTATTTTTATGCCATAAATCTATTTATTGTTTTATTGTTATACTCTCATGCCTCATGTTCTTTGATTTCTTTATTATTCATGTCTTACAAACTATTAAGATTTATACCATGACTCAAGATTATAATCTATGACATACAGGGTGTGGTTTTCAAATGTTATGTTCATGTTGTTACACCCCTGTTATCATGTTATGTTTAAGTGATCAGTGATATCTCCCTTATTTACACTTATTGAGCACCTGAGATCACTCTTTTTTATGTTTCATTTTCCCATGTTATGAATAAATGTAGTAAGTATGATATGTCTAGGAAGGGTGTTGGTTATGGAAAACTTAGTGAGAGATGATTTAGTTCACTTGTGAATGAGTTATTTATGTATCCATGTTTCCAAATATACTAGGCCTATACAATTCTGGAATGGATCATTTTGTTATGTAATAATATTCATCTAATAATATGCAATATCTATGTATGAAAAGTATGGGTCTTTATACTTAGTCTGGAAGGATGGAAGACTATAAGGTGCAGAAGTGGAAGATAAAACTACCATTGAGGTTTGACCCTACCATATATGGTTTGTCATGGTGGTTTTCTTATAGAAAGATATTTTCGTATAGAGCACCAATGGTCTTCCTCTGTTAATTTGCATAGGTTTCCAAAAGATGGATTCCTTTGTAACTCGGCTGAATTTTTTTTCCTTGGGATGAAAGATGTTGCATGTTGATTAGTCACTGAAAGTGGCTAATATTCATTGTTAATATCTTTAAATTAATTGTTCCAAAGTCCATAAACATTGTTTTTAGTGCATTACATAAATAGAACTTCATTTCTCATCTAAAATGCAATTCTTGTTTAAAATGAAAATTTGGGTCCAATCATTCATTTGTTTGTGTACAATATTATATTAATTTTCTGAATTTTAAATTTTGGGATATGATTGATCACTTTTTTTGGAACATTTTATCTTTTAGGTCTGATGGATTAATCCCAAGGGAAGATGAATATTTTTGCGCCCGAATGCAGAAATTTGCTGGAGAAATCATAATGGGCCTAAGGCCCATCAAACAAATGTGGGGCCCACAAACCAATCCCAATGAAGCTCAAATTTATACATTAGAAAGATAAAAATATGAGGATCATTTTATTCAACTGTGGCCAGAGCTAATTATGATTTTTTCATGATGATAAAGTGATCTGAAGTTGAGATTTAAATGGTGGACCCGACATTAATGCACAGAAATCCGTCCCAAACTTTAGACCATAACTTCCAAAAGGATGAGTTAAATTTCCTGAAATTTTTACAGATCATAGAGGAAATATTGAAGAATATATTTCTCTTCTACAACCCCTCCGTATTCGGCTTTATTCAATTACAAATTCACACGTCAATATAGTGGAAGAATCTGGACAGTTTTCCGGGTCAAATTCGAAACGTCAATTTCCTTTTGATTATTCACCCTCCTTTTGACTCTATTAATTGTTGGGGGTGAATTAATTGTTGGGGTATGGACCTAAGGCTCATAATATGACTATATAAGGATCTATTGGTTAAGGTAATAGGTGGTGGATATTTTTCTTATCATCTTTTGTTGCTTGTTTTATTGTAAGGTTATGCTTCCAAATTTCCTTTGTAATGTTTTCCATTTCCATGTAAGTTTCTTTTTTTGTATCCTTATGTTCTTAATAAAATTCTTTCTCTTCTATATTTTCCATTTCATTTATTTAAAATTTATTATGACAAATCACAGTGATATCTCTGTGTTGTTGTGAATTAGTTCACACATAGGTGTGAATTTCATTCACACACACGGAGGAGTGCTCGTTATTTCCGTGGTTTTAATTTCTTGAATCCAATTCTTATTAGCCATCTTCCTCCCACCATTGAGAGTATACCATCAATGGAGGGCTAACCCTTTAATGGGTTGATCTTATGAAGATGAAAATTCTAGGTTGAATTTTATTTTATGAACGAATTATTTTTAATTGGATAATTAATTTAAGACATCCATTCTTCAGTTATTTCTACTCTTCATCTTTACTGTGTTTGAGCAAACTAAATTCAATTACTAAATGACCATATACCTCGGAGATATCATGAATTTGGTTCTCTAAGTGTATAGGGGATTAGTAATTGTGTTTAGTAAGAACCAAACCAGAAAATGATGAAGGTAGTGTTATTTTTAAAAAATGGATTCATCAAGAATTAATAAAACCAAAATTGTCTAAAGAAGTAAAATTCATTCAATCCACCCCGAGCATAATCCTAAGATCAACCCATTTTATTTGAATTGAATTCAATTAGTTTTCTTAGTGTTCTTTAAAACCATTCAAAATCAAAACCAAAGTTGGCTACTTCATAGCTCATCCTTCACCAAATCATAGCGTCTCAAGGTTACTTCTTCGGTCCCTGTGGACTCGACCCCTACATGTACTACATCGATCGCTTTTACCAGTAGGGTAAATTTGGGCACAACCAAATTTTGGCGCCGTTGTCGGGGACCCAATTAAGTGCCTTAGACACTCATCTTCTTTTCTCACCCCAAATTCTCTATTCTCACCCTAATTTCTCTTCTATATTCCTCTTTCTATTTCTGCGTGTCCAATGATTCCAAAAAACAACTTTCAATCAACTCTAATGGATTATCTTCAACAATACCCATTAATATACCAAGTCTATAATCAACTGGAAAATCAATATTTTTAATCACCTCACATATAAAATTTCATTGACCAAAAATGATTGAATAAACCACACCAGATGAGATGTACAATCAATGGGATGCTGATTGTTTAAAGGATCAATTTCCATACCTATCGAGGATGATTGAAGAGATCAAACATAATGAAGTTAATGATTTCCAAACATATATCAATCCTAATTATGAAAAAATTCTTGAACATTTGTGTGAAAAAATGGATAAAATTAATTCAGAGGTTTCATCTTTAAGAGTAGAACTCTAAAGCATTGAAATGGTTGTGGAACCCATTCCCACTCAGGTTGTCTCTTCCTCATCACTAATACAATAATCTTGTCTCTCACAAACCTCAAATGAATTTATTGAAGAACCAACCATTGGATTTGGGATATTTGAAAATAATCAAGGAATTGTTGATGGGTGCTTAAATCAAGAGGAAACTGATTTTTTGTATTCACAAGAGGGAAACTTGACATTGTGGATGGAGAGTCCTGAATATTTCTCCATTTATGATTTTTCAAAAACACAAATCACTGAACAATTGGGATAAATACCAAACATTGAGCTCATACCCACACCTCAAATTCAACTAGACACTTTTGGGGATGAATCATATTTTAAAACAGAACCAATTCTTTCAAAAAAATTTGGAGAAGAAACTGACTTTCATTCAAATTGCCAATATTTATTAGGAAATTACAATCGACCAGAACTCAAAATCATTATCCTTCCTTCCCCAGACAAGAATTCCATCATAGGTAATAAAAAAGACCTTGCAGTTTTAGTTCATTCATCTAAAGAAGCCAATAATTTTGGAATGGTCGTTGATGTCTTAGGAAAGAATATAAGTTCAACTCAATCAACCATTTCAGATATTCCTTGGATTTTACCAATCATTGTAGAAAATAGGATTTTACATGAAACAAATTTCAAAAAAATAATCAATCTCAATCTTATTGAAGTGGAAAAAGATGGGTTAATTAAAATGTCGAAAGTTGGAATTGGATAAGTTGGGGGGTACAAGTCGAGCTAATGACGTTAAACAAAAGAATTGCATGGGAGGAAACCTTTGGTTTTCATGTTTCCAATATTTTTGGAATCATATTTATTTTTCAAATAGGATTAATAAATCATTTTGATATTTTAAAAATATTAAAATACAAAATAGACTGTTGACCTATTCTTCTTTTATGAGTAAGGATGGGTATGAAAGGGGAGCACCGTATTCATCCGTGTCACGCAGTGTGATCCCTGAGTAATACCTTATCCAGAAAATATAAAGAAGACAATGTATCGTCAGTTTATTTTATTTTATTTATGTTTTTTATAGGTTAAAAAAAATAGACTCTTGACCTGTTCTTCTTTTATGAGTATGGATGGGTATGAAAGTGGAGCATTGTATTCATCTCTGTCACGCGGTGTGATTCATGAGTAATACCTTACCCAGAAAATATAAAGAAGACAATGTATCATCAGTTTGATTTTAAAAAAAAAATAGGGAAAACCATAAAAATGCTTTACTTGGTTTTAAATAAATTGTTGTGTTGTTTGTTTTTTCTGCTTTGTTATTATTTTTATGGTTTAGTAACTATTTTGGGTGATACATGTTCAATTAAGGAGGTGCCTACATCCCCCAAGAGATCAAAGGAGTAATCTGGAGCATCATGAAATTCAACTTAAAAAACCAGGTGAATTTGTTCCATGTTTATCATTTTTAACTTCCTCTTTGAACTCCTATCCTACCCCCTTCTAACTTTTCTTTTCTTTAAACACTGGGGACAGTGTTATTTTAAGTTGGGGGGAGATGAAATAAAAAATGATGTTTTTCAATAAGAACATGCATGGAAAGAAAAATTCCATTAACCTTGAACATGATAACACACATTTCAAACTCTAAAATTGGATATCAAAAAATTTGGATGCCTTGATTCTGATTTTAATGCATGTTTAAGTTCATGAGCATAGTTTTTGGAAAGTGCGGTTGTCCGATGTGATTTTTCAAAGTTTACATTTTCATCCTCTTAGTAAAAATGTCACAATACACGTCTACTAGATCGTGGGTGTAAATTTTAGTTCTTGGGTCCCTTTAATTATAGCATAGGGTTCTGGGGTCACTTTTAGTTTAATTTGAGTATTCAAAAGAACAAAAAAATAATTATAAAAAAAAATAATGACCACATAGAGCAATGTTTTGTCCAAATGTGTGGTGTCCGGCACTTGGGGATCGTGACTCTATAGTTTTCTTGCCCGGAGTTAGGCTTTATATCTCTATTGTAGAGAATGGAATTGACAATATGTGTGGCGTCTGGCACTTGGGGATCGCGACTCCATAGTTGTCTTGCCCAGAGTTAGTCTTTTCATATCTATTGTGGGTAAAAAAAATCATCAAAAAAAATCAAAAAAAAATGGATACTCATATTAAGGTTTAATGTGATTCTCACCTAGCGCTTCCATTTTTTCCCCTTGAACAATAAAATGGGCCCCATATCTTTTGTGATTCACAACACTTTATCATGCTTAATTGAAATTGGATGAAATGTGGTGATGAATTTGAAAAAAGGAATGAGCTTGGGCTTGGCATATTCTTATGGACCTAGCTTGTTTTAAATGATTTTTATGGGTTCCATAATTTTTTTGGTATGAGATATTTGGGTGAGCAATGTGTATTAAAATGTTTTTGGAAAAGGGGATTTAAATTTCATATTTGTAATTTATTTTGCTCGAGACTAGAAAAACTCAAGTTGGGGGGTGTGATTAGTCACTGAAAGTGGCTAATATTCATTTTTAATATCTTTAAATTAATTTTTCCAAAGTCCATAAACATTTTTTTAGTGCATTACATAAATAGAACTTCATTTCTCATCTAAAATGCAATTCTTGTTTATAATGCAAATTTGGGCCCAATCATTCATTTGTTTGTGTACAACATTATATTCTTTTATGAATTTGAAATTTTGTGATATTATTGATCACTTTGTTTGGAACATTTTATCTTTTAGGTCCGATGGATGAATCCCAAGGGAAGATGAAGATTTTTGCGCCCGAATGCAGAAATTTGCTGGAGAAAGCATAATGGGCCTAAGGCCCATCAAACAAATGTGGGGCCCACAAACCAATCCCAATGAAGCTCAAATTTACACATTAGAAAGATAAAAATATGATTATCATTTTATTCAACTGTTTCCGGAGCTAATTCTGATGTTTTCATGATGATAAAGGGATCTGAAGTTGAGATTTAAATGGTGGACCTGACATTAATGCACAGAAATCCGTCCCAAACTTTCGACCATAACTTCCAAACTGATGAGTTAAATTTCCTGAAATTTTTATAGATCATATAGGACAGATGGAAGAAGATATATCTCTTCTACAACCCCTCTGTATTCGGCTTTCTTCAATTACAAATTCACACGTCAATATGGTGGATGAATCTGGACAGTTTTCTGGGTCAAATTCGAAACGTCAATTTCCTTTTGATTATTCACCCTCCTTTTGACTCTATTAATTGTTGGGGGGTGAATTAATTGTTGGGGTATGGACCTAAGGCTCCTAATATTCCTATATAAGGATATATTGGTGAAGGTAATAGGTGGTGGATATTTTTCTTATCATCTTTTGTTGCTTGTTTCATTGTAAGGTTATGCTTCCAAATTTCCTTTATAATATTTTCCATTTCCATGTAAGTTTCTTTTTTTGTATCCTTATGTTCTTAATAAAATTCTTTCTCTTCTATATTTTCCATTTCATTTATTTAAAGTTTATTATCACAAATCACAGTGATATCTCTGTGTTGTTATGAATTAGTTCACACATAGGTGTGAATTTCATTCACACACACGGAGGAGTGCTCGTTATTTCCGCAGTTTTAATATCTTCAATCCAATTCTTATTATCCATCTTCCGCCCACCATTGAGAGTATACCATCAATGGAGGGATAACCCTTTAATGGGTTTATCTTAGGAAGATGCAAAGTCTGGGTTGAATTTTATTTTATGAACGAATTATTGTTAATTGGATAATTAATTTAAGACATCCATTCTTCAGTTATTTCTACTCTTCATCTTTACTATGTTTGAGCAAACTAAATTCAATTATTAAATGACCATATACCTCGGAGAGATCATGAATTTGGTTCTCTAAGTGTATAGGGGATTATTAATTGTGTTTAGTAAGCACCAAACCAGAAAATGATGAAGGTAGTGTTATTTTTAAAAAATGGATTCATCAAGAATTAATAAAACCAAAATTGTCTAAATAAGTAAAATTCATTCAATCCACCCCGAGCATAATCCTAAGATCAACCCATTTTCTTTGAATTGAATTCACTTAGGTTTCTTAGTGTTCTTTAAAACCATCCAAAATCAAAACCAAAGTTGGCTACTTCATAGCCCATCCTTCACCAAATCATAGCATCTCAAGGTTACTTCTTTAGTCCCTGTGGACTCGACCCCTACATGTACTACATCGATCGCTTTTACCAGTAGGGTAAATTTTGGCGCAACCACATGTTCTCCCATGGATTTAGTACTATGCTCTAAATCACACAATCTAGAATTTTGTGATTGCAATTTTTTTTCATGTCGTGTGATTATTTTCTTATTCATTTATCTTCAAAAGTTACAAATATAGAGAACCATAACTTAGAAAAGTACGTAGCAGATTAGTGTGGTTCTGAGGGTACAAAGAATTCTTAGTTCTGAACATTGAACTGTGGGGGTGTATCATCCGAAAGTAGTAACTTCTGGTGATCAATGTTTCCATGCAATCCCTAGAAAAAAAATTACCACTATAAAATTATAGTTGAAATTCATAGTATCTAATTTGAAATTTAACTGGAATTTCTTAGTGTCTACATTTAAATTAAATTGGAAAAATAAATGGGAATTCTCATAGGAAATACTTACTGTAAAAATTGTAGTTGAACCACTATCTATTTTGAGATTCAATCGGAAAATCAACTCGAAAACCACATAGGAAATTCCCATTAAAAATTCCCATAGTTTTTTTTCAAAATAAATTGGAAAATTAATCAAGAATTAGCACTAAAAAATATCAGTGTGAATTCACATTGGAAAAATCCCATTAGGAAATCACATTGGGAATTCCTAGTGGAAATTCTCACTGTGTGCTTTAAAATTCAATTAGAAAACAACTGGGACACATTCCTAGATGAATTCCTTGCTAATTAAAATTATCATAAGAAATTTACAAAAAAAATACCAACATTAATTTACAGTTTTTTTTTAAATTCATAGGAAAAATCATGTAAAAACTTTCTACGCACTTTTTCAATATAATTTCTAAGAAATATAATAAGTAAATTTTCTCAAAAAACTTCCACTAAGAATACAATGAAATTTTAAAATATACTTCCCATAAAAAATTACAATGAAATTTTCCACTAAAATTTCACACCGGAAATCTCTACTATCAATTTCTTGTGGAAGTTTATCCTCTACATTTTCAACAATGTTAGTTGAATAAAAAAAATCTCTTTCAACTAAAAAAATCATTATATTTGAATAACCAATCAAAAATAAAATAAAATAAAATCAAACAATCATTAAATCCACTGTGTTTCTTTTTTTTAGACAATAATTTTAAAATTCAAACATTTTTTAATTTCAATTCACATAATCAGTTTTAAACTTTTATAAGAACATAGAAACATAAATCACATAAACCGCCTATCATATTCCATCTCTTCTCATGTAAAACTTAGTCTGCAGCACCATAAAATAAAATGTTCATTCATTTTCATGAATGTTCATCGAATCATCAATATCATCGTTAAAAGTGTGGGGAAATTATCATCTCAAGTTCAGTCATCAACCTATCCCTCAAGTTGGTAGTTGGATGCCTAACACTTGTCTATAAATTTTTCTAGCCTTTTGATTAGAAATGGGTTTTTAAAACCGTGAGGGGCATTCTGTTGAGATTTGAAAAAACTCATCTATCAGAATCCTATGTGAACTTGGATGTAGAAACCATCATTGAACTTATTGGTTGCATCTGAGATGAAGTTTTTGGCGAGAGTCGAAGGAAATCCTAAGGGAGTCAGTTGGTGTAAAACCTCAATGAAATCATTCATAGATTCATCACCAAAGAAACCCTCAACAAAACCCTGAATGCATCCCTCATCTAATCTAAGGCCAGCCACATCTCTCGACAAAGGTCTTGGAAAACCTGTTAGTGAAACTAGAAGGGAATCCTCAATGAGGTTGTTAGTAGAAACCTGAGGGCAAACTCATTGGTAGATCCATCACTGATGAAACCCTCGGTGAATCCCTTAGAGCATCCCTCGTCTAATCTGAGGTGAATTTTTTGGTGAACCCATCGACGAATATCTCGGAAAACTTTAGTTTTCTACCACCAACAATAGAATATGGCAGGTGGTTTATGATATTTCTGTTTGTTATCTATTTTTTTATTATAATGTCTAAGATATAGTGGTATTTACTTTTTTGTAAATCTTATATAGATAGGGAGATAGATAGATTAATATTTTATCAGTTCATTTTTTTAGTTATTGTAATAATCTAAATTTTATGTTTTGGTTTCTTTATTATGTCATTTTGAAGTTCCTATATTTAAGTTGAAGCTCAATTTTTTTGTTAGTAATTTCTAGAATGGAAAATTTAAGTGTAATTTTTAATTGATTTTTCTCAGTTCGTCTTTGGTAGTGTGATTTCTTAATGGTTAATTCCATTTTCAGTTTTAATTATTGATTAGTATTTAAGATTTTATTTTATCTCATTGATTTTAAGAACTGTAAGTTTGGAATTTTATTTACAAATTGGTTCTGGAAATTCATAGTAAAAATCAATTATAATTCCGTAACTTGTAATATTAGAGAGGTTTTTTTAGTGATTTGGTCTTGAATTCCCAGTTTGATTTCCTAGTATAAATTCTAACTGGAAATTTTCACTGCCAATTCCCACTATCAATTCCCACTTCCAATTCACACTACTAATTCCCATTGGCAATTCCCACTTTCAATTCCCACTGATAATTACCACTGGAAATTTCCACTGAGAATTCAGATTGTTGTGCAATTATAATTTGGAATTAAATAAAAATTTATAGAATGTGTTGAAATTGTAAAACTATAATTCTAACTTGTGTGTTGGAAATTCCCATTGGATATTTCAACTAGGAATTCGTAATGGGAATTTACACTTGAAATTCTCACTAAGAATTCCCAATTTCAACTTCCAGTGGGAATTCCTACTGGCGATTCCCAATGGCATTTCCCACTGGGAATTCCCACTGGGAATTCCCACTTGAATTTCACACTGGAATTTCCCTATGGAAAATTGGATTATTATGCATTTATAATTTGGAAGTACATAACACTTTATAGAATTTGTTGAAATTGTAGAGCTAGAATTATAAATTATGCCTTGGGAATTCCCACTGGATATTCCAACTTGGAATTCACACTGAGAATTCCTACTGGTAATTCCCACTAGAAATTCCCATTGGAATTTCTCACTGGAAAATCAGATTCCTATTAAATTATAATTTGGAACTACATAACAATTTTAGAATGTGTTGAAATTGTACAATTAGAATTATGACTTATTCCATGGATTACCACTAGATATTCAAACTGGGAATTCACCGTTGGAATTTACACTTGAAATTCCCACTATGAATTCACACTTGCAACTTCCAGTGGGAATTCCCACTGATAATTCCCACCGGCAATTCCCACTGGAAATTTCTAATAGAAATTCGGGTTGCTATGCAATTATAATTTGGAACTACATATCAATTTATAGAATGTGTTGAAATTATATATCTAGAATTCTGACTTGTGCATTGGAAATTCTCACTGGATATTCCAATTGGGAATTAGTACTATGTATTTACACTTGAAATTTTCACTGGGAATTCCCAGTTGCAACTTCCATTAGAAATTTCCACTGGAAATTGCCACTTGAATTTCCCACTAGAATTTTGGATTACTATGCAATTATAATTTGGAATTATATAACAATATTTAGAATGTGTTGAAATTGTATGGTTAGATTTCTAACTTCTACATTGGAAATTCCCACTGAATATTCCAACTGGGAATCCGCACAAGGAATTTACAACTGAAATTGGTACTGGGAATTTCTAGTTGAAACTTTCAGTGGAAATTTCCACTAATAATTCCCACCTGGACTTCCCACTGGAAATTATTACTTGCAATTATCAGTGGAAATTTACAATGAAATTTAAATAAATTTAATAAGTACTGAACAATTTAAAATTTAATTAGTTGTAATTTTCCAATAGGTGCAATTTTGGTGTTGAATTCACAGTTGACCTTAGCACTGTAAATAGCCACTGGAAATTACAAGTGGAAATTTTTCTATTGGAAATTACCACTGGAATTTTCATTTGGAAATTTACACTATAAATTCCCACTAAAAAAACCCACTGGAAATCCCTAGCGAAAATTCTCACTGGAAATCTCCTGAAAATTTCTACTGGAAATCCCCTAGAAATTTCCACTGTAAATTTCTAGTTGAAATTCTCAATCTAACTTTTCATTGGAAAGTTCGAATATGAATGTAAATTCCATCTATAATTCAATTATAATTTGAACTATAATTTTTAGTAGGATTTTTAATGTTAGTTTTCACTGGAAATTTCTTATGTGATTATCATAAGGAAATTTGATTGGTCCATTAATTTGAATGTACTGATTCAAATTCATGTCACATTTTTGTACATGTAATTTTCAATTTTATGTTTTCACTCTTATTACTTATATTAATATTCAAATTTTCTTAATTATAATTTTAGGTATGTTGTTTTTTATGGTATAAGAAGTGTATACATCATCTAGAAACCACTACAGGTCTTCGATGATCGGGTTTTCAAAAAAATTTAATAACATTAAGCATAAGATTAATGATAATCACATTAAATGTCTTAAAAGGATGACATTTTGGAAGTTGTTTAAAGTTTTTATTTATAACCTACTTCCATTCAATTATTGTAAGAAAACTGATGGTTCTGTGTTATTTTTACTACATGGGTTCAATATTGATTTAATAATGTTCAATATAGCTAATAAGTTTATAGATTTAAGATTTGTTGATATTTCACATATATTCGGCATTGAGGATGGTGACTTAATTGTGTCTATTTCATGTACATTACATCCAACTAGTTCAGTGCTATTTATGAGGTGGTTTTCCAATTTTGTATGGTTATTTTCCCAGGGTGTGTTATGGAGAGTGATTCTTGAGGTTGTTGAAGCTATTAAGGAGCAAGCCTTCTCTGATATGGCTTGTTTGCTTTCTCTTTTTGTGTGTGTGATGTTATTTTTTTCCTACTTATGGTTATTATGGTGGTTGGAATTTTGTTACATATTTTGAAGATGTAGAAAACATAAATAGTTATGCTTGGGATACTACTATTCATGAGTAGCTTCTTACATCAGTGAAAAAATTATAGAACTCCCTTAAAAGTTGTCAGTTGTGTTGTCTATTTATTGGTAAGGTCTTCAACTATATTTAACTGGTTATTTTTTCCAAGTTGTTTGACCATTTACTAATAATGTTACATGTTATAGTATTGGTTTGCCGAGAAGTCTAGGAATTTTGTTCCCAAAAGAGAGGGTGCACCATTGTTTGTACAATGAAGTTTATAAGACGTTGTTGTTGTTATACTGGAAAGTACCAAGGTATTTTTACTATTTTATATTTTTGAGTAGTTATTTATTTTCATATTAATTTATGAAATTTTCATTTTTGTTTTCACTATCCATTATAGACTCAAATGACCCCAAGAAAGAGCTGCAGGCTACAGTCAATCCCTTATGAGGCTAAAGAACATGTTCAGTAGGTTGTTAAATAAAAAAACTTCATTTAATTATGAAATCAGAAGTGAAAAATGTTTAAAATTAGAAGACTCTCGGATTATATATTGAGAATTTTAAGATTAACAAGAAGGTTAAAAAACTTGAAGCGCAATTAAAAATGAAGAATAGACAGATTCTTGTTTTGAGAGAAAGACTAAATATGGAGGAGAAGGAGTAGATTAAATTAGTTATTGGTGAGGGGGGGACTATTTTAGAGAATGTTCAAATTCAAGAGGTTGAACTTGAGAAGAACATGACTTCAGCTGCTAGTATTGAGGTCAATATAGAGTAAACTATTGTAGATGAGATGAAGGAAGCGGGTAATGTGGATATAAGTAAGGATAAGGAGGATGTGAATGAAGAACTACATGTGGATGAAGGAAAATGTTTTGTTCAGTGCACTGCAACATTTTCTTCCTCTAAGATATAGACCTCATTGGTTAGAGATTTGATGAGTAGGGAAAGGAAACTAAAGCGTCAATCTCCCTATATATATCCACAGCTGACTGCCAAGAAGAGGCCGCCAATGACCCCCAAACTATCCCAAGTATTTCCTCAGTGGGTGAAACAGCATAATATAGTGACAACTCATGATAGAAGGCTCATTTTCATGCTCCTTGATTCTGATGGGGAGAGGTACTATTATTTATTTACTATATTTAGAATATATTGTATTATATTTGAGTATTTACAAAAAATAGAAATGACTTTCTATGAAAACAGTGGTTTTGTCTAGGAATCTTCTGAAAAATTTCATTAGATCAATATTGAAAATATTATTGATTTATTAAACAAGAGGTGTACTTATAGTATGGTATGTCATATATCACTTTTTTTAATCACCATTGTTGTTTTATTTTTTATTGAGTTATTTTTTTAGAAACAAGTTATTGATGAATATATGATGATTATTCAATAAAAATTTTGGCTTAACAGTATATATGGAATTAAAGAATTGATAAGTTGTTCCTTCATATCGAGCACCTTCACTTTAAGATTTTTTTTTGACATACTATTGCTTATATTTTTTCAGTTTTTAGTTTTCGGTATTCCACGTTTGAAGTAAACCATGAGTACATTATTGTATTCTATTTTTTTATTAGTATGCAGGGAGTTCTTTATTCGTCAAATGAGAAATTAAAGGATACCTTTTTGAATCAGGCAATAGTTTTGAATATAAAGAACACCGATTTTTTTATTTTGTCCAGTAAACTCAGATAACATTCATTAGACTTTTTTAGTGATGGATTTAAAAAATCAGGTGTTTAGATATTAAAACTCCATTCAACCTGTGAGAGTAACCAGAGTAAGTGATCTATTTATAAAATACGTCATTAGTGTGGTAAGATCTTTTAGAATGTGCGCGAAAATTTGGAATACATTGAAATATGGTGTGTTGGTTGATGTTTTTTGCAGAAATCATATTTGGAAGATGTGTTTTGCAGAGTTCATGCAGAAAAAGTAAAGCATAGGTATATCAACCCAGCCATTTCTTATATTACTATTACATCATTTTAAACATAAACAACATAATATTATTAAACATAGAGGATCCAAAGTTTTAGTGTCTTGGGAAAACTAGGACCATACATAACAATTACAACATCAACCATAAACATTTATTTAATTCCTTCTTCTCTAGATTATTGTTGGCACTTGACCCCTCCTTAGTACATGTAGTCACCTGAGGATATACATCAAAATGGATGTTCTAAAATCCTATTAAGAGGATATATAAGAATTATATAATAATGGGTGAGCATAACCATGACATAGTCAAAGATCATGAACATGAGAGGAATCATTAATAAGAGACTTGAAATATGGAAATGATAAAAATGAAACATCATGTCTTAGTGGTTAACTACCAAACATACTTATGAACCAAGATAGAATCTTTTTCACACATAATTTCACATTAACTCGTGAGATTCATCACTTTACCCAATGCATTGGAGCTCTGTATAATTCCAGGTGCACCCATCAAATTGAAACATTCATATTGTGCTATATAATTCTAGGCGCACCCATCATATCATAACATTATCATTTATCATGCATGAAATAATGAAAATATATCAAAAATGAACATAACTAACCCATGAAAAATAATTGGTTTCATCTCATAATAATTCATTCATAAACATTGGGTTCCTAAAAGAAAGAGGTAATAACATATATGTTACAAGAATCGTCAACCTTGAACAAGATGTAAAAGGTGTGTTCTTAAAAGAAGATTTCTTTTGGAAAACATTTTGTTCGACATAAAAACTACTGAAAAACATGTATATCCCAGAAAAGGAAATAAAATTATGAAAAAATTATTTTTAATGTGTAACCATATCAAAAAAGGAGTGAAAGAGGGAGAACCTAAAGGATGAAAGTTGGGTTTGAGAATTTCCCCTTACCTTATATCTGAACGCTTCCTTCGCTTTAATGTCCTATATAACCACATCAGATTAATTAATTAACAATTAAAGAACTATTTTACATGAATATGGTTCATTATGGTTTGATTAAGTTATTTTATGGTTCTTTTTATGAGTTATATAGTTTAAAAACATTGTTCATGAATGTTCATTTTTATGGTTTTCTTAAGCGGTTCACTTGTATTCATAAAAGGAAGGTCGTGAAGAACATGGGTAAACATACAGAACTGATATTACATGTTATTAATGATATTCCAGGATTTTAAATTATATTATAATGAATTATGTTATATACCATGTGGATGAATCATTAGATAGGAATTTAATGATGATCGTTTGGGTTAATTTGGGCGGTTTTTTGACCACAACAAACTTGTTTTGATTAATCATTTAGTAATATGTACATAAGTTAGTTCCAGAACTTTTAATAGGAAATAATACATATAAAATATTCTGGTTCAACCATACAAATGGTTTCATGACCAGATCTGAAAGTATAAATGGAAAAAGAAAAATGTCGTTCATAAAGGTGATAGATTAACACCTTACAAACAACGTTTTCTTTTATAAAATAAAAGGAAGAGGAGAAGGGGGTTGGATGATATAATATCCCATTATTATCATAAAATTACATTATATGTATGATAATATATTTACCACACCATGTGGATGAAGATAGTTGGGGAGAGAATAAGAAAAGAACTTGAAATTTAAAGGAAATTAAAGGAAAGAGGAAGAGAAATTACCTCTTGAATCCTCCTCTTGAGATCCTCCTTAAGGGACCTAGGATTGGTCTTTTGATGAGACCAAAAAATCTTGAAAGTGGTGGAGGGTCTAGGGATGATTCTTGGTTAGAGTTTAGATAAGGCTTGAAGCTTGAGAGATGTGAGGAAATGAGGGTGTGAAAGGTGGTATTTATAGTGGAGGGGAGAGGGGATTTCTCAATATAAAATTAATTTATTTATTATTTCCCCAAAAGATAAGGAATATTGAGTCTTCCATGAACAAGAATAGTAATTTTATCATGTGAACCCAAACCAATTGGTCTTACATCAGCATAACATCATGCATGACTCTATAATTAGCTTAGTTAGCTTATTTTGTAAATTATGGTATTTCACTATTCATCAAAAATTCAAGTATTTCAGAAAAATCCCAAAAATTCACCCCAACCATTTTTCGACAAGTAGAATTCAAAAATGAATTCCATTTTTCAAAAATAATTTTCTAAATATTATTATTTTAATATCTAATTAAAATCATAATTTATTATCAAAAACTAGTTTTAAAACATTCATTTACTTATTCTAAAATATAGGTTATCATACTTTAAACTTGAATATTATTTATATATTATCATAGGTAAGTTTACTATTCATTAGGGTATATCAATATTCATAAGGGTATGTTACTATTCATAAGGGTAGGTTACTATTCATCAAAAATTAAGTTTTTCTTATTGGACTCCAAATAACTTAATGATTGCAACCGTGTATGTCAGATTTTCGAAATTCCAAACATAAAAGTGAAAAAATTATGTTTAAAGGACACTTATCACTTAGTAGTTTATTATGTTGTGTTTTCATGTGATTTTATGACATTTTTATAAGAAGTGAATTTCCATTGAAAAACATTGGGTCATAACATTCTTCCTCCCTTATGAAATTTCGCCCTCAAAATTTCACTTTAAACAAACAGGTGAGGGTACTTATCCTTCATCGCCTCTTTCGGTTCACAAGTAGCTTCTTCAAACTTATGGTTCCTCCACAACACTTTGCCAAGGTGGGTTGTATTTTTGCATAGAACCTTATCTCTCCAGTCTAGAATCTTTACTAGATGCTCCTCATAGGAGATATCATCTTCCATCTATACCACCTCTGAGTTCAGTACATGTGAGGGATCAGTTATGTACTTCTTCAGGAGTGATACATGAAACACATAATGAACTTGAGCCATATTTGGTGGAATTTCAAGCCGATAGGCCATGAATCCTATGCGTTCAAGGATCTCAAAGGGGTCAATGTACCTTAGGCTTAATTTCCCTTTCTTTCCAAATTGTGTGACTCTCTTCCATGGTGATATTCTAAGGAAGACTTTATCCCCAACATAGAACTCCAAGTCCCTTCTACGGTTGTCAGTATAGATCTTTTACTGACTTTGAGCAGCTTTGATGTGTTTCTAGATGACTTGAACCTTCTCTATCATCTCTTGCACAAGATCGGGTCCAAGTAGCTTTCTTTCTCCAACTTCATCCCAACAGGTTGGAGTTCTACATCACTTTCCATACAGAGCTTCATATGGAGCCATCTGAATACTCAATTGGAAGATATTATTGTATTAAAACTCAACCAATGGGAGATTATGATCCCATCCACCTTTTAATTCTAGACAGCAGGATCTTAGAATATCTTAAAGCGTCTGAATAGTCCTTTTAGATTGGCCATCAGTTTGGGGGTGATAGTATATGCTAAAATTTAATTCAATACTCAAAGCATGTTGAGGGATCCTCCAGAATTTAGATTTGAACCTTGGATCACGATCAGATACAATTGAGAGTGGAGCACAATGCAGTCTCACTAATTCCTTCACATATATCCTTGCAAGTTGTTCAAGCGATAGATCTTCCTGAATAGCGATAAAATGGGCAGTCTTGGTGAGTCGGTCAACCAAAACCCATATCGCATTATTTCCCTTTGACATATTTGTGAGGCCTATAACAAAGTCCATAGTAACATTCTCCCATTTCCACATGGGTATAGGCAATGGTTGCATCATCCCTTTGGACTTTTGTCTCTCTACTTTAACTTGCTGACATACCAAGCACCTTGAGATATATTCTACGATATCCTTTTTCATGTTATCCCAATAGAAGTGTTCTCAAAGATCATGGTACATCTTGGTACTCCTAGGATGGATAGAGAATGTTGAGCTATGTGCATTGTCCAATATCTCCTTATTTATCTCGGGTTATGAAGGCGCACAAAGCGGCATTCCAAACCAAATCACACCATCACTGTCGATATGGAACTCTTGCAGCTTCCCTTCCTTTACTACTTTTCCCTATTTTGTATTTCCACATCATCCCTTTGTGATTACTTAATCTTCTCTTAGATGTATGTTTGCACAATCATTTGGGAAAGGTAGGATATATCCCCTTCCCTTATGATTTCTAAATCCATCCTTTGCATATCCAAGAAGATAGGGTCTTTCTCAGTCCGTAACATGGATAGAGTAGCAGATTATTTTCTTGTTAGAGCATCAGCTACCTTGTTCACCTTTCCATGATGGTAGTGAATAGATAAATAGTAATCCTTGATTAGATATAACCATCTCCTTTGATTCATGTTGAGATCCTTTTGTGTGAATATATACTTTAGGATCTTGTGGTCGGTGTATATGTCACACTTCTCGCCATAAAGGTAGTGCCGCCAGATTTTCAAGGAAAAAATCATGGATAATAGTTCTAGATCATGTGTTGGGTAGTTATACTCATGGATTTTCAACTTTCCTGAGGCATAGTCTATCACATTATCATTTTGCATGAGTACTCAACCCAATCCTTTCTTTGAATCATCATTGTATATCACAAAACTTTCTCCGTTTTTGGTATTGTGAGTACTGGTGTAGTGATCATCATTCTATTAAGTTCCTTAAAGCTTCCCTCTCATTCTTTTATCCATACATACTTTACCCCTTTCCTTGTTAACTTAGTTAGAGGGCTTGAAAATCATGAGAAATTTCTCACAAAATGTC
Source organism: Viscum album (assembly GCA_963277665.1). Taxonomy (NCBI): domain Eukaryota; kingdom Viridiplantae; phylum Streptophyta; class Magnoliopsida; order Santalales; family Viscaceae; genus Viscum; species Viscum album. The sequence goes on from OY728135.1 coordinate 350,741,895, forward strand.
GGTAGTACCCAGCTAATCCAAGAAAACTACAGATTTATGTGACACTAGAGGGCCTGGTCCATTCCTCAATCACCTTTTTTTAAGGTTCCACAGAAATTCCCTCACTTGTGATCACATGTCCCAAGAAAGTGACTTGCTTCATCCAAAAGTCACACTTTTTGAACTTGGCGTACAACTTATCCTTTCTCAATGTTTCCAACACAAGTCTTAGATGTTCTTCACGTTCCTCCTTGCTCTTGGAGTATATGAAAATATTATCAATAAACACTACCACAAATTTTTTGAGGTAATTTCTAAAGACTCTATTTATCAAATCCATAAAGATTTCAGGGGAATTAGTAAGTCTGAAGGTCATCACCAGAAACTTGTAGTGCCCATACCTTGTATGGACGGAAGTCTTCTGAATATCTTCCTTCTTCACCTTTAACTGATGATATCTAGAATGAAGATCAACCTTTGAGAAGTATTAAGATCCTATTAACTAATCAAACAAGTCATCAATACTTGGAAGATGATACTTGTTCTTTATGGTAATATTTTTGAGTTCCTGATAATCAATACACAGCCTCATTGTTCCATCCTTATTCTTCATAAAGAGCACTGGCGCACCCCAAGGTGATGCACTAGGGCGTATGAACCCTTTGTCCAGATGTTCTTGAAGCTGCTTCTTTAACTCCTCCAGTTTGATAGGATTCATCCTATAGAGACACTTTGAGATAGGAGTACCTTCGAGTATGAGTTCTATTGAGAACTCTACCTCATTATTTGGGGGAAGTCTGGGTAACTCTTCAGGAAATATATCACCATATTCCCTCATGATGGGAATTTCTACAAGGTTGGAACTTTCCTTTGACCCAACCATTTGGGAGAGGTAATCTTCTTCATAAGGAATCAACACCCATGTAGATGAAGGATTTTTCAAAGAAGATTCATGATATTCCTTGAATTTATAGAGAAGTATGGGATGGTTTGGAATATGAAAAGATATTTCCTTTTCATAATAGTTGATATGTTCTCTATATAACGAGATCCAATCTATTCCCATTATAGCATCTAATTCTACCAAGGGAAGTATTACAAGATTCACTAGAAGAATCTTCCCACATACACCAATAGGAGAAGAGTCAAACACTTAGGTTGCAATGATTGCACCACTTGGTGTTTTTACAAATATCTCTACTTAAAGGTTTTGGGTCTTCGATTCTATAGTTCTAAAAAAATTTCAAGATATAAAGGAATGCATAGAACTAAAATCAAATAAGACTTTTTCCATTCTTGAGTGAATAGGAAGTGTACCTTGTATGAATTAATTATCTTGCTCCACTTCTACAGTAGTGATGGCATAAGCCTTCCCTTTTTCCTTTGGCTTTGGTGGCTGTTGGCACTGATTACCCTCAAGAACTTGAGGTTTAGTGCATTGGATTGCATAGTACCCTAGCTCCCTATAGTTGTAGCATTGAACCATGGGTGGTTTTCTCCTTTCTTCAGCTACATTTTCCTTTCTTTTCATGTATTTTTGACACTCTTGAGCATGGTGTCATTCTTTATTGTACCTGAATCACTTCCCCATCCCTTTTAAATATTTCCCATGGTTTAAATTCCCACATTTTTGGCATGTGGGTCATTGAGTTTTCTTCCCACCTTTGTCATTAGATCCTCCAACTTGAAACTCCATATTTCATTTCTTATCATCATAGTCATGGGACCATTCTCCAAACTTCATATCCACTTTGAGAGCACACTAAAAAACTTATTCATAACTCCCAAAGTCTCGAATTGCAATATCCTTTAGAAGGTGTGGTTTTAATTCACTAAAGAATCTATAAATTTTTCTATCATTGTTGATAATAAAACTCTAAGCGTACGTTGAAAGCCTTATGAAATTCACTTCATAGGTTGTGGAAGATTCTCCTTATTTTTCTTGATCTCTATGAATTCTCTCTCTATATTCATGAGAAGAGTTCTTGGGAAATACTTGTTAAGAAACATTATCTTAAAGTCTTCCCATTTCATCTCTTCAATTTCCTCCCTTGGATTGGTGTTCTTAATAAAAGCCTACAATTTATCGGCCTCTCCATCTAGACAATAAATGGATAGATTCACCTTCTCTATATCAAAAAATTAGATCATAGAGAAGATATTCTCCATATATTTGACCTACTTTTTCATAACTAGTGGATCGAAAGATCCACTAAACATCGGTGTTCGTTTCCTCATAAAACATTTGATAGCCAGTTGCTCCCTCTTTGGTGAAGGAGGAAGCTCTCCATTATTATGGTTATTGTTCATAACCTAAGATAGTTGGGTAAGAATTACCAGGATGTTTTGAGCTCCACCTCCCAAATTATTGGGGATGTCATTCGAGCAATCGTTGCATTGTCCCTCGCATGAGTTGTTGGCCTGGTTTCTCCTGGTTCCCACCATTTTCTAAAATAGAAAAGTTTAGAACAAAACATAAGTCAACAAGTCATAAATAACTTATTCATTTGATCAATTTATACTAAAATCATAACATATGGTATCCTTGTGTAAAGCCTCTTATATGCATATTTTTACTTAGTCTCATATTAGAGGTTTTCTATAGGGTTCACTAATCTTAATTCCCAAATTAACTAAACCTTGCCTCTGATACCAACTATAGTGACCCAGCCATTTCTTACATTACTATTACATCATTTTAAAGATAAAAAACATAATAGTATTACACATATAGGATCAAAAGGTTTAGTGTCTTGGGAAAACTAGGACCATACATAACAATTATAGCATCAAGCATAAACATTTATTTAATTCGTTCTTCTCTAGCTTCCTATTGTCACTTGAACCCTCCTTAGTACATGTAGTCACCTGAGGATATACATAAAAATGGGTGAGATAAAATCCCAGTAATAGGATATATAATAATGATATAACAATGGTTGATCATAACCATAACATAGGCAAAGGATCATGAACATGAGAGGAAGCATTAATAAGAGACTTAAAATGTGGCAATGCATAAAAATGAAACATCATGTATTAGTGGTTAACTAACACACATACTTGTGAAAAAATATAGAATCTTGTTCACACATAATTTCACATTAAATCATGAGATTCATCACTTTGCTCAATGCATTGGAGTGTTTTATAATTCTGGACGCACCCGTCATATTAAAACATTCATATTACGCTATATAATTCTAGGCGCACCCATCACATCATAACATTATCATTTATCATGCATGACACAATGAACATATATCAAAAATAAACATAACTAACCCATGAGAAGTAATGGGTTTCATCTCATAAGAACAAATTCATAAACATTGGTTTCCCAAAGAAAGAGGTAATAACATACATGTTACAAGAACCGTTAACCTTGAATGAGAAGTAAAAGGTGTGTTCTTAAAAGAAGAGTTCTTTTGGAAAACATTTGGTTTGACATAAAAACCAGTGACAAACATGTATATCTCAAAAAATGAAATTAAATTATTAACAAATGATTTTTAAGGATTAATCATATCAAAAAAGGAGTGAAAGAGGGATAACCTGAAGGATGGAAGTTGGGTTTGAGAATTTCCCCTTGCCTTATATCTGAACGCTTCCTTCACTTTAATGTACTGTATAACCACATTATATTCATTAATTAAAAATTAAAAAACCTTTTGTACATTAATATGGTTCATTATGGTTTTATTAAGTTATTTTATTGGCCTTTATATGAGTTATAGAGTTTAAAAACATTGTTCATGAATGTCCATTTTTATGGTTTTCTTGAGCGGTTCACTTGTATTCATAAAAGGAAGTTCGTGTAGAACATGGGTAAAAATAAAAAACTGATATTAAATGTTATTAATGATATTACAGGATTTTAAATTATATTATAATGAATTATGTTATATACCATCTGGATGAATCATTAGATAGGAATTTAATGATGATCGTTTGGGTTAATTTGGGCGGTTTTTCGACCACAACGAACTTATTTTGATTAATCATTTAGTGATATGTATATAAGTTAGTTCTAAAACTTTAAATAGGAAATAATACATATAAACTATTCTGGTTCAACCATAAAAATGGTTTCATTACCAGATCTGAAAGTCTAAATGAAAAAAGAAAACATGTTGTTCTTAAAGGTGATAGATTAACACCTTACGAACAACGTTTTCTTTTATAAAATAAAAGGAAGAGGAGAAGAGGGTTGGATTGTATAATATCACATTAGTATCATAAAATTATATTATATTTATGACACTAGAGTTACCATACCATGTGGATGAAGACAGGGGGAGAATAAGAAAAGAACTTGAAATTCAAAGGAAATTAAAGGAAAGCAGAAGAGAAATTAACTCTTGAATCCTCCTCTTGAGATCCCCCTTAAGGGACCTAGGCTTGGTATTTTTATGAGGATAGAAGCTCTTGGATGTGGGGGAGGGTCTGGGGAAGATTCTTGGGTAGATTTTAGACAAGTCTTGAAGCTTTAGTGGTGTGAGGAAATGAGGGTGTTAAAGGTGGTATTTATAGTGGAGAGGAGAGGGGATTTCTCAATATAAAATTCATTAATTTATTATTTCCCCAAAAGACAAGGAATAGTGATTATTCCATGACCAAGAATAGTAATTTTATCATATGAACCCAAAAAAATTGGGATTACATCAGCATAACATCATGCATGACTCTATAATTAGCTTATTTAGCATATTTTGTAAATTATGGTATTTTACTATTCATCAAAAATTCAAGTATTTTAGAAAAATCCCAAAAATTCACCCGAACCATTTCTCAATGTGTAGAATCCAAAAATGAAGTCCATTTTTCAAAAATAATTTTCTAAATATTATTATTTTAATATTTAATTAAAATCATAATTTATTATCAAAAACCAATTTTAAAACATTAATTTACTTATTCTAAAATATAGGTATATCATACTTTCAACTTGAATATTATTTATATATTATCATATCCAAGGTTATTATTCATTAGGGTATATCACTATTCATAAGGGTATGTTACTATTCATAAGTGTAGGTTATTATTCACCAAAAATTAAGTTTTTTTCATTGGACTCCAAATAACTTACTGATTGCAACCGTGTATGTCATATTTTCGAAATTCTAAACACAGAAGTGACAAACATATATTTAAAGGACACTTAGTACTTAGTAGTTCATTATTTTGTGTTTTCATGTGATTTTATGACATATTTATAAGAAGGGAATTTCCATTGAAAAACATTGGGTCGTTGCAAAAGGAAATGAGAAATGACAACTAAAAAGACCCCATAATAGGGAGACTCTAGTTTGGATTGTGGTGTCATTATTTGTTATGTCATGGAGTGTTTAGCTATAGGAGTTGTAGTGGTGGAGAGTTTTATATAAAAGTAAGTTGTTGAGTTGTGGTTGTTTATGGTTCATTATTTCTTAAATGATCCTGGAGGGAGTACATTAGAGGTCTATGCTGAGAGTAGGATGTATTTGGTCACTTCTAGAGACATTTGAAGATTGATAAATGAGTTTTTTAGTGAAAAAAATATTTCCATTTTTGTATTAAAAACATAACTACTGTCAGTTATTGTGACAGTTTGGGTGGGTGCAGGATTTGGGTGGGCATGGGATTTGGGGATCAGTTTTTCACAGATATTTGGTTATTGTTTATTAAAACAAATATTTGGTTGAAATAAATATTTGGTTGAAACAAATATTTGGTTGAAATAGATATTTTTCTATTGTTTTACAAATTTAACTATTGTGCTTTTATATGGTTGTTACAATGTACTTTTTTTTTGTAGTCTACACTTTATTTTCTTTTTATCATTTGGAAACCTAGTGTGCTTATAAATTCCAACTAGTAATTACCTTTGGAAATTTCCACTATAAATTTCCATTGTAAATTCCTAATTTAAACTCATAGTGGAAATTTTTTGTTTGTTTTTCCTAAATTCAATAGGACGTACGTAGTGAGTGGAAATATTTGTTTGTTGATCTGGATGTACATTTTTTAAAGGTGATATTGTTATATTTTCACATATTATGATAGGTGTTACACTATAATTTATCTCGATACTCTTTGTTGTCACTTGTTTTGTTGGAGTTGGTGGCCTAGAACCAACTACATTGTACTTTATTCATTAATAAATACCATATCACATCTTGATTGTTCTTATATGTGAAAATGAATGTGATAATGTCCTAAGTATATTTTTTGCATTAAAGGTTCATATTGGATCCTTGCTATGATGAGAACCTAGAAGTGCCATAACACTATTATTGAATATATATTTTATGGTCAAATGATGTTATTTGAGGGACACAAATAATACAGGCCATTAGGGGTGAGGACTTATAAAAATTTGAGGCACCTTCTCATGGTGTGCGCCCTTGGTAATATTTAGGAGGATATTATGAGAATGAGACCCGCCAGTAGGAAATCCAAATTTTATAGTGTCATTGGATGTTCCTATCTACGGACATGTGTATCGGTCCTTAGACTTTAATATTATTATTAATGGGTATTACAACTCACACACTTATATGTATTGACGAAAACTATGATGACACACTGTTCACAGTGAGTTAGGATATGTTGGGTGTGTCACGAGTAATACAACATTAATAGATAATGCGAGAAAGGATTTGTCCCTTCCATTTTCATAACAGAAGTAGATATTCAGGCCCTTTGATGGAATTGATATAGCCTAAATAAATCCATAGCCATGATAAGGAATGGGAAAGTTAAATTCCAAAAATTCAAAGAAAGAATAATCGAGCACATGGGTTAATGGCACTAGCATGGAACCCACTTGATTCAAGATATAGAGATAAGGGGATTGCATTACACGGTAAGCATTCGTAGGAGGTGACTTTTCATTATGGCATTAACTTCTTTCTCTATGGGTGCCTTGGCGTGTTTCTAGACACTAACCTTGGAATTTAGGTAGGATCCACCTAATGCCACTGATAAAGAGGCCTAGAGGGTCACACACTAAGTGTATCCAAGTATCTTAGTTAAATATTAATTTAACAAGTTAAATAAAGAGTATTCCTAATTGTGGTTTAATAATTATTCAAGGATGCCTGATCTCATTTATTTCAACACTAGGTATTCGAGAGAATATATTGTGGGAAAAATAATATATTTATTAGTGAGTAATTCAGTGATATTTATTTGAGAAATAAATATCCATTATTCAAGGTCTAATAAATATGGTGGGGGAAATAAAGAAAATGGAAGTACACGCCGTGTATATTGATATAGACACCGTGTAGTTTTTTTGGGGATTTATGATAAACAATATTATTTATTTCATTAAATAATATTAGGTGTAATTCATTGGGCACATGTCAAGTAATAATAATAGTCAACTATTATTATTAGACATGGGATATTACTAAGAATTAAATGAAATAAATAAATTCTTTTGGGTAATTTATTCATTTTATTATTCTAAATAATTAAAATCCCAATTATATAATTCTAATTAGCCTAGCCATTTTTTGGGTTTGTGCACAATGGATCTAGAGAAAGCTCTCAAGCCAAGAGAGAATTATTTTCTTCCAAGAATGCTCTCAAGATACAAGATAGATCCTCCTCCACCAGATCAATGAGAGCGCTTTGCAAGTGGCTCTCAAGGTGATTGAAGGTGTACATCACAAGTAAAGGCTCTTTCATTTTAGCACCAATAGATCCCTTCGGCAATGTCTAGAGATACGTGTAACATGTGTGGATCACTGCTAGAGGAAGCCTACACTTGGATTCTATGACACAACGACGAATCACATCAGATCATGATCAGAAACATCAACGAAGAGAGAATTACATCAAGGTAATTTTTGTCTTTTAATTAAATTAATTATAACCAACATATGATGATCCTATCTATGGTTCTAGGACTCCCTTCCTTCCTTTCATTCTTCATTCTATTCCGAAGATAAGGTATTTTATTATCCTGATGGATCTCGGATTGATCATTGTTAATGGAAAAATTAAAGTGAGGTACACCCACCAACGCACTTCCACTACGCTTAGAACCTAAAAGTGGTATCAGAGCGGTCATATCATTGATCATAATTATTTAGTTTTTCATTGATGGTTTACACATTTAATAATTTAGTTGTTTCAATTCAATTTAATCGTTCTGCAAATCTAAATCTCGTGATCTTTTCCTCCTCTCTTGTTTCTCGTTCACCTTATAAAAATTATTTTTTCTTTTAATTTTGATTAAAATAAAATAGTGGATCTCATCCAGAGGTTCCAAACATTCCTGGTCATTCAACACCGAAACACATGGCATGTATTTGGCAATACACATTGTGTATTTTAGGTTTAATGCATCGGACCGGTCTACCAAACTAGGTCGTGTCAATGGATCCTATCTAAATCTTTAAGAATTCATGTGTTGACCAGGATTAGGTGGAACATGGTTTCTGTATTATATGTTGTGTGACCCATTGAACACGGCGTATAGTCCATTAAAGTTTGGGTATGACCGTGTACCCCACACACAGCTTGCCCGGCTGGAAACCCAGTAACGCGGATACTACATGGTGTGTGTCCCACTGAACACGTCATGTACTCTGAAGATTTCCGAAGTACATCTACATGCCATGTCCCCAGGCATGTACTTCAGATGGACGGTGAACAAAAGTACACGCTGTGTAGTCAGAACTACACACCGTGTACTCATCCAAATTACGCAGATTTATTAAAATTTATTATTATATTATACAAACCCTTGAGATGTGTACCATAGTGCAGGCATAAAGTTGAGGCACAACACGTGATAGGTTTTTTATATTTTTGTGTTTAATTTAAAATTTGTGTAATGTTTATTTCTAATCACTGGGTAGTTATGAACAGGAATTCATTAGGTTTCCTCCAAGGTACAAGTTACGTACAAAGATAATTTTGAATGAATTTATTTATTTAAAATTATGATGTATGAGAATCTCAAGGAAATTCATAAAAAGGGTTTAAGATAAAATGATTGATTAATTAAATATAATTAATTGATTTGAGCATGATTTATATTAAACACAAATGATTAAAGAATTTAATTCTAGTTTTATTTATGCGTAAATATCATTTCATGTATGGATGATATTGACCTAGACCAAGACCTTTGTATGTAAATGGTTTCTTTTAATTTATTTATTTAAATTAAATTTGTTGACCTGTGAGCTTTCTCCTCAATAATATGTAGGGTCTATGTGCTCGAGGTTTCTTTTATGTAAAACCCCATTTTACCCCTCACCTGCAAGTGAGATAAAAGCATATGTAATAGATGGATCTCCCAAGATAGTGGAGGTGGCACAAGTTAAGATCCAAGGTGAAACCAAGCCAAAGAGATACAAAGGTGAGCAGGTGGAAAGCTATGAATAAGAACCCAAAAGGTTTAAGGTGTTTCTCCCCTAGGTCTTGGGTTAGTTTATCAACTACTAGATAAACTAACCAATAGAACAAGATCATGATCATACCATTTATTTTATTTCTTTTAGTTGCATGGTTTATTTATTGTGGGTGTGTTGTCATGATCACACAATTGATGAATTAAACAAGCATGCAAGATGAAACTAAAATAAGAATAGTTTATGTGTAAATATTATCTTATACATGGTTAATCACTTATGTATATCCCACTTAATATCAACAAGCATGTAATCAAAGATAATAAAATGATGATTTACGTATAAGAATAAAATCCCTCAAAGAAAATATTAATTCGGTATAGCCTTCCATAATCTTGGTTAAAATCAAATCATAGTTAAAAGTGCTTGACCAACCCTAGTTTGGGTGCTTTCAATTATTGGGGAATTCTAATTCAAGGTTTTGGGTTGACTTGACTTGGTTCACATCAAGGGTTGACTGCCATAACAGGACTTGGTATGACCAAGAGGCAAAGGTTGAGGAAATCCAAAATAAAAGGATTTCAGGATTGGGGAGTCCACCCAGCAGATCAAGGAGTTGAGAGTTAATGCAATTGGTATTTGTAATTCCTACCTAAAACCCTTTAAGTTTCTTGACCAACCCTAGTTGGGGTACAGCATCCCGCCTTTTTATTACATAACTTTTCATTACATTTTACAAACAGAAGATCTTTAAAGTATAGTTTCTTGGAAATCACGAACATAATACATGAAAATAACATAAAACATTCTTATAATCCACTTGTAAGGCTTCATCACATATTCATATTAAGTAAAATTACTGCATCTTATAACCTGGAGACATACATCAAAGGAAATGGTGAGCAAAAGGCCCAGTAAGGGAAGCAAGGGAATCGGTTTACTTGTGATATCAATAAGAACTTAAAAACATAAAGACATGATCAATGGAATTATAGGCATATCATAATGAAAAGAAAGAAACATAACTTGAATATATTTCTACAACATTTCGTTTATACATTAATGAACATATCACAAAGGTATAACCCCAAGGTGTCATAAAAATTACCAAGGTTATTCACCAAGGTATCGTGAAACTTGTCATCTCTAGAGATTAAATTCTTTACCCAATTCAATGGAGCGCTATCAGGGTGAACCCTTAATATTTCTTTATTTTAATGTGATCCACGTAGATCATGATCAAACATTTCATAAATAATCCATATAGAATAAAATAAATGGGTTTCATTTCAAAATCATGACGTTTTAAAAAGTACTTAAAAATAAGATCATTATATCATTTATAACCCATGGAAAGGGAGTGAGGGTTATATTTATGTCAATTACAGAATAAAATATATCCTATTTTTGTGTATTTATGAAAAAACATAGAAACGAAATAGGTCTGGGTATTCACATAAATAAAACAAGATAATTTCTTGAGAGAAAGAGAGAAATTTGAGACGAAATTTCTGCATCATAACAGCTATATAACATGGTTTTAGAAAATAATAAAAAGAGAGGGGAAAAGGGTATCCCATACATAAATGAATAATTTTAAAGTATATGAACATAATAAAATATAAATAAGATCATGTTTTGTATATTTGGATGACATACCACAAGAAAATGAAACTTGAAAGGAAAGAGAAGATGCGATTTCTTTTACGAAAATTCGGCAGCCTAACGACGTCACTTAAAATTTCAAAAAAAAACAATTAATGAGATAAGAAAGGGTCTATCTTCATTTGGAAATGAAATTTACAGTAGTAAAGATATATAAGAACAATCCCCCACATAATAAAATGGAACTATAAGACATAACATAAAGGAAGTCATGACTTAAAAGAGGATGGTGAAAGGATTCCTTACCTTGAAGAGTAACTTTGAAAGCTCGAAGGTCGGGACCTTGGGAGGCTTTAGGAAACCTTGGGAGGATTCTATAGAGATTAGGGCAGAGTTTATATGAACTTAAAGGGATTTTAGTGAAGAGGAAGTGGTAGCTTGGGTGGGTTTATATAGGAAAGGAGAGGGAATTGTTTATTATTTAGGTTTGAGACACCTCACATTAAACTAAACTAAACCACAAACCAGCCCATGGTTTTTGCCCATGGTTTCTGCCAAAGGGGAGTGTAAAACAATATTTTATAATTTCAATGTCGAAACTTCTTAAAATAATAGGTTTTTTTATGTGGAGGTGAGTCACACTCTCAAGGAAAACAATTTAAAAAGGCAAAATGTTATATAAGTCTTGGAGGGTCCACTAAATATTTTTAAAATAAATCAAACAAACCCAAAATTATATTATTTTAATGGAAAAACATATATTGGGCAAACATATAGTTTACAGTATTTTATTAAGTCACTATTGGGTCATTATGATGTCATAAAACACATTATATATTTATACGATATTTAATTTTTACCCAAAAATTTGACTGTCTCAGAAAATTATAAAAAATTCACTATTGGATAATTTCGACATCCCAATTCTATAAATAATATTCATTTTATCTAAATAATTTTCTAAATATGTTAATTTTCACTTTTAAAATAAAAACCGACATTTATCGAAAATTCAAGGGTTTTGAAAAAAAATGGCTTTCAAACCTTAATAAAAATTACAATTGCATTCATAAAATTATAAGATCATTTATTTTTAATAAAAATTAATTTAATAATAATAATAATATTTTATTAAAATATTATTTAATTAAAAAATCCATTAATTTATCAAAATAGATTTTTTAATTGAGTATTAACTAAAAATACTAATTGTGCTTTAAAACTATTTACAAAGTAACAATAATAAAATGAAATTACATTCATTATTATATAAAAAAATAATTTACATAATCATAGTACTAGGGTCTTGTTACATAACCCCTTAAAAAACTCGTATAAGACCTTAGGGTAAGGTGTGCGATGGTGACAGACTCTTGGGGTGGCTCGGATAACATCGCTCGAGTGGTAATCTCTATCAACTTCCACTTCTCTCGTAGGTGGTTCTGCTCGAGCTTAACGTATCCAAGATTGAATTGGGCTTAGTCAAGAGTGAAACCCAAAGATGCAACCTCCTTTCTGAGCTCTGTTAAATGGGATTCATATGAGTCAAGTCTACTGGATGAGGCCATCGCTTCCTTTGTCTGAGTAAAAAAAATGTTACAGCCCTGTATTTATACTAATCATGTGATCATTGTTCAATGGATATATTATCAACAGTAACAATTCTTAATGGTATTTTAAAACCCAAAAACATAAAACAAAAGAAGTTCATATGTTTTATAACCATTTCACATATTAAGACATTTAATTAGATCAAGAGGGATTTTCATTAACAAAAGTTTGGGTCGTTACAATCTTCCCCCCTTAAGAAATTTCATCCCCGGAATTTTAACTCTTATCCTAAAAAGAGAAAATATGTGGGTAATTATTCCTCATAGACTCCTCTGGTTCTCACGGGGCTTCTTCAGATTTGTGGTTCCTCCACAACACCTTAACAAGGTTGGTTGTCTTGTTGCGTAGAACCTTGTCTCTATAATCCAAGATCTCCACCGGCTTCTCTTCATAAGAGAGGTCATGTTCCAGTTGTACCGCCTATGGGTTTAGTACATGTGAAGGGTTAGGTATGTACTTCCTCAAGAGGGATACTTGGAAAACATTATTAACTTGTGCAATATTTGGATGAAGTGTAAGCCGATAGGCAACTGATCCCACATGATCAAGGATTTCATAGGGTCCAATGTACCTAGGGCTAAGCTTTCCTTTCTTCCCAAACCTCATGACTCTCTTCCAAGGTGAAATCCTAAGAAAGAATTTGTCACCAATATCAAACTCCAAGTCCCTTAAATGGTTGTTGACATAGCTCTTTTGCCGAATCTGAGTAGCCTTAATGTGTTGTTGGATGGCATGGAATTTTTCTGTCATCTCTTGTACAAGATCTGGCCCAAGAATCTTTCTCTCACCAGCTTCATCCCAACAAGTAGGAGTTTTACATCGCTTCCCATATAGATATTCATAGGGTTCCATTTGAATTCTTGATTGGAAGCTGTTGTTGTAAGAGAACTCAACTAATGGGATATGTTGATCCCATCCACCTTTAAATTCCATTGAGCATGTTCTCAGCATATCCTCTAGTGTTTGAATAGTCCTTTCAGATTGGCCATTAGTTTGGGGGTGATAGGTCGTACTGAAATTTAATTCAGTGCTCAGATCTTATTGAAGACTTCTCCAGAATTTTGATGTGAACCTTGGATCGCGATCAGATATGATAGAAAGTGGAACTCCATTAAACTTTATCACTTCCTTCACGTAAATCCTGGCAAGTTGATCAAGAGACAAATCTTCTCGAATGGAGATAAAATGGGTAGTCTTGGTGAGATGGTCCTCAATAACACATATCGCATTGTTTCCTTTGGAAGTTCTTGGGAGACCAGTGACGAAGTCCATAGTGATATTGTCCCACTTCCATGCTGGTATGGGTAGTGGTTCCAATACCCCTTTAGGAAGTTGTCGCTCTGCCTTCACTTGCTGACATACCAGGCACCTTGAAGTTTAGTCAGCAATCTCACTTTTCATATTATCCCACAAATAATGATCACTAAGGTCCCTATACATTTTTGTGCTTCCAGGATGTATAGAGAAAGTAGAGCTCTGAGCTTCATCCATCATCTCCTTATTTATTTTTGGAATAGATGGAACACATAGTCTTGAACGAAATTTCAGTACACCTTCTTGATCAATATTGAAATCAGGAAACTTCTCATCCTTCACAGCCTCAAACTTCTTCTGTAACAAAGGATCTTCTTTCTAATATTTATTAATCTTATCTAGTAATGATGGTTGAGAAATCATCTGGTTTAGGGTTGATGATTTACCTTACTTTATAATTCCCATGTCTAGTTTTACTAGGTCATTGATAAAAGGATCTCTTTGAATTCTCATCATGGAAAGAACAACTGGATCTTTCCTGCTTAATGCATTAGCAACTTTGTTTTCTCTTCTATGATGATAATTAATTGAACAATCATAGTCTTTAAGAAGTTCCAACCATCTCCTTTGTCTCATATTCAATTTATTTTGTGTGAAAACATTCTTCAAACTTTGATGATCTATGTATATATCACATTTCTCCCCATAAAGATAGTGCCTCCATATCTTCAGAGAAAAAATGACTGCAGCTAGCTCCAGATCATGTATAGGATAGTTTTGCTCATGAGTCTTTAACTGTCGAGATGCATAAACAATGAATTTTTCATTTTTCATGAGGACGCACCCAAGCCCTTTCATAGATGCATCGCTAAAAATAATGAATCCTTCTCCACTTGAGGGCAGAGTTAACACGAGTGCAGTAACCAATCTCTTCTTCAGCTCTTAGAAACTTTTCTCACATTCCTTTGTCTAGATAAACTTGAACCCTTTTTGAGTTAACTTGATTAATGGATTATAAAGTCATGAAAATTTTTTCACAAACCTCCTATAATATCCTGATAAACCAAGGAAACTATGAATCTCGGTTATTGTTGTAGGTTGAGGCCACTCCTCTATAAATTTTCTCTTTGCATGGTCAATTTTGATTCCTTCATTGGTAACAATGTGCCCCAAGAAAGCAACTTTTTGTAACTAGAAATCACATTTTATAAACTTTCCAAAAAGCCTCTCCTTCTATAGAGTTTGCAAAATAACCCTTAGAAGATCTTTATGCTCCTCACGACTTTTGGAATATATTAGAATATCATCAATAAAAACTACCACAAAGTTATCAAGGTAGTCCTTAAAGACTTTATTCATCAAATCCATACAAATTACAGGTGCATTAGTCAGTCCTAAGGGCATAACAACAAACTCATAATGCACATATCTTGATTGGAAGGCAGTTTTTTGGAATATATTCTTTTTTTACCCACAATTGATGATAACCAGAATGAAGATCAATCTTATAGAATAATTTATCCCCATGAAGTTGGTCAAATAAGTCATCAATTCTTGGAAGAGGGTATTTGTTCTTTACTGTAATCTCGTTCAGTTCTCTATAATCAATTCATAGCTGCATCGATCCATCCTTCTTCTTCACAAAGAGAACGGGTGCTCCCCAAGGAGACACACTCGGTCATATAAACCCCTTATCCAAAAGATCTTGGAGTTGTTTATTTAATTCCTCCAACTCCGTATTTTCCATCCTATATGGGGTCTTTGATATCAGATGATATCTAGGTATGAGCTCAATGGAGAACTCTACCTTTATTTCTGGGGGAGGTCCGGGTAACTCCTTAAGAAATACATCAACATATTCCTGGACGATGAGGACATTTTCTATCCTTAAACTCTCATCTACTTCTTCTTCTTCACCAATAAAATCCATAAATAAGGAAATAGGGAGTTCTTATAGATAAGGATCTAGTTGAGATATCTCTCCTTGTAAGATAACTATAGGTTATTCATTCAATACTACTTAGATTTTCTTCTGTATTTGATCTTAGCATTATATTTTGAGAGCCATTCCATCCCTAGTGTAATGTCAAATTCCAGCATGGTAATGACTACTAGATTTGCGATAATATTGTGCTCACCAAATTAAATACTAGAGTTTCTAAACACTAACAATTCTTGGATAATCCCACCAGAATTCTTGACTGATAACTTTACTTTTAGAAAATCAGGGGTTGATTCTAAATTCTTTGCAAACTTTGAGGAAATAAAGGAATGTGTAGAACCAGAATCAAAAAAAGTACTTGCTAGATTTGAGAGAACAAAAAGAGTACCTGTTACCACATCATCTGGAGCTTCAACTTCAGTTTTCATGATAGAAAATCATAACCTTGCTCCCTTAGCCTTTTTTGAGGCTGATGGTGGTTCCCCTCCACTACCTTGGATTTGGACAGTGATTGGAAAAGTTCCCAAGTTGTCCACACTTAAAGCACTATACATCAGGTAGGGCCTTCACCATATTCCCCTTTTTGTTAGTTTTTGGAAGTTGAAGTTTCACCTCACTGCGAAAATTCCTTACAATATGGTCATCTCTTCCACACTTGTAGCATTTTCCGCTCCCGAGCAGGCAGTTCCCCAAATGCTTCTTCACACATTTATTACATGTGGGAAGTTGCACTTGCTTGACTCCTCTTCCTTGATCAAAGGTCCTACCTAAGCTGGGATCCATTAATCTCTTATTTTCTTTTGATTTATGAGACCACTACGTCTCACCAAACTCCAGCTCGACTTTCATCGCACTCTGCACGATCTCCTCATAGATATCATAGTCTCAGTTGGCTAGATTCTTCCGTAGATGAGATCTCAGTCCGCCGGAGAACCTATCAACCTTTCCATTCAGATCCATGACAAAGCTAGAGGTGTAACATGAAATCCTTGTGAAGTTCATCTTGTAGCTTCCCACAGATTCATTCTCCTTCTGCTTCAGCTTGAGAAACTCCTTCTCCATTATTGTTCTCATCGATCGAGGGAAATATTTGTTGAAGAATATCCTTATGAACTCTTCCCACTCCATAGCTTCAACTTCCAATCTTGGCTTTGTGTTTTTAATCAGTTCCCACCACTGATCATCTTCTCTTTCTAAGCGATAGATATCCAAGGTAACCTTCTCTTGTTCAGAACAACAGAGCACAGAAAATATCTTCTCAATAGAGCTAATCTGCTATTTGGAAATCAATGGGTCGGTCGATTCACTGAAGTTTGGTGGTCATTGATTCATAAAGGATTCAACAAAAAGGTTTTCCCTTCACGGTGAGATTTGTCTCTCAGCTTGATTCAAGTTATTTCCCCTAACTTGAGTCAGTTGGTTCATCATTCGCATGAATGTTTCCATTCTGGCTTCCATCGGAGGGTCATCAGTGTATGGTCTATTGTGGTAACCATTTGCACGGTTCCTCCTATTTCCCACCATTTTCTAAAAGAATAAAACCTTATTGAGAAACTTATTTCATTTAAAAATCTTTTAACTATCAAGGATTTTATGTCTTAAAACATCATGCTTAAACAATTACATTTCTTTATAATTCCTTCATAATGATTTATAAAAATCTTGTGATTAACCAAACATATCCTCCAGGAGTGTCATAACCAAAAGTGAATCAAGGCCCATTGTTGTGCACCAGTTCCTATTTGAGTTTAGCTCAAAGCGGTGTTTTTGGATTTTACCCCTATGTATATATGTGACAGACCCACCTCTACCTACTCGTATCCAGACAGGGATGTATTTGTTTGATAAACCACTTACTCATTACTCACCAAAATACCAGGAAGTTTTCTTATATTTAAAATTTTCTATAGGGTTCTTCCAAAAGTTTTCATAGTCTAATTTCCATAAATAAATAAACTATCATTTGATACCAACTATATCATCCCGCCTTTTTATTACATAACTTTGCATTACATTTTTCAAATAGAGAATCTTTAAAGTCTAGTGTCTTGGAAATCAGGAACATAATAGATGAAAATAATAAAAAACATTCTTATAATCCACTTGTAAGGCTTCATCATAGATTCATATTAATTACAATTACTGAATCTTATAACCTGAAGACATACATCAAAGAAAAGGGTGAGCAGAAGGCTCAGTAAGGGAAGCAAGGGAATCAGTTTACTTGTGATATCAATAAGAACTTAAAAACAAAAAGATATGATCAATGGAAGTATAGGAATATCATAAAGAAAATAACTTGAAACATAATTTGAATATGTGGCTACAAAATTTTGTTTATACATTCATGAACATATCACCAACGTACAACCCCGAGGTGTCATAAAAATTACCAAGGTTATTCACCAAGGTATCGTGAAACTTGTCATTCTATAGATTAAATTATTTACCCAATGCATTGGAGAGATATCAGGGTGCACCCTTAATATCTATTTATTTTAATGTGATCCACATAGATCATGATCAAACATTTCATAAATAACCCATATATAATAAAATAAATGGGTTTCATTTCAAAATCACAACTTTTTAAAAAGTACTTAAAAATAAGATCATTATGTCATTTATAACCCATGGAAAGGGAGTGAGGGTTATATGTATGTCAATTCCAAGATAAAATATATCCTATTTTTTTATTTATGAACACCCATAGAAACGAAATAGTTTTGGGTATTCATATAAATAAAACAAGATAATTTATTGAGAGAAAGAGAGAGAAATTTAAAACGAAATTTCTGCAGCATAACGGCTATATAACATGGTTTTAGAAAATAATAAAAATAGAGGGGACAAGGGTCTCCCATAAATAAATGAATCATTTTATAGTATAGGGACATAATAAAATAGAAATAATATCATGGTGTGCAAATTTTGATGACATACCATAAGAAAAGGAAACTTGAAAGGAAAGAGAAGATGCGATTTCTTTTACGAAAATTCGGCAGCCTAACGACGTCACTTAAAATTTTATAAAAACAATTGATGAGAGAAGAAATGGTATCTCATCATTTAGACATGAAATATAAAGTAGTAAATATATATAATAACAATCTCCCACATAATAAAATGGAACTATAAGACCTAACATAAAGGAAGTCGTGACTTAAAAGAGGAGGGTGAAAGGATCTCTTACCTTAAAGAGTGACTTTAAAAGCTTGAAGTTCAGGACCTTGTGAGGCTTGAGAGAACCTTGGGAGGATTATAGAGAGAGTAGGTCAGAGTTTGGATGAACTTAAAGTGCTTTGATTGAAGAGGAATTGGGAGCATGGGTGGGTTTATATAGGAAAGGAGAGGGAATTGTTTATTATTTAGGTTTGGGACACCTCACATTAAACTAAACAAAACCAAAAACCAGCCCATGGTTTTTGTCAAAGGAGATTGGAAAAAAATATTTTATAAGTTCAATTTCCAAACCTCTTAAAATAATAGGGTTACTTATGTGGAGGTGAGTCATACTCTCAAGGAAAACAATTTAAAAAGACAAAATGTTATATAAGTCTTGGAGGGTCCACTAAAGATTTGTAAAATAAATCAAACAAACCCAAAATCATATTATTTTAATGGTAAAACATATATTGTCTGATCAGATAGTTTATATTATTTTATTACATCACTATTATGTCATAAAACACGTTATATATTTATACGGTATTTAATTTTTACCCAAAAATTTGACTGTCTCAGAAAATTATAAAAAAATCACCGTTGGATAATTTTGACATCCTGATTGCAGAAATAATATTAATTTTATCGAAATGATTTTCTAAATATTTTAATTTTCACTTTTAAAATAAAAACTGACATTTATAAAAAATTCATGGGTTTTGACAAAAATGGCTTTCAAACCTTAATAAAAATTACAATTGTATTCATAAAATTATACGATCATTTATTTTTAATAAACATTAATTTAATAATAATAATAACATTTTATTAAAATATTATTTAATTAAAAAATCCATTAATTTGTCAAAATAGATTTCTTAGTTGAATATTTAACTAAAAATACTATTTGTGCTTTAAAAACTATTTACAAAGTAACAATAATAAAATGAAAGTAAATTCATTATTATATACAAAAATAATGTACATAATCATAGTACTAGGTTCTTGTTACATAACCCCTTAAAACACCCACATAAGACCTTAGGGTAAGGTGCATGATGGTGATAGACTCTTGGGGTGGCTCGGATAACATCGCTCGAGTGGTAATCTCTATCAACTCCCACTTCTCCCGTAGGTGGTTCCGCTCGAGCTTAACGTATTCAATCTCAGATTGGGCTTGGTCAAGAGAAAATCCCAAAGACGCAACCTCCTTTCTGATCTATGTTAAATGGGATTCATACGGGGCAAGTCTACTTGATGAGCTCATCGCTTCCTTTGTCTGAGTAAAAAAAATTATTATAGCCCTATATTTATACTAATCATGTGATCACTGTTCAACAGCTATATTAGCAATGGTCACAATTCTTAATGGTATTTTAAAATCCAAAAACATAAATCAAAATAAGTTCATATTTTGTATAACCATTTCACATATTAAGACATTTAATTAGATCAAGAGGGATTTTCATTAACAAAAGTTTAGGTCGTTACATGGGGTAATTCTAAAGTAAATATGGATCCTTTCCACTAGAATATTTAGGCAATAGAATATTCTGAAGTCAATGGTGAGGGATATTGGATTTTGATAAAATATTGGGAGACTAATAAGTATTAATTTATTTATTTTTCTCAGTTTTATCATGATAAAGTACTAAATCTTTGCTCATCTTAATTTGTAGAAATGGAAAGAAAATTGACTTCCAACATATCATTTCGAACCATACTTGAGAAGGAAAACCTTTTCACCGGAACTAATTTCCAGGAATGGTAGATGCGTTTACACGTCATCCTTCACCATGAGAGGAAATTGTATGTGCTGAAAGAGCTTGTTACAGTTGCGCCTGGAAAAGAGGCCATTGATGAGGAATTATCTCTCTATATGAAATATATGGATGATGCCACAGATGTCCAATGTTTCATGCTATTGTCCATGTCTAATGATCTCTTGAAGCAACATGAAAACATGGACACGTATAGCATGATGTATCACCTTAAGGATCTCTATCAAGAGAAGGTGATAGAGGAGAGATATGAGATCTCTGATGCTTTATTTAGAACTAATCTTGGAGAGTTTGTGCCAGTTGGGCCTTATGTAGTCAAGATTATTGGCTACATTGAACACCTGGACATCTTAGGGATTAAGTTCTTGGATGAGTTGCATACAGATCTCATCTTATCATCACTACCCAAGACCTTCTATAGCTTTATTGTCAACTACAACATGAGCAATAATGAGAAGAGTCTATCAAAACTTCTGACCTTAATTCTCCAGGTAGATAAGGACATGGGGTGTGACAAACCCGTAGTCCTTATGGCGAATAAGAAAAGGAAGGACATGACAAAGGGGCCAAGGATTCATAAATGATCTAAAGCCCCTGAGCATCATCCCTCCAAGAAGGGGAAGATCTAGAGGTAGGGCAAGTAATGAGAGGTGGTATGTTTTCCATGTGGTAAGCTAGGCCACTAGAAGAGGAACTGCACCCAGAAGCCTGGGGACACTAAATGTGTGTTTTTTATCAAGTGTAATCTTTCCATTTCTACACATTGGGTATTAGATATAGCTTGTGGGGCTCACATATATATTCAAATTCAAGAACCAAGTAGATTTAGAAATATTTATAGAGGAGAGTTGGATATTCAAGATACCAATGGTGTGAGGCTGGTTGCACTGGCCATTGGTGATTACCATCTCTCATTGCCAACTGGAATGCTTTTGGTTTTACGTAACTATTATTATGTGCCTAGTGTTACCAAGAACATAATTTCTATATCTTGTTTTGATATGGATGGATTTATTTTCAAGTTTGGAAATAAAGGTTATTTTTTTTATAAGAACAACGTATTTTATGGTATGTCGCATTTAAATAATGGTTTTTATGTATTAAATTATGAAAATCAAGTGTTGGAAATTGATAAAGAAACAAACTCACATGACTCATACATCACCCAGTTATGGCATCACTATCTCGATCATGTAAACGAGAAGCGCTTGACAAAGCTCTACCAAGATGGTTATTTAGACTCTACTGAGCTAAAACCACTTGATAGATGTCACACTTGTTTACAAGGTAAAATGACCAAGCCTCCTTTCGGTGGACAGGGTGAAAGGGTCACAGAGCTTCTAGAATTGGTGCACATGGATGTGTGTGGACCATTTCTAGTAGAATCTAGAGGTGGATATTTTTACTTCATTACTTTTACTAATGATTTGAGTAGATGTGGTTATGTCTACTTAATGAGGTATAAGTTATAGTCCTTAGTGAAATTTAAGTAATTCAAGAATGAATTAGATAATCAGCTTGGTAAGAAGATAAATAAACTTCGATCGGATTAAGTTGGAGAATATCTGAACCAAGAGTTCATCGATATTCTACGAGAGTCTGGGATTATATCTCAGCTCACTCCTCTTTATAAACCACAGTGGAATAGTGTTAGTGAAAGGATAAACTGCACCTTGTTGGACATGGTGAGGTTAATGATGAGTTATGCAGATCTTCCATTATCCTTTTGGGGATATACATTACAAACTGCAGTATACACATTAAACCGAGTACCAAATAAGGTAGAAAATGTAATTCCCTCTGAGTTATGGAATGGAAAGAAACCCATTTTTTCATAAACACATGTATGGGGATGTGAGGAGTTTTTTAAGGCCTTATTAGGAAACAAACTAGCACCTCGGGGCACAAGGTGTATCTTTATAGGAAATCCTAAG
This sequence comes from Viscum album, assembly GCA_963277665.1. NCBI lineage: Eukaryota > Viridiplantae > Streptophyta > Magnoliopsida > Santalales > Viscaceae > Viscum > Viscum album. The sequence continues at coordinate 350,764,522 of OY728135.1, forward strand.
GAAACTAAAGGATATTACCTATATAACCCTTCAGACAAGAAATCGATTGTCGCCAGACAATCCGTATTTCTTAAGAGGGAGTACATACTCAAAAAGTATAGTGGGAACAAGATTGAATTTGACAAATTTTATGCTCAAAATACACAGGAGCTGGTACAGGAACAATTTCCACACATCCCCGTGGAAGAGGTTCCAGAAACACAAGTACTGCGTAGGAGCTCAAGAGAGGTAAGGGAACTAGAGATATTTGGTTTCCTAGTCCCTGAGGATGGAGAATCATTATTGTTGGAAAATTGTGAACCTCTATCCTATGAGGAAGCAGTATAAAGCTCAGAAGCTACAAGATGTATAGAAGCTATGAATTCTAAGATGGATTCCATGTATCAAAACCAAGTCTGGGTTCTGGTCAATAAGCCAGTTGATGTAAAGGTTGTTGGATGAAAATGGGTATTCAAGATAAATCTGGATATGGAAGGTCAAGTTAGCACCTATAAAGCAAGTTTAGTGGCTAAAGGATTCAGACAGCATCAAGGAATTGACTATGATGAAACCTTCTCGCCGGTTTCCATGTTTAAATCCATAAGAATCATACTTTCCATAGTAGCTTACCATGACTACAAGATTTGGCAGATAGATGTCAAAAAAACATTCCTTAATAGAAACCTTCAGGAAGATGTCTATATGACACAACCAGAAGGGTTTGTGACACCAGTTAAAGCCAAACAGGTTTGCAAGTTGCATAAATCCATTTATGGATTAAAATAATCATCCAGGTCATAGAACATTTGATTTGATGAAGCCATAAAGGAATTTGGTTTCATTAAGAATGAATGTGAGCCATGTTTTTATAAGAAGTTTAATGGGAATGTGGTCATTATCCTAGTAATATATGTTGAAGACATATTACTTATTGGAAACGATGTACTAGTATTACAGTAAGTTAAGGACTAGTTGAACAAGTGTTTCTCCATGAAGGAATTGGGTGAAGCAACCTACATTCTAGGGATCAAGATCATTTGTGATAGATCCAAGAGGCTTCTTGGACTAAGTCAGGTTATATACATTGACCAGAAAATAATGATATTTAGTATGGAATGATCCAAATGGATATTGGTTCCAGTGTCACATAGCCTACATCTTTCTAAGAAAATGTGTCCTTAGACACAATAGGAGAAAGATAGAATGAGTAAGATCTCATACGCTTCGGTTATAGGATCCATCGTGTATGTCATGTTATGTACTAGGCTTGATGTTACCTATGTACTGATCATGGTAGGCAGATATCAAGAAGATCTAGGAGAACAGTATTGGACTGCTGTTAAGACTATCCTTAAGTATCTGAGAAGAACTAAGGATATGTTCCTAGTGTATGGAAGAGACAGGGATCTTGTCATCAGAGAGTATGTTGATTCTAGTTTTCAAATAGATCAGAATAATCTAAAGTCACAATCTAGATATGTTTTTTGTCTCAATGGAGGATTTGTGAGCTGGAAAAGTTAAAAGAAACCAGTTGTTGCCGATTCTATAGCAGAGTTCGAATATATAGCGGCTTTTGATGTATCCAAGGAATCCGTCTAGATTTGGAATTTTGTCCAGGAGCTTGATGTGGTTCCTAGTAGTAAAGATCCTATCACATTGTATTGTGATAATACTACAGTTGTGGCTCTTGTAAAAGAACCAAGGTCACATCAATGGACAAAGCACATACTTCGAAAGTATCACTTATTGAGGTATTTCTATCAAAGGGGTGAATTTGTAGTAAGCATAGTGTCCACGGAAGAGAATGTGGAAGACCCCATGACTAAAGGCTTATCTCAGTAGAAGCATGAAAATCATGTGAGAGCTAGCGGGTTAAAGGTTGCTAGTAGTTGGATCTAGTCTAAGTGGGAGTCTATTGGAGTTGGTGGCCTATAACCAACTACTTTGTACTTGATTCATTAATAAATACCATTTCACATTTTGATTGTTGTTCTGCATGAAAATTCATGTGATAATGTCCTAAGGATAGTTGTTGCATTAAAGGGTCATAGCGGATCCCTGCTATGATGAGAACCTGGAAGTGGCATAACACTGTTTTTGAATATATGTTCTATGGTCGAATGATGTTATTTTAGGGACACAAATAATACAGGCCATTAGGGGTGAGGACTCATAAAACTTTGAGGCATCTTCTCATGGTGTGAACCCTTGGTAATATCTAGGAGGATATTATGTGAATGAGACCCGCCAGCAGGAGATCCACATTTCATAGTATCATTAGATGTTCCTATATGCGGACGTTTGTATTGGTCCTTAGACTTTAAGATTTTTATTAATGGGTATTACAACTCGTGCACTTAGATGTATTGATAAAAAATGTGACAACACACTGTTCGCAATGAGGTAGGATATGTTGGGTGTGTCACGAGTAATACAACATTAATAGATAATGCGAGGAAGAATTTTTCTCTTCAGTTTTCATAACAAAAGTAGATATCTCAGGACCTTTGATGGAATTGATATAGCCTAAATAAATCCATGACTATGGTAAGGAATGGGAAAGTTCAATTTTGAAAATTCAAAGAAAGAATAATCGAGCACAGGGGTTGATAGAACTAGCATGCAACCCTCTTGATTCGAGATATCAAGACAAAGGGATTACATTACATGGTAAGCGTTCGTAGGAGGTGACACGTCATTGTGGCGTTAACTTCTTTTTTTATGGGTGAATTGGCGTGTTACTAGATGCTAACCTTGGACATTAGGTAGGATCCACCTAATGCCATTGAGAAAGAGGCCTAGAGGGTCACACACTAAGTGTATCTAAGTATCTCAGTTAAATATTAATTTAACAAGTTGAATAAAGAGTACTCCTGATTGTGGTTTAATAATTATTCAAGAATGTTTGGTCATATTTATTTCGATACTAGTTATTCGAGAGAATATACTGTGGGTGAAATAATATATTTATTAGCGAGTAATGTAGTGATATTTATTTGAGAAATAAATATCCATTATTCAAGGTCTAATAAATATTGTGGAGGAAATAAAGAATATGGAAAAAGTACATGCCATGTGTATTAATATACACGTCGTGTAATTTTTCTAGGGATTTGTAAGAAGTAATATTATTTATTTCATTAAATAATATTAGGTGTAATTCGCTGGACGCATGTCAAGTAATAATAATAGTCAACTGTTATTATTAGACATGGGGTATTACTAAGAATTAAATTAAATGAATAAATGTTTTCGGGTAATTAATTTATTTTATTATTCTAAGTAATTAAAATCTCAATTATATAATTCTCATTAGCCTAGCCATTTTTGGGGGTTCTCCACAACGGGTCTAGAGAAAGCTCTCAATTCAAGAGAGAATTTTTTTTTCTTCCAAGATCGCTCTAAAGCTACGAGAGAGATCCTCCTCCACTGGATCAAGGAGAGCGCTTTGCAAGCGACTCTCAAGGCGATCAAAGGTGGACATCGCAAGTGAAGGCTCTTACATGCTAGCACTCGGAGTTCCCTTCGTCGACATCCAGAGATATGTGGAACACGTGTGGATCACCGCTAGAGGAATCCTACACTTGGATTCTACGACGCAATGAAGAATCACATCGGATTGTGATAAGAAACATCAACAAAGAGAGAATTACATCAAGGTAATTCTCGTCTTTTAATTAAATTAATTATAACCAACATATGATGATCCTCTCTATGGTTTTGGGACTCCCTTCCTTTCTTTCGTTCTTCATTCTATTCTGAAGATCTGGCATTTTAATATCGTGACAGATCTCAGATTGATTGTTGTTAACGGAAAAATTAAAGTTGGGTACACCCACCAACACGCTTTCGCTGCACCCGGAACCTACATGTTTGAATGGAAACCTGATTTTTGTAGAAATTCCAACTCTGAATACCCATTGGAAATTTTCATTGGAAACCCACATGGTAAACTCAGTGGAAATATCCACTTTGGTTTACATCAATTGGATGGTTGGTGCATAGTGGGTGACAATGATTATTTTTTGATGTGGACGAACATTTTGATAAAGATTATATTCATTTAATATGTGATAAATGATAATTGTAACACTGTAATTTTTATTTGTAGTATATGATGTCAGTTTTTTGGATGGTAACTTGCTGTGCATAGAAATTGCAACTGGGAATTCGAATTGGAAATTTCCACTGGACATTTACACTGTAAACTAGGATGGGGCATTTCCACTTTGATTATGTACAAGATGTTAATTGCAATTTCCCTATTTGTAGCCACAACTTTAATTATAAACATTGATTTTCAAAAGCAGATGCATATTGTGATGACATTTACAGTTGAAGCTCTGTATCAACTGAATCCTGAAATGCTTTTGACAAGTTCTCAGTCCTCATATTTATGTTGTCATTCCCATTTGTAGCGGTTGATGAATCTTGCAGCATCAATGGAGGAAAATTCATCCTTGGTGGATCCTAATTGCATCAAGAATTATATATTAATAACTGCAAAGATAAATAACAGAAGTTTTGCATAAGATCTCAAATATAACAATATATCAATTACTATGAACTTTGTTTAAATTTGTAGGTTTCGAACATATGGTACAATATGTACATGCATTGAGATTTATGACAGGATCAACATGGTAGCCAACATTCAATGGTTCTGTTGCATTTCCCTACAACAATATTATAACATTATTTATGCATGATAGCATTGAATTCACTAGTTCAAAAAACATAAGCAAATAAAAACAAAACTATTGTATAAGGTTTTAAATATCACATTATATGAAGTGATATGAAGTGGGTTTCAATATCAATGTTTTTAACCTACTATACGGTATTTACATACGTTGACATATGTGATAGGATGTCCATTGCAGCCACTATTTTACGGTTCTATAGTTGTACCCTGCAATAACATTAAAACATTATTTATTCATGACAGTAAAAATTGTATTAGTTTAATAACATAAGAAAATAATAATAATTCGGTACAAGTTTTGAGGTCTCTTGATTTCTGTTCTTGCACCTGTTTTTCATGCATTTTGTTGCCTGTTCTAGATAATTTTTTAGCCTGTCACTGTCTTTTCTTTTATCTTTTTTCTTGAATGATGTTTTAAAATGTTGTCGTCTTTGCCTGTTAGATTCACGTTGATTGCATTTTGAGGGTACATTATTTTTAGTTTCCTATAATTCCCCGACATAATTGTTCAGATTTGACATTCCAATTTTATACCCTTGTTCAAACTCACATGATTCTGTTACAAGTTTTATTGTCATTCGTGTCAACAGTTGGTAACATTTTGGTTTTCTTGCTACCAAATCCTCTCTGACATGATTAACTGTGAGGTCTGCCAAGTGGATGTCACGGGCATGTCTTGTCTATCTCTTATGGATATACAACTCTGGTGAGGACTACACATCCAATATTTCCAATATTTTCAGTGCATGACAACACAAATAGCCATAACTCTCAAATTTCAGACAAAGTACAACCAATTCTGACAGGTTACTATTGGTACATTTCTACTGTAAACTCATTTGACGAACCTTTCATTGCCACAATATACTTTTTTGGGGAAACAATTTCACTACAAGACTTAAGGCAACAAGTACCACATAATTGGTGTTCATGCTGAAAAAGATCAAATATTTTTTGAGTGTACAACTGACTTGCTTGAACCATGATCGGATGATATGGAAAATGATTGCATGGGAGATTTTACCTTCCATCAAATTCAGCTTTCATTTCTTGATACTGATTCTTCTCTAACACACACTCAAATTGTTGGAAGAATTCGAAGACACCGAGTTTATGATTCAAGTAATCCTTTAATACACCATTGAAACTCTTACTTAACTATGTGCTTCAGATTCCTAATGTCAATGCAGTTTTCATAAAACAATGAGCACAATTTTCTTTGACTTTGTATATATCTTCTATCCATGTTGAATTTGTATCACTGCAATCTAGTCAGATTTGTTTCCATATTGTTTCAAATTTTGAAGTCTTTGCAACGTCATACATGCATTTTTTTTATTTTTACATCATTGTCGAGTCATCTTTCATTACATGGCCCAAGTGTTTCATGCCATTTTGCATTAGGTGCCAAGTGTCTAAATCGTGTCTTGTTTTAGGTAGTGTCAAACCAATGGCTTTACACATAGCTGCATCTTGACTGAATGGCCCGAAGGCCTTCTTTTTTATTGATTTTCTGATAACCCTCCTTTCAAGAGATGAAGGAGAACCCTTACAAGGCTCGTAGGCTTACGAATTACATTGTTTGTAGGCTTGGAGACATTACATGACCCGTAGGTCTTAAGGAAATCATACAGACTATGACTACTTGAAACTGCTCCTCCCCGGCATCTGCATCATGATCAGCTCTCCACCTTTGCATGACTGTTTGGCTAGCATGTCCATGTGCAGAGGTGCACAGGCGCGGTACTGATGGCAAATGTCATACCCTCTCATTCTTCCAAAATCCGTTTAGCCCTGCTCTGGTGAAGATGCTCTGCTCTTTCCTCCTCTGAAGCAGTTCTTTGTAGAATCTGTTTGTGCAATTGCAAATCAGGTGGCCCTGAAGGCCTTGAGGTGGCACGAAGGCCATGAGGTGACCCGAAAGCCTTACTGACCCGAAGGCCTGGGTGGCCCGAAGGCCTTAAGGACTCCAAGCCCAAACCGGTGGCCCAAGGTGAATAGTTTCGGCTACTACAGTACCGAACAGTACCTGCTACAGTGCCTACTACAATACCTGCTACAATACCTGCTACAGTATCCCGAAATTATGCTTCCGCCTGGTCTAGACTATTTGTTTTTGTTGAAGGTAGTGTCAAACATGACAACATCTCCAAAATGCTCATAATCGACCTTCATTTTCGGATCAACCCAAAAAAATGTTGTTAATTTGACCGCACATGTCAAGTTGCACTGAGTATAAGAATGATGTGTTATCCCTTGATTGCTTCTCTAGGTATTGTAACATACCATCAACATCACATAGATTCAAGTCCCTTTATCTTTTTGATCATAGATAATTTAGTTGGTCCACTCGTGTGTATCCAATACCCGCAGAGCCACCTGCAATAACTATTACAGGTGAAAATGAATCACCGAGCTTTATACCAGCTTTGTCATTAACATCCAACTCAGCATCTTGTGCATCACTAATACGTCTTTGTGACCTCATGAAATGCATGGTGTCGGGAGAATGTAAAGTATGGTTATGCTCCTCAACAAATTGTGTGCACTTATACCGGTTATTGGACACCTAGACAACTCTCATTCGTGTTGGACAATTAGTCTTTGTTTCTGCACATGGCTTTTTGACATTGACATCACGTTTGTCTGATCTTCGACATCTTTCTTTGCTACATATATACAATGTTGATGTTACTAAGCTTTTGTCCTCTTTATGTTTGTTAACATACTGTTTCCGTATATTGAAACCAACAATGTCTCCGTAAGTAACGTAAAATGAATAAGCTTTAGAATCTGATTTAAAAACCACCATAATACTTGGTCTCAATGTACTGCTTTGTTTAGGAATGTTTTCGCATGGGGTGTTTTCTTCTGAATTTGGGACTTCATCTCTACTGATGCTATTTTATACACTGCTCTTTCAATTTGTAATGTCATGACTGTTATGCTCCCTCGCGTAGCAGTCAGATGAATTTTAGATAGTATTTAAATTAAATGAATTTATGGCCTCTGCATCTTGTAGAGCATTCAGATTCAGGTCACTTACTGTCATTCTGAGCTGTACAATTTTTCTGCACAAAGTGTCAAATCACAGTTTGTAATTTGTTTAATGATGTTCTTTCCTTTAGATCCATTGTAAATACCAATTGGAAATTTCCACTGAAAATTCTCACCGGAAATTTTCGCTAGAAAATTCCCATTGGATTATCCCATTGGAAATTCCCATTGGAAATTCCCATTTGAATTTCCCATATGAAATTCTCCCTGATTTGTTGGAATGAAAATTCCAAGTGGAAAGTTCTACTTACTGCCAGTATAATTTTTTATCAGCAAAATACAAAATGATATTTGCAGTTTAAATCAATTAAAAATCTCAGTTCTCTTCATAGGAATCTTTTTAAAATTGAAAGTTGGAATTTCAATTGTCAATTCATAGTGACATTTTACAGTAGAGATGTCATCATAGATTTTATTGAAGAAAGTTGCAGTGGACTTTGCAGTGCCAATTAACAATGTAATTTTGTACAGATTGTTTTTGAAATCAATTCGACATATCCACTGCAAAGGAAATGTCATTTGGAATTGACATTTGGAACTTGCATAATAAATTCCCTTTCAAACTGCAAATTTTGCTTTTCTTTATGGTTTATATTTTCATAGCCATATAGCATAATATCTTTCACTTTAAATCATTTTCATTTTTTAAACCACTTGTTTTGAAACAATTAAAAATTTCAACGCATAATTTGAACTATGATTATGATTTTATGATGTTATTTCTAACAGAGAAACATACCATCAGAATCCTGAACCTTGATAGGAATGCCTCAGGTAGACGGTTATCCTCTAGAAGACAATTTCTGAAAATGCGTCCTGCAAACGCTCCATCAAAACGCCCCCTGTGCAGAAATCCCCATGCAGTGTTTGTCCCTGCAATCGTGAAGGTTGCCGGACGAGTATAGCATCCCCGCAATCGGAAAAAGATTTCTGTCAATTTTCTTTAAGCGGGAAATAAATGAGTTCGTTTTTTTTTTACTTTCTATTAGGATATTTATTTATTTTTTTCAGTGTTTTAACCATTAAGATACATTTATATGACGTTACAGTCAACTAATTTTCATTTTACCATTACCCTTTATTGATAAACAAACCCGGCGGAGCGGCCGCGTGTACCTCGAGCGTTCCGCCACGCCCAATTCGACGGCAGATTTAAACTCTCACCAACGCCACCCACCCCGGCGTGCGTCTGGGAATCCGTAGATAGAGAGGGAGAGTGATAGAGAGAGCGATACAGTGGGAGATGGCTTGGATGACGAGATTCTTGGCGGCGGTGGCGTTTCTGGCCATCGGAATCCTGTTCTCCCCGGAAAGCTTCGGAAGCAAGTCGGACGGTCGGTATTCACCAAACCTTTCCGCCATCCTAAAACTCGCCCATCTCCTCAGCTTTTCCACCTCATGGGGCGCCGCTCTATGGGTTACCTTTATCGGCGGCATCATCATGTTCAAGTATGTATCCGTTATTATTTATTTATTCTTTCGTTTTTCTGCTATGCCGATCATGCTGATTCCTCCTTACGATGATCGATTTTTGCTGTTCTCGCCAGGAATCTTCCGAGGCATATGTTTGGTAACCTGCAAAGCAAGATGTTCCCGGCGTATTTTTCGTTAGTCGGTGTTTGCTGTGCTGTTTCAGTGGCATCGTTTGGGTATTTGCATCCGTGGAAGACTTCATCAACGGCAGATAAGTACCAGCTAGGGTTTCTGATCTCCGCCTTCATGTTTAATCTCGCCAACTTGTTCGTATTTACCCCGATGACCATTGAGGTAATCTCCCTCTTTCTATCCGTCCAACCCCCCCCCCCCCCCCCCCCCCCCCCCCCCCCCCGTGCGACCATGTGCATAAGAGTTTTACTTCTTCCCCAAAAAAGAAAATAAGAGAAAAATGTAAGACTGAAGAAACTGTAGACTTCACCCAAACTCGACTAAGAAAGGGCCGAGTTGTGATTCTTGACTTTTTATGGATCTGCCTTCTACACAATTGAGTTGTGTTTGCTGTTTGTGACTCGGGGCTGGTTCTAGTGAAGCCTCTCTCTCTCTATAACTTGACAACAATCCCTGTTTAAAGATGACGATGATGAGGACATTGATGGTAAAAGAAAGCAGCTTATGCCCTAATGGTTTTCCACCCATTTTGAGCTTTCTATGCCCTTTTTTTTTTAACATTAACTGGTTTATGTTATTCTCTCAATACATATCTCCCTAGGGTTGGAGGGTTAAATGGAAATGAACTACCACCAAACAAGGGGTGCACTGAACTTTTTTCAAACAAGAGGTGACTTATCGTGAGATGAGTAAAATGAGTAATTACCAGGATGGACAATATGTGATCAGAACCCTTCCCACCTTTCAGCAACACACTACATTCCTATAAGGAAGTTCTAGAGTGTCTTGGATTTGATTTGCACCTGAATTGAAGCTGATCAGGCTTATGAGGAGTTCAACTCTACGTTGAATCTTCAAATGGAAGTCTATGGTGGCATTAGAAACCACCGCTGACTTCGTTGGGAAGGTGTGTAGTCCTCCGAGAGCGTGGTCCAATCTGGACTCTACAATTCCTCATGTTCTGTACATTTTTATGGTTTTTTTTGGGTATGCATATTTTTAAGCAATTTCAAGGTTGTATCTTTTAACTTTAATTCAAAATTCTCCCTCCTAATATACTAACGGAAGTTTTGTTGATCGAAACACACAAGTATGTGTTGTTTTTTCCTGATGTTTAGTCTTTTCAGATAACATTACTAGGTTTGTTTATTTAGTCTCAACTTTTGGAATTGGATAACAAACAACATTTTCTCGAACCGGACAGCCTCTGTGTAAATCTCATGACACTGTTATTGTTGGTAGATGATGAAGCAACGACACAAGGTGGAAAAGGAGCAGGACATTGGGGAAGAGATTGGGTGGTCGAAGAATCAGGATGTGGCAAAGAAGAATCCGAAGCTTGCAGCCATGAACAAGAAATTCGGAATGATTCATGGGCTGTCTTCCCTTGCGAACATAATGTCCTTTGGCAGCCTTGCACTTCATTCCTGGTACTTAGCCAGTAAGATCAACTTTTGATACCGCTGTATCCATTATTCTGATAAATGCCCCCATATGCTTGTTTCCTTGAATAAAATCTTTCTGTCTACATTTTCCATATCAAGGACTTGTGTGGCATAGACTTGGTATCTGTACCTTCCCTTTAATACAAGAGTTGTCCCTTCCCTTATGTGTTTTTATTTGTTTATTTCCCGTTTTTATTACATTGATGCATGCTATTTCTAGCAAACACAACTATGGGTTATATGCGAGATAATAGTTTACAACATCGAAATGAAGCTAGACAACTATAGGTTCTTTAATATTATCGAGCAAACATAGTCAAACTCAAACATGGTCATCATATTCAAACAAGACCAACCGTTGTTAAACACGATCAACTTTTGTCAACAGGGTCAAGAGTAGTTAAATTGGTTAAATTGGTTAAATTGTGGCCAATTATAATCAAATTTAGTTAAACAATATCATTTGTGGTCAAACGATTTTTCATGCATCCTCCAATATCTTCTGAAATCCAGTTCCGTAATACCTTATCTTCTAATTTCATAAAGTGATACAAATGAGGGAAGATATCATCCTTAATATTCTGTTTCCCAATAGTTTAGTCTCTCAATATTTTTTATACATGATCCCTCTTGATTGCAATCAATTCAATCTCACTGAATGAAAAATATCTTCACAGAACTTCAAAAAGCTTCGGCATCAACAAATAGATCATCTTCGTGCGTCAGGAGTTCATACCAGTTCTTCCGTTCGATCTCATTATTTTTTTCACAGCTCACTACCTTTTCTGGTCTTCAAAAGCATTCATGTGGATGGTTTCCTAATTTAAATTTTGAAAACTCCATGAATTTGGATTGGTCAAAATATTTCCCCTGAAAAATACTTAACTGATCTTCAAATATGGAAACCAAATCTTTTTCATTTAAATCTCCACAATTCTCTGAGAACAATGAAAATCAAACAAACAATTCCTCCATAACATGGGGTTTACTGTTACATTGCTTCATTTTACTCACGACCTTCAATAATTATGTTCTCAGTTCAATGTTCTTTCATCAACTCTTACGTTGCCAGTTGATATTTCAGTTCTGTCATACGTGATTGGTTCAACCTTAGAAACTCACATAAGTGGCTTTTGAAACTCCGAACCAATCTTTTGTAATCAGTTGAACTTTACTGTCTCACATATGCAGTAACTTCAACTTCTCCGTACTTTCTTCACTCACCATAAATGATCTAAAAAACATTTCCAATGGCTTTAAAACCTTCTCAAATGTTGTTGACAACGAGCACCACCAATCCTTTATCAATTCCTTGATTCCTCAATCCCTCTCTTTCAATTTATTGTCAACTCAAATTGTTGTACCTCTCGTACCCCTCGTGGTTTAATTTTCATGATCACAATCACTCTCTTTTTTATCTAATCTTGTTTTAAGTGTTTTTTGGATGATAGGCATGATTTCAGATTGTCAAGGAATTGGGCCAAGAAAGCCAGAAGGCAAAAGTGGACTGATTTCAGTCCACCGGCCAACCAGTGGATGACCACCGGCCAGCCGGTGGAATCTTGACAGAAGACATCCCCTCTGTCCAGACCACCGGCCAACCGGTGTCCCATCACCGGCCAGCTGGTGGAACCCAGACTGAAGGGACACCTACTGTCTCACCACCAGCCAACCGGTGGCCTCCTCACCGGCCAACCGGTGGTGCCTGAGCAGAAGACCTCTCCTTTTTCCAAAGCACCGGCCAACCGGTGGCCAAGCACCGGTCAGCCGGTGGAGCCAGTCAAACTAGCCGTTGGGCTTTGACCAGCCTGCTCCCAACGGCTCCGAAGACTTTTCCAACGGCTCCGAAGACCCCGAACGACCATATGAGGGTTCCCCCTCTATAAATAAAGGACTAGGAAGCCCCGAAACGATAGTGGAACTATAACCAAGCCAACGGAAGCCAACAGACACATTTTTCATCATTTGGCAAACCTCCGGCGGATTCCTTCAAGGAACCTCAATTGCTCCAACCCATTTCCACATCCAAGGAGCATCACCATAGAAGCTTGAGAGCGCTCTTCATCAACTCCAATCAATCCATTGGCGCCCAAGACTTCTCCACATTACGGTTTTTCTTGTTTTATTATTTTGAGCATCAATTTGGGTTTGTGCCTACAAACCCCACTTTCTCTCATCTTCCTTTGTTTGAGTTTTTACACCACCTTCAAGGTGTGAAGAGGTTAGTCAAGCCTTCCCTTTAAAAGGCTTGAGTCATAGGTGAGCTAGCCTTCACCTGTAAGAAGGCTAGTGAGTTCTTGCTCAACCATTAAAAGCAAGCTGTAATAGGTTCTAGACTACCTTAAAGTCTAGTGGGTTTCTTGCTAAAACCATTAAAAAGCAAGCGGTAGTAAATCTCTTAACGGTTGAGTTGGGAGCGGAGACGTAGGCTTTGGTTTAAGCCGAACTCCGTTATCAAGTTTTGTGTCTTGCCTCTTTTATTTCCGCTGCACTTTTAACTTTGTTTTTAAATTGTTAATTATTTTTTAAAAGGCAATTCACCCCCCCTCTTGCCATCACTCTCCGACCCAACATTTGGTATCAGAGGCAAAATTTGAGTAATACCTTCACCGGTTTCAAATTCAAGATTTTTTGTGATGACTTCAACTTCTTTCGCCCCCGAAGGCTATTCTTTGGGTCGTGCTCCATTCTTTGATGGAACCGACTATACTTATTGGAAAACCCGCATGACCACTTTTCTTAGAAGTATAGGTTATCCTATTTATAAAATTGCCATGCATGGTTATTCTCTTTCTTCTCCCGATGAATCCAAATGGACTCAAGCCGATATTAAAAATTTCGAGCTTGATGACAAAGCCATGAACGCTCTTCATTGCGTCCTTGATCGTAATGAATTCAATCGAGTTTCCACATGCACTTCATCTCATGAAATATGGAAACTATTGGAGGTTACCCATGAGGGGACCAACAAAGTTAAGGATACTTGATTGGATATGTACCGTCAAGATTTTGAGTCTTTTACCATGCATCCATCTGAAAATATAACTGAAATGTTTACACGTTTTACTGATGTTTGCAATGGGAGAAAGTCCCTTGGTGATGATGTGTCTGCAGAAACGATGGTCAAGAAGATCCTTTGGATCCTACCAAGCTCATGGGCACCAAAAGTCACGGCAATTCAAGAAACAAAAGATGTCAAGAAAATGCCGGTTGAAGAGCTCATCGGATCCCTCATGACCTACGAGATCACCATGAGGAGGCAAGCTGAAAAGGAAGGCAAACCGATCAAAGTTCCAAAGAACATCGCCTTCAAAGTTCAAAAAGAAGAAAGCTCCTCCTCCTCATCGTCTTCCTCTTCAAGCGGCGATTCAGAAATGGAGAATCTTGCCCGCAAAATGCACAAATTCATGAAGAAGCACAGGAAGAAGAAATCCCGCAAGGCTCAACTCAACGAAAAATCCGAGCTCGAGGTAACATGTTACGGGTGTGGCAAGAAAGGCCATTACAAGCCCGATTGTCCACTCAACAAGAAAAAGGCCAAGCAAAGGGAAAAGAAGAAGGCATTCAAAGCTACATGGAGTGATAGCTCCACATCCTCCTCCTCCTCCTCCTCCTCCTCAAGTGACAACGGTAAAAAATGCCTAATGGCATTTCATGAGGTATCCTCTTCCGACTCCTCATCCTCCAGTTCTTCAAATTCTTTCAATCATTTATCTTATGAGGATCTCCAACATGCTAGAGATCAATTGGAGGAAGGTTTTCACGAACTTTCTTCCAAATTTATTGCTTTAAAAAAGAATTTCAAAAAACTTTCTTCCGAAAAGGAACAACTTCTCAAAGAAAAGGAGGAGTTGTCCCTCAAGGTCCAAAACCTTCCCGATGTTGATTCTATGGAATCAACAATCAAGGATTTAAGGAAATCTCTAGCTAAGTTCACCGAAGGTGAACATAACCTCTCGAAGCTCCTTGGTTCCCAATGCGTATCTAGAACCACCCAAGGGCTTGGCTATTCCAAGCAAGCTTCCTCTTCCCATGCTCCTACTATTTTTGTAAGGGGGAGCTCCCAATATAAATTTTGTAATTATTGCAAAAAGATCGGGCACTTAATTTACGAGTGCGACTGCAAAAATGCCCGGTATGGAAGGCCCAAAACCATTTCCTTTAATGATGAATTTCATAGGAGAAGACCCGCCACTAGACAAGTTTGGATTGAAAAATCCCTTTTAGCGAGTCTCTCCGGGCCAAAATTTGTCTCGGTTTCAAAAACCTCTCCCCGGTGATTTGTTGTTTTTATTTAGGGGGAGTTAGGATTGTTTAAGCCTTTTTGCTTTATTTTCAAAACCTTCAATTCAAAACTTCCAATTCAAATCTCAAAAATTTCAATTGGTTTAAAAAAACTCTATCTTGTTTTTCAACTTTTCCCTCAATCAAGTTTTATGCCCCGTGCTATTTTGATAATCACAAAGGGGGAGAAATTCTTGGTTGATTGGGGGAGAAATCTTTCTCTCATGCTTTGCTTTACTTTTCAATTTATCCTTTAAAGCATGCCTTTCATTTCAGTCTTTTACATTGCTTGTTTTGGTGATTGTGATCATCAAAATAGGGGGAGATTGTTGTACCTCTCGTACCCCTCGTGGTTTAATTTTCATGATCACAATCACTCTCTTTTTTATCTAATCTTGTTTTAAGTGTTTTTGGATGATAGACATGATTTCAGGTTGCCAAGGAATTGGGCCAAGAAAGCCAGAAGGCAAAAGTGGACTGATTTCAGTCCACCGGCCAACCGGTGGATGACCACCGGCCAACCGGTGGAATCTTGACAGAAGACATCCCCTCTGTCCAGACCACCGGCCAACCGGTGTCCCATCACCGGCCAGCCGGTGGAACCCAGACAGAAGGGACACCTACTGTCTCACCACCGGCCAACCGGTGGCCTCCTCACCGGCCAACCGGTGGTGCCTGGGCAGAAGACCTCTCCTTTTTCCAAAGCACCGGCCAACCGGTGGCCAAGCACCGGTCAGCCGGTGGAGCCAGTCAAACTAGCCGTTGGGCTTTGACCAGCCTGCTCCCAACGGCTCCGAAGACTTTTCCAACGGCTCCGAAGACCCCGAACGGCCATATGAGGGTTCCCCCTCTATAAATAAAGGACTAGGAAGCCCCAGAACGATAGTGGAACTATAACCAAGCCAACAGACACATTTTTCATCATTTGGCAAACCTCCGGCGGATTCCTTCAAGGAACCTCAATTGCTCCAACCCATTTTCACATCCAAGGAGCATCACCATAGAAGCTTGGGAGCGCTCTTCATCAACTCCAATCAATCCATTGGCGCCCAAGACTTCTCCACATTACGGTTTTTCTTGTTTTATTATTTTGAGCATCAATTTGGGTTTGTGCCTACAAACCCCTCTTTCTCTCATCTTCCTTTGTTTGGGTTTTCACACCACCTTCAAGGTGTGAAGAGGTTAGTCAAGCCTTCCCTTTAAAAGGCTTGAGTCATAGGTGAGCTAGCCTTCACCTGTAAGAAGTCTAGTGAGTTCTTGCTCAACCATTAAAAGCAAGCTGTAATAGGTTCTAGACTACCTTAAAGTCTAGTGGGTTTCTTGCTAAAACCATTAAAAAACAAGCGGTAGTAAATCTCTCAACGGTTGAGTTGGGAGCGGAGACGTAGGCTTTGGTTTAAGCCGAACTCCGTTATCAAGTTTTGTGTCTTGCCTCTTTTATTTCCGCTGCACTTTTAACTTTGTTTTTAAATTGTTAATTATTTTTTTAAAGGCAATTCACCCCCCCTCTTGCCATCACTCTCCGACCCAACACAAATAACTCGCATCAATTTACAACCTTTTCTCTTTGAGAAAAACATCCTGACATCACATTATTGGATAAAACAATGTTTTTGGGTGAATTTTATCCCTCCGTGAAAAATAATTTGTATTTGTGACTGATGAAATTGATTATCTGCCCCTTTTCATTCACTCATGTCAACTTACAACTCCCCTTGTTTCAATAAAAACAGCTTTGGATTCTTCATATACAGACATGTCACATGAGTTATGTCCATTCTCAACAGAATCCAAAGAGAAGTGAGGTAATGATAAAAAACTTAAGAGGGAATGATTGAACATTAATTTTCATCCTTGGCTCTTCAAATCTGTTTTTTGGAAACACCTTTATAAATATGACCGTGATTGAACATTAATTTTCATCCTTACCTCTTCAAATCTGTTTTGTGGAAACACCTTTATAAATATGACTGTAATATGATTTAATGTAGAAATATACTCAAGCCTCACATTCTCATTTGCAACCTCTTTTTGATAAAGTGATATTTAACACTGAAAATAATGCTTATTTGTGACATGTCATTTGTGATGGATACTCTTCCTAAAAAGTTATTTGCAGTGGATCCCGTTGCAAATACCCTCACTCAAAATCGTGTCATAATTACTATTAATTGGTTGACTGTTCATCACAATTATCCCAAGGATCACACTATTTGCGACGAAAATAATCATTTGTTGCAAATAATATTTGTGACGGATTATGAACCTCGTTGCAAAAAATTTCATGACTGCATATTTGCGACATGTGTAAAATTTCCGTTGCAAATACTATTTGCAATGATAATTTATTACCGTTGCAAATACTATTTTCAATGGAAATTGTATAACCATCGCAAATAGTATTTTGCCTACTTATTTACGACAAATTTAAATTTCTGTTGCAAATAGTGTTTGTTACGAACTTGTAGATTGATCACAAATAGTGTTTTCATGAAATCTTTGTCTCATATGTCTCCTACAAACTTATAAATAAAAATTAAAAAGATAAAAAAATTTATATTATGTTATTTTAAAAACTAAAAAAGAAATATTGACCAAAATATATTGCGGTCTCTCACCATTAATTTGCCAAGTACTACTATTAGCGTATATCCTCTTATACACATTAAACTTCGTAACGACTGCATTAACCCCCTCTGTATAAATTTATCATATACATTTAGTATCACACACACACATATATACATATATAAACTATTAAATGATATTACTTATCAACTGTCGATGATGTATACTGAAAGTGCGACTCCCAACTCTGTGTGTGACATCCTGTCCCTTGATTCTATCGATCAAAAAATGATCTCCTCCTGAAAGTCCCCTATCCATTATGTGCACAATCCCTCCTAAGCTTGGGTGGGGACATAATGGGGTTGACAGAAGGATGTCACTCTGAACTCTGTCTCCATTGGAAGTTTGCTTGGTGAGCCCTGGGACAAAACATTAACATTGATAAAACATTGATGGGTGTTGCATCCTCTCCTGAACCTGCGTAGAACTCCAAGAAATCATGGGTTGACATCGTGGAGAGGGGTCAAGCTGATCCTCCCCATTGTCTGGTTCACTGAAACCCTCAATGTCAAGTGACATTGAGGGTATTTCTGCGAAGGAGGCAGAATCCTCATCTCCTGCGACTTTGGCTCCCTGCAAAGATGCGAACAGTGCATCAGTTGGAGCTCCTGTGGCTTCAAAGTCCCCTTTGATCTCTATTCCTGCCCATGACAGTAATATACATTTGGAGATTGCTTTCTCTCATGCAGGGCATCCTACTGTTGACCCCACACCGAGTGTGGATGATGAAGCAAATGGCAGCACCCCAACTTTAGGAGCTGTCAAGGAACAAAGGAACCTGGTGACTCATCCACAAGAAAAAATGGGTATTGAAGACACCTCAAAGATGCATATAGTGGTGCAACAGGGAGAATCCTCCCCAATCCAACACTCTACTGAGTCGCAGTCAGAACATTGCACTCTTCAGGTGAAACCTCAACACCTTGTAACTGACGGTGATGATTTGGATAACTCTTGGCAACAAGCTAGTTCTGGGAAGCGCGGGCGATATGCTAGAAGTCGCGGGAGGGGACGTGGAAGGGCTGAAACTGCAGCAAGGAATGAAGCTCCCTCGAATGTCTCAGATCAGATACAAGCATTGAAACTCTTCTTCAGCAAGCGTGAGATTTGGAGACTCTCCACTACAGAGGTCGAGGACGTAGTTGTGGCCCCAGAATGAATTGGGGGGCCTTTCAGGACAAAGAAAAAAGGATCGCTGAAAAGATCAGAAAAAAGCTTGGGATCTCGTGATAGAGGTTTTGATCTACTGTTTGAACTACTGTTTCTATTTTTGTTGTTCCATGCACTTTTTTATGATTCAATTTAAAGGGGCTTTCCCCCCACCTTTAAAAAAAAATACTGAAAGTGCGACTCCCAACTATGTGTGTGACATCCTGTCCCTTGATTCTATCGATCAAAAAATGATCTCCTCCTGAAAGTCCCCTATCCATTATGTGCACAATCCCTCCTAAGTTTGGGTGGGGACATAATGGGGTTGTCAACTCACACAAGAGTTGTCAAAGACAGTTGACAGTTGCAAATGCTCTCTTCATAGCTCTATTTCGAATGTCATGTAAAAATTGTCAGAAACAATCATGCATGCAAGCTTCCCATGCTTCCCAATGGAGGGTCTCATGATATCATCAATATGAGACAATAAACCCTGTAGATATTTAATAATATAGTAAATTAGAAATTATATAAATTTAAAATAAAATATACTGTTTATTTACATACAATTCGGTGCTCAAACATGCGATGATGCACATCTCTAGGAATTTGATCCCATACAATTCGGTCCTCTTATACACATCAAACTCCGTAACGACTGCATTAACCTCAAACTGCATAAACTTATCATATACATTTAGTATCACACACACACACACATACATATATATAAACTATTAAATGATATTATTTATTAAATGTCGATGATGTATACTGAAATTGTTACTCCCAACTCTGTGTGTGACATCTTGTCCCTTGATTCTATCGATCAGAAAATGATCTCCTTATGAAAGTCCCATATCCATTATGTGCACAACCCCTCCTAAGCTTGGGTGGGGACATAATGAGGTTGATGACTCACCTAAGAGTTGTCAAAGATCGTTGCAAATGCTCTCTTCATAGCTCTATTTTGAATGTCATGTAAAAATTGTCAGAAACAATCATGCATGCAAGCTTCCCATGCTTCCCAATGGAGGGTCTCATGATATCATCAATATGAGACCATAAACCCCGTAGATATTTAATAATATAGTAAATTAGAAATTATATAAATTTAAAATAAAATACACTGTTTATTTACATACAATTCGGTGCTCAAACATGCGATGATGCACATCTCTAGGAATTTGATCCCATAACACCCAGAGAACAAAAAAATAGGTCCTCAAAATAGCACTTGTGTGACCAACGACTAGATGCGAAAAATTATGAAAATAAGAATAATTAGTAACATAATTAATAAATTAAATAAATAATATAAAAAACAAATAAAATTCATATTTACACTTCGACGAGGATTGAAGTTAAGAGATGAATGTTGCTCGAGAATAGGATTCAGAATCATTAGTCACGCAAGACCTCAACCCATCGTAGTAGCTGGTGCAGCGTTAACACCCTCGACTGACGAAACATGGAGCTCATCACCAGATAGCCCACCCCAGTCAAGCTACACACTATCTCATCGAACTGCTCCCGAGACATCTGAGGGCAACTGAGAGAAAATAATGTTACATGTAAATAATTGTTGATACATATATTAAATATAAAATTCTCATAAATATTTGTCAAAAATAAATAATATATATTGATTATGAGTATAACTAGAACGCAATACAACATTTTTCATCTTCATATATTCATCGATGTCAATGCCTCCATCTTCCCCATAAGCCTCATCAATTCCCATACAAGCTTTAATTTCATAATCCCTCATTATTTCAAATTCATTGGTTACATCATTGACATTATCAATCAACCCTTAATTGCAGTGTCTCGTCATCAATATCCATATCTCTTTGAGTAAGAGATGTATTTGCGATGTTTCTTAAATTTTTTTCAATATTTTGCATTTTCACAGAACCACCTTCATTTTCCATAAATTGATTATCATGAGATTTCATTTTTATTACACCCCATTAACTGATTAGATCTCTCGAAACAACATAATAATTTTCATAATAAACTTGATGTGCTTGATGATTTATTTAATCATTTAATATTTGTTGGTTGATTTGTTATCATTTCCATTATTGTACTTTGACGTTTACCTGGTACTCGAGGCATAGTCTCCCTACTATGTTCCATTGACCCTCGCCGTTAGTCGGTATGACATCCCACCGTTTTATTACGTAACATTACATATCATTTTACAAATAGATGTTCTTTTAAAGTTTAATGTCTTGGAAATAAGGTGCATAATACATGAAAACATGAAAACATTATTCTAATCCACTTGAAAGACTTCATCATAGGTTCATCCTAAGTTTAATTACTGCATCTCATAACTCGAAGACATACATTAAAGGAAAGAGTGAACATAAGACCCAGTAAGAGAAAACAAGAGAAACAATTTACAAGTGATCATGAAAATTATCGATAACTTGAAGAATATCATAAAGGCATGAGTAAAGGAGAAAGAGACAAATCATAGTAAAAAAGAACATGAATCATAACATGGAAATGTGACTACAACATTTAATTGAGTCATTCATAAGCATATCCCCAAGGTTTATCACCGATGTGTCATAAAAATTAATAAGGTTATTCACCAAGGTATCATAAAACATGTCATTGTTAGAGATTAAATTATTTACTCAATGCATTGAAGTGCTATTAGGGCACACTCTTCCTATGTCTTAATTAATGCGAGTCACATAGATCATAATAAACATTTCATAAATAACCTGTAGAAAATAAAAGAAACGAGTTTCATATCAAAATCATGGTGTTTTAGAAAGTACTTAAAAACAAGATCCTTTTTTCATTTTAAACCCACAGAAAAGGAAGGTGAGTTTCATGTATGTTAATCCCAGAATAAAATAGATCATTTTGAAAACTATATGAATACCCCTGGAGAAGAAAGATGTTTGAGTATTCACAAAAGAAAATAAAAGAATTTCTTGAGAAAAAGAGATAAATTTTGAGAAGAAAACTCTGCAGCATAACGGGTATGAAACATTGTTTTAGAAAACATTAAAAAGAAAGGGAACATGAATCTCTCATTCATAAAAGACTCTTAATACAGTAAAAGGATAGAATAAAATGGAGAGAAGAACATAGTATGAAAATTTGAACGTCATACCACATAAAAAGGGAACTTGAAAGTAAAAAAGAAGTTGAGATTTCCCTTACCTTGAAGAGTAATTCTTAAAACTCGAAGATTGAGACCTTGAGGGCTTGAGGACACCTTGAGAGATAACACTATCAAAGCTTCATGGAGGATGAATTAGGAATGAAAGCTAATGAAGAAATGAGTGAGTATTTATAGAAAAAGTGAGATTTTTATTGATTTTCTTGGACACCTCAGTAGTGGTATTTGCAAAACCACGAGCTTGTCCCTGATATTTTCCATGGTATTGGCCACTTGGGACACCTATTACATTATTTTAATCCACAAGAGTTGACCAACCTCTTATATTACTCATTATATCATTATGACATAGTTATGATGTCATTAAACATACCGAAAAACTCAAAATTGTATTTTTATTATTCACGAAAAACTAAAGTATTTTATAAAATTTTCATAATTTCACCCTAACCTAATACCGATGTTATGATTTCAAAAATGACATTTATTTTATCACAATAACTCTCTAAGTATGAGAAATTTAACTTTTAACTATAAAAATACTTATTTATTAAAAATAATAGCAGACAGAAAATGTATAGTAAAATGCATTGTAAAATTTATGACACTTAAAAAAATATTTTATCATTTAAATTTAAATAAGAGTGTTTTAATCCTACGATTTCATTAAAATAAACATTATTAATAATACATTAGTTTATTATAATAATTTATATCTCTTTGAAAAGTATAATTTTTGCTTGAAAAATCAATTTATCAACTTTTATCTCAATTTTTAAGCAAAAATATTCTTAAAACGAAATTGATGAAATACCAATTTTATTTAAATAAAGGGATTGCATTTTAAGTAATTAGGGCCTCGACACATAACCCCTTATAACACCTGCATACGACCTAAGAGTGAGGTGTGCGATGATGATAGACTCTTGGGGCGACTCAGATAACATCGCCCGAGTGCTAATATCTACTAACTTGAACTTCTCAAGTTGACGATTTCATTCAAGCCTCATTTGTTGAAGCTTGGCTTGAGCTTGGTCAAGAGCGAAGCTCAATGACGCTATATCCTTCCCAAGTTCTAACAAATGAGCTTCGTACGACACGACTCTACTGGATGAGGCCACCGACTCTTCTTTCTGCATCAATTTTCCTTTGTCATTTCTACTTATAAACAATAATTATAACGTTAAAATTATTAGTTAGAGTATAGTTTCCAACGATCATATTGAACAACAATCATATAATGGTCGGAACCCAATGGTCACTTTCCAAAATATACTCACTTCATTATTAGAGAGATAATATTATATAACACACATTTTTAGGAAACAAATATTATTTAAAAAGTTTGGGTTGTTACATTCTTCCCTCCTTGAGAAATTTTGTCCCCAAAATTTCAACTCGTTCCCTTGGTTGAGAAAAAGGTGAGGGTATTTCTGCCTCATTTTTTCCTCTGGTTCCCACGTGGCTTCTTCATATTTGTGGTTCCTCAACAACACTTTGACAAGGTGAGTAATTTTGTTGCGTAAAACCTTGTCTCTACGGTCCAAGATCTCCACCAGCTGCTCCTCATAAGAGAGGTCATGTTCTAGTTGTACTATCTCAGGATTCAGTGCATGTGAAAGGTCAGATATATACTTCCTCAAGAGAGATATGTGAAATACATCATGAACTTGAGCTAGATTTGGAGGAAGTGAAAACTGATAGACCACTGCTTCTATGCGATCAAAGATTTCAGAGGGCTAAACTTTCATTTCTTTGCGAACTACATGACTCTCTTCCATGGTGAAATTTGAAGGAAGACTTTATCTCCAACATCAAACTATAAGTCCCTTCGATGGTTGTCAACATAGCTCTTTTTCCAACTCTGAGCAGCCTTTATGTGTTGTTGGATGACATGAACCTTTTCTGTCATCTCTTGCACAAGATCAGGCCCAAGAAGCTTTCTCTCACCAGTTTCATCCCAACAAGTAGGAGTTCTACATCGCTTCCCATATAGAGCTTCATAGGGTGCCATTTGAATACTCGAATGGAAGCTGTTGTTGTATGAGAACTCAACTAATGAGAGATATTGATCCCATCTACCTTTAAATTCCATTGAGTATGTTCTCAGCATGTCCTTGAGTGTCTGAATAGTCTTTTTAGATTGACCACTAGTTTGTGGGTGATAGGTCGTACTGAAATTCAATTCAGTATTCAGAGCATATTGAAGACTTCTTCATATTTTTGATGTGAACCTTGGGATCATGATCTGAAATGATAGAAAGTGGTATCCCATGCAACCTTACCACTTCCTTTACATAAATCATGACAGGTTGATCAAGAGAGAAATCTTTTCGAATAGAGATAAAATGGGCAGTCTTGGTGAGACAACCCACTATAACCCATGGAGTAGCCCAGGGTCTCCAAGGCCTTCGGGTCATCAAAGGCCTTTGGGCCACAGGGCTTTCGAGCCACGTAGACCATGGAGTAGCCCAGTTCACACAGAACATTCCCCAGAAGAGGATCAGAGCAACAAGAGTAGCAACCACCAGAAGCAGAGCTAACCGGATTGGAAGAATGAGAGGGTATGGTAGCCGCCATCGGGACTTGGCACCGTGCAGCTTTGTACGAGACAATTCTAGCCGATCAACAATGCAAGGTGGGGTGCTAGGTGATCAATGATGCAGAAGCTGAGAAGGGGCAGTTCAAGTGGACTGAGCCTACGAGCCATGTATTGGGCATGGTATGCCTCTGGGCCTTCGGGTCATGTATTGCAGGTCAGTCGGGCCTTGTGCCTTGGGCCTACGGGTCATGGTCGGGTTCCCCTTCAACCCTTAAAAGGGGGATTATCCGTAATAAAATAAAAAATAAGGCCTTCAGGCCATTCATGCTTATATTGTCCCACTTCTATGCCGGTATGAGTAGTGGTTGTAATACCCCTTTAGGAAGCTATCTTTCTGCCTTCACTTGTCGACACACCAGACACCTTGTAGTGTAGTTGATAATCTCCCTTTTCATGTTATCCCACCAAAAATGATCACGAAGGTCCCTATACATTTTAGTGCTTCTAGGATGTATAGAGAATGTAGAGCTATGAGCTTCATCCATCAACTCCTTTATTTCCGAAATAGATGGAACACATAGCCTTGTATGAAATTTCAGTACACCTTCTTGATCAATATTAAACTCAAGAAACTTTCCATTATTTACAACCTCTAACTTCTTCTGTAACAAAGGATCTTCTATTTGAGATTTCTTGATATTCTCTAGTAATGGTGGTTGAGAAATCATTTGGGATAGGGTTGATGATGTCCCTTCCCTTACGATTCCCATGTCCAGTTTTATTAGGTCTTTAATCAAAGGATCTCCTTGAATCCTCATTATTGCCAACATAACACGATCTTTCCTGCTTAATGCATCAACGACTTTGTTTGCTCTTCCATGATGATAATGAATTGAACAATCATAGTCTTTAAGAAGTTTCAACCATATCCTATGTCTCATGTTTAATTCCTTTTGCGTAAAAATATACTTCAAACTTTGATGGTCTGTGTATATATCTCATTTCTCCCCATATAGATAGTGCCTCCCCATCTTTAGAGCAAAAACAACTGCATCCAGCTTTAGGTCATGTGTAGGATAGTTCTGGTCACGAGGCTTCAACTGTCAAAATGCATAAACAATCACCTTTTCATTTTGCATGAGGACGCACCCAAACCCTTTCCAAGATGCATAACTAAAAATAACGAATCATTCTCTGATAGAGGGTAGAGTTAACACAGGTTCAGTAAACAATCTCTTCTTCAACTCTTGGAGACTTTCTTCACACTCATTTGTCCAGCTGAACTTGACCCATTTTCGAGTTAACTTGGTTAGTGGATTAGAAAGTCATAATTTTTTTTTACAAACCTCCTATAATATCTCGTTAATCTATGAAAACTAGGAATATTAGTTACTGTTGTAGGATGTTGCTACTCCTCCACGACCTTTGTCTTTGCAGGATCAACTGAGATTCCTTCATTGGTTACAATGTGTCCCAAGAAAAAAACTTGTTGAAACCAAAATTCACATTTGTTAAACTATCCAAATAGTCTCTCCTTCCTCAGAGTTTGCAATATAACCCTTAGATGATCCTCATGATCTTCACGACTTTTGGAATATACCAGAATATCATCAATAAAAACTACCACAAAGTTATCAAGGTAATCTTTAAAGACTCTATTCATAAAATCCATAAATATAGCAGGTGCATTAGTCAAGATGAAGGGAATAACAACAAACTCATAATGCTCATATCTTGATCAGATGATGGTCTTTGGAATCTCTTATTTCTTCACCCTCAATTGATGATAACCAGATTGAAGTTCGATCTTGGAGAAGATTTGAGTCCCACGAAGTTGGTCAAATAAATCATCAATTCTTGGAAGAGGGTACTTGTTCTTCATTGTGATCCCATTAAGTTCTCTACAATCAATGCATAACTGCATTGATCCATCATTCTTCTTCACAAAGAGAACAGGTGCTCCCAAAGGAGACACACTTGGTCGGATAAACTCATTCTCCAAAAGATTCTGGAGTTGTTTCTTTAATTCCTCCAGCTCCACATTTTTCGTTCTATACGAGGTCTTTGAAATCGGTTTGGAACCATACATGAGCTCAATGGAGAACTCTACCTCTCTTTCTGGGGGAGGTCTAGATAACTCCTCAGGAAACACATCAATGTATTCCTAAACGATGAGGACATTCTCTATTCGTATACTTTTATTTCATTCTTCATCTTCACCGATCATTTCCATAAAGAAAGCTATGGGAGGTGCTTCTAGAAAAAACACAGGTTGAAATATCTCTCCTTTGAAAACAACTGTAGGTCATCCATTCAAGACTACTGAGATTTCCTTGCTTCTGTAGTCGATCTTAGTATTATACTTTGATAGTCAGTCCATCCTTAGTATAATGTCGAATTCCAACATGGGAATGACTACTAGATTTGCGATGAGATTATGCTCACCAAAGTAAATACTAGAGTTTTTATATATTATTGATGGTTGGATAATCCCTCTAGGAATCTACACTGATAGTTCTACTTCTATCAGTTTAGGGATTGATTCTATATTCTTTGCAAACTTGGAGGAAATAAAGGAATGCGTAGAATCAGAATCAAACAAAATACTTGCTAGTTTTGAGAGAACAACGAGAGTACCTACCACCACATCATTTGGAGCTTCAACTTCAGCCGTCGGGACAACAAAAGCACGACCTTACTCCTTTGGCCTATGATAAGGTTGATAGTGATTCCCCTCCACTGCCCTCAGATTTGGACAATGATTGTCAAAGCGACCAAATAGTCGCACTTGAAGCATTGGACTTTAGGCATAGCCTGCACTATCTTCCCTTTGTTTTTAGTGTTGAGAAGTTGAGGCTTCACCTCACTACGACAGTTCTGAGCAATATGACCATCTCTTCCATACTTGTAACATTTCATGCTTCCGAGCAAGCAATTCCCTGAATGCTTATTCCCACATTTTCTGCATGTGGAAAGTTGCACCTGCTTTCCTCCTCTTCCAAGTTTGGCTCCAAAGATCTCTTCTTTTCATTTGATTTATGGGACCACTGCGTCTCTCCGAACTCTAGTTCAACTTTCACAACACTCCTCACGATCTCCTCATAGTTTTCATAGTCTCGGTTGGCTAGACTCTTTCGTAGATGGGGTCTTAGTCCATCGAAAAACCTATCAACCTTCCCATTAGGATCCATGACAAAGCTAGAGGTGTAGCGGGAAAGTCTTGTGAAGTTTATCTCATAGCTTCACACATATTCATTTTCCTTCCGCTTCAGCTCTAGGAATTCCTTCTCCATTTTCGTTCGTATCGAACAAGAGAAATATTTTTTGAAAAAGGTTCCTCTGAACTCATCCCACTCCATAGCTTCAATCTCCCCTCTTGGCTTCATGTTTTTAACTAGTGTTCAACATTGATCAGCTTCTCCCTCTAAGCAGTAAACAATCAGGGTGACTTTCTCTTGTTCCGGACAATGAAGTACAAAAAAGATGAGGTTATCCACTGTTCAACAATCAATGGACTAGTAGATCCACTGAAAGAAGGTGGTCATTGACGCATGAAGGGATTAACGGAAAGTTTTTCCATTCGAGGTGAATCCGATCTCTCAGCTTGATTCAAGTTATTGTTCATAACTCGAGTCATCATTCTCATGAGGTTTTCTATTCCGGCTTCCATTGGAAGGCCATTAGCGCCTGGTCCGTTGTGGTCACCATTTAGACGATTCCTCATATTTTCCACCATTTTCTAAAAGAAGAAAAATTTAGTGAGAAACACGTTTCATTTAATAATCTTATAATTCTAAAGGAATTTCATGTCTTAAAACATCATGCTTAAACATGTTATTCTTTAACAACAATTACATTTTCTATAAATCCTTCACAATTGTTCATAAAAAGCTTGCGACTAACCAAACATATCCCCTGAGAGTATCAAACTAGGAGTGCAACAAGACCCATTATCGTGTACCAAGTTACATCAAGTTAGGGTCGACACACCTTGTTGGAGTTGTTACCCTTAGGCACATATGTGTCAGAACCACATTCACTTATTTGTATCCAAACAAAGATTTATTTGTTCAGAAATCACATACTTAATAATTTATCAAAATACCAGGATGCTTTCCTATATTTTAGCTTGTCTTTAAGGTTATTCTTAATGTTTTCAAATCCTAATTTCCACAAATAACTAAATCGTCCTTTGATATCAACTATGACATCCTACCTTTTTATTACATAACTTTACATAACATTTTACATAGGATCTTTTAAAGTTTAGTATCTTAGAAATAAGGTACATAATACATGAAAACATGAAAACATTCTTCTAATTCACTTGAAATACTTCATTATAAGTTCAACCTAAGTTCAATTATTGCATCTCATAATCGAGGGACATACATCAAAGGAAAGAGCGAGCATAAGCCCTAGTAAGGGAAATCAAGAGAAACAGTTTACAAGTGATCTTGAGAATTATCGATAAGAACTTGAAGAATACAATAAAAGCATGAACAAAGGAAAAAGAGACATATCATAGTAAAAAGAACATGAATCATAACATGGAAATGTGGCTACAACATTTAACCGAGTCATTCATAAGCATATCATCAAGATTTATCACCGAGGTGTCATAAAAATTATCACGGTTATTCACCAAGGTATCGTAAAACATGTCATCTCTAGAGATTAAATTCTTTACCCAATGCATTGGAGCGCTATCAGGGCACACCCTTCATACGTATTAATTAATGTGAGCCACATAGATCATAATAAACATTTCATAAATAACTCTTGGAGAGTAAAAGAAACGAGTTTCATATCAAAATCATGGTGTTTTAGAAAGTGCTTTAAAATAAGATCCTTTTGTCATTTTAAAACCATGGAAAAAGAAGGCATGTTTCATGTATATCAATCCCAGAATAAAATATATCATTTTGACATCTATGTGAATAACCTTAGAGAAGATATAGATTTGGGTATTCACAAAAAAATAAAATAAAAGAATTTCTTGAGAAAAAGAGAAATTTTGAGAAGAAAATTCTGCAGCATAACAAGTATGAAACATGATTTTAGAAAGCATTAAAAAGAAAGGGGAAAAGGGTCTCCCATTCATAAAAGACTCTTAATACAGTAAATGGATAAAATAAAATGGACAGAACAAAATATTATGAAAATTTGAAAGACATACCACATAAAAAGGGAACTTGAATGGAAAAGAGAAGTTGAGATTTCCCTTAACTTGAAGAGTAACTCCTAAAACTCGAAGATTGAAACATTGGAGGCTTGAGGACACCTTGGGACGACTCCTTGGGAGGTAACACCATCAGAGCTTCATGGAGGATGAATTAAGAATGAAAGCTAATGGAGAAATGGGTGGGTATTTATAGAAAAAGTGATAGATTTTTTTGATTAATTTCCTTTGACACCTCAGTAGTGGTATTTGAAAAATCATGGGCTTGCCCATGATATTGGCCACTTGAGACACCTATTACATTATTTTAATCCATAAGAGTTGACCAACATTTTATATTACTCATTAGATCATTATGACATAATTATGATGTCATTAAACATACTGAAAAACTGAAACTGTAGTTTTACTATTCACAAAAAACTAAAGTATTTTATAAAATTATTATAAATTCATTATAACCGAATATCGACGTTCTGATTTCAAAAATGACATTTATTTTATTACAATATTTTTCAAAGTATGAGAAATTTAACTTTTAACTATACAAATACTTATTTATTAAAAATAATAGTGGGCAAAAAATGCATAGTAAAATGCATTGTAAAACTTTTGACATTTGAAAAAAAATTATTTTATATTTTAAATTTAAATAAGAGTGTTTTAATCACACTATTTAATTAAAATAAACATTATTAATAATACCTTAGTTTATTATAATAATTTATATCCCTGAAAAGTATAATTTTTACCTGAAAAATCAATTTATCAAATTCCATCTCAATTTTTAAGCAGGACTATTCTTAAAACTGAAATAGTGAAATAAAAATTTTATTTAAACAAAGGGATTGCGTTTTTAAGTAACTAGGGCCTCGACACATAACCCCTTATAACACCCACATACAACATAAGAGTGAGGTGTGCGATGGTGATAGACTCTTGGGGCAACTCAGATAACATCGCCCGAGTGGTAATCTTTACTAACTTGAACTTTTCATGTAGGCGATTTAGTTCAAGGCTCATTTGTTGAAGCTCAGTTTGGGCTTGGTCAAGAGCGAAGCCTAATGATGCTACCTCATTCCCAAGTTCTGACAAATGAGCTTCATATGACATGACTTTATTGGATGAGGCCATCGACCCTTCTTTCTGCATTAATTTTCCTTTTTCATTTCTACATACAAACAATAATTATAAAGTTAAAATTATTATTTAGAGTATAGTTTCCAACAATCATATTGACCAACAATTATAATTTACTGACGGTCATATAACGGTCGAAACCCAATGGTCACATTCCAAAATATACTCACTTCATTATTTGAGAGATAATATTATATAACACACATTTTTAGGAAACAATTATCATTTAAAAAGTTCGGGTCATTACAGTCGGCAACCTCTTGCATACGGGGAGACACGCATGAGGTCTTTTGACATTCCATCTTAGATCCAATGGTTCAGGCTGGGGTGTTACATGACCTCTCACATTTCCATAAATGGAAATATCTCTGAAGATATTGTGTAATCCAAACAATCCACCTTTTCATGCAATGACTCCCACAACCTTCCATATTTTTACAGTAGGCTCAACATTCTCTACATGCTTTTATGCGGGTGTGTCCCATGATTTATGTAACTACATGTCTCCAGTAAAATTAATGGAGTACCCTTATCTTTTCACTTTCCCATTTTTATTCTCGGTCAAACCAATCTTCCATTTTTTACAGTAGGCTCGACATTCTCTTTCTCTCAAAATATTCAATCAAAAATCCGTATTTAAATTACTCTTCACAACTGTATTAAAATATATAGTAGGAACACTTGCAGCGTGAGCCTTTCCCTTGCAGTGTGATAGTTTCCCATGTAACCTGTACAGATTCAATGTAAACTTAGATAACAACTCAACATGATTCTCATTCATCTTGAATCACTACTCAGTTTGTGATATTTAAAACTTGAAGCACAACACTTGCATCTTCACACTTTCATTTCTAGATTTATTTATCTAGAAGTTCTTTATTTCAAGCTAAATAAATTCCCATCCTTCCATCTCTTATTGATCTCCCTCTTCTCGGCTTGAGGATTAACTCCCTCATTTCTTTGTCTTCAATCATGTTTGACTCAATTAATTGTATTTTTTGGTTAAGTGTATTTCAGAGTCTCACATCGGATTCTTCCGAGTTGTAATTAGTTACCTCTATCCATAAAATAATGTCTCCACCTCTCCTTGAGTAGGGACTTATACCAATCTACATGGCATTAGAGGGCCAAAGTTACATTTGATAACCTTCCCCATATGCTTCTCCTCTGCAAGGAAGCCCTATGCCCCATCACCAACCCTCCCCGCCAGTATCATCCGCTCTTGCTGACCCGCCTCTGCGGAAGCCCCGCCTTCCGTCGTCCTCCTCTCCTACGGATGCCCTGCCTCTCGTCACCAACCCCTCCTGCGGACACCCCGCCTCTCGACGTCGGCGCCTCTTGCGAACGCCCCGCCTCCCGTCACCGACACCTCTTGCAGAAGCCCCGCCTCATGTCGCCGGTGCCTCCTACAGCTACCCCACGACCATCATCGACCCTCCTGTGCAGAAACCCCACACCCCTCTTTGTCGACCCCTCCTATGTGGAAACCCCGCACCCCTCCTTCACCGGACCGTCTGTGCGGCCGCCCCAACGCTGCTCGCCCCGTCGTCAGCTCGCCTCTGCGGTAGTCGCAAAGCCGTGTCGGCACCTCCTTGGATGGAACCTCCCTGGTTGATGACTCCTATGCGACAACTCTCGAGTGACGACCTCTCATGCGCGACGACTGACACTCGTGCGCCTCTGTGCGACGCCCCCAACAATGTTACACTTCCCAGACGCCCGACTCTTCCTACTAAGGCCTATATTTCCATTTCTAGCCATTCCTGCTGGATTATTTGCTACAACCTTGTAGCCTCTTTTGTCTATCCTTATTCCAATGGTAGAATCTTCACCGACTTCCTCTGTCCTTCCACAGTTGATCACTGCCTCCACTCTCCTTGTCAATGAGTAGCTTGATGCAACCAACTTATCTTTCTAGCGGAAGACGATCCTTATGTCTCTCACCAAAATGGATCTCGAATCACACCTGGATTGTAGTACCCCCGATTTCTGGTAAGTAACCCTTGTTTTATGCTTTTTAAGTGCATGAAGTTTATGGGAGATGTTTGGGGAAAGTTTGGGAGACTTTTAAAGCATAAAAGAGAAAAATGTGGGGACGCACGGGCTACGCACGATTTGCCGAACCGTGCGGAAGCCGTGCAGGTGGTGGTCTGTTGGACAGAGGAGACCGTACGGTTTGTGAAAACCGTGTGAGGAGGCCGTGCGGAGATCCCCTCTCTGGAAGTGACTACCGCACGGTTAGCGCACGATTTAACTAACCGTGCGGACTAACCGTGCATGAAGTCAACTTAGATCCTATTTATTAGGATCTAATCTGTTTTATCTTTTAACCCACTCGTTTTTGCTCCTAGGCATCCCTAATTCGGGATTTCTCTCTCGGGAAGGTGGGAGAACACTTACCAGGTGTTTTGGAAGCGATTCAGAGGGTTGCCTTGGCGTTTAGAGGCCGGTTGATCGCGGTAAGTTTCGTTCTTGTCTTGTTTTCTTAGATCTCTTCCTTCCCTCTTGTTGGATCCTTAGATCTACGCCCGAGATGGGTAGATCTAAGGTAGTGGATGACTTTTAAGTCGGGTTTTGGTCTTGTTGGTGATAGGCGAAGGAATCTAAGGAGGTTTCGTGGTGTTTCGACCCGGTTCTTGGTTGGTTTCTTCTATTTTGTTGAGGTAGGTGGCTTCACTCTCGATTCCTCTTTCTTAGAACTTGAAGTCTTAGTTCAAATTGATTCATTTGCTTGGTTTTGATTCTGAAATTGTGGTGCAAAACATGTTATAAATCTTCTTTAGTGATGATTTATGGGTTTTGATGAAATTGTGGAAATTGAAAGAATGGTTGTGCAAAGTGTTTTGGTTTCTTGATTTTAAAATAGTGATTTTAAAATATGGTTTTGCTGGGTTTGGAAAATGGTTTGCGGGAAAAAGGGGTTTTCAATAAAAGGGTGATGCTTTATTGAAAGGGTTTTGAATACACTTGGTTCTGGGCATGGATTGCATGGGTTGTGGTGTGTGTTCATGTGCATTGGGATGGATAAGGGCGAGAAGTCCCCCAATCAATAGGTTGGGACAGATAAGGTCGTGAAGTACCCCCGTCAAGGTAGTTCACTAGGTGATGACTTAGTGGAAGGATAACTCACCACTCACGAGTATAGGGAGATCCATGTTGCATGCATGGTTGGTTGTGTGGATTTGTGGAATGGGACGAATGTGCCAAATGGAAATGTGGATTTGATT
The DNA here is from genome assembly GCA_963277665.1 of Viscum album. Taxonomy (NCBI): domain Eukaryota; kingdom Viridiplantae; phylum Streptophyta; class Magnoliopsida; order Santalales; family Viscaceae; genus Viscum; species Viscum album. The sequence continues at coordinate 350,798,616 of OY728135.1, forward strand.
GGAAACTTTGCTTGGTTGCTTTGTTGGAAAATGGTTTTGTTGAAAAAATGGCTTTGACATGGAATTTTCCATATTGTGAACTGTTTTGGAATTGTTTTATATAAATTGTTTTATATAAATGTGCTAACATGTTTTATCCTAGAGGCATGGGTTGAGAAGTCATCGGGGAAAACCTACTGAGTTTCATTACTCACCCCCTGCTTTGGCACGTTGGTGCTTTTTCAAATGTCATATACCAGGACACTGGCAAAGGTAAAGTGTCACATGTTTAGAGCGCTGCTTCGTGATACTTGGGCTGGTTCGTGATGTTGGAGCTTGGAGCTTGTGGAGCATGGAGTTAGGTTGTTGTCTTGTAGTCTTTGAGTTGTCTTTCCGCTGTTTACTCTGATGTTTATTGTTGGTTTTCACTGTGGTGCTTTTGGTTGGATTTTGATAAAAATTAATGGTTGAGTTGTTTTGGTTTTAAATCATGCATCATATAGTGGTTTCTTAGAGATGTTCATCTAGTTTCTCTGTTTGTTGGTTGTTTTCAGTTAAATGGTAAATAGTCCCCCACGTATTTTGAAACCCTTCAGCATTTATTTCCAGCCTTTGGCACCTTGGGGATGTCGCTTAAGGCCTAATAATGACTCGTTGAGCTCTCAAGCTAATGAGAATTGGCGGGTCTTTACAAATGGTATCATCTTGTTCGGTCCTTGCCTAACAAGTGGTCATCAATGTTCTTAGTCCTGGAGTTGAAATTCCTTCTTGTCTACTCCTTGGGTGATCATCTTAGACAGGAGTAGGATTGTCTGAACTTGAAATGTATAGCATAAAAGGACGTAGCTAACCCGTTTATGCTGAACTTCAAGTTACCAGGATGTTGGGTACACAAGTGTCTTGGATACACTTCTAGAATATTGCAAATCTCATTGTCATGGGTTTAGCCAATGAGATGAGCATGACATGCATTAGAGGAATGACTTCCCACTAGGATGACATATCTCATTGCGAAGAATGATTTATGATTTTGGGCAAGGTGCAAATTTTTGAAAAATGCAGAAATTGATTTTCAAATGAAAGATTTTGAAAAATAGATATTTGGTATATTTTGAAAACGGGTGGATTTTCAAAAAGTATGTGGGGGTGTTTTCAAAAATGGTTCAACATGTGGAAAAACTTGATGAATGGAAAACAATGATGTGATAGTTGATGTGATAGAAATTGAAATGCTAAGCCTTCAGTTGCTAGGAAGTGAGACTAACAGCGTGCGTTATTTGTATAGAAAATGGCACCCGTTAGGCGTCGTAGAAACCAACCCGAAGAAGCTGCGAAGAATGTGGTTGCACCTGAACCACGTGTGAACCAAAAGCTGGTTCATATTATCGTTCAAGCGTTCCAGGCTGTGGACACAGGGAATCAGAGGTATGAGTCAAGGCATGTAGAACATTCCGTCCAGTTCTAGAAGCAGAATCCACCCATCTTTCGGGGTGATTCTGAACCAGAAAGGGCGGAGGTGTGGCTGAGTAGGATGAATCGTATCTTCGATTTCATCGGCACACCAGCAGAGCTGAAAGTAAAGTTGGCGACGTACATGCTGGAGGATCTTGCACGATAGTGGTGGGAGCTAGTGGTTCATGCTAAGGTGGATCAAGGCCTGAGTTGGGAGGAATTTGAGGAGTTTTTCAATAAACAATTCTATCCTCACACGTTCAAGATCCAGAAGACAACAGACTTTTTCAGCCCGAAGCAGGAAAATCTCTCTATCGCGGAGTATGCGGCTAAATTCATGAATTTAGTGTGCTTGACACCGAAAGTTGTTGCAAGTGCGTCACTGAAGGCACGCATCTTTGAATCAGAGCTGCGATAGGAGATTCGCTCGAAGATAGCTGTGCTCTGTATTACGAATTATACGGAGATGGTAAACAGAGCAATAGTAGCTGAAAGAGACATCTTAGGATTTATGGGAAGAGAAAGTATGATAATACCCACGAGAACGGGTGGGAACTCTAATGCTGGGAACAAGTGGAAGAGGGACACCTACTTCCAAGGTGGGAGTGTGAACCAGAACCAGACGACGGGATTAGTCAACCTTCCTCCATGACCTCAGAGCAAAGCAGGTTGCTTTCAATGTGGTTCGACAGATCACATGAAACGAGAATGTACAACACCACCAAGAGCATGCCACAATTGCAAGCAGATGTGACATCTTCAGAGATATTGTCGCAGTGCTCCACGGTCAGGTGTTCATGACACTTCTCAAGTGTCGCAAGCATCTTATGCTTCGACAGGGTGAGGACAACAAAATCATTCTCACCAATAGAACAGAGCTAGTTATGGTGATTCCAGGAATACCATGACCCCTCAACCAGGGCAATATCAGCAAGGCAACAAGGAAAGCAGCGTAGCGACTAAGCAATTGTATGGAGCCGAGCACATGATGGTCGATGATCAGGCTGGACCATCTACGGTGAGAGGTACGATTCTTTTGAATTCTACCCTCATGAAAGTGTTGTTTGATACTGGTGCATCACATTCCTTCATTGCTTCTCGTGCTGTTGACTTGCTATGTTTAAAACTGGAAATGATGCCTTCTATGTTGAAACTACAAACTCCTCTTGGTGAAAGAGAATGTCAAGCCTTAGTGTGTCGAGCATGTGATATAACTGTTGATGGAGCTGAACGGGAATGAGACTTCTCCATGTTGGATATGGATGTCTATGATGTAATCCCGGGTATGGATTGGTTGACAAGGTTTAAGGTTCACATCAACTGTTATAGGAGAACGGTTAGTTTCACGACTGAGCACGACATCGACCATCTCTTTAGAGGAGAAAGGATAGTAAAGAAGGGTGAAAAGAGCTTGTCAGTACCAATAGTGGGAACGATCTCTCATCAATTGGCAGCGTTGAATTTGGCATCAATGGAAGAGATTGAGGAAAATAGTTTTCCAGCTGTGGTGGATCAATTTCCTGATGTCTTTCCCAAGAACTTCTCAGGGTTACCACCTGTAAGAGAAGTGGAGTTTACGATTAATCTCCTTCCAGGGACCAGTCTTATCTCACTTCCATCTTATAGGATGGAACCAACAGAGTTACGAGAATTGAAAGAGCAATTATAGGAGATGAAAAGCAAGGGTTTCATTCGGCCAAGTGTGTCTCCGTGGGCAACACCGGTTTTGTTTGTAAAGAAAGCAGATGGAACTTTGAGGCTATGTGTGGATTATCGTAAACTTAACCAAGTTATGATAAAGAATAGATATCCACTTCCACGCATTGATGAACTATTTGATCAATTGAGGGGAGCTCAGTGGTTCTCTAAAATTGACTTGCGGTCAGGATATCACCACTTGCGAGTTTGGAAGGAGGATATTCCAAAGACAGCCTTCAGAAGCAGATATGGCCACTACGAATATGTATTCATGCCTTTTGGTCTTACGAATGCACCAACAGTCTTTATGGCGTTGATGAATCGGATATTTCAGCAATATCTAGATTCTTTTGTTGTGGTGTTTGTGGACGACATATTGGTGTATTCAAGAACAAGGACTGAGCATGAACAACACTTGGCGATAGTGTTGGAAATATTGAGAGACCATCAGTTGTATGCCAAATTATCAAAGTGCGATTTTTGGATACAAGAGGTACGCTTTCTGGGCCATGTTGTTTCTGAGAAAGGTGTTTTAGTGGATCCAGAAAAGATAGAAGCTGTTCTTTCTTGGCAACCGCTGAAGAATGTCTTTGAAATACGAAGTTTTCTTGGTCTAGTTGGTTATTACTGATGCTTTGTCTGTGACTTCTCACGACTAGCTTCTCCTATGACATCATTGACAAAGAAGAATAGTGCATTTCAATGAACTGAAGAATGTCAGAGATCTTTTCAAGAGTTGAAAGCTCGCCTTACATCAGCACCTATCTTGATTTTTCTGAAATCAGGACAGGGGTATGTGGTGTATTGTGATGCTTCGGGAACAGGTTTGGGTTGTGTTCTCATGCAAGGAGACCATGTGGTTGCTTATGGCTCAAGGAAGTTGAGAGTGCATAAGAAAAATTACCCAACACATGATTTGGAGTTGGCTGCGGTCGTCCATGCTTTGAAAACATGGAGACATTATCTCTTTGGTGAGAAGTTCACTGTGTTTACAGATCACAAAAGCCTGAAACACATTTTCTCACAACGAGACTTGAATCTGGGGCAGAGGATATGGTTGGAGTACCTTCAAATGTTCGACTTTGACTTGATGTATACACCGGGTAAGGGCAATTCGGTGGCCGATGCATTAAACAGGAAGTCATATGCTCAGTTGCCAAAGGAAGCTTCAGATGAATGGTAGTTGATGTCGGTCTTAGCCGACATGCATGTGGAATGTGAAGACCGAGGTGATGTTGCTGTTCTCTTTTCAGCTACACTTGTTCTTGATTTGGTGGAGATAGTAAAGGAAGCACAGGCATCCGATGTAGACTGTGTTGCAATGAGTTCAAAACTCAATGGTGGGGCGACCATTGAGGGATGGAAGCTGGATGAGAGTTCACTTTTTCGGTTTCGAGATCGGATGGTTGTACCTTTATGTAATTTCTCGGATTTACGCGTATTATTTTAAATATTATATGGGATTATTTCGAGACCGGGCGCGAAGACGACACATCATTCCGAGGTCCAGTGGGCCTGGAATGGTGGTTTGAACTTTTTTTAAGTTAAGTGAGTCTGTGCTCGCGCGCGGTTGTGGAAGTTCCCAAACGGGTCCCCAGATTAAAAATTTGAGGGCACCGTTGCGTCCGAGATGACGAATTTACCAAAGAATGGTTCTAACCTCGCCCGGGGAAGGTCGGCTGCGAAGTTAAATTTATGGGCATTTTAAAAAGGGGAAGCACTTTAGAAGGAATAAAATAAATTAATGATTTATTTTATTAAAACGTTTTTTTGAGCGGTGACCTAATCCTCCCCTATAAATTCATGCTTATGGAAAATTCTCAAGGGTTATCCTCATAACTCTGCGAGTTGAGAGAAAGAGAGAGATTTCTCTTGGAAGCTTGGGCGGAGGAGGACGCGTTGGCGGACGACGACGTGAGCAATCGACGCCCCTCGGATTTTGACGAATCCCTTCGACGGACGCGTCGCGACGATCGCTCTTCAACCCGTTTGAGGTAGGGGTTTGTTACTTCAATTTCTTTTCCCCGTTTTTGAGTTTAAACAAAGAACGCGGATCAACCACAAACAAGTTGATCCGCGGATTCGTATGTTCTTGCGGGAGGGTTTTCTTTGGGGTTATTTTGGGGAATTAATCCATGATTTTTATTTATGTTGATCTCTGCTCCGTTTAAGCCTATTAACGGGAGTGGATCAACGCCGTGACGAATGACGGTGGAGGTTCGTTCCTCAATTTGTTTATTGGATTTCCTCCCCCATTCTTTTCTCACGCGTTCTTCGCGGGGCGATAAACAACAGATCGTTGCGCATCTGTTCCGCGACGCAATGATCCCAAATCGAAGGTTCGGTACCGCAACGACCTTGTGGAGGTGCGGTGACGATGGCAGAAGACAAATCGGACTGGACCGAGAAAGGGCGTTCTTCGAGCGTTCTTCGTGCGGGAAGATCAAATCATGTTTTTGGAGCCGATCGGAGGCCCGAAAACGACGGAAGCGGCTTCGTGGTGTCGAGGCGACCAAAACTTGGAAGTTTTGCAGCGATCGGATGACCGAATCGATGATCGGAGCACCACGGGAGGCGCACCGATGAAGGGCGTCGTTTTTGGAAATTTCCAGAATACACGACATGTACTTCCGAAGAACACGCCGTGTAGTGATGGCGGCGGCGGCTAGGGTTTCAGGGTCAGGGAGGAATAACACAGCGTGTGACCCCGGTCACACGGCGTGTTGGACTTTCCCCGAAGCTCGGCGTGTATTTTGGGTAGTACACGGACACGGGACGATCTACACGGCTTCAGGCGGCACGACGTGTACAACGTGACAGAAGCGACTATGCGGGACTCGGCGTGTATTTCAGGGTTACGCAGACACAGGATGGAGTACATGACCGTGTACTCCATCACACGACCAGGCGAGACCAATAACGCGGGTCACCCCGTGTGGCAGTTATACGGGTTGGTTTACACGGGTTGATGACCGTGTATGGGCACATGGCCAGAGTACATGGAGCCAACCCCAGTTATCCAGACACGGTGTGTATACCGTACTACACGTCGTGTACTGAGTTTTCCTACATGAGCAGCCTAAGACACGGGCCGTTGTACACGGGTAGTACCCGGGGTCAGACAACACGACGTGTATATTTTTCACACGCTGTGTACTTTTTGGAAAACAGCATGGTCCTCTTGTTCACCATATCCTGGACATCTTTCATTTGGGTTAGTGCCCCTTCTTCTCGTTCCCCTGAAGGTCAGGCATCGTTTCCTTCTACAGGAGTATGTTCTCTTCAGCCGGACTTTCTGTGATAGAGTTGGCATCCCTCCGAGAGGCCCGAAGCGAGATCCTCTATCCATTCCTGACCTTAGGTAGAGTCAGGCATCGACGTGACCAAATCTACCGGGCGTTGATCCTCTACCTAGATGGTGTATCACCTAATTGGTGAATCCGGATGAGTTGCGGTATCCGCCATGGCCCTGGCAGTGATCCTCATCTGTGTATCGTGATCTTTACCACTCAGGAGTGTGTCTCCTGTAATGAGTGATTCTCTTTTATCGTAACATTCTCACTCGGGAGTGTGTCTCCCGTAATGAGTGCAGCTACCTCCCGTGATGGTTCCCGAAGAACAACACTTCTCGGACGGACGTCATCAGAGCTATAAGACTCGTGGAGTGTGTTCTCCCGGAACGAGTGCATCACAGAATCTTCGAACAGAATCCCTAACGGGGGTATGCGGTTGTGTGACTTGTCTCTAGACCACGGGTCTGGGTTTTGAGTATATCTGTTTTGTTCTGTATGTTCTGTAGACATATACTGTGCATAGATGACTGTACTTTTACTTTGTTTACTGCTTTGTGGTTTTCGGGGTCCTCTACTGAGTATTGTTATACTCACCCCTGCACGGGCTTTACCCGCATGTCTGGTGTCTTGTGCAGATGAGCAACCTTTTGACAGAGTCCAGGGCGAACCAGGACAGGACCGAGCTTTCTGAGTTCCCTACAGGCCGAGGTGTTCCTACGGCTACGAGCAGCAGTCCCAATACCTTTTGTGTTTACAGGTTGGAATTTGCAGTTTTTAGACTCTTGTTTGTTTGTTTTTGGTGGGCTTGTATTCTGGCCCAGTTTACTTTTTTGTACTCTACCTTTCATCATACTCTGTTGGTTGGGGTTTAGTTGTATCCATGCATTTTGTTCCTTAGTATTTTATATTTCAGCATTTGTGGGCTTGGAGATGTGTTCATGTGTACAGGTACTTAGGCAATGCCTCCCATGTTAGTGATATGCCTACTCGGTGCTAGTCACCAGCCCCTGGCCTATTGGAGGTGGGCTTGGGGAGTCACGACGTGGGCCCCACTGGGACGGGTCGTGACAGAGTGGTATCAGAGGTGGTCGATTCTACCTTAGGACCAAGAGTTTGTGAGTTTGGTTTGGGGAAACAGTGTTAAGTGTTTCGAGTTCAGCTTTCAGGCTAGAGACTCCAGTGTTGGTGCGGCGGCTGACATATCCATACACCAGGGCTCTGATAACCTGCTTTTCGATTCGGTACATGAAAACACTGGTTTTGGGGAAATAAAAAATCACATGCATCATATAGGAATGGTTTGTGGTTTCTATGTCCTTTGTGTCAGCTATCCAGATATACTCTTTGAGCATGATACATCTTGTTTTTTTACAGGATGCCTCCGCGATGCATACCTGCTAGGATTCAGCAGAACGATCATGAGGATGACCCCCTCAGTGACGAGGCTTCGAAATAGGGACCAGTTCCCCAGGCATTGCCACCGGGTGGTGCACCTTCTATGCCACCACCAGTGGAGCAGCCAGTGGTACCTGCAGTATCGACCGACGAGGAGCGCAGGCTTAGCGCGCTCCATGAGTTCCAGAGACAGAGACCCCTCAGGTTCCGAGGCGAGCCCGAACCTCAGGCGGCTGAGGACTAGCTTGAGGCGGTGACCAGAGTTTTCCGTCTAGTGAGGACACCAACAGACTAGATGGTGATCCTAGGCTTGAGCCTTCTTCAGCGTTCGAAGGGGCGATGGTGGAGTCTGACCACACAGACTCACGACGAGGAGACCCTTTCATGGACGGAGTTTGAGAGACTCTTCAGGGAGGAGTTCTCTCCAGTTATGTTGAGAGATGTACGCATCCAGGAGCTTCTTCAGCTCCAGCAGGGCAATATGACTATGGATGACTATTCATCGAGGTTTACCAACCTCGCCAGGTACTCAATGGATATGGTCAGGGATCAGTACTTCAGAGCTCGGACCTTCGAGCGGGGTTTACGACGAGACATCCGAGCTAGTGTCGTGCCTCTATGCATATCGACTTATGCTGGAGTTCTCGAGCGAGCTTTGGTGGTCGAGAGCTTCTTGGCGGAGCAGAGACAACTGCCGACAGTCAGCAGCAGACAGACAGGTGCAGAGACCTCGGCAGTAGGGAGCCGGCGTCAGACACAGGGATCAGGACGTGAGAGACGTCGGAGGAGGACCCAGGATAGGGTTTCGACAGTCCAGGTCTCTCAGGCTGGATCCAGTCAGCCTAGGGAGAAGTGATGCTACACATGTGACGGTGGGGGACATCTCGCTAGAGATTGCCCGACCCGTCGAGCTGCTGACAGGGAAGTGGTGGATGGACCACAGCGGCAGAGGCAGAGAACGGAACAGGAAGACCCGCCAGGCGGTGGACGTGGCAGAGGAGTAGGGAGAGCTGCAGGTGGTGGCAGACGCTTTGACTTACTTCCACCACCACCCCCAGGAGGTCCGCACCAGGCTCCGGGAGCTGGGGGACAGGGATGGGGACAGCTGCATGTGGTCGAGGCATACGACCCAGGGGCTCCAGGGATGATTCGAGGTACGATCTGTGTCTTTTCTACCTTAGCTGCTGTACTCATAGACACAGGTTCCAGTCATTCCCTTATAGCCACATGTCTTGTACAAAACCTCGAGATTCCGATAGAACCATTGACTCGATCCTTATGCTTGGAGACACCTACGGGAGGAGACTCGACGATCACGCACCTTTGCAGACAGTGTGATCTTACCCTTGGAGGCGAGAGTTTCAGTTGGAACCTCTTGGTGGTAGCGTCGAGGCCTTACGACGTCATTCTCAGTATGGATTGGTTATCTTCGGTCCATGCCCAGATTGACTGTTTTAGGCGAAGAGTGCGGTGTGTCCGTCGTGATGGAATGAGGTTTTCCTTTGTTGGAGAAAAAGAAACACAGGAAGCACAAAATGGGCTCATGCATAGGAGGGTGAAACCGATCACTCATGAGTTGGCTAGCCTTACCCTTGGAGCAGTAGATGTTGTGAGCTCTTAGTTCCCAACAGTGGTGGCGAAGTATGAGGATGTCTTTCCTGAAGATGTTCCAGGATTACCTCCCCACCGGGAAATTGACTTCTGCATCGACTTACACCTCGGGACGACACCGATTTCCTCACCGACATATCGGATGGCTCCCGTAGAGCTTCGCGAGCTGAGGGTGAAGTTGGAGGAGTTACATAGCAAGAGTTTCGTAAGACCCAGCGTCTCACCCTGGGCGGCCCCGGTCTTGTTTTCCAAGAAGGAAGACAGAAGTCTGAGGTTGTGCGTGGATTACCGGCGCCTAAACCAGGTGACGGTGAAGAACAAGTATCCACTGCCAAGGATCGATGACCTCTTCAATCAGCTAAGAGGGGCACAGTGGTTCTCGAAGGTTGACCTTCGATCAGGCTATCACCAGTTATGAGTACGGGATGAGGATATCACCAGTTATGAGTACTATGAGTACTTGGTAATGCCTTTCGGCGTGACGAACTCCCCTGCTATGTTCATGGGACTGATGAACCAGATCTTCCAACCGTACTTGGACCGATTCGTAGTGGTCTTCATCAACGATATCCTTGTGTACTCGACGTCAGAGGAGGATCATGCGAGACACCTGTGAATGGTTCTAGACATGCTTCGGGAGCACCAAATTTATGGGAAGCTCTCGAAGTACCAGTTCTGGATTCAGGAGGTCCACTTTCTGGGACATGTCATCTCAGCAGGTGAAGTAGTTGTAAATCCAACCAAGGTGGAGGCTGTGTTAGCATGGGAGCCACCTCGGAGCGTGACGGAGGTGCGGAGCTTCCTTGGGTTGGTAGGATATTACCGGAGATCCATTCCTGATTTCTCCCGGATATCAGCACCGATGAAGGTCTTGACCAGGAAGGGGCAGCCCTTCGTGTGGATGGAGAAGTGCCAGCAGGCTTTCGAGCAGTTGAGGCAGAGTTTGACGAGCGCCCCAGTCTTGAGATTACCAGAGGAGGGTGTCGAGTATGTAGTTTTCTGCGACGCATCAGGGACCGGGCTCGGCTGTGTCCTGATGCAGTGGCATGTAGTGATTTCTTATGATTCGCGCCAGCTTAGGATACATGAGCAGAACTATGCGACCCATGATCTCGATTTGGCAGCGGTAGTCTTCTCATTGAAGATGTGGCGACACTACCTCATGGGCGAGGGGTTTATCGTCTACTCTGACCACAAGAGCCTCATGTACATCTTCTCACAGAAGGATCTGAATCTGAGGCAGAGGAGTTGGCTAGAGTTTCTCTAGGACTATGATTTTGAGATCATCTATACTCTTGGAAAGGGGAACAAGGTGGCGGATGCTCTTAGCAGAAAGTCGAGCTCACAGCTGTTGAGTGAGGCGACACAACAGTTAGCTGTGTTACAGTTATCCTTCGTGGATGGAGAGGATACAACTTACCTACAGTCGATGGTTTTCACCCCTCCACTCTTACAGCGAGTTAGGGAGACACAACTTGGGGATGTCGACTGTGTGGCTTTACGTGCTCAGTTATCCACAGGACATGCTCATGGTGGATATTCACAAGGTGGGGAGCACATACTTCTTTTCAGAGGACACACTGTTGTACCAGTGGCGTTCCAGGAGGAGGTCTTGGGGGAGTTTCATACATCCCCTTTGGTGGTACATCACGGAGTGGAAAAGATGTACCAGGATCTCTGACGACAGTTCTGGTGGTCAGGCATGAAGAAGACAGTAGCAAAGTTTGTTTCTCGATGCCTCACATGCCAGCAGGTGAAGGCTGAGCACCAGGTTCCAGCGGGATTATCTCACCCCCTGGAAGTTCCAGAGTGGAAGTGGGATGGAATATCGATGGACTTCATGATAGGCTTACCACGTACGTCCAAGGGGCATGATTCCATCTGGGTGATCGTTGACCGACCCACCAAGTCGGCCAACTTCTTAGCTATCCGGGAGCAGAGTTCTGTAGAGAGCTTGTGACGCCTCTACGTGCAGGAGATAGTTCGGCTTCATGGCGTCCCATCGACTATAGTCTCGGATCGAGATACCCGCTTCACATCCCGGTTGTGGAAGGGATTGCAGGAGGCTTTTGGGACTCAGCTACGTTTGAGCACAACGTTTCATCCCCAGACTGATGGTCAGACGGAGAGGACCATTCAGGTTCTGGAGGATATGTTGCGATCTTGTATCTTGGACTTTGTTCATAGTTGGGAGGACCACCTACCACTGGTGGAGTTTGCATACAACAACAGCTACCACTCTACCATTGGTATGACACCGTTCGAGGCCTTGTACGAGAGACCCTGCCAGTCACCGCTTTGCTGGACCAACCCCGGAGAGTCAGCACTCATGAGTCCAGAGTTAGTGCGAGCTACCACAGAGAAGGTGCAGATCATCCGAGAGTGGATGAAGACTGCACAAAGCCGGCAGAAGTCCTATGCTGACAGACGACGGAGGCCTCTGGAGTTCGAAGAGGGAGACCACGTCTTTCTTCGTGTCTCACCTCGACGATGGTTACAGAGATTTGGCCGAGGCAGCAAGCTATCTCCGAGGTTTATCGGACCTTTTCAGATTCTGTGCAGAGTTGGCGAGGTGGCGTACCGCCTAGCTCTACCGCCACAGTTGCATCGGGTACATGATGTCTTCCACGTGTCGCAGCTGAGGAGGTACGTGCACGATCCGTCGCACGTCATCGACTGGGGTGAGCTGGACATCGAGGATGGAGTGACCTTCGCTGAGTACCCGGTGGAGATCGAGGATCGGCAGGAGAGGATCCTTCGTGGGCGATCGATTCCCTTGGTGCGCGTTCGGTGGGAGCACGAGAATCTTCAGGAGAGCACGTGGGAGCGGGAGGCTCAGATCCGTGCCTAGTACCCTCATCTTTTTGAGTAGCCTTTGTTTTGGCTTTTCAGGGACGTAAAGCCCCAAGGTGGGGAGAATGTAATGTCTCGGATTTTCCACGTATTATTTTAAATATTATATGAGATTATTTTGAGACCGGGCACGAAGACAGCACATCATTCCGAGGTCCAGTGGGCCCGGAATGGTGGTTTGAACTTTTTTTAAGTTAAGTGAGTCGGCGCTCGCGCGTGGTTGTGGCAGTTCTTAAACGGGTCTCCGGATTAAAAATCCGAGGGCACCGTTGTGTCCGGGACAACAACTTTACCAAAGAACAGTTCTAACATCGCCCGACGCAGGTCGGCTGTGAAGTTAAATTTTTAGTCATTTTAAAAAGGGGAAGCACTTTAGAAGGAATAAAATAAATTAATGATTTATTTTATTAAAACATTTCCTTTTTTTTGAGCGGCGACCTAATCCTCCCCTATAAATTCATGCTTATGGAAAATTCGCAAGGGTTAGCCTCATAACCCTGTGAGTTGAGAGAAAGAGAGAGATTTCTCTTAGAAGCTTGGGTGGAGGAGGACGCGTTGGCGGACGGCGACGTGAGCAATCGACGCCCCTCAGATTTTGACGAATCCCTTCGACGGACGCGTCACGATGATCGCTCTTCAACCCGTTTGAGGTAGGGGTTTGTTACTTCAATTTCTTTTCCCCGTTTTTGAGTTTAAACAACGAACACGGATCAACCACGAACAAGTTGATCCGCGGATTCGTACGTTCTTGTAGGAGAGTTTTCTTTGAGGTGATTTTGGGGAATTAATCCATGATTTTTATTTATGTTGGTCTCTGCTCCGTTTAATCCTATTAACGGGAGTGGATCAACACCGTGACGAACGACGGTGGAGGTTCGTTCCCCAATTTGTTTATTGGATTTCCTCCCGCATTCTTTTCTCGCGCGTTCTTCGCGGGGCGGCGAACAACAGATCGTTGCGCATCCGTTCCGCGACGCAAAGATCCCAAATCGAAGGTTCGTCACCGCAACGACCTTGTGGAGGTGCGGTGACGATGGCAGAAGACAAATCGGACCAGACCGGGAAAGGGCGTTCTTCGAGCGTTCTTCGTGCGGGAAGATCAAATCATGTTTTTGGAGCCGATCGGAGGCCCGAAAACGACGGAAGTGGCTTCGTGGTGTCGGGGTGACCAAAACCTGGAAGTTTTGCGGCGATCGGATGGCCGAATCGATGATTGGAGCACCACGGGAGGCGCACCGACGAAGGGCGTCGTTTCTGGAAATTTCCAGAATACACGACATGTACTTCCGAAGAACACGCCGTGTAGTGCTGGCGGCGACGACTAGGGTTTCGGGGTCAGGGAGGAATAACACGGCGTGTGACCCCGGTCACACGGCGTGTTGGACTTTCCCCGAAGCTCGGCGTGTATTTTAGGTAGTACACGGACACGGGATGATCTACACGGCTTCAGGAGGCACGACGTGTACAGCATGACAGAAGCGGCTACGCGAGAATCGGCGTGTATTCCAGGGTTACGCAGACACAGGATGGAGTACATGACCGTGCACTCCATCACACGACCAGGCGAGACCAGTAACGTGGGTCACCCCGTGTGGCAGTTACACGGGTTGGTGTACACGGGTTGATGACCGTGTACGGGCACATTGCCAGAGTACATGGAGCCAACCCCAGTTATCCAGACACGACGTGTATACCGTACTACACGTCGTGTACTGAGTTTTCCTACATGACCAGCCTAAGACACGGGCCGTTGTACACGGGTAGTACCCTGGGTCAGAAAACACGGCGTGTATATTTTCCACACGCTGTGTACTTTTTGGAAAACAGCATGGTCCTCTTTTTCACCATATCCTGGACATCTTTAATTTGGGTTAGTGCCCCTTCTTCTCATTCCCCTGAAGGTCAGGCATTGTTTCCTTCTACAGGAGTATGATCTCTTCAGCCGGACTTTCTGTGATAGAGTTGGCATCCCTCCGAGAGGCTCGGAGCAAGATCCTCTATCCATTCCTGACCCTAGGTAGAGTCAAGAATCGACGTGACCAACTCTACTAGGCATTGATCCTCTACCTAGATGGTGTATCACCTAACTGGTGAATCCGGATGAGTCGCGGTATCCACCATGGCCCTGGCAGTGATCCTCATCTGTGTATCGTGATCTTTACCACTCAGGAGTGTGTCTCTCGTAATGAGTGCTTCTCTTTTATCGTAACCTTCCTAGTCGGGAGTGTGTCTCCCGTAAGGAGTGCAACTACCTCCCGTGATGGTTCCCGACAAACAACACTTCTCAGACAGACGTCATCAGAGCTATAAGACTCGTGGAGTGTTCTCTCGGAACGAGTGCATCACAAAATCTTCAAACAGAATCCCTAACGGGGGTATGTGGTTGTGTGACTTGTCTCTAGACCACAGGTCTGGGTATTGAGTATATCTGGTTTGTTCTGTATGTTCTGTAGACATACACTGTGCATAGATGAGTGTACTTTTAATTTGTTTACTACTTTGTGGTTTTCGGGGTCCTCTACTAAGTATTGTTATACTCACCCCTGCACGGGCTTTGCCCGCATTTCTGGTGTCTTGTGCAGACGATCAACCTTTTGACAGAGTCTAGGGTGGACCCGGACATGACCGAGCTTTCTGAGTTCCCTACAGGCCGAGGTGTTCCTACGGCTATGAGCAGCAGTCCCGGTACCTTTTGTGTTTACAGGTTGGACTTTACAGTTTTTAGACTCTTGGTTGTTTGTTTTTGGTGGGCTTGTATTCTGGCCCAGTTTACTTTTTTGTACTCTACCTTTCATCGTACTCTGTTGGTTGGGGTTTAGTTGTATGCATGCATTTTATTCCTTAGTATTTTACATTTCAGCATTTGTGGGCTTGGAGATGTGTGCGTGTGTACAGGTACTTAGGCAATGCCTCCCATGTTAGTGATATGCCTACTCGGTGCTAGTCACCAGCCCCTGGCCTATTGGAGGCAGGCTTGGGGAGTCACGACGTGGGCCCCACTAGGACGGGTCGTGACAGAGTGGTATCAGAGGTGGTCGGTTCTACCTTAGGACCAAGAGTTTGTGGGTTTGGTTTGGGGCAACAGTGTTAAGTGTTTCGAGTTCAGCTTTCAGGCCAGAGACTCCAGTGTTGGTGCGGCGACTGACGTATCCATACACCAGGGCTCTGATAACCTGCTTTTCGACTCGGTACACGAAAACACTGGTTTCGGGGAAATAAAAAGGCACATGCATCATATAGGAATGGTTTGTGGTTTCCATGTCCTTTGTGTCAGCTATCTAGATATACTCTTTGAGCATGGTACATCTTGTTTTTTTACAGGATGCCTCCGCGACGCATACCAGCTAGGATTCAGCAGCACGATCACGAGGATGACCCCCTCAGTGACGAGGCTTCGATATAGGGACCAGTTCCCCAGGCGTTGCCACCGGGTGGTGCACCGCTATGCCACCACCAGTGGAGCAGCCAGTGGTACCTACAGTATCGACCGACGAGGAGCGCAGGCTTAGCGCACTCCATGAGTTCCAGAGACAGAGACCCCTCAGGTTCCGAGGCGAGCCCGAACCTTAGGCGGTTGAGGACTGGCTTGAGGCGGTGACCAGAGTTTTCCGTCTAGTGAGGACACCAACAGACCAGATGGTGATCCTAGGCGCGAGCCTTCTTTAGGGTTTGGCAGGGCGATGGTGGAGTCTGACCACACAGACTCACAACGAGGAGACCCTTTCATGGACGGAGTTTGAGAGACTCTTCAGGGAGGAGTTCTCTCTGATTACGTTGAGAGATGTACGCATCCAGGAGGTTCTTCAGCTCCAGTAGGGCATTATGACTATGGCTGAATATTCATCGAGGTTTACCAACCTCGCCAGGTACTCAATGGATATGGTCAGGGATCAGTACTTCAGAGCTCGGACCTTCGAGCGGGGTTTACGAAGAGACATCCGAGTTAGTGTCGTGCCTCTATGCATATCGACTTATGATGGAGTGCTCGAGAAAGCTTTGGTGGTCGAGAGCTTCTTGGTGGAGCAGAGACAACCGCTGACAGTCAGCAGCAGACAGACAGGTGCAGAGACCTCGGCGGCAGGGAGACGACGTCAGACGCAGGGATCAGGACGTGAGAGACGTCAGAGGAGGACCCAGGACAGGGGTTCGACAGTCCAGGGCTCTCAGGCTGGATCCAGTCAGCCTAGGGAGAAGCGATGCTACACATGCGACAGTAGGGGGCATCTCGCTAGAGATTTTTCGACCCGTCGAGCTGATGACAGGGAAGTGGTGGATGGACCACCGAGGCAGAGGCAGAGAACGGAACAGGCAGACCTGCCAGGCGGTGGACGTGGCAGAGGAGCAGGGAGAGCTGCAGGTGGTGGCAGATGCTTTGACTTACTTCCACCACCACCCCCAGGAGGTCCGCACCAGGCTCAGGGAGCTGGGGGACATGGATGGGGACAACTGCATGCGGTCGAGGCATACGACCCAGGGGCTCCTGGGATGATTCGAGGTACGATCTGTGTCTTTTCTACCTTAGTTGCTGTACTAATAGACACATGTGCCAATCATTCTCTTATAGCCACATGTCTTGTATAAAACCTCAAGATTCCGGTAGAACCGTTGACTCGATCCTTACGCTTGGAGACACCTACGGGAGGAGACTCGACGATCACACACCTTTGCAGACAGTGTGATCTTACCCTTAGAGGCGAGAGTTTCGGTTGAAACCTCTTGGTGGTAGCGTCGAGGCCTTATGACGTCATTCTTAGTATGGATTGGTTATCTTCGGTCCATGCCCAGATTGACTGTTTTAGGCGAAGAGTGCGGTGTGTCCGTCGTGATGGAATGATGTTTTCCTTTGTTGGAGAAAAAGAAACCCAGGCAGCACAAAATGGGCTCATGCATAGGAGGGTGCAACCGATCACTCATGAGTTGACTAGCCTTACCCTCAGAGCAGTAGATGTTGGAAGCTCTCAGTTCCCAACAGTGGCGGCGTAGTATGAGGATGTCTTTCCCGAAGATGTTCCAGGATTACCTCCCCGCTGGGAAATTGACTTCTGCATCGACTTACACCCCGGGACGACACCGATTTCCTCATCGACATATCAGATGGATCCCGTAGAGCTTCGCGAGCTGAGGGTGTAGTTGGAGGAGTTTCATAGAAAGAGTTTCATAAGACCCAGCGTCTCACCCTGGGCGGCCCTAGTCTTGTTTGCCAAGAAGGCAGACAGAAGTATGAGGTTGTGCGTGGATTACCGGCGCCTGAATCAGGTGACGGTGAAGAACAAGTATCCACTGCCAAGTATCGATGACCTCTTCGATAAACTAAGAGGGGCACAATGGTTCTCGAAGGTTGACCTTCGATCAGGATATCACCATTTATGAGTACGGGATGAGGATATACTGAAGACGGCTTTCAGATGCTGCTACGGTCACTATGAGTACTTGGTAATGCCTTTCGGCGTGACGAACGCCCCTGCTGTGTTCATGGGACTGATGAACCGGATCTTCCAGCCGTACTTGGACCGATTCGTAGTGGTCTTCATCGAAGACATCCTTGTGTACTCGACGTCAGAGGAGGAGCATGCGAGACACCTGCAGATGGTTCTAGATGTGCTTCGGGAGCACCAACTTTATGGGAATCTCTCGAAATACCAGTTCTAGATTCAGGAGGTCCACTTTCTGGGACATGTCATCTCAAAAGGTGGAGTAGCTGTAGATCCAGCCAAGGTGGAGGCTGTGTTAGCATGGGAGCCACCTCGGAGCGTGATGGAGGTGCGGAGCTTCCTTGGGTTGGAAGGATATTACCGAAGATCCATTCCTAATTTCTCCTGAATATCAGCACCGATGACGGCCTTGACCAGGAAGGGGCATCCCTTCGTGTGGACGGAGAAGTGCCAGCAGGATTTCGAGCGGTTGAGGCAAAGTTTGACGAGCGCCCCAGTCTTGAGATTGCCGGAGGAGGGTGTTGAGTACGTAGTTTTTTGCGATGCATCAGGGACCGAGCTTGGCTGTGTCCTGATGCAGCGGCATGTAGTGATTACTTATGGTTCGCGCCAGCTTAGGCTACATGAGCAGAACTATGCGACCTATGATCTCGAGTTGGTAGCGGTAGTCTTCTCATTGAAGATGTGGTGACACTACCTCATGGGCGAGCGATTTATCGTCTACTCTGACCACAAGAGCCTCATGTACATCTTCTCACAGAAGGATCTGAATATGAGGCAGAGGCGTTGGCTAGAGTTTCTCTAGGACTATGATTTTGAGATCATCTATACTCCTGGAAAGGGGAACAAGGTGGTAGATGATCTTAGCAGAAATTCGTGCTCACAGCTGTTGAGTGAGGCAACACGACAGTTAGCTGCGTTACAGTTATCCTTCGTGGATGGAGAGGATACAACTTAACTACCATAGATGGTTGTCACCCCTCCACTCTTATAGTGAGTTAGGGAGACACAACTTGGGGATGTCAACTGTGTGGCTTTACGTGCTCAGTTATCCACAGGACATGCTCATGGTGGATATTTACAAGGTTGGGAGCACGTACTTCTTTTCAGAGGACGCACTGTTGTACCAGTGGCGTTCCAGGAGGAGGTCTTGGGGGAGTTTCATACATCCCCTTTGGTGGTACATCCCGGAGTGGAAAAGATGTACCAGGATCTCCGACGACAATTCTGGTGGTCAGGCATGAAGAAGACAGTAGCAGAGTTCATTTCTCGATGCCTCACATGCCAGCAGGTGAAGGCTGAGCACCAGGTTCCAGCGGGATTATCTCACCCCTGGAAGTTCTAGAGTGGAAGTGAGATGGAATATCGATGGACTTTTTGACATGCTTACCACGGACGTCCAAGGGGCATGATTCCATCTGGGTGATCGTTGACCGACTCACCAAGTCGGCCCACTTCTTAGCTATCCAGGAGCAGAGTTCTGTAGAGATCTTGGGACGCCTCTACGTGCAGGAGATAGTTCAGCTTCATGGAATCCCCTCGACTATAGTCTCGGATCGAGATACCCGCTTCACATCCCGGTTGTGGAAGGGATTGCAGGAGGATTTTGGGACTCAGCTACGTTTGAACACAACGTTTCATCCCCAGACTGATGGTCAGACGGAGAGGACCATTCAGGTTCTGTAGGATATGTTGCGAGCATGTATCTTGGACTTTGGTCATAGCTGGGAGGACCACCTACCACTGGTGGAGTTTGCGTACAACAACAGCTACCACTCCACCATTGGTATGGCACCGTTCGAGGCCTTGTACGAGAGACCCTGCCGGTCACCGCTTTGCTGGAACAACCCCGGAGAGTCAGCACTCATGAGTCCAGAGTTAGTGCGAGCTACCACAGAGAAGGTGCAGATCATCCGAGAGTGGATGAAGACTGCACAAAGCCGGCAGAAGTCCTATGCTGACAGACGACGGAGGCCTTTGGAGTTCGAAGAGGGAGACCACGTCTTTCTTCATGTCTCACCTCGACGAGGGTTACAGAGATTTGGCCGAGGCAGCAAGCTATCTCCGAGGTTTATCGGACCTTTCCAGATTCTGTGCAGAGTTGGCGAGGTGGTGTACCGCCTAACTCTACCACCACAGTTGCATCGGGTACATGATGTCTTCCACGTGTCGCAGCTGAGGAGGTACGTGCACGATCCGTCGCACGTCATCGACTGGGGAGAGCTGGACATCGAGGATGGAGTGACCTTCGCTGAGTACCCAGTGGAGATCGAGGATTGGCAGGAGAGGATCCTTCTTGGGCGATCGATTCCCTTGGTGCGCGTTTGATGGTAGCATGAGAATCTTCAGGAGAGCACGTGGGAGTAGGAGTCTCAGATCCGTGCCCAGTACCCTCATCTTTTTGAGTAGCCTTTGTTTTGGCTTTTCAGGGACGTAAAGCCCCAAGGTGGGGAGAATGTAATGTCTCATATTTTCCACGTATTATTTTAAATATTATATGGGATTATTTCGAGACTGGGCACGAAGACAACACATCATTCTGAGGTCCAGTGGGCCCGGAATCGTGGTTTGAACTTTTTTTAAGTTAAGTGAGTCGGCGCTCGCGCGTGGTTGTGGAAGTTCCCAAACGGGTCCCCGGATTAAAAATCCGAGGGAACCGATGTGTCCGGGATGACGACTTTACCAAAGAACGGTTCTAACATCGCCCGACGCAGGTCGGCTGCGAAGTTAAATTTTTGGGCATTTTAAAAAGGGGAAGCACTTTAGAAGGAATAAAATAAATTAATGATTTATTTTATTAAAACGTTTCCTTTTTTTTGAGCGGTGACCTAATCCTCCCCTATAAATTCATGCTTATTGCAAATTCGCAAGGGTTAGCCTCATAACCCTGCGAGTTGAGAGAAAGAGAGATATTTCTCTTAAAAGCTTGGGCGGAGGAGGACGCGTTGGCGGACGACGACGTGAGCAATCGACGCCCCTCATATTTTGACGAATCCCTTCGACGGACGCATCGCGACGATCGCTCTTCAACCCGTTTGAGGTAGGGGTTTGTTACTTTAATTTATTTTCCCCGTTTTTGTGTTTAAACGACGAACGCAGATCAACCACGAACAAGTTGATTCGCAGATTCGTACGTTCTTGCGGGAGGGTTTTCTTTGGGGTGATTTTGGGGAATTAATCCATGCTTTTTATTTATGTTGATCTCTGATCCGTTTAAGCCTATTAACGGGAGTGGATCAACGCCGTGACGAACGATGATAGAGGTTCGTTTCTCTATTTGTTTATTGGATTTCCCCCCCTCCCATTCTTTTCTCGTGCGTTCTTCACGGGACGATGAACAACGGATTGTTGCACATCCATTTCGTGACGCAATGATCCGAAATCGAAGGTTCGACACCGCAACGACCTTGTGGAGGTGCAACGACGATGGCGGACGATGAATCGAACCGGACCGAGAAAGGGCGTTCTTCGAGCGTTCTTCGTGCGGGAATATCAAATCATGTTTTCAGAGCCGATCGGAGGACCGAAAACGACAGAAGCGGCTTCGTGGTGTCGGGGTGACCAAAACCTGGATGTTTTGCGGTGATCGGACGACCAGATCGATGATCAGAGCACCACGGGAGGCGCGCTGACGAAGGGCGTTGTTTCTGGAAATTTCCAGAATACACGACGTGTACTTCTGAAGAACACGCCGTGTAGTGCTGGCGGTGACGACTAAGGTTTCGGGGTCAGGGAGGAATAGCACGGTGTGTGACCCCGGTCACACGGCGTGTTGGACTTTCCCCGAAGCTCGACGTGTATTTTGGGTAGTACACGGACACGGGACGATCTACACGGCTTCAGGCGACACGACATGTACAGTTGAAAAAAGCGGCTACGCGGGACTCGGCGTGTATTTCGGGGTTACGCGGACACAGGATGGAGTACACGACCGTGTACTCCATCACATGACCAGGCGAGGCCAGTAACGCGGGTCACCCCATGTGGCAGTTACACGGGTTGGTGTACACGGGTTGATGACCGTGTACGGGCACATGGCCAGAGTACACAGAGCCAACCCCAGTTATCCAGACACTGTGTGTATACCGTACTACACACCATGTACTGAGTTTTCCTACATGACTATCCTAAGACATAGGCCGTTGTACACGGGCAGTACCTGGGGTCAGACAACACGGCGTGTATATTTTCTACACGCCGTGTACTTTTTGGAAAACAACATAGTCCTCTTGTTCACCGTATCCTGGACATCTTTCGTTTGGGTTAGTTCCCCTTCTCCTCGTTCCCCTGAAGGTCATACATTATTTCCTTCTACAGGAGTATGATCCCTTCAGCTGGACTTTCTGTGATAGAGTCGGCATCCCTCCAAGAGGCCCGGAGTGAGATCCTCTATCCATTCCTGACCCTAGGTAGAGTCAGGCATTGACGTGACCAACTCTACCGGGCATTGATCCTCTACCTAGCTAGTGTATCACCTAACTGGTGAATCTGGATGAGTCGCGGTATCCGCCATGGCCCTGGCAGTGATCCTCATCTATGTATCGTGATCTTTCCCACTCAGGAGTGTGTCTCCCGTAATGAGTGCTTCTCTTTTATCGTAACCTTCCCACTCAGGAGTGTGTCTCTGTAATGAGTGCAACTACCTCCTGTGACGGTTCTCGACGAACAACACTTCTCGGACGGACATCATCAGAGCTATAAGACTCATCGAGTGTGTTCTCCCAGAATGAGTGCATCACGGAATCTTCGAACAAAATCCTTAACGGGGGTATGCGGTTGTGTGACTTGTCTCTAGACCACGGGTCTGGGTTTTAAGTATATCTAGTTTGTTCTGTGTGTTCTGTAGACATATATTATGCATAGATGACTGTACTTTTACTTTGTTTACTGCTTTGTGGTTTTCGGGGTCCTCTACTGAGTATTGTTATACTCACCCCTGCACGGGCTTTGCCCGCAAGTCTGGTGTCTTGTGCAGAAGAGCAGCCTTTTGACAGAGTCCAGGGCAGACCAGGACAGGACCGAGCTTTCTGAGTTCCCTAGAGGCCGAGGTGTTCCTACGACTACGAGTAGCAGTCCCAGTACCTTTTGTGTTTATAGGTTGGACTTTTCATTTTTCAGACTCTTGTTTGTTTGTTTTTGGTGGGCTTGTATTCTGACCTAGTTTACGTTTTTGTACTCTACCTTTCATTGTGCTCTGTTGGTTGGGGTTTAGTTGTATGCATGCATTTTGTTCCTTAGTATTTTACATTTCAGCATTTGTGGGCTTGGAGATGTGTGTGTGTACAGGTACTTAGGCAATGCCTCCCATGTTAGTGATATGCCTACTCGGTGCTAGTCACCAGCCCCTGGCCTATTGGAGGCAGGCTTGGGGAGTCACGGCGCGGGCACCACTGGGACGGGTCGTGACACTTTAGCTGCTTAGGAACAACTCCTTAATGATTACCACCATTCAAGATGGGATGTACATCCAGGTACACAGAAGATGTATAAGGCGCTAAAGGCACAGTTTTGGTGGAGCGACATGAAAAGGAAGGTGGCCGAGTTCGTCTCGCGATGCTTAACTTGTCAGCAGGTTAAAGCAGAGCATCAGAGACCAGCTGATATGTTACAGTATTTACCTATCCCACTATGGAAATGGGAGCAGATAGCAATGGATTTTGTTACAGGCCTTCCAAGAACGGTCCGGAAACACGATGCCATTTGGGTGATAGTGGATCATCTAACCAAGTTGGCCCATTTCATCCCGATTCGTGAAACTCCTACGGTGGAAGATCTTTCAAAAATCTATATCTGGGAAGTGGTAAAAAGACATGGTGTACCTGTTTCTATCGTCTCAGATAGAGATCCGAGGTTCACATCTCGTTTCTGGAAATCCTTACAACAAGCCCTTGGGACTCAGTTGACTATGAGCACGACGTATCATCCTCAGACGGATGGGCAATCTGAGAGGATGATACAGACGTTGGAAGACATGTTGCGGGCTTGTGTAATGGATTTTGGTGGCTAATGGGAGGAGCATACTCCCTTAGTGGAGTTCTCATACAATAACAGTTATAAGGCCTCGATACGCATGACTCTGTTTGAAGCATTGTATGGGCGTCCTTGTCGTTCTCCACTTTGTTGGGTGGAAACAGGTGAGACTTCACTAGTTGGGCTAAGCCTTGTCCAAGAAACAATGGAGAAGATACAGTTGATTAGAAAGAGGATGGAGACAGCTCAGAGTCATCAGAAATCTTATGCGGATCATCACCGAAGACCGTTGTCGTTTGTGGTGAGTGATCATGTATTTTTGAGAATCTCTCCAAGGCTTGGACAACGTCGTTTTAGGAAGCAGGGCAAATTATCTCCTTGATATATAGGCCCTTTTGAGATACTGGAACGGGTTGGCGAGGTGGCGTATCGGTTGGCATTACCACCACGGTTCAGTGTAGTGCATAATGTGTTCCATGTATCTCAGTTAAAGAAGTATCAACCCGATCCTGAACATGTGATCAGATGGGATCACGTTGACCTAGAGCCGGATGCTTCGTTGATACATTTCCCGGTACAGATAGTGGATAGGAAAGAGAAAGTCTTGCGTGAAAAAATCATCGGTCTAGTGCGGGTTTTATGGAAACATGGTCAAATTCAGGAAGAGACTTGGGAACGCGAGAAAGAAATGAAAGAGTAGTGGCCAGAACTCTTTCAGGCAAGCGATGGTTTTCTACTTTTCGAGGACGGAAAGGCCAATGGTGGGGAGAATGTAGTACCCCCGGTTTCTGGTAAGTAACCCTTGTTTTATGCTTTTTAAGTGCATGAAGTTTATGGGAGATGTTTGGGGAAAGTTTGGGAGACTTTTAAAGCGTAAAAGGGAAAAATGTGGGGACGCACGGGCTGCGCACGGTTTGCCAAACCGTGTAGAAGCCATGAAGGTGGTGGTCTATTGGACAGAGGAGACCGCACGATGTCCGCACGGTCTGGGAAAACCGTGCGAGGAGGCCGTGCAGAGAGCCCCTCTCTGGCAGTGACTACCGCACTGTTAGCGCACAGTTTAACTAAACGTGCGGACTAACCGTGCGCGAAGTGAACTTAGATCCTATTTATTAGGATCTAATCCATTTTATCTTTTAACCCACTCGTTTTTGCTCCTAGACGACCCTAACTCGGGATTTCTCTCTCGGGAAGGTGGGAGAACACTTACCAGGTGTTTTGGAAGCGATTCAGAGGGTTGCCTTGGCGTTTAGAGGCCGGTTGATCGCGGTAAGTCTCGTTCTTATCTTGTTTTCTTAGATATCTTCCTTCCCTATTGTTGGATACTTAGATCTACGTCCGAGATGGGTAGATCTAAGGTAGTGGATGACTTTTAAGTCGGGTTTTGGTCTTGTTGGTGATAGGGGAAGGAATCTAAGGAGGTTTCATGGTGTTTCGACCCGGTTCTTGATTGGTTTCTCCTATTTTGTTGAGTTAGGTGGCTTCACTCTCGATTTCTCTTTCTTAGAACTTGAAGGATTAGTTCAAATTGATTCATTTTCTTGGTTTTGATTCTAAAATTGTGGTGCAAAACATGTTATAAATCTTTTTTAGTGATGATTTATGGGTTTTGATGAAATTGTGGAAATTGAAAGAATGGTTGTGCAAAGTGTTTTGGTTTCTTGATTTTAAAATAGTGATTTTAAAATATGGGTTTTCTGGGTTTGAAAAATGGTTTGCGGGAAAAAGGGGTTTTCAATAAAAGGGTGATGCTTTATTGAAAGGGTTTTAAACACACTTGGTTCTGGGCATGGATTTCATGGGTTGTGGTGTGTGTTCATGTGCATTGGGATGGATAAGGGCGAGAAGTCCCCCCATCAATAGGTTGGGACAGATAAGGTCGTGAAGTATCCCCTTCAAGGTAGTTCACTAAGTGATGACTTAGTGGAAGGATAACTCACCACTCACGAGTATAGGGAGATCCAGGTTGCATGCATGGTTGGTTGTGTGGATTTGTGGAATGGGACGAATGTGCCAAATGGAAATGTGGATTTGATTGGAAACTTTTCTTAGTTGCTTTGTTGGAAAATGGTTTTGTTGGAAAAATGGATTTGATATGGAATTTTTCATATTGTGAATAGTTTTGGAATTGTTTTATATAAATTGTTTTATATAAATGTGCTGACATGTTTTATCCTAGAGGCATGGGTTGGGAAGTCATCGGGGAAAACCTACCGAGTTTCATTACTCACCCCCTGCTTTGGCACGTTGGTGCTTTTGCAGATGTCATATACCGGGACGTTGGCAAAGGTAAAGTGTCACATGTTTAGAGAGCTGCTTCGTGATACTTGGGCTGGTTCGTGATGTTGGATCTTGGAGCTTGTGGAGCATGGAGTTGGGTTGTTGTCTTGTAGTCTTTGAGTTGTCTTTCCGCTGTTTACTCTGATGTTTATTGTTGGTTTTCACTGTGGTGCTTTTGGTTGGCTTTTGATAAAAATTAATGGTTGAGTTGTTTTGGTTTTAAATCATGCATCATATAATGGTTTCTTGGAGATTTTCATCCAGTTGCTCTATTTGTTGGTTGTTTTCAGTTAAAGGGTAAATCGTCCCCCACGTATTTTGAAACCCTTCGGCATTTATTTCCAGCCTTTGGCGCCTTGGGGATGTCGTTTAAGGCCTAGTAATGACTCGTTGAGCTTTTAAGCCAATGAGAATTGGCGGGTCGTTACATGGATGCTCCTCCTCTACCACTATCAGATCCAAAGTACAGGGTCTGGAAGCTTGAAGATAGAAAAATTTTCACCTTTCTTGTCAATTCGATGGAGCGCTCTGTTAAAGATGTGACTCGAACAGAAAACACGGTTAAGGAACTCTTTGATTCCTTAACCCTCATGTATTCTGAAACCAATAATCTAGCTCGAGTATCATATGTTCTTTACCGGTTGTCCATCATCCGCCAACTGCTTCGTCCTTTCCTAATATATTTCATTGAGTGGAAAGATCTCCATGATGAGTTACTAGAGATTTAGCCCCTTCCGAAAACACTAGAGGCTACTTTGGCCCAACGTCATCAACTCTTTCTCTTCACCCTGAGTGGATTCAAGCAATACGGGATGAATTATAGGCTCTGGATGACAATCATACCTGGGACCTGGTCCCCCTTCCGATAGGTAAACAGGTGGTCGACAACAAATGGATTAATACAGTACTCCTAAATGAAAATGACACTCTTCATCTCCTTAAAGCCAAATTTGTGGAAAAAGGCTTTTCCTATACATATGGTGTTAATTATTTTGATACATTCTCTTCGGTTGTGAAGATGACATCTATTCGATTATCCATCTCTCTTTCTACTGCTCATCATTGGCCTCTTCATCAACTTGATGTCAAGAATGCTTTTCTACATGGTTTTTTTGAAGAAGAGGTATATTTGCAACAACCTCCTAGATTCTTTTCCCCAGGAGCCGATTCTTATGTCTGTTGGTTTCGTCACTCTCTTTATAGACTCAAGCAGTCTCCTCATGCATGGTTTGAAAGATTCTGTACAGTCATCACTACATTTGACCTATCTCAAAGTATGAAGGACTACACTATTTTCTACTACACAACATCCTCCGACTGTATCCTGTTGGTTGTCTATGTTGATGATATCATTATCACCGGGAGAGGCTCGCATGAAATTTCCCGCCTAAAGGTTTATCTTCAAAAACAATTTAAAACCAAAGATATGAGGCCTCTGACATACTTCCTTGGCATTAAAGTCTCCCATTCTCCGAACACCATCTTTCTTTTCCAATGGAAATATTTTTTGGATATCTTCCATGTTGCTGGTTTGTCTTAAGCCACTGTCGTTGAAACTCCTCTTGAACCCAAGGAATGATCTCTATATGATAGCACATACCCATTTTTTTACTCAAAGAGGCACCGTCGTCTTGTGGACAAACTCAATTATCTTACCATGACTCGTTCAGATATTGCCTATGCTGTCAGCAAGGTTAGCCAATTCATGGAACATTCAACGAAATCTCAATAGGATGCTGTCCTTCGGATTTTCAAGTACATCAAGAAAGACCATGCCCATGGTCTTCGATATTCACATCAGGATCATCTAAATACTGAGGCCTTGTATGATACTGACTATACTGGTTGCTTGGATACCTAGAATTCTATATATGGGTTTGCCGTTTTCTTGGCAGGTAACATTATCTCATGGTGAAACAAGAAACAGACTGTCGTCTCTAGATCCAGTGCTGAATCTGAATACCGTGTGATGACCACAGTCACTACCAAGATTCCTTGGCTTCGTCATCTTCTCCATGAGATTGTTTTTCCGCCATAGAAATATGCTCAGGTTTGATGTGATAATCAGGTAGCCACAAAGATTGCTTCTAACCCAGTCTTCCATGAACGCATGAAACATATCGAGCTGGACCACCACTTTCTCCACCATCACCTTAAGCAACAACATGTCAGTTTCAGCTACATTGCGACGACAGATCATCTTGCCGTCATCTTCACCAAAGGCCTACCAGAAGCTCGACTAGACTCTCTCTACACCAAGCTGGACATCCACAACATCAACGACCTAGTTTGAGGGGGAGAATGGAGGGTCTTGTTTTTTGGTGTGTTTTTTCTTTTTTGGGACTCTTCTTCCAAGCTATACCTATTCTAGCTTGAGGGAGAGTGTTTGACCTGATTAATTGTATTTCTAGGTTAAGTGTATTTCTGAGTCCCACATTAGATTCTTCTGACTTGTAATTAGTTTCCTATATCTATAAAAGAATGTATCCACCTCTCTTTGAGGCAGAGACCTGTACCAATCTACAAATCACAATTAAATGTAATGATTTAAACACTGAAGAATATCACATGCACCCTCTGATTTCATTTCATATTTTGATCAGCCTCCAAATCTATTTTTTTTTGATTTTTAAATAATCCAATTTTAGGGTTAAATGGGAACCCTTACAAGCATGTCCAATACTAGAACCATCCATGAAATAAGAGAACTTAAAAACTAAAAAAACTTCAAAACCAACCCATAAATTAAAATTCAAAATTCAAAGTAAAAGAACCAACATCAAGCCCAACACCCTTCATCAACTCCTTGGGTTCTATGACACCTCGGGTCGTAAACCCTACATCTCATCGCCTCAACACCATCCTCGCATCACCGTAGCCTCGAACACAGCCCCATTGGAAAGAAGACTATCGATCAAAACTAGAATCATCGCCATTAATGAACCTTGAAACAAGAGAGATCTAACTAGTAGCCATTCAAATGCATCTTCACCACCACAGAAACCAGAAACATTCAAACAATAAAACACCGTATAATAGAGCATTGATATTCTACCTTAATCTTCTTGATCTCAAGATTGAATCATGACTTCTCACAGCTTCATGATATTTTGAACATGAAAGAATGGAACTCTAGAATCATTAATTTTTATTTTCACATCAGATTCTTCAATTATGAAATTTCTCAGATTTCTCAAAATTCTGGCTAGCTGAGTCCCTATGATGCCCTTGTACCCTACAAAGTCCATATACCCTAAAAAGTGTGTAGGGTTCATGTATTTGTCAAAAAAATTAGAATCTTGTTTAGCCTATACCTTATGAAGTGTCATCGTAGGCTTCATTATACCTTATAAAGTCTAGTTCTCACACAACGTAGGGTTCATGTCTCGTACCCTATGAAGTCTGCTTGTACCCTACAAAGGCACCTTATGAAGTTTGATTTGTACCCTAAAAAGTCTATTATAGGGTTCATGCATTTTCCATTTTTCACTTCTTCTACTTAGTATGTACCTTACAAAGATCGAGTACCCTATGAGTTCTTGAGTTGTATCTTTCATGACCCGTCCCAGTGGGGCCTGTACCGCGACTCCTCAAGTCCGTCTCCAATAGGCCAAGGGTTGGTGACTAGCACCGAGTAAGTATATCACTAACATGGGAGGAATTTCCTATGTACCTCACACACACATCTCCAAGCCCACAAAATGTTGAAATGTAAAAAAAATACTAACCAATGCATACATAAAACTATATCCTACAACCAGAGTATGAAATGAAGTAAAGTAAAGTAAACAGGGCCAAATACAAGTCCACCATAAGAAGTCTATAACATGAGTCCAACCTGTAAGTAAAAGGTATTGGGACTGCTATCTGAATGTCGCAGGAACACACCTCGGTCTGCCCGGTCTCACTAAGCACCGTATGGTCCTGGTCTACCTAGGACTCCATCAAAAGGTCGATTATCTCCACAATACATGACACTTTTGGGAAAAGACCGTGCATGAGTGAGTATAATAATACTCAGTAGGACACCCCGAAACTACAAAGCAATACAACAAAGGAAAGTACAATCATCTCTACACAGGTATATGTCCACAACATGTATAACAAGAATATCAAAATATACTTAAACCAAGACACGCCATCTAGAGGTAAGTCACAACCACTGCATACCACCCATGGGATTTCATCTCAAAGATTCCACAAATCAGTCATTCGGGAGAACACACCCCTAAGTCCGATAACACCAATGACGTTCATCCGAGAGGTACTGCACGTCAGGTCTTGCTATGAGAAAGATATGCTGATAGTCCGAAGAGAATACGATACACAAATGATGATCACTACTAGGGCCATGAGGTGATACCAACAACTCAATCTAGATTAACCTGCTAAACAGAGGATCGACACCCGCGTAATTTTGGTCACGTCGATACAAAAAACTCCACATAGGGCATGAAGATGAATAGAGAATCCCACTCCGGGTCTCTCAGGGGGATTCCAACAACTCTATCCAGGAAGTCCTACTGAAGGGATCATAGTCCTAGGAGTAGGAAACGATCTGTACCAACCTTCATGGAAAAAATAAGGGGAACAAACCCTAATGAAACATGTCCAAGATAGAGAGGACAAGAGAATAAAGCCACGTAGAAAAGGGTACACAGCGTGTAGTAGGGGAACACGCCGTGTCCCTTGACCCCGAGTACTGCCCGTGTAAAACGACCCGTGTCATTCAAACCGTGTCGTGTAAAGGAGGAATACACGACATATAGAAGGGTTACATGCCATGTCCTTGCATCTGGGGTTTGCTCGTGTACTCCGATTGTGTTCCAACACATGATGTCAACCCGTGTATTCATGCCCGTGTACTAGTACTGTTGGATTTGTGTAGCCTAATCTGTTCCAGATGATATTTGGGTCGAATTCTTTCGGCCCATACTACGCACCAAGCCGCAACTTCCATGAGTTGAGCTATGCAATGAACTCATTTGGGGTTGCAGGGGGCAACATGCCCGTACTCCGGGGGCTGAAGGCCCCCGTCCCAAATTTTTCGAGAATTGTAGCAGCTCTGATCACTGTAGTAGAGCTGTCCGGCTGACACCGGCAATGCACTGTAACAGTGTGGACTTTGGAGTCAATAGTACTGTAGATCCTTGAACTTTAAGCTACCAGCCACTGTAGCACTTTTGATTTGGGCGACCATCTTTCTTTGTAGCGATGCAGACTTCCTGTGCGGTTGATGGAATAGTGGACCATCTTTCTCCATTTTTATCCCATTTCAGGCCAGGGTTTAGTAAGTGATTGAGAACCCTGAAACTCCCTGTAAATTTTTTTCTCTCGAATCATAGTGAAATTCTACTTCTCTGTGGACGTAGTGATTATTCCCGAACCACATAAATGTCCGTGTTCTCATTCTTTTTTACCTTTTTTACTCTTGTGATCTGTTTTTCACTTTGTTGCTCCCAACATTATTTCCACAATAATTGGTATCAGAGGTTGAGTTCAGATTCCTCGAACTGAACGATGATTATGGAAGAAGACAAGGTGAAGATCAACCGCTTTGATGGAGCTGACTTCAACTACTAGAGGATGAAGATCGAATACTATCTTTACCAGAAGAAAATGTATTTTTCGCTTCTGGGTTTAAATCCAATAGACATGGAGCAGTCAGAGTGGGAGCTGTTGGATCGACAAGTTTTGGGTGTTGTGCGCCTTACGTTGGCAAAAAACGTGGCATTCAACATCAGAGAGGAGAAGACAACAATTGAGTTGATGAATGATCTCGCGAATATGTACGATAATCCTTATGTGGAAAACAAAGTACACTTGATGCGATGACTATTTAACCTGAAAATAGTTGATAGGAGAATTGTTGCAGATCACATCAACGAATTCAACACCATCATAAGTCAATTAACATCGGTGAAAATTGCACTTGATGATGAGGTATGTGCACTAGTCTTACTGTCTTCATTACTTGACAGTTGGGAAGAAACTGTAATAGTTGTGAGCAGTTCTTCGTGAAATACTAAACTGGTTCTGAAGGATGTATGGGATTTGATCCTCAGTGACGATATCTGAAGAAGAGAATTGGGAAGATTCTTTGGTTCTACTCTGAACGTTGAAGGGAGAGGAAGATATATCCGGCAAGACAACCGCATAGGACGATCAAAGTTAAGAGGGAAGAGAAGAGACACGACAAAGAGGATTGGTCCTACCTGTTGAACTTACGGGAAGCAAGGAAATATCAAGGCGTGTAGAGAAAAATGAAAGGGACCTGAAATCAGTGGAGCAAACACAACGGATGAAGGAACTGATGATGTGTTGCTGCTGAGCGTGGATAACCCTATGGAGTCTTGGATTTTACACTTAGCAGCGTCTTTCCATTCCACGTCAGAGAAGGGATTCCTGAACAAATTTGTTTCTAGAAATTTTGGCAAGGTACATCTTACTGATGATGAGCCCTTACAGATTGTGTGGAAGGGTGATGCAAGGATCAAGAACAATAGTGGGAGTCTCCTAGTTTTGGAAAATGTGAGGTATATCCCTGGCTTGAGAATAAATCTTATTTCTTTTGGACATCTTGATGATGCAGGGTTGAGTACCATGTTCACTGGTGGTGCATAGAAGATCAGCAAAGGAGCTATGGTCATAGCTCAGGGAGCAAAGATTGGTACCCTATACAACATGATAGAAACTTTCATGGACATGGATGCGTTACTGGAAGCTATTGGAGATTTACAACTGTGGCACTACAGGCTAGACTACATGAGTGAAAAGTGGATGAAGGTGCTGGTAACAAAAGGGCTGCTACCAGAGATGAAGTCAGTGAATGTTGGCATATGTGAAGATTGCATCCTTGGAAAGCAGAAGAAGGTATCATTTACAAAAGGAGGCAGGACACCGAAGGATGGGAAGCTAGACCTAGTGTACACTGATGTTTGGGGGTCTACACCAGTACATTCTCTTGGAGGATCACAATATTATGTGACTTTTATTGACGGATCAACAAGGATGGTATGAGTTTAATTTCTGAAAAGAAAATCCGATGTGATTAATATGTTTCAGAAGTGTAAGGTCATGGTGAAGAATGAGTCAGGAGTAAAGCTGAAATGCTTGAGGTCTGACAATGGTGGAGAGTACGATAATAATGAGTTCATGGGATTCTGTGCAAATAATGGAATTTGGTGGGAGAATACTATCCTAGGAACACCACAACAGAATGGTGTAGCTGAAAGGATGAATAAGACACTGAATGAACGTACCGGGATCATGAGGCTGCATTTTGGGTTACCCAAGACTTTTTGGGCTGATGAAATGAACATGGAAGCATATCTCATTAACATGAGTCCATCTGTACCAATGGGAGAATGTCTACCAGAGGAGTTTTGGTCTGGTAAGGAGGTAAGACTTTCACATTTATGAGTCTTTGTCAGTTTGGCTTATGTACATATTGATGCTAACACAAGGGACAAACTTGATGCTAAGTCCAAAAGATGTTTCTTTATTGGCTATGGCGCCGAGGAGTTTGATTATAACTTTTGGGATGATCTCAACAAGATGGTATTTAAGAGTCAGAATGTGGTATTTAATGAAAGTGTCACATATGAGGATCACCATGCAGATGAAGATGAAAATGGGAACAAAGAATCAAAGTGCAAAGAGAAAGTGGATCTTGAATGTGTACTTGAGCATGAGACATCGAAACCGGTGGAAACTACTACTCTAGTGGAGTTGAGGAGATCAACAAGGATGAGAAGGCCTGTGTAGAGGTATTCACCATCCTTACATTATTTTTTATTGATTGGCGGTGGAGAACCAGAATGCTTTGAAGAAGCAATGCAGTTGAAGGAGTCGAGCAAGTGAGAGTTGGTCATGAAAGAAGAAATATCTTCACTACATGACAACAATACTTGGGAGTTGACACATCTGCCATAGAGGAAGAAAGTATTGCAGAAACAATGGGTGTACCGGGTCAAGGAAGAACATGATGGAAAGAGGAGGTTCAAGGCAAGGTTGTTGGTGAAAGGCTTCCAACTGAAGGAGGGAGTAGATTTCATTGAAATATTCTCACCAGCAGTGAAGCTTACCACCATCCGGGTGGTTCTCAGCATTGTGGCATTAGAAGACTTGTATTTTGAGTAGCTTGATGTGAATATGGCTTTCCTTCATAGAGATCTAGAGGAGGACATCTATATGTAGTAGCCAGAGGGATATGTTGAGTCTGGGAAGGAAGACCTGGTGTGAAAACTTCAGAAGAGATTATATGGATCGAAGTAGATAGTTAGGTAGTGGAACAAGAAGTTCGATGCATTCATGAATAAAAATGCATACAAGCGATGTGGCATAGATCAATGTTGCTACATCAAGTCCTTTGGTGATGAATATATCATACTGCTTCTATATGTGGATGACATACTCATTGTAGGATCATGTATGAAGAGGATTGATGAGTTGAAAAGGCAATTGGATGAGGAGTTCGAGATGAAAGATCTTAGAGAAGTTGATAAGATTTTGGGGATGAAGATCAAGAGAGACCACGCAGCTGGAACCTTGATGTTATCACAAGATGACTACACTGGGAATGTTCTGAGAAGATTCAGCATGCTAGAAGCAAAGAAAATATCTATTCCCCTGGTGGGCCTTTTAAAACTATCAAAGGAGCAATCACCGAAGATGACAAAAGAGGTTGAGTATGTGGCAAATGTTCCATATGCATTAGTTGTTGGAAGCCTAATGTATTCCATGATATGTACTTGACCTGACATTTCTCATCCAACGGGAGTTGTGAGCATATATATGGCTAACCTTGGAAAGCAACATTGGGAAGCTGTGAAGTGGATACTGAGGTATTTGAAGGAAAAAAAGCGGTATCTTTGTGCTTTGGGAAATGAAATTCATTACAGGGGTATGTGGATGCTGAACTTAGAGGTAACGTCGATAGTAGGAGGAGTACTATAGGTGGTTGTGCCCAAATTTACCCTACAGGTATACAGTCGTTGTAGTATAGGTAGGGGTCGAATCCATAGGGACCGAAGAAGGAACCTAAAGACACTATGATTTTGGAAGGATTTGGCTATAAAGTGGCGAACTATTCAGATTGAATTGATTTGAATAACTAGTGGTTTAATTTAAAGAACAAAATAAAAATAAACATACAATTACTTAGTCTAAAACAATTAACACATATGATTTTATCCTAAGTTGTTACATGGGTTAGCTTGGATGTATTAATTTTCTTATAACATTCATTTCACTAATTCAAGACACATCCACAAATTGATATAATTCCTCAACATAATTCACCAATTTAATCCCTACACAATTCCAAGGCTAATTACCAATGCACTTGTAGGATCAATTTAATGATCACTCCAAGGAATTGGATCGCACTAGCACTCGAAATGTGTTATTGTTAAAGTTGGCGAAGATGAAGAAGAAAATAAATCATCAAATGGAAATATTTAAATAATGAAATTATTATGAATTTAAGAACATTAAATAACATCAAATCCACCCCATGCAACTCCCTAGGATCAACCCATAAGGGGTTAGCCCTCCATTTATGCTATTCAATAAATGGAAGCGGGAAGTCGACTTAAAAAGTGGGATTGAAGAAGAAAAATAAAACAACGAAAAGATCACTCCACCATTGTGTGAATAAATTCACAAGTTCTGGTGTGAATAAGATCACACCTTGGGACAATGGTATCAATGTGAAAAGAAGAACAGAAAAATAGAATAAGAACTTTTATTGAAAACTAAGGTGATTCAAACCACTTACATGCGAAAGAAGAACATTACAAAAGCAATTTGACATAACAACATTACAATGAAAGTAAAAATCCAAGATCCCTAAATCCTCCATTGATAATGCCTTAAATAGGAATTTTGGAAGTCTTTGGCCGATCCCCCATCATCCCATGTGCCTTTAATTAATTGTTTTGGGGAAATGTAGGTGAACAATTAATGCATAAGAGACTTTTCAACTCTTGCCTCGAAGTGGGAGCCAGAATGCATCCACCAGAAAGATGTGCCGAAAGGACCTTCTAGAAGGCCTAATTTGAGTGGGTCATAGAAGACTTAAATGAAGCCCCAGATGTCCCCTAACAGCCTGTAAAATTTCAGCCCAACAGAATATGCCGTTCATGATAAATGATTTAAAAGGTGAGCTATTTTTCTGGACCGCAAAATCTGGCCCAGAATTGCATCTTCAACTTGGTCCGCCTTAATCACCATCATTTAGGACGAATTAGCACTGGATCTAGAATAATGATTTCTTCCTATATATGTATTCTATCCTCCAATGAAATTTAGGCTTCATTGGGCCTGTATTGTGGGCCCCACATTCTCATCATTGGGATGATATCTAATCTTCCTTCTCCAGAATTGTTTCCTTTAATCGCCAAATATTTCCATCATCCTTTATGAATCCTCAATTGATCCCTAAATGAAAAATGTTCATATTTAAGTTTATATCTATTTCACCAAATATCAAATTAAAATATGGATAATTAAATTCTTTAAAATAAGATTAAACATTGGGCCTAAATTGGTGCACATTAGGCATGAAGTGCACAAATGATGAGAATGAATGTTCAAAATTAAAATCTACTAACTCAGGCCCATAAGATCAAAAATGAACATTTAATACCATTAAAATGTAATCAACATATGTGTTTTTATTGGCTAATCACACCTCCCAACTTGAGTTTTGCTAGTCCCGAGCAAAATAAATCTCAAAAATATGAAATTCAAATTCCCTTTTCCAAAAAAAAAAACATTTTAATACACATTTATCCCCCAAGGACCTCATACCAAAACAATTATGAAGCCCATAAAAATCATTTAAAATAAGCAAAGTACAGAGGCATAATCCAAGCCCAAGCCCACTTTTTTGTTCAAATTCATCGCCACATTTCATCCAATTCAATTAAGCATGATGAAATGTTATGCATCACAATAGACAAGGGGGTTCATTTTCATTCGAGGGAGAAAAGATGGAAGCGCTAGGAGAAATAAAATTTTAATATTAAGATGAGTACTCATTTTTTATTTTTTATTTTTTGTTTTTTTTTCCGATTTTTTCCATGGTAATTGAAATTGAACTCAATCGAGTCAACCCATGTAGCAAGACTTTGCTGATGATTCCCAGGCTCAAAGACCTTAGGGCACCAAGTGAATCTCACATACTCAGGCATCATCTCAAGTTAACTCAATCAACAAAAAATTCAAATTACCACAAATAGAGATAAAATTCCCAACTCTGGGCCAGACAACTATGGAGTCATGATCCCCAAGTGCCGAAATCCACACATTAGGTCAATTCATTGCTCTACGTGTAATTTTTTTTTTGATTTTTTTGAATACTCATATTAAAACTAAAATGATCACCAAACCTATGCTATTTATTATGGATCCCCAAGAACTCAAACTAAAACCCCACAATCTAGAGGACATGCATTGTGTTTTTTTATGAAATGGATGAAAATATAATGGTGAAAAATCACATCGGACAACCGCACTTTCCAAAATCTATGCACATGAACCTAAACTTGCATTAAAATCAGAATCAAGGCATGAAAAATTCTTTGATATCCAATTTCAGAGTTTGTAATGTGTGTTATCATGTTCAAGGTTAATGAAATTTTTCCTTCCACACATTTTTTTTGCACACAAAATCAAAATTTTTATTTCATCTCCCCCCAACATAGAATAAAACTGTCCCCAGTGTTTAAAGAAAAGAAAATTTAGAAGGGGGTAGGAGAGGAGTTAAAAGAGGAAATTGAAAATGATAAACATGGAACAAATTCACCTGGTTTTTGAAGTTGAAGTTCATGATGCTCCAGATTACTCCTTTGATCTCTTGGGGGATGTAGACACCTCCTTGATTGAACATGTATCACCCAAAATAGTTCTTGAACCATACAAAGAAGAAAAAAATAAAACAAAACAAACAACAAAATGATTTATTTAATACCAAGTATCAAATTTTTTATGGTTTTCCTTGTTTTTTATTTTTTTTAAATTAAAAAAAAAATAAAACTGATGATACATTGTCTTCTTTAAATTTTATGGGTAAAGTATTACTCAGGGATCACAACGCATGACACAGATGAATACGGTTCTCCCCTTTCATACCCATCCTTACTCATAAAATAAGAACATTTCAATAGTCTAAAGTACTAATTAAATAAAATAAAATATGAAAACCACGGGTTGCCTCCCATGCAGCGCTTTTGTTTAACGTCGCTAGCTCGACATGAACCCCTAACTTACCCAATACCAACATTCAAAATTTTAAAGACCCCATATTTCTCCACTTCAACATGATTGAGAATGATTATCCCTTGTGATTGGTAAGAAGGTTTTGAATTTGATTCATGAACAATCCTATTTTCTAAAATGAATGGGAGAATGCAAGGAGTATCAGAAATGGTTGACCTTTTTTCTTCTGTAGTCTTTCCTAATAAATCAAAGATCAACCCCCCTTTTTGGGTTTCATGAGATGAATAAATGAAAACCCAAAAGATCTTTCCTATCACAAATGATGGGATACTTGAGTGGGGAAGGAAGGACAATGATTTTGAGTTCGGGTTGATTGAAATTTCCTAAAGAAGATTGGCAATTTGAATGAAAATCAGTTTCTTCTCCAAAAACTTTAGAATGAATTGGTTCCTTATAAAAATATGTTTTATCCTCAAAAGTGTCTATTTGAATTCTAAGAGTAGGTATGGGCTTAATGTTTGGGATTTCTCCCAATTGTTCAGTTATCGGTGGTCCTAAAAATTCACTAATGGATCCATGTTCAGGAAACTCAATCCACGATGTCAAGTTATTATCTTTTGAATTCAAAAAATCAATTTCATCCTGATTTAAACACTCTTCATCTTGACTTTCAACATTACTTGACCAATTCACTTCATTATATAACTCTGATTTCCCAGACTCTAAAGCGGGTTCTTCACATGTTTTAATGTTTTGTAGTTCTAACCTTAAAGATACAACCTCAAAATTCATTATCTCCATTTAATTACACAATTGTTCAAGAAATGACTAAGTAACAGATAGGATGAGAGTTTGAACATTATGTACTTCACTAAGATTGGACTCTTCAATCATCCTTGAGAGGACAGGAAATTGATCATTTAAGCATTCATTATCCCATTGATTGTACATCTCATCGGGTGCGAGGTAATCATTCAAGGGTTGATCAAAGAAATTTTCTAATTTATGGGCTTCTAAATATTGAATTTCCATTTGATTCCAGCATGAGTTTTTGACATGGTGATTTGGAAGATACTCCATGGGAGAAGACAGAAAGTTGGATTCTAGATTCTCAGGACACACACAAACAGAAATGGGGAAAAGATAAGAGAGATGGGGGTGAGAATAGAGAACGTGGGGTGAGAAAAGGATGATAGCGTCTAAGGTAACTTACTTGGGTCCTCGGCAATGGTGCCAAAATTTATTTGCGCCCAAATTTATCCTACAGGTATACAGTCATTGTAGTATAGGTAGGGGTCGAATCCACAGGGACCGAAGAAGGAACCTAAAGACACTCTAATTTTGTAAGGACTTGACTATAAAGTGTCCAACTATTCAGATTGAATTGATTTTAATAACTAGTGATTTAATTTAAAGAAAAAAATAAAAATAAACATACAATTACTTAGTCTAAAACAATTAACGCATATGAGTTGATCCTAAGTTGTTACATGGGTTAGCTTGGATGTATTAATTTTCTTATAACATTAATTTCACTAATTCAAGACGCATCCACAAATTGATATAATTACTCAACATCATTCACCAATTTAATACCTACACAATTCCAAGGCTAATCACCAATGCACTTGTAGGATCAATTTAATGATCACTCCAAAGAATCGGATCGCACTAGCACTCGAAATGTGTCATTGTTAAAGTTGGTGAAGATGAAGAAGAAAATAAATCATCAAATGGAAATCTTAAAATAATGAAATGATTATGAATTTAAGAACATTAAATAACATACAATCCACCCCATTCAACTCCCTAGGATCAACCCATAAGGGGTTATCCCTCCATTTATGCTACTCAATAAATGGAAGTGGGAAGTCGACTTAAAGAAGCGGGATTGAAGAAGAAAAATAAAACAATGAAACGATCACTCCACCGTTGTGTGAATAAATTCACAAGTGCTGGTGTGAATAAGATCACACCTTGGGGCAACGGTATCAATTTGAAAAGAAGAATAACAGAAAAAGAGAAGAAGAAGAACTTTTATTGAAAACTAAGGTGATTCAAACCACTTACATGCGAAAGAAGAACGTTACAAAGACAATTTGGCATAACAAAATTACAATGAAAGTAAAACTCCAAGATCCCTAAATCCTCCATTTCTACCGCCTTAAATAGGCATTTTGGAATTCTTTGACCGAGCCCCCATCATCCTATGTGCCTTTAATTAATTGTTTTGGGGAAAGGTGGGTGAACAATTAATGCATAGGAGACTTTTCAACTCTTGCCTCGAAGTGGGAGCCAGCATGCATCCACCGGAAAGACGCACCGAAAGGACCTTCTAGAAGGCTTAATTGGAGTGGGCCATAGAAGACTTAAATGAATACCCAGATGTCCCCTAACATCCTGTAAAATTTCAGCTCAAAATAATACGCCGTTATCGAGATATAATTTAAATGGTGAGCTGTTTTTCTGGGCCGCAGAATCTGGCCTAGAATTGAATCTTCAACTTGGGCCGCCTTAATCACCACCATTTAGGATGAATTAGCACTGGATCCAGAAGAATTATTTCTTCCTCTATATGTATTATATCCTTCCATTAAATTTGGGCTTCATTGGGTCTGTATTGTGGGGTCCACATTCTCATCAGTGGGATGATATCCAATCTTCCTTCTCCAGAATTGTTTCCTTTCATCGCCAAATATCCCTATCATCCTTTATGAATCATCCATTGATCCCTAAATGAAAAATGTTCATATTTAAGTTTATATCCATTTCCCCAAATATCAAATTAAAATATGGATAATTACACTCTTTAAAATCTTATGAAACATTGAGCCTAAATTGGTGCACATTAGGCATGAAATGCACAAATGATGAGAATGAATGTTCAAAATTAAAATCTACTAACCCAGGCCCATAAGATCAAAAATGAACATTTAATACCATTAAAATGTAATCAACATATGTGTTTTTATTGGCTAATCAATAGGTTATGTATTTACTTGTGGAGGAACTGCAGTAAGATGGATATCAAAATTGAAGAAGGTGGTTGCTTTATCCACCATAGAGGCAGAATACATTACTATAACATAATATG
Source organism: Viscum album (assembly GCA_963277665.1). Classification (NCBI taxonomy): domain Eukaryota; kingdom Viridiplantae; phylum Streptophyta; class Magnoliopsida; order Santalales; family Viscaceae; genus Viscum; species Viscum album. Next base: position 350,839,898 of record OY728135.1, read on the forward strand.
GGAAATAGATGATTTAGCTGAAGAACTTCTTGGATGAGTTGGGAAGAAAGCGAGAGGATAATGTATTGCAATGTGATAGTCAGAGTGCTATACATCTTGCAATGAACCCGATGTTTCATGCCCGGACGAAGCACATTCGGTTGAAGTATCATTTCATCAGATGTTTGATACAGGATGTGTTACTGACATTGCAGAAGATTTGTGGAACCAATAATCTAGAAGACATGTTAACGAAGCCGATGATAATACAGAAGTTGAGGAACTGTTGTGCCTCTGTTGGTCTCTACTAATGAATGAAGGATGAGGGAAAAAATAAGGGAGGACACAATGAGAGAACAAGAGGAAATCATCTGGTATTTCATGAATTGTCAGTTTAAAATTACAGTTGTGAATAGAAAGCACGTGCACTGGTGAGTGAAGAAGAGGAGGAGCTCATATTAAGTAAGTTTTCTTATTCAGTGGCATCAAAGTAGGGCAATGTAGTGGATCTGGCTCCAAGTGGGAGATTGTTGGATTGGTGTAGCCCGATCTGTTTCGGAAGATATTTGGGCCGAATGCTTCCGCCCCATACTATGCACCAGGTCACAACTTCTGTGGGTCGAGCTCTGCGGTGAGCTCGTTGGAGGTTACAGGGGGCAAGAATCCCTGCTCTGGGGGTCCGAAGACCGAAGGCCTCCGACCTAAATGTTTTGGGCACTATAGCTGCTCTGACCACTGTAGCAGAGTTAATCGACCAACACCGACAAAACACTATAACAGTGTGAACTTTGGAGTCAATAGTATAGTAGCTCCTTAGAATTATAGGTGCTGATCACTATAACACTTTTAACTTGGGTGACCACATTTCACTATAGCGATGTAGACTTCCTGTGCGGTTGCTGGAATGGTGGATCATCTTCCTCCTTTTTTAGCCCATTTCAGGATAGGGTTTAGTAAGTGATTGAGAACCTTGAAACTCCCTGTAAAAATTGTGCTCCTGAATCATAGTGAAATTTTACCTCTCCGTGGACATATGGATTATTCCCAAAGCACATAAATCTCCGTGTTCTTGTTCCTTTTACCCCATTTTTACTCTTATGTGATCCGTTTTTCGCTTCGTTGATCCTGATGTTTTTCCCGCAACATACACGAGGTAGCCCGTGTAGCTGATCCAGACCAAGCTGTGTGGGGGAGTATACGCTATATAGAAACCCGTGTACTCCACCCCATGTCTGTGTACTCCTTTAGGTGCACGTAGTATCCATACAAGGGGACTACACACCGTGTAGTCAAGGACTACACACCATGTGTATCAGGTTTTTTCAGAAACCCTTCTTCTTCATCCCGTTTGTGCCGTCGATCTCTCAGATATTGTTTAGGTGTTCGATTCACCTCGAAACTCCAGATCCAAGGTTGTTTCACCACCCTAACACTGATTTGACATGATTCAAGCCTTCAATCTTCTCATAAAATGCGATCATAGACGTTCTTCATTACCGTCGAAGAACACAAATTCAGCACCCACCGTCATTCGATTTGCTGCCGCGCCCACTGTTGCACCTTCATTGAGTTGTCCCGATGCCGGATCTACGGTTTCAGATAATTGTGCCAAGAATCGAAGGTGCAACGATCGATTTTTCATAAAGGGGTTCAAAGCATATGGAAGAATGAAGAACGTGTGGCGAAGGATGCATGGACTGGGGGAGAAAAGCACAAACCAATCGAGAGGGATGAACCTCGATCGGTTTGTGACCATTAGAACGATAAACAAATCCAAATAAATATCAATATCCAACTTCTGATAAATCCCATAAAAATAAACCCATTCTGCAAATATGATCGAACCGTGGATCAATCTGTTCATGGATTGGTTCACGTTCATCATAGGAATCAAGAACGGGGAATAAAGGAATTAAATCAAACACCCTATTTCGATTCGGATTGTTCGCTAACGAAGAACGGTTGTCACATCATCATTGTTGGTGAGATATGTCAAGATTGGTGTGCTCCGATCGCCGATACGAGGTCTCTTCATCATTCGTTGAAAGGATCATCCAGAGGTTCTCTCTCCAGCAACTTTAGAGAATTCCAAGATTATGAGGCTAACCCTATATTTCTGACAAAAGATATTATTTAAGGATAAACTGCCTCATTGCATCAACAATTGGAATAAAATAAATTTTATTAATTTATTTTATTCATTTAAACGTCGTGACGACTTTTCCACAATTGAACCGCGCCGACCAATGTTAGGTCATTCCTAGGGTAAAACGGTTATTCTGAACTCAACGGTGCACTCATATTTTTGATTTGGGAAGAAAACCGTGCGAGCTTGCTATTTAATATTTATTCCGGACACACTGGGTTTCATAATCTCACGCCGTCTCAGCGCATGGTCTCCAAATCAATCCATATAATATTTAAAAATAATACATGGAAAAATCTGGAAAATTACAGGTACCCTACGAAGTTGTTTTTTACAAAGGGTTGTACCTTACAAAGTCTAGGGAACCTTAAAAAGTTCCAACTAATGTACCCTACAAAGTCCTTATCTACCCTATGATGTTTGTAGGGTTCAGTACTTAAGAAAATTCTCAGAATTCTGTAAACTAGAATTAATTTAGCTCAACTCAAAATGCCTCCATAACTTCTCCAAACCTCTTCAAATCACCTCTGAACTATCTCAAATATTTTATGGAATTATCAGAATAATTCCAAACCTTTTTATCTTATTTTAAAGGAATTTTGTGGTATATAAATACTCAAGTAGAGTATTTCAAGAGTTCCTCAACCATCTCAATTCCAACTTCATTATCAATCATTACAGCCTTTATCCAAGTTTTTTTTCTCATTGATTTCTCTATCCAACATTCTTGGTTACACTAGGATGGATTCTCTAAAAAATTGAGCTTCTTCAAGTCTTCATTCACAAATCCTTGTATGGATTCTCCATCTTCAGCCTACTCTTCTATCAATATTTGAACTTGTTTTAATCATTTTACTATAATAGTCTCAGGTTTTCAATCTCTCTATTAGCTAGCTTCTGCAAACTCCATTATAACATGTTGTAGACAATACCTTTAACTTTGAACTTTTAATTTCCATATAAACCAACTCTCAAATCATCTGATATCGGGGGTTTCTCACCAAGAAACTTTTTCATCATTTTCCATTTATCATGGTAGTAGTTTCACATTGGTTTACCCATAAACTGTATGAACAACCTTCACTCTTTCTTGAATGGTTAGATACTTCCTCTATCACCTAATTTCATCGAATATCAAAATGGATCAACATTAGAAAATAGATCTTCTTCTCATGTTAAGAGTTTGATCTCTATAGTAGATAAAAAAACTCTTAATCTTGATAAAATTTCACAATCCTTATAGATTAATCAGGATGAATATTCTTTATTCTTATTCTCAATAAATCCATCACATTGAATTCTTCTCAGTAGTTCTTCATTCAATCTCATCATTTTTTGATATATAACAACCTATTCTATTTTTGAAAAACATTCATGTAGATAATATCCTAATTTAAATTTTAGAAACTATGAATTTTAGTATTCAAAATCTTTATTTAAAATGCTGGTCAAAATATTTCCTTTGAAAAATACTTCAGCACTAATATTTAAATATGGTAACTAAATTTTCACATTTAAATCTCCACAATTCTCATTCAAATATCTTCTCTAAATATTTCTTGATTTTACTCCATTTATTCATAAAATTAGCTTTGAAAACAATTCAGATTTCCTACAAAATCAACCAAATAACTCTTACATAACATCTGGTTTAATGTTACATTGATCTAGTTAACTCCTTTGTAAGATTTAAAAACCCCTTTCAATCCTAATGATATTATATTAATTGCACATTTCCTTTGAATTGTTTCATTCAATCATACATTTTTAGACGACATTTTAGTTCAATCATACATGGTCAGTTCAACATCAGGAACTTACATGAGATTTGGAATCTCCAATCCAATTTTATATAACCAGTTAAACTTTTTAGTCTCATATATATAGTAACCTACTTTCTCCAAACGTTCTTCACTCAACTTAAATAATCTCAAAAACATTTATAAAGACTTTAAAACTTATCAAATGACGTTAACAACAAATAAAACCAATCCTTCATCAATTTCTTGGGTTCTTTACCACACAAAAAATGTGTGAAATAGTTGGTGGATGACGAGCCTCTCCCTTTGATGTCCACAATCCATTATTCTATATTGATTCATACATGTTTGTATGATGACTCATTTAAAACCTTTTTTTTGAAAAAATCTAGTGAGATAAAAACTGTAATTAACAAAAGAGTGCAATCTTGTTAGACACCCCCTAAAAATTACATCACAATAAATAATACAAAATTTTAAATTTATACATAACTATAACATGTACAAGTTTTCTAATAACTATATTCAATAGTTCTTATCATGACCCCTCCCCCTAAAGGTACCCTTCCTGGACCGACAATGGAGTAAGGGAGATAATGACTCCTAAGTCCCACCTCCAGTATACTCTGGGTGATGACTAGCACCGAGGGTATAAGAGTCACACATATAAAAGGCATTACCCTCATTAGAAAAAAAAGTAGGATCAAGAGATAGGATATCAACCACCAAAAAACTCTATAACCTAAGGAAGGTAAAATCCACAATATCCATAATGCATGTAGTGTCATACGAATATAATGAAAGTATCCAAGTAAAACAAAACAATCCTACAAAAATAACTCAACAACAGCTCCAATGCCCAAGCTAGCAATGTCTAGCCCAATTCCTAAAACCCCCTTGGAAGCCTAAAAAACAATTTATATATACATAAGGCGAGCATACTGATGTTATTAATATTTTCACGACTTATTATATTCCCCCTTTACTTATTTTATATGAAATGTGCATAATTTGTGTGAAATATTAATGTTTTAATATTAAGTATAATATTTGAGCATTTTTAGAAGTAGTCAAATTGAGTCAGTTTAATGTTTTAATTATAACTATCACTATACTGATCCAAATTGTGTGGTTCTTGTTTTGTAGGATTCTTCTTTCAATATACAACATTTCATTAGAAGGAACCATGATCCAATTCTGCCATTTGAAGGGTCATATGGTCCTCACAAACAAGACCAAAGAATCTGTGAAGAAACTGGACTATTCATGAAGATTGATTTACTGGGCTCCATCCAGAAGTTCAAAAACCTTAACTCTCCACCATAATTCGGGGGACACTAAATTGCATCTTGGATAAAAATTGCATGGCCCAAATCCAAGTACAAGGGGCCCAAATAAACCTTTGAAGTCCAGCCCACCATTCTGTCCGAGAATTAAAATCAGTATAGTATGCATGACATATATCCTGATGTAAGCATCCAATAGAGCTGAGATTTTTCAGTGTGAAAGAGGAGATATAGGCGGCCGACTTTGTTGAAGAAGTCATTCGAATTTGAAGGCATATTCCTGTTCAAAAATCCATTCACATTTTGGCCATCGAAAAAGAATGGATAGAAATGGACAGTTTACCTTTGTTTAATCAACCGGCCATAACTTTGGCTCCAATTGTCCACATGCCTCCAAATTTTGAGAGTAGTCGGCCAACATTATTGTCTACAACTTTGAACAAGGATGTATTTGAAGATTCGGCTGTCTGTATAGCTCAATTGGCGAAGCAAGTGGAGGGAAAGATTGAGAATGCAAACAGTCCACTCCTTGGGCTATAAATACTCTCCCCTTCTCTCCTTGAGAGGGGTTGGCATTTCAGAAGAGAGGAGATAATATTGGCACGACCAAAGCTTTGCCAAAGGCTTGGGAGGACCTGCCAAACTCAAGTTTTCACTTGAGAGACCTTTCCTCCTCTCTTTCTTTTCACTTACTTTTGTGTTCTTCATTTTTGTAATCTTGTAATTCCCTTTCTTTGTAATTATGTTTTAATGCAAGTTACTTCTTCAATATCTCTTATTCTCTTCCACCTTCTGTATTTTAATATTAATGTTCTTAAAATAGTTTAAATTCAGTTCAATCCCCTTCCCTTCTTAAGCTTCCTCATTCAATCGAAATTCCATTTTTGATTCTTAAATTATTTCGTGTGTGTGTTCGGCACACTACTCTTATCTCGTCCCTTTCTTTTTATTCTCTTTATAATTCATCACCATAAACATATATTACCAGATTATTAATCACCCAAATGGCTGAGTAAATCTCTCATTGGGGTGAGTTATAATTTAGGTATGTTAAGTGATTGAGAGCTTCTGCTCGATTAATATTCTTTGAATTAACATTGTGTATGTTGGACTTAACATGTCATGGATTAATGACTTGTTTTGTTTAACATGTGGTTTCCATGGATTATTGGAACCATAAATACACAACCATAAATAAGATCTGATTGAGATTATAACCTTAAGTTAAGTTAAGTCTTGGTTTAAAGCCTTAACACTTAAGAATTCTAATCAACATCATCTTGTGACATGGGTGTTAATTTAAATGCAATATAAAGAAAAGCTCGAGGATATCACAAGCTTAACTAACCTAATGATGAACTCACCCCAATCTTTATCAATTTGGTAAATCAAACATCATCCATAAATCATTTCAATTAAGCTCTGCAAACAAACCCCCCTAATCAAAATACAATCAACTAAAAATAATCGACTATTACGAAGTACCATCACCGAGGATTCGACCCGAGTGCTGCTATACACATTAGCAGAGCACCAAAACTTTGACCGGTCGATAGGCGACAATCGGCCGTGCGTTTCAAATGGCGCCGTTGCCGGGGATGGTGCTTTAAGTAGTCATTAGTTTCTGGTTATTGTAAAAAAACCCCAAAAAATACAAAAGTTTAAAAAAATTGAAAAAAAACACAAAGAAAAACCCGTCTTCCTCTTAAAAATCATAAACTGAAAAAAATACAAAGAAAAACCCATCTTCCTCTTTCTTCCAAAATCTCTCTGAATGCCCCGTAGCCTTCCAAACAATCCCTCGGATTTGTTTGACCCTGAAATTGAGCGAACACTTCGCCAACTTAGGAGGAACATAAGAGATACTCAAATAATTCAAGAACCAATCATTGCCCTACCAATTGAATTAGATATGGCCAATCCTAGGGAACAAACATTGAAAGAACTTGCTGCCCCTGATATGAATTACCAACCTCTTGGTATTCAATATCCAAACATTGAAGCTGACTTCGAACTCAAATCGGGTTTGATTCATCTTCTACCTCATTTTCACGGGCTAGCCGGTGAGGATCCTCATCTCCACCTTAAAGAGTTCCAAGTGGTCTGCTCAACCATGAAACCTCAAGGGGTTTCTGAAGAACAAATCAAGCTTAGAGCATTCCCCTTTTCCCTAGCGGATTCTGCCAAGTCTTGGCTCTACTACCTCCCACCTGGTTCCATAAACTCATGGGTTGACATGAAGAGACTTTTCCTTGAGAAGTTCTTTCCCGCTTCCCGAACAGCTTCTATCCGAAAGGAAATAAGCGGCATCCGTCAATTCCCTAATGAATCACTCCATGAGTATTGGGAGAGGTTCAAAAAGCTTGTGGCAACTTGTCCACACCATCAAATCCCTGACCAACTCCTGATCCAATACTTCTATGAGGGGTTATTGGCTATGGAGTGAACTCTCATTGATGCCGCAAGTGGCGGTGCTCTTGTTGACAAAACTCCTGCAGCTGCAAGAGATCTCATAAGTAACATGGCTGCAAACACGCAGCAATTCCATACTCGAGCACATGCTCAAGTGAAACAAGCCCAAGAGAATCAATCCATAGAGCCCAACAAGATGACTGAGTGGATGAGTGAACTTACAGGTCTTGTGCGTCAACTAGCGGTGGCTACCAAAGCCCCAACCTCATCTTCTCCACAGTCACTATTCCCTGGACCTATCAAGAATTGTGGAATATGCAACTCTCCATCTCATCCGACTGACACATGTCCACAACTTCAAGATGATCCATCTGATTCATCTAGTCCAATGGAGCTCAATGCGGCATATGCTCAGCGAAACTTCAACCCTCAACAATCAGGTCAGTTTGTTAGAAACTTCAACCAACCCCACTCTGAGCCCTTCTCTTCTACCTTTAACCCACCTCTGAGGTATGGTAATCCCATTTCTCATCCTCCGCAGTTCCCTCCTCAAAACCCAAACCAGTTTCAATACAGTCAAGGTGTTGGTAACTTCTAACAACCTTACCCTTTTGTCCCTCAACCCCAAAGGAACAATCCTCCTCCTGGATTCCACTATCCTAACGAGCCTTCCCAATTCCCCACCCAATACAATCGCTTTCCCAAGAACCAAAATCAAGGCCAACCCAATTTGGGACAAGCCTCTTCTTCTAAACAACCATGGGAAAGTGCTGTAGAGGATCTTGCTTCCTTCACCCGTTCTAGCCTCAAGAACATTGAAACCCAAATAGGTCAACTTGCATCCCACCTTAGCCAGCAACAACCATCCAATTCATCCCAACTCCCAGCTCAACCATTACCCAACCCCAAGGGTAATGTAAGTGCAATTGCACTTAGATCAGGAAAGCAACTTGCTATGCCTCAAGATAAATCCTCAAACCCCCCTTTCGATGTTGATCTAGAAAATGAAAAGAACAAAAAGCTGGAAAAGGAACTTGAATCCACTCCTTCACCTTCTTCCATTCCACTTAGGAACCCAATTCCTTTTCCTCAAGCCATCTCCAAGCCTAAGAAGTCCTTTGAACCTGATCCTGAAATGCTTGACATGTTTAGACGTGTTGAAGTGAACATCCCCCTATTAGATGCCATCAAACAAATCCCTAAGTATGCCAAGTTTCTTAAGGAATTGTGCACCCATAAGAGGCAACTTAGGAACATTGAAAATGTTTCAACTCAACAGTCCATTCCCATGAAGTGCAAAGATCCAGGGACCTTCACGGTTCCATGTCAAATAGGGAGTTCCAACTTTGATGATGCACTCATAGACCTTGGAGCCTCAATAAATGTCATGCCCAAATCCATTTTCTCCAACCTTGGTCTAGGTCCCTTGCACCCAACGGGTATTGTCATTCAATTAGCCAATCGAAGCACTGCCAGTCCTGAGGGGATAATTGAGGATGTTCTTGTTCGGGTCAATGATCTTATCTTCCCAGCTGATTTCTATGTCCTTGACATGGAAGGTGAGACGACCTCTTCTCGATCTCCCCTAATTCTAGGAAGACCATTCCTCATGACTGCGAGAACCAAGATTGATGTCCACTCAGGCATCTTATCCATGGAATTTGGTGACCAACTGGTCAAGTTCAACATTTTCCAAGCCATGCGATACCCATCTGAGGATCACTCTGCATTCTCAATCCATGCTTTTGAGGACACTTCTAAGATTCAATCGAACCCCAATCCACCATGTTCTTTATGTTCTAATGATAAAGGATCTTGTGAAATATGCACCATGATTAACAAAGTCATAAATGGTGAAGTTGATGTGGACCTCTCATTCATAGACTCCATCAATATAGAGGAACTTGAAAACTCTCTTGAATCCCACATCAACTCTGATCTCTACTGCTCCACCTTGGACAGTGTTGAGGAAAATGATCCAAACCCATCTGGAATCCCTTCTCCTGCTCCTAACTTTTCTAGCTCTCAAATCAAGGCTGAAACTGATCTAAAACCACTTCTTTCATACCTCAAGTATGCATTCCTTTTCCATGATCCCTCCTACCCTGTCATTATCTCTGCTTCACTTTCTGAAACTGAGGAGTCCCAACTTGTTCAAGTGTTAGAGGAAAACAAAAATGCCTTAGGTTGGACCCTAGAGGATATTCCAAGAATCAACCCTGCCCTTTGCATGCATCACATCCATCTAGAGGAATCATCCAAACCAATTAGGCAACCTCAAAGAAGACTCAATCCACTCATACTTGAGGTAGTTAGGGAAGAGATTACCAAGCTTCTTCAAGCTGGTATTATCTACCCAATTTCTGATAGTGAATGGGTTAGTCCAATTCAAGTCGTTCCTAAGAAGGGCGGGATAACAGTTGTCACAAATGAACATGGAGAAGTGGTCACAACTCGAGTGAAAAACAAATGGCGTGTGTGCATCGATTATCGCAAATTGAATGCTGAAACACGAAAAGATCACTACCCACTTCCTTTCCTTGACCAAATGCTTGAGAGATTGGCCGGAAAGTCACACTATTGCTTTCTTGATGGTTACACCGGCTACTTCCAAATTCCAATCGCACCTCAAGACCAAGAAAAGACCACATTCACTTGCCCCTTTGGAACCTATGCCTATAGGCGAATGCCTTTTGGCCTTTGTAATGCTCCTGCAACATTCCAGCGGTGTATGATGAGTATCTTTTCTGAATTCATTGAGAATTGCATGGAGGTATTCATGGATGACTTTACCATTTATGGCGAGTCATTTGAATCTTGCTTAAATTCACTCTCTTTGGTCCTTCAAAAGTGTGTCAAGTGCAACCTTGTGCTGAATTTTGAAAAATGTCACTTCATGGTTTCAAATGGGATTGTTCTAGGGCACATAATTTCTCAAGAGGGTATCCAAGTTGATCCAGCCAAAATTGAGGTGATCCAATCACTTCCTGAACCCAAATCAGTTCGAGACATTCGGTCCTTCCTTGGTCATGCCGGTTTCTATCGGCGATTCATTCAGAACTTCAGCAAGATTTCCATCCCACTCACTCGTTTACTTCAAAATGATGTCACATTTAATTTTGACGAGGCTTGCAAGAGAGCCTTCATTGAACTCAAATCTGCTCTCACATCTGCTCCAATAATCCAACCCCCAGATTGGTCCTTACCATTTGAATTGATGTGTGATGCTTCTGATAGGGCCATTGGGGCTGTTCTTGGTCAAAGAAGAGAAAACATTCCTCATGTCATCTTTTATGCCTCAAAAACATTGGATGAAACTCAATCACACTACACTGTGACTGAAAAAGAACTTTTAGCTGTGGTTTTTGCCTTGGATAAATTCCGGCCCTATCTCTTAGGTGCCAAAATCATCATCTTCACGGACCACTCAGCATTAAAGTTCTTACTTAAGAAAAGTGATTCCAAACCAAGGCTAATAAGATGGATTTTAATGCTCCAAGAGTTTGACCTTGTGATAAAAGATAAACCTGGAAAAGAAAACCCTATGGCTGACCACCTGAGTAGAATTTCTAATTCTTCTCATTCTGAAATAATTGATCCTGAATTTCCAACTGAACACCTCTCATCTCTCACTCCAAAGTTACCATGGTATGCCCCAATTGTCAACTACTTGGTTTCTGATGTTTTGCCTGAATATTTTTCAAAAGAACAAAAAGAAAAGATGAGAAGTGATTCAAAACATTATTTTTGGGAAGATAATAAACTTTGGAAAACCGGGGCTGACATGGTAATTAGGATATGTGTTGATGAAACTGAACAATCCTCCATCTTGGAATTCTGCCACTCAATGCCTGGAGGTGGCCACTTTGGACCACAAAGGACTTCTCGAAAGGTCCTAGATTCTGGATTCTTTTGGCCTTCACTCTTCAAGGACTCACATGAGTTCTGTCAATCATGTCCCACTTGCCAAAAGTTTGGCACAATTTCCAAAAGAAACGAAATGCCTCAAAAGCCATTAATCTTCTGTGAGCTTTTCGATGTTTGGGGCATCGATTTCATGGGACCATTTCCCCCTTCCAATGGATTCTCATACATTCTTCTTGCGGTCGATTATGTTTCTAGGTGGGTCGAGGCCAAACCCACTAGGAAAGATGATGCTCAAACTGTGAGTGAGTTCCTCAAAACCCATATCTTCCATCGATTCGGAACACCACGTGCTTTGATAAGTGACTTAGGAACTCATTTCTGTAATAGAACCATGGAGTCACTTTTGAAAAAGAATGGGGTTGTACATAAAACATCCACTGCATATCACCCTCAAACAAATGGAATGGCTGAACTTTCTAATAGAGAAGTGAAAAGAGTGCTTGAAAGAATTGTTAAGCCCACAAGAAAAGACTGGCCCGATAGACTTGGTGAAGCACTTTGGGCCTATCGAACAGCCTATAAGACACCCATTGGGATGTCTCCAATTTGGATCAGTATAGTGATAGTTATAATTAAAACATTAAACTGACTCAATTTGACTACTTCTAAAAATGCTCAAATATTATACTTAATATTAAAACATTAATATTTCACACAAATTATGCACATTTCATATAAAATAAGTAAAGGGGGAATATAATAAGTCGTGAAAATATTAATAACATCACATACAAGTACAATAAGTTGGATCATACCCAAAGTCTCTTCTACACATGTGAAAATAACATACTAATGAATCTGTGAGAAAATAACACAACCAACACCACTTAAATATGTCAACTAACCAATCCCATCCCCACTAAGTCACACTCACCAAATAAAGCATCCAATTATAATAACATAATAAGAATACTATCGGTAAAAGGGTACCCTGCTCTACTTTTCCACTATTGTGCCACTCTCACACCCCAACATCGTACGTCCTGACACTCTCATATCTTCCTTATAGTAACCCTACCTGAAGACATGTGAGCCATCACATTACATCTTGCCCAAAGACATTTGGGCCATCACATCACATTTCACCCGAAGACACCTGAACTATCACATCACATCTCACTCGAAGACACATTCCCATCACATCATGTCACATCTTTCCCAAAGACACCTGACACATCACATCACATTACATCTCAACCACAACTATAACTAGAATAGTAGGGTATCATGAATATGAAGAACATCAACCTCCTGCCATCCTCTTACGATGTACGACCCCCACCATGAACCACACCATCATCTCATCAAATACAGCCACAAGTGCACTACAATATGGAAGCCATAAAAACCAGTGCATATCAAACTCTCCTGGAAGAGAGAGTAGAGAAGAGGGGGTAGCCATCCATCCATCCTCACCATCGAGATGTTGGAAAAAACACCCCCAAAACATTTGGGTTTCAGCACAAAGTTCTCAATGCGGGTGGAGTGCGTATAGAAATCATAATGAAAATAAAATATATAATAGTAACACACATAATTCAAACCTATTAGTTTTCAACAAGAATACCATTGGAAAAAAAATCTTTTAAGGTAACTTTGTAGTGTTTTTGAGTTGATTGTGTTTGTTGACAAAGAAGTTTGACAAAGTTAGTTGTGAAGTTCCAATGTGATTTTTGACTAATTATGTTGAAAAATCTTCAAGATAGAGGTATTAAAGCTCTTAAAGTGGTACAAAAAATTATGTGTATGTGGTGACACTATTTCTTGGTGTTTGCCAAATTTTTGGGGTCCAAAATTTGGAGGGAGATCCAAGTTTAATGAAAGTTGGATTTCCAGGGATGCCTTATGTAAATATGGAAAAGGCATGGAATTCATGAAATTTTGGTGTTTTGTGAAAGTCTTTTTCGGGAAATATTGGTGATTCGTGGTAGTTTGGTGATTCATAGAAGTTTGGAGATTCACGAAAGAATGTTTCGCAAAAGATGGTTGAGTTGTGAAGGAAAGACGGTAAGTTATGAAAGTATGAGAAGTTTTGTGGATGGAAAATTTCCCTAATGTTTCGTGAAGACATAGAGTTTCACAAACATGTATGAAGAATTTCACAAAAAGGAGGTGGTGAGCTTGAAAGTTTCATGAAAGGGAGGAAACGTCTATAAATAGGCGACTACCCCCCTCATTTGATGAGAGAAATCCTTAAAGAAAATACAAAGGCTCCGAATTCATAAAAGTGTTTCACAAAGGATTTTTCTTACACAAAGGTTTTTATAAAACCATCAGTTTCGTGAAGAAAGGAAGTTTCACGAAAGTTATGTAAGTTTTGCGAAAGTTGCGAGTTTCATGAAAGTTGTGAGTTTCATGAAAGTTGTGTGTTTTGCAAAATTTGTGGGTTTCATGAAAGCAGAAAATTTTGTGAAAAATTGTGAAGTTTCACAAAAGTTGGGAAAATGGTTTTGTGAAAGTGAATCTTACATGAACTAGAAGGGATTTCCCAATAATTCTGTGGTAAAGAAGTATTCATCATGTGTATAAAACTAGAGCTTCATGATGCACTAAATGAGGTGTAAAAAATATTGATTCAAGTGATCAAAAGAATAGTCTTATGAAGGAGTAGTGAACACACTTCAGTTGAGAGAGCAATGAACATACAAATTGTGAATGGTAGTGAACCAAGAGGGATAGTGAGTCTACTCCAAACTTTATAACATATATTCACTTTATTGGATTTGGTACATATGAACATTTCCTTTTGTATTCTCCTTGGATGTAGCACAATATGAGCGAACCAAGTAAAATTTCCGTGTCTCCGCATGCTTTCATTTCTACTCATACATTACTACGAGAAAGGGAGAGAAGAGTGTTTTGTTTAATGACGAAACAAGATCCGAAGGGGTAGTTTTTTTAATGTGTCATACCCTGATTCACCCCTCCTCTCAGGGTATTTAACCTAGTTGGGATAACAATTAGTATCAAAGGGAAAAATTAAAATCAGTGTTTCTCTCTCAATGGTTTCAATGGAGGTTGTTAATCACAAAGGGATTATGATCTTCGATGGAAATAATTTTCAGTTGTGGAAGAATTAGATGCCGCACTACTTTAGATCATTAGGCATGGATGTCTTATAGCTGCAATGAATGTTATTTTTGCAAGTGTGGATAATGGAGTTCTATCAGAAGCAGACTTAAGGGAATTGGATGATGATGTCAAAGGAATCAATGCCTTCAGATTAGGTTTATCTAACACAATCTTGACTAAGGTGATTTTTTGTAACTCCACACATGCCATGTGGGAAAAGATATTAAATATATTTGAAGGTTATTCAAAAACCAGAGAAGCAAAATTACAGGTTCCATGGAACAAATATGAGGACCTGAGAATGCACCCCAATGAGTCTGTAAATGTATTCTTTAACCAGGTGAATGTTGTTGTGAAAGACATGTGTAATGACCCGAAATTTTGAATAAATCTTGTTTCTTAGTTTTGTGTGTTATTTTATTTTTATACTCAACAAAACTGTTTCACTTGATAACATGAGTATAATTAAAATGAGACCGTTGGGTTTAGACTGTTATATGACCATTGGTCAATATGATCATTGGAAACTAAATGTTGTGATTATTGTCTCTAAATACAATTGATCTTGGTTAATTAATATAGAAAGAAGATTCAATGGCCTCATTCAGTAGTCTTGGGCCAATCGAAGCCCATCTAACAGAACTTGGGAAGGAGGTAGCACCCCTGGGCTTTGCTCTGGACCAAACCCAAGCCGAACTTCATCGTGTGAAGCTAGAAAAAAATTTCCTTCGCGAGAAGTTCAAACTGATAGAAATTAGTACTCGTGCGATGTTGGTTGAGCCACCCTCTGATTATCTCACTTTAGCACACCACACACTTAAGTCCTATGCTGGTGTTATAAGGGGCTATGTGATGAGACCATAACTGTCTTATGTAATCCTTAGAGATAAATAAAATTGTGATTTCTTCCTATGATGAAGTTTGTGAATTTTCAAATGTCCGGATAAATATAGTATGCATATTATTGATGAATTTTAGAAAAATGATATTTTTAAAATATTTAGGTAAACCTTAAATAATTAAAAATGTGTAATGATTTTCAAAAAATGGTCTTCTACAGTTGTGTTCTGTATGAAATTTAGAGTCTAATAAGATCAACTTAATTTTTGATGAATAGTAATTTATGAATAGTGATTTTACACTTAGGATTATTAATGTGACCAAATGGATTAGTAATCTCACTAAAAGAAAGTATTAATATAATTTAGACACCTTGATTAATTAATGTGATTCAATAAAATAGGTAAATAACTGTTTCATAATTTATTAGTCAAGTATTAGTTTTTTCGGGTGAATAGTTTTTTTTAATTAAAAATTAAATTAAAAATATTTAGAAAATTATTTTTATAAAATGGAGTTCATTTTTGAATTCAAAGCATTGATATTTGGTTATGGTGATTTTTGAGGATTTTTCTGAAAAAAATGAATTTTCAGTGAATAGTGTTTTTTTGTAAAAATTAAATTAAAAATATTTAGAAAATTATTTTCATAAAATGGAGTTCATTTTTGAAATCAGAGCATCGATATTTGGTTAAGATGAAATTTTGGGATTTTTCTGAAAAAGTTGAATTTTCAGTGAATAGTGAATTTTCAGTTTAGAGTTTTGGGTGTTTAATGACATCATTAAGGATGTAATAATTATGTAATAATTCTGGTCGACTTATGAATAGTAAGATAAGGTATGAGGTGTCCCAAGTGGCCAATACCATGGGCAAACCCATGGTTTTGCCAATACTACTAATGAGGTGTCCCTTGGCCATTAATGCCTTGTCCCCTCACTTCCCCTATAAATACCAAGCCATTCTCTCATCCTTTCCATTCCAAAATCATCCTAAACAAAGTTTCGGTCTCCTTACCTCCCATGGAGTCCTCCCAAGGTGCCCTCAAGCCCTTCAAGGTCCCAACCTTCGAGTTTTAAGAGTTACGTTTTAAGGTAAGGGATCCTACCTCTCTCTTTCTTTCCAAGTACTCTCTTTTATGTCATTTCTTTTATGCTTCATGTTCTTATGTTGGAGGATGTTCTTTTATATTCATCCTACTGTCCTTTTTATGTTCATATGATGAGAGACGCCCTCTTTCTCTCATCAATTCATTTTAAGAATGTTAAAGTGGCGCTATTAGGCTGCTGAATTTTTAAGGGATTCTTTCACCTTTCTCATTTTTCAAAGTTCTACTTTCATGTCAAGTCTTTCATGTTCCTTTTTATTATGTTGGGATATGATCTCTATATCTATCATACTGATCTTTTATGTTCATATGATGAGAGACCCTATTTGATCTCATCAATTCATTTTTTTGAAGTTTTAAGTGACACTGTTAGGCTGCTGAATTTTTCATAAGAGAAATATTTTTTTTATCTTCCTTCCATGTTTTTCATTTCATATGGTATGTCCTTAAAATTTCATTACCATATTCTTATATCCATTATATTCTGTCCCTATACTATTTTTTGGATCATTTATGAGTGGGTGACCCATGTCCCCTCTTTTCAATGTTTTCTAAAACCCTGCAAAATAGCCGTTATGCTGCCGAATTTTCGTCTCAAAATATATCTCTCTTTTTCTCAAATTCTTTTATTTTATTAATTGGATACTCAAAACTCTTTATTCTACATGGGTATTCGCATATATGTCAAAATTTTCTATTTTAAATTCTTGGATTTACATACATGAGACCCTCATTCCTTTTTCCATGGGTTTAAAGTGACATAAAGATCATGTCTTAAAAGCAGTTTTTAAAACGTTATGATTATGAAATGAAACCCATTTCTTTTATACTATATGAGTTATTTATGAAATGTTTGATGATGATATATGTGGATAAAATGATAATAAAGACAAATTTAAGGGTGTGCCCTGATAGCGCTCCAATGCATTGGGTAATGATGTAACCACTAGAGATTACAATTTTAACGACACCTTGGTGAATAACCTTGGTAATTTCAAATGACACCTTGGGGATGAACCTTGGTGATATGTTCATGATTGTATAATTTAAATGTTTTAGCCACATCTTCAAGTTATGAATCATGTTCTTTACATTATGATATGTCTCATGATCTCTTTCTCATTCCTTAAAGCTATTTATCATGACTTTATTGATGTATCTCAAGTTCATATGCAAAATGTTTTTCTTGTTTCCCTTACTGGGCCTTCTGCTCACCCTTTCCTTTGATGTATGCTCCTAGGTTATGAGATGCTATAATGAACCTAGGATAGACAACGAAGAAGCCTTTCAAGTGTTTAAGAAGATTTTTTTTATGTTGTCATGTATTAAGTTCCTGGTTTCCAAGGCACTAAACCTTAAAGATCCTTGGTTTTGTATAATGTAATGAAAGTTAATGTGATAAAAAGGCGGGTCACTATAGTTGGTATCAAAGGATGATTTATTTATTTGTGGAAATTAGGATATGAAAACTTTAGGAAGAAGCCTATAGAAAATTTCAAATATAGGGAATCTTCCTGGTATTTTGGTGAGTATTGAGTAAGTAGTTTATCAAGCTAATACATCCCTGTCTGGATACGAGCAGGTAGAGGTGGCTCTGACACATATGTACATAGGGATAAAACCCGAAAATACCACTTTGATCTAGACTCGAACGGGAACTGGTACACGACAACGGGCCTTGCTGCACTCTTGGTTACGACACTCCCGGGGGACATGCATTGGTAAATTCATAATCTTAGTATGAACCATTATTAAAGGAACAAAGATAAAATAAAATAAAGATTCACATAAGAATATATGATCATGGATAACCTAGATTGGAACCTAGGGGATCACAAGTTAGGATATAATTTTCTTCTACAAGTTTATCCTTCTATGCTTAAAGTTTCCTTTTCATGATTATTGGATAAGTATTTAAGCCCCCTAATTATACTTTATTTTCTTAGTTAATGGAGGGAAATGGAAGAACATGTCCCAACAACCAATGTGATAGGAAATGTGACGATTTCCCTATTAATATGATAGAGATGACGAGAGATCAAGTTGAAAATATTGTGATTATGCCCAACCAGCTATCAAAAATCACAATTAATAATTGGTACCTAGTTGAATTCCCAAACTCATTAAGGAAGAAGAAGACGAAGTCTCAAGGATGTTCATTTGATAAAGTTCATAAGGGAAAGAAGACCCAATTTACTTTGTGCAAAAAGTGTGGAAAGAGGCACCAAGGAGAATGTCACAAAGGAACCGGGAGATGTTTTAAGTGTGGGTTGATAGGGCATAAAGTATCCAATTGCTTTAAAAAATGGATAATGTGATGAATAGAGATAAGGTTCGATCTAATGTACCTTATACTTTTCAATGTCGTAAATGTGGGGAAGTTGGACATTATCCAAGGAAATGCTCTCTCAGAATGGAGGAGAAGCATGATGAGCATCAACAATCATCAAGGAAAAGGGAACAATGCAAGTCCTATGCTGAGATGGATCATGATGACTAAAGTACATATAACTTCTTTTTAATAATTTTCTATGTCATGTTGTATTTTAGTTCGTTCCCTATGAGCATATATTTAATGTTTTCTAAGAACATCGAGTCACTACCTAAGATGGTTTTATATCATTAAGGAAAACATTTATTGTTATGTATCACATGTTGATGTTGTGAAGTAGTTCTTCTTGAAAAAAAATGATTAGGGGATTAAAAGATGAATATTATTTTGGAAGACGTTCACTATTTTGGGAACCCTATATGATCGAGGTAAATAGATTACTACATTATTTTCTTTGAGGAGTAAAGGTTGACTTATATTTTGAAGAACTGATGAATTTAAGGTGAACTTATAGTAATTTAGGTTACTTATGGAAATGATTAACCTATCTTGGGGAAAATACTTTTAGGTTAGTTACTTTTGTTATAATATGTTAGGAGTGGTTGATGTTGTTTGGAGATGAACGATAAAGTTTATCTTGGAAGACTATGTTATCAAATCCTTCTTATATTTGGGTTTCAATCTTAGTTTGGTTTATTTTGAGGAATTTTAAGGATATTTATTTATGGAATGGTCTATGATTAACTTTGGGTAGTACCGTGAAACTTTGAAGATTTAAAGTAGTTTCCCTTCCTATGTGGTTCTTTCTTTTTGAAGATTTGTTTTATCTTACCCTTTAAATTTTTGGGATAAATTCTTAAAGATAGATAATTATTCTTTTGTGGATTACGTGATTCTCTAGAAGATGATTCTTGTGATTTAATGAGACCAAGTATTTTTGAATGCTCATCATTTGGAGAAAAGATTAGTCTCGGTAGAAACTTATTAAAGGATGAAACTCTACTTGAAGGTAAGTATATTTCCTTGTGTTCTTATTCTATGTAGTAAATCAATTTCTCAAAATTATTAAAAGGATTGTAAAACAAAAACATTGTTGGTTTAAGTTTCCTACTGGGTAATCAAATACCGTTTAACCCATCACAAGTTTGTGATTTTCTGGCGGTTAACTTTCTCTTATACATGTTTTCTATCACTCTCCATCAGAACATGACCGTTTATTTTCTCCTATATATCCATGTTTTCCTACATGGAATTCTAGTATGAGTTAACTCGGGTGACCTTTGTACTTCCCTTTCTTTCATTTAAAGTAATAGTGTTACTGACTCTTTTTCCGATGTGGGACTTTCAATGAAATTTCTAAGCCTAATTTTAAAAATTGCGAGGATGCAATTTCTTAAGGGGGGAAGATTGTAACGACCCGAAATTTTGAATAAATCTTTTTTCCTAATTTTGTGTGTTATTTTATTTTTATACTCAACAAAACTGTTTCATTTGATAACATGAGTATAATTAAAATGAGACCGTTGGGTTTCGACTGTTATAGGACCATTGGTCAATATGACCATTGAAAACTAAATATTGTGATTATTGTCTCTAAATACAATTTATCTTGGTTAATTAATACAGAAAGAAGATTCAATGGCCTCATCCATTAGTCTCAGGCCAATCGAAACCCATCTAATAGAACTTGGGAAGGAGGTAGCACCACCAGGCTTTGATCTGGACCAAACCCAAGCCGAACTTCATCGTGCGAAGCTAGAACGAAATCACCTTTTCAAGAAGTTCAAACTGATAGAAATTACTACTCGTGCGATGTTGGCTGAGACACCCTCGAATTCTCTCACCTTATCACACCTTACACTTAAGTCCTATGCTGGTGTTATAAGGGGCTATGTGACGAGACCATAACTAACTTATGTAATCCTTAGAGATAAATAAAATTGTGATTTCTTCCTATGATGAAGTTTGTGAATTTTCAGATGTTCGGATAAATATAGTATGCATATTATTGATGAATTTTAGAAAAATGACATTTTTAAAATATTTATGTAAACCATAAATAATTAAAAATGTGTAATGATTTTCAAAAAATGGTCTTCTACAGTTGTGTTCAGTATGAAATTTAGAGTCTAATAAGATCAACTTAATTTTTGATGAATAGTAATTTATGAATAGTGTTTTTATGCTTAGGATTAGTATTGTGACCAAATGGATTAGTAATCTCACTTAAAGAAAGTATTAATATAATTTAGGCACCTTGATTAAGTAATGTGATTCAATAAAATAGGTAAATAACTGTTTCAGAATTTATTAGTCAAGTATTAGTTTTTTCAGGTGAATAGTGTTTTTAATTAAAAATTAAATTAAAAATATTTAGAAAATTATTTTTATAAAATGGAGTTCATTTTTGAATTCAGAGCATCGATATTAGGTTATGGTGATTTTTCTGAAAAAAATGAATTTTCAGTGAATAGTGTTTTTATGTAAAAATTAAATTAAAAATATTTAGAAAATTATTTTCATAAAATGGAGTTAATTTTTAAAATCAGAGCATCGATATTTGGTTAAGATGAAATTTTGGGATTTTTCTGAAAAAGTTAAATTTTCGGTGAATAAAGAATTTTCAGTTTAGAGTTTTGGGTGTTTAATGACATCATGAAGGATGTAATAATTATGTAATAATTCTGGTCGACTTATGAATAGTAAGATAAGGTATGAGGTGTCCGAAGTGGCTAATACCATGGGCAAATACCATGGGCAAGCCCATGGTTTTTCCAATACCTCCAATGAGGTGTCTCTTGGTCATTAATGCCTTATCCCCTCACTTCCCCTATAAATACCAAGCCATTCTCTCATACTTTCCATTCCAAAATCATCCTCAACAAAGTTATGGTCTCCTTACCTCCCAAGGAGTCCTCCCAAGGTTCCCTCAATCCCCTCAAGGTCCCAACCTTTGAGTTTTAAGAGTTACGTTTTAAGGTAAGGGAACCTACCTCTCTCTTTCTTTCCAAGTACTCTCTTTTATGTCATTTCTTTTATGCTCCATGTTCTTATGTTGGAGGATGTTCTTTTATATTCATCCTACTGTCCTTTTTATGTTCATATGACGAGATACCCCCTCTTTCTCTCATCAATTCATTTTAAGAATGTTAAAGTGGCGCCGTTAGGCTGCCGAATTTTTAAGGGATTCTTTCACCCTTCTCATTTTTCAAAGTTCTACTTTCATGTCAAGTATTTCATGTTACTTTTTATTATGTTGGGGTATGATCTCTATATCTATCATACTGATATTTTATGTTCATATGATGAGGGACCCTATTTGATCTCATCAATTCATTTTTTTGAAGTTTTAAGTGACGACGTTAGGCTGCCGAATTTTTCATAAGAGAAATCTTATTTTTATCTTCCTTCCATGTTTTTCATTTCATATGGTATGTTTTTAAAATTTCATTACCATGTTCTTATATCCATTATATTATGTCCCTCTACTATTTTTTGGATCATTTATGAGTGGGTGACCCATGTCTCCTCTCTTTTCAATGTTTTCTAAAACCCTGCAACATTGTCGTTATGCTGCTGAATTTTCGTCTCAAAATGTCTCTATCTTTTTCTCAAATTATTTTATTTTATTAATTGGATACTCAAAGATATTTATTGTACAAGGGTATTCACATATATTTCAAAATTTTCTATTTTAAATTCTTGGATTTACATACATGAGACCCTCTTTCCTTTTTCCGTGGGTTTAAAGTGACATAAAGATCATGTTTTAAAAGTAGTTTTTAAAACATTATGATTATGAAATGAAACCCATTTATTTTATGCTATATGGGTTATTTATGAAATTTTTGATGATGATATATGTGGCTCACATGATAATAAATACAAATTTAAGGGTGCGCCCTGATAGCGCTTCAATGCATTGGGTAATGATGTAACCACTAGAGATTACAATTTTAACGATACCTTGGTGAATAACCTTGGTAATTTTAAATGAAATCTTGGGGATGTACCTTGGTGATATGTTCATGATTGTATAAGTTAAATGCTGTAGCCACATCTTCAAGTTATTAATCATGTTCTTTCCATTATGATATGCCTCACGATCGCTTTCTCATTCCTGAAAGCTATTTATCATGACTTTATTGATGTATCTCAAGTTCACATGAAAAATGTTTCTCTTGTTTCCCTTACTAGACCTTCTGCTCACCCTTTCCTTTGATGTATGCTCCTAGGTTATGAGATGCTATAATGAACCTAGGATGGACAATGAAGAAGCCTTTCAAGTGTTTAAGAAGAATTTTTTTTATGTTGTCATGTATTAAGTTCCTGGTTTCCAAGACACTAAACCTTAAAGATCCTCAATTTTTTATAATGTAATGAAAGTTAATGTGATAAAAAGGTGGGTCTCTATAGTTGGTATCAAAGGATGGTTTAGTTATTTGTGGAAATTAGGATATGAAAACTTTAGGAATAAGCCTATAGAAAATTTTAAATATAGGGAATCTTCCTGGTATTTTGATGAGTATTGAGTAAGTGGTTTATCAAGCTAATACATGCCTATATGGATACGAGCAGGTAGAGGTGGCTCTGGCACATATGTATATAGGGGTAAAACCCGAAAACACCGATTTGAGCTAGACTCGAACGGGAACTAGTACACGACAACGAGACTTGCTGCACTCTTGGTTATGACACTCCCAGAGGATATGCTTTGGTAAATTCATAATCTTAGTATGAACCATTATTAAAGGAACAAAGATAAAATAAAATAAAGATTCACATAAGAATATATGATCATGGTTAACCTATATTGGAACCTAGGGGATCACAAGTTAGGACATACTTTTCTTCTACAAGTTTCTCCTTCTATGCTTAAAGTTTCCTTTTCATGATTATTGGATAAGTATTTAAGCCCCCTAATTGTACTTTCTTTTCTTAGTTAATGGAGGGAAATGGAAGAACATTTCCCAACAACCAATGTGATAGGAAATGTGACGATTGCCCTATTAATATGACAGAGATGACGAGAGATCAAGTTGAACATATTGTGATTATGCCAAACCAGCTATCAAAAATCACAATTAATAATTGGTACCTAGTTGAATGCCCAAACTCATCAAGGAAGAAGAAGACGAAGTCTCAAGGATGTTCATCTGATAAAGTTCATAAGGGAAAGAAGACCCAATTTCCTTTGTGCAAAAAGTGTGGAAAGGGGCACCAAGGAGAATGTCACAAAGGATCTGGGAGATGTTTTAAGTATGGGGTGATAGGGTATAAAGTATCCAATTGATTTAAAAAAATGGATAATGTGATGAATAGAGATAAGGTTCGATCTAATGTACCTTATACTTTTCAATGTCATAAATGTGGGGAAGTTGGACATTATCCAAGGCAATACTCTCTCGGAAGGGAGGAGAAGCATGATGAGCATCAACAATCATCAAGGAAAAGTGAACAATGCAAGTCCTATGCTGAGATGGATCATGATGACTAAAGTACATATAACTTATTCGCAATAATTGTCTATGTCATGTTGTATTTTAGTTCGTGCCCTACGAGCATATCTTTAATGTTTTCTAAGAACATCGAGTCACTACCTAAGATGGTTTTATATCATTAAGAAAAACATCTATTGTTATGTATCACATGTTGATGTTGTGAAGCAGTTCTTCTTGAAAAAAAATGATTAGGGGATTAAAAGATGAATTTTATTTTGGAAGATGTTCACTATTTTGGGAACCCTATATGATCGAGGTAAATATATCACTACAATATTTTATTTGAGGAGTAAAGGTTGACTTATATTTTGAAGAACCGATGAATTTAAGGTGAACTTATAGTAATTTAGGTTACTTATAGAAATTATTAACCTATCTTGGGGAAAATATGTTTAGGTTAGTTACTTTTGTTATAAGATGTTAGGAGTGGTTGATGTTGTTTGGAGATGAACGATAAAGTTTATCTTGGAAGACTATGTTATCAAATTCTTCTTATATTTGGGTTTCAATCTTAGTTTGGTTTATTTTTAGGAATTTTAAGGACATTTATTTATGGAATGGTCTATGATGAACTTTGGGTAGTACCGTGGATCTTTTAAGATTTAAAGTAGTTTCCCTTCCTATGGGGTTCTTTCTTTTTGAAGAGTTGTTTTATCTTACCCTTTCTGTTTTTGGGATAAATGTTTAAAGATAGATAATTATTCTTTTGTGGATTACGTAATTCTCTAGAATATGATTCTTGTGCTTTAATGAGACCAAGTATTTTTGAATGCTCATCGTTTGGAGAAAAGATTAGTCTTGGTAGAAACTTATTAAAGGATGAAAATCTACTTGAAGGTAAGTATATTTCCTTGTGTTCTTATTCTATGTAGTAAATGAATTCCTCAAAATTATTAAAAGGAACGTAAAACAAAAATAAACTTGAGGGAATTTAACTCCCATATATAAACTAAATGCAGAATAAAATTAAACTTGCATTAAAAACAAACTTGAGGGCATTTAATTGAATTAAAAATTTCACTCTTATTTTTAGTTCAATAGTTACGTTGTTCGGTCCCAATTTGTTAATTTAATTTTAAAACTAAAATTAAATCAATTAATTAATTTAATTAATATCCCAATTAAATTAATTACGCCGCTTCTATATTTTAAAAAACAAAAATTAATATTTAATTAATTTAATTATTAGTTGTAATTAAATTAATTATTTTAATTAATTTTTGATTAAAATAAATTAATCGAGCCCTGTAAACCTTGGGCAGGGCTTGTGCGGGTCGGGGCGAACCTGCGCAAGCCCATTCGGGGTTGTGCCGACCCTGTGCGAGGTTGTTATAGACCGAGCAGGCCCGCTCATGCACGTTTCTGGCTAGGAAGACCCGCCTGATCTCATTTGGGGTTGGGTGAGGTCCAAAGGGACTCACAGAGGGTTACCTCAGGCCAAAAACCGCACTGCGAAGTTGAAGTCACCTGTTACCACGGGGGGCCATGCGATGGCGCGCTAGGTGGATTTTCTCGGGGTTGAAGCTAGTGGGGTGGCGCTGGCGTGCGCCTCAGATGGCGTTGGTTGCTCCGCGTGGAGGGAGGCGGCCCGAGGCAGGGCTTGAGGTTGTGCTGGGGTGGCCCGCTGTGCCGTTGCGGAAGGAGGAGGCCGGAGGGAGGGGCGTTCGTCACCGCCCCTGGTGTGCTCCGGTGAGCCACCACACCTACCTGCTCAGTGAGGAGGGAGACCGGCGGATTATGGCTCCTGGGTGGAGGCTGTCCTCTGGTGTGCTGCTGCTGCCGTGCGGTGAAGGGGAGGAGGAGGCAGCCTCTTCTGGCCGCTGTAGGTGGACCTTACGTAAGCTACCGCCGCGCGGCACAGGTAGCACATGCAGGGGGTGCATGCAAGGCCTAGTTGAGAATGAAGGTAGAGGCTGGGAGATGTGCACTGAGGAGGTGAGGGGCGGCCGTCGCTGCCCCTGGTTCTGTCTGTGCGCTGCTGTGACGTGGGGTGGGAGCTCGCACAAGGTTCACCTGCGGCGTCCAGAAGAGGTCGTCTCCTCCTCCCCTTCGCTGTGAAATAGTAGCAGTGCACCAGAGGACAACCTCCACACGGGAGCCCCTGTCCCCTGGTCTCCCTCCTCGTGGAGCAGGTAGGTGCGGCGGCTCACCGGAGCACACCAGGGGTATCAACGACCGCCCCTCCCTCTGGCCTCCTCCCTTCCACAACGGCACAAGGGGCCACCCCAGCACAACCTCAAGCCCTGCCTCGGGCCACCTCCCTCCCCACGGAGCAACCAACACCACTCCGGCACTGCCCCGCCAGCTTCGGCCTCGGGTGAAGCCACCTAGCGCACTACTGCACGACCCTCAACAGAAAAATGATGTGAATCATGTGAGTAGATAAAAATTTTAGTTAGAAAGTTGGATCTAGTGCAGGTGGGAGTGTTGAAATAGTGGGTGCTCTAGACCCAACTATTCAGTGCTTTGGATTACCATATCGTCTATACAGTTAGCTACACGTGATGTCATCTTACCATTATAGTATAGAATTTTCTGCGTCTACTATTGAAATGGTAATGTCCAAAGATTAATTATCGTATCGAGAGGTTATAGAAGATCCCAGGCTATAATGAGAACCTATAGATACTATGAAATTAATCTTAAAAATATGTTCTATGGTTTAGATACATCTTATTGATTGGATATAGTAGATGTTTGACAATTAGGTGATGGGGGCTCATAAGCATTGAGACTTCTTCTCATGAAGTTCGCACTTGGTGATCTATAGTATTGAGATCATGAGTCATGACCCACAAATAGGAACACCACATGTCTTGGGTGTCATTGGATGTTCATATCTACAATCATGTGTAATGGCCTCTTGACTTGAGATCATTATCAACGTATTTCATTTGATTATGTGATTTGATGCAAGACGAAAATCATGACAATGAAGTCATGGAAAGGTAGTTTGTGTTGGGTGCGCCATTGGTGGCATGGAATTGGTTGAATGGTCAAGAAATAATTTGTTGCTTCTGGGTTATGGAAGTAATATATCTCAGGACATGTTGATATGGATGAAAATACCTTTATAAGACCATGACCATGGCAGTCAAGGGTAAATCCGTCCAATTAAATCAACAAACTATAAATCAAGAAAAGGGCGATGACACATGAGTACGTCCTGCTTTATGAGATATTACAGACAAAGAGATTATATTACATAGTGCGTGTTCGTAGGTTGGTTGTCACTGATGTGACAATCCTTATCTCTTCAAGGGCCATGATGGGTTGCTAGATCCCGCTCTTGGTATGACAACCCTACTTTTATTACAAACTTAAACATGATTTATTACATAAACTATTCACTTGATACAACATGAAATATCGATAGGTATAGTGTCTTTGGGGCTTAGGATCATTACATAACAACTTAAAACATTAAATACAACATCTTTATTGAAAAATTCCTTTACATGACCACTACATTCCCTCGTACTTAGCATTGCATGGGATAACCTGAGGACATGCATATGAAAAGGGTGAGCTATAAAGCCCAGTAAGGTAATAAACATGGAATAAATGAGGAGTACAATACATGTTAGATAATAGGAATATCAATAGAGCACAAGATAAACATGGACATAAAGGCATGATAGAGCATGATAATCATAACATGGAAATGTGGCAACAACCCTTAACATGGAATTAGCATGAGCCAAGGCCCATTGCACATGAAGCATGAGTAAATCATCATTGCACATGAAGCAAAAGTAAACCCTCATTGCACTTGAATTAGCATGAGTCAAAACTCATTGCACATGATGTATCATGATACTATACTTTACCCAATTCTTTGGAGTGCTATAAGGGCACACCCTTCTTAAACATTTCATTTCATGCATAAGTGTGCCACATGGACCATAAAACATGGATTCATTAAACATAATAATTTATTCCAAGATAAAGTAATTTTGTATTCATACATGAAACTTTATAATAAATAATTAAATGTGCATAAAGGTGAATACCCTTGATGGAGAAATGGGCATGGTATTCACTACACAAAGGCATTGGCTTAGAAAATCGGTGCAATTTCGGCAGCGTAACAACGTGACATAAAAATTCATAAAAATGGTTGATGAGAGAGAAAGGGGTGTCTCATTATATTTACATGAAATGGACATTAATGGGGTCATATAGATACATGTCCAAACAATTTTAATGGAATTTATATTCATGATACAAAAGTATTGCTTGAATGTAAATGAAGAGAGAGAAGTTCCTTTCAGAATTTCGGTATAGTAACGGGTGTACATGGGAGGCATTTAATGAGAGAGAAAGGGGTCTAACATCATTAAAACAATAAGAGGGTAGTATGGGGGAGGTGTGAAACCATACTCCAGCATTTATAATTGAAATTAAAAAGGCATAACAATATTAAGAAAATTGGACAAAAAAAAGTGAAAGGAAGAAAAACCCTTACTTAGAAGTGTGCTTCCAAAGGCTTGAGAGAGGATTGAGAGAGGCTTCTTGGGAGCTTGGGGCACCTTGGGAGGATTCTAGAGATAGTATGGTAGAGGTTGGACGAACTCTAAAGGATTTGAGTGAGGAGGAAGTGGGAGCTTGGGTGAGTTTATATAGGAAAAGTGAGTGAATTCTTTATTATTTAGCTTTAGGACCCCTTACATTAAACTAATCCAAACCACAAATAATCTCATTATTTTTGCCCATGGTTTTTGGAAAAGGGAAGAGGAAAACAATATTTTATAAGGCCAAAGTCTGAAATTCTTAAAATAATGGGGTTTCTTATGTGGAGGTGAGTCACACTCCCATGCAAAATAATTTAAAAAGACAAGATGTTTAATAAGTCTTGAGGGGTCCATTAATTCTTTGTAAAATAAGTCAAACAAACCCAAAATCACATTATTTTAATGGTAAAACATATATTGGACGAACATAAAGCTTATAGTATTTTATTATATCACTATTGGGCCATTATGATGTCATAAAACACATTATATATTTCAAACGGTATTTAATTTTAACCCAAAAATTTGACTGTCTCAAAAAATTATGAAAAATTCACCATTGGATAATTTCGACATCCTAATTCCAGAAATAAAATTTATTTTATCTAAATAATTTTCTAAATATGTTAATTGTCACTTTTAAAATAAAAACTGACATTTATCGAAAATTCATGGGTTTTGACAAAAATAGCTTTCAAACCTTAATAAAAATTACAATTGCATTCATAAAATTATAAGATCATTTATATTTAATAAAAATTAATTTAATAATAATAATATTTTATTAAAATATTATTTAATTAAAAAATCCAAAAATAGATTTCTTATCTGAATATTAACTAAAAAAAATACTATTTGTGCTTTAAAAAAAACTATTTACAAAGTGTCAATAATGACAAGAAGGTATATTAATTATTATATACAAAAAAACAATATACATGAACATAGTACTATCGATTTGTTATATAACCCCTTAAAACAACCGCATAAGACCTAAGGGTAAGGTGTGCGATGATGACAGACTCTTGGGGTGACTCGGATAACATCACTCGACTGGTAATCTCTATCAACTTCCACTTTTCTCGTAGACGGTCCCGTTCGAGCTTGACATGATGAAGCTCAGCTTGGGCTTGGTCAAGAGTGAAACCCAAGGACTCCACCTCTTTTTTGAGCTCTGAAAAATGGGCTTCTTATGGAGCAATTCTACTGGATGTGGCCATCACTTCTTTTTTCTTAGTAAATTGGATTTATTAAAGCCCTATATTTATACTAATCATGCAATCACTGATCAATGACTATATCAGAAATGGTCAAAATTATTAACATAAAACCAAAGAATTTGACATTTTATATAAACATTTTAAATAAAGAGACATTTAATTAGATCAAGTGGGATTTCCATTAATGAAACCCTGGGTCGTTACAATATTCCCCTCTTAAGAAATTTCACCCTTGAAATTTTCTTTTCCCACGCTAAAATAGATGTGGGTAACTCAGCTTCATCATTTCCTCTGATTCCAAAGTCGCTTATTCAAACTTGTGGTTTTGCCACAACACCTTAACGAGGGGAATTGTCTTATTTTGTAGAAATTTTTCTCTATGATATAAGATCTTCACTGGTTGCTCCTCATAAGAAAGATCATCCTCCAACTATACCACCTCAAAAGATAGTACATGTGATGAGTCTGGTATGTACTTCCTTAAGAGGGATACATGAAAGACATCATGTACTTTTTCAATGGTAGGTGGAAGTGCTACTTGATAATCCACAGCCCCGACACGATCAAGAAACTCGAAGGGGCCGATGTACCTTGGACTTAACTTACCTTTCTTTCCAAACCTCATGACCTTCTTCCACATAGATATTCGTAGAAAAACCATGTCTCCAACTTTAAAATCAAGGTCTTGTTGACAGTTATCTGCATAACTCTTCTGTTGACTCTGGGCTCCCTTGATATGCTGTTGAATGGTTTTCACGTTCTCCACTATTTCTTCGACCATTTCTGGTCCAAGTAGCTTAAGTTCACCGAACTCATCCCAACATGCCGGTGTTCTTCACCTTTTCCCATACAGGGATTCATAAGGTGCCATTTGGATGCTCGAGTGGAAACTTTTATTATAAGATAACTCAACCAGAGGAAGATATTGATCCCATCCTCCTTTAAAGTACATTAAGCATGATCTCAACATGTCCTCAAGTGTTTGAATAGTCCGCTCGGATTGGAAATCATTTTGAGGATGATAGGACGTACTAAAGTTCAGTTCAGTATCCAGAGCATTTTGAAGACTCTTCAAAAACTTAGAGGTGAATCTTGGATCTCGGTCAAACACAATAGATAGTGGAACTCCATGAAACCTTACCACTTCCCTGATATATATCCGTGCCATTTGATCCAATAAGAAATCCTCTCGAATAACAATGAAGTGTGCAGTCTTTGTAAGATGATCCACCACAACCCAAATTGCATTGTTGCCTTTGGATGTCCTCGGAAGTCTAGTGAAAATGTCCATGGTGATGTTCTCCCATTTCCATTCTGGTATGGGAAATGGTTTCATCATCCCCTTAGACTTATGCCTCTCTGCCTTTACTTGCTGGAACACCACCACTTTGATGTATATATAGCGATCTCCATCTTCATATTATCCCACCAAAAGTTTTCTCAGAGATCTCGATACATCTTTATGCTCCCTGGGTGAATAGAGAAATTTGAACTCTGTGCATCATCCAAAAGTTCCTTCTTCAGCTCCGAACTTGATGGAACACATAGTCTTTTCCCAAATTCCACAATTCCTTCTTCATTAACATTAAACTCTGAGGATCTACCTTTTTTGATAGCTTCTACTTTTTCCTGAATTCCCACATTATCCTTTTGAGCATCCTTTAACCTTTACAAAAGAGATGGTTGAGCAATAATTTGTGAAAGGATTGATGATGTTCCATTATTTATGATTCCCATGTCCATCTTCATCAAGTCTAAGAAGATTGGATCCTTCTCAGTTCTCATCATTGATAGAATCACTGGGTCTTTTCTACTTAGGGCATCTGCCACCTTGTTCTCTTTCCCCGGGTGGTAATGTATTGAACAGTCATAATCCTTGATGAGCTCTATCCATCTTCTCTGGCACATATTAAGCTATTTCTGTTTGAATATATATTTAAGACTCTTGTGGTCAGTATATATCTCACATTTCTCCCCATAGAGATAATTCCGCCATATTTTCAAGGCAAAGATCACCACCGCCAACTCTAGATCATGCGTTGGATAGTTTCGCTCATGGATTTTCAACTGCCTTGAGGCATATGATATCACTTTATCATTATGCATCAGTATATAGCCTAAGCACTTCTTCAAAGCATCACTGAATACCACAAAAAATTTCCGCACTTGTGGGTAAAGTGAGAACGGGCACAGTGATAAACCTCCTTTTCAACTCCTTGAAGCTTTCTTCACATTCATCACTCCAAGAAAACTTTACTCCCTTTTGAGTTATCTTGGTAAGAGGGTTGGAAAATCGTGAGAAATTTCTCACAAATCGTCGATAATATCTAGCTAACTCCAAGAAGCTACGGATATCTGTTACCGATGTTGGCCTCGACCATCCTTCAATTGCATCTGTTTTGGAGGGATTTACAGATATTCCATTGCTTGTGATGATATGGCCCAAGAATGAGACCTCCTTTAACCATAACTCACACTTTCTATACTTTTCATAGAGATTATCCTTGCGCAAAGTCCCTAGTAAAGTTCTTAAATGCTCCTCATGATCCTCCTTGGTTTTGGAGTATATTAGAATATCATCTATAAAGACTACCAAAAATTTGTCGAGGTAATCTCTAAATACTCTTTTCATCAAGTCCATGAAGATTGCTGGAGCATTAGTGAGTCCAAAAGGCATTACTATGAATTCATTGTGCCCGTATCTTGTACGAAAAGAAGTCTTGGGGATATCTTCCTTATTCAACCTTACTTGATAATATCCCGACCGCAAATCTACCTTGGATAAGTATTGTGCTCCATGCAGCTGATCAAACAAGTCATTGATCCATGGCAGAGGATACTTGTTCTTTACCATTATTTTGTTAAGTTCACGATAATCGATGCAAAGCCGCATTGACCCATCCTTCTTCTTGACGAAGAGGACTGGCACACCCCATGGTGAATCACTTGGGCGTATAAACCCTTTATCCATATTCTCCTGTAGTAATTTCTTTATCTCTTCAAGCTCCACGACAACCATTCTATATGGAGTCTTGGATATTGGTAGAGCCCCTATTATAAGTTCAATTGAGAATTAACATCTCTTCTAGGAGGAAGACCAGACAGTTCCTCGGGAAACACTTCAGTGAATTCCCTCACAATAGGAATTTCTTTAAGGATGGTTTCTTCCTTGGACTTAATCATATGATCCAGATACGTGTGCTCATAGGGCAATAATATCCATTCTTGAGATGATGGAGCTAAAGCAGATTCATCTTCCACCTTACACTTGTAAAGAATCGGGGGTCGATTCTCCATATGGAGTGTGATTTCCCTCTCCTGACAATTTATGTTGGCTCTATATAAGGAAACCAATCCATGCCAAGAATCGCATCAAATTCCACTAGAGGGAGTATGATGAGGTTCGTCAGGAAGTTCAATCCACAGATTATGATAGGGGATGACTTATATTCATGGGATGCAATGATTGCCCCATTTTCCGTACTCACCGACATCTTCACTTCCATGATTTGTGGTGGTGCTGGGATTGTTCTACTAAACTTTCGAGATATAAAAGAATGCATAGAACCTGAATCAAAAAGTATGTTCTCTATTCTTGAATGAATAACTAGCGTACCTGTCACCACTTTGTTTTCGGGGTTCACTTCAGCAGAAGTGATGGAAAAAGCTCTTCCTTGGTGCCTTGGATGTTGTTGGTTGCCTCTGAAAACCCTTGGATTAGGGCACTGATTTGAAAAATGCCCCGGTTCTTTTCAGTTATATCAATGAACAACTCGTTGAGGTTCGAACGGAGCATTCCTCTCCTCTGTCAAAACCGCGGGTCTTTCTTTCCAACAGTTAACATCTAGGTGCCCTTCTCTTCCACACCTAAAGCATTTCCTCATCCCCTTGAGGCAATTTCTAGGGTTCTTATTTCTGCACTTTTGGAAAGTGGGGTGTTGGATCTTCTTAGCACCGTTGAATTTATCCATCGGACTACCAACATTGAAGTCCACCTTACGCTTCTTGTCCCCATGATACCCCTATGATTCCCTGATCTCCATTTCGACCTTGATGGAACATCTGATAATTTCCTCATAGCTGTCAAAGTCACGGATCGCTAATTCTTTCCATAGGCTAGGCTTCAACCCACCAAAGAAGCGGCCAACTTTACATTCGGGGGTAACAACAAAGCCGGAAGTGTATCGTGCAAGCCTTGTGAAGTTTTCCTCATACGCTCCAACAGATTCTTTGTCTTTTTTCTTGAGGTAAAGGAAGTACCTTTCCATCTTAAGACGGAGGGTGCATGGAAAATATTTATCGAAAAACATATTCCGAAAATCCTTCCATTCCAACTCCTTGATCTCCTCCTCAGGATTCGTATTTTTGATCAAAGTCCACCATTGATCAGCTTCACCCTCCATACGATAAGCCACCTGGAGAACCTTCTCTTGTTCAGAACATTGAAGGATGGAGAAGATCTTTTCAATGGAGTTGATCCATTGTTCAGGGATCGTGGGATTGGATGATCCTCTAAAAGTAGGAGGCCTTTTTCTCATGAAGATCTCGATAACAACTTGTTCATTCTTAGGGGGGGTTGAACGTTCCTCTTGACCTGTGTTTCTAATAAAATCTTGAGTTAGCTGAGAAAGAAGCGTTACAAAGTTCTTAATTCCTGCTCCCATTGGATTGAGCATCTCATTAGTATAATCATCACACTGATCTTCACATCGATTGTTAGAACGAGTTCTCCTATTACCGTCCATTGGCTGGAATAGAAGGAAAGTTAGGGGTACCACATAAAGGGTAATCCAAATACAAAAGTTGATGACTTATAAATTAAATTTTATTTCCTTAACTTATGAATCTATAGGCTTCAATCTAGGCTTTTCTTGATCTACTTTCTAACATATATTCTTAGGGGTTTTTTTATTCCCATAATAAGGGTTCATACTAAGCTTGTGAATTTACCAAAGCATATCCCTCAGGAGTGTCATAACCAAGTGTGCAACAAGCCCCATTTTCGTGCACCAGTTCCCGTTCGAGTCTAGCTCAAAGCGGTGTTTTCGGGTTTTACCCCTAGGATACATCTGTGCCAGAGCCGCCTCTACCTGCTCGTATCCAGACAGGGATGAATTTTCTTGATAACCCACTTACTCAATACTCACTAAAACTTAGGGATGTTTTTATTGTAATTAGTCTTGTATCTAAGGCTTTACTAGGGTTTTCTAATCCTAATCCCAAAAATAACTAAACCTATCCTCTGATACCAACTATGGAAACCCTGCTTTTATTAAAAACTTAAACATGATTTATTACATAAACTATTAACTTGATAAAACATGGAATATTGAGAGGTATAGTTTCTTTGGGGATTAGGATCATTACATAAAAACTTAAAACAAGAAATACAACATCTTTATTTAAAACTTCCTTTACATGACCACTACATTCCCTCGTACTTAGCATTGCATGAGATAACATAAGGACATGCATGAGAAAAGGGTGAGCTATAAATCCCATTAAGGGAATAAACATGGAATAAATGAGGAGAACAATACATGTTAGAAAATAGTCATATCAATAGAGCACAGGAGAAACATGGACATAAAGGCGTGATAGAGCATGATAATCATAACATGGAAATGTGGCAACAACACTTAAAATGGAATTATCATGAGCCAAGGCCCATTGCACATGAAGCATGAGTAAATCCTCATTGCACATGAAGCACAAGTAAACCCTCATTGCACTTGAATTAGCACGAGTCAACACTCATTGCACATAATGTATCATGATACTATACTTTACCCAATTCATTGGAGCGCTATAAGGGCGCACCCTTCTTAAACATTTCATTTCATGCATAAGTGTGCCACATGGACCATAAAACATGGATTCATTAAACATAATCATTTATTCCATGATAAAGTAATTTTTTATTCATACATGAAACTTTATAATAAATAATTAAATGTGCATAAAGGTGAATACCCTTGATGGAGAAATGGGAATGGTATTCACTACACAAAGGCATTGTCTTAGAAAATCGGTGCAATTTCGGCAGCGTAACAACGTGACATAAAAATTCATAAAAATGGTTGATGAGAGATAAATGGGTGCATCATCATATTTACATTAAATGGACAGTAAGGGGGTCATATAGATACATATACAAACAATTGTAATGGAATTTAGATTCATGATACAAAAGTATTGCTTGAATGTAAATGAAGAGAGAGAAGTTCCTTTCAGAATTTCAGCATAGTAACGGGTGTACATGGGAGGCATTTAATTAGAGAGAAAGGGGTCTCCCATCATTTAAACAATAATAGGGCAGTATAGGTGAGGTGAGAAACCATACCCAAACATTTATAATTGAAATTAAAAGGGCATAACAATATTAAGAAAATTGGACAAAAAAAAAGTGAAAGGAAGAAAAACCCTTACTTGGAAGTGTGCTTACAAAGGCTTGAGATAGGCTTAAGAGAGGATTATTGAGAGCTTAGGGAACCTTGGGAGGATTCTATAGATAGTAGGGCAGAGGTTGGATGAACTCCAAAGGCTTTGAGTGAGGAGGAAGTGGGATCTTGGGTGAGTTTATATAGGAAAGGTGAGTGAATTCTTTATTATTTAGGTTTGGGACCCCTTACATTAAACTAATCCAAACCAAAAATCAGCTCATAGTTTTTGCCCATGGTTTTTGGAAAAGGGAAGAGGAAAACAATATTTTATGAGGCCAATGTCCTAACTTCTTAAAATAATGGGGTTTCTTATGTGGAGGTGAGTCACACTCCCATAGAAAATAATTTAAAAAGACAAGATGTTTAATAAGTCTTGAGGGGTCCATTAATGCTTTGTAAAATAAGTCAAACAAACCCAAAATCACATTATTTTAATTTTAAAACATATATTGGCCGAACATAAAGCTTATATTATTTTATTAAATCACTATTGGGTAATTATGATGTCATAAGACACATTATATATTTAAACGGTATTTAATTTTTACCCAGAAATTTGACTGTCTTAGAAAATTATGAAAAATTCACCGTTGGATAATTTCGAAATCCTGATTCCAGAAATAATATTTATTTTATCTAAATAATTTTCTAAATATGTTAATTTTCACTTTTAAAATAAAAACCGACATTTATCTAAAATTCACGGGTTTTGACAAAAATGGCTTTCAAACCATAATAAAAATTACAATTGCATTCATAAAATTATAAGATCATTTATATTTAATAAAAATTAATTTAATAATAATAATAATATTTTAGTAAAATATTATTTAATTCAAAAATCCAAAAATAGACTTCTTATCTGAATATTAACTAAAAAAAATACTATTTGTACTTTAAAAAAACTATTTACAAAGTGTCAATAATGACAAGAAGGTATATTCATTATTATATACAAAAAAATAATATACATGAACATAGTACTAGCGATTTGTTACATAACCCCTTAAAATAGCCTCATAAGACCTAAGGGTAAGGTGTGCGATGATGACAGACTCTTGGGGTGGCTCGGATAACATCGCTCGAGTGGTAATCTCTATCAACTTACACTTTTCTTGTAGACGGTCCCATTCGAGCTTAAAATTATAAAGCTCAGCTTGGGCTTGGTCAAGATCGAATCCCAAGGACGCCACCTATTTTCCGAGCTCTGACAAATGGGTTTCGTATGGAGCAATTCTACTGGATGAGGCCATCGCTTCTTTTGTCTGAGTAAATTGGATTTGTTAAAACCCTATATTTATACTAATCATATGACCACTGATCAACGACTATATTAGAAACGGTCAATATTATTAATATAAAACTAAAGAAGTTGACATTTTATATAAACATTTTACATAAAGAGAAATTTAATTAGATGAATTGGGATTTCCATTAATGAAACTTTGGGTCGTCACACTTGGTTTGTGAATACTATTCACTGCTGTTGAGATAAAGGCCTAGAGGGTCACACACAAAAGTGTATTCAAGAATTTTCACTATTTAGTTGAATAAGAGTTTTGGACATGGTAGGCCCCACCACAGGGGTCCGAGATTTGTCGAAGGTGAAATTATCACCAATGCAATAAATGAATTCATATTATTCAAGTTTAGAATAATGAGTATTGAATTTATTTATTAAATGTATTTATGAGTTTTAAGTAAATACATGAAAAATATTAATTGACAAATATTAAATTATTCAAGGTTCAATTAATATTTATGGGAGCGATGAGTCAAGTTAATTACTTAATTATTACCAAGTAATATATTTTAATATATTTAAAGTGAGTGATAATAATATTTATGACTCAGACAAGTAGTCATAAAATGTCGTTGATAGTGCGTTAAGTATTCGGGGGCCGAGTTGGAATTTCTAGGTAATTAATTAACCACTATAAATATTAGAGGGGAGGAGATTTATAATTTCTATTCATGATGATTATCTCTCTTCTCCTCTCTCCCATAATCTAGAGAGAGAATCTCTAGATCTAAGGAGCTCGGATCGAGCTCTCTCTTAGGCATCGCTAGCGAAGCAATGTGGTGATCATTGGAGCATCGAAGACATCATCATAATTCCTCACTAGAACCTAGATTATGAAGAACGACGCTCCTGTAGATTCCTTGAAGTGTGTGTGGATGATCTAGAGGAATTCAACTTCGGATTCTTCAAGCAGCAATCGCCAACGACGAGCAGATATCATGCGCGACTTCAGATTAAACCAGGTATTTTTACGGTTTATGTTTGTGCTTTAAATCCTTCATGTGAGATCCTTGGATATGATAAGGCTTCTCTTCACCAACGTCGACAAGTTTACGTTGATCGTCAGTGGAAATTTTTTAAAACCCACCTGTTTGGGGCTTCCGCTGCGCGCCCGGTTCCAAAAAAAATGATACTTTATTTCAATGTTCTTTTTCCTTGAGTTATGGACTGAATTTTTTCTAAGATTTTTAGCACTTGAATTATCTCAATGGATTATTATTAGAGACTTTACTTTAACTCCCATATCATCAAACTACTGCTTCATCCACAATAATTACGTGCAAGTTTGAGTGGCCACAATATATTCAGTTTCTGATTTTTATTTTCTATCATCTGCTAATCCGACCCAATCTGCATCTATATATCCCAATAACTTTGACTGAGTATTTTCATTATACGTCAAACTAAAATTCACCATTCCCTTGATATACCAAAGTATTCCTTTTCACTGCAAGTACGTGGATTTATTTTTAGATTTATTTGATACCGTGCTACTTGGCATGTTGTAAAAACAATATTAGGTCTTATTTCAGTCAAGTACAGTTGACTGAAAATGATTTGTCTATATTTTGTGACATTAGTTGCATTGCCTTCATCATACCATGATAGTTTCATATGGGTAGCTATCAGAGTCTTCATCTCCTTGGAATTACCCATTCCAAATACTATGAAAACCTCCTTGGAATATTTAGATTGAGAAATGAATGTGTCATTCCTCTTTGCGTGAACAACACCATCATACTTTGATTACGGTCATTGTTCACATTTAGATTGTAATAAATTCCACCAAACTGGAAACCAAGTTTCTCTAAAAACTAATCTAGTTTTGAATACCATGCTCTTGGTGCCTGCTTCAACCCATATAATTCCTTCTTCAACTGAAAAACTTTGTTATCATCTTCATGAATGAGAAAACCTTCTGGTTGTTCTATGTAAACTTCTTCCAAAAATCCATTTAGAAATGACGACTTGACATCCATCTAGAAAAATTTGTACTTTCTTTGCATTGCTTTGGAAAAAAATAATATGATTATCTCTACACTTGCAACAGGTGCAAATGTTTCATCAACATTGATACCCCCTACATGAGAGTACTCTTTTCACACTAGTCGTGCTTTGTTTTGAACTACAACATCTTCATTCATTTTGTTACGAAAGACCCATTCGGTTTTAATGACATTCTTATTTGTTGGTCTTGAAAAAATCTACCATGTCTCATTCTTCTCAATCTGGTCAATCTCTTCATTCATAGACTGAACACAGTTCTCATCTCTAGCTACTTCATCAATACATTTAGGCTCTACTTGTGATAGGATGGATGCCTGCTGTAATGACATCATTCTTCATGCTTGAACTAGCATTACCGGATCACCAATGATGTTTTTCCTGTCAATTTTAGCTTGAATATTTGGTTTTCATGCATATATAGATTTTATTTTTTCATAATCATCATCATTATCTTCATTTGAATAATCATTTTACACTTCTACTCACCCTGAGTTTCTTGCCTCCTCGTTGCTTCCATAAGGAAACTGTTCACAGTTCTATTAAAGATTCATTTCATTCTCTACTAGAGTTACATCATTGTTTTCAACTAATTTTGCAGCCTCATGTTGGAACATTGTTGACATTCTATCGTAGTTTCTTGGTATCCTGAAAATAGTCAGTTGATACTATATTGTTGGAGAAAAATAGATAATCATGAAATAAATGAGTTTGCTGCTTCTCCCCCAATCGGTCTTCTTGATGTCAGATAACATAAAGTCCCATCCTTTATATTCCATTGAGATCTTACATCTGATTAGGAGATTGAATTCTCCCCCTACGATGTGCAACTCTTCCTTTTGTTGGGACTACTGTTTAGACCCACAATCATTCTTCTTTTCTCACATAATTTATTCTCATGTGGCACTTTGCAATGAGCCATCAACAAAACCACTAAGTCTACTGAGTCAAAACTTGGTGTAGGAAAAAAGAGATAAAGTTAATAACACAATCATTTCCTATTGTGCTCAATTAATTCAAAATATTTAACGCAGTCATAAACCATTAACTCATTTCAAGAAATTCTTACAGATTAATTCTTTATCTCTTGTGACTGATTTGAATTAGTTGAAATTCTAGAGCACATCACATCACCATTTTGTATCTTTTGATGCCACTTCCCCTTGGATCATATCTTCCCTTGAACCTAAAACACTTGAGCATCAATTAATAGCATTTATACACATAGAGAGAGGGGTATCTCTAGAATCCTCAAGAAGATGATTGTGGTCAATCCTGATGGATCAACCCTTTGATACTTTCTTGCAAAGCAATGTACTATTTTTGTACTTGTTCCAATTGCCCAACCAACTTCAACTGTTCTGTCCATATGACTAAACATTATTTACCCATATGCTGAGTATTTTTATGATATTTGGGTTTTGTAGGCTTGAAAATTTTCACAATTTGGGTTTTAAACCCATTATTATGAATTTCCTTCATTGATGCTCCACCAATATGAAATTTTTTGTAACACTTTCTTTGAGCAAGAATATTTCCACTTGTCATATGCTCTTGCTTATTTCTCCATTGGAGGTCTATTTCTGTTGCCTTCACTTCTTGCCATGTGGCATTACTATTGGATTGGTGTAGCAGAGATGATCGACCGACACCGACAGGCACTGTAGCGATGCGAACTTCAGAGTCAACTTCACTGTAGCACTTTTGAATTCTAGCCAGCAGTCACTGTAGCGCTTTTAACAAAGCTGGCCGCCATTCAATGTAGCGACGTGGACTCACCTTTCCGAATAGTATCATCTTCTCCATTGTTTTATAGCCCATTTTTGGGATAGGGTTACCATTTTTTGAAAATCCTCTGTAATTTGTGCTCCTAATTAGTGAAATTATGCCTCTCCTGTGGATGTAGGGATTATTCCCGAACCACATAAATCATTGTTTCCTTCTTTCTTTCTTTCATTTTCTCATTTCTGTCGTTGCATCTCCCAAAATTTCTGCAACAATTACATGTGATTTTTCAAGAAATTATTTATTCATTCTTCTTTTATCAGTTATCTGATTCATGACACCCTTTCTTGTTGGGGCTGAGTTTTCCACTAAATTTACATTCTTCTTAATCACAACTATAGCATCTCCTTCCCTTTTCTTCTAGGTTTGTTCACATTATTTCCAAGAGAGTTGTTTTGAGTGTAACAGAGGAGGTGATTGATATGAATTTTGTTGAGTTCCTTGTGATTCCCCTGAGTCTATAAACTTATTTTTCAACTTATCATGTTATCTTATAATGTAGCCTTTTTCATTATACATTTCCAGTGTTTGGGATCTCCTTTTGAGTTACTTTTTCTTCCCTACTTTCTTCCTACTGCAATATATTGCCTAATGCCCCTGACTAGAACATATAAAACATCTCCCATTAAAAACATACCTCATGTCATAATTTCTCGATTGATATGTTGATACATCTTGAGTTTTTATTCTGACATTGAGCTCCTAGTATTCTTGACACATACTCATGGTGTGTCCCATTCTTCCACAATAATATCATTTTATGGATGCTTTCTTCTTAGATAATCTACTTTCAGATTGATCAAGACACTTATTCTTATTCTCAGATTTAGAAATATTTCTATCTTCACAGTATGAAATATATTCCAAAGCCTCTGAACAAAAACTTGATGTATGAACATAAATCCCACAAAAATAGCACATGCTATAATTACTTCCTATATAACCTTTTTAGGTATGTTTCCAGTATCTATAGGATTTTTCCTATTTCTATAATTGTTCACAATTCTCATCTTGTCTTGAATGTGAGAGGGTTCATCATATCCAATACCAGTGTTCCCAAACTATATGACCTTTCAGATGAGAAAATATGTTCTTATTTCTCCTCATAAATAACATATTTTCTTCTCATTTCATCATCACCTGTCGAAGGATAATAAAATAGTAAATTCAAAGAATCCTTTAATTTAGGTTTACCTTTGGCATTATATTTCTGAACTTCTTTCTTCATGAATTCTAGCTCTTCTCCTAGTTTTTTAATCTTCATATCCCTTGATTCAAGTTGAGCATTAAGTTCTCTCTTGATATTCTTATCACTACTCATATAATCTTCCAATTCTCGACTGAGCTTATCCACAATGTCACTTTTCTCCTTTATTTTATATTTTTATTGAGCAATATAATCAACACAACATGAAATCTCTTATTGTAGCCTTTGGTTCTCCTGAACTAGTTCAGATAGATATGTAGCACAATCATCATTTCTAACTTCCATATTCTGAATTTCTTCTGATTTTAGATTCTTTCACTTGTCATAAGCTTTGAGTTTTTCTATATTTGTAGACATCTTCTATAGTTCTCCAGCTTGGGAATCATTCTTCTCCCTCAGATTAGTAGCCACATCAATAATCCTTTTATTTAAACCTTTTATCTTGTTGACCTCAATTTCTAGTTCTTGGATCTGGACATCTTGAGACTTTTTTTCCTCTTTTAATTTCTGATCCAATTCCTTTGTCATATCAATATCATCTAATGGTGGCCTTCTTGGAATTTCTTCATCATCAGTAGTTCTAACATCACTTGGCATGTCGTGTTCTTAATTAACTCCTACAACATCATTGAATGAGTGAATAGTTTCAATTTCTCATTCATCCAGATATTTATTTAGTGTGTTGCTGGTTTCCCTAAACTAAATCACACTCTTTCCATAGACACTTCCACACTGAGGAGTACCACCATACTTCTTATTCTTTGATGATATTACTTTTTCCATGGCATAATAAGATAAGAGATGACTGAATATTTATCTTCAATAATCAACTGAACCAAGTCAGAACAAAAAAATTTGATAAA
Organism: Viscum album; assembly: GCA_963277665.1. Lineage (NCBI taxonomy): Eukaryota > Viridiplantae > Streptophyta > Magnoliopsida > Santalales > Viscaceae > Viscum > Viscum album. Next base: position 350,883,599 of record OY728135.1, read on the forward strand.
AGAAACCTTCTATATGATAAGAAATTTTAGGTCTAAAAGGGGTCTAGATATCCTGAGGAGGGGGGGGGGGGTGAATCAGGGTATGGATATTCTTCTGAAAAATTATTCCTGCCCCACTAGATCTTGAACTCTTTATTACAAGGGTCACTTAATTTTCACTTAAGTGTTAATGTTGATCTTATTCTTTCCTTCCTTATCTGATGATGGTACTTTGAATGTAATGCAGGAAAGAAAATACACAAACACACAGATTTTTACTTGGTTCACTCTCACTGGGATACGTCCAAGGAGCATACAATTATGATGTGCTGATGTACCCAATCCACTAAAGCTCACTGCTAATTATAAGGTTTGGGATAGATCAATTATATGCCGAGGCTCACAACCTTTACAAGATTTAGGGTTTTCTCACCGCATTCCCAAGGGTCACTCCCTATGACTCTTTCTATGGCTCACTATTGGTAGAAATGATCACTATCTTCCTATTACTTTGCTCACTGCTCTTGGAAGGGATCCACACATAGTTTATGGACTTATAGGTCCCTTTATTTACATGAATACCACATCCTCAACTGTAGATAGATTCTCTATTAAAGTTCCACTTTCATCCACTGATGAATACCGCTTTACCACAGATGTACTGGGAAACTTCACACCTTCGCACAACCTTGGGTTGACTACATGAAACTTTAATGCATGGCTCACAAGTGTCACCTTTTTCATGGAAAACCAACTTGTACACTACTCAATACTTTCACAACACACCCTTTTTATTCCCAACTCACTATTGGTGCACAACTCCCTTCTGGCGCACAACTTCTGCACAACTCTCTACTTGTAGGCCCTAACCACTTGTACGACCAGAGATCTGATTCTCTCTAAGTGTTGAAATTCATGTATAATGAGGGGGGTAACTTCTTATTTATAGGCATTTTTGATACCCTGCACGCAAGGCGCACAACTTTTCCCCAAGTGCAAGTCCATTTACGCAAGTCACTTTCACACAAACTCACCTTGTGTGACAAACCCATAACTTGTGCACCCTTCTTTCCATTTCCATATTTTGATGCATTAATATTGAAAATGGATGGCACACAACTTTCCAAACCCCCTTAACACTGGTGCACAACCTCCTTTTCCAAAAACACTTTTCTCTATTCTTCAATTTTTGGACCTAAAAATTTGTCAAAAACTGGAAAATAACACCACCTTATATACGATCTTTTTGTAACACCTCCGGATCATCCGTTAATTTATTATAGATCCTTGTTAACTTAGTTTGTCAATAGTCTCTCTATAATTCCACAATAGACCATGAAAACCCTCTTTGTCAACAAACATAATCAACCAAAAAAATGGATCAATGTTACATTGAGGAATTTTTCCCCAAAAGAGTAAATCTTTGATCACTATCTCGAATCATAAGAAGAGAATATTGGTAGAAGATGGAAGAATATTTAAAGTGGTATCAAAGCATGCAGAGTTGTCAAAAAATGTGAATGGGGGAGATTGTTGGGAAAAAATCCATCAAGCTAACTTTGTAGTGTTTTTGAGTTGATTGTGTTTGTTGACAAAGCAGGTTGACAAGGTCAATTGTGGAGTTCTAGTGTGATTATTGTATAATTTTTTTTTAAAAAAGCTTCAAGATAGAGGCATGGAAGCTCTGTAAGTGGTACAAAAAATTATGTTTATAAGGTGGCACCACTTCCCAATGTTTTCCAAAATTTTGGGGTCCAAAATTTAAAGGAAGGGTCAAGTTTCATGAAAGCTGGATTTCTAGGGCTGTCTCATGAAAACATGGAAAAAACATAGAATTTGTGAAAGTTTGATGTTTTAAAAAAAATTGTTTCATGAAATATTAGTGATTCAAGAAGGTTTGGAGATTTGTGAAAGAATGTTTCACAAAATATGGATAAGTCATGAAGGAAAGACGATAAGTTATGTGAGTATGAGAAGTTTCATGAATGGAAAATTTCCTTGAAGTTTTGTGAAGATTGGGAGTTTGGAAAATAGGTATGAAGAGTTTCATGAAAAGGTGGTGGTGAGATTGAATGTTTTTGAGAATGGGAGACAATGTCTATAAATAGGTGTCTACCCCCTCATTTTAAGAGAGAAATACTTAACAAAATTCTGAAGGCTCTGAATTTGTGAAAGTGTTTCATGAAATACTTTTCTTGTGTGAAGGTTTTCATCATACCATAAGTTTTGCGAAGAAAGTTTTACAAAAGTTATGTAAGTTTTGTGAAAGTTGTGAGTTTTGTGAATGTTTTGAGTTTCGTGAAATTTGTAGGTTTCATGAAACTTGAAAGTTTTGCAAAGAATTGTGAAGTTTTGCGATATTTGGGAAAATGGTTTCATGAAAGTGAATCTTACACAAACAAGAAAGGACTTCCCATTAATTTCGTTGTAAAGTGGTATTCATAATGTGTATTAAAGTAAAGCTTCATGATGCATCAAATGAGGTATAAAAATATTTATTCAAGTGATCAAAAGAGGAATTTTATGAAGGAGAAGTGAACACACATCAGTTGAGAGAGTATCAAGCTTTAAAATTGTGAATGGTAGTGAACCGGGAGGGACAGTGAATCCCCTATGAACTTTTTAATAGTTTTTCACTTAGTGGATTTGGTACATATAAACATTTCCTTTTTCATTCTCCTTTAACATATCCCAATGTGGGTGAACCCAGTAAAATTGCTATGTCTCGTGCATGCTTTAATTCCTGCTCATATATTGTTACATGAAAGGGAGAGAAGAGTGTTTTGTTTAATGAAGAAATAAAATCTGAAGGGGCAGTTGTTTTAATCTATCACACCCTGATTTACCCCCTCTTAGGGAATTTAATCTAGTTGGAATAATAGTTACCATCCCATTCACAACATTGCCACAAATTTCTCACAACCTTAACCACTTTTGCTACCACCTCTAAATGTATAACTCCACACAAGAATGCCAGAAACCAAAAATCACATTTTGATTTTCTTTTCAAGTCAATTCAATTTCCATATTTCCCCATTACCAACCAATTTCATTTATCCAACCCATTCATTTCATATTAAGCACCAAACACTTTAACCACACTTCCCACTTTAATTCAAGAATTCTTTATCCATTCCAACCCATGCCATTCTATTTCATATTAACACAACCCGTTCATTTATCTTTCAATTCATTTAAGCTAAAAACCACACATCAATTCCATAGTTCGCAATTATCCACATCAAATACCAACCGTTTTCACATTCATTAATCATCTTTCCATATTTTAATTTAACATCATCATCCCATTTAACTTTCATTTATTTCTAGCCCAAACCATTTAGCCCAACCAAAGTTCATTGAATTAAAACTCACCACTTTTCAATAATTCCATAATTACCGAACAATTACCAAGCCAACACAAAATGCCATCAAGAATTCCCATATCAACTCTATATCCCCACATCACACATCACACATCACCACCACAACCCCACAAGTCAATCTCAACAAAAAACCACACCCATAATTCCACCCATTTCACACACCATCACATTAATAAAATTCCCAATCAAATAGTCAACACAACACCTTTTTATTTACACACACTCAGATCAGTTAGCATCTTTAAGGGCTTTCCCATTTTAATGTAAAGTGATTTCACAAGTATATTCCTGCAAACAAAATCATATTCACATCATAAAACACATTTCATAATCAACAATATCCGACACATGATCATGAAGAAAAAATATCATGAAAAACAATATTAATTATTTCCACATGATAATCACTTTCTCTTTCTAGGATAATCTTTCAATTATCTAATTTAACACACCATGAGATGATAATAATAATAACTCTTTAGGCATGCAATAATATTTCTAGGAAATCAAATATATGCAACATAAAGAAAAATTTGGTAAAATACAGGAAAAACCGCTCATGCCCTTGAATTTAAGTTAATCGATTCATTATCTTAATTAAGATGGTTTATACCATATTCCCAAAGGATAAACAAAATCATGATCCCTTCTGTATGTTACAACTAGAAGAAAGATAAAGGATCCCCTACTTGATATTTCTTTTCCAGTGTAATTCAATACACCCAAAAGGATAGAGGAGAGTGAAAGATTATAATAACCCTGAGAAATGTAGGAGAAGCATCAGGTCAATCGCAGATGGTTTTTCAAGACTCCATAGGAGGCTTTGAGATCATCCATACTTGAGAGTAACTATGAGGAACTCATACGAGAAACTCGTTTTTTACATTCATGGATATTCCTCCTTGGATACTCCATTAGTTTCCATATTCTATTCCCCCTTTAATTCAAATTCAACAAAAAAATTAAATGTGATCCATCTAAACCCTTTGAATACATTTGATATAATTTAAACGAGTCAAATGCAATAAAAACCATTATTTTTGGATTTTTAAATCATTGAAAACCCATTATAGAAGGTTCAAGAAGAAAAATTTGGGTTTTAATAATTTTCTGCTACCCCTACACAACTCATATATGTTGTATAATGGTAACAAGTTTTTACTCTTATACAGCTTTCTACCCTTACACAAGCAGAAGAAGTTTGGTTGTACACTTACGTAACCATTAGAAACTCGGACTTACCCTTACACGAGCTTCAACTTACCCTTACACAAGCTTTAAAAAACTCGGATGATCCTTACACAACTTTGGGAGGACCCTTACATGAGATTAAAAAATTCCCAAGTACCCTTATGCAACAATGAGCTACCTAAAGAAACAAGGAACTTACCCTTATTCAAAGAAGGATAGAGGCACTTACCATTACACAGGTAAGAACCTACCTTTACGCAAGTCCAAAGGAACCTTTATGAAACTCCTTATCTACCCTTAAACAATGGTTAGCACCCTTACAAAAATCTAGAGTTACCCTTACACAACACTTAAACTCAAGGGCTTACCCTTGTGTAACCCTTAGAAATTTAGGGTTACCCTTACGCAAGGTTAGAAAATCACCCCTACCTTTATGAAACCTTTTAAAACTACCATTACCCTTATGTAACTCCAATCACATGTGCAAGGGTTAATATTTTCTTGAAAATATTAAATTTTCTATTAAACCAACTTATAAATAATGAAGAGAAGGATTTATTATTACTTCCAAAATTCTAAATCACTTTCAAAAACATTATAATCACTTTTAAACTTCTAAATTAAATTCCAAAAAAACTTTTAAAACTTTGAAATTATATCCATAATTTGTAAAACGCCTTTAAAACCTCTTATAAATTACAAAATCATTCTAAAAAAACTTCCAAATTTTAAGAAATTGCTCTTAAACCACTCAACACCCCATAATATCAAAGGAAGACTCATGAATATTCCAAACATTTTCATCAAATACCTTTCAAATTATGATCTTTCTCGATAATTAAAACAAAACAAGGAGGAATAGAAAAAGAAAGAGTGATAATTTAACTACCTTATGAGATATCTCTCAAGGTTCTCGTTATATTTGAAACACAATAGCAACTCCAAAAACAAACTCTTAGGGGAGGTACCTATCAAACAAGAACAATGCCACATCGATTACCACAACAACTCAATAATAAAAGCATATCAATCACACAATCATCAAACTAAATCAACACCACAAATGGAACACTTCCAGATTTAAACACTTCATATTGTTTTGAACAAAAATTTAGTGAGATTCATGTTGGAGAATACATTATTATATATTTCACTTCAACAAATTTATTGTAAACAACCAACCCGAGTCAACTAGACAAGCCATCCGAGCAGGCTCGTCATGGTGGTGAGGTGCAACAAGATAACAAGAAAAGTTTTGAATATAACCAAAACAAGACATACAAACAGAGTAAAAAGAAGAATAAATAGATACAATAAGATACTTAAAATCCAAGTCAACTGGATAAACTAGAAAGTATAACAAGACAAGACCAACAAGTCTCCATGTGACCATCCAACACCTCCAAACCATCCCAAACCGAAGGCAATAATGAAAAGAGAAGTCGACATGCTACAAGATGACCTTCCCTTTACCTGGTTCTTGCAATTCAACATCTACAATTGGCCAAAGGAAAAAGTAGGGTGTGAGCAAAAATCCTAGTAGGATACCACCACTGAGTCTATACAAAGTCTAATATCAAGAATGCATCAGTTCTAACTTTTAAAATGAAAAAAGTTCTAAAAATAATATCCATAAAACTAAATCCATTTGTAAATCATTTTCCTTTGTTTTTTCATAAAATAATTTCATATTCACAAAGCCAGGAATATGAAAAGTATAAGTGATAAAGTAGTAAATCATATCTATACATCATAAGGTAACCAAGTAAACACATATCAATGACATAATCCATCATGGAAAGCCATGTGATACAACCTCATATGAAAATCATGTGAGTAACAATCCATGAAAAAATCCATCACATGATAAATAACCAGAAATGGCAAATCACACTATATTGGTCCCTAACCTATGGTAATAAAACTAGAAATAAAAGATTATAAACTAGACATAAGTTGGTACCAACCAATATCGATTCCTTCTATAGTTCATCGATATCTCTAAAGTAACCCCTAGTGTTTCCACACACACTAGGGTCACCTATGTATCTTTCCTAATGTGTACAAGGTTCCAAATGTTCCAAGTTTGTCAAAATCCATTTCAAAACCATGTTCACATTTTTTAAAATATTTTCAAAGCCAATCCAATTTTCTTCAGTGATTGAATACCCATTTCCAAATCAAAACCACTATTCAAGCATTTAATCAAACACTTGGTGTGCAAAAACCCATTTTTAAAGAAAAAACCCTTTAAAAACATGAATTTTTATAAGAAATTCCTTGAAACCACAAATCACTTCCATTAAATGAATAAATCAAAGTAATTTTACAAGAATGATAACCAATTCATAGAATTAACCCATTATATAGAAACACTTACCTCAAAACAGAGGTAGAACAAATCACCCTAAAAAACAAAGACCAAAGAAGAGTAGATCAGGCCCTCACAATCCTAGATCCATAAGAAACAATGTCAATCCTTCATCAAACCCATTAGGTCCAAAATCACAACCCAGTTGGGTTCCAACAAGATGAGAGGAGAATATATCTAGCATAGATCTACATATAATAGGGGAAACTAGATCAAAACCGCAACAAACCTCGATGTGATCTATCAAGAATAAAGTATTTCCACCTAGAATCTAAGGGTAGAGACATCCAAAGTGCCAGGGAAGGGTTAGGATGAGCCAATATGATATTAGGGGGTGATTAGAATTTAAAAAGACCAAGTAAAAAAGGGTAAAATCCAACCTTTTAAGAGTTTATAGGGAGGTCGCATGATTTCCTGGAGGAGTCCACACAATTAAACTAACAGTGTGCCCCTAATTTTAATTCTGTCTCGGGGTGCATGGTTTGTATTGGGTGGCGCATGGTTTGGGAAAACCATGCGTCAAACATGTGATACCCCTAGAAAACCATTGGACACCCTGCACGGTTCAATGGGTATGTTGCACAGTTTGTTTAACCATGTGCAAACCATGCAAAACACCATTGGAACCTCACAAAGACATACCAAATGGTTAAACTAACCACACACCATTCCAGTTTCCCCCCAATTCTCTTATTTTCAGCCTCTGATTCTGCAAATCCTCCCAGTCCCCAAAATAGAAAAATCAAGGTTCAACTAAGGTGTACCTGTGACCTGGAGGGCGTTAAAATTATCCCCACCATAAGAGATTTTTATCCCCAGAAATTCCTCAAGATTATGGACCCGTAAAAAGAAAAGTCCGCTGCTACATCATCAATGATTCCTGCTCCCATGTTTCGTGGCTATCCCGTCCACACTATCATAGTACCCAGACCAAGGGAATCATTTTATCATGTAGTACCTTATCATGAAGATCCATAATCTGTACTGGTATCTCAACAATGGTGGTATTGGTATCAATATCAACATCCTCTCATCCAATCACATGGGAAGGATCTGAGAGATACCTCATCGGCTGAGAAATGTGAAACATGCCATGGATCAAAGTCAAACGATATAGTAATTCCAATCGATATAACACCTTTTCGCGTTGATACATGATCTCAAAGGGGCCAAAAAAACTCAGTGCAAACTTACCATGCTTACCCAACCAATGATGTACTAATTGATGTGAAACTATAAGAAAAACCTGATCACTAACCTCAAACTCTATCGGTCGATGACGACAGTCCACATAAGATTTCTGATGACTCTGTGCTCTAAAAAACCTCTTCCGGATCAACGACACCTTTTCCATCATCTCTTGAATGTGATTTGGTCCAAAAAAGGACCACTCTCCCAACTATACCCATCATAATGGAGATCTACATGGTCGCCCATACAATGATTCAAAGGGTTATATCTTTATCGAAGCTTGATAAATATTTTTATAGGAAAATTTGACTAGAGACAAATGATTTTCCCAAGATCCTCCAAAAATCAAGCACACAAGCCTGAAGCATATCCTAAAGAACTTGGATAGCTCTCTTTGTTTTTCCATTCGTTTTTGGATGATAAACTGTGCTTAATTTCATTTGGGAACCAATTTCCTTATGAAATTTTTTTTAGAACTTGGATGTGAACCTCAAGTCATTGTCAGAAAGAACCACATAAGGAACCCCATGAAGTCTCATAACCTCTTGAATATACAATCCCTCAAGATGTTACACCTTCTCTATCTCTTTGATAGGTAGGAAATGCATCAATTTCATGAGTTAATCAATGATAACCCGAATCACATCCTTTCCATTAGGAGTCTGTGGTAAACCAACAAAAAAATACTTGAAAATATCATCCCACTTCCATATCAGAATGGGTAAAGGTTGTAACAAACAATCAGGTCTATGGTGTTTTGCCTTAATTTTCTAACAAGTGAGACACCATGAAATAGAAACTGCAATCCACTGACTCATCCTTGGCCACCAATACCAATGCCTCAAGTCGTGATACATCTTGGTTTCCCCATGGTGTACGGACCAACATGACCGATGTCCATTGTCCATTAACTCCTACCTTGGAGAAGTTAGAACAACCAACCTTTTATGGAAGCACAAAGTTCCACTGGGAGATTGAGACCACTCACCCAAGGTCTCCCCACCATAAAGGATTTTACTAAAATGTTGGAACTCTGTGTCTGTTACCTACTCAATCCGAACTCGCTTATAAAAATATGAGTCAACTTTTATCAAATACAATAACACCTTTCTACAAACTTCTTCCACCCCAAGTCCATCTAATCAAAAAAACTCATCAGTGACCACTCCTCAACCGATTCATTCACAGTTTGTGTCAGTAATTTTCTGATCAATGCATAAAAAACCACATTCCCTTTCCCAAGAGTGTATGTAATGTCAAAATCAAAATTATGAAGATACTCTAACCATCATCTATATCTCAAGTTCATATCCCTCTGAGTAAAAATATATTTCATGCACTTATGATCAAAATAAACTATAAGCCACTCCCAAAAAGAGATAATGACATCATGTTTTGAGTGCATGCATAACTGCTTCCAACTCTCAATCATGGGCATGGTAGTTATTCTCATGAGGGAATAACTTTTGAGGGTCATAGGCTACCACCTATTTCCTCTAGATCAAGAAAAACACCAAACTCATACTAGAAGAATCACATAAAACATCATAACCCAAACCCTGTTTTGGAAGAATCAAATCTGGTGCTAAAGTCAACCTCACCTTCAGCTCCTCAAAATATCTCTGACATTTTTCATTACATTAAAACTTTACACCCTTACATGTTAAAGTTATTATTGAAGGTGTGATATTGGAGAAATGTTAGGGAAATTTCAGGAGTTTCAATGAAAGAATTGGTTTTTAGATGAAGAAAAGACCGAAGAAAGAATCACATAGGGCACATAGATTTATGTGGTTTGGGAAATGATCCCTAAATCCATGGAGAGACAGAAATTTCACTAGTTTTGGGAAAAACAATTATAGGGAGTATCACAAAGTTTTCAATCCCAAAAACCCTATCCCAAAATGGGCTAATAAAGAAGATGAAGTGCTATTCCACCAACCTCACAGAAAGTACACATTGCTACAATGAACATCGGCTAGAAGTCCACATCACTATAGTGCCACAACCACCCCAGTACAAGCTGCTACAATGGCCTAAAATCCACAGAGCTATAATACTATTGTCTCTAAAGTCTGAGTTTCTATAGTGGTTGTGCCAAAGTACGCACTGCTATAGTTTCTTTTTGGTGTTAGCCAGTCAACTCTACTATAGCTGGTCAGAGTTTCTATAGTGCCCTAAAATTTGGGTCGGGGGCCGAAGGGCCCCAGACTACCAGAACAGGGATGTGTTTCCCATGTAACCCCCGATAAGCTCACCCCAGTGATTGACTCATAGAGTTGCGGCTTGGTACATAGTATGGGTCGAAAGCATTCAGCCCAATCATCATCCAGAACGGATCGGGTTACACCAATCCAACAATAAATTCTAAAAAAACCGTGTATAGTAACCAACCAAACCAAAGAATCTCTGGATCTCAAACACATTTTTGGGTTTCTCCAAGGACATAACTAATTTTATCTTTTTATGATCCTTTGATATTCCCCTCTCAGATATCACATGCCCCAAAAATTTCACTTCCTAGATCCAAAACTCACATTTGGAAAGATTACCATACAGACGATGTTCTTTCAAGTTTCTAAGAATGATATCCAAATGGTCTGAATGCTTATCCCATATCTTGGAGTACAATAATACATCATCCATGAACATAAAAAAAGAGTTCAAGAACCGATGAAAGATTCAATTCATCAAATCCATAAATACCACATGAGCGTTGGTGTGACCGAATGTCATAACAAAAAACTTGAAATGCCCATACCATCTTATAAACAATATCTTAGGTATATCCTCTTATCAAACTATCAACTGGTGGTACCATGACCTAAGGACAATATTTGAAAACTAACATGCCTTCTAAACTAGTCAAAAATACCATCAATCCTAGGAAAATGATATTTGTTCTTAATGGTCACCCAATTTAACTTTCAATAATCCATGCAAAGTTTGAGACTCCCTTCTGCTTTATTAGAAAAGTGAAAAGGAGAATCCCACTTTGAAATTCTAGAATAAATAAATCTCTTAACTTATAGGTCCTCAAGATATAATTTAAGTTCCACCAACTCATCATGTGACATTCGATAAGATGATATAGAAATGAGTATTGTACCAAGGAGCATTTTAATAGTAAAATTGAACTCTCTCTATAGTGGTAAAATAGAAAAATCATTCAGGAAGATCTCGGGGTATACACACACCACTGTAGGAAGTAGTCTTCCCAAATAAGGGTCAACGACATTGAGTAACATCTCTGACAACTAGCACAAAATTACCCTAGAATAAGGAACAACATGACCCTCCCTTCCCGATCTAGAGTCCCACTCACCCTGAAAACTATGAGTGACCCCATTGGATGATGAAAAATGAACCCAATAATGATAAAAATCTATCCGGGACTTAATGCTGATCATCCAATCCAAGCCATGTATCATGATGAAGATGTCAATATCAAGAACTAAAAAAGTCCCATATCACCTGATAGTCGGTTGTCATCACCCGACACGTGGACCACTTGAAACCTTGTTCATACTTCTTTCCCAAAGGAATTGAAAGATCCAACAAGTACGATATAAGTTATGAACATAAGTGAAACATGTCAACTAACTTTAATGATATAAGAGAATGAGTATCACCTGCATCAAACAAAACTAGCACAATAGAAGATGAAATAACCACCATACCACTAACAGTAACTGGACCTGATTTAGATCCATATGGTGCATACTCTATCGCATAAATACATATGGTCTTAGCCACATAAACATCCCTCTTAGCCTAAATATTAGACCCAACACCCTTGGAAGCATCAATATGAACCTAAGAACCCTTGGTGAGATTGGATCCTTCCTTATTTCCCTGAAACATCCTTTAAAAAAAATGCTTCAGATGACCCGATAATCCACAACGATGATAAGTCTTAGGATCCTCCGTATTGTTAGTCTTGGTATGACCAAACCTTCCACAATGAAAATAGACACGAACATCCCCATTAGCCTAAATATTAGACCCACCACCCATGGAAGCATCGATATGAACCTGTGAACCCTTGGTGAGAGTGGATCCTTCTTTACTACCCTGAAATATCCTTTAAAAAAAAAAGCTTCAAATGGACTGATATTCCACAATGATGAAAAGTCTCAGGAGATTCTATACTGTTAGGATTGGTATGACCACACCTTCCACACTAATAGTAGACAAACTACTACTATCTTGACGAAGCCCCTAGAATTGGTCCTAAAGAAATCTGACCACCCTTACGCTTCCTTTTCTAGACAAAAGACAAACCTTGGCTAACAACTGCACCAACTACAGCTCCACTCAAACCTGTCTTTCTAGGTATGTCTTCCTCAACCAAAACGTCTTTTTAGTCTACCTCCATGAAGATCTAAAGACACATGATAATAAACATCAACCGAATATGAATCCTTAGTCCCAAATCAGACCTCTGAGCCTTTAGACACTCATTAGTGACTAACTCCGATGCTAGATGCACCAGCTCAGCAAAATTGGTGGAATACTCTAGAACAGTATGATCTCTTTGCTCCAAGGTCATACTGACTGAATTTTTTTTATATAAATGGTAAAAGGGGATGAGGCCAAAAAACATACATCCTAGAAACTCAAGGAGGCCGATAATGGTGTAACCCTAAGGCATCCCCAATCAAAAATGACCTACACTCAATAGGCAGGGTGCCCATGCTTTTGTAAATAACGATCTCCTCTCCGGGACTCCCAATCTCCAAGAGCACATCCGCAACAAAATTGTCCTCCCTCCAACTATGGTGCATGAGCTATCCTTGGTTGGTCTCTAAATCACACCTCATAATGATATAAGCGAGCTCCCAAGGTGCATCTGACCATCCCTGAACAAATTTAACCAAAAATTCCAAGTCCGACTCCACTTACAACACCTGAAAGCCCTGAATCCTGCAAACATAACTTAACTTGCACGATGGAGTCCCACCATCCCCTTCTTGGTACTTAGATCATATACATGGTTAAACCCACCTTAGAGTTATCAGGAGTCTTCAAAATGTTGAATATCCTATCAATACATTCAAGAAACTCCTTAGATTCCTGGGGTCCTTTATCACCACATAAGATGAGTGGACGTTTCTTAGTTAATTTAGAGCAATGATCCACCACACGTCCTGAGTTCTCGACACCCACTTGACCCAAAGTTTAAATTTTATGGATTATAGCATCAACTAAAGAAGGTTCCACTAGAGGATTTGCCTCTGGATCCTATATCGTGACCTCATCTCTTGGATTTGGAAGCGAGATTCTAAAATTAATTGTCTGTTAAGCATAAGTAAAAGACCAACTGACTCTAGATCATATCCCAAAATCTTAGGACCAACTTTAAGAATTCATGTCTATGATTTAAAAATCAAGAATCTAAAGCAATCATGAATTCTGTAAATGAAAACAATAATTTAAGAAGGAAAATTTCCATTTAAATAAACTCCTAATCCAATCCATTCAAATAACCTCAAACTTCAAGCCTCAAACATGGTAAAAATTTTCTGACCACCCATGGTAAATCGAGTTCAGATATAGAAGTGAGCTGACCAGAAAACCTCTCGCACTTACTACCTGAATCCTGATGGTCCTAACTTATGTCTACCCAAGACACCGAACCACACTCAGGTAGTATTGACACACTTCAAGAGAATCATCCCTTTGATACCATTTTGTAATGAATTAACCCGAGTCAACTAGACAAGCCACCCGAACCGGCCCGTCACGGTGGTGAGGTGCAACAAGATAATAAAAACAAGTCTTGAATATAACCAAAACAAGACATAAAACCAGATTACAAAGCAAAATAAAGAGATATAATAAGATCCATACAATCCAAGCTAAACCGGCTAAACCAGAAAGTATAACAAGACAAGACTAAATAGTCTCCATGTGACCATCCATCACCTCCAAACCATCCCAAACCGAAGGAAGGGATGAAAAGAGAAGCTAACATGCCACAATATGCCCTTCCCTTTACCCGAATTCTAAAATAAAACATCTACAAATTCCCAAATACAAAATTAGGGTGTGACCATAAATCCTAGTAGGATACCACCATAAAGTCTATATAAGGTTTAATATCATAATGCAGTAGTTCTAAATTTTAAAATGAAAATAGTTTTATAAAGAATTTCCATAAATCCAATCCCATTTGTAAATCATTTTCATTTGGTTTTTCATAAAATCCTTTCATATTCACAAAGACTAAAATATGACAAGTATAAGTGATAAAGCAGGAAAGCATATCCATACACCATAAGGTAACCAAGTGAACACATATCTGTGACATAATCCATCATGTGAATCCATGTGATACAAACTCCTGTGAAAATCATGTGAGCAACAATCCATGAAAAAATCCATCATGTTATAAATAACTATAAATGGAAAAACACATTGTATTGGTCCCTAGCCTATGTGAATACGTACTAGACATAAAAGAGGCTAAACCAGACATAAGTTGGTACTAACCAATATTAAGTCCTCCACGACCATTGATATCTCTAAAGTAACCCTTAGTGGTTCCACACACACTAGGTCCATTTATGTCCCTTTCCCGATGCACCCAAGGTCCATAATGTGCCAAGTTTTCCAAAATCCATTTCAAAACCATGCTAACATTTTATAAAAAAAATTCAAATCCAAGCCAATCCTCTTCGGTTTTTGAGAACTCATTTCTAAATAAAAACCATAATTCAAGCATTTAATCAAACAATTGGTGTGAAAAAACCCATTTTTAAAGCAACAATCCTTTACAAACAAGAATCTTTCTAATAAATACCTTGAAACCACAAATCACTTCAATTAAATTAAAATATAAAGGAATTTTACAATAATGATAAACAATTCATAGAAATAACTTATTGTTTAGAAACACCTACCCAAAAACAGAGGTAAAAAAAATCAGTCTTGAAAATGGAGACTAAGGAAGAGGAGATAGGGTCCTCACGATACTATATCCATAAGAATCAACATCAATTCATCAAACCCATTATATCCAACATCACAATCCAGTTTGTTTCCAACAAGATGAGTGGAGAAGAGATCTAGCGTAGATCTACAAAGAAGAGGGGAAAATGGATAAAAACTGTAACATACCTTGATGTGAGCCATCAAGAACAAAGTATTTACACCTAGAATCCAATGGGATAGACCTCCAAAGTGTTGGGGAAGGGTTACAATGAACCAATATGAGATTAGGGGGAGATTATGCTTTAAAATGACCAAGGGGAAAAAGGTAAAATTTCACTTTTTAAGAGTTCAGAGGGAGGTCAAATGGTTTCCTAGAGGAGGGTGCATGGTTGAACTAATAGTGTGCCTTAACTGTGTGCCCCTACTATACATTCTATCTAAGGGTGTACAATTTTCACCAGGTTCCACATAATAAGGGAAAACCATGCACTAACCGCGTGACACCTTTGGACAACCACCAGAAACCCCACACAGTTCACTGGGTATGTCGCATGGTTTGTTTAATCATGCACAAACCATGAGAAAAACCACTGAAACATCACAAAGGAATACCACATAGTTATCACACAGTTCAACTAATAGTGTAACTTTCTAGTTTTCCCCAAATTCCCATGTTTTCAGCATCTGATTCCCTAAATCTTCACGGGCCCCAAAAGAGAAAAACCAAGGCTCAACTAAGGTGTATCTGTGACCCGAAGGGAATCACTTTACTCAAGAATTCCATCAAATGAGGATCTATACATTATTTATACTTATTTATAATATTGTAAAATTTAAACCCGAATGGCCCGAAGGACTTCATTTTTATTTTATTATGTATAATCCCCATTTTAAGGGTTGAAGGGGAACCCTTACATGACCCGTAGGCCCAAGGCATAAGGCCTGACATGACCTGAAGGCCAATACATGACCCGAAGGCCTAGAGGCATACTATTCCCATTACATTACCCGTAGGCCCAACTCATAGAACCATCCCTCCTCAGCTTCTGCATCATTGATTTCCTATCTCCCCAACTTGCATTGCTGACCAGCCATCATTTCCCCGTACAAAGCTGCACAGTGCCTGGTCCCGATGGCGGTTGCCATACCCTCTCATTCTTCTAATCTGTTCAGCTCTGCTTCTGGTGACTACTACTCTTTGCTCTAATCCTCTTCTAGGGCATACTCTGTGTGAAACTGGGATACTCCATGGTCTATGTGGCCCAAAAAACCTAAGGCCTGAAGGCCTTTTATGAACTAAAGGTCCTGAGACCCATAGGCCCAAACTGGTGGCCCAAAATCCCAAATTAGGTGAATAGTTCTGGCTGCTATAGTATCAACCATTACCTGCTACAGTACTAATACAAATTCCTGCTATAGTACCTGCTATAGTACCTGCTACGATACTGCTACAGTACCCCCAAAAATTCACCTCCACCCAGTTTTGAACCTGGGTCTCTTGGATGCTAAGAAGGATCCCTTACCACTCGGGTACGACCTCGTTGGCATGTTGGAAAATTTAAATTCACAACATTCAAGTCTTATCTTGTTTAACATGTCATGAATAAGGTATATTATCCTGATTACATAACAATTCCTTAAAAAAACTTAGATATGCTATTTACAACATTTCATTAAGTCATGCTGGCCAAGGAGTTCAAAACATGCTTTTTGAAAGATTCCTACTTGCTAGATACATATCACAACATTTCATATTGAAACATGTTACGTTCAAAAACATGTTGATAAAAAAATTTCACCAAGTATCATGTATTTAAAATCCTCCAGGTTAATAAAACCATTTTGAATGAAAATATTTCTTAATCCTTCTCATAATAAGGTACTTATCAAAAGACTTTTGGTAAAACACTTCCAACACATTTTGAAAAACTGTTTTTTGGATAAATTAAAATTTTACAAAATAATTATTGTAGTTTTTTTGTAGAAATATGTTGCCACAAAATCAATTTCTAAAAAGTGGGTCTCACTAAATTGTATTACACAACATGATGGGAGCTTCCAAGGATGACACACTCAAAGTAAATTTTTATTTTTTGAAAACATTTCATTTCCATTTAAACAACCAAGGAAACCAAAAGATTAACTAGTTTAATTCATCATGCATCATATGATTTAATTTATCCACCCACTATTTCATTTATAACTCAAAAATGTTTCATATAAAACCACTTTGACGTTTATAAGAAACTTAAAACATTACCAGCATAATATCCAACCTTTCATATTTAACATGCTTCCCAAAATAACTCACATAAATAGAAAGGCTACATGATTCCATCAAATTCCTTTTATTCAACCAACACAACTCTACCATGCTCTTTACCAAATTAATATCAATATACATAACCTCAAAATTGGTGAACAAAATTTAACATATGACATGGTTTACAAACAAAGGATGTGGTTTAAACAATCCACCTTATCCTACATTCATTTTTTCCAAGATTGTTAACAAAACATTAATTACTCAGGGCACACTCATGCAAAAATTATAAGAGATTTAACATTCTAATTTTCATTTTCTATGGGTGCATGAAATCACTCTCAAGGGTTTTTAAATTAACACCACATAACATTCCTAAACAAACACAGGCACTTATATCATCAAAATAGAGCTTCCGCAAGCATACAAATTAAATGAATCCATCCACCGCACCATGATATTGTCCGCTTTGGGTTACATTGAATCGCCAACACAATTTTAAAATGTGTCATAATATAACACGTCATGATGGGTGAAGTGTCCCCTATATTCATATGTTTGAGGCTATAACATATTCCTCCAACATAATATAAATTACAAAAAACCCACCCAACAAGATAGTAGTCAAACAATTTCATCACTTCATAATAATTTAGGTGTGGAATGAAAGCTCATCTTCATCAATTTCAAGATTTCAAAATAACCATTTTCTTTTATTATTGACTTTAAGTGATTATCCTTTTTATGGGTGGTGGGTGATTCTATCAACACAACCACAACACAACACACAAAAACCCATCCTCCTCATGCCAACAAGCCCCACATTAACACTATTTCACATCACAACCACTTCCTCATCACAACCACCACATATCATCACAACCACATCTTACCACAATCACCACATCACAACCACTTTTCACATATTTAAAAAAGGGATTTTATCACATTCAATTATTTAATTTCATGTTAATTACCACACAAGAAAATATTTTCCATGGGTAACCAATTCATTAGCCAGATATATGTTTTTATCCAATTTCATTCAAGGCGATATCAAATAATCACACAAAAAAGAAAGACTCCAAAAAATAATAATTTTTAGTAAGATAATCAAGCTTGGATTATCATTTAAATAATATCAAAAAATAAGTAAAATAATGAAAGAACTCCCTTTTCATTAAAAAATGTTAATTATCTCCATACATCATCCTTAACATGCTTAAACAAGACATTATAGGTTTATATTGTTATCGAGAAGCACACTTCCAACTTCATTTGAAAATTTATACATTCTAGGTTATTGTGATCAATTAAAATACCCCATTACATATACAACATGATTTCCTAATTATCAAATAAAACATATTCTTAGATCACAAAATTAAAATTTTACATGTTGTATTACTATGTGTCATGCTTATCATGCTCGAACTAAACATTATTTAAATATTTCATTGATAAGGAATAAAATGATTATATACTTTCAATAAGGGTTACATGATTTTAATTACATTTTTAGACATAACATGATCAATAGATAACATTATTTCATATTTTAATTACAATATACTAAACATGATACAAGCACGATATCCACATGCTAAAAATTTCAACAAGCATTTTTAATTTTAGACATGCTTCCCATAAAAAACTTCACATGGATTAATATGTGTGGAACAATAATTTTAGCACAAAAATGTTTTATTAGTCTTGAAAAGAACAAGGACAATCATCTAAATAGTTTTGAGTCTCATCAGGTCACCACAAAACATACTTATCATTTTCTAGGAGTTTTAAAATAAAGTCCAGCCTTACAATAAATTCTTAACACTTGTAAACTACATATCATGGGTAGGAAGGTAACACATGGCATGGAATTTTCATTTAAATGTTTAATAACATAAAGAATCAAGCATAATAAGTTTCTAACAATGCTTGGGGAAATGGGATAGATTTGTTGTTTTGGAAAACCTTCAGATTATTAACAGTTATCACTAAACATGCTTACTATTTTCCAAAATCCAGAAACAAATGTCACAAGAATTTTCATCCTAACACATTCTTATGATAAATAAAAAATGAAAACAAATGAATGGAATATTAAATTGTATGGAAACCATAATAATCCTAAGCATGGTTTTAAAACAATAATTTTAGGTTACAATATTAATACAATATTAATTCAAAAAACAATAATAGTTCATTAGCAACCACAACATAGGCATAGTTAGATGAAAATATATAAAATTTCATAATTTATTTAATTAAATTCCTTAACTTCCCAAAACCACCTTGTTCAATAAAAAGAACAACTAATCACGATGTATATACCTCTCTTAGGTCTCTACCTTTCAAGAAGCACCATATAACTTGATCATTCGGTTGGCTTAGAGTCCTTGTATCAAATCACGAGGGACACTAAAATCCCATATCCCAGACAGGCTTTCCCAACCCATGTCACACACCAAGTCCACCTGATGTCATTTACCTACCAACCCATGCAATCCTCACTATGTATAAATCTAAACCCCATCCTATCTCCTAACCAAAACCTTTGATACCACTTTATCATGACCCCTTCCTCTAAAGGTACCCCTCCTAGGTTGACAATGGAGAAAGAGAGGTAATGGCCCCCCGAGTATCACCTCTAGTAGGCCCTAAGGAGATGACTAGAATTGAGGGTATAATAAGGTCATACATATGGGAGACATTACCATCAACTAAAATAAAAGTAGAATCAGAAGATAGGATATCAACCATAAAAAAATCCATAACATAAGAAAGGTAAAATCCACAATATTCACAATGCATGTAGTGTCATATGAACACAACAAAAGTATCTAAGTAAAAAAAGATAATAATATGGAAAAAAATCAATAATAACACCAACAACCAAGCTAGTAATGCCTTTATAGATCCCAGAGCCCCCCCCTAAAAACATAAAAAATAGTTTTTATATTCATAGGGTGAGCATACAAGTATACTCAGTAAGATCAAAACTAAAGTCTCTTGTGAAAATGTGAAAAGAGGATACTATTGCACCATTGATCAAATAGAAGAACCAATAGCACCTAAATATGTCAACTAACCCATCCCATCCCCACCAAGACACACTCACCGAATAACACATCCAAGTACAATGTCATAATAAGAAGCATATTGATAAAAGGGTATGCTGCATCACTTTCCCACTGGTGTGCCGCTCTCACACCCTAACATCATACATCTTGGCGCTCCCATATCTTCCATATAGTAACCCTACCAATATACTCCTAAGGCGTCACATCACATCCTGATTTAAGACACCCAGGGTATCACATCACATCTCACCTGAAGAAACCTAGGCCATCACATCACATCTCACCCAAATACACCCAACCCATCACATCATATATTAACCAAAACCATAACCAAAATAGTAGGGTATCATGAATATGATGGATATAAACCCAGTTCCCTCCTCCTACCATGCATGACCCCCACCATGAACCACATCATCATCTCATCAAACACAATCGCAAGTGCCCTAAATTTGGAAGCCATCACAATCCATGCACATCAAACTCACTTGGAAGAGAGAGCGGGGAAGATGGGGGTAGCCAACCATCCATCCTCACTATCGATATGTTGGGGAAAACACCCCCAAAACATTTGGGTCTCGACATAAAGTTCTCTAAGTGAGTGGAGTGCGGATAGAAATCAAAATATAATATATAATAGTCACACACATAAGCTCAACATATGGGTTTCAACAAGGATACCATCCTATTCACAACATCACCACAAAGGTCTCGCATCCTATGCCACTTTTTATACCACCTATAAATGCATAACTCCACACAAGCATGACACAACCCAAAATCCAAATTCCACCTTTATTTTCATGTTAATCAAATTTCCACATTTCTCAATTATCAACCAATTTCATTTATCAAACCCATTCATTTCATATTAATCATCAACCACATTAACTATACTTCCAACTTTAATTCAAGAATTATTTAACCATTCCAATCCATTCCATTCCATTCCATTTTAACACAACCCATTCATTTATATTTCAATTCACTTGAGATAAAAAAACACATCAATTCCATAGTCCCAATTAACCATATCAAATACTAACCATTTTTAAATTCATTAAACATATTCCCATATTTTAAATAAACATCATCATCCCATTTATATTTAATTTATTTCCAGCCTAATCCATTTAGCTCAACCCAAGTTTATTGAATTATAACTCACAACTTTTCAAGAATTCCATAATTACTGAGAAACTACCATGACAACACAAATTCCATTAACCATTATGGTATCAAATCTATATCCCCAAATCACACATCACCACCAAAACCCCATACATAAATCTCAACAAACAACCACACCCATAATTCCACCCATTTCACACACCACCACATCAATAAACTTCACAAAAAAAGAGGCAATAGAAATTTTTATTTAAATACAATGAGTTCAATTACCATATTTAAAGGATTTACTATTTTCATGTGAGGTGATTTAACAAGTATATTTCAGAAAAAAGAATATTCATAGCATAATACACATTTCATAATCAATAATATTTGATACATGATCATAAAGAAGAAATATCATGGAAAACAATTTTAATCATTCCCATGTGATAATCACTTACTCTTTCTAGGATAATATTTCAATTATATAATTTAACACAACATGTGATAATAAGAATATTAACTCTTTAGGCATGAAATGATATTTATAGGAATTAAAATATCTACAACATGAAGAAAAATCTAGTTTAATATAGGATAAACCCCTCACCCCCTTAAATTTAATTTAACAAATTTATTATCTTTATTAAGCCAATGCATACCGTCTTCCCAAAGGATAAAAAAGCATGATCCCTCCTGTCACGAACCAGCCCAGGTACCTTGGTAACAAAATAACTGAGCCGGTATTAACATAACCTAAAGGGAATTCTTGATCCCTATGGGCCGACGACTAGCACCAGGAATCATACAACATACAAGTGGGAATGATTTCTGCCACAAGAACATGAAAGAAAAGATAAAAGACAATATTCATATCAATAGGAAAACTCCACTGGGAGTAAAAGTACTTAAATACAAATAGGTATAAAAGTAAAAGTACTAAAACCAAAAGTACTAAATAGGAAAATAGACCCAAGGTCCCTAAGGACACAACTCACCACATCTAAAGCTCAATATCTAGATCCACCTCTAAGGGATCCCTTCCCTTTGATCGAGTTTGGAAGAAGAAAGTCTACAAACACCTGAAGGAAAAAGTAGGGTGTGAGGCTAAGCCCAGTAGGATACTGCCAAAGATTCCATAATATATTCCAAATACATATTATCTAAATAAAAGCTTCCAGTTTTTAAAATAAATAGGTTTAGAAATTTAAAAGCATATTTAAACAAAACATGCTTTTCATTTTCAATATGATGGAAAATATATTTAAAGCACAGACTTTACTTTAAAAGAGATGTAATATTTCTAAAATAATGGATTAAGTAAATAATTTATATAAAATAGTTTATATAAATTTATTAGGCATGTAAAGCGGTTCCAACAAACATTGACATACATTTATATCTCAAATATAAATAAATAAGTGAACAACATGGTCATCTGCCAAAATGTATGATAATATTAACTAGATATAGGATTCCACACTCTCTATGTGAACTTAGAAAAATGTGTCTACACACGTCCCTATGAAACTGGCCAAAGGAGACTTGTCACTAACTCTTCAGGTATGGGACCCACTGCAAGTATGTTTTAGAACGTTGTCTTAGCATAGAGTGTATCTAAATAACTCACTAACTACCTAAGGCATGAATACACTCTTACATGATGGGTGAACTATTTTATGACTGATTAAAAATAAAATTATTCTCATTCTTCCATTTCAAAAATGCTAATTCATTTCTATTTAAAACCAAAATAGGTTTTATTAAAAAACATCCCTTTTTCAAAAGATAAAACCAATGGGTTTCTATCAAATCATTTTAAGAAATTTTCATGAGTTTGAAATCCATTGAAAAATAATTCCATCCTTTTCACAATTAATTTCTACAACTAAATTAAAAAATTTAGTTGAAAACATTTCTATCAAATTCATAATTTAAATTCAACAATTTAAATAATCCAATTTCTACAAACCCACCCCAATTCAATGGAATTGGGGGTTTTCCAAGTTTCCATGCCAAAACCATTTCAAATATCCCAATTCAATGGAATTGGGTTTTATCAACGAAATTGAAAGCAAGGTTGAGCATTTGAATTTAAATCACCAATTTAAATAAATCAAGCAATACGATGGCAATCAATTTGGAAAATCAGTACGGAACCACCTACCTCTTTCACGAAGAACGACACTCACAACGACACTCATCAATGAGAATAAAGGTGAAGGAGTCCTTGAAACACAACCTAGAAGCAATATCCCACACCAAATAAAAAATATACATCAATAATTAGATGATACATCAAAACACCAAGAGAGGATAAATAGAGGAACTAGGAGAATGAGAGAGAACCCTTACTCTATAATCTCACCGTAAGTAGAACGAAGATACCAAGCCATTTGGTTCGATCTGGAAGGAGTTGAGTCTCTCAAAAACGCACTAAAACTTATCTAGGTTGAGAGACAGGAAGTCTGGAATGAAAAGGATAGAGAAAAAAAAGACAAATGCGTGACTTTAAGTTGGGAGTGGGCCGAGTCATGACGTGTACCAAGGGGTCATGACGTGTAGGCCACACTGTATAAGTACAACAAATAACCCATCATCTCGGGTTGAAAAACTGATATTTAATACCTTCATGATGCATACCTTAGGTACACGGTGTATACCAGCTCACAACATGATCTCCCCAATCACGACCTGAAACTGGCACCAAGTACACGACGTGTACTTCAGGCACACAGCGTGTACCTATTCTTCAGTTTGTAGAAAACCCAAAAAAATCCCATATAAGGATTTTTAACTGAAAGTAAACTTAGAAAAGGTGGAAAATTACTTGATCAAGGTAACTACATGTTATAACCTCCTCCCCATAAAAACTTGTTGTCACTAGAAAGCCTATGAAGAAGCTTCCATGCCAAAATGATGAGGCCATTTCTCTCTCATCAGTGCCTCAAATTCCCATGTCTCATGATTATTAGATCCATTTTTCTATAGTACACAAACCAAATTCATTGTCTTCCCATGAAGTACCTTGGTCTTAGAATCAATTATCCAGACTAGTCGCTCAGTAAAAGATAAACTAGGCTCGATCTCAAGATCACTCAAGCTCAAAACGTGAGATGGATCAGATAGATACTTTCTTAGCTGCGATACATGGAACATGTTATGTATCAACTTCATATATGGTAGAATTAAAAAGCTGTACACAACTTTCCCCACCCACTCAACAACCTAAATATGTCCAAAAAAATGAGGATAAATATTCTCTTGCCTCCCAAGCCGTCGATGACCCAATAGGGGTGAAACATTCAAGAACACCTGGTCACCAACTGAAAACTCCAAAGGTCTACGGTGTCAATCAACATAAGACTTATATCTGCTTTGTGCTGTCAACATCTTATGATGTATCAAATGAATATTTTCTATCATCTCCCGCACCAATCTTTGTCCAACCAAAGAACTTTCACCGACCTATGACCAACACAACATAGATTTACAAGGTTGACCATACAAGGCCTAAAAAGGTGCCATTCTGATAGAGGACTGATAACTATTTTTATAAGAGAACTCAACTAGCCCCAAGTGATCATCCCAAGACCCACTAAAGTTGAGGACATAGGTATGAAGCATATGCTCAAGAATATGTATATCTCTTTCTATCTGGCCATTTGACTGCGGATGGTAGGCCATGCTCAAATAAACTTGAGATCCTAGTGCCTCCTGAAGGCCTCTCTAAAAGTGAGAAGTAAAATGAGGATCCCTATCAAAGACTATAACAGATGGAACTCCATGAAAACGAACAATATATTTCATGTATAGATTTCCCAACTCCTCAACTTTGGCCATATCTTGAATGGGTATAAAGTGAGCTGACTTGGTCAGCCTATCAATCACAAACCATATTGTATTCTTCTTTCTCTAGGTACGATGAAACCCAACCAAAAAGTCCATAGAGATCTCATCCCACTTCCAAGTAGGGATTGGAAGCGGTTGAAGAAAACCTGAAGGTTTTTGGTGCTCATATTTCACCTGTTGGCACATATAGAAATGAGAGACAAACTAGCAATGTATCATCTCATACCTGGCCACCAGAACTATCGCCTCATGTTATAGAACATCTTAGTGGTTCTCGGGTTCACAACCCACTAAGAATTATGGAAATCCCCCATCATTGCCTTTATTTTTTCTAATGGCACAATGAATCAGTTTCGATAGAATAAAATACTCTCTTTGGATAAAGACCATTGGGAAACTATATCCCCACTATAAAGGGATTCTCTAATGCTACATAACTCATTGTCAAGATGTTGGTCTTGGAGAATCATCTCAAGAAGAGAAGATTTCAACTGCACACCGGCTAAAGAAACATCAGCCCCTTCCTTATAAACTCCAATATGAAACTGTGCAAAGAGAGCCATCAAGTTACACTCTTGCAAAGATTCTTTCACTACCTGGATCTGAAATTTCTTTCTTAAAGCGTCTTCCATGACATTCCCTTTCCCCAGGGTATAGGTGATGTAAAATTCAAAGGACTGTAAGTACTCCACCCAATGCCTCTAACAATGATTCAAATCTTTTTGAGATAATATATAACTTAGGATTTTGTGGTCTGGATACACCATAAACCTTTCTCTAAAAAGGTAGTGCCACCAAATTTTAAGCGTGTGCATCACAGCTGAAAGTTCCAGATCATGGGTAGGATAATTATTCTCATGTGTCCTAAGATGAAAAGATTAATATGCTACCACATGATCACCCCGCATAAGAACGCATAACAATCCTGAACCTGATGCATCACAAAATACCACATAACCCTTCCCAACTTCTGGAAGAGTTAACACCAGCACAATAGTCAACAGATGTTTTAAATTGAAATAAGAAATCTGAAATTTATCATCCCACACAAACTTCACCCCCTTTTGAGTTAGAGAATTCATCAAATCATCAAACATCGAGAAGTCCTTCACAAACCTATAGTAATATCTAGCTAATCCCAAGAAGATTCAGATCTCAAAGACATTTTATGGTTGCTCCCATGTTATAATAACCTTCACCTTCTCAGGATAAAATGATAAACCCTGTTTAGACACCATTTATCCCAAGAATTTTACTTCCCAAATCTAGAAATCACACTTTCAAATCTTGGCATAAAGGCAATGATTTCTTAGAAGATTCAGAACTATTCTCAGATGTTGCACATGATCCGCCTCAGACTTGGAGTAAACCAGAATTTCATCCAAAAATACTTCCACAAAGGTATCCAGATACTTGTGGAAAATTATGTTCATTAAATTTATGAAAACTGAATGAGAATTTTTCAAACCAAAGGGTATAACAAGATACTCAAAGTTCCTGTACCTACTTTGAAAGGCAGTCTTATGACTGTCAGGTTCTTTTATCCTCAATTGATGGTAACCAGATCGAAGGTTGATCTTGAAAGACCACTTCACCCCTTTCATCTGATCAAACATATTTTCAATCCATGGAAATATATATTTTTTCTTTATTGTAACATGATTGAAATTTTGATAATCAACACATAATCAATGAGAACCATTAGCCTTATTAGCAAAGAGAACCGGCACTACCCAAGGTGAAAAACTTGGATGAATAAATCCTTTCTCAAGAAGATCATCCAACTGAGACTTCAACTATTTTAGCTTATCTGGTGCCATGCGGTAATAGGGGATAGATACTAGTTGAGTACTAGGAATTAAGTCAATAGAAAAATCAACCTCTCTCATCAGTGGAATACTTGATAAATCTAAAGGGAACACATCGGAAAACTCGAAGAAAACTGGAGGAAGATCACCACCCATTGAATCTCGTTCCAAGTCAAAAGAAAATACTGATATCACTTTCCCCAACTCTGGATAAGAGGATCCGACACTACTTGACCTTGGATCCCATTCTCCTTGAAAGACAAGAGACACACCAATGGGTGTAGTAAATTAGACCTATCGATGATAACAATAAATTCAGGCTTTGTTAGAAATGATCCAATCCATCCCAAATATGATGTCAAGAGATTTCATATCAAGAACTAGAAATCTCCAAGCTATCTTGACATCTAATAGAGATAAGACAAATACAGGACTATGGAGGCCCTATTATATCTTCGTACCATGGGGTGTAGTAATATCCATTGCACAAGATAGTTTCTCTATAGAAATATTTATTATCTTAATGATACGAGATGAAATAAAAGAGTGAGATACACCAGTATAAAAAAGAGAAGTTACTAATGATGAAACAATGGTAATGGTACCTCTCACAGTTGCTGGACTCATGTATTCTTCCTTTGGAGACTCTTCCACTTTTTGAAGAGGCTTTGTTCATGATGCCTGTGGATGGAAGCCTTTTGAATGCGAAGCATTTGATTTAACCATAGTGTTAAGAGGAGCTTATGATCCTATCCCACTATGTGGAGTAAATAAGTGATGGAAAAACCTTTGTAAGTGTCTTGAACATACATAGGAGCTAAAATTATTGGTTTCCTTAGTGCAAAACTTCCTAGAATGTCTTGGATTTACACACTGGTAGAAAATCAATAAACTTACTTCTGGAGCCATAGGAGGTCTGGAATGAATTTTCTGTCAAGAAATTCCATGAGTATCATCATGATTCCATTTTCCTTTGAAGGAACCAACCCTGCCACAGGGAGAAAAAGGAACTCCCACCAACCCTGAATTTCTAGACAAGTCCATCTCAACCATCACCGCCCTATCCAACACGTCAGCATACATGGGCAGCTTCAGTAAGAAAACATGAGAACAAATATATGATCTAAGTCCCAACTCAAACCATCGATCCTTTATCCTCTCATTAGATAAAATCTCAGGAGAAACCTACACCAGCTCAGAAAAGCAATTTGAATACTTAGTCACAGTTTTTTTGACTAGATAATGCTTGAAAAACTCCACATCCTTATCCAAAACCATCGAATCTGGATAGAACTAATTGTTGAAAATAACCTTGAATTATTTCCACTATAAGACCTCATGTTTCCCTACTGTCACCATCATGTCCCACTATCTTCTGCTCAGTCCATCCAGCATGAAGGTGGAACACTTCACCCTGATCACTTCCGATGTCCCCAAGATGTCAAAAAGACATTCTATCTTAACCAACCATTCCTTAGTATGTTGAGGATTAGTGTATCCTTTGAATATTGGTGGCTTCTGGAAAAGGAACTCTTGAGAATGATTCCGAAGAACATCCACCTGAGGATCCACAGCTGGAGCCTGAGCATGAACTGGATGTGGTGCCTCTCTCAGAGCTTGGACAGTGCGCACAATCACCTCAACTAGATTCAGATCAATAATAGGATTTTCTTACTGAGGTTCAGAAAAACCCATTTCCTATATCTGATTCACATGTCTTCTTAGAGACATGATTCTATACGACATTAGCAGAAAAAATGAAGATATCAAATTAACACTCAAACTAAGTAGAAAAATAAAATATTCTCTATAGAAGGAACAACAAGATTTGGATTTAAACCTATACAAATATTTATAGGGAAAATACTTGAACTAATCCAGAGGACGTCTTTCCCTAACCACCCCTAGAGGCTTATGCTTCATTGCGGTGAGAACTAGCCAGGAACTCAATAATAACTACTTCCTAAGTCCCAAAAAAATTTAAAAAATGCATACTAAATTTAAGAAAAAGTAATATTGACAACATCCTATGATACCAATTTTTCATGAACCAGCCCAAGTACCATGGTAACCCGATAAACTAGCTGGTCCTAACATAACTTGAAGGGAATTCCTGATCCCTATGGGACAATGACTAGTACCATGCATCATACAACATACAAGTGGGAACAATTTCTACCACAATAACACAAAATCAAAGATAAAAGAAATTATGCATATTAATAGGAAAAATCCATTGGGAGTAAAATTACAGAAAACAAAGAGGCATAAAATCCAAAGTACTACAACCCAAAGTACTAAACAGGAAAACAACCCCAAGGTCTATAAGGACACAACTCACCACATCCAAAGATCCATAGTTGGATCCACCTCCAAGATCTCCCTTTACTTTTCTCAAGCCTAGAAGAAGAAAGTCTATAAACACCTGAAGGAAAAAGTAGGGTGTGAGCCTAAGCCCAGTAGGATACCACTAAATATTCCATAACAGATTCCAAATATAGATTATCCAAATAAATGATTTTATTTTTCAA
Source organism: Viscum album (assembly GCA_963277665.1). NCBI lineage: Eukaryota > Viridiplantae > Streptophyta > Magnoliopsida > Santalales > Viscaceae > Viscum > Viscum album. The sequence goes on from OY728135.1 coordinate 350,913,306, forward strand.
AATAAATAGGTTTGGAAATTTAAAATCATATTTAAGCAAAACATTCTATTCATTTTGAATATGATGGAAAATAAATTTAAAGTACAACATTTACTTTACAAGAGATGGAATATTTCCAAAACAATGGTTTAAGTAAAAAATTTATATAAAATAGTTTATATAAATTTAGTAGGCATGTAAAAAAGTTCCAACAAAATTTGGCATACATTTATATCTCAAATATAAATAAACAAGCAAGCAATATGGTCATATGCCAAAAGGTATGATAGTATTAACCAATTATAGGATTCTGTACTCTCTATATGAACTCAACAATATGTGTATACACCCATCCCTATGAAACTGGACAAATGAGACTCATCACCAACCCATCGGGGATGTGACCCACCACAAGTATGTTATAGAATGTTGTCATAGTGTAGAGTGTATCCAAATAACTCACTAACTACCTAAGACTTGCATGCACTCTTACATGATCAGTGAACTATTTTAAGACTGCTTAAATATACGATCAATCCCATTCTTCCATTTCAAAAATTCCAATTCCTTTCCATTTAAAACCAAAAATAGATTTTATTCAAAAAACATGCCTTTTTCACAAGATAATACCACTCGATTTCTATCAAATCATTTTAATCCATTTTCATGAGTTTAAAATCCATTCAAATCTAATTCCATACTTTTCAAAATTAATTTCCACAATTAAATTCAATAATTTAATTGAAAACATTTCCATCAAATCCATAATTTAAATTCAACAATTTAAATCATCCAATTTCCATAAACTCACCCCAATTCATTAGAATCGGGGGTTTTCCAAGTTTTTGTGCCAAAACCATTTCAAATAGCCCAATTTAATGGAATTGGGTTTTATCAAAGAAATTGAAATCAAGGTTTAGCATTTGAATTTAAATCACTAATTGAAATAAATCAAGCAATACAATGGTAATCAATTTGGAAAATCGAGATGGGACCACCAAACTCTTTCCTGAAAAACGACACTCACAACGACACCCATCAACTAGAACGAAGGTGAAGGAGTCCATTAAACAAAAACTTGAAGTAAGATCCCACACCATGTAACAAAGATCCATCAATCCTTAGATAATCCATAAAAAACCCAAGAGAGGAGAAAGAGAGGAAATAGGAGAATGAGAGAGAACCCTTACCTGATAATCGCACCACAAGAAGAATGATAATCCCAAGATGTTTGGTTCGATCCGGAAGGATTTTAGTCTCTAAAAAAATGCACCAGAACTTCTCTAGGTTCAGATCCATGATGTCTGGAATGAAAAGGATTTAGTGAAAAAGCAAACACGTGACTTTAAGTTGGGCACGGTCCGAGTCAGGACGTGTACCAAGGGGTCACGATGTGTAGGCCACGCTGTATAAGTATGCCAAAAAAACCACTGCCTCTGGTTGAAAACCCAAAATTTAATCCCTTCATTTTGTGTACCTTAGGTACACGACATGTGCTAACTCACAACATGATCTCTCTATTCAAAACCAAAAACTGGAACCAATTACATGGCATGTACTTCAGGTTCATGGCGTGTACCTGTTATGCAGTCTGCAGTAATCCAAAAAAATCACATAAAAGGATTTTTAACCGAAAGGGAACTAGAAAAGGTGGAAAATTACTTAATAAAGGTAACAAGATGTTACACCTCTCACATGTTACAACTAGAAGAAATGCAAATGATCCCCTAACTGATATTTATTTTTCCAGTGTAATTCGCTACACTCAAAAGGATAGAGGAGAGGGAAAGATGATAATAACCCTGGGAAATATAGAAGCCTCAGATCAACTACAGATAGTTTTTCAAGATTCTATATGAGGCTTTGAGTTCATCTAGACTTGAGAGGAACAAGGAGGAACTCATACGAGAGATATTTTTTTAACATTCAAGGATATTCCTCCCTAGATACACTATCAATTTCTATATTTTATTCCCCATTTATTTCACATTCGACACGAAAATTAAACGCGATCAAACTAAACCCTTTGAATAGATTGGATATAATTTAAACAAGTAAAATGAAATCAAAACCATTATTTTTTGATTTCTAAATCATTGAAAATGCTTTATAGGAGGTTCAGGAAGAGAAAAATGGGGTTTTAAGAATTTTATGCAACCCTTAAACAAATTATATGCATTGCATAAGGGTAATAGGGTTTTACCATTAAAAAGGCATAATAATTTTGGTTGTTACCCTTACATGACCTTTAGAAACTCATAATTACCGTTACATGAGATTCACATTACCCTTACACTGGCTTTAGAAAACTCAGATGATTCTTACATACATTTTTGAGGACCCTTATGCAAGCTTAACAAATTTCTAAGTACCCTTAAACAACAACGAGCTACCCTTACATAAATAGGAACTTACACTTATGAGAAGAAGGACTGAGGTACTTATGCTTATGAAGGTAAGAAAATACCTTTACACAAGTCTATAGGTACCTTTATGAAACTCCTTATATACCCTTATATAGCGTCTGATACCCTTACCTAGTGGTTAATACCCTTACACAACTCTGGTGGTACCCTTATGCAGAACTATATACCATTATGCAGTTTATAAATTCAATGGATTACCCTTACATAACACTTATAAATTTAGGGTTACCCTTATTCAAGGTTAGAAAACCAACCTTACCTTTACACAACCTTTTAAAACCACCATTACCCTTATGCAACTCTAATTACATGTGTAAGGGTAAATATTTTCTTAAAAATATAAAATTTTCAATTAAAACAACTTATAAATAATTAGTATAAGATTTTATTATTACTTCCAAAATTCTAAAACACTTAAAAAAACTTCAGAATAAATTTTAAACTTATAAATTAAATTCTAAATAAAATTTTAAAACTTTGAAATTATATCAATAATTCATAAAACAGTTTAGAAACATATTTATAAATTAAAAAAATATTCTAAAAAAACTTCTAAAATTTATGAAATCGCTCCCAAATCATTGGAAATCCCAAAATAGAAAAGGAAGGATCATAAATATTACAAACCTTTATAGTGACTTCATAAATAAATCTATTATGTTATCGCTTGATTGAACATATTGTATATCATTGTCTCTGATCTTTATCTACTTTTGAGTGAAGGAGAAGAACTTTAGTAGTATGTGTTTTATCTGATAAATTTTTACCTTTTTTTAGTTTATCTAAGTGATGCATGCATCATTATATTCATGTATCATTATCTTCAAATAACACCATCTAACTTATTTTTGTTGTCAATCCATTGGTCAATTGAATGTGTTAGGATATAGATCATAACCATACACATTTTTTTGCATGCCTCATGTGGTGTTATCACCTTTGCATGATTAGATGATGTTACAATAAGAACTTTATTTTAAGATCTCTAAGTGATTGTAGTACCTATGACCATCGACACATATACAATATGAAGATATGATAAATAACACGTATCTATAAAATCAACCATATTTTTATTTGGTTTGTTAGAATAGAATAAATACAAATCAATAGTTCCATGAAGATAAAAAATATGTTTAATTCTATTACAATATCTCAGTGTAGAAGATAAAATAATTTTTTATAATATATTAGTCACAATACCATATCTATTTAAGTATAATTATAAAGATACATATGATCTCCCATTGCATTGAGATTTTATATTTCTAGTCCAACAAACTCTTTAATTTATTTAAAAGGTCTAAATAAACTGTTTTTATATTTAATGTTCTAAAAACCATTGGTGTACTTAAACGATCTATATTATCCATATTAAGACACTTTAATAGTATATCAATATAAATTAATTGATAGAAAAAATATATCATATGCTTAATTTTTAAACCACGTCAATATTTGATTTCTCTCAAATTATTCATTTCAAATTCTTCCTTTAAGTACTTTACTTCCTAGATTTATTGAGGAGGCTTAATGATAATTAGATCAGCAACATCCAAATCAATGATTTACTATCCTATTTTTATTTTCTTAATGAAAACACATGTGAATATAAGACCATTTACATATTATTTATCCAATAAATACTTATTTAAGAGATTATACCATAAAATTTTATTTGATTTAATACATATAAGGATTTTTTTCCAATTTAATCGAATCCAGGTCCTTGAGATTTAATTTTAATGATCCATGTATATTGAATCCTTAAAATATTTTCACACACACAAACGCACACAATTACCAAGAGACCCATTTCTTGACCCCCTCCACCAGAACCCCTATTGGGGTAGTAGTGAAGATGAAGATGACCTATGAATCCCACCTCCAATAAGAAATGATTTGGAGACTGGAACTAAGGGTATAAAATGCATACAAATAAGAGGCATTAACCTCATATATAATAAATTGGAAAGTTAGATATGATCCACCAATCAACTCTATCATATAGATAATAGATAATCATCCAAATACATGAATGTAATATCATACAAAGCAGAAACAATTGAAATAACAAGAACAAATATTAGGAAATGACCATGAACTATAATAGCTCCTGAACAACAATATGAGATAGTATCACCAAAATCAATTACCAACCAGCTAACACATACTTTAAAAATATTTTATATATATATGAGGTGAGAACACAAGTACACTCAGTAGGATCCTCCTCAAAACCTCTCATGAAAATGTTAAAGAATCATAATAAAGCCTAGTGAATAAATAAATAAAACCAACACATTTCTAAATCAGGTAAAACTATATCCCATCCTCACCGAGGCTCACTCCCCAAGTAACTCATAGAAGTAAACAATTCTATATCAAAAGAATATACATAAAAAGGTACCCCACATCCACTTTCCCATAGGTTTGTCACTCTCATTCCACAATGCCAAATGTCCTATGCTATAATACTTTCCATAAGTCACCCTACCCCATGGGAAATAACATCATTACCTCATCCTGAACCTCATGCACACTTATCCCAATATCATCTCATCCCATCCATAACCAAATGGTAAGTCCAAAATCCACTGCGACCCATGTATCATGCAGTATACCACATGTACACCTATAGGAAACCACATTCAATACAGCTGAATACAAGTATATGTTATAACCTCAAGCCTCCACAATATGAATATAAATTTATAGTAATATTGAGATCCATCAGAACCTATATAGACATGTTCCTTATTCCTTAAGCCATCACAGTCTAGATACGACTACACACTATGTTACATCTGAAGTGAGAGTGAGGAAGTGGGAGTATTTAACCATCCATTTACTCATTGACTTGGATGTTGGGGAAAACACCTGGAACTTGAAACATTTGGGTGATGAATTCCTACCAGACTCGGGTGGCGTATCATATGAAATCAAAAAATATAATGAATAGTATATCACACAACCAAACTATGATAAACTACCTAACCTTAGATTCGACTATATCTATCATCCCACATAACATGAAACTACCTATACTATGGTCCAAGAATCTAGTTCTCATATAGAAACCCAAGAATAAATATTCAATATAATTAATCATCTTAATTTAGTAACTGAAAATTATCAATCATTTATTAATCCCATTATAAATTATGTTATAATTATCCCATTTCATCACTATCCATTATAATTTTATAATTCACATTTCAATTTCCATATTTCCATCCCATGATATTTAAGCATTAATCCAACTTCCCCATAGTTCTTATTTAATATATAAATAATTTATTCTATAAAAAACACTAAATCACATGAGTTCATTATAAATTCATTTACCATTCCATAATTTGGGTATTCTAGGACTCAACATAAAAATACCTCAATGAATATGAACTCATAGTTCCTAGGAAAACTACATAAAGAAGTTACAAATCACAAAAAATAATAATAAAATGAACCAACCATTACAAAAAAACACATTAGGCAAGAATTTATTTCAACCCGAACCAAGTAACTCATCAATATTTCCAATAAAACTATTCAAAAAACAAGAAATCCCCGCTCTCAGTTTGTTCCATAAACCCTAGAATTATCCATACCAAAACCACTACTAAAATAATCTAAACCAACCTATACCTCATCAAATATTCCAACCATCCTAGGTTCATAATGATTCACAATAAGGGTTCCAAAAATCTAAATAACACATATAACAACAATCATATTTTTAGCATAACAAACTCAAGGGGAAATCCATGTAATCACATGAAGGTATACAAGCCTATAAGAATAAGGATGGGCTCCCAATAGCCTCAAATATTTAGTTTCAAGAAAAAAACCTTATTCAATACCATCTTGAATTAACCAATTAATTATGAATATGTTTCATCAATAATAAACCAAATACCAGTATCTTACAATCACTATAAATCAACCGTAGACATGCTTCTCACATCACTTTCATATTCTGACATTCTCAAGGAATAATGATAATTAATTTCATATTCATCTTTAATTATTTATTTTTTATTATTATATTTACATTTTTATCAAATTTCAAGCATATCACTAATACAAGGGAATAACAATAATCATAGAAATTAATTGCACACAATCTAGAAAATATCAATAGGCATCCAACATAGCATAAACCACATGAGATCACTGCATTCCATTCAATATTTCATTATTCCTTAATTTTTATTGATTATTATTTTCATTAGGTTGATCCAACATTACCAAAAGATACTAAATCATGTTAATCCCAAACTTTCACATAATATAAGAAGTCATGAATACCCTACCTTGACATGAAACATTAAATTTTCTTTGAGAAAGAATAGAAGAACAAGCACATATCTCCAATTAAATATCTTATAAGTAATCCTATGATCTCTATGGATATCATCCAACCACGAATATTTAATCAATAATCAATAGAAACCCCATAAAATTGAAGGAAACAAACAAATATAGCATGGAGAGAGAGAAAAAAAACCAATGGAGAAGAGGGGAACTCACCTCATATCACCAATAAAATGATCTCTAGAATGTGGGAGATAATTCCTTGAAAATGGGGATCAAATTATATGAAAGTTTTCCATTAGTATCCTAGGGTTCAAAGTATAGGGGGAGAAATAAGAGGAATTATAGTGGGATTTAGAATTTATACAGGATATATATAACACAAGACTATGACGCACCCCATCGAACATGCTGTAATGGATAAATATTTCACCCAAACTTTGACATAAAAAGGGTGGCTATTCCACAGGTGTAAGTCAAAGAAACCATCCAGAATCCATGGTGCAGATCCCTAAATATCCCCCCTTTTAAAAACATGATCAAAACTGATCTTATAAACCTTGGGTAACATCATGGAACAACTGAGACACCACACCATAGAGGTCCCTAGATCAGAAGAACTGAGGGTCCCAACCTTTAATATTCTAGGTTTCATATCATACCCCATGACAAAGTTACCCTTCATAAGGTAGAGATAAGAAAACCTAACCCTTGAAGATCCATGGTGAAAACTAAGCACTACACCTCAACCTCCTTCAGATCAAATGAGACACTAATACCATTACCTCAAACTCCATATCGCATGAACCATAACTACACTGCAAAGTGTCTATCCTTGAAAATTATAGAAACCTTATGAGACTACTCCACATCACTGCTTACCCAGACATGCTATAACCTCTTCCTCCAGATAAAATTTCATCTCAAACCACACAACTGATCACCCATACTTCCCCTAACACAATCAATCACTAGAAAACACAAATTAAGTGCTTAATAAAAATTGGTCCTTTACATCAGATACCTCTCAAACAATTGT